>CM073003.1:115200758-116450758 GCA_037038555.1 Rhynchonycteris naso | reverse complement strand
ATATATTTTGGGGAAAAAAATTTCAAAAGGTTGACACGAACAGGAAATGGCGATATCAATCCATAACAGAGGTATCACTACTTATGCTGTTATTTGTCGTAAGATTATTTTTATACTGATTAGGTCCCCACCAAAGCACGGTCTTTTATTTTTTTTTTAATGAAGCACAATATAATGTATAAAAGGGTAATTTGGGCTGTTTACCATAGATCACACTAGTGTGAAATGGGCCGAATTACCTTCTGTGGACACTCTCTTCAACACCCCACTAGCGTGCAGAGGACTAAGAGACACGCCGTGCACTTCTGCAGGGTTTCTGTCGCGCATGAAGAGGAAAGCCCTCAGTAATGACTGCGCTCTTACTTGACATTCAAGCCTATCAGTGATTGGGTCACTGCCTTCATACCTATAGCCAACACTAGTGAAATCTGGTTATTTGGTGATGTGCCTTATGCTTTTCTACTTCACAACTTTGCACTTACTCCATATCATATACTTGATCCAAAATGTCTCCTTTCTTAACAAATATCCTCTTATCTGACTCCTACCTATAGAAATACCATGGAAGTGTGTAGACATTTAACTTCGAGGATGTTGGGTTTGAAGCAAAACATACACACGCACACACAAACAAAAACACAGTTCCTGGCCTAAATGTCCCTCTTTAGAGGATTGCTTAAATAAACACAGTCATACAATAGAATGCTACACACCAGTTCAAATTTGGTTGTAAAAGAATATTCAACAGCACAGAATGATGGTCGTGACACACTGTCACATGAAAAAGTAAGTCCCATTTAAAAAAAAAAACATGCAGAGATATATTATAGAACAGAAAAGAGAAAGACATGCACTGTGGTAGATAGACTCTATAATTTTTTTTATCATATCATAGGGAGTTTTTGGTAAGGCCACACAAAGAAGAAAGGAGAAGCAGGGAACTAGCACAGCGAGAACTGACCTCCTTCTCAGTGGTCAAGCATGCAACACTGTGCTGGGTGTGGAAGTCAGAGACTCCAGTGGTGGACGCTCACATAGTATAGCCTCTCTCAGCCTCTGCTGCCTGCTCAGCTCCCGTCTACTGACCTGTGTGGGTGTCTCAAGTTCCAAACCTGAGAGGGTCTGAGTCCATCCTTCAGTCACTACCCGATATGAAGCCTCCACACTGGGCAGAGCTCTCAGGTCTGGCCCTGTCATTGCCAGGGGTCTGCTCTGCCTGAAGACAGGTGCCTTTGGCCTTGAATTAGTTACTCATGTGCAGGGTAATGTGACCGCATGACACATACCTGGGAATATGCAGACCAGGAACTGCTGTGGCGGCCCCTCTCACAAGCTGCACTCAAAGACTCGTGTCTCTTCTCTGCATTCATCAAATAATATCAGTGGTTATGCCTGAATGATGGGGGAGAATAAATCAGTCAGGGCTGGATTTGGCTCCATATGACAAACAAACAAATTATAATAATTTAAACACATGAGGGTTTATTCTGTCGAGAAGTGTGGAGGAAGGCAGTCCAGGGCTAGTATGGCAACCTGCAAAGTCATTAGGAATTCAGGAGCGTTCTAGCACACAGTAAAGAAGTCATTATTTCTGTTCACTAATATTCTTTCTTTTCCTCTCTCACTTCCAGCACACGATAGGACTGCACTCCCTCCTTTGAATTTCAGTACAGCATGTTACTTGGTTTGACAAATGAACTGTGAGGGGAAGAGGCAAGTGTCACTTCTGAGCAGAAACTTTAAGAGCCAGTGACATTCCTTTCCACACACTACTGTGATGTGAAAGCACCGATCAAGAGGAAGCCTCCATCAGCTTGGGTAACAAAGTGACTCTAGTTAGCACATGTTCGTTGCTGAACTCTACTGAACATTCAGGCGAGGAAGAAATATAAAATCTCTGAGACTGGGGATTGTTGTTACTGACACAGAATCTAGTTTATCTTGACTAAACATATGAACATCCTCAAAGTCACTTCTTGGTCAACTCTGGCTGCTGGAGATTTAGCCAACATCTTCATATTCCAGGTAATAATAATAATAATAATAATAATAATAGGGAAGGGAAAAAGGGCCAAACCTCCCAATAAAGTCATTCTCTTAAGAAGTCTTCCTGAAGTCCCACACCTTTTCACTTAAATCTCATTAGCCGGAATTTAGTTTCATGAGCAATGTAACTGCCGCAAAGGATGCTGGATAGCACAGCCTTTTAGAAGGACACATTGCTTCCCTGAATGCAATCAATGTCATTAAGGAGGAAGAGAGAAAGAATACTGGGAAATCAACCAATAGCACCTGACACAAGTCATGACTCTCATCTTTTATTTACATTTTTCTAATTCTTTTGTATAAGACCTGTACAAATTTCACACAAGACCAAAGTTGTTATTGGCAAGCTCTCATTTATCCATTAGGACAAGCTCAAAGGGCATCCACTTTATGAAGATTCCCTTTAGCAATCCAGCAGAAGCCCAGCGTTCCTCCTGTGAGTTTTCCCTACACCTTGTTTGTCCCACCTCTTCATTTTCCGAATTACATTTGCCTCTGTACCATAGTTACCTGTGTGGGTCCATGCCAGCTGCCCTACCTGATGATAGGTTCTTTGAGGGAAGGGTCCAGCCCTTCTGCTCCTCCATCTAAGACATGTGTCAGGTATAGCAGGTTCTCTCTATTGGAAGAAGAGGGGGAGGGCGAAGAAGATTATTACTCAAGTACTATTTATTTTCTCTTAAACAGCATATTTAATCCTTCCTCCAGAGTCAGCACACTAAGGAAGTATCAACGTGCAAAGCACCAAGTTCAGGTCCTTGTTAAAGAGAAGACTCTAGACCGAACGTGAGCTCCACACACATGCAAGAGGGGAAATGATACAATCCATACAGAACTGTGTGGGCCAGTTGAGTGTAGGACTGACCTAACTTAGGAAGCACATAGACAGGTTGGTCTGGTGGCTGAATGTCATGGAGGCTAGTACACAATGTCCTCTAGACATTCTTCCGCGCTGCCCAGGTCTCCTGGTCACCTCATCTGTGAAACTTCTTTATAGCCAAGTGCATGGTGACTGTCAGCGACTAAAGATTCTGAAATTCCATATGAGTAAATAGTCATACAAATCTCCAATATATAAAAAAAAAAAGTGCTAAGGAAAGCAACGGGCACACTGACATTACCCTGTGGGCAAAGTGCTTTAAAGGGTAAATAAGAGGGGTTTGGGAAAACTCCTGCCTAACTGGAGCAGGGAAAGGAGTCCCTCTTCTGGAATGGCAATCCAAAATAACAAGTCTAAGAGTCAGCACTCTGAGTACTTGGTAGATGTGATACGTTCCAGGCATGAGGCTAAGCACTCTACATGCAGAGCCTCATTCTGTCCCCGCAATGTCCCCATGCGATGGGCATTATTTTAACATTACTTTAACCACTATTTCTCAAATGCAGAAACAAAAGATCACAGGGATTCTAAGACCTCAATTACACTAATGGTGCCATTTAACGGTCTCCCTGTATGCACACCCTGTGTCAGGTGACTGTGGCTCCTCTCATCAAAGGATGGAGTCTACTTCCCATCCCTTCAATCTCAGCCAGTTGGTAATTTTCTCGGCTAAAGTAATTTCACAGAGGTGACAATGTGCTGGTTCTGAGCCCATGCCTTAAGAAGGTTTGTGGCTTCTACTGTCTCTCTCTTAAAACCATGCTACGCACATGGAGAACCAGGGCATGTGGATCAGAGATGAGTGATTCCAGACGACTAGTCAGCTCCCAGATGACCCATCCACTGAGCACAGAAGTATAAGTGAGCCCAGCCCTGATCTGCAGAACCACCCACCAATCTCAGAACTCTCGAGAAAAAATAAATACTATATTTATTATCTCATGCCACTGAAGTTCTGTCATTGCTTGTTAGCAGCATTATTGTGGCCCTAAGTAGCTGATAGAGTGATCCATAAGCAGCTTCTTCAAGGTTGCCGAGCTAGTAAATGGCAAAGCCAAGATTTGAACCCGGCGTATTTACCCTTCACTGCCTGACATGCACGGGAAAGGCTTGAGAAAGAACAGATCACTTGGCAAATATCTGAAGTTGCCTAGGAACCCCAGTATCCTAAGTCAGAGGTTCTGTGTTTAATCTCGGGGTCTCATTACCTAGTCCAGACCTCTGGACCCTGGGTTCCGTATCTTTAAAATGGCCATTATAAGTACTTCCCATAACAAGCTTCCTGTTAGGGTCCAGTGAGATACCTGTGTGAAGGCATTTCACAAATGGCTATGCAGATGGCAGCAACACGTTCTCCCCCTCTGCCAAGAGCTCAGCAAGCCGAGGCTGCTCGGCCTGCAAGGGGCTTTGCCAGGGCGTCCTCTCCACTGGGCCACTCACCGGTCGATTACGGTGTGAGCGCACCTGCGGAGGACAGAGTATCGGATGGCCTGTCTTTGCAGCCTTTCCCTTACCATAGCAGGAACGTTTTAGCTGAGTTGTAAGTGGGAGAAAAAGAAAAGAAAAAGAAAGAAACCTAAAGCTGCCATCAAACTCTCAGAGGCCCTTAATGGTGATTTAATGCTGCGAGATCTAGCTTGCCACAGGATTGTGACAGGACTGTATTTTTTTCTGTCTGGCTTAGGTGAATAGTAGTGTGGCCACATTTAAAGGCAGTGGGGAGAGGGTGGTGGCAGGGCTGTTAGTCATGTGCATTGGGGCACAGTCTGGACTGTAAGCAAAATCAAAGGGACAGGGAGAGTGGGAGAAGGCTGGAGAATGACACTGGCGGCAGGGCGTTCTCAAGGAAACACACAAAGGAGGGGGGTGCGCCTCATATAAACTTCTTCCTCACATTTTTCTAACTAAATTCCTCTCCACTGTAGTCCCAAAGTCCACCCTGGCAAAGCTTTCACCGAGATCACCTAGCTGTCCTGGTAGTCCCAGACATGGTCTCAGCACACAAACAACCAGGATTCAGAAGCATCACACAGTGCCTTAGAGTCTCCCGAGAACTCCTGTTTTTATCTTTTATGCATCTAAATGCTTTTTAAAAATGTACTCACCTTTAATGTTTTACCCCAGACTGTACCCAGCTGTAGTCATATACCAATAGGTAATCATGCATTCACTCATCAAACGCTATTTGCAACTCTCTGTTATATGCCAGGCACTGTGCTAGGCCCAAAGGACATCAAGATGAACGGCATATGGTCCCTGTTCTCAAGGATAGCCCAGCCCATCAAAAAGTCATAATTGGAAAATAGGGCTTAATTTGAACTTGGGAAATCAGAAACTGCTTCCTGAAGGAAGTGGCATCAGAGCTGAAGCAGAATGGAGAGGAGGAGACCCAGAAGTCTATCGTAAGCAGTGAGCATGAGCATGGTATAGAGGCCCGAAGAAGCCTGGTGCAGGAGAGCAAGGGGTTGCTAGAGAACAGAGGGGCTGGAGATGAGTCTGGAAAGGCAGGTTGGGCTAGATTATGGACAGGCGTAGAGGTCATGCTAATGAGTCTGCAGATATGTGGTCTCAGCAAGGTCTTACACAGATAAGTACAATGGCTTGGTTCTCTACCTCCATGATCGGCACCACTCAGTCCTCAGGCTAAAAATCTGAGTCAGCCTTACACTTGTCAGTCACCTTTCCCTGGGTGTCCAACCCATTAGACAATCCTATAGATTCCACCTCCAATACCTAAGCCCTTGTCTTCACCTCTCCTGTCTCCCCCTCCTCATAGCCCCCAGCACATATCACCTGAAATGGTCTCCTAAGACCCCCTGCTTCCACTCTCGCATACCATCTGTTTTCTCCATGTAGGGTCATCTTCTCTAGACATACACCAGAATGCCTTGCTTTCCTGCTTTAAATTTCCAGTGGCTCCCTGATAAAGAGAATCAAAGCTCCTCTTCATGCCTTAGAAGGCCCTGCGAGATCTGACTTCTGCCCGCCTCCAAGACCTCATTTCTTCATACTCTCCTCTGTGCCCCCCCTCGCCTTGGAAGGGTTCACTTCCACACGCCCTCAGATTGCTGTCTGAACTCATTCCCTGGTGCAATAGGATTCCTGGCATCCTGCTTCATCGAAGCCAGAGAGAGAGGGAGACTCCAGCAAGATAAACATGACACCATTAAGTAATCACACACACGTAGTCACATACAACCCATCACCTCTGTCACATCCCAAGGGTCACAAGAAAGTCACTGATTCCTCCCATACTCAAAGGGGTGACATACAAGGGTGGGGACTGAGGGCCACTCTAAAGTCTTCACTCAGCAAACATTTTTGATGAAAGGAGTGAGGTAGGGATATAATTTTTTTTAGATGTCTGGCCAAAGATCTCAATATTATTTATTAAATTATCTAACTTTCCCTAAAAACTGATTACAAATTCTATTTTTTCCCCTGTGTTCCTCAGACAGATACAGGTTAAATCTCAAACCAGGTCATTTCCCCCTTCCTTTCTCCTTTCAAGCGCAGCTCCTGTCGTGTTGAAAATGCAATGCGCAGATTCCACAATTCGCTTATTGAGCATAAAAAGAACCCTTATGCATTCTCCCCTGAGACAGCCACTATTTTCCGTTTCTGTTATAGTCTTCCATACATATGAATATCTATGTCTTTATTCTTATTTATATCCATATCTATCTAGCTATATATACAGGTTGAGGGAAATAAAATGAAAAAGTCTATTCATTATCTCGCTCCTTCCCTCACAAGAGGTGCAGATACGCCACCGAGCCTAAACAACCTCAAGCGAATCCACGCAGGTGCTTGAAAATATGAAATCAGTCAGTTAGGCCAAGAGCTGACACTAGTCAGGCTCATAACTGAGCCAAGCACAGGACTAAAACAAGACGCCGGGCAGGCAACAGGTAGTCCAGGAACATTTCTGAGGACAAGAGTGCCTCCCAAAGATGATGTAGATTAAAAAAGGATAGAGAGAGTGGTAGGAACCCAGCTGCTAGCAAGTTCCATGAACTTGAACTGCCATAGTTATCACTTGGGCCTTTGTGAGTAGGATCCTGTTGAGTTTGATAAGCAAAGTTAATCATTCCTGTGACTATGATCTGTTTCACATTGGAGTCTGTGACCATCCGTTGAAGCCAACATGGCTGTCTTTCAGAAGCAGGTGGTGGAGGATGGTGAAGCACATGGCAGCCATGACATTTCCTGAAAACAATGTCCACCATCCATCCCTACTGCTGATGACAACCCATCCCTACCCTGCCACCACCTTTCCGAAGAAGGGACCATTTCCAGTGAGTTAGGATTTTTTATTTTAAGTTTGTTTTCATTTTCATTACATTTATTTTGAAGGGCGAATATATGCATGTGGTAAAAAATTATTCAAACACTATCAAATACACATAAAAGGAAAAGTAAATCTCCCATATCCTTGTCTTTTGGCTCCCCAGGGTCCTCCTCCTCCCCGGAGGGGCCATCATTATTACTGGTACCATCATGTCCTTCCAGAGATGATATTATATACATATCACATGTATACATATATATAGACATAACTTTTTAAAATACAATAAAATAGCACATTATATGCAATTTTCTGTACTTTGCTATTTTCATTTAATGATATATCTTAGCATGAGTTTCATATAAGTTATAGTACTGATTGATTTTCAATAGTTATGTAGTATGATTTGAATATAATATAATATATGTAACCATCCCTATTATTGAGTATTTTGCCTATTTCTCATCTTTTGCTTTTAGAATAATGTTTTAATAAATGACTTCATGCTTTATAATACCATTTCAGTTCATAATCATTTTATTTATCTTATTGATTGAGAGAAAGGAAGGGAGAAAGTAGGAGGGTAGAAAGGAGAGAGGGAGGGATAAGGGGGAGGGAAAAAGAAAGAGAAAGAGAGAGAAAAAAAGAAATATTGTTTTGTTGTTCTATTTACTTATACATTCATTGGTTGATTCTTATATGTGCCCTGAACAGGGATGTAACCCACAACCTTGGCATATCGGGATGACACTCTAATCAACTGAGCTACCTGGCCAGGGCCCAATTCATAATCCATTTAAAGATCAGTATGATATTATTTCTAACATAATTTATATTGTTTCTACCATGGATCCCCATCTATCAAAAAACAGTACTATACTCCACCGCAGCTACCAAACTGAGGTCCAAAGCAGAGGTCCAAATTGATAGCCATGGGCTAAAAGTAATATGTTGACATGTGTCTGGTCCACATCATTATTTTTCAATATAAAATAGTCAGCACTAAAATTGTCAGAGTTTTGGTGTGATTTAGAGAGATCCCATCAAAATCAAGATGTGGGTATCTCCTGAATAACTAAATACTTAGCAACGCTGGGCTCACACTCTTGCCCATCAGTGGTCAGCTGGAGCCAAGTAAAAGCTGGTTAGTTCAGATGTAGTAGCCTGGGCTCCCTCTCACCCACATGACCAAGACGAGGACCAAGATGAGAACAAAGATTGCTTCACATTGCTGAGGGAGTGTCAGTTGTCATTTACCATCACATATTCCCTGCTTTCCCCTCTGTAGCAGAGTTGAGACAAAAAAAGTGGAACACATTTGTACCCAAATGTCCCATAAAGGTAAGAAAAAGAATAGCATATCTAATCGCCACCACTCCCCACCCTTACAACCAGATGCTTCTTCACTATGTAACTTGCCTGGCATCTGAAAGCATTCAGGGGAGGGAGGGATGGGGGGCAGAGGGAGGGGAAGAGAAAACCCATGGGGAAAGAAGAGTGTACCTGAATTTGACCTCAGCCTAGACAATGCCAAGGTGGAGGTGAAGAGCCGGGCATGCATGCCCATCCGTACACCACATACCGGATTTTTTGCTCCATGAGACGAACCTGACCATAGACATACCTAGGGTTTTAAGGAGAAAAATTAAAAAAATATTCTGAACCAAATGGTGTGTTAAAATATTTAATAAAATGCCGTATTTTTCACTGCATAAGATGCACGGGCATTTTCCCCACCACTTTTGGGGGGAAAATGTGCGTCTTATGTTGTGAAAAATGTGGTATTCTAGGAAGCAGTAGCCAAGACAAAGGATTCAGAAATGTACTATGGTCATAACAAAGGAGGTCTGGGAGCAGGAGGCCAGGCATACAGGAAGGAGCGATCAGATCAGACGCCGGGCAGTCAGGGAGCCACACGTCCTGCCCAGGTCAAGCATATTCTCAGAAACAGTCCAAGAGGCCTATTATCTCTCTCTTCTCTTTATTGAAACACTCCTTCTTCCACATGTCATCTTTTTTTGTCTGGTTTGACCTGAAAAGAATTATTTATTTTTTAATTCCACGTCTGAAAAGAAATAATACCAATCACCTTAGCCTGCCCAGTGGACTCTGCACTAAAGTGGCCAATCCATTGATTCTGGAGGAAGAAGAGCAGCCGGCCAAGCTAATCAATGTGGCCATTTGCATATTTTCCCTCTGTCCCGGTCTCCCCTGGCGCCGGGAAATGGTTTTCTGTGTTGGAAGGAGAGCATGGAGAGCAGCTGCTGCTCCTGGCCCAGCGCACAGTAAAGGACGGAGCGTGGAGCAGAATTCATCTACCGAATATCCCCACAGGTTAACCAGGCCTAGAGCGAGAAAGTCACAGCTCCTGCTTTTGAAGGTTCTTTGTACTGAGTCCATAAATGATTCTGTGTATCTGGGAAGATTGTCCCTCTTCAAATTTCCTCTCTCTATATACTCTAGGCAGCAAGATGATGTTTCTTAGACTTGATGATCCCCTATTGATGAGATGTTAACAACAACAACAATATACATATATATATCAGGCAGCAATGTAATGCTCACAACAAATGGCTGAGTATTTGCTATCTGCCAGGCATTGTACCCAGTGCTATATCTCATTTAATTTTCTCAATACTGAGAGGCATGTGCTATTGTTAACCCTGTTTTATAGATGGAGAACCTGAAGGTCAGAAAACGTTAGTGGTTTTCACAAGGGCACTAGGCTTGTAAATGACAATGCTGATATATTCATCTAGGTCTTTGCAACTCCCTTGCAGCCTTAGCTAAATTCCTGGGAAGCTTCTACGATAGGACATGCATTCCACAGGAGGTGGGTGTTGAACTTATAATGAGGACCACAGAGTGTATTCCCTTTGGAATCTACAATGCGGACAATAATCACTCAGGGGGACCCTTTTATCCTGTTTGTTACGATAGTTTCCCTTCCATATCTTCTTCACAAGAAACAACTTATTGTTGGGCCCTTTCTCCTCAAACACCTCACAATTCAAGTAGCTGCCCCATGACCTCACTTCTGCACTGAAAGAATATTTCTTTTATTGGCCCCTTTCTCTTCCTGACACTCTGAAGCTCTCCTTGATGTCCTAGAAGGTTTAGTCACTATTCACCAGCTCTCGCTGCTGGTGGTATACCATTCACTGCAAGTTCATGGTCAGAGAGCCACAACTAATGCATGTCACCTGTCCTATAATCCATGAAGTTTCACACTTTACGGCCCATCTCTCTCCAAACAAATCTTTAGGGATTTTTAAAAATAATTACTCTCAATTTTCATACAATAAAAATACACTGTGTGGTATATACTTTTATGAGTTTAAAAAAATAAAAGTATGCAGTTATATAACCATATCACAATCAAGAAAGAGCGTGTCTATTCTCTCCCCCACAATTCCCTCATGCCACCCCTAACGCAACCACGGATTCTTGTCTGTCTCTATTAATTTGCCTTTCCCCTAATGCCACAGAACAAACAATCATACAGTGCATTTCCCTTTAAGTCTGGTTTCTTTCATTCAGTACAATGCATCTGAATTCATCCTGGTTTTGTGTGTATCAACAGTCCACTTTTTTACTGATGAGTAATATTCCATTGCATAACAATCCTATGGACTGTTAATCCATTTGCCAGTGGAGGGACATCAGGATTGTTTCTAGTTTTTTATGGCTGTGAATAAAGCTGCTATAATCCTTTGAGTATAGGATTTTTGTAAACATAGATGTTTATTTCATTTACATTAATACCTGGGAATTGAATGGGCGGGTCATATGTATTAAATTTATGTTTCACTTTATGAGAAACTGCCGAACTATTTTCCAAAGTGACTGTAACCATTTTGCATTTCTGCCAGCAACCTATGAGAGTTCTGGTGGGTCCACAATTTTGTCTGCACTTGATATTGTCAGGGGGTTTTGTTTGTTTTTATCTATTCTAATAGGTATGCAGAGGCATCTCATTATGCTTTTAATGCAATTCTCTAATGAATAATGTTGAGCACCTCCTTAGACGCTTTTTATACTATTTATATATCTTCTCTGGTGAAGTGTCTCTCAAATCTTTTGCACATTTCAAAAATTAGGTTATGTATTTTGGGTGATATTCTAATAATTTAGAGATTCATTCATTTTAAGTTGACCCCCTTTGAAAAATTTAAATATCCCAGAATGGCAACACATCATGCTTCTATGGATCACTAATGTTTCAGTATAAATTACTTTTATGTTTTCTATCAAAAACCATAAGCACCTACCATTTATAGCTCTTTGTATTAGGGACTGTGAATACAGAATGAAGTAAACACAGTCAGCTTTCAAAGAGCCTGGTGTGATCAGATTGCTATCCACATAGCTAAATAAAGACGACAATGAGGCAAAAGGGAATTTCATAAAACAGCTGAGGTGAGCATGGCCACTCTAGAGCAGGGGTGCTTGCAGGAAGCTCGCTGAACCCACAGCAATTTCAAAGAAACCTACCGAATCAGGAAGTCCGAGGAGGGCCCTAGTAATGTGTGTGTTAACAAGCTCTCTGGGTCATCCTGACGTTCACTGCAGACAGTTTGAGGACCACCGCTTCAGAGCAAGGGGACCTGCCGAAGCCATCCAGACGAGGAACCAAGTGGAGAAAAGCTTTGCTTGAGGCTTAAGTTTCCTACCCATATACTAGTGAGCAGTTTTCTTTTTTCGGACTTTTATCCCATTGCATTTAGACTTTAAAATCTAGTGGGTCAAACGTCCTCTCGATACTTCAGTTAGCATTATATTCATCAGATAGTTACTTGACCCTGGATGTTAATTCCGAAGGTAGACAGCTGGTCACTCTCAGAGAGATGCCCCCCCATCCTCTTTCATTTCTAGCAGCAATCAATCCCAGCAAGAGAAAAGTTCGTATGTTCTAAGTGAACGGATCCATAGCAATAGGTCCAAGACAATTTTAATGGATTAGTAATCTTGCCACAGCCCTTCTCTCCTGATTCTAAGACTTTTCTTCCTTTATATTTTTGTTGTGGATATTGTTTCTCCTCCAGAAAATTTCTGAGGACTAAGAAGCTCTTCGAGGAATTAGTCATTCATTCTTACCTTGGACATGCTGCTATAGAAGGGTTTGAAGGAAATAAAAGCTCGTAAGAAACAAGAAGTCAGAGACACCTTACCTTCTGAAACATCTAATCTAATTCAAGTTCTACTCTTTCTCTACGATGTAATTTTGCCATTTCCAGAATGCCAAGCATCCGCTCAACCTGTGCCATAGGCAAAACGTTCGCTGGGTACTCTGACCAGAAACTGGAGGTGGCTTGCCTGGACAACCACACCAGGAGCTGCAGTAAGAGGCAGAATTGCGCAAGTGCTCTGGGAGATGTACAAACTTCTAGAGAGAGTCCCCGGTGAGAGGGATGATCTCAGGTTGGACATTTGACCTTGACTAATGGATATTATTTTGAAAAATACAGATATGGAGATAGTACCCCAGCCCTAGACATACATCCAACAAAATGACAACTATGTCAACTAAAAACAGTCAATGAACGTTCACAGCAGCATTACACAAATAGCCAAAACGTAGAATCACCAAATGATGAGCGGATAAACAAAAGGCAGCATGTCCATACAATGAGATATCATTTGGCCTAGAAAATGGTCACATTCCAACAAGCCCTACCAAGATGGCCGTCACGGAGTTCTGCCACTGTTTATTCTACACTTAATCTCCCAGGGGAATGGGCAGCTTTACCCTGCACAGAGCACGCACAGCCGAAGGCCATGAGAAAGAATGTAATCCAATGGGAAAAATGAGGAGGGATTGAGGGGAAAAGACTGCAGAGACCCCTGTCCACCCTTCCCCCATTCTCTCAGCGTTGGAATCTAAGTCTGAGCTTTCAATAAGGCTCGGGCACAACTGTAACTGCAGATGGTGTCCCCTTCCCCAGTCCCAAAGGCTCCCTATCGGCCCTCAGCCTTGCGTAGGAGCTTCCAAACCCCTAGCCCACGGTTTAATTAATTTTCTGGAAAAGAAAAAGTGATTGGCTGACATGTCTGCAATAAACATCAAATCTTGTTAATACTGAGAGAGCGGTGTCTGCGTGACTTCTCAATCACATACTCAGACACGGGTACCCTCGCGTTGGCATCAGTTCAGTCACATTGCACAGAAAAGGCCATTACAAGAGAAGGAGGACCACAGGCGGGTGAGGTGGCATCTGCACCGACACCGAGAAAGTTAGCTTGCCGGGATTCACGCTCCACAGTGCACCCCCTGGAGAAGGGTTCTAGAGTCCCAGATGGAAGGTGTACATGGGGTTGGGTGAGGCATCGTTATTCTGCTGATGGCCTGGAGCAGAACCACCAGCCTGAAGAACACAGAGCTTCCCTGGGCTCCGAGACACTCTGCACATGGGCTTTCCCAGCCTTCTGCCCTTGCTCCTCTCTCTCTCTCTCTCTCTCTCTCTCTCTCTCTCTTTCCTTGTTTCCCTCTTTCCTCTCCTCTCCTCTCCCCACCCATTAATATTGTTATCTTTAATTTCATGTTAATTCAGAAGAAAAGAGCAAAGGGAACAAAAAGCAATCTTTGTTTCTTCCATTTAAGTAAAAACCCTAAAGGGACCATGGCTCCCATCGAGGCTCATGCTTCAGGGCCTAGAGACAAAGCCAATGGTCTCCTGAACCCTCAGAGGTTGAGTCCTAGAGATACAGCAATGTGATTAAATCTTGATAGACTTTCCTTTTAAGAGGGAAGGATGGTGGGGGAGCTCCTGTGTGCCAGGTTACAAAGTGCCCCTGGCAATCCCCACTTAATCAGGATGCTGATGAGCAGAGTTCCCCTCCCAGGACCCAGACACCGAGGAAGAGTCTATTGGAGACAGCCTCTGGCCTTTTCCCATGTAAAAGCTCCTTCCCTACCATTTCACTCGACCTGCCCTGGGAAACAGCTGTTTCATTAACCCAGCAATCTCACGGAATTGTTTGTGACTTATGAAAATAAAACCCTAGCCCCACCCAGCCCCAGAGGGCAACAGGCAAAGCTGATTGTTGTTAAATGTCTTTCAAACCTTCATAGGGAAGTATTATTCCCTTATTAATAAATTAATTGTCTTTTCCACCCAAAGGATGGAAAAATAGAGACCCAAAATGTGAAGTAATTTGCCTAAATTCACTTCCCAAATGGATTATGAGTCCCTGACAGTGTTTTGAACCAAGAGGAAATAGGATGGCCCAGAATGAGGGCCTACCTGCTAGATGCTGAGACAGGGCCTCAAGACTCCAAGCTTTGAGATTGTTAGTGTTAATATCAGGAGGATTCTTTCTCTTTATTATTACTTATTTCATGTCACCATATTTCAAAAAATTGCAATGAGGATGACAGCTCAGGACTGAGAAGCAGAGATTGGAATGGAACAGCACAGGTCCTGATGGCATGATTTCACATTCAGATGTACTCTGGTTACAAAAACACAAACAGAAAAGAAAAGGTCCTAATCTAACACAAAGAACTATAATTAATACTGAAGAAAGAGTAAAAATATTTAATGTTATCCCCACATCCCATCACCAATTACAGAGCAATCACGATTGCTTCTGATAGGGGAAACTCAAGAGTTAAAATTTTAGCTTGAATAATAGTGTCTTTAGTTATAATCAATAAGCTTAATGGTGAATGCAAGTAAAAGCTTTCTTCCAGGAACTGGGATACCTGAAAGGGACTACATGACTTAACGAGATCTGCAAGCAATCCACCATTGTGCCCCAGGGTTCCACAAATCCACCGTTGTGCCCAGGGGTCCAAAAGCAAAGTCTTTGTGCCCCAAGGACAGAACACCTGCTGACTATGATCCAATTAACTTTGACCATGATCTAATTAACTTACCCTTGAAATTCCAAAACCCCTTGACTACCCCTCTCTTCCCCTTATAAAAAGGATGGCTTGGGATAGGATGTTAAGATGGCTTTGGGTACATGGCCCCATCTTTTCAGATCCCCAGCCGTTTGAATAAAATGTCCCAAAAGATTCAATCTCTGTCTCTGTTTATTTGGCTGAATGGTGATAGGCAGCATAAACACAGATATTTCCAGTTTCAGTTTCACTTAACTTCTCTGGTCCACAATTCATTCACTTTTGTAGGAGTGTTCTCAGTTATACCTGCTGTATTGTCAGGGTTGGCATGAGATTAGAACCAAATGGTATTTGTCTGGCAAACTTCAAATGAACCCAGATGTGTAGTAGTGGTTAAACCCCTACCACTTAGAGAGTAATGACTAATGTTGATAAGTTTTTAATATGTCCCAGGCACTGGGCTACTTTGCAAGCTATCCACATTCAATCTGCAAATGTCATTTGAATTATGTATATAGTAAGGCCTCACTTATCATCAGTAGGTTCTGTGACTTTAAGTGATAAAATGTATAATGAAACCAATTTTACCATAAGCTGATCAATAAAAACAAAATTTCCTATGGCATCTCACCAACATTATAACAAAAGGACGCTGGACAAAACAGCGTCCTACAGTATTAGCATGGTTCTACTTTAAAGAGAAAGAAGCTGAGGCTTAAAGGTTAAGGCTTGCCTAATGTTAAATTGAAAACTCAGGATTGAAAGCTCAATTTGACTAATCCTGTAGCTGGAGCACTCACACACTAGACAAATCATTCTACTGGGCAAAAGCACTCCAATACAATCCACACAAGCTGTGCACACCTCCATGGAACACAATATGAAAAAGGCCAAGTTGGAAACACACTCATGCATACGGAATAGAATTTCTGGCCCTGCAATTCTTCATCAGTGGAGTCTCAATGGCCCTCTCAGAGAGGAGCCTGCAGGCAAAGAGGGTGGATAAAGGGGCTTGTTGGACAAGGCAGAACTTGAGTCAGACACAGCCCTGCACTAGCCTGACCACTGCACAAATCAGCAGTGACTCCCTCCGCTCGAGTTCATTCCAAACAAATCCATTAAAAGCACTATCTTAATGAATATTTTATACTGTTATGACACAGTGAGAACCATTTAGGAGGTGCTCTTACTAAAGGCCGAGACAATCAACTACTAAAATAGCCAACTAATCATCCAGGCCAATAGAAATCTGGTCAGAGGACACAATTTTACACAAAGAAAAAAAAAATGAGCGTCATATACTCTCCCTTCTTGCTAATTTAAAACTCTTTTCTTAAAAAAAAAAAATTCTACCAACCATGTTCAACTACTAGCATTCATCAGCAAAAGGCGCCTATTTAAATAATTTGTTTTTCCTTGGCCTCTTCGTAGTTTCTGAAGAGAGTCAACACACATATTTGTTTGTTTGTTTTCCTTACATTAGATCCATTTCTGAACACTTCGCAAATATGCGTATACACACACACAAATTCATAAACACACTTTAACTCGCTTCCTCTAGAAACAAAGTGGAGAGGAAAACAAGGGACAAGGTCAATGGCGTCCCGGGCACTGCAGCACTTGTCCAGGTCTTGTCCCTCTCCTGGAAAAACACGGAGTGGCTCAAGGACTTTAGGTGGAAAACAGGGCTGAGCCCACAACACAGAGAGGGAACCCGAGTGTAAAATGCAACTTGCAGATGTGTTCTGAGGCAGACGTGTGCACCGCTCTGCCAGTGTTGGCTTGATTACTGTCTTTCAGAAATTTAAAAAAGTGTTTAATTGAATTGATTTGAGAGAGAGAGAGAGAGAGAGAAAGTACAATTGATTGTTCCACTTATTTATGCATTCATTGGTTGATTCTTACATGTGCCCTGACCAGGGATCAGACCCACAACCTTGGCATATTGAGACGGCACTTTAAGCAGCCGAGCTACTCAGCCAGGGCTGTCTTTAAGAAATTTTAATTCATTGTTAACATTTTAAATTCTGGAGATTTCACAAACATTTCATGGTTTCTGACTTCTCTTGAATCATTAGGAGATCTGCTATATGGGGCCTGCATACCTGCACAGTGACAGCCGGCTGGCTGGAGCTGAGTCGTAGCTCATGGAGCGGCCAGTTTCCCTAGTTCCCAGCCTCCATCATGTTTCCCTGACAGGACTGACTGCCAGTTGTCATTACCCTTCAGTGGCTGTTTTCCCTGGAGTTGAAGGGAAAGCATTAGCACTAGACCAGCAGCACAGAATATAGAGCCCACACACAAACCTATAAATATATGACCAACTAAATGCTGACAAGGGTGCCAAGAACAATGGGGAAAGGACAGTCAAAAGAGGGACACTGGACCACTATCTTACACTAATGAAAATTAACTTTAAATTAAGTAAGACCTGAAACCACAGAAGTCCAAGAAGAAAACGTAGGGGAAAAGAGCTGAACATTGGTCTTGTCAATGATTTCTTGCACAAGACACTAACAGCTAAGGCAACTAAAATAAGTGGGACTACATTAAACAAAAGTGCTTTGACAAAGCAAACAAACATAAAATATATATCTGATATGGGGTTAATATCCAAAATACATAAAAAACTCATACAACTCAACAGCAACCTACCCCTCCCCCCAAAAAAAACAGTCCGACTTAAAAATGAGCAAAGAAACTGAACAGATTTTTTTACCAAAAAAGACATATAAAATGGCCAATAGATATATGAAAAGATGCTCAACATCAATAATCATCAGAGAAATACAAATCAAAACCACAATGAGATATCACCTCAAATCTGTTAGAAATGCTATCATCAAAGAGAAAGAAGATAATATGTGTTGGTGAGGATGTGGAGAAAAGGGATCCTTTTTACACTGGGAATGTAAAATGGTACAACCATTGTAGAAAACTATATGGCAGTTTCTCAAAAAATTAAAAATTAAACCAGCAATCCTACTCCTGGGGATATAGCTGAAGGAATTAAAAGCAGTATCTCAAAGAGATACCTGCACACCAATGTTCCTTACAGCCATTATTTATAATAGACAAACTATGAGCACAACTAAGCATCTGTCAAGGATAAATGGATAAACAAGATATGATAAATATCCATCCATATAATGGAATATTATCCAGCCATGAGAAAGAAGGAAATCCTGCCACTTGTGACAACATGGATGGACCCTGAGGGCATTGTGCTAAGTGAGATAAATCAGACAGAGAAAGACAAATACTGTACAATCTCACATATCTGTAGAACCTGAAAAAAAGCTAACTTGTAAGAACAGAAAACAGAATGGTGGTTCCCAGGGGCTGGGGGTGAAGAAATTGGGGAGTTGTTGTTTAAGGCTACAAATCTGCAGTAAGTGGATAAGTTCCGGCAATGTCATAGTGATTATAGTCAGCATTACTGTTTTATAAGTTAAGATACTAGATGTTAATGCTTCTCAACACAAACATATGATAACTATGTGATGTGAAAATGGTGTTAGCTAATACTACCATGGTAATTATATTGCAATATATAAATATATCAAACAAACATGTTGTACACCTCAAACTTACACAGTGTAATTTGTCAATTATACCTCAATTAAAAATTAATTGATTTTAAAGAAAGGAAAGCAAAATATTTTTTATACCCCATCTCCATCTCAAGTGGGAAAATGAATGGCAGACTGGAATAGCCACGTTTGGCAAGAAAAATGGGAGAAACCTAAAGCTTAATTCTGAGTAAAGGTGAAGACCATGCATTTGTGTTTGGTATGCAAGCAAAAATTGGGCTGGTGTATTTAGGGGTTTCTCTCCTTGTCCCCATGGACATTTTAGATTGACATCCCTGCCTAAAGTCACTGAAGATGGTTGGAAATTGGTCTTTGCCCACATAGTTTTCATTCCCATAGTTCCAGGTGCCCTCCTTAGTACTTTGCGCACTGCCAAGCATATAGCTGGTGACCAAAGGTCAAATGCTTTATTCACTAGCATTACATTGCACCCTTTCCCCATCCTCATTTCTATGGACCCAACACCCCACACCACCATCTTCCCTTCTTTTAGATCCTTTTCTTTTACACTAAAGCTTTATTTCAGGACCAATCAGACTGAAAAGGACCTGGTAAAAGAACCACAGAGAGACTTTAGTGACTGGTTTGATAGAATGTGTATTCACTTGGGGTCCAGCCAAACACAGGTTTAAAATCCAGCTTTACCGCTCACTGTCTTAGCTTGAGTTTTCCAACAGCAGAGCCTGACATGAAGATGTGTGTGTAGGGTACGTTATTGGGGAATGTGACCCCCCAAATTAGGGCAGGGAAGTGAAGAGGGAAGAAGGAGAAACCCATACAGTTGAGTGTCAACTGCTGCAGGTGACTGGCTACTTCGTGCGAGACCCTCTGAAGAGTCTTAGGGGACATGTGTCAGAGCTGTCAGCCAGGGACAAAGGACTTTATCCACTAGCTCCTTCCCCCATTGATGGAAGGTTGCCCCATGTGCTAACAACCAAGGAAGCCCGAGAAAGGCATGTGAGGTGAAGTGTAGCCTTGGCTGCTGTCGGTGCCAAGGTCAACAAATGTGAGGTGGTGTAAAGCCTGTAGATTTCTGGAAACCTCAGTTTCCCCTTCCATAAATGGCCTAACACCAGTGTTTTCCTTTGAGGAATATAGGAAGGGTGCAATGAAATAGCCCGTGTGAAGCTCGCAGCCAAGTGTACATATACGCCCAGCACATAGTTCACACTAAAGAGTGGCCATTTCTAATAGAACCTTGTGCCTCCAGGGCTGTGCACTGTGGGGACCTTGACCTGACAGTTCAGCAGCAACAATCCGTGAAACAGAACTGTAGTAATTACAGTCTCATCGTTCACTTAGCAAGAGGCTGCAAACCGGCTGCTGCTAGGCCAGTTCTGTCCCATAGCCATGTATTCTCTTATTTTCCTTTCCACACACACACACACACACACACACACACTGTGTGTGTGTATATTTGTATACACACATATGTACACACGCACACATATATCTCAGAAATTGGTTGCCAACATTTACAAAACAAAAAATAAATTCATATAAATTCAGGGGTCCAGCTCACCCTGGAAAGCTAGAAAGCTTGGAGGCCACAGAGCTGGCATCCCCACTGCCGGCTGAAGCTGAGTGGTGGGGACCCTTTCAAGTGGGTTGTGTTTGCCCTAATTTGCCACGATCCCCTCTGAGCCCATTTCACTTATTCATGGCCTGCTGTCCCTGGGGACATTTGTGTAAGAAACCCCTAGACTAATACTGAGCCTAGAGAGGCAGGGTGCCCGGAAATCCGGCCGGGACACAAGGAAGCAAGAGTTGGGAAATGACAGGCCTTTGTTCTGCAGTGAAACAGCTGACGAGCCACCCCTGCGGCCCGTGGAACTCAGCGCCGCCGTGATGGAGCACTAAGTGGATCCGACTGCAGTGTGCGCGTGCGGTCCCAGCAAGTCTGGCTATTACCAACCTGAGGCTGAGGTCACCCCAGATGCTCCCGGTGCCTGCAACTCTGTTTATTTCATTCTGGTTCATACCAGAGATTTATTTTTATGAACAGCGAACATTTTTTGTAACATTCCCTCATTTAACCTTCATTATCAAAGTCTCTGCCCAGAGCCCATATAAGCACCATTATTGCCCATATAACATTTTCCAACATAAACCATTTAAGGCATTTTTTTTCCATTTTTATTTATTTCTCTTCTGTTACATTTCATTTGAAATGTGCATGGTGGAGAATGTGTCTTGTTTTTATGTTGCTTCATATAGACCATAAGCCCTAATGGTGAGGCGGCCTATTTTGGAGGTTAACAAGCAATGGGGACATTCATCACATGGAACAAACAACCAGGAAATGCTGGCCTCTTTTAAAAAAAATGTACTAGAAAGGAATTTTGTATGACTGGGGAAACTGAAGGGAAAATAGCTCAGCCTCTTTGTCTCTCCTTGAAGGCCGAGAAAAGAAGAAACATGGCGGTTCCCAAACAGGAAGCCAAGGAGGCTAGAAGCACAGCACTGTAATGTCACTCCTCAAATCAGCCATTAACATGCAAATTCTCCATGGATAGTGACAGCAATGGGACATGGATCACCAAATCGGCAGCACCTGGGCAGGGTCTGGTCAAAGTGGGTGATTTTACAAAAGTTTGCACTTGACTCTAAGAAGCTCAACTCAACTTACTTAAGCAAAAATGATAATATGTTGACTCACTCAGTAAGGTCAAGATTTACAGGCACAGCTGTACGCAGGAACCAAATCAGTGTCTTTAGCCCACTCTCTCCCTCTCTCTCTCCCCCTCTCTCTCTTCCCTGTACAGTAACTCTGCCTTTCCTGCTACTGGTTTTACTTTAGGCAGGCTCTCTTCTTTTGTTAGACAGCTGTTCACCAAGAAACTATAGGCTTACATTCTTACAAGCTCAGTAACTAGTAGGAAAGGAGAAATTGAAGAAGAAGGAAGAAATGAAGAAAGGAACAAAGGAAGGAAGGAAGGAAAGAAGGAAGGAGGAAGGAAGGGAGGGAGGAAAGAAAGAAGGAAGGGAGAGCCTGACCTGTGGTGGCGCAGTGGATAAAGCGTCGACCTGGGAACACTGAGGTCGCCAGTTCAAAACCCTGCACTGGTCTGGTCAAGGCACATATGGGAGTTGATGCTTCTAGCTCCTCCCCCCTTTCTCTCTCTCTCTTTTTCTCTCTCTCTCTCACTCTGAGTCTCCTCTCTAAAATAAATAAATAAAAAGAAATTTAAAAAAAAAAAAAAAAAAAAAGAAAGAAGGAAGGGAGAGAGGGAGGGTGGGAGGGAAGAAGAAAAGGAAAAGAGGGGGAGGAAGGTAAAAAGAAAGAAGAAAAGGAAGTAAGGGGAAATTTTCTAACAGTTTCGTCAGTTTGGACCCCTGAACAAATCACTGTGGTCAGAGGTAAGGAAGACATTGATCAGGACCCCCATCCTCCCCACAGCTTGAGACAGGCCAAGGTGGAGTGCCTGCTGGGTGGATTCCACCTCCAAAGGGGTGAACGATGCTATTGCATGTCGAGACCACACGAGTCAGGAGCCCTGGGCGCTTGCCTCCAGCTGCAGAGTAACCAGCAAGGTAGTCTTATGAATTCAATTGAATTAACGGCCACAAACATGAACTGCATCTTACTACATGCTAGGGTTGTGCTCAGGCCTGAAAGCAAAGTTGCAAAGCTACTGGCAGTGATCAACAAATCTATCAACTGGCAGAGGCCATGGCTATGAGAACAAATCGTTAGAAAACCTGTGCTAGGAAATAAAAAATAACAGTGAGAAGTATTTGCAAGGTTCAGAAGGATCTTTGAAGTCCCCCAGAAGCAGAGTTTGAGATTAGGATTTGAGTGCAAATGACAGATATTCGGAAGGCAATCTAGAAAACCCATGTAAAAGTGAGTAAGGCCAGGGAAGGATGCCAGTAAAAAGGGGACGATTATACCATAATGTATCATCTAAATTATTATATTTCTAAATTACCACAATGAGCAAGTAGAACTTAATCTGCTAGGATCTCTGGGACCCACTGCAGACA
Source organism: Rhynchonycteris naso (assembly GCA_037038555.1). Classification (NCBI taxonomy): domain Eukaryota; kingdom Metazoa; phylum Chordata; class Mammalia; order Chiroptera; family Emballonuridae; genus Rhynchonycteris; species Rhynchonycteris naso. The sequence goes on along the minus strand of CM073003.1, from coordinate 116,428,118 downwards.
ATAGGCCTTGGAATTGTTTAACAGGAAAGATGGGGGGGAATGGGGTACTTATATATAAATTCCTGTCTATCACAAGCAAAAATGTGCAGGGGTATCAGGCAGGAATTCCCCGGGCACTTCTGACCTGCCTGGTGTGTGAACACAGTGCTCTTCAAAGGCTAGGGGAAGCCCTCAGGCAGAGATGCAGATGCTAGGTGGGCGGTCAGCCTAGTGGTTAGGGGCATGGCAGCAGCAGTATCTGATTTTCGGTAGAAATCATTTCATTGCTTTCCTAAAATGAGGAAGTTACACCAGAACATCCCTGAGGGCTTCACCCACTCTAAAATCCTAAAATGCAAGATTTAGTCTTACAACCTTATATTTTGTTGGTGTGTCTCAGGCTTATTTTAAAACAATCTAAAAATGCATGGGAAACGGGTAGGTGGTGGGAGGGTAGAGGCAGCTGGAAGAGTAATAATGTTAATGATTTTGTGGTCAAAAAGTCCAGGACTTCACACTGAAATGTATTCATCAAAACAGCTGAAGGGCTTAGAAAGGATCTGCTTACACTTAACCCTACCATAGCAGCCCCTGCACTGGCAATGTGGGATCGAGACTGTGGGCCATTGTAAGAGGAACCACAAGGCTGTGGATTCATAGAGAAGGTAACTGAGGCTGCAGTCTGGTTATGAGCTCCTGGTTCTTTAGACTCCTGACAAAATACTCTTCCCTCTGCATGGCCAAAGGCAGGAACCAAGAGGTAGATGTAGCAAACCAGGGTTCATAGAGAAAATTGATTTTTTTAAAAATATCCAATCTGACCAGGTGGTGGCGCAGTGGATAGAGCATCAACCCAGTATGCTGAGGACCCAGGTTCAAAACTCCAAGGTCACCAGCTTGAGCGCAGGTTCATCTGGCTTGAGTGAAGGCTCAACATCTTGAGCACGATGTTGCTGGCTTAAGCGTGGGATCATAGACATGACCCCATGGTTGCTAGCTTGAGCCCAAAGGTTGCTGGCTTGAAGCCCACGTTCACTGGCTTGAGCAAGGGGTCACTAGCATGGCTAGAGTCCCCCAGTCAAAGCACATATGTGAAAGCAATCAATGAACAACTAAGGTGCTACCACTATGAGTTGATGCTTCTTATCTTTCTCTCTTCCTGTCTCTCTCTATATCGCGTGCATACACAAGTGCTAGAATAAAAAATGGATGTACATATAGATATCCAGGTGCTTAGTCCTATACCATGTTCAAATTTCAAAAGCTTGTGCCCAAGGCAGGGAGTTTGGTTATATTTAGTTATATGACTTTTAGCATTTCTTATCCTTGGAAGTGTTTCAGTGGCTATTACATAAAGAGGGCCCCTAATATTTTTGCAACATCCCCATGGCTCTGTGGCTCCCATTCCCACTAAACCCTGTTTCCCAGAAACCTGCCTGTGAAGCCCCAACCCCCTGTGGAACCCACACTGGGTCCTGCACCACAGTGTGAGTTCCCAGGGACAAGTTTATCTTCTTCTCATTTCTTAAGATGGGTTCTGGTCAATTAGATCTCTTCTCTATTTTTTCCCCTCCCTTTTCTTTTTCCATCTCATAGAACACCACTATTGTTGCTTCTAAATGAAGCTTAAGAATTGTATTTGTCTGCAAAGGATGGAGCATTTTAAGTGGTAAGTCTGGCAATGGAAAAACTGAGTGTCATATAATCCAATAATGAACCACAACAATGGAGGGAAACTTCCTGAAGCGCTGTTGACGACGAATGTCCCCAGATGCCTACGTATTCAACTCACTGGAAAGAACCACATTTCTCTCTTGGTCAAGGACAGGATCAAACTCCTTGAACATTAAAGTCCTCAGTATGCACACAAAACTGGGTGGTTTACAGTTCTTTCCTCCCTCCACTCAGGGAATTCTTCCTGGAAAAGGACTGCATTGAGCAGATTTGGGGAGTGATCTGAGCATTGCTGAACACTGTATGTTTTATTGGGAATAGAGGAAAAGACATTCTTTTTATGGACAAATCTGATCCTGAAACAAACACCCAACATCTATGGGCTCCACTCACATCCCAGCGCTCACCTCTGGGAGCAGGACTGCCTCTAGAAAAAGCAGAGTTACTAAGGTGATGTAATGGCTGAGAGTCACTGGAGTAGAAATGATGTTTTCTTAAATTAGGGTTTAATTTTGGTTGATAATAAAAAAAAAAAAAAACAAAGCTAATTTTTATTGAGAGGAGGTTACATGTTAGGCTTGGGTCCAAGTGTTTTACATATGTTACCGTAACTCATTCAAACTTAAAATAAAAAATCTCATAGGAATCTATTTTATAAATTAAGAAAGTGATAATACCTATCTCCCAGAAGAAATGCTAAAAACAACTCTACTACTTCCACTACTAATGCTACTGTAAAGAATAGTAATAATGCACCAATTGATTCATTGATTTAACTAGTTACCAAGCATTATGGAACACCCAAAGTTTAAAATAGTGCAAGATAGGCTCTGGCCATGTATTTCAGTGGATAGAGCATCATCCTAGCATACAAGGTCATAGGTTCAATCCCTGGTTAGGGCACAGATGAGAAGCAACCAGTGTGTGCACAACTAAATGGAACAACTAAGTGGGACAACATGTTGATGTTTCTTTCTCTATCTCTGTCTCTCTTCCTCTCTTTATCTCTCAAATCAATGGAAAAATTTAAAAAAATAGTGTTAGCCATTACTGTAAAAATCAGAAAACCAAGAAATTACACACACACACACATATGAGTTTGTGTGTGTATATATGTGTATATGTATGTATATATATATACACACACACACATATATGAATATATATACACACACACAAACAGTGTAAGGGCATAAAACAGTACCGTGGGAACAATTGTAAGCCGTGAGTTTTCTTAAGCAAAATACAATTGTTGCTCAATGTTATATCTAGAAGGAAAAACAGAGAAAATAAAAACTGTGGCAATCTTAACTAAATTCTTATCCGATATTGATGTGTGTGTTTAACACTAAAATGTTTGCATAAACTTTTAGGGAGCCTCAGAATAAAAGTGGTACACAGGTATAAAGCATCTTTCTTAATAGAATTTCATAATAAAGAAATGCTTTTTAAAAATAAAACATAATAAAAATTGATCTTCTGGTTTTGCTTTCTTTTAATTAGGAATAGACGCCAGCGTGGAGCTATACTATGCGCATGTTGCAAATAGAGAATATAAAGGAAACACTCACACAACCATCTTCCAAACCTTACAAACATATTGGTGCTCTCCTAACGCATATTTTTTAGACATTACCATACTATTGTTTCAACCATATAGAGTATAAAAATGTCTTCATATAAAAGGGATCATTTCCTAGACATGTAAAGAGTTTTTACAAACCAATAATAAGGTTGATAAACACCACCACCAGAATAACAATTTAAAAATCTAATGTAAACAAAACTAAGACACAACCAATAGGAAATGGGAAGAAGAGCTGAACAAAAAGTGCTTTGGCTTATAAACATATGACAAAGTGCTTCAACTTCCATTAAATCAAGCCATAAAAAAACAGTTTGGCCTGTCAGTTAAAATGTGAAAGATACTACCATGAAATATCTATTTTCGGCCCCAGATCATAATAAGCATGGTACGTAGTTCAGATGCTGATTGTAATTCTCTTCTTGAGGAGTAAAATTGTTCTTCCCCTTTATTTTGCATTTAGCCCCATGCTGTGATTTTTTTCTCACTTTGGCCTCATCATATTTTCCCTCCAGCAATAATGTTGGCTATGTCTGCACAGAATTCCTAATCCAAATAGTTAAACCCAAATATTGGAAAGACTGTGTATGTACCATCAGGGGAGAAAAGTCCCGAGCATCTGAATCCCTATGTGGAGAAAGGTACAAACAGCAGTCTCAGGAGGATACTTATCATTAAACCCTAGGTTTAAAACTGCAATTTCTATAGTTATTAACATTCTTTGAAAACAGCTGCCCAGATGAGATTGGCAAAGCTATCTTTTCCTTATAAACACCAGTCAATAAGGGAACAGAAGAAGAAGGTGGAGACCATTTAAATTAATTTGATTCTTAATTGGAATAAATTTTGAGTTTTGGAAATTAGGTTGCTTATCTTATTATAAGTGTTTTACCAATATTACATTTTTAATTTAAATGTAAAGTTTTAAACATTTAAATAATAATGCCCTTTAATGATCCTTTACATAACTTTTTACATTTAATTCTCATAATTATGCCATGACATCATGCTATTACTCTCAATGTACAGATGAAGTAGCTATTATTTAAAGAGATTAAAGAATTTGTCCCAAATCACATGACTAGTAAATAGTGGAGCTATGATTTGATTCCAGGCAGTCTCTTTCTAAAATCTGGATTCATTTTCTTTTTTTAATTTTTATTATATTTATTGATTTTTGAATGAGAGAGAGAGAAACATCAATGTGTTACTCCATTTATTTATGCATTTATTGCTTGGTTCCAGACCAGCAATTGAACCTGCAACATTTGCATACTGGGGCTGTGCTCTAACCAACTGGGCTACCCAGCCAGGGCTAAAATATGTATTCTTGAACAATCTATTATTCTATCTATAAACTCTTGCTGAGTCCAGAAAATAACTGTTTGCCCTTATGCTGCAGATCAGGATACATTTCCACAGAGATGAATTTCCTTTCTTTGACTCTATTGCTCCTTTGGGTAAGACTAGTATCCAATGGTGTTTAAAGAGGGCAACGGGCATCTTCTCTGTGCTTTCATCACCTCTAAGTTCTCCCAGTGGACAAGCTTCAAGTCCTTTTCTTGTTTAGATGTGCTACAAAATGCTCTTTCATCCCGCTTCTAGAATGCTAATCAGCCCAAACCATCAAGCAAAAAAACAAAACAAAACAAAAAGCCAACCAACCAAACAAAAAAAGCCATGAAAAACAAAAATCCAAACTAGACAAGTCCAGTGGTGGCATCGGAGATTTGGCTAAGCCCATGGGAAAAGATTCAAAGGTCTGCCATGTGCCATGACCTCTTCACTCTCTACATGGCTAAAAATATGCAATGAAACCAATGGGGAAAAATTTCAAAGAGATCGATTTCAGCTCCATTTGCACCGAGCTTATTAATAATCAGAGTTCCTTTAGAGAGAAATGAAACCCCTGTCACTGGAGGCAAGGAAACAGTGGATGAATAACTACTTGGCAGGAATATAAAGGGGTCTCAAAACCCAGGTGAAGAGATAACTAGCTCAGAAGTTTTCAACTCTGCTTTCTGATACATTGCTATGGCCATAATCACTCATGTGGTACATCACAGGTCATTTGTTACTGTTAATATAGCATAATATTTACGGTTAATTTTTTTAAATTTTTATTAAATTTATTACAATGACATTGATTAATAACATAAATTTCAGGTGTGGGATATAAAATAAAAAGCAACAAAGTAACAAACAAAACAAATATACAAAACAAATTTATAGATACAGACAATAGAACGTGATTAATTTTTTTAAAAATATAAGATTTATATTTTTAAAATATATAATTAAATATAATCAGTTTCTTAATTATAAGCAATAGAAAATACCGGACAGATATGTAATAGCTAAGTGAATTGAAAGAAAAGAATTGCACATACCCGCACACCAAATTATCTTTGTAGTAAGTAAACCTGGCTGACCTACATCAATAGGAGATTTTTATCCTTGTGTACATTATTCTTCCTTTTGTTGTGACAGAATGAAAATTGAGAAGCACTGTATGCCTGGTGTTTAAGGTTTCCTCCAAGACTGAGACACTGTGGGTCCGTGATTCTAAAGGACAGGAGAACAATAGCGCAGAGCAAAACTGCTCCAGCCTCAGACCTCAATTGGGTTGTTAGAGGGCACAATTAACTGGTCATGTTGCTAAGGCTAAGTCTCTGCAATTTATGGCCGCGGGGGGCAGGGGGCAAAGCAGCAGCAGCAACACAGCCTGGTGATGGCAGGTCATATCTGTAATTCAGGACCCCCAGGACAGTGTACAGAGTGACCAGCTGCATAGCCTCAGTGATGGAGGGTCAAAGCTATGACTTAGGACCCAGTAGGCGGGGCACAGCACAGTGGCAGCTGCAACATGGCAGATGGAAAGGCACTGGGGTAACTCCAGTCACAGAGAGCAGGGCAGAGCAGCAACTCAGGGCCCTGGGCGTGGGTTTCAGCTCAGCCACAGCTCCAGCCTCAGGGAGAGGACGCAGTAACAGGGACTCCAGAGAGCCTCATCAGTCGAGTTCAGCATCAGTGAAGATCACAGGGGTCCTCAGAAGCAAAGCTGCAGATGTCCATGAGTGACAAGAATTTCTGGGGTCATCCTGGGTTCTTTGTCCTATGGGATAAAACCCTTCGAACCCTCTTGGCACCAAGACACTCCGGACTGGGAGAGGGGGGGGGATTGTCAGGCAAAGCAGGTAAACTGCTTCCTTTCTTGCTTGTCCATGCCCCATCCTCAGTTCTCACACTCCGCAGTGTTTCTGTTGTTCCTTCACTGGACCTCAGAGCTCCCCCAAAGCGATTTTTGTCCATTTGTCGTTATCCATGGTTTCAGTAGTTTTTGTGAGAGGGACAAGTGTTTGAATCTCTTAGCCCACCACCTTGCTGACGTCTCACCTTATAACATTTCAAACACACATGTACATTTTTTCAATGCGTCTATACCTCAATAAATTGGAAAGAAGAAGAGTATGTTCTTTAGGCAGGAATCATATATCAGACTGAAACTTGAACCTACAGAGAGAAATGATGAAGAAGTGATGCCAGAAATGGAATAAATGAAGGTAAAATTGAATTCATGTTTTATTGCTTTTAATTGCTATAAAAGACAGCTGATTAAAGCAAAAATAGTAGCAATACATTATGCATTTATAGCAAATGTAAAAGTAATGGTACAAATGAAAGGAAGAAAAATATGGGGAATGTGTTTTTATAAGGTTCTTATATAATAGTACACATGAAGTCACTACATTATTTGAAGCTAGAGTCTAAGTAAAAATGTATCTTTTAAACTGTATGGCATTCACTAAAATTATTTTAGGAGGTAGTATTGCAAATAAATCAATAGAGAAGATAACAGAAAAGGCATTTAAAGGTGGGAAGAGAAAAGAAATGAAGGGGAGAAAAATCTAACAAGACAGTAGATTCTGACCTAGCCATATTAATAATAACATTAAACATTCATAGTCTAACCACAACAATTAAAAGATACATATTGCTATATTGGATAAATAAAGCAAGACCCAACTCATTTGTTCTATAAGAAAACTTCTTTAAATGTAAAGGCATATATGGGTTAAAGATAAAGGATAGGAATGATATACCATAAAACACTACAGAAAAGAAGCTAGAGTAGCTACATGAATATAAGACAAAGTAGAATTTAGAATAATAAAGATTGTCAAAAATAAAAATGGGACAATACAGAATGATAAAAAAAAGTCCTTTTTTCTAAAGACATAACAATCTTAGCTTAAAGTTGAATTGAAGAGTTTCAAAGTACATGAGGTAAAAACTGATGAAGAAGAAAGGAACTGAAAGAAAAGATAGACAAATTTAAAATTATAGCTGGAAACCTCAACACTGCTGTTAGTAACAAAAGAACAAGTAGACAAAAATCAGTAAGGGTATATAAGACGTGAACACCACTACTGACCAACTAGGCTTAATTGAAATTTACACAGAATATTTCATCCAAAGGATAAGAATACACTTTCTTTTTTGTACTCAGAATCATAAAATTAAAAAATAGAAATCAGCCTGACCGGGCAGTGGCACAGTGGATGGAGCGTCAGACTGGGATGCGGAGGACCCAGGTTTGAGACCCTGAGCTCACCAGCTTGAGCGCAGGCCCATCTGGCTTGAGCAAAAGCTCGCCAGCTTGGACCCAGGGTCGCTGGCCCCAGAAGGGTTGGCTTGGTCTGCTGAAGGCCCGCGGTCAAGGCACATGTGAAAGAGCAGTCAATGAACAACTATGGTGTCACAACGGCAACAAAAAACTAATGACTGATGCTTCTCATCTCCCGTCTGTCTGTCCCTGTCTGTCCCTATCTCTGACTCTCTTTCTCTGTCCCTGTAAATAAATAAATAAATAAATAATAGAAATAATACCATGTATATTCGCAGTTTATAACAGAAGTAAGCTTAAAATCATTAACACAAAGGTATCTGGAAAATACTCAAATCTTTGGAAATTAAAACACTATACTTCTAAATAACCCATGGATCAAAGCAGAAATCTCAAAGAAACTTTTAAAATATTTTTAACTCTATCAAAATACAAAAACAATAGCTCAAAATTTATGGGATGCTGCTAAAGTAGTACTTAAAGGGCAATTAATAGGATTTAATGCTTACATATGAAAAAAAGATCATATGTCATTCATCTAAGCTTCTACCTTAAGAAACAAGAAAGGGAAGAGCAAACTAAACTCAAAGAAAGGAAATACACAAACAAAAGTTAATAATATTGAAAACAGAAAAATATTAAAGAAAGTCAATGGCAGGTAGGCAGGTAAGTAGGTAGGTGGACAGACAGACAGAGGTGTGTATGTATGCATGAGTTAGTACACATACACATATTTCCTAGCTCTATCCACTAAGAGTTCTTAGAAACAGTGAGACTTCTGTATAATACACACACCTAACATCCAAGCTGGGTCATTTCCAGGCTAGGGCAGGGAAATCAGCACCAAGAGCCTGAAGGATCTTGTGGTGCCAGAAAGTAAAGAAGGGTTCAAAAAAGAGAGGGAGAGAGCAGGTGAACAATGCAGGAGCCAAGCTGAAAACACTGTCAATGCCCCAAATACAAACGATCGAGCAACAGAATAACTAACCATAATATTGAATGATACATCCAAAGAACAAAAAACATCCTCAAGTCAATAATAAAGAAATGAACCTGAAGGGACAACTCTTCATTACAGAAGAATTCTAACTAAAGCACAGGAAAGGAATATAAAAAGATCACCATTAAACTTCAAAGTACTAACTGCTACAGGCAAAGTCCAACAATGGAAATTTAAATTGGTGAAGAGAAAGTTTAGCGACAAAAATATCTGCATAATCCCAAAATATCTTCTCAAAAATATTTGGTAATTTCAAAACGGACATGGTAAGTGGACAGTGGAAGGTCCAGGCGGCCAGCCAGGTGGTAGATGTTAGCTAAGTGGTCAAGGTCAACATCATCAGTAACACATATCAACACCATGTAACCCCTAACAAATGCCTGGAAAAGGGCACATCCCCTTTACTGTAGTTTCCCCAACAATCTATAATCTCAATTTAATCAAAAGAAAACATCAGACAAATTTAAATTGTAGAACATTGAACAAAATAATTGGCAAGTATTCTGCAAATGGGTAAAGGTCATGAAAGTCTGGGAAAGACAAATTGACTGTCATTGATCAGAAGTGACTAAGGAAACATAACACTTACTGCAAAGTGGGATCCTGGAACAGAAAAAGGACATTAGTGGGAAAACTAGTGAAACTCAAGTAAGTCCTGTATTTCAGTTAATACTATTATACCAAAATTAATTTCTTGGTTACATAATCTGTTAACATAAACATATACTGCAGGAAGACTAAAGGCACTATTTTTGCAGCTCTTGTGTAAGTCTAAAATCATTTCAAAATAAAAGTTTCTTTTTAAAAGTAAGCAACAGCTTCTATGATTACCATAGTTATCTGTTGTATCTGAAAGGAAATTCCTTGCTCACTTCTTCCAGGTAACTAGTGCAGCATCTTTCATACTAAAGTTTGTCTTTTAAAGAACAACAACAAAAATTGCCTCCTGTAACAATTATTCCCTATTCATTTGCTCTCTCTGGTTGTCAGGACTTCACCCTTGTTCATGGATCCCTACGCTTTTCGTAAGGATAGGAAATCAAAGGAGAAAGAAATCATTAAGATGGTGAGGAAAATGAAAAATGTTCTGTTGGCTGGGAAAATTCCAAGCTGGGCAGAGTGTTATTTTTAATCTTTATTATTCCTTCCTTCCTTCTTTCCTTCCTTCTTTCTTTATCTGCTGTGTATATGTGTGTATGTGTGTATGGTCACCCGGGTCTGCTAAGACTCATGAATCTCTGATTAAATATTGCTTGCTCTCTGTGCTTTTGGACCCTCTCTGATATCTGTGATCTATGCACTGCTGCACTTGGACCTTTCTCAAATTCTCACTCATTTTAACAGTTTCCTTGTGCCAAGGGAGGAAGATTTGAGAAAATAATGGAGATAACCTCACACAGTTTCCGCAATGGGTTTCAAGGACAGCCTAAAGCCCAAGCTTCCAAATGGAGAAGACAGGCCAAGGCCTGTTGAGCTCTATGAATCAAGGGATGTGAGAGCTGTAGGGACCCATATCAGGTCACCTTCCTTCCTAAAGGGCTTGCCGCTTGCTACAAATTGTTCTCCTTGAACAATATCTCAACGTCAACATCCCCATCAATTAAATATGAAGAAAAAAGCAGGCATTGCAAGGGAAGGGAGCCATTTTTTTTATCATCAGTCTGCCTTATAAAATGAAACTCGGCAGCAACCTGAGAGGACACGACTCGGCCACTGTTTCCTTGGCTACAGAAGGGGAGAGATGTCGGTCCTCCTCTATGTCTTAGACTTGTTGTGAGGATAAAATGGAAGGGCTAAAATAACAATGACATAAAAACATTACAGAGCCATGTTTTCATTGGAATGTTAGGATTTTCCCCCATTCTCACTGTCCTCCGGGCAAAATGAATACTCTTTGAATGTCTTCAACAAAGCCCTTCTTATGTAACTCCAACCTGGCTCTGATCTCTGGATGCTCCTCTCCTTACACCCCTTATCCAGTCCACTGGCCAGTGCTCCTTCTTTTCCATGATATTGACTTTGCATATACTGTCCTTCCTTCCCAGGACAGTTCTCCCTGCTCTTATCCCTTCCTCACCCCCCTTCTACAAAGTACTTCCTTTCTGTCCTACCGGTTTCAACTAGGATACTTCTTCCAGAAAGGTACTCTCCACTCAAACACCCAGAACATAGTTCATGTATTCTGCTTAAAATGTGTGTCTCCCACCAGGAGGTAAAAAGAATTCTTCAAGGAAGAACTACCTTTTTCAATATTGTATCCCTGGCTCCTACACACAGTACCTTTTGAATAAATGCTTGTTGAATGAATGAACAATGCTCAATGCATGCTGTTTGATAGAGGTTCTATTTAACGGACTGAGATGTGGGGAAAGTATTTCAAAAATTAAACTGATAAGACAATTACTTACTATGCAAGAGAAAAACTGTATAGTGAACTTCAATTCTAGGATGATTGATGATGATATAATAGTGGTGACCATGACAATGGTGGTGATTTTATTTTTAGCAATATAATATCATAGCAGCTTACATTTATGTAACTTAACTATACTCTCAATAATTTTCTAAATGTGTGTGTTACGTGCCATTGAATGGGCTCTGACTTCTGGTGACACTATGACTGAGTGTTGTCCACAATGTTTTGTCCTTTTGCCCTCAATGGCCTTGCTCAGCTCCTGTGCTTATGCCTACAGCTTCTTTTATGAGGTCAATCCATCTCGTATTTGGCCTTCCACTTTTCCTGCCTCCTTCTATTTTTTCCCAGTACTATTGTCTTCTCCAAAGAACCTTGCCTTTTCATGCTGTACCCAAAATAGAACTGCTTCACTTTTGTCATTTTTGCCTCCAGTGATGTCTCTGGCTTAATTTGCTCAAGGACCCACTCGTTTGCCTTCCTGGCAGTCCAGGGTATTGTAGACCTCTCCTCTTCTTAATACTAATTTTCTAAATGCTTTGTACATATTAGCATTTTTAATTTCCTTCAAAATCTTGTGAAACTGGGGGTGGTTTGTTCCCTGTTTGGAAATTCATAAAACAACATCAGACAGGTTGGGTTCTTTGTCCAAAGTCACAGAACGATTAAAAAGTCACAATTCATATTCAAGGCTGGGGGACTCCCAAGCTTGAACTTTAGAAGCTACATTCTCCCCTCTCGCCAAGTCCAACTCCTACCTCCCCAGCTGGACAGTCAATCTCTAAGGGTCTTCCAGGTCCCCAGAGTCCAGCAAATCTAGTTTAAACCCAATCCTGGATGAGTTCTTGAGCTGGGACTCTCCATTCACTCCCCCCTCCCATAATCTTCTCACTCATGAATAAGGCAACCCTATCAAGTGGTTCTGATCACAGCTTCTCTCCACCAGAAGCCAGGGCAGCGAAATCTCATACAGATCCCTATTTGAGTTTCTGAGTTTAAGCTTTAATACAATTAGGTAACTCCCACTTCATCATGGGTCCTCTTTTGCTTCCAATAAAGAGACATTATTTGTTGGTAGCTTCCCAGGGTTCCAGGGTTCCATCTTTTGAAAACTAGCCCATGCATCTGGAAAACTGAATGATGCTTTGGTGTTGGTGTGGCAAGAGAGTCAGTCTGTGCAAACAACATTGTGATTATATTACCTTTAATGCTTTTAAGACATAGGAAACAGATTTAATTTCCAAAGATTTTTTTTTTTTTTTGCCACCAAACTTCGTTTTAAATAGATAAGTCAGTTTCTGCTTTCAAACTGGTTGCCTTCAAATATGCCACTGAGCATTGATTTGGCCACTGAGCCTAATTAGCCACATGGTCCATCTGTACCTTCCTGCCCTTCCCCAGGAAAACAGGTGTTGCATTTAACATAATAAGAAGGCTTTTTTTCTTATCAAATCATTTCTTATCATAAAATTAAATACATACACAACCCAGAACCCCAAATCCATCATATAAGTAGAAAGGCACACTCTCTCAGTCCACAGAGAATAGTTCCCTTAAGAAAGAGGTATGTCTGACACCCCCAATTCATAAACCAGAGATGTTTGATCACCGTTGCCTGCCCAATATGGCTTTTTTTTTCTTTGCATCAATAAATGCTGTAACCGGGGCTGCTCACAGCACCAACATGTGATAGCGTCAGCAATCATCTCTTCTACTGACCAGGAGACTGCTGTTTCTTCACACCTAGCTAAGATTTTGAAATTTGGGAAAGCTTAAAACAACTGGTGTCTGGTAATTCAGTTTTGTTCTTTATCCTTGAATAAAGCAAATGAAGAAATACTGCAAAGATAAGGCTTCCTTATTATAAAGAACAGCAAAAAGATAATTTACTCCTATACTGAATAATACCAAGATCTCAATCAGACATTGAAGCACCCCACAATGATTAAGGCTAACCAACCGTCAAGTGAGGAACAGAGCAAAAAAGATTCCCATGAGTTTACTCACGTCAAAGAGTTTTTGTTTTTAATCAAAAACTAAATTTGTTTGCAGACTGTGTCCTTTAGCATAAGTACACAGTCATATTATAAAAAGTTTTAAAGCCCTGGATGGTTGGCTCAGTGGTAGAGTGTTGGCCCAGTGTGTGGATGTCCTGGCTTTGATTCCCAGTCAGGGAACACAACAGAAATAACCATCTGCTTCTCCACCCTTCTCCTCTCCCTTCTCTCTATCTCTCTCTTCCTATCCCACAGCCATGGCTCTATTGGAACAAGTTAGCCCTGGGTGCTGAAGACAGCTACATGGCCTTGCCTCAGGTGCTAAAATAGCTTGATTGCCGAGCAACAGATCTACAGCTCCAGATGGGCAGAGCATCACCTCATAGAGGGCTTGCTAGGTGGATCCAAGTCAGGCACATACAGTCAGGGCACATGAAGTCTCTCTGCTTCCCCACTTCTTACTTAAGAAAATAATTTTTTAATAAAAATAGTATAATAATAATAATAAGAGTTTATGAAACTGACAGTAGTAAACTTTTTGTCCATTCTAATAAATAGATTATAGGTCATTAGAAGGGGATTATAAAATATAGGAAAAAGAACCTACGTTCTGAAGCTCAGAAACAATCTAGTGTTATTTCAGATCCTTTGCCACTAGCTGGAGGACATGATCTCTGTCTCTCGAGTTTAATAATATAGTGCCTGGCATAGAAGGGCTCCTCCCTTATACGGTGGTGAAAATGATCTGCATGGTTATATAAAATAAGATTTAGTTTTACTTTTCCTCTTTTTATTCTATTGTAATCCATTCTATCCAAGAATTCAGTTATGCAAACAATTATGGCACACCTACTAGGAGCAAATGACAGCGTTAGAGATACAGAAAAAGACCCAGGTAGCTTATAGTTTAAAAAAAGGGGAGTCCTCTTATTTCTTATGTTAACTAAAGACATATTTATTATCAATAGCAAAAGCAGCACACAGTTGTAAGTCTGCCATGTGCAAATATATTCAGGGAAAAACATTGTTTTCCTTTTTCCTTCATGCCTAATCCTCTGTACCACTACTGTTTCAGGGTTTGCTCCTGGTTGTAGATCTTTTGGGATCCAGAGATGGATTATGACATGGTCCCAGACTTTGAGGTCTGTCCAGAATCCTCATTCTGAACCTCCTGCAGATATCTAGCCCCAGAAAAGCCAAATGATTGACTAATAAATAACATTATTTATTTATTAGTCAAAATGAATAAGCACATCACTGATGTTAATAATAACAAACATAATAATAGAATAATTACAGCAAAGCTACTATGGGGAAAATGTGAAGAAAAGAAGCAAAATTCACCCGTTAAGAACACTCACTAGAAAAGGTTATCATGAAACATTTTTTTAAAAAGTGAATGAACATCATATCATCAATTTAAAAATAATACTGAAGCAATCATGCCCACAAAGGAATACTAAAAAGGAGAAATGCAGAATCTTGGGAAAGGAATGGTAAAACTATGGGAGAGAAAGAACAAGCTGGCAGACCTCAGTAAGTAATACAAAGAAAATTTTAAAAATTCTAAACCACCCAATATTGAATTAAATAATGGAGACGTAGACACTGTAGAATGTTCAGTATCAGAATAATAGACAGAAGAAGAAAGGCCAAATATATCATATAAAGAGTTTAAGAAAATTGATGACTAAAGACAGGCAAAACGAAAGGTTAAGAAGATATAGCAATCATGTAATTAGAGTCCACACTAAATGAAACAAAAACAATGGAAACATAATTTTTATGAAAACTTTACTTTTAAAATGATGAGTGGAATTTACTCATTGAAAGACGGTACCAAGGATCAGGAAACATTGATATGGGACGATAAGCAATGACAGTATATGGAAAATTCTTTAATTTTAAAGACAGAGAAGGAAACTTCTAAAGTCAGTTAAAGCCTGGCCAGACGGTGGCACAATGGATAGAGCGTTGGACTGGGATGCAGAAGACCCAGGTTCGAGACTCCGAGCTCACCAGCTTGAGCGCGGGCCCATCTATCTGGCTTGAGCAAAAGCTCGCCAGCTTGGACCCAAGGCTGCTGGCTCCAGCGAGGGGTTGCTCGGTCTGCTGAAGGCCCGCGGTCAAGGCACATGTGAGAAAGTAATCAATGAACAACTAAGGTATCGTAATGACAATGAAAAACTAATGATTGATGCTTCTCATCTCTCTCTGTTCCTGTCTGTCTGTCCCTATCTATCCCTCTCTCTGACTCTCTCTCTCTGTCCCTGTAAAAAACTAAATAAATAAAATAAAATAAAGTCAGTTAAAGAATGATTAAGTCACTTAGAAGGTACAGGGAAATACTCCCAGATATTTCTACTTCAGTATTCAGTAGCAAAAGTCAATGAGCAATACATATAAGATATCACTGTATGCACACTACCTCAAAAGGAAAAATAAAAAGAACTGTAGACAAATATTGAATTCTAGTTAATAATAGGCATGCTGAAGTATTTAGCACATGAGTTGTATTGATGTTTATAACTTATTTTTAAATGCACCAAAATAAAAGAGCTTAAAGAATGGGTAGAATGATAAATAGATGGATTGGTAAGTAATAAACCAAGCACAATAAACTCTTAATTGTAAAATCCAGATAGTAAAAAAATAGAATATTTATTGTAAAAGTCCTTTGGTTTTTTCAACATTTGATAGTTTTGTTAATAAACTATTGAGGAAAACTAATAATGATATAAACACTTAATAAGATAACTGTAAGATAAATATGATTGATATATATCAAATTACCTTAAACCTAAACAAACCACCTTTTTCTCAAGTGCCTATGAACATTCATAAAAGTGACCATTTATTAGGCCTCCCCTAATCCTCAATAAATTCCCAAATAGCAACTATAGTGATACAAATTTCTGAACACAATGCAATAAAACTTAGCTAACATAGTAAGACAAGAAAAGGAAATAAGATACATCGATTGGAAAGAAAAAAATAAAACTTTGTTCATAGATGATAATTATTCATGTAGAAAATCCCAAAGAATCCACAGAAAAACTCCTGGAACTAATAAGTTATAGCAAGGTTTTATGATATAAAGTTGGTATACAGAAGTCACATACCACTTTCCCCTATACCAGCGATCAGAAAGTGGAGTTTAACATTTCAAACATAGTACCATGTACATTAGCACCCCATTAAAATGAAATACTTAGGCATAAATATTACAAAATATGTATAAGATCTGTAAAAGAAAAATTCCAAAACTGTGATGAAAGAAATCAAATATCGAAATAAATGAAGAGATATTCCATGTTCATATAAAGACTCAAAACTGTTAAGAGGTAAATTTTTCTCAAATTGATCTAGTGATTCAATGCAATCCCAATACACCCAAGCAAGTTACTTTATAGATAGCAACAAAGTGATTCAAAAGTTTATATAAAAAGGAAGAGGTCCCAGAATAGCCTACCCAACACTGAAAAGAACAAAATCAAAAGACTGACACTACTCAAATTTTAGGCTTACTTATAAAGGTATAGTAATTAAGACAGTGTGATATTGGTGAAAGAACAGATAAATGCATCATGGAACAGAATAGAGAGCCTAGAAATATAGGCTCTCTATAATATAGTCAAGTACCTTAGGCAAAGGAGCTAAGGCAGTTCAATAAGAAAAAGATATTCTTTTCAACAAATAATGTTGAAATAACTGGATATTCACATATAAATAAACTTAGACTGTACACCTTTCACAAAAATTAACTTAAAATGAATCATAGACATAAATGTAAAATAAAAACTGCAAAAATTTTAAGCGAAAACACAGGAGTAATTCAAGGTTTGGTAATGAGCTTATAGTTATAAAACCAAAAGCACAATCCATGAAAGAAAAAAAAATACATTGGACTTTATTAAGATTAAAAACTTCTGCAAAACACATTTATGAAAATGAAAAGACCAGTTAAACACAGAGAGATAATATTTGCAAAACATATCTGGTAAAGGGCCTGTATCCAAAATATACAAAAAACTCTTCAAACACAACAATAAGACAGCAACCAAATTTAAAAACAAGCAGAAGATCTAAAGAGACATCAAACCAAAGAAATTATAAGCTACCAAATAAGTATACTATATAAAAAGATGCTCCACATCATCTGTCATTCAGTAATGCAAATCAAAACAACAACGAAACACCACTGCACATCTATCAGAATGGCTCAAATCCAAAACTCTGACAGCACCAGATGCTGAGAAGGGTACAGAGACTCTCACTCATTGCTGGTAGAAATGCAAAATAATGCAACCACCTTAAAGACGATTTGGCAATTTCTTACAAATCCAAACAAGTTTTACTACATAATTCAGCAACTGTACATAATTCAGCAAACTTATGTCCACACAGAAATTTGCACTCAACTGTTTCTAGCAATCTTTAGTCATAGTGGTCAGAACTTGGAAGCAACCACAATTTTTTTCAAATGGATGGCTGAAGAGACAAAATGTGGTATGTTCATACAAATAACTCAGTGATAGCAAAAAACAAACACACAAATTAAAAGAAAAAAACAAACAACTGCCTGACCAGGCGGTGGCGCAGTGGATAGAGCATCGGACTGGGATGCAGAGGACCCAGGTTTGAGACCCCGAGGTCACCAGCTTGAGCACAGGCCTATCTGGCTTGAGCAAAAGCTCGTCAGCTTGGACCCAAGGTCGCTGGCTCCAGCAAGGGGTGGCTCAGCCTGCTGAAGGCCTGCAGTCAGGGCACCTATGAGAGAGCAATCAATGAACAACTAAGGTGTCCCAACGAAAAACTTATAATTAATGCTTCTCATCTCTCTCTGTTCCTGTTTGTCTGTCCCTATCTATCCCTCTCTCTGACTCTCTGTCCCTGTAAAAAAACAAAAACAAAAACAACAAAACAACTATAAAAAGCCATGAAGGAATTTTCAATGCATTATTGCTGAGAAAAAAAGCCACTCTGAAAAGGCAACATATATAATTCCTATCATATGGCATTTTGAAAAACGCAAAACTACATATAGACAGTAAAAAGACCAGTAGTTGCCAGGAAAGGAGGAAGGGATCACTGAGCAGAAAACGGGATTTTTAGAGCCATCTAATTAATTATGTACGATACTGTGAGGTTGCACACATGATATTATGCTTTTTCAAAATGCATAGAACTGTTCAACACTTCTCCATAAACTAAGGGCTTTTGTTAATAATTATGCATCAGTACTGGTCCATCAACTTTAACAAGTGTACCCCACTAATGCAAGATTTAATAAAAAGGTACGTGGGGGGGAGGACAGAGGCAGTATAGGAGGTCCCTGTTCTCTGTGTGTTAGTAGTTTCTACTCAAATTTTCTGTAACCCCCTAAAACTGTTCTAAAAAATAAAGTAGCAAGAAAGCTCTTTGTGCATTTATATGGAAAGACCTAGCGGATGCACTGGTCAGAGAAAGCAACAGAGCAGAATGGCATATAAAGTGCGTTGCCTTTTATGTAAAACAGGGGGAAGAAATGCAAACAGACATTCATATTTGTTTGTTGTTGGATTAAAAGCTTTGGAACAACACCTACGAAACTAATAACAGCGGCTACCTGTGGGTTGGGCAGTTGAGTTAGCTGCATAAGGAATAGTCAGAAAAGACTGTGAATCTGTTATGCTATTGTAGCATTACTGTATTTTTAAATTATATTTCTAAGAAACAAACTTAGAAAATTTGAGCTCTAGGGGAAACCTGAACTTGAACATTCTAGAACTAATATTTTCATTTAATACTCTGAGTCACGCTCCCGGAATCTACCCCATAGAAACACTTTCATGTGAGCACAGTATACTCAAAGAAACTACAAAGTATCCATTACAGCATTATTTGGACTAGCCAAATGTTAGAACCATCTGAATACCTAAGGACAAGAGGAACTAGTTAAGAGAACTAAAATACAGACATACTACAAATTGCAACGCGTCAGTTAAAAAGACCAAGGTAGACTTGGATGCATTGATGTCTAAAATGCCCATGTTGTATTGTTAAAAAATAAATAAATAGGGTTGCAGAACAATGTGTATGATGTGATTTGGTTTGTAAATGCAATAAGGAAAGATCTAGAAGGATATACACCAAACTGGAAACAGTGCATACCTCAGGGGAAGTATGTGAGATTTTAAGGGTAGGAGGGGAGAGACTTACTTTTCACTCTTTCTACTTCCTATTGTCTGACTTGTTTCCCCCTCAACTATGGTGTGTTACATTTTATACATGAATAAAAATATAAAGATTTTTTAAAACCCGGTGGAGTGTTTGTGCGCAGAAGCAGCCGCCGTCTAGGGGCTGTTAGCCATTACCTCTGTTCACGGCTCTCATGCCAGGAAGGGCTGGCGGAACCTCGGTGTTCTCCATGGCATTGTTAACCGGGGCACTGAATCTAACTTGCCATACCATGTAATTGGATCCTTCCAGTAAAGCTGCCTCAATAAAATGTCCCAAGTGCCACAGCCAAGTGTTTAGGAGGCACACAGGACCCTGGTGGCAGCTGTGGGGGTAGGGCTGGGGGCCAGGGCCAGGGGCCTGGGTCTAAAATGTTGAAGAAGGCATGCATTAATGCCGGCTAGCTTAACTAGCAACAGAGGAGCATGTCTGCATTTTCCATGCAGACTTAGAGAGACTTGTTTGCAAGGCTCAGGATCCCTGGTGAGCAGTTTTCTGTGGCTTCAGTTACAGCACAATTGCAAACGCATTAATGCAGTGAGACTTTTTGTATAACTACATTAGGAAAGGGGAAAATTAACTCTGTGGTTTCTCCAGCAGGCATTCACAACTGCTAATAAGGAATCTATCTCAAGAAGGAAGTGATCAATGATAATTAAATCCTAAATCCCACCATGTGCAATACCTAAAATGATAGGTAAAGAAAGCCCTACAATTTTCTGTTTGCTGGGTCTGGAAGTGCAATGTAGAGTCCATTCAAACAGTCTTTCCTTTTGTTCTTTCATCTCCCAGGGGCCCCAAATTCCCTTAGGATCTAGGGAATAAGCTCTCTACATTGGTCTTTTTTTTTAAGGTTTCAAAGCCCAAGAGCTGAATCCAGATGTGGGCTTTTAAGTCATGACAGCTTGGAGTCGCAGATTGCTTGGGCTTAAGACTTGTCTGTCTCACTTCCCCTTGTTCACACAAAAGGAACGGTGGTCTTCAAGGATGAAATCACATGAGGACGGTGGACAAAGAGTTGGGACTGAACTCAGACCTCTGGAATTTTACTCCAGATTTCTGATGTGTTCATTCATTCATTCCTTCATTCAATAAACAATTATTGAATACATACTATGTACAAAAGAAAAATAGCATTATTATAGTAAAAAGTGCTAACTTTGGAACCAAACTGCATAGATTTTCATCTCAGCTCCTACACTTTATAACCATGGGGTCTTTATCCAGTCGTACAGCCTCTCTGCATCTCTGTTTGCCCACATTTCAATTGGGATAATGGTGGCACCTACATCAACAAGGTTGTTGAGGAGACAAAAAATTTAATATATGTAATGGGCTTAAGACAGTTTATGGTCTTAAAATGGTAGCTACTACTACTATTATTATTATTATCATCATTTTCATCATTATGTACTAAGCACTACACTGTGGACTTAGATCACAATGATGAAGAAAATCAGGGGAGCTACTGTGAGACTGCCATTGTGCCTAGTGTTTCAAGTAAGATGGATGTGATTCCATGAGGGTGGGTTATAAAGGGCAGTGGAGGAGAAAGCTGGCATTTAATCTAGTCAAGACTGTCAGACAAGGCTCCTCTGAAAAAATGATGCAGGTCTGAAGTGTAATAAAGGAATTAAAAGGCAAAACAGAAAAAGAGTCTTTTGAATGAAGAAAAAGAGTGTGCAAAGGCCCTGTGGCAACTACAGCATAGCACCTACATAGAACTACAAGCAACATACATGGCTGGAGCATAGTTAACAAAGGTAGGGCAAGATGAGGTTGATTCCTAGTAGTATCATATCTCCTAGGGCCTTGCAGGCATTTTAATGGGTTCATCATTATCCTAATAGCAACAAAGACACTGAAAAGTTTTAAGCAGGGAGTGCGGAGATCAGATTTTCATTTTAAAAAGCATTCCTCTGGCTGTTAAATGAAGAAAATATCCAATGTCTCTCCTGGTTGACACTCATTTCATTGTAAATAAATGGAAGTCATCCATCCCAAGAACAAGTCAGTGATTGTCACAAGAGCTGAAAAAGAGATGTGTTAGAGAGGTTGAGTGTGAAGAGTAGGGTAGAAATATAAAAATTTAATCTGCTTGCCAATTTAGAGAATTGCACACCCTGTCCTCATTCCAGACATAATCAACATATCAAATAGCAACAGAATTTGTTAAAAGCAAAATATAATAATAGTAATAATCAGCAAAAAGGGGATTAGTTAGAAGATGTAGGGTATCTCAGGATCAAAGGGAATGTTGCAAAACCAGGCTTAAAATGAACAGCGTCCACGCAATTCTAAGCATCTTGATAGAGGAGCCAGTAGAGGAGAAATCTCCACCAAGAAATGGCAATGAGCCTGACTGGGCGGTGGCACAGTGGATAGAGTGTCAGACTGGGATGCAGAGGACCCAGGTTTGAAACCCCGAGGTCACCGGCTTGAGTGTGGGCTCATCTGGTATGAGCAAGGTTCATCAGCTTGAGCCCAAGGTCACTGGCTTGAGTAAGGGGTTACTTGCTCTGCTGTAGCCCCCCGGTCAAGGCACATATGAGAAAGCAATCAACGAACAACTAAGGTGTCACAACGAAGAATTGATGTTTCTCATCTCTCTCCCTTCCTGTCTGTCCCTCTCTGTCTCTGTCACAAAATAAATAAATAAATAAAATAAAAATACTTTAAAAAATTATTTTTAAATGGCAATGAATGCCGAATGGCTAAAACACAACAGACATCCCCTAGAGTATTGGTGCACGAAAGCCTCTTCATCTCCCCACTTGAATCATCTCTACCACCCTACCCCCCAGCTCTCCCCCCGTGTTGCCTCTTAGATGTGTCTTCATCATCCCTTAGATTCGATGCCGTATCATTTGTCTTCCTAAATAACAGCATGTAGGAATGCCTCCATGACCCACCCTCCCACCATGGCTCCTACTTGGTCTCCACATTTCCATTATGGCCGCTGCGAACCAGCAGCACACACCCTTCTCCATTATGGCCGCTGCTAACCAGCAGCACACACCCTTCTCCATTATGGCCGCTGCGAACCAGCAGCACACACCCTTCTCCATTATGGCCGCTGCTAACCAGCATCACACACCCTTCTCCATTATGGCCGCTGCTAACCAGCAGCACACACCCTTCTCCATTATGGCCGCTGCGAACCAGCAGCACACACCCTTCTCCATTATGGCCGCTGCTAACCAGCAGCACACAACCTTCTCCATTATGGCCGCTGCGAACCAGCAGCACACACCCTTCTCCATTATGGCCGCTGCTAACCAGCATCACACACCCTTCTCCATTATGGCCGCTGCTAACCAGCAGCACACACCCTTCTCCATTATGGCTGCTGTGAACCAGCAGCACACACCCTTCTCTGTCTTGGGCTCTTAGATGGGAACCTACTTGCTGGTTACTTTCAGGTATATGTGGTGGGTAGAGGAGGAGAATAGGGTTTGTACAGAAAGAACAAGACTGACTTCCACTTACTATGTGACCTTAAAGCAGCCTCTTTCCCTCGGGAGCCTCAGTGCCATCGCCCCTGAAATGGGGGCAGCAACAACAGCCTCCTCCCAGCTCAGGAGACAATCAAAATAATAGTGAATGTGAAAGCACTTTCAAACCAGTGGCTCTCAGTCCTGGTTAAGCTGCAGAATCTCCTGTTGTTTGTTTCTTAAAGGACAGAGTCCTTTCCCAGACCTGCCAAGAGAGGACACTCAGGGATAGATGCCCGATAGCAGCATTTCTCCGAAGTTTCAAACGTGACGTGAATGTGCAGCCAGGGTTGAAAACCACTATGCATACATTTTAGGGCACACACACTCCGTCCAGCAACAGTGAGACTTCAGCGGTCTGGTCACCAGGCTCTTCTCCTTCACCCTGCTATTATTCCTAGGCCTCTCCTAACCCTCCCCCCCCCACACACACACACACACTGAGACTGCCCAAGGAGCCTTCAGTCATTGTCAATCAGATGTAGCAGTGCACTTGTTCGAGTACTCACAGTGCCTCTCATTGCTCTTAAAAGAAAGAACACTGACCAAGCAGTGGCGCAGTGGATAGAGCGTCGGACTGGGATGCAGAAGACCCCGGTTCGAGACCCCAAGCTCGCCAGCTTGAGTGCAGGACCATCTGGCTTGAGCAAAAGCTCACCAGCTTGGACCCAAGGTTGCTGCCTCCAGCAAGGGGTTGCTCGGCCTGCTGAAGGCCCGCAGTCAAGGCATATATGAGAAAGCAATCAATGAGGAACTATGGTGTCGCAACGGCAACAAAAAACTAACGATTGATGCTTCTCATCTCTCTCTATTCCTGTCTGTCTCTATTCATCCCTCTCTCTGACTCTCTCTCTGTACCTGTAAAAAAAAAATAAAAAAAAAAAAAAGGAGAGAGAGAGAAAGAACAGACTCTTGAGCGTGACCCAAAGCCCTACATGAACTGCTCCTTTGACTTCTGACCTCAACTCTTCTCACCCTAGCCTCTGGCCCACAGTTCTTTCTGGGTTCTCCAACACACCAAGTTCTTTTTCTATGGAGTCTTTGGCACTTGCTGACTCTCCTGTCCAGAATGTTTTGCTCTAGACCTTTGAATTGCTGGCTTTTTATAAACACTCAGGCCGCAGGGAGACCTTCCAGACTATCCAATCTCAACTACTCTCCACTTGTCACCCTCTGTCACAGCACTTGACTTGGTGTCTTCAAGTCACTTATTACTCTCTGAAAATATTCATTTACTTATTTTCTTAACTGTATCCACCTTACCTTGCTAGACTATACGCTCTGTAAGACAGGGATATTGCAAGGCTAGGTGACCGCTTTGCCCCTCATGATAGAAGACTGCCCAGTACTAGTAGGTACATAGTAAATTAATTCAGGGGATGAATAAATAAATTTACATTTTGCTATCTAATGCAGAGGGGACTCCCATTTTGTCAGCCCCCTACTTTAGCCGAATTCTGTGAAGTGACCGGAATTTTTGCTTTGATTCACCTCCTGATTGCTGAATTGCTATTCCCCAAATTCACAGCCAAGTAGTATCAGGTGACTATCGACCCAAAACGGTATCATAAATTGCTTAATACGTTTTCTTCTGGGGCTTAGGCAATGAACTTGATATTTACTGTTTGGCAAGGCCTTTCTGCTTTTCTTTGTTGGTAGGTGTAAGTTGATTTTTGCAGCCAAAAACACCTCTTTCTGGCTCACTTCCCCATTTTCCCCCATTTTACTAGCACACCCTAGAGTAGTATAACCAAGCTGAGGTGAGTTATGTGTGGGGAAATGGGCCTTAATGAATAGAAAATCCATGGAATTCATTTGATGTTAGCACATTAACACTCTCTTTGCCAAGGATTCCAAATTTCAGCTTTCTCCCACAAAAATTAAAAAGTGAAAATAATGGAGGAGGGAATATCTGTCTCCAGACTATGATCTTGGAATTGCATAAGCACTTCTATACCTTTTTTTTAAATAAAATGTGCTCAAAATCATCCACAAACCCCAGAGCCAAATGTCACAAGCTCCAATAATATAGTACACCAGAGAGCACTTGGGCATGACATCAGCCACATTTGGTGCTGTGGCTTACTTGCTATAGGTCTACAACAAGGGACCTCGCATCTCTCAGTCCCAGATTCCTCATCTGTAAAAGAAGGGCAGTAATAGCAACAACATCATACCCTTAAATGTTGTTGGGATATGATGGCATGAGATAGATATAAATGGAAGAGTAACCGTTCTATGCACATTTGCTAGAAATGAACTGACTAATGAAGTTATTGGCGTTCCACCCTCCCCACTCATCAGTCTCCACCTCCCACAGTGTCCTGCCATGCTGTGCTCCCTCCCATGATGCTGAGTGTTGGGACCAACTTGGACAGAAAGACAGGCGTGGCGGTGGTTGTGTTCTAGCTTTTCTGGGAGACTATTCTCCTGAAAAAACAACACGAACGTTTCTGTCTCAGAAATGCCCAAATGGACTGTAGATCACAGGCTCTCTCCCACCAAACAGAGACCCTAATACTGCTGGCAGCATGTGGAGTCCAAGTATTCTTGAGAGTCTGGACATGTTACATTTATTCCGTTAAACAAGACACGGACCCCGCCTCCACGGGGCTCCCTTCAAGTCCCCGCTCGAGCACTTTCCCATGAAAACAGGAACAAGTGACGCGCACTGCCAAGCCTCTGCTCTCTCCTTTATCAGATGCAGAAAGCAACATCTCGGTGCTGAAATGGGACCGAAAGGAGATAAAGCTTCTAACGGTCAGAAGCCTTTTCTGTAAGCAGAAAGGTACTTTTAGAAGGCTGTCTGGTTACTCAAAGTACCTGCCCCAAAGCTCAAAGACCACGGAAACAAGCCGTATTCAAGGGACTTGCTTGTAAAAGGAGCACTCAGGGAGAACATGGTCCCTGGTAGATGCCAGTGCCATCGCGACAGAAAGCTGCAGCCACTGCCACCAGGTGCCATCACCGTGGATAAACCCTCCGAATTTTCATCCCGGCTCACAACCAAAGGTCTAGGCAGGAACACCTCAGTGGCCAAGCCTAGATCATGAGCCCACTCTCTTGCTGCAGGGGTTGGTGAGATGGAAATCTAGATCCTATGAGCTTCCACCATGGGAGGCCGAGCCCCACCCTCCTCCAGGAGTCACACAGGAGGGACCCCCATGGAGGACGGGTGTTTGGAGCTAAGTATTCCCCCAAATGTCAAATAGCCACTGAAGACTATGAAAGTACTTCACACACAGTTGACGGTTCTATCTTTTTTGAACTATGCTGACTGGACAGAGTTCAACCGCCTATGAGTGGGGCCGATAGGGACAGCAGACCTAAGCAGCACTTCATTGTGTTTTAAAAGAGAGAAGGATGAATTATCTGCTTGTGAAAGAGATTTACTGCAAGAGCCCACGGGCATTTCCTAGGAAAATTCCAATAGTTTCATGCTGTTAGGACGAGGCATTTGTGTAACTTCTACAGGAGAAATAGCTTATTGCTTTATTCACTAATATCAACCTGTCATCTCATTACTGTGATCAGCGCTGGATGGCTGGCGGCGTGTTGGCAGGGACCTGGCCCCTCCAAGAGCAGTCCCGACCTGAAAACTCTTCTGCCCCGCATCAGGTACTTCCTGAAGGACCTAGAAAATTCTCGGGCCAGTGTGCTTTCTACCCCTCTGCCCTCCTGTGCCTCAGAGTGGGGGGCGGGGGGAGAACTACATGTATGAATTAAGGAAGAGAGATATCTTTAACGTGGCTGGGAACTGTGTAAAGGATGCCTTTACTCAGTAAATATATTTGTTATACAGTGCTAGAAAAATTTGCAAGGGAGGGCAGGAGAGGGGACAAACAATAGCTAGCTTTGGGGTCTGACATCTTGCTGGGGGGGTGTCTCTCACCACTCTGGCACCCTGCCAAAGCATTCTGTCCACCACCTCCACCCTCCCACTGGCCTGGTACCCCTTTATAATAAGCAGCCTAGAGTGCTGTCACTTAATGCACACACACACAGAGCTCCCCAGAGCTTGGAAACTCTCTTGCAACTGTCTCCTTGATAGGCATCTCAGAAACAAATGAGGAGAAAGGATGTCTAAAGGCTCCATTAACATCGTTAGGTTAGAAACGTTGACAATAAGTCGATTCTTTTTGACATGACTGTCCTGATAATGAAGGGACATTTCTACATGACTCTTCCTAATATAAGATAAGATATGGATGGCCTCAGATATTTTCTGACACATGTCCAGTGTATCAGAGGGGTGGGAACTGGTGTAAGAAAATAGGTGTTTCAGCGACACATTAATAGGAGTCCTGGTTGGGAGATTAATGATAATACTACCTTGCGCTTGAGCGTTCTGGCAGCTCACCTGGGAACGAAAACTGGGATTCCTACGAGAGGGGCCAGGAAACCCCGGGCCTCCCTAACATCCAGTTGGAGTTGCCTCGCTTGCCTGTAATTCTAGAAAACCTCAGGGAGGAGAGAAATTGCTCACACTCAGGAATGTCACTTTTCATCTGCCTCTGGCTGAGTTATGGGTGGGAGTAATTGGATGGGCCTGGCTCTGACCTGTCCAAGAAAAAGAAATAAAGGATCTGCTGGGCTGGACAGCAGGCAGGAATTAAGGTATGCCTGCAAGACGGGCTGGCTGCTCGGGCAGGGAAGGCCGGCCCACTGCAAAGCAAGAGAACGGAAAATCAGGAGAGAGTGATGGAACAACCAGCTTTTTCAGCGTCTAGTTCTCTGTCCCCAGACCCTAAGCAGTGGTGGGATTCAAATAACTTAACGACCGGTTCTCTGCCCTACTGACCATTCTAAGTATAAAGAAACAATATATCGAAAGGTAGGTTATTATTTCATACATTTAATACTTAAATAAGAACAATAAAGGAGGTATACAAAACTAGATTCTGTTATAAGAGTTTTAAAATATTAATGAAAAAATATTCAATAATACCTGAAGAAAAACAATACACTGTTATTTAAGATATATCTTAAATAAGGTGCAAGTGATGGGCACCCTCACTTGCAATTTTTTCATCTATGGACGAGTAAACATGACTACAGGCGCTTAGACACGCTGTTGTGCAGATGAACATTAAAAAAGAATAAGGAATGTAAATCTGTGATTTCCACCCTGGGTGGCTGCCCAGGCACCCACCTTAGAGAGAACCCTGATTATAAGTGCCATTTTAACAACCGGTTCACAGAACTCAACAAAAAGGCATCAGTTCTGCCAAACCAGTGTGAGCTCGCTGAATGCCACTGCTGACCCTAAGGTCTGCCCTGTGGAGCTCAGAGGGTTCTAAAGAGAGTTCTCAGTAACTAAGAGCAGAACAAAACCAAGCCCGCCTCTGCGCCCCCAGCTCTCTACCCGCCCCCCTCTTTCTCTTTTTCCGTAGCACTCCCCACCTTCTAACATACGACGTCATTCACTACTGTGTTACTAAGGTTCAGTGAGGGCTTACAGCATGGGGCTCTAGTCTGTGCGTCCCGAGTGCTTAGAACAGTGCTGGCACATAGTAGGCACTCAATAAATAATTGTTGAGTAAATGACTGATTCAAGGAAACTGCTACAAGTCAAATATTTCTCTATTTAAAAAACTCTATAGCCTGAATAGCTCAGACTGTGGGGCATGAGACTGTTTAAAAATCTAGAAAATAAAATTAGTCGATTCAACCTTGGCAACTTAACCATGCTGTATCGATGAGAAAACATAGTGCAGTAGGAGTAGCAGTCATAGCAGTAGTATTAAATCATCATCAAAAAGGTTCCAAGAATACAGCACGCACTTTGGAAAAGATGCACATTCTAAGGAAGACTAACTACTAAAAGCTAAGGATTGATGGGTCTGCCCTCAGTAAAACAGCTTATTCAGTCCCACACATCTGCTCCTCCTCTGATAATAATATAGGCGGTTGTGGTACTGGGGAAAATAATAACGACTAGTGATTACCAAGTCCTGACAATGTCCAGGCCTGGGGCAAAACTATTTAGATGCCTTATCTCATTTAATCCCCATAGTTACATACAGAAGTACCTACCATGATGATCAGGCCCGTGTTGCAGATGAAGAAACTGAGTCACAGAGAGCTTGCATGACTCCCTCAAGATTCCAGAGCTAGTATATGGCACTGCTGGGCACTGAGGCCAGATTTTTCTGATTCTGCAACATAAGGCCCTTAGAGCGTACTGTCTCTTTTTCATTCTCCCTTTTCTTTCTTTTTTTTTGCCTATACTGGTGAAAGGAAAAATTAAGGATGGGGAAGAAGTGATTTTTTTTATTCTAGGAATGGGGTAAACAGAGAAAGTGGATATATTACAGAGGGCCCAAACGTATCCTGTAGGCCAATTTTGCCAATTTTCCCTTTATCCCTAGAACACGCAAAACTACAGATGCAATTATGAGATTTGTATGAACTCAAATAGGCTAAGTTGACTCTTCTTTTCTTGAGTCAGCTTATTCCCAACAGGTTAAGAACATGCTTCTTTTCACATAGCTTGTCCCACCTGGGACTGGAGCACGGGATGTACAGCCCTTCCCGTGCTGGGTCTTGACTCAGTCCGTTACAACCCCACCTCAAGCCTCACAGGGCAGATGGTGCCAGATGGTTAACGTACAACGAGGAGCCATTGAACAGTGGAACTGCTGGCAAACTATTCTCCTTTGGGCCATAAGAGTTACGCAAAGATGCCTCAGGTGTCCATGAGGGACGGGGTGCGAAGGAATGAGATACACTTCATCCAGAATGGCTCAGCTTGTATCTATTTCACACCTTGAATTTCTGAAACAGGTTTGATTCATCAGCAATTACAGAGAAAAGTATGAAGTTACAAGCTACTAAAATACAGTTTATTCAAGGAAATCAGGTCCTGGGTCCTGGTCTCTTCCTTGCTCTGGCCAGGGGCAATCATTTAACCCTCTTGGACTCAGTTTCCTCATCTGCAACAAGAGGGGATTTTATACAAATATTGGTTGATTTGTTGTGACAAATGTACCATAGAAATGTTAAAATACGGGAAGCTTAGAGCAGACTATATAGGAGATCTTGTAATTCTTGCAACTTCTCTAAATAAATCTGAAACCTGTGAATACTCTAAAAGTTCATTAAAAATCTTTGAATGGAATGTCTAAGACCTGTTCCAGCTTTTATTTTTATTTCTTAATGCACTTGAAACTATCCTTTAAAGGAAACTACCTTGGTAATTAACATCTATTCACTTTCAACTAGACCTGCAAATTCAGAGGAAAACTGTAATTTTAAAAAATGCTTCTGATGCCGGTTTATCTTACAAATTAAAATTCATCTGGATCCTGAAGTCACCTGCTTTGGATGTCTTTGGCTGTGGAACCTTGGGCTTTTCGGCCACTCTTTCTTTTGTGGTCCCTCTTGCCACAACTGACTGGTCTTCTAGCTGTCTTCCCAGTTCCCATTCCTTTGCTACTACAAATAAAATAAGTGTGTTTTATATATACACCTACTGTTACCAGTTCACAATATGAAGCACAATTAAATATGATATATACAGACATAGATATAAACTTATATATAAACATATAGAGATAGATATAAATATATGGATATAAATATTTAGTCTTATTGTTCTAATATTCTAATCCCTTAAAGTCCTGCTGATACCAAATTGAGGCATACAGTTGAAGACTTGACCACATTTAAATTTTTTAAATGTCTCAGTTATCAAAAATAAACTTTTTCATATCAAATTTCAACCTCTGTGTTTCACTATCTCCCCTTTGTTATTTCTAAATCTTCAGCAGTGTGTTACTGTATTTCGCTGTTTCGCAAAAAATAACAGACATCCACAAACAACTGTAATATCACTAGGAATCTGAGAGCATGGGGTGAAAGGAGGGTGTGGGGTCCCCAGAACCTCAGTGCGCTGAATGAAATGTGAAAGAGCTTGCTTCTCCCTTCCTGACCCCAAAGTCCTCTTAGTTAAAACAAGGCGCAGGCTTCCAAAACCCCTCAAACACAGTCAATGCCATTGGGACTTACACCAATCTATAAATTGGGTGTTTGGAACCCAATTGCACAGCTATCACGGACCACAGTAGCCCTAATGAAATCATAACTACAGGTGTCCGTAAAGTCATGGTGCACTTTTGACCGTGTGACTGGTCAAAAGTGCACCATGACTTTACGGACACACTGTACTTGACCTGCTAACTGTAGGAGATTTTAGGGGGTAAAATCCATTAATTGACTTGTTTCTTGAGGCAACTTAGCAACGAGGATCCCAGCAATAGATTGGGTGGTTTTGCTAATACAAGTCATACTGAAGAGTTACTTTAATTAACTTAATTTAACTTTTAGGCTATTGATTTTTATTAGGAATATTTAATACAACCTTCCCACCTGCATCTGAAAAAGATACAGCTACCTCTTCCCCTTTTGGGACATGCTGTATTTCAGGACTATTCCAAAAGAATATCTCCAAAGACCATTACAACATGGGAAAATTTATGAAATTTTGTCTGGCACCCAGAATTCTGTTAGGAAACCAAGACAGAATAATTTTCAAGCCCCATACTTCAAAGATCAATCTCCAACTTAAAAAAAAATTCATACCCACTATAAAGCTCTCTCATTGTATCATCTGTATATCCCCAAGGATATTTTCATTTAGCTTTCATTCATTCATTCATTCATTCAACAAATACTTCTTGAGCATCTACTATATCCAGGTACTATACCAGGTACACCAGGTGCTGGGGATACTCTGGTAAAGAAAAGTGCCCGTGTAGCTTCACTCTAGTGGGGAAGACAGATAATTAACAATAAGTAACAATTGCCTTTCATAACTACCATACATACGTGTGGCAAATGCTACAACGGCAGCCAAAGAAAGCATATCAGAGAATAAGAGGAGTAAACCAACTTACAAATGATGGTCAGGGAACAATCAAAATTGATATTTACTGAGCACTGCTCTAAGTATTTTACATATATTTTCTTATTTAAATCTTCTAACAATCCTAGGGGATAAGTGTCATATCAATCTACCTTTTTTCAAGGAGGAAAATGATTAATGGAGAAGTTATGGAATTTCCCCAAGATCACATAGCTAGTAGCAATTAGCAGATTCGATTGTTGATGATCCTGGCAGGCCTGTTCCAGAGCCGGCTCTCAGCCACTACCCCATGCTGCCTCCCTGGAGAGATGCTATTTATGCTGATACTTGAAAGCTTGCAATGAGGCACCCACACAAGGAGCAGGAACAGAGCATTCAGTGAAACTGGAACTGTATGCATGAAGATCTAGAGGCAACAAAGCAGTTGGCATTCAAGAAGGCAGGCAAAGCTGCGGAATGATCAATAAGAGATGAACTTTATTTTCTCTATGTGTACTGTAAAAACATTTTAATGTGGTTTAAAAATATATATATCAGTCCCAAACCAGAGATTCTGAATCACCCTAGCTGAAAGACGTTGTAAATGGGTTCATTAGACCACTGGCAGGATAAATGCAGGACTCCTATCCTGTGAATATGTACACAGCTTCTCTCTCACTCCGGAGAGCCAGCCCTTTAACTTTTATTTGGTTTGCAAGCCTGTTTAATATCTATCCCTGACACTGAACTTGAACTTCTAGAGGGTGAGTCACCATCATATTCATGTTTGTGGCCTCAGCGCCTAGCAGCGTATGGCACCAAGGAGGTGCTCAGTAAGAGAGGCATCAATGACCAGTGAATGAATGAATAATGGTGTTTGGTGTACAGCACGCAGTTTAAAGCATTTAAAGTTTGGGAAAGTAAGAAGGGAAGATTAAGGAAGGGTTTATTTGTATCTCAATGATGTAGGGCAAGGGGAATCAGGGCACAGAGTCCCCAGCAGGAGCCAGGTTTGGGGAGGAGGGAGAGACGTGAAATCACTGGAAGTTCAAAGTAAACCTCCCCACACCTAGCTGTGTTCTGAGATCCTAGGGGTAACCTCCTTGGTTCTTGGTTTCACCCCGCCCAGAGAGAACTGTGTTTGCGAACCTATTCTTCTGCTGGGAGTGCGGGTGGGAGATGACTTCAGAAGTGGGATATTTAAGAGCAGGAGGAAGAAACAGCTCCATAAGGATGCCGGGCCCCTATTTATTCCGCTCCGTATGCCAGGCTCCGCGCCTTCTCGGCGGACTCCCATTTGTCTTCCTCCTGTGGAATAGCTCAGATTTACAGTGCCATCTGTTGAGGAGCACAGGCCCAGGACGTCACGGTTCAGCCCTCAGCCCTTCTGCCGCCCCAGGCGGGGAGGCAGCCTCAGAGAGCGGTGGCCGGTGCCAGGCTTGTGGCTTCCCTGCCCGCGCCAGGCTGAGTGATGGATTAGGGCCCCGGCCCGGCCCCCTCCTCTCATTTCAGCATCTGGATTGGTGGTGTAGGTGTGATTTCTGGTCCTCCTTGTCTAAGTCTCACACACTCTGTTCCTCTCACATTGCTGCAAACGGTCTCCTGGCTCGGATCTGGGCTCCCTGGGCCTTTGCTCCTCCACCTTGTATATTAACTCACCTCTCTTCTGGCGTTTTCAGAAAGTGCCTCTGCCAGGGCTCTAGGGGGCGGCTGCTGAACTCTGTGACTCTGGGTGAGGAGTAGACTGTCACAGAATGACTAGGTATCATGAGGACGTCAGACTTCAAA
Source organism: Rhynchonycteris naso (assembly GCA_037038555.1). Classification (NCBI taxonomy): domain Eukaryota; kingdom Metazoa; phylum Chordata; class Mammalia; order Chiroptera; family Emballonuridae; genus Rhynchonycteris; species Rhynchonycteris naso. The sequence continues at coordinate 116,394,497 of CM073003.1, read as the reverse complement.
CGTTTGGATGCTGTTTTAGAATTTGGGGGCATCGATTTGTCCCATTCCACCCAGGGAAGCTTCTGCGTTTCCAAAGCAAAATTATCTGTCTGTCTGGAACTGATACATAAAAATGCACCCCACAACTCTTCACAGCAGGTGCCAGAGCGATCAACAGGCCACATGTGTGCCCTGGAATGTGCTGTCGGGCCTCCCTCCAGCAGCCCAGACTGGGGCAGGACGGGCGGGGATCAGGATTGATGGGCAGGGCTCTGCTCTGTCACTCACGTCGCATCAACTCCCGCCTGAACGCCGCATCTACCTTTCCAGAGAGCTTTCCTGTGCCATGCTTCTTCTAATTGGATCCCCAAATAACCCAGGGAAACACACAGAGTGGGTCTCACCGGCCCGTTCTTACTTGGCTGATGAGATTCAAGGAGGGCACATGATTTGCCCAAGGTCGCACTTTTATTTGGCGGCACATCTTCCGACTCATACGCCGTGTTCTTCCCTCAGTATCAGATTTTTGCTCTCCATTTTCACTATCCTTACCCCTAAAATGACTGTGCTTACAACGGTACGAACCCAGTACATAACCAAATGCTTGACTTTACAGTTTGCCTTTGGGTGGTCTTAGGCTTAATTCAGGAGTATTTTCGTAATTCACACATAATCAGGTTGGAATCATGCAAGCATGGGCTTGCCTAGTTTCCCTTAAACTATCTATTCAAAAGGTGAATGCTAAGTGATTTGATAAGTAACAAAAGCAGTAACAGCTGCAGCAGCGAACATTTACTAAGCATCATCCCTACGCCAAGAGCTCTTCTGCTTGCCGTGCTTAAATCTCACAGTGGCTCTACATGGTGGGTGACACTGTCTGTCTTGTTTCCGGAGAACAGAACTGAGGCAAAGAGAGGCACAAGTAGCCTGCATAAGATCACGGTTAGTTGGCAGCTGAGGCAGGATCTGAACTCTTAACCTCAGTGAACATGCCCCTAATCACTTTCACTACAAATTAGGCTGTCAGCAGAACAAAGGGAAATTGAGGGAGCACATATTTAGACAACAAAAGCAAAGAGTAAAATGTCAAGCACCTTTTTAAAAAAAATTTTTCTATTGATTGCATGTTTGTGTGTATGTGTGTGTGTGTGTGTGTGTGTGTGTGTGTGAGAGAGAGAGAGAGAGAGAGAGAGAGAGAGAAGCATCAATTCATTGTTCCACTTAGTTGTACCATTAATGGTGTACTCATTGATTGCTCATCAAATCAGCAACCATAGTGCTCCAGGGCGATGCTTGATCCACTGAACCACCCAGCCAGGGCCTCAAGCACTCTTAAATCATTCTTCTTCTGTACATGAGCTAAATCTAAAAGATTTGTTTCCATTCTTTAAAACAGGCCCTGAGAAATTATGCCTGGTATTTCTTATATAAAATAATATTAAAGTAATACCAAGCTGAAATGAGTAAAAGAGATTTGGGTCTAATCAGAGCAGTGTTACTGGATTCCTGTGTCACTGACCCTCTACCCACACTCCCTCCACACTAGCGCCCTGCCTGCCATCCAGGGTGTTATATGTCTTATTGTTGCCATGTAATAATAAATAGACCACACAGCCTATTTACAAGATATCTTAGCTTTCTTCTCTCAACTTGCATGCTCAAAATTATACTTGATCAGCACAAACTGAAAAAGCCATGAGATGTCATCAAAAAAGCCAATGGGCCAGAAAAGGCAAATATGGCAACACAAGTTGCTTACTTACAGAAAGTAAAACAATTAAAATGTAACAAAGTCAGCAATTACTTTTAGTGGCAGCAGAGATTATATGCCCTCTTTCTTGGCACAACAGACCAACTACATGAAAACCCAACTCTAGACATGCAGCTGTGAGTCAGAACACCAGAGCCTTGTGTAGCAAGAATTAAAAAAGCAACCAAATTCAGCTCAACAGAAAACCTTCCAAATTCCTAAAATTCACCTAGAAATGCAAATAAACTAAGTATTAGCCTAGTCCTAAGTAGAGGTTGTTTTCTCCAAACATCTACTTTGTACATTTTTGCTAAAATGTGTAATAATACCCTATCTTTTGTCCTTTATTGGATGAAGACATAATGCAAGTCAATAGCTATGAGAATTTAGAGAAAACCATGGAAAATGTCTGCAGTATCATGTTCAGATCTTTATAAAATCTGTTTTATCTTCAGCTTTGTTTCTGTTTAAAGTAAAAAAAAAAAAAAAAAGGAAAGTTAAGGCAGAGAAAAGCATATATAATTTATGTGAAAAAATTTTTTAAACTATTCAACTTTCTATACTGAATATCTTTGGGGAATGGAGTGATTCCAAGGATAGATGGCCCTCTGGAGTATTTAGAGTGGTTCCAAGGTAGAGACATAAAATATCCTTCTAATGTGGATTAAGAAATGGTGCCATCCAATTCTTAGGAGGCTGAATCCCAAACATGCCATAAACTTATGGCGCTACTCAAGAGACCCAATTTCCCAATTATAAAGAGAAAAGGGGCTTTGGAAAGACTTTTTAAGCAAGGTTACTCAAAATTCAATTTTGAGGATTTGAGCATAAACGTATCAGCAAGCTATGAATGAAATTTTCTTCAATGTACTTCTAGATGTAGAAATACCAGAAAAAGGAGATTAAAAAAGTAAAGTGCTATTACTAAGAGAAATTAAGAAAATAAACCTACTTACCATTACATTAAAAAAGAATTAAACAGCTAGGAATAAATTTAACCAAAGAGGTAAAAGACCTGTACAGTAGAACCTATAAGACATTGATGAAAGAAACTGAAGAAGACACAAATAAGTGGAAAGATATTTTGTGCTCATGGACTAAGAACAATTTATATTTTTAAAATTTCTTTATTACACAAAGCAGATTCAATGTAATCCCTACCAGAATTCAGAATTCCAATGACATTTTTTCACAGAACTATATTAAAAAATTTTTAATTTGTATAAAACTATAGAAAACCCTGAATAGCCTGAGCAATCTTGAGAAAGAAGAACAAAGTTAAAAAGAAGCATCATGTTCCTGATTTCAAACTATATTACAAAGCTATAGTAATCAAAACAATAGCATTGACATGAAAGCAGACACATATTTCAATGAAACAGAAGAAAGAACCCAGAATCAAACCCATGCATAAAAGGTCAATGAATTTACGACAAAGGAGACAAGCATATACAATGGGGAAAGAACTGTCTCTGCAAGAAATGGTGTTAGCAAAACTGGACAGCAACCTGCAAAATAATGACTCTGGATCACACTATCTTCTATATGCACTATCTTACCATACAGAAAAATTAACTCAAAATGAATTAAAGACTTGAATGTAAGACCTGTAAACCTAGGGATTAAGCTCAGTCTTGGTGATTTTCTGGAGTTGACTTGAAAAGCAAAGGCAACAAAGCAAAAATAAACACATTAGACCACATGAAACTAAAAAGCTTCTGCACAGCAAAGAAACTATCAACAAAATGAAAAGGCAACCTACTGAATAAGAGAAAATATTGGCAAATCATATATCTGATAAGGAGTTAATATCCAAAATATATAAAGAAGTCACACAACTTAAGATCAAAGAAAGAAAGAAAGAAACAATCCAATTGAAAAGTGGACAGAGGATCTGATTAGACATTTCCCCAAGGAAGGCACACAGATGGCCCACAGGCACATGAGAAGATATTCAACATCACTAATCATCAGGGAAATCCAAATCAAACCACAGTGAAAGATCACCTCATACCTATTAGAATGACTATTATAAAAAGAAAAGAAACTAGCTTTAGCGAAGATGTAGAAGACAGGAAAACTGTGCACTGCTGGTGGGAATGTAAATTGGTGCAGCCACTAGGGAAAGCAGTAGTACTACCATATAATCCAGCAATTTCCACTTCTGAAGATTTACCTGAAGAAACAAAAACACTAATTCAAAAAGATACATGCATTCCCGTGGTCACTGCAGCATTATTTATAATAGATGTGAAAACAATCGAAGCATACATCAATGTATAATGAATAAAGAAAATGTGGTATATATATGAATGTATATATGCACACAATGGAATATTATTCAGCCATAAGAAAGAATGAAATCTTGCCATTTGCAAAAACATGGATGGACCCTGAAGGCACTATGAAGTGAAATAAGTCAAACAGATAGACATAATACTATATGAGCTCACTTAACTCTGTAATATAAAAAAATAAAATAATCTTATAAGTTTGAGAACAGATTGGTGGTTGCCAGAGGTGGGGGCGGAGGCACAAAAGGTAAAGAGAGTCAAAGGGTACAAAGTTCCAGTTATAAAACAAGTAAGTCATGGAGATATGATATACAGCATGATGGCTACAGTTAGTACACTATTACATATTTGAAAGTTGCTGAGACAGTAAATTGTAAAAGTTCTTACCACAAGAAAAAAATTTAGTAACTGTGTACGGTGATGGATGTTAACTAGACTTATTGTGTTGATTGTTTTGATATATATTGTTGCATGTCAATTATACCTCAAATTTTACAAAAGATAGAAATGTGTTTTACATTTCATTTTCCCAAATGCATGAGTAAAAAAAAGTGTCTGAAGAAATTTAAAGACCCTGACTGACTGGCTCAGTGGTAGAGCGTCAGCCCAGCGTGTGGATGTCCCAGGTTTGATTCCCAGTCAGGACACACAGGGAAAGCAACCATATGCTTCTCCACCCCTCCCCCTCTCCCTTCAATCTCTCTCTCTCTCTCTCTCTCTCTCTCTCTCTCTCTCTCTCTCTCTCTCTCTCCCCCCTTCCACAGCCATAGCTCAGTTGAAGCAAGTTGGCCCCAGGCACTGAGGATGGCTCCATGGCCTCACCTCAGGTGCTAAAATAGCTTTGCGTAGCAACGGAGCAATGCCCAGATGGGCAGAGCATTACCCCATGGGGGCTTGCCAGGTGGATCACAGTAGGGGCACATGCAGAAGTCTGTCTCTCTGCCTCCCTGCTTCTCACTTAAGAAAAATTCAAAAAAGAATTTAAAAAACTAAAACATACAACCAAAAACTTACTGAGCCCCCCAAACAGATTTTGTTCTCATAAGTATCTGAAAACTAAAGAGAGAAGTTTGAGAGGGGAAATAAAGAGAGAAAGAGAGGGAGATTGAGACAAAGAAAAGAAAGGAAAGGAAAGGCAGGGTAAAAAAGAATAAGGAATGAGACAACTAACCTAGAGCTCTACTGAAATTCTACCTTGGGCTGTAAGAGGAAAGGAATCTTGACACAAGTATATTGTTTTTCTCCATCACTACCACAAATCTATGTTTCCAGCTAGGAACAAGCATATTGTTTCCATTGAGAGGAATTAGCAAAATTTGTTTCCAGGAAAATTCTAAAACTAGCCCCAAGTTTAAGTCTTCGTTGGTTAGATCATAAAGAGCAGCGATCAATTCCAAACTTTGATGGCTGCTCATGGTGTCATTTGCTGCTTCACATCTGTTTAACTCGGAAGTGACGTCCCCAATTGAGTGTGTTTTCAGCAAGTTCCCCATGAAATGACTTCAGTTTTATGTGTAGGTCATTGTGTACATTTCATGAATTCATAAAGAGCCATAAGAGACACTTTCAAGCTACACAGTTTCCAATCTGATATTTTTCCAAATATAGAGGGAAAAGAAATAAGAAAGTATAGGTATAGGGGGGTAGAAGAGAAAAATGATCGAACGTTGGCTCTGAAGAAAGTATGGCAACAAGTAGAAAGAATTATTTTTAAGCTGAAAATGTTCTGGACAGGTTCCCCTTACAGGTCATTATAACGTCAAGTATTATTGTCCTTTTTACAGAGATTGGCTTGTTTTACTCTCTCCTACACTGTTATGTTCCAGAAGTCCCCAGTGTCACAGCATCCTCGCGCTTCCAGGTGGATGCTCTAATCCTCTGTTGATTTCCTACACACAGAGGTAGGACTCCCAGCCTTTCGCCAACAGATGGGAGGCTTGTCTTCACTCACGGGCATTGTCATTTCTGTCCCCAACAGTGAACTGATTCTTCTTCCACTCCAGAGTCGAGCCTGGGGGGTGGAGAGTCCAGGTCAGAGGTAAAAGTAAATGTTTCTGGAGACTCAAGAGAAAGGAGGGGGAGTGTAATCTCAGTCCTCCTGATTTAGAGTCCTGGGGTAAATGCCGCTCTACCAAGGCTCCAAGCCAACAACAGGATGACATAAGCTCTTCCATTCCTAACCCAGTTACCCACCAGAACCCGAAGCATCCTGAAGCTCATGATGTATAAATTTAATTTCTCTTTTATGGCCGGAGCAGTATTTTCCATGATTTATAAATCATTTGGCCGGTGATTTCTTTGAAATCTTTGCCTCATTTATGCTCTTGACCTCTTGACCTCCTGATACATTTATTTATGCCAGAGACCTCTCTGTGGTGGTACAGTTTAATGTCATTTGCCCGAGTCTGTGTGGCTGAGAGGCAAAGACACAAAGACAAACGTTTCAGGAGGTCTGTGATGCAAAAATGTGTGTTTAAAAAAAAAAGCATAAACAAAGGAAAATGTGAACACTCAAAACATATTATTCCTGCACTATTGATTTATTGCAGGAATGCTCTATTTATTGAATACTTTATGGGTATCTGATTATATGACAGTTGGTGGGGCAATGAGAGAATACTGATCCTTAGAGCAAAAATATTTGCTGTAAATGTCATGACATGCCTTGTCTATAATATGATTCTTTCCAGATGGTTATTTTTCAAGTTTCAGAAATGGAAAAATATGCCTTAAGACAAATATACATAAAAATGATGCCTTTCTCCTTTGTCTCTTTTTGATTTTCGTTTATTAATACTCTGCTCTTGCCACGAAGCAATGCGCTGCAGAAATGTGGTCTGAACGACATCTGATTAATTGGGCAGGGCACTTCCTACACAGCTCTTTGCTGATAACCCAGCTGTCCAAGAGCCATTTCATTATAAGAGATGCAGAGGCAGGCGGCAGTCACAAAACCACTGGGAAGCTGGGTCTGCTCTAACAGATTGGCACAATTTGTATCACTGGTGTTCAGAACCCACAGGGCTTGCATTGCCCAGAGCCAAGGACAGGCTCTGCTGCTCGGTGCAGCCTGTATTTTTCTATGCCATTTACTCGTTATTGAAAAATCAGGAAGAAAATGGCTCCTCTTCAACACGCTCTAATCCATTGACCTCATGCAGAATTACTCTGGTTTTATATATATAGTGAGCCACACACACATGCACACAAACAAACAAACACCAGATATTCTCTTACAGGCGTGTTCTAGAGGTCAAGTATAATATTCTTATACTATTCTGTTAACCGGGACAGCTAAAGTTAACAATGTACTAACAACACTGAGCAACTGATTATCGATGTTGTAGAAGGCTGAGTGTTTTAGCTCTGCTGGCTGCTCTGTTTTACTGAGAAAGTACGTCATTTGCACATTAAATTACATAAATTCAACTACTATGTATGAGATTGGTGGAAAAAAAATAATGAGGGGGGAAAAACAATTTAAAGAGTGTGTGTGGTTTTGTCCATTATTCCACTCAAAAGACACGTGTTTCCCAGTGACTCTGCACTGGCAGCCTGGGTGGACAGCTGCCTCCTCTGGCGCCTCTCCCTCTGCAGGTCTCTTGCCGCCCGGAGTCTGGCTCTGGGATAAAGCTGCGTCATTCTCGCCATATATGCTGATGCTACACATGAGTGCTTTCACCTGCCCAGGTCACAGCCGGAATCTTACCTGAGCAGGCAGAGTAAAAGGAACCAAGAAACATCAAATAACAAACTGGAAAGACAAAAGTCCAAAGGCAAAACAGAGGCACCAGGTAGGAATCAAGTTTAAGCGACCAGAAATGCAAAGGTCAAAAGTCAGCAGGAGGTGACAGAACATTAGCATGGGTTATTTTAGAGTGGTGGCTATTTTCTTCTTCATGCATTTCTCCATTTTACACCTTGTCTGCAATAAGCTGGGGCTAGTTTATGATTATAGGAAAACCAACCATTAAGACGCTAACCATATTAATGTATATATAGAATATATGATTCTTTCCAGATGGCTATTTTTCATATCTATATATTCATATATACATACATATATATATATATATAGAGAGAGAGAGAGAGAGAGAGAGAGAAAGAGAGAGAGAGAGAGAGAGAGAAGGAGAGATATGACTCGGCCACCTTTAGTTTGTGATTGAACCAGTCACTCAGCCTCTCTGAGAAAGGCTGTGCTGGTAAACATTTAACAACCAGCTCTAGATGGAAAGACGGAATGCTATTGGTAGTGCTTGCCAATTCCCACAGTCGCCAATGCTCCCACTGCACCCAGTGCCACCCTACCAGCCTATGGTCAACCAGCTCACAAGACCCTGGACAACTTAACAACCAGCCCTCCCAAGCTGGTACCAGGCAGGCCAGCACGCCACTGCTCTGAGGCTCTGCTGCTGCTTCTCTCCAGAGAGGGGACTTTAATAATGCGCAAGTCCCCGCCCATAGCTGTACTGTGAGCGTTTTCTGACCAAAGGCCTGTAACATTCTGAGCAGAGTGCCGAGCTCAGTGTGAGGACTTACCTGTGCAGAACACCGTCGGTGAAGGAATTTGTTCATACATGTATGAACTACTTCGAAATGGGGCAATAATTATCCCTGAAGAGGAGGCCTGAAACGTAGGAGGAGCCAGAAAGGATCGCTCTCACTGCTTACCTTTGGAACCTTCTAACTGAACCATAAATATGACTCTCGTGTTTTAAAAAACTAAATAAGATTAAAATTACTTTACAAGCTATGATAAGAATGAAGTAATTTCAGTTCTGAAGACCAACTGCACTCACCACCAACGTGCTCCTGCAGAAATACACACAAAGGGACCGAGTAGAAATTAAAACACAAAACACTGCCGACAGACCTTCGCTATTGTGAACAATGCTGCCCAAGTGTCCGTCAGAAGACGAGTGGATTAAAAAGCTTTGGTACATATATACTATGGAATACTACTCAGCCATAAGAAATGATGACATCGGATCATTTACAACAAAATGGATGGACCTTGATAACATTATACGGAGTGAAATAAGTAAAACAGAAAAAAACTGAGAACTGCATGATTTCATACATAGGTGGGACATAAAAACAAGACTATGAGACATGGACAAGAGAGTGGTGGTTACGGGGTTGGGGGAGGGAGGAGAAGGAGGAGAGGGAGGAGGGGAGGGGCACAAAGAAAACCAGATAGAAGGTAACAGAGGACAATTTGACTTTGGGTGATGCGTATGCAACATAATTGAATGACAAGATAACCTGGATATGTTTTCTTTGAACATATGTACCCTGATTTATTAATGTCACCCCATTAAAATTAATAAAAGAAAAAACACTGCTGCCTGGGACAGAAGAAAATTCAATTAGCAGGTTTATGTGAAAGGTATTATTACAGACAACACCCTCCAGTTTTACCTGGGACATTAGTTGACCGAATTCGGGTTCTTGTGCAGGGGCCGCGTCTGCAGCTGGCAGAGTCAGAAGGAGTGTCTCTGCGCACCGCGATCATTGCTAACCCAGTATTATAACAATAGCAATTACATAACAAGAACAATGCCACAGAGTTCTTTTCCTTTTATTTTTCTTCCCATTTACCACCCCTTTCTTTTTTCTTTCTTACAAATGTATTTGCCTGCCCAGGTCTCTAAGTCTGACCAGCTTGATGGCTTGATTATGGGGGGGGGGGCATCCTCTCAAAGTTCCCTCTCCTTTTGCATCTAGAAGAATTGTGGGGGACATTGGGAAGGGGAGGCAGCAGGCTCACGACGTTCCCCGCAGCCTTCCTGTCCCGCAGTTCCAGGACCCAGGTGTGGGCTCTGTCAGACTGGCCTCAGAGGGGGAGATGTGAGCCTCCTCTGTAGTCTTGAACCCCTCAAGCGGGAGAAGAGTTTCCCTTGATTCTCCACAGCAGTGTTGAGACCTGGGTCCAACGTCTAATAAGACTGTATCTGCAGGCCAGGAAGAATAGAAAGAAACTGCAAGAGAGAAGCACTGCTCTCTAGACCAAGAATGAGCCCAGACACTTTCTCGGGCACCCTTACGGAGCTATTCCTCGTCTGAGTCTCAGCCAAAAGTGCAGTCAGACCCACACGCTTCCCCGCAGCCCAGGTCTCAGAACCACGTCTCTCTCCCAAGAAGAAAAGAAGGGTCTTCTCATTGCAGATCATAATCGCTAGCCCCAGTGGGTCTGCTCTTTGCCAGGGTGATGGGCAGGCAATACCGTTTTCTTCCAGAGCAAACTCTACCCTCGCCCACAAGATGGTGGCCCCACTCTTTGGTCCCAGCAGGAAGAGAATATAAGGAAACAGCCATTTAGGGCCAGAGCATGTCTTCAAGTTTGGATCACCACATCCCAAGCAGATCATCACGTATACAGTCCAGCCTCCCACCCTCAGCTCAGTCTGATCTTCCCAGCATGGAATACTGACCTGTCTGCTGGAGGACAGACTCAATAAACAGCACTGGACAAAACAAACAAACAAATAAACAAAAATCAGCACTGGCAGTAGCTCAAATAATAACCCCATGGCACCCCCGAAACAGGTAACCATAGGGTAAAGCACATTCTCAGCCCACACAGATAAAAGAGGCGTAGGTGCTTGGGCTCACACATAGCAAGAAACACATGCGACCACAGCACGGAGTGCTTGGTTGCACAGTCAAAGGTCTCTCTGTAACATCCCAAGCTTCCCAAATAATAGCTGGCATCCTGCTTTACATGTGGGTAACACAGAGACCGCTCGGCGATTTTCCCAAAGAAGCAGTCTGACCCGCAGAGGTGCAGAAAGCTGACTTTCTTAGGAGACAGAAAATCTTTGCAGCACTTAAATGACAGGCTATTTTGTGTTCAGCTTCTGCTTGTAAATGTTTCAAAATCTTCAGACATATTTTCAGTTAGGTCATCCAGTTACACTCAAATAATTTGTTCATGGCTATGATTGTGCAGCAGATGAAACAGTGTGGTTGACCTTTGTTTACGGAGGAGGATGCAGGCACATTTGCCTGTGCCATCTCTGCTGTTTAGAATTAGTGTGCTGATGTGAGCCTGGCAAGCTGGAAGGAAGCAGACTCTGCACGTGGGAAGGGTGGGATTCGGCGAAGTTAGCGCACCCTTAGGCAAACTCTGTAAGTGTCTCATTTGTTTTCAGAGTTAGTCCTCTCCCTTCTGAAACCTCCCTGTGAACGGGGACCTTTATCCCCAGCATTTGGCACAATGCCTAGGGCAAAGTAGGTACTCAATAAGTCTCTGTTGAATCAGGAAGTGAATGAGAGCTGTTGCCCTCTGCAGAAAGCCCTCTGACTGGTCCCCACTGCCGCATCTCAGGCCCAGGACCCATCTAGACACCCCTCGTCATCAATACAGCCCCATTCAGTGTCCCCTGAAATTTTAAGGTACTTCCTAATGAAAGCAAAATGTACAGCCTCCTCATCTTAGAAAACACATTAGATCCCTAAGAAGAGCCTTCACTAATGCCTTTGGAAGAACCAGCGGCTGACCTGACTTGGGAAACTGTGCCCAGCAGCGTATTACAAAGTGGTTTCCACATGGTGGTTTGCATTTTCTCTTCTCCACACTCTTGTTCAATATTCCCCTGGTTGCTCAGGAGAGGTTCTCCCAAAACAATGAAGAGAGACATGAACAGTCCTCACTAGAAGCCCAAAAGAGCATGCCATGAAAATGCAGTCATTAGAAGCATAGAGTCCAAAGGACCTTGGTTCAAATTCTAGAAAACTAGTCTCACTGTCCACATCTGTAAAACAGGACTAAATAAGATAAGTACAAAGTGCAAGTACAGCCTTGTATGTACCAATAAATGTTAGCTTTGCCTTTTTTTTTTTAATAATGTAGGCCAAACAGCAAATAAGAGCCAATTGTTTCAGGTACTGAAGTAAAGTAATGAAGAAGTTACCTGGGGGGGGGGGGAGCAAGGGGGTGATGAGGGTAGACACAGTCTTTGCTACAGTTCAAACTAAACTATTTATATCAGGGATCTCAAATATACCATAACCTTCCAATATTCCCTTCCTCTGCCCGTGACAGACATCACTAATCAAACCCAGAACTGGCCTCAGTCATCTTCTCAAAGCTGACTCGAATAATCAGTATTGTCACAAGAAAGGAAACCTCTTTGCTATTCCATATTTAGGTGGTTCCCTCCCTTTGCCCGTGCTAACATGAGTCCAGGAAAGAACACTCTTAATCAGACAATTATGTATAAAAATTTTTAAAGAAGTCATTAAACTAACCTCCTCAATTGTAAGCCTCCATTCACCTCCAGTTAGAAAGCACTGAACACGGACACTCTTGCGTCTTTATCCCCAGCGCAGAGCATCCCCTGACACAGACCTGGTCCTCAATGAAGAGCTGGTGGATTTCCCTGCCGTTTCCAACTCTGATGCTGGAGCCTGCATACTCACCCCTGTTCAAACTCAACTGCCTTTGTTCTCTTTTCTCTTTCTAGACATTCTCTTTGATTGTCCTTCACTTAATTCCCAAATGAAGACTCAGTTTCAGGAACTGTGTGCATCTCCAGCATTGGGCTATGCCCCTTTGGAGGGCAACATGGGAGTTTATTAGGCTATTCACTGTCCCAGTATGGGGAGCAAGTGAAATAATACGCCGTTCGTCCTTTAACAATAACAACAGCAAAAATAGCTCAATTTACAAAAGAATAATTCTTCCAAGGGACTTTTTCTATTTATTGATATAAATAATTCTTTTGAGGTCACAACTCGAGGTCTTTTCTTCAGGTTATAAAGGAAGCATTTAGATGAGCGTGTGTTTTCTTTTTCAATTTTGTGCCAAATTAACTACATGGTCCTAAGGCAATGTGGCAAGGGACAAGATGATCAACATAGTTTCCAGAATTCTCTTTTAACAACTTCCATCTTACCTCTGGACCCTGGCATGCCAGGGTATATGTTGGTATATGACAGCTGTGTTTATACAAGAAAGGTGAACTGGAGAGGTACACATCCATCTGGTGAAACTGATCCAACCTGGCTAATTGGGGCCCCTACCTATCTTTCCTCACCAATGTTTATTTTGGGGGATCCCGAGTACTCCTGAAAATTGCTCTAATTGTATTACCCCTGTAAACATAGTTTAGGTGACCTGTTTCGACCATGCCTTGGAACTAATCAGTTTTATTTTATACGAGCAGCAGGGATTATGAGAGAGTCCTGATTAATCAACTCTGTAGTGGGAATGCCTAATTTCATGTGAATAAATAAATCAATTCAACCAGTGACTCAAAGAAGGAGCTCTCTAAGGTGAATGAGGCTAGAGTTCAAATGCTATGGGACTGTGGACAATTCATTCTGCCATCCTAATCCTCAGTTTCTCACATGTAGGATATGGATGCTACAGTCCTACCTTGTAGGATGGTTGTGAAAATTAAATGAGATAAGGAATTAATCATTTAGTGCCTGACCTGGTACTCAATAAATAATAGAAAAAAAATTTTGTTGTTTGCTGTTATTTTTTATCTTCTCACCTCTGTGTCTTTTACTGGGTAAGGAGATACACACGCAAAGTTCTAACTAGCTTTGGGTCCTCGTAGGAATAGGAAAGTTCCATCCTTCCTCAAATACTTGCACATTCCTAAGCAGCAAGTAACAGGCAGAGTTCAGGCCTTGGCACAGTGTGGTTTCTTGCTTGCAATTTGGGGTATTCTCTTCTTGCAGCAAAAGAAAAAAAAATTAAAATGCTTAAATATTTCCAGACAACGTTTCAGAGTCTCCGCCGCATCACTTCTAAGTGAACCATGGAACACACGTTCTGAATGTAAAATTGGGGGAACTATGCTGACTTTGATGAATGCAATCCTGCGTTTTAGCAACCCCACATAACAGGCCAACAAATTATGCTCCTTTTCCCCCTCTGGGCCCCAGGAGGATTGCACCGTCGTCAGCTGAAAATCCCCAGAGTGGCTGGCTGGGAAGCGAGGGGAATGGCAGAGCGAGGAATAGCAAGAATATTGATTGGAAGACCACCTTTCTAATTAAGGAAACACCAGGTTTGTGATTCTGAAAAGCATATAGCACCAATTTCCCAAATCATCCTACTCGCTTTTCTATCTGACATCCCCTGAGGTTCTACCAAAGGCCTTGTATTCGGCGTAAGAAAAGCAAGTCCTGCTACTGCACAAGGTCAGATTTCCACTGTGTTTTCTGAGTATGGATGACACATCCTGAGGCCCAATGTTTCAAACTGCTGCTGCCAAAGGCCAGGTAGGACGAGCATGAGTCAGGGGCAGCACCACATTCTACCCAGGATGGGTATTTCCTCTTTCTACGTGTTCCACTATTAGAGAGCCCACCACCTTCTGACCTGAATGAAAAATGGGATGACTGCAATCCAAGACTCAGGACAAGCACTGTGGCCGAGGGGTTAACAGCACAGCCTCTGGGGTACAGAGGTGGCATGTTGCAGGGCCACCTGTTCTACTCTATGGCCAGTGTCTTACATTCTCTGTTCCCCCCTGCTCTCCTACACTTAGTAAGGATTATAATGTATCCGTTTAAAACTCTGTTCCTGAGAATTGAAAGATAGAATTCATATAAAATGCTTATACTTTTATCTAGTAAATAGTAGGTGCTCAAAACAAGTTACCTGATAACTAATTCATAATTGAATGTATTGAGAACGACAATAAAAAAGTTCTCTGCTGAGATTGTGAGCTTATAGTCTAGCTAAAATGGAGAATTAAACTGCTGAAGAGTGTTAGAAATGAGATTTATTTCCACCTGCAATTATATAATATTATGGCCAAGGAGTCTTAAAATGCCCAAATCCTGCCCCAAAGTACCACTATTAGCAGAGACTTTGGCCCCATACCTCAGTGCAGAGAATGCTAGTGGACTGGACTGGACCAAATAGAACACTGCTTTTGCCTAGTTAGGCAATCAATCTATCACATGTGCTAACACAAAAGGAATAAACCCCGTCATCCCCAGACTACAAAAGAGAGTGTATTTGCTTGTGATGCCTGGCATCAAGCTGGCGTGAGCGGTGGTCAGTGCAGTAGCCACAGAATGAACTGCCACATCAGAGAAAAACAAGCCGGGAGATAACTAACTCATCTTGCTCCTGGAGCAAAGATTCTGGTATTTCCACTACTTTGGCTGCAGGGAAGGAAGGAACAGATAGAAGAAAGGCAATAGAGGCAAAGGCAAGAGAAAGAAGCAGATACAGACAGTGAGCATTTGAGAGCAGCCTTCTGACTACAGTGTAAAGAATTAACCGGAAGCCAAGAGAGAGAGAATTGCCCACGGAAGCCTGACCTTCCACACATCACTATGTACATAGTAACTTTATGTTAACACCCTTGGCCTGATCATTGGGCTTGATCTTCACCAAACCTCATCAGAGGAAAGTGAGAAAAATAGGCCTGAAAACATTCAACAGAGTCAGGAAGATTTAGTGAAGAGTCTACTGGAATAGAAGGGAAAAAAATCAGTGTAATACCACTTCTTTTGATAAGATATTCCACTTCGTTTGTGATTCTACTTCTTTTGCTTCTTACTGTCTCAGTATCTTCAACTCACGGCCATGTCTTACATTCCGATAGAGCAGAATGGTGATTTCAGAAATATCCATGCTATTCTATCAAGCCACCTACACTACCAGATCAGGATCTCTCAGTGTCAGCATTATGGATATTCTGTCCTAGATAATTCTCAGCATGTGGCACTGCCTTGCCCATTGTAGGATGTTCAGCAACATCCCTGACCTCTATCTACTGCATGTCAGTGGCAACACCCTACTGAGTGTGACAACCAAAAATGTCTCCAGACATTGTCAAATGTTTCCTCAGGGGCAGAATTGGTCCCTGATTGAGAATTGCTGCACTAGATTATGCAGTTGCAACCAACAACTGCCAAGTCACAACCAGGGATCTTTACTTCTTGTTCATGCTACATGTCCACTGTAGGCAGGCTGAGGGCTCTGCCCCAGGATCAGGCTGATGGAGCAGCCACCACTGGAATGCTGCTGTCCAGGGCAGCAGAGGGCGAGACAAAGGTGTGTACATCGTGCACTAGAAACCAAAACTTCCACCCAGAAATGGCACATGCTCCTTCTGCTCACATTTAATGAGCTGAAACAAATAGCATGGCCACACGTCACTCTGAGAGCTGGGGAAATGTCATCCCATTTGTGTAGAAGCAGAAATATCTGGTGAACAGCTCCAGCGGCATTCATAGTAAGCATGAGAAGAAGTTCAGAGCTTCCTCCTACATTAATGTCCTTTATTATTGTTACTCTTTTCTTTCTCTTTTTCTTTTTTTTTACAGAGACAGAGAGAGGGATAGATAGGGACAGACAGACAGGAATGGAGAGAGGTGAGAAGCATCAAGCATTAGTTTTTCCATTGCTGTCGCAACACCATAGTTGTTCATTGATTGCTTTCTCACATGTACCTTGACTGCGGGTCTTCAGCAGACCGAGCAACCCCTTGCTGGAGCCAGCGACCTTGGGTCCAAGCTGGCGAGCTTTTGCTCAACTCAGATGGGCCCGCACTCAAGCTGGCAAGCTCAGGGTCTCGAACCTGGGTCTTCCACATCCCAGTCCGACGCTCTATCCACTGCGCCACTGCCTGGTCAGACTGTTACTCGTTTCTTGATTTTATTTTATCTTTATTTTATTTTATCAAAACAAGTTAGCTGATAACTAACTTCTTTTTATGCCAATTTACTGTTTTTCTAATTTAAATGGGATGTTTGCTTAAAAACTTTTAGTCTTTCTTTTTTTCTGTTATAAGGACATATAGCTTTGACTTGACCACTATCACTGTCCATCTGATACCCAACCAACAATGTTAATATGCAGTGTCTTTGTTATTCAGATCCAAGAAGTTTCTAATTTTTACTATAATTCAGCATTTAACACAGGAGTTGTCTAAATAATTCTAACTAAAACATTTGTCTTTTAACTAGATTATTTAAACCATTTTTATATTTAACTATTTGGATCTATTTTAATTGTATTTGGATTTATTTCTACCATCTTAGTTAGTGCTTTGTATTATCCTATTTGTATATGTGTGGATTTCCTTTTCTTTCCTTCCTTGCCTTCTTTTCAATTGCTTGCATTATGTCATTCTATTTTGTTTTTCTGAAATTATTTTCCTTTCTTTTAAAGTCCCTCCTTTAAAAGTAATTTTGTTAAGAATTGTTGGTAGTTTAAAAGCACCTTCAGTTTTTGTTTGAAGTTTCTTTTCTTCAACCATTTTTGAAAGATAGTTTAATTGGATATATAATTCTAGGCTGATACATTTTCCCTTTTAATCTTTGAAGATACTCTTGACTCCATTGTTTAATTATCTTTCATATGTAGAAATTATAAATAAATGTATAACTAAACTGGGTTTTTTTCTGTTTTCTTTTAAGATTTCTTTGTTTTGTTATGAGGTTTTCCTAGTATGTGTTTGGTTACAGGTTTATTTTTATTTATCCTGTTTATTATGCTTTCTTAAGCTGAAAATTCATGTCTTTCATTAACTCTAGAAAACTCTATCAGTCATTAACCCTTCAGATATTGCCTCCTCTCATTTTCTTCTTCTGGAATGCTATTTAGACACAGTTTAAACTCTCTGATTCTGTTCTCCATTTCTCTTGACATTTTTTATTTCTTTGTTTTTCTGCAATGTATTCTATGTAATTTCTCTAGGTTTATCTTCCAACTCACTAATTCCCTCTTTCAGTATATCTAATCTGCAATTTGATACATCTGTTAAATTTTTTATTTCAATAATTCTATTTCTTTTAAATTTTATTTCCTTTCTTTTTCAAATCTGCCCAGCATAATTCTCTTTATGGAAAATTGGCATAAAATTCAGCCATGTATAAAACATTTCATAAAAACAATAGCAGTTATGTCATGATGTCCCTGGAAAATTCTTCCTTGATTTCAAATTTAGGAAATAAAAGAGGTTGTTTCTTATAATGTTATATTTCGCTGGACAGTAAGAGGTATGTAGACACATTCTCCTTTTGCTCTAACTTCTTCAGAGCTTGGAGCCTATACTTATGTCCAAGTTCAATAATTTTCCTCAGTGTAGGAAAAGTCTGATTCAATGAGTTTTTTATTCAATCTTGCCATAGTTCCTTAAAAGAAACTTGTATACATGTCTTTACTTTTATTATATTAGTGTTTTCTATTAAAAGCCTACTCAGTTCCTTGAAAAATAGACAAGGCATAAAAAAATCATAAAAGATGTCCTGAAGCTTCAGTTTTATCATCTGTCAAAGAAAAGGTAGCACTGGATAACTACTTATGGCTTTAAATTTTCTAATAATGTGGTGTAAAGAACAGTAAAACTTCTAGCAAAATACATTTAAAAAGTCATGGTAAGTTCTACAAATGAAGTTTTTAATATAAAGAGAAAACCAACTTGTTAAAAACATCTTAATATACCAATACTTATATACCAATGCAGCTCCCATCAATAGGTGGAGTGTTTCTGTCTACACCTGGAATCTGAAATGACTTTGTGACTTGCTTTGGTCAATAGATTCCAGCAAAGTGACATATAAATTTTAAGTGTAGGCCTTAAGAATATTTTCTACTTCTTACCTAAGGTAGCTTTCTTGGGGATGAGAGACCACGTGGAGGTCCATCATCAGCCAACAGCAACCTGCAAATGTGTAAATGATAACAGCATGGATCATCTAGCCCCTCCTGAGACACCAGCTGACATGTCACCACAAGAATAAGCCCAGTTAAGACTAGTAAAAGAACTCAGTTCAAATTGCTGAACAAATGAATCATGAGCTAATAAATAATTATTGTTTTAAACCATTGAGTTTTGGGGGTGGTTTGTTAGACAGCAATAGATAACTGATACAGTTATTATAATCACTATTATTTCATTTGATGCTCTTGAGACAAGGAAGAATGACAGTGTCCCTTACTTATTTAATAAGAAAATAGACCATATTACTTCTTTGTCATAGTGGACTCTGAGTGGGAGGTGTGAAAAATGATTTAAATAGATATGAGACTATTACAGTTTATATTTATCCTTATTTTTGTTTAAAAAGAAATAAGTGGAACTTTACTAATGTTAAGATACAGTAAGAAAGTAATATGCATATAATTTATAACAATTGTGCATACAGTAGAGATGCATGCTCAAAAATATTTTATTGATAATGGCATGACATTAAATACTTTGTGAACAGCTGCTTTAGGCAAAGTGGCAGAACAGAATAGTTTTGAATACAGATCTGTGAATATCACTGTCCCTAACCAGGCTATAGGGCCTCCAAACGCAAAGAATAGGAAGAAATAAACAGAATTTTAAAAATGAACAGGAGATTTACTACAACAAATGAAAGACGTTCCAAAGACTAATTGCCTTCCTTTGAGGAATTAAGATTGATAGTTAAAAATTCAAATTATATAGTTTTCTAAAGTATAAATAAAATATCTCAGTGTGGGATGAATGCATTTTTTAAAAAGCAGAATAGATTAATTTAAATTATACCCTGGTGGACATTTCATAATGAGCTTTATATATGAGTGCATCTGGAAAACATCATTCTTCTCAATAGGAAAATTATGCAATATGTATTGTATTGTGGGAGAATCACATAAAATTATTTTGTTTCTCCCATCAGCATGAAGGCTCCAACTTGCTTTAAGAATAACTGTGAAACTATCCTACTATATATATGGAATATGGAATAAAAACTATCATGAGTTCCAAAATTCTATATTATAGGTGATAGGAATACAAATTGATTTTTTGTTGTTTTTGGAATTCATCAATAATAAGAACTTCGACTGGGTCATCTAAACAATATTGACAAGGGAGAGACATTGGAATTCAGTTCTGTAATCTGCTGGCCGGGCATTTTTACATGGCTATGTTTATTATTATTAGGATTATAAGGAATAAGTGAGTGAATACACATAAAATTTTTAGAAAAGAGTCTGGCACAGAGAATATACCCAATAAAGGTTACAAATTATAGGGATGGTAATAGAAATAAAGATGTCCTCTCTGGAAAAGCCCAGGGTGGTCCATCCCTTTTGTCTTCACATACTCCAGTTAGCTCTAAGTAGGAGCCATTGTTGGCCTGGGTGCCCTAAAACTGACCACCATCTGAGCCTATCTTCCCAAAATACCTGGTGTCACAAATGAGGAAGCAAGCTCAGAGAAGTTAAACAAATTGTCCATGAACACGCATATCAGAGTTTAAAGGTCTCCTAAGACTTTGCTGTTTCCCTGTGTCAGGCCACCCTCCACCATCATCCTGGGACAACTGCAGTTTACTACGAGAGCTATTATATTCCCCAGCAGGAACTTCCCAGACACCTTGCGGTTCTCTCCCTTCTCCCAGGCCTCCGGATGAACTGCCCTGTGTATAGTCAATGTGCCATGAGCCCAGAACCCAGACATGATATGATGCCTGACTGAGCTCCTGCTGCTCACGCACACATGAACACACCCGAATGGCTACACAGAACACCCCATAAAAGCTTCACGTTTACCACACTTGCACCTTCAGTAAGCATAACACACACACCATCACTCATAGACACGGTGAAGGGCAGGCAAAATAAACTGTCTTTCAGAGTTCAGCTCAGCTTAAACTTTTCTTTAGTACAGTGGCTCTCAATTAGGGGTGATCCCCTCCAACGGTACCCTTGTCAGTAGATAGAGACATTTTTAATTGTGACAATGAGAAAGAGGTATGCTACTGACTTCTAGTGGGTAGAGACTAGGAGTACTGCTAGTCCCCTGCAATGTACAAGTTCGCCCCCTACCACAAAAAATTACCCAACCTAAAATCTTAACATTGTCATGGTTAAGAAACCCTATGTTAGAAACTTTAAAATCAAGGTGCCTCCTATAATACCATAGATACTTCTTGCCTAGCTAAGATCAGTTGCTTTAACTCCCACAGCCTCCTTATGGTTTGTCAATAATATGGGGGTGATAATAGTACCTACCTAACAAAATAGCTGTGAAGACTAAACAAGAAGGTCTAGGTTAAACCCCCTATGGTGTCCATGTTACAATGAACAGCTGACTCATTCATTCAGTAAATACATATTGAGCACAAGACTCTGCAAACCTAGGGGTGTGTCTCTGTGCCTGTGGAGCTACCGTCTAGGGGACGCACACACTCCAAAGAGGCACGCAAACAATACAATCAGCTGTCATTACTGTTGTTATTTATAGAGAAAGCCTTCCTTTCGGGGACCTCCCCATGTTTCCGCTCCTAAGCCTTTTCTGTGATTTTCCTGATACAGTCCTAGAAAGACTAATACCGAAGGTGAGCAGGCTAGAAGTCCCCTGTGCCTACACTAGATGGAAGAGCAGGAAAGCTCTTTGCTCATCTGTCCGCTCTTCAATCTCCAAGCAAAGCTACCCCCCAACTTCTCATTGCGTGCACCAACACCACAGTGTCTGGGGAGGGGGCACGTGATCCACAGGCAGCCCTGCCAGCGCACTTGGTTGCTATAGTAAGGATGCCCTTTATTGATCAGACTTGCCTGGAGTCATGTAACTCCCCAGCCTGCTGCTGGGCTCCCCAAGGGGCAGCTGGCAGGCAGCAGTGTTTCTCTGGACCAAGGCTGAACCCCAGCTCTGCCTTCTCTCCTGCCCTGGACACATGAAGGCTTCCCACAAAGGCACCTAATGCTTCTTTGTAGTGTCTTGTCATTCACACACTAATTTGAAGTCACAGATCAAAACAGGATAGACACACCAGGGAAAAGCGATTTGAAGATCCTCGGCCTTCCCTAAAGCGATGCTTCATCCCAGCTTCAGCAGCCAGCAAACCCACTGTTTTCCCCAGAGACTCTGTCTCTCTCCTGCCCTTTAATTTCACCACTTTCTGGGGTCCCTCTCTCCTGCCAACATTTTTATTATAGGAAGTGTGACAGTGAATCTTAGAAGAAGTGCAATATGCCTGCTACCAATTAGAAAGCCTATGCCCTGAGAGGTTAATGAACTTGCTCGAAGGTCACAATGCAGGTCAGTAACTGCAAATGCAGAGAGATACCCAGTTTGTCCAGTACCCTCAGAGAATGAGGCAGTCAGAGGATGCTTTCCATGTGGACTTCCTTTGTTCTTTTATTTTGAACTTTTTTTAAAAGCCAAGTTTAATCATTTCTTCATATAAATATTTACTTAGAAATAGAGAGGCCATTATTACTAAAAATAATGCATTAAAATCTTCTTGCTTCAATAGGACCTTCAAACATCTTTGACAATTTGCATTTATCTATTAAACACCCACCTCCACCCTCACCACCACTGCTCCTACGTATAGGTGATCTCAGCGCTCACCGACAATACCTGCTGGTGAAGTAGCTCAGGTAGAGTGGTCACATGGCTGAATGAAAAATTATACTGCAAGTCAGCAGCACAATCGGAATTCAGGTTTTTAGTTAATACAACATCCTTTAAGCTAAAGAAGGAAAACTCATAGAAAGCATCCCACAGTGTTCTATCCCATCCCAGTGGCAGACATCACTAATCAATCACATCACCCTTGCCTTTCAAGCCTAGGTTCAGTCTCAGAATCCTTCTTATGATCGTGGTCCAAACAGCTGTCACTCATCAAGAAGTGCAACATAATGTGATTTGGAAATAGCTCTTCAAGCAGGGCCCATTGTAAGGATGAAACACACAGAGAGATGTGAAGAGTCAGAAGAACATTCTAGGTAGGAGAATAGCACATGAAAAGTGACAAATAGGAAGTGATGTTGACATATTCAAGGAACAAGAGAAAGGTAATTGTGGTTACACAGCAACAGTGAAGGAGAGGAGTAGCAGGGGATAAAGGTGGGCGAGGCAGCAATGTAGGGGATTGGCCCTAATTATTCAATGATCTTCTAACACCTTAGTGTGAATTAATTTACCACATGGACAGATAAAGGATAATAAAAAGAAGACAAAAAGTACATGGAATTTCCCCAAGAAGTAGAGTTTGGGTTGGAGATCTGGAAACCAAAAAGAAGACAAAAGCACTGGGCCTCTTAGCAGAAAGAAAGGAACTGCTGTCAGTCAGGTGAGGGCACTGATGGTCAGTTACCATCAGTCAGGCTTCGGTCCAAGGAACAGGTCCACTGGGCGGATGTGATGTGTGTATACACGTATACATGCTCGTTGTAGGCTTTGCTGCAGGGATTTGACGGCACGCATTGTGGGAGCTGGCTAAGCAGCTGTCATATTCACATCTTCTGCTAAGTCTTGGAGTCTGCAAAGCAGAGAGTGGGAGGACAATGGTGTAAACTCAGGAACAGATAGGACATGCTGGAGCCCATGAGAATGCCAGCTTCCACGGCCCCTGACACTGACGGGAGGGACTTCCTGCAGAAGCCAGGGCCTTCCATCATGGAGCTCAGCACACATGCCGCTCAAGAGCTGGACGGCTGAAGGGGGGTTCCTCAGGGAAGAAGAGCAGAGGCAGAGCTGCCTGGCTGCTGCTGGCCTCACACCGAGGAGGTGAGCCTTCGGGTGAGGCACAATGTGTGTGAGCTACAAAACGGCTACTACTTCTTCTCCAACCTCCAGGGCTCACCCAAAGAACCTCTCTGTGCCCCCCCTAACTGAAAACACACCAGGAAGAAGTTCTGGGACACGGAGGTCAACCTAGCCAAGTCGCTACATTATGAAGCCATGCATCAACTGAAGGATGAACTAGTAGCGCCAGTGTTTGCCCGCTCCCCAGCACCCCTTACACATTGCTCCCCTCTACTACCCACACAGGCGTGGTCATCTCTGGGTGCAGATGGCGGACTAGGAATGACACATGACCCAAGGAAAAGCAACCCATACACTTACAGACTCCACAGTGTGCTCTCACATGGGAGCTGGTTGAGCTGGTTCTTTCTCTCTCCCTCTCTCCCTCCCTCCCTCCCTCCCTCCCTCCATGTGTGCATATGTGCGCATGTGCATGTGTGTGTGTGTGTCCTTAAACCAAGAAACACACAGAGGCCCAATTAGCTGTCTGAGGGGATGGTACAGGCTGGGTGGAGTGGAGGCTAGGTGGAGGGTGAGGGGTCCATTGAGACCTGTGTGGGCAGAGGGAGCTGGGGCAGAGAGACATGCAGTAACAGGGGAGATCCTGTGACCCCTGAGAAATGGAAGGGTCCTCATTCCTGGCTTTCTCGGCGGGTCCAACTGCACTCTGCTCCCTGTGTAAACATGTGGTGGCCAATCACAATGAGATCTCCACTTTGACCTTTACTTTTACCAGCTGGGCTACATTTCTGGTTTGTGCAGCCAGTGTGCTCCTGAGTCTGACAGCAGAGGTTGGAGATGATCTGTCCCTGCTTCTTTGTCTCCCTGGTTACCACCATCAGTAGCCCAGATGGCACAGTTAGAGGTGCTCCGATTCACACTCAAAAGGACATGCCATGAAGTCACAGTCACTTGGAGGAAGCAGCAAACCGAAGTGAGAGCCGAATGAGTCACAGAAACATCTCCCTCCTGCGCTGCGCGCTGGGCACATCACATCATGTATCATGTCAGCAGAGGCTCCGTAGGGTAGTGGGGTGGGGGGACGGTACAGTGGGGGGAAAGGAGAGCAATTTTAGCTCGCTACTCCTAAAATGCACACGTGAGAGATGGCGCTCTTCCCAGAGCTGTCAATCTTCCAGCATCCCCGATCCGGAGAATAGACTTAATAGAATATGTTAAAACAACTTCTTCAAAACTTTCTGCCAAAAAGAACAACGAAAAAGAAAGGGGAGAGTGCTAATTGGGCTGCGGGGCTTCGGGTGCTTTCTGGGCCAGGCTCTCAGCGCAGTCGATGAACTCTCGTCTCGCACAACCTGGCTTCACCTCTCGGCAGGAACACATCGGTATTGTTGAACTCGTTTCACAACGGGGAGAAACGGAGGCCCTTTTAAGAAAGATGAGAATGTCACCACCCCAAGACTGCACTTCAAGAGGAACTTGAGGAAAGGCGGGGCTCACTTAGATCTCGGGCCCTGGAAATGCATCCGAGACACGGAGCCGGGCACATGTCAGTTGCGGCCACCTCCACTCCAGCACGCCTGGTCCAGAAGACTGGGAGCGCACGGGCTGCTGACACTTTGCCTCCTTAAAATTCTACGAACAGAAATGGAAAGAAACTGTCTTTATTTGAGCTTCACTTTTCTAAAAATCACACAGAATTCTGACTGAGTGGTTTGGATTTGCACACCCACACCTGGACCAGGCAGATGAATACTGTGGTTGGCCAGGTCTGGGTCACATGGGTCACCCCTTGGCCAATGGGAGCAGCGAATACCACTGGCAAAAGAGGATTAGCCAAGGAGTAACCAGCAGGGGGGGTGTTGCCTTTGCAGCCATCCTAATTTATCTTTCAAGAAACCTCCCACTACAGCAAAAATAAGAGGTAGCCAAATACACACATCTTATCCTCTGTCCTCAGCACTCTAATATAAAGAGGACTTGGAGCTAAATCTTTGTGCACATATGCACTTAATTCCTTAGGGCAAATTTTTAGAAGTAGCTGATCCACCTTTGTGGTTAAAAAAAAAAGTGATTCTCACATTTTTTTGAATGTTTTTGAACCTCTTTGCTGACCTGCTTCTCAGAAAGAAGGTGCAAATTTACATTTCCGCTAGTATGTTGAATGCATTATCATTGTTCTTTTTATCTGCTGCCTAAGGAAAGGGTGACCATGCTCTTAAAATGGCCCACAGAAACTGGTGCGACAAAAAAGAGAAGAAGGGAAGAAAGGGAAGAACCCACATACTTGAGCACTTAGACCATCAGGACTGGAACAATTGAGAAATATTTGTACTGACGAGGTCTGAAGGAAATCAGGCGACATGACAGATTACAGGGGATCCCGTCTATGAGCAAGGGCCGTGACCTTCTGCAATCAGGCAGCAGTGCGAACAGGAAGGTCCTGCATGTCAGGCACTGAGCACTTAGAGGTAGCTGGCCATGCGTGGCTTACTTCCAGCCTCCCCTGACAAAGACGAACTCCCGGCAGCACGTAGATGGGATTACATTTCTCAAGGAGCGCGGCCTCTTGAAGCCAGGACGGCATACCTGTCAGAGGCAGACTCGGCCCTGTAATTGCCCTGATGCACTGTGGGCTAATTGCCATCGCTGAAAATAATCTCCAAAGATTACAGCAGGAGTCATAAATTACAAGGGGCTCCGCGACAGCACATTATGACAAGGTCTCCATCGTTCTTATCTTTTCCTGGAGTGGAGCTTGTGCATTCGTGTTACTAATGAATCTTATTCATTTGTGCAAGTGATGTTTCCATTTGACAATGACATGAACATAAAGTGGAGGTTAATTTACTCCATTGCAAGAGGTTCATTATTTAACCTGACGTTGAGGACAAAACAATGTAGCGTAATAGATGACAAATAGAAATTAGTTGTGATGAATTTTGCCATTTAATTCTAGCAGGCTCACTGAATGTTTGCCATAAACAAGGCAAGAGAGGCAGAGTTACCCTCTCTGTGGGTGGGGTTTGCTCACGCTGCTATTCCCAGGGTATTGTCCAAGGATTGGGGCACTTCCATTGATAAGTTCCATTGGAAACAGGCAATTTTCAGTTACACAAAAGACTTTGGAGACTAATAGCGATGCACTTGTCATTGGGTCAAGTTTTATTGGATTACTTTCCTTTAACACCAGATAAACAATTGATTTACAAGGCTAGCCACTAGAAATTGCATTGAATTTTGATAGCTGTTAGTATTGTTGTCTAGAATCCTGCACTTGTGCCTTTTTATTCTTCCACAGAGAGGCAGCTGAGCAATACCAGGAATGAGCTCTAATTCTGAACTCAAACAGAGCATGTGTTCGAATTCCAGGCCAACCAGTTACCAATGAGGTGCTCTTAGGTTAGTTATTTAAATTCTCCTAACCTCTGGTTCCTCACCCATAGAATGGGGAGGAGGGTAGTTTTTACCATGTGCTACAGATCAGTTGAGATCCTGAGAAGGGGGAGATGCAGATCAGTCTGAATTTTTATGGAGTTGATATCCTTGACAAGTGGTCAGAAATCCACTGATTCCCTTTTCTTTCCTCTCCATCAAGACATACTGTTGGTAAGAAAACCAGGATATTCCATTGACATCTTCATACCATCACTGTGCTCCTTGCCCCAAAGGCATTTGCATGAATTGTAGAGAAAGACTTTGTCCCCAGGTTAAGAAATTTCAAATCTAACCAATTACATAATGATAGAAAGACAAAAGACCATTTTGGGCCAAAAATATATATATATATTTTTAAATGACAGCCTGTGAAAAGACTCTGAATTAGAAGGGAGTGTGGGAAATACAAGAGCCTGAAAGAAATCCAGGCTGTTTTATAGAGTAGACGTCCAGAAGGTCCTGGGAGGAGAAACAGGCAGGGCCTAGATCTTGCAGGCCTTTGAAGGCCGTGGTGAAGTCTTGTCTTCATCCAAAGAACAATGACTGGAGGGAGGCCAAGGGTCCTAACCAGAGTTGGAATAAAGTTTAGATCTCATTTCAAATAGATAACTCTGGAAGAGTAGTGTGGAAAATAGATTTGGAGTCAGGCAAGAACTGATACCGCCAGGCCAAGTTACATGCTAATACAGTGGCCCAGACCAAGATGGTAGTAGTTTTAGATGATCTGGTGGTAGATAGAGAAAAGTAGAAAGATCTGATAAATGTGTCAGAAGTAAAATGAACTGGACTTGAAAATGGATTAGATATGGAGATAAAGAAGAGGGGGATCAATGATGACTTGCATGAGTCATTGGGCTCAACACCCTTGTTTAGAAATGAAAGAACAAGGTTCAGGGAGAGAAAACTGATTTTCCAGAAAACATACATCTATAAGGGACTGAGCTTATAACATATGCTTATGTGTACGTAGTTGTGTATACACGGGATATGTGTGTATAAGAGAGAAAAGGTTTTGTGTATACTGTATATATTATACACATATGCAGGATATGTTTTTTAGATAAACTAAAAATTTGAACACCAATTTATCCCTAAATAAAAGTCAGAAACCCAGTTTCTGTCCCCTACCTCAATTAACTGCATTCCTGTGATGTATCATTCATGCTCTGTGCTTATTTTTCTAAACTGCAAAGAATATATGCAACCCTCTCTACTTTCTTTTATCTATCCAGTGTGTGGCCACCTCATTTTTATTGTTATCCTGGCTTCTATTCAATTTACTAGTTTGTGGCCTATGTAAGCATATTTTAATAATTTTGAAGGAATCTTTTCATCATTGAAGCTTGTCTAAAGAAGGCCTGAAATAATCAGTATTTCAGATTTTTACTGCTCTCCAACCTCCCTCCCCCCACACACACACACTCATATATGTTTTGCTATTTTAAAGAAAGAGATTTAACAGCCATAAGGCACTTTTAAAAATAACATTCACATCTGGGCTGACCACCTGTATGCCAAAATTTAGCTTGATGTTAATTAAAACAGGCATGTTATAAACCTCAGGAAATGGCAGCTGACCCCTAACTATGAATGTAATGCTATAATAATACGTAGTAAAAATAAGACATTTGAGGCTGTTGCCCAAACCACTCATGCATTAAAATTCTCACCACTGTATACCCTTGCACAAGGATAGGTAAATCAACTGCAGAAGTGATCCAACCAGAAACTATAATAATGATAACAATTCAAGGGGTAAGAGTCATTCATTCAACAGATGATTATAAATTCCTATCTTAGACAGACAGCAACATTCTGCGTCCTGAAAAAGATTCTGCATGGAGTTTGGTAGACTAATAAGCTCCCTCCAGCCAGATATGATAGTAATAATATCAATACAGCTGATATTTTTTTGAACACTTTACCGTATGTCTGACATAGTGCTAAGCACTTCTCATAGATAATTTCATTTAATTGTCCTAACAACCCTATAATTGTAAGCCAGGCCAAATAGCATATGATTATCCCCATTTTACAGATGAGGAAACAAAGGCTTAAAAGATTTAGTTACCTTCTGTAGGTGGTACAGTGGTGGATCTGGGATTGGAATGCAGGCCACCTGACCTCATGACCCAGGTATCTCATGATGGCTCCACATGGTCACAGAATCCTGCCCTCACTGCCAAGTGGCGCCTGTTCCAACTGCAGACTCACTCCACCTTTTTTTTTTTTTTTTTTTCAGATCCAACCACAAGTGACCTCCTACATTTCCCGCCACCTCCCTTCTTGCCCCTTTCCTTGGCACTTTGCTCCCAGGTGACCCAAGAGCTTCTTGCATTTCCTTTCCAGTTTCCCATCAGCCCCACTCACCTGAAACCACTTCTCATAATTGCCTTTGACACCCCGGTGTTTGACAGCTCAGCTTTTGCTCTGCTTTTGTTTGATCCAGCGATTCACCTCTGCCTCTGAATTCTGAAATCGTCCTCTTTCTCCTTGCACCTTAAGTTTTTGCTTCGTAAAGCAGGGTATGGGAAATTTTCATTTTAGGGCATGTATATAGAGGATGCAACTAGGTAGAGTAACATGTATTTATATTGCAACTGGATATTAAAATACATACACACTGGCATTTTAAAAAACCTTAAAATTCTCTCTGGTACAAACAACACCATCAAGAATGTTCCCTGGCAGAGCAGTGGACAGCAGTGGAAGTTATAAGTCTAAGTTCATATCTGAAATCTCCATATTTACTTCCAAATGTGTGTGCTTTACAAAGATTAAAAATTCCCCTAAAATTCTACTGCATAACAGTTCCTGAAGCGACTCTTGTGAGATGTGCATGAGTCCTTGAATCCACTGGATGTGAAATATGCACCAAGACATGATTGCATCCCACCCCACAGGACCTCAAAGATTTCACCATTCTGGTCAGAATGCCAGATTTAAATCAGAAAAAATGAGGTTTTGTCCTTACTTCTCACTAAGTGACCTTGGACACGTCACTGAACTTCGCCACATGATAACTTATCTTTAAAACATGAATAACTACAGGACTCTCCCCATAGATGCTGATGGGAATCAAATGAGAGGATATGTGTAAAGTGCTGAATCTAGTAGTATGTACTCAGTAAGTGACGCCTGCTGTTGTTAATACCAATTCTTCTGTAACAGTTGTCTTTACACTAGAAATACAGTGTGTCCGTAAAGTCATGGTGCACTTTTGACCGGTGACCAGTCAAAAGTGCACCATGACTTTACGGACACACTGTAGTGGCAGTAGTGGTTGTTACAACAGGGCACCCACGTCCTTTCTGTGTTGTGGCAATTTCAACTGAGTCTTCCCTCTTTGCTGGTATCTTCAGCCATGGCAAATAGCGTGTGGTTGTCCTCAAAGCCCATACTGCCTCATCCCTCCTCTGCCTTTTGATATTTCTCTTTTTTCCTGGAAATGTTGGTTCCCTATAAATTGGCCTGATAAAGTCCAAATCTCAGATCAAATATTAGCACTTTTAGGAAGTTCACCCCAACTCCCCAAAACATTCTTTATCCCATTTTTCTTAGACTTTGCTTCTAAACTAAACTGGTAGAGAAGAGGCATTATGCTTTATTTCCATTTTGGTGTTAATGTGTTCCCAACACCCGGCCGAGAGGCTGAGACCCTGTAAAGACCTATGTAGGAAGCTTTGGCACCAAGGAATAGGGTACTACATCCCAAACTAGATCAGCATTAAGGAAGGGAGTTAACTCATGCAACACGAGTACAAAGACAGGATGGGAGCCAGGGCTCATTCAACGATTCAACAGCCACATCAAGTACCTGGTTCTCCATATTTTCCTTCTGCCATCTCAGTGAGGCAGACTTGCCTTCAGGAAGGAGCCTTTATGGGCATCAGATGGCTGCCACTGTTCCAGGTCCCTCATATAGGGACAAAGGAAGAAAGAAACTAACTATCTTTTCCTGTGTTGCCTTTGGGGGAGCCAGAAGCCTTTCCCAGAAAGCCCTCAGTAGACTTCTGAGATTCCATTTCCCGGGATTAGGTTTTATGTTCATTTACAAAGCATTCATTCACAAGGGAAATTCGATTACCACAATTACTCCAGGCCAGGGATCAGCAAGCCTCTTCTGCAAAGAGCCAGAATGTCAATGCTTTGGGCTTAGCAAACCATACAGTCCTCATTGCAACTGCTCAGGGAGCACCCGCAGACAATGTGTAAATGGGTGTGGTTAGGTTCCAAAACCATGATTTATGAACACTGAAAGGTGAGTCCTATACACTATTCACATGATGCAATATTGTTAATGTGAATGTTTTTCAACCTTCTAAAAAATGTCGAGAAACTACTCTTAGTTCAAAGACCAAACTGTCATCAGTTTGGGTTTGGCCTAAGGACTACCGTTTGCTGACCGCTGGTTTACATTTAGAGTAAAACGTATGTTGAAGAGTACAGCTAATATTTAAATTTATCCACTACAATTTATGAAGGGCACAATAAAAATTTAAATAATTAAATGAAAATGTGATTAAAGAGAACACACTTCTTGTCTATAAGAAGTTCATAGGAGAAACATGTATATGATTTCCTGAAAGATATTTTTTAAAAAAACTGAACTAAAATAACAAAAAGAAAAAATTGTGGTTTGTGACAGCTTAGATATTAAATTGTGAAAACGAAAGTAAGTAATACTTTGTGTTGGGATGTGTGGGAGATACAGTATTGAAAAATTCAGAAATCTAAAGTCATAAAACATTTGCTTTGAGGGTAAGTAGGTGAATGAGATTACTTAGTGGGTGTTTTCTATGTTAACAACTACTGACTTCACAATTTTCCAAACATAATGTTGTATGTATCCCAATGCAGGTAAAGAGAGAATTATAGAGTAACTTGTACAAAGTGTGAATTAATCAAATGTAAACTAAATAAACAGTAAATAGTAGATACTCCTTAGCTGATACGCAAGTGAATCACCTCCGTTATAGGATCATTTTTGCAAAATTACATCTAATCATAGTATTTTAAGATAGTGCTTGGCAAAACATCTCTAAATCTGTCAACAAAAGCAGCAATTATTGCTTTGCAGCGGAATACCTTTGCCAACAAATACCCATCTGTCTGGCAAGATTTATGTATGGTTCTGCCTAAAGGCACAGCTAAAATCCCAATGACCTTCTGGGGCTTTCTTTCACCTCTGTGCTCTGAGAGTCAATAAAAATGCATTGTAGAGTAATCTAACTGCAATCCTTAAAAAAAGAAAAATGACATATCTGAGACACAATCAAGTCTATTCCAAGAATCCTTCAAATAAATATTTTTCTATGTAATTGTATAACTTATTTTTCTTGCTCAACATGTTAATTTTGCTTATCAGTTTCCCTTCATTGAGTCCAAATTCCAATATAGCTCGTAAGACGCAGTGTGGTCTCAGTTGCACTCAGCACCACTGACTGGTCTTCATGGTTCACTGGATTGATTTTCTCAGTTCTTCAAGCACATGGTGCTTGCTTCCTGACCTTGGCCCATGCACCTCCTTCTGCCTGGGCCACGCTCTCCCCCTCCCTATCTCACTCACCCCTTGACACCATTAACACATCCTCTCCCTTAAGGCTTTGGCTTAGGCTGGGAGATTTGGATGCCTTCTCAGCCTCCCCCACCTAGCACCCTTCTATGTGCCTAGCACCCTGTGCTTGCTTCCTCCTTTTGTAATAATTATAATCTAAGTGTTTTGGGTATGTGTGTTAGTCTCTTGCAGGTTGAGTACAGGAACACTGTCTTGCTCATTATAGTAAGAAGCATAGGCCAATTTATAAAGGGATTTAGGTCTTGCTGAAAAGTTTAGACTTTATCTGGAAGGGTTTAAAAGAAGCCATTGGAGACATTTGCCATGTCCATATATGCTTTTCGGAAAGATCACCCTAGAAGTAATATCAGAGAATAGACATCCACAGAGCCAGGGGATGATGGTGAGGGGTTCACATGAGAGGCAGTGAGATCACTTAATTTGTAGTTGCTGTAGGACAGGTCAGAGACTGTCCCATAGACACGAATTCTGCAAATGGAAAATAGTAATCAATTTAGAGAAACATGTAGGAGGCAAAAAGCTATACAATTTGTAGCAAACTATATATAAAACTGAAGGACTGGGAGAGAAAGAAATCAAGGCTTGGACAACTAAGCAAATGGTGGTGCTAGTCACCTGAGAAAAAACAGGGGAGGAGCAAGCTGAAGGTGGGGGAAGGGGTGTTTAATTCCACTGCAGACATGCTGGCTTCAAGGGGCCTGCAACGCGTCTAGGAGGAGATGACCAGTTGGGCATCTGTAGGTACATGGACCTGAAAGTGAAGAAGACAAGTCTACACAAAAAAGAAAGAAAAACATTTGAGAGTCCTCGGATTATAAAGGGTATTTCAAATAAAGGAAATGTCAAAAAGGGGGGGGGGGGGCTTAACAGAAGTGTGAACAATACCAACAACTCAGTGGGCAGGTAAAAGAGCAGGGACCGCCTGACCAGACGATGGCGCAGTGGATGGAGTGTCGGACTGAGATGCGGAGGACCCAGGTTCGAGACCCTGAGCTCGCCAGCTTGAGCGTGGGCTCATCTGGCTTGAGCAAAGGCTCGTCAGCTTGGACTCAAGGTTGCTGGCTCCAGCAAGGGGTTGCTCTGTCTGCTGAAAGCCCTCAGTCGAGGCGCATGTGAGAAAGCAATCGGTGAACAACTAAGGTGTCGCAACAGCAACGAAGAACTGGTGATTGATGCTTCTCATCTCTCTCCACTCCTATCTGTCTGTCCCTATCTATCCCTCTCTCTGACTCTCTCTCTGTCCCTGTAAAAAAAAAAAAAAAAGAGCAGGGACCAATGGGAAAAAGTACTGAGAAAGAATGGCCAGGGAGGAGGGTAAAAACAAGAGGATGTTAAAGGAAAGAGTTTCAGAAGGCATATGTTATCCATCAGCTATGATTACATTACAATCACAAAATCTCATTTATTGAATCAGCATTTATTGATTAACCTGATCACAGCTCTGCAGTTCAGGCCCAACGGCCATTCAGGCTACAAGTCTATGAGTGGGCTGGGGCTCCACATGTCTCTCAGTCTTTGGGGAACAGCAAGCTATCCCACTGCTCATATTCTTTGCCCAGGGCTGGCAGAAGCCCAAGAGGTGCATGTGGAAGCTTACAATGCCTTCTAAGTCCTAGTTTCAGGCTGGTGCTCTATCACTTCTGCCCATATTCCATTGGTCAGAGTAAGTCCCAAGGCTAGGCGCCAGGTCCATGGTGCAGAAGCAGTCAACGGGGACGTGGACTGTGACTGTGGCTGCAGCAATTTCATAACAGGCTTAATATCACCCTCAAGCACAAAAATGGCATTGCTCACTCAAAGGAAAATATTGGTTCATGTGTTTTAAAATATACCTACAGCCAGAGACCTGACTGGTTCATACCTTT
The DNA here is from genome assembly GCA_037038555.1 of Rhynchonycteris naso. NCBI lineage: Eukaryota > Metazoa > Chordata > Mammalia > Chiroptera > Emballonuridae > Rhynchonycteris > Rhynchonycteris naso. Next base: position 116,360,142 of record CM073003.1, on the reverse strand, counting down.
GGAGGTCTCTAGCATACCAGGGTCAACCACCAGAAGTAACACTCTTATAAGAAGCCAAGGTGTTTCCCTGGAGAAAATAATCATTTGGTTTATGAGTCTTGGGTAGGTGTTTGGGTCAGGTTTTTTGGTATCAAGGGAAAGACTCACTTAAGCAAGCTCATGAAAAGGAGAAGTTATTGTAAGTATACATGTCAAGTAGAAATGAGAAGCCATCAAGAATAGAGTCCTATCTAGGGACTGAATTCTTTCCCCTGCTTTCACATAGGTCTCATGGTCTCTTTCTCGTGTTCTTTTAGCTTTTCTCTCCCCATCTATCAATGGGACACTTCTGTTTCCTCATAGTTTCTGCTCCATCCTAAATTCTACTTGCATGTAATTCTGGCTGCTCATGACTGTAACTTGGGATATTTTTCTGTCCCTCCTTCTAACTGCCTTCAAAGTCTTTAGGGTGAGAATCAAATTTGTTCAGCTAATTTCTCACACTAGGATATGCAACTAGCATAGTTGTTAACTGGTCACCCTTGAGTCAGATGGCCACTCTTAATCTAACTATTTGTAGCCCGCTGCAGGGAGATACAAAGAGTAAGGAAGTTTCCCTTAGTTAGGAAGCATTATGGGTAGAAGGGTATAAAGTGAGCTTTCTAAAATAGGGTGGGGTTCCCAGAACACTGGGATTAAGATTCAAATAAGAGCATGTCAAATGCCCACCCTCCAATTGAAGAGCATTCAGAGTGAAACTTCATCCTGTAGGAAGAAGGACTGGAGATTCAGCAACTAAACCCCAGGTCTGTGATCTACAGTATTATAGATATAAAAGGAACTTCCAGCATGTTACATATGGAAATTCTTTCATAGATGTCTCAATCCTACCTCGTTTACAGGAGTTTGTCCCATGACCCTTGAGCCAAAAGCTAAAGAAATAAATACAGAATTGTAATACTGGAAGAGATATGAAAGAAACTAAAGCCATGCTGCTTGGAACCCTCATTTAAGGAATGAGATGCTGACAGGAAGAAGGTGTTTCTCTCACCACACTCAGAGTAATGACACAATAGGAGAGGAAGGATGAAAGCCATGGCCATGGATGATGGCTGGTGAGGTACCAAACCACCAGGATGGTCATGGTTGTCCTTTCTACATTATCAAAGAGTAAAAGCAAGCAGCTACAATAACAGGCAAGAGTTCCTGTGCTGTATCACAGCTTTTCTAAAGGGCTTTCTTTGATGCCCTCTGAATTTCGTTTGACAAGATTTGATTTCCAGCAGGCACACAAAGAGTAGACACCTGTAGTGTCCGGTGATATGGCAATCATTGCTCTGTCCACAGAATTTGGAGAGCATGCATCCTATGGATTAGGGGGAAGATTTACTTCTTTCTTCTCTGAGAAGATATCCAATGAGCACTGAGAGTTTGTGTTCCAACATGGGATGTATCTCCCACTCCCAACCAAGGATGTCTCCAAGTAATCAACCGATTTTTTTTTACTGTGCATCTACTCTGTGCTTATAACTGGGTCAGTTCCAAGGAGAATGACATTGCTAGAATATGGAGCACACCAGAAGCAATTAGAGAACAACAGAAAATAGCATGTGGGCAAGTATCACACAAGAGAGTAGAAATGACAGTTGAAAGAAGGCAAGGTTTAAATTAACTAAAAATCATAGTGATGGGGTCAGGATAAAGAGAGGATTAAAGCTGAGCTAGCTCTAAGGAACCAGCTCCGATGGCCATTACAAATTCTCCAAAGTACTTCCCTCTTCCCTCACTCTCAAAAATAAAGCTAAATAATAATAAAAAATGTATAAACAATGATTGGCTTTAATTTTTTAAATAAACACACGACACACCTGTTACTTTTAAAAGAGGGGGGAAAGGTGTTAGCAAATCAAACCATAAGGTGTCACAAATCCAAGAAGGTTGAAAATCAACACATTCAGGTCCCCCTTGGGTTTAGGGAGATTTATGCTTCTTAAGGGCATCCAGACATTAGCGGCTCAAACCCCCACACTGTATCCTGGCTTCATTTAAAGGACCCATAGGTCAGACCAAAACACAACAGGGCTTTATATGCCAATTTTTCTTGACTCTCTGTAGGTCAGGGGAAGTTAAGCTCATGTAATTAGGGGATAAAGACAGAGGCTGGGAGAGGGGGATGGAAGCATGATGAAAGTTCCAGAGTTTAAAGGCTCAGTAGGAAGCCAGAGGAAAAGTCGATAAAGTCGTGTCTGTATGAAACATGTGTTTTCCACGGCACATGCATTTGCCATTATACCCAGGGACTCTCTCCAGGACTTGGCGCTCTGCCCACCCGTGGGGCAAAGACAAGTCAAGTTCGTGATGATGAGGGTGCGCCCATGGCTATCCCTGAGCTGCCTTCTCAATCGTCAAACACCTACTCAGTTACTGCTCAGTCTAATCAGCACTAAGTGCCTTCAATTGCATTCCCTTTACTTCACAATGGATAATCCAGGTGATATTTTTGTGATACTCCTCTCTTAAGTAAAATACTTGATAAGTTGAACTATCGATAAATGAGGCCAAAGAATAAAGGGGTTGCTATAAAAGACACGGCCAGGCTCAAAAGCACAGTCTCAACAGGTAATCACTGAAAGAGGTCAAGAAGCAGTGACCGGCAGCAATAGACACAAAGCGGTGAGAATTGGGAAGAACCGTAACTGAGAAGACAATGGAGAAGGACCTATAGTCCTCAGAACACCAAAGACCCTCAGACTGCCCTGGTGACAAACATCGGTATACTCATCTTAATCACCAGATCCCAGAATCAGTCTGCTAGATTCCGGCTGTGCTATTAACAAACAAATGAAGCCCCAGGACTCCTTCAGACTGGAAACCAGCATGAACAGACAGACTCAGGGATCTTCTGAAAACTGGGCATCACGTGGATAACCAGTCACAATACACACTTTCATGATTCACCAGGACTATTGCCAGGAATAGTCTTGTGACAACATAAAATTCCATGTGATGGTGAAACAGAGTTTACCTATTAGAAATTCTGATCACCTGTCATTATAAAGGGAAGTATTTTTCATGTCCATACATTCTTCCAATCTTTATTCATTATCCATCATCCTTCCATCGATCCTTCCACAAGCAAAAGGTACCAGGCTAATCCATAGTTTGAGAGCACCTCCTGCCCGTAGCTACAGCAACATTAGAGAAGAGCCACCAGGTACCTCTTTTCTCTCCGTCCCACTAATTGTCTCATCCATAGGTCATTGCATGTCATTAATTCCCCTTCATAAACATGTCCCAGCTCATTTTAAGAAGGTTTGCACTGAACCTCATCATTACCAACTGAAGAAGTAGTTCATTTGTCATCCTTCATGGCTTTGGACAGGACCAGGATTGTCAACAGTAAGTAAATTATATGTCATATTTGATTTGTGTTCAGCTTGCATGTTATTTTATCAGAGATTTAAAAGAAAAAAGGCCTAGGAACCTATTTTGAAAAGTTTATGGTGAGACAGGAAGGAGATTCTTCTCTCTTTTTCCTAAAAGAGGAATGTAATCATGATAATAACACTCCTGAATGCCAGCACAGACATCCCTTCCCAGCTGGGCCATACTACGGAAAGCTGGCTGAGAGCCAGAAGACGAACCTCTTCAGCACCTTCAAATTTCAACCACACTGGAAGTTGCCTTCAAAATTACCCAAGCATGATTAATTGAGCAGCCAGCAAAGGAACTGACTGCATGTCAGAAATAACAACAAAAACAGAATTTGGAGCGATCTGTAAGTGGTGTGGTAGATACAGACTTCGGGTCGTATAACAAAAGAAAAGAAAAGGCAAAGAGTAATACTGACAAAGAGAACAAGACTGTAAAACATCTGTATGCTCCTTACAACTCCGCAGTCATGGGGCTATGTGATCTCGTGACAAGAGCCTGGGGGCAGGAAATGGAGTTTCTAACTTATATACCATCAATGACTGTCTGACTTCGGCAAATCTCCAGGCTCGGCCTCGGTTTTCTTACCTGCCGAGTAGGTGTAATTGGAGCAAGTGCACTTAGTTCATAGTGTGGATCAAATAACAACATTCCAAGTGTGCAAAAAAAATATTACAGAAAAAGTATAAAATTTTATAAATATGTAAAGAACTGTGGCTAGCACATCACCACAAGGGCTGGGGCTTTAGCCTACGAATGACCTTCTTTGGCTAAGAAGAAGAAACCCCAATATTAAATTCTACTTTGAGTGGTCCACAAAATCCAAAGATTCAGATGGTCTGTGGAGGATGCTCTGCTCATTTCCCGACATGGAAACTGGGATACAAGAGTGAGACAACACAGAAGAATACCTTCTCTAGGCCTGTCCTCAATAGTTAACTTCACTGATTCACATGAATCCCCTGTCCATGGAGGATTAAATTCATTCACCCATTCATTCCTTCAAACAGCAGTATTGAACACCTAGTATGTGCAGGGACAGAACTAGTCCCTGGGATATGGAGACTAATAATTAGGTTCTAGTCCTTTAGGAGCTCACCTTATGGCTGACAAGCACAAGAGGAAACTTCTAACATTTTCTGAGCATAGGACTACTTTCTATATCAGAGGTCCCCAAACTGCGGCCCCCTGAGGCCATTTATCCACCCCCGCCGCACTTCCGGAAGGGGTGCCTCTTTCGTTGGTGGTCAGTGTATGGAATACTGTATGTGGCGGCCCTCCAACGGTCTGAGGGACAGTGATCTGAGAGCCGGAAGACCAGCCTCTTCGGCACCTTCAAATGTCAACCACACTGGACGTTGCCTTCAAAATTACCCAAGCATGATTAATTGAGCAGCCAGCAAAGGAATTGACTGCACGTCAGAAATAACAACAAAAACAGAATTTGGAGCGATCTGTAAGTGGTGTGGCATATACAGACTTCGGATGGTATAACAAAAGAAAAAAAAAAGGCAAAGAGTAATACTGACAGATAAAAGGCAAATGAGCAATACTGACAAAGAGAACAAGACCTCCAACGGTCTGAGGGGCCAATGTTCTGGTCCCCGGTGTAAAAAGTTTGGGGACCCCTGTTCTATATGATCCTATACATTTTATAACCACTTTTCAGATGACAAACAGAAATGGGATGCTTCCAAAATCTCACATAAAAGTCCAAAGCTTCTAACTAGCAGAATCTGAGCCTGTTCATTCATTCACTCACATAATTTCCTGAGTGTCTACAACGTGCCTGGGACAATTCCAGGCACTGGGGACACAGCAGAAAACAAGACAGGCAGCATCTCTGTTCTTTCAGTACATACAGAATTGTGAGGGCAGACATCACCTGATGCCAAAATCCAAGACCCTTCCACATGCTGCCTTCCTCTAAGTCACCACTTTATGGGGACAAAAAAGAACAAGAGGGGAATTGCACACACACAAATGACAAGCCCAAACTGAGCATTCCCAGTATACCAGAAATCTAGAAAGAATCAAGCCAGATGAAAGAGGCTTGCCAGAACACTAAAAATGTCCTCTTCCAAAGTCTAAATTGAAAATGTGTGCATTTGGTTTGAGTGCCTATAAACCCAGAGGCAGGCGGCTCACAGACCATCAGTGGCACAAAGACCACCCCTGCCAGGCTGGGCACAAACATGAAAACCAGCTCTCCACCAGAAGGCCTGAGGTTTAGAGAAATTAAAAGGCCTGGGTCCCTGGCTCCTGGAAATGGCGAGACAAGACGGAAGCATATGCCTCCCTGCCTGGCAGCGGCTCACCCTGGCCTGGAATGAGTGTGTCTACACTGGCCAAGGGAAGCTGGCAGCCACAGCGGCCTCGCGTGGAGAGGGGCTACTGCCAGCCAGCACCAGCACGGGGCTTCCCGACAGGCGGCTCTTGCTGAAACAAAGAGGGATGAAGGGAAGAGCTGTGGATGTCCAGCCGCCGGGCTCATATCTAAAAATCGAGAGCAGCCCTGCACTAATGGAAGGTCGGATCTGCTCCAAAACCTTCAGCACCGGGTCTGGGATGCAATCTGAGTAATTTCCTGATGCTTCTTCTCTGCATAATGGATTTGAGTTATAAAGGAATTTATGCCCCTAGGACCAAATTACCCAGATAATTGAAGAATACCATGAGGGGGAGGGGTGAAGTGGAAAGAGAGAGAAAGGCCTCAATTACACAAATTTCTTCTGCGCCTTGAGTGAGCTCAACATCTGAATGCACCATGGGATTTAATTTTAAAAGTCACATTCTATCCACAAACTGCCCTGGTTTGGATATCCGGATCCTGTTGCTGTCTGAACTACAGCACCAGCGAACCATCCGAGGCCTCACTGAATGTGGGCTTGTGCACTTTAGAGCCTGAACTCGCTCACACTTCCCCACCCCAGACCTCCAAGAGGCGACTCCACAATCACAAAGAAATCTATGGCTCTGCATTAAGGCTAGAGGGGCTTACTACTAAACAGGCTTGATTAAAGCCTGTAGGACTGCTTTGGAAATGCCACCCAAACCTCAGTCCTCCTAAGTATTCGATAGTGATTTTAAAGCTAGGAGGGTTTGGATTTCTCAGAGCTGCGTACCTGCTCTGCTCCTGGTCTTTTTTACAATGGTTCCTACACTTGAGGGGACCTGAGAATTATTTGCAGAGTTCTGGGCACAAAACAATGTCCTCGTGCATGCATTTAGGAACTTTCAAAGTTAATTGTCACCTCTGAGCTGACTGGGTACCATAGACTAAGGAAACTGTGTCCCCAGAACATTGCTTGTGGGGGCCTTCCTTTGGGATCAGAAACTATAAGGCAAGTGTAAAACCTTGCTCATGTACACACTCAGTGGAAGAAATTCATGAGATGTCAGTGTCAAGAAAGATTTCTGTGAAACACTACCCCTAAGAGGTGGGGAAAAGGACACAAAGAGCTATGCTAGTCAAGCTTTCCATCGTTTAGTCCAGATTTATGGAGAGATTAAGGGATCTTCATTACAGATCTCTTATGTACCTGGGCACATTTTACTGTAATTATGAGCCTCATTTTGTCAGTATTTACAGAGCTGGGTAGACAAATGAATACAATCAAAGACTTTGAAATATGACTGGAGTCTTGAAGCCCCAGAGTCAGGGGTGTTACAGATAGAATACATTAGTAAATTTGGTACATTATGCTCAGAATTTGCAAGGCACCCTACCCTGGCCAGCTCTAGTCAAGTCCGTCATGAAACACCAAAGGGCTGGAGGGGGATGGGCAGGATGGATGGTGGTGAGTAGCCTGTAAACAGGTGTTAAACCACTTATTCAAGCACTCCCACAAATGGCCTGAAAGATTTTCCCAGCATCCTCCTGCTCTCTATGAGTCACTGTGGGGAATAGCAGTGAGGTTTGGAGTTGAGTTATAACCATTCAGTGAAGCATTTCCCTCCAGACCGTACAAAGGGAAAGGGGCTATGTTAGTAAATTTATTGACTATTTCATTAGATCAATATGGAATATGATTTAAAAGGCTCTGCCCGGGCTCTTTAAATCTATTTAATCAAACCAATTAATAAAAAATAAAAAAAAAGTAAGAAGTTGAAGCATATCCTGTAAGGTGCATCATAAATATATTCCCTTACTTGGGCTTTTGATCTCACCCAGGTAATTAACAGCTTTAGTTAAGTTCAGTCATTCCTTCATGCCTGGCTAGGGTCATAAAAAGCCCCAGGCTATGTGTAGCTCTTGGATTTATTGTGTTTTTCTTACTGCAAGAGCGTCTCTCACATTCCGCTTTCTCCCCCTTGAGAAAGTTTATGTAGCCATTGCTTTTGCAGCTGTCACGAAGGCTACACTGGCTAGTGAGCTTTGTGCTGCTTAAAGGTTCCATACACTCAGCTGTTGGTACCCAGTTTGGTAGCCTCTTCACTCTCCCCTAACGCCCTCCTTCCCAGGAGTGGGGAGATAAAAATACCCTGAAGGCCTGGTTGCCAAGGTTCTTCACTCCCACTGTCCGTTTATTCTCCGCTACTTTTCATGACTAATTACATGGCCTCTCCCCGTTACACAGAATATGGTTTTTATTATGGGACTTGGGGTGGTCTCCTTCCTGGTAACCAGTGAGAAGGAACCATTCCTATCAGCTGCTCAGTGACCCCACTCCCATCAATCCTTCAAGTCCTTCTGCTACCAGTTTCTCAGATCCAGTCTTCCTAGCAACGAAGCCTGGAAATGCCCAGGTGAGCCAGTGGATCAGCGGGGATGGGAAGGAATGCTAGTCCCACACCGGGTTGGTGTCAGCCTGGTCTGAGGCTGAGCCGTAGCTGCAGTCCGCTTTGCCGGCAGAGATCTCCGTTAGGAGGGACAGCAAATGCTTCCCCAGAACGCCTCACTTCCCATTTGAGGAGAAGCTTGCTAAGTGTCATTATCCAGGTACCTGCTCCGGGATCATCCCACAGATGCAGGCAGTGTCTGAGAAAACGGAGCCACTAGCCCTGAAATTCAAACTGTGTGGCAACAGTTGACCGTCTTAAATAAGTCGCAATTTTTTTGTGCAAAATGTGGGGAGGTAAAGCCTGACCAGGAGGTGCTGCAGTGGGTAGAGCATTGGACTGGGATGCGGAAGACCCAGGTTAGAGACCCTGAGCTCACCAGCTTGAGTGCGGGCCCATTTGGCTTGAGCAAAAGCCCATCAGCTTGGACCCAAGGTTGCTGGCTCCAGCAAGGGGTTGCTTGGTCTGCTGAAGGCCCGCGGTCAAGGCACATGTGAGAAAGCAATCAATGAACAACTAAGGTGTCGCAACGGCAACAAAAAACTAATGATTGATGCTTCTCACCTCTCTCCATTCCTGTCTGTCTGCTCCTATCTATCCCTCTCTCTGACTCTCTCTCTCTGTCCCTGTAAAAAAAAAAAAAGTGGGAGGTACAACACTCTTCTTGATGTGACCAGTTTTCCCTGGGCAATCAGTTTCTGTCCCCACATCCTGGAAAGCTGGGAAGACTCACAGAAATACTGCTGATGGTTGAAGTCAGAGCAACAGCTTTTCCAATCAGAGATCAACAGCAGCAGCCTGGTGGACTTCTGCCTCCATCTACTCACTTTGAGCAACTCACTGAGTATGTTCTCAATTGCTACCATTCTAGTCAGTGCCCAAAAAGTCACCAAAGAAACACCAAATACTCAGTGAGCATAAGGAGTTTACACTCTTCGCAGGAAACAAAAGCAGACTGACAGAAACGCCATGTTTAAGACCACCTTCCTCTTCATCACCTGTTTACACACACTCTTGGCCATCATTCACTCAACTTTTATTGAGTATCTACTCTACACACCAGTGTGTGTGTGTGTGTGTGTGTGTGAGAGAGAGAGAGAGAGAGATAAAAAGATGTGAGCAATTACTAATCTCTAAGGTTTATTGTAGAATAAAGTAGATATGACACTTATAAATAATTTTATGGCTCCTAATACCATGAAATTTACTTGAATAAGACCCCAAAGAGTTTAATGCAAATCTTTATAACATTTTAATATACAGTCTAAATGACTTATTCCATTGTATACTGAAACCCCACTAATTTGTTCAAAATACATAAAGATCCCTTTATTTAAGTGAACATCTGACCTAAAGAACATATTTAATAAAGTAGTATATAAAAAGGTATAGTAACTCAAGTTACAATGGGTAGGATATTTAGCAGAGGGTGTACTTTGATAACTAACTAAAAATAATGAGTGATTTCCAAGTCAGTTGCTTGTAAGCAAGGTTTCAAAGACACCTGAGGTGACAAGCAACCTGAGCTGTTGAACCACTGGAATCGTTACGTCATCCTAAACAGCAATTTTCTTTCCAAAGAAATCTTCCTTCCTAGACTAACATTAATTTATGAAGAAACATCCTCTTCCAACACTGAAACATTTTAGCTCAGCCTCTATTTAAATAATCACTAATATGTACTGACTTGCAGAAATAAGTCATTATTATTATACCTGAAACTTCCGGATCCCTCGCAAAATGTCAGATACTGGGCTAAGTGCTATGAGTACACTATCTCATTGATTGTCACAACAACCCTATAGGGCAGGTCGTCTTATTAGTTCTGTTTTACAGATGAAAACACGGAAGCCAAAGGTCACTCAGCTAGTGAGGACTGTCTGAATTCACAGCTCCTACTTTTAAATGAATCCAAAATCGATGGAGTTGTGTCACATATATGCCGTTCAGGGTTAAAATAAGTAAGTAGGTTGGCAAAGTCCCAAAAATATCCACAAGCACAGAGGGAACAAATGTGATTTTTTTTTCCCTGCCAATTTCCTTTCAACCTCCTGATTTCTAGAGGGACCGCTTTTGCTCTGTGCCTCCTGTTCCTTTGCCTGCCCTCCAATCAAAGATGCTCAAGTGGCCAAATCCACTTAAAATATAGAAAATGTTTCTTCCTCTTGCTTCAGGTGCTTGTCTGTAGGAGGCAACTCTGGGGTGAGTGGGGAAGAGGGGGCTCAGAGAATGGTGGGCAATTCCCATCACTAAAATGAAATTATTAATTTTATCAATTAATTGGATGAGGATTGGTGGGAAAGACAGGCCCTCCGCTCAGCAGAGCTCTACTGGATGCCAGCTAAAACAAGAAAGCTGCCCGGTGACATGGGAAGAGGGGAGGAGAAGCCACCACAGTAATAATGAATGTGAGAATCCCCTCGTTTCAGGAGAGGGAGCACAAACCAGCTCCCAGGACGAGGGACGCAGAATCGCGGAATCACTGAGATTTCTCCAGGGGGGCCACGACCGAATCAGCCAGCCCCCAGGCCTTGTGGAAAGAGATGCCGCTGGTTGCCCAGGAGTGGCTTTTCCTAATTCTCTCCCATGCGGAGGAAGAGCAAATCCCAGAGAATGGAGGTTTCTAGTTTCCCTTTGAACAGAATGAAAGTGTTCTTAAAAAAATGGACAGAGTTTGTATTTTCTGGGTACATAAATAAACCACATTCCTGGTTAAAAAAAATTATACATACATACATACATATACATCTTATATCAAGCTATTTCAAACACATTTTAAAACAATGGTTTTTAACCTTTTGATACTTGGGGACTGGTGAAAATAGAATTTTTTGAGGGACCACTAAGGAAAAAAATCCCCTGAGCATAAGTAAATTCGCCCAAGAGCACTAGGTCTATAATCCTCACACCACACCAGGACAGTTCACTCTTCTGCCGACCAGCAGCAGATAACTGGTGGGCCAGCCCACGGACCGTCAGGGGAAAAGGACTGTTTTAAAATATTTAGTTTTTTTTTGTTTTGTTTTTACTTGAAATTCCCCTACCACAAGATAGCCATTGTTAACATTTTAGGAAGCCACATTCCATACACCTCTTTTTGCATATAGGGCGGGATGGACAACTACTAAATTCCAGCTGTTAGTATATTGAACAAATATTCATTGAATACCTACTCTGTACCAGTGATCCTAATTATACATGCTATTGTTAAACCTTTTTAAAACCCAATAATATAATATGAACATTTTGCATTTCAATCTCAGTCTACATGATCATTTTGAATCATAATATCTTGTTTGACCACAATTCCAGTGATGGTCCTTTAAACTTTTTATTTGTTTTTTGCAACTTCTTGCTATCAAAAAACAAGGATGCAACAAGAAGCCCTGTAATATATCATTGACTATGTCTTCCAGATGACATTAACTGGGAATTCAAAACACCTGACATTTACATAATACTTCATTCCTGCAGTTGGCATCATAGTTATAGGATGGTCTCACTGTGGCACTGCTTACATCTGGCTTTCCCCAACAAACAGGAGATGGCAAGGTATGATGGAGGAAGAAACTGAGTTACATAATACACGTGTGCATGGAAGAGAGAAAGAGAGGGGCCTGCCGATAATTCTCTGAAACTAGAAACCAGGTCTCCCAACTACATCAGAGTGAAGTACAGCACATATGTGTTTACTAGATCAAAAGAAGACTCTAGGAGCCCCACAGGCCCTTCTACCTAAGACGTCTTCTGAGATGAGAGGTTACACCTGTGTTTCCTACATCGCTAATGTATTTCCAGTAACCAGCTTGGGGCTCAGAATACGACAGGTACTCAGTAAACAGTTCTGGATTTAATGGACAAACCACCAAAGAGGTCTCCCTGAACCACAACAAACCATGGTCAGCTCCCACCCTCATCCCCACTTTTGTTTCAGAGCAACAAAAGCTCTGAAACAAAGCCAGGAATGCACAGCTTAATCTATTATATATTGCTCCTATCCCACAATAAACTTCTCATCCTGAAGGAGCTGTGGGTAGCAAGTCCCCTCCAAAGCAACGTCAGACCCTTGAGCTGAAGGACTTAGGCTGAGGAAGACGGGTAAGAACTAAACGAAGAACAGGGATCATCCTACTGACTGTTTTATTTGCCCTTCCTAAATATCTCCTCCCAACTTCTATTCACAAATTCTCTCCATCTCCCCCATCTCTGCCCCTTCTCCTCCTCCGAACCATAATATTACCTCACCTTCTGCCTCTGTCAGAAATCTGCCTTGTGTATTAATTCATATATACATACCTTGTATATGTAAAGGAGCATTACCCAGTGGGTGGTTCTTGAAAATCAGCCATTCATCATACATATTGATCACCGGGGTAGTATGGTATGAATCAGGGAGCAGCAGTCATTAAATCAAAGATTTATACTAGTAAAAGAGCACCAAAGCAATTCATCAATTCCATACCACCCTCGGTGATTAATTAGGTCCCAATCTGACAGCTTAGAAGCTGGTTCCCAATTAAGGCTATTACATTTAGAGGTGGGTAGCTTTTTTTCTTTTTTTCTTCTCCTTTAGGAAGAAAAGGAGGCGGGGGAGGCACTAGTCTGTCAGGCTTAAAACATACTACACTTTTCCTTCATAGCATTGACCACGGTTTGTAAACATAGAGTTATCGATGGGGTGATGTTTGAATCCTCTCTTCCCATAAGGTCCCCGAAGTCTTAGAGCCACTAGCACAGTGTCTAGCACGTAGCAGGCGCTTAATCAATGTATGTTGAGCAAATGACTTCATTAACCAGAAGTGTCTGTCACTTCAGGCCCTCATGGAGCATCCCTTACAATGGGACTTCAAGTGTTTCCCACTGGGCCTTATTTTTTAAAAGTTAAACTGCATCCTTCTAATCTGGAAAACCACACGAGAAAATTGTTTGGCGGTATCGACTGAAGTCAAAACATGCACACTTATGAACCAGCAGGCATTATGCATTCAGTGAGTGTTTTCTCAGTAAAACAAAACTGTCACTAATTGTTCTCTACTCGTTTAAGATCTATTGGGGGTCTCTCAGGCTAGATCCTTAAATCCTAGAGGAAATAATTGTCTTATCAGACTCTACACTTCTTCAAAGCCAAGATCATATCTGTATTGCTCACTGCTGTACACTGAGGTCAACCACAATATGCCAGGTGCTCAACAAAAATTTGGTGAATGTTTTACTAAAATGCTTCCCCAGTAGACCTACCTAATCTCCCCAGTTTGTATGCATCCAGAAAATATCTGGTTATTTGCAGACGTTTTCTCTCAAACATATCTATAACACAGATACCTCTAATTTTTTTAAATTAATAAAAGCAATTCGACAAGACAAGTAAAATAAAGCATGTTTTTTCAAAATGATTCACTGTGTGTTTTCCATTGCATTTAAACTATGATTCAGTTCATCAAAATCTGACCTATCCTTCCTCTTCAAAAATATGCCCATCCTAAAGTCCAATTCAATAAAAGACTTTCAGCTTTAGAACATTAACCTCCAATTAATTCATTTGTTCATTCATTCATTCATCAAGTGGTTTATTAAGCACCTTGTGTCTGTGATAGTGATCTCAGTTGTAAACAACAGAAGCATCAGTCAAACAGATCTTGTAGTAAGAGAACGTATGGTATCTGACAGAAGGCCGCAGGTCATTGTGCAGGCTTCTCGTTTGGTTCAATTCAGCAGCTCACCATGTCATCAAGGACCCAGATTCTCTCCATCTGTCCACTCTGTCAACCTCGCTGTTGACCTCACTCAAGCCAGTAGTCTGATGACTACAGCTGTTGCAGGCTGTGGCCAACCCAACTGGTTATCTCTCTATCCAATAGCCATACTCTCCCGTGTCTTCCTTTCTCATGGAAGCCCAGTTTGTTCACGTATCAGCATACTTCATTAACTGCTCCTGAATGTAGATGTTAGTTATCTAAGCCAACTAGGGTCATTGTCTTTGTCTTCCTACAATTGTTTGAAGCAAGCACCTGTAACAAGCCCTGGCGATGTTAGGGGAAGTCAACTTCGGCCCTTCTGGACATGTTTTCCATGCCCATATAAAAGGACACAGTCAGGAACTTGCTCCTTTTCCTACTTGTGGACATTCTTGTCTCTCCTGTGTGAGATGATTCCTGGAGCTGGTATAGTCATCTTGTCACCACACAGTATGTCACCAACACACAGTCTAGAAAGAGGGTAGGCATCTTTGCCCCCGGCATTGATGAACCCTGGAACTGTCCTACCTCTGGACTTTTTGTTATATGGTAGATTATAAAATAAACTCATATTCTTTAAGCTGATTTTAGTCAAGTTTCTGAGAAAGTTGTAAAGGGCTGTTAGACACATACATATCATTATCACTACACAAACACATCTACTAGAGGGAAGATCATCTCTCTCTGAGGACTTCTCTTAAAAGAGAATAAAGTATTACCCAGATGTCTCAACCTCTTCCCTCCCCCATTTCCTCTCAGTTCTAATTGGCCAGTAGCAGGTCATATGCCCATTGTTGAACTAATCACAGAACAGAAAAATTGAATTACCCTAAATCAAATTAGGTCTACCCCTGGGATCTCGGACTGGGTCGCCTGTGTCTGAGGTAACTGGCTGCAGGAGTGAGTTCTGTTGGGAAGAAGAGGTTGGATGTTAGGTATGCATCCTGCATATTACCATATGCATAATGCGTACTGGGCTTGGGATTCCCCAAAGAGAGGTAACGTTTAGAACAATTCTACTTCGATAGTCGAAGTCTGTATCCTTCTTCAGGGCCCTATTTTGGACTCTCAAAATCTCTTAAACCTAAGCCAAGTCATCAGATTTCTAACAACTCTATTTGGGCTCAAGTCCAAATGTGGACTTTGCTAACAGAGATCTTATCTAAAGTGAGGTCGAAGCGAGTTTACTCCCACCACCATTAATTCTGCAGAGCTGTGGAAACAATTTGTAAGCATAGTGGCATACTCAGGAGTACTAACTTGCTTCCAGGCACATTTGTAGTACTCTCATTTCCGAGCAAACTTTTCTGAACCTGAGTCCTCAGACTTCCTGGAGCCTAGAGAACCATTCCCCAAACTGGAAAGAGCTTTTCTCCATTGGAGGTGGTATGATATATTGGTTAAGACAGGGTCCAAATCCATACTCAACCACTAACTAGGTGGTCCTGGGAGAAGGTGCTTAACCTCGTCCTGCCTTGATGTCCTCAAGCATAAAATGTGACTGATAGCCACAGTTCCTCCCTCCCCAACTGGGAAAGTATTAAGCTGGTTCGCAGGGAAATAAGCACAGCTCCTGGGAAATGAAATGTTCTCTCGGTAAGTGCAGTATGAGCAGTTCCCGTGTCTTCCTCTTCATTTCCGTCTTCCTTCTCTCTCTTACTGAGTCATCACAGAGCTACATCATCCCCATTAGCAGAGCTAACTGGCCTTTCTGTTTGGGTGCTGTCAGCCAATCAAATAGCTTGAAACAATTTTTTCCCATTAGGTTAGACCAGTGGTTCTTAACCTTTTTTGAGGTACCGAACCCACCAGTTTCATATGCGCATTCACCGAACCCTTCTTTAGTGATAAATAAAATATGATTTTTTTTTCCAAATTCAAGACATAGGTATATGTTTTCTTACTGGTGCACAAAATGAGCCGTGCATGAACATCACCTTGCTCAAAGAACAAAACCAACAAAGTGCATGAACTCACAACAAATTACGGTATTACTTTATTCTGGCCTCTGCTGCAGAGGCTTCTCCGAACCCCTGAGACAGACTCATCGAACCCCTAGGGTTCGATAGAACCCAGGTTAAGAATCACTGGGTTAGACAAATTCACTATTTGGTATAATAGTTAACCTGGCCAATTAAAAAATATTTTAAAATATATTATATGGTAATTCTGCCCATTCTGAACTTTCTCAGAAGTCATAGGAGTGACCTTTCCGAACCACGCTCTGGGGTCAAGGTGGCTTTGTTTTCCTTGGGCTGCTTTCCTGGCTTTGAGCCAGTTCCTCTGCGCAGCCTCGGAAAGCCTAAGCTCTGACAGTGCCTTGGGGACTCAACTTCATTGACTCGCAAAATCAAAATATACAAATTCCCCTTTTAAACTATGATATATAACTTGGAGAATATTGCCTCTCCACTGCATTAGGGTCTGCCCTATTACCTTATGGAATTATCCACAGTGGCAGAAATCCATTCACCTGATCCACTGATACCCTGGGGGCAGCTCAGATAGCATAAAGCCAAATGATAGATGTATATTTGATATATATTTTATGCCTGGAATTTATGTCTTCTGCATGTTTCATTTGCTATTCTGACTCACTTTATGCCATGGGAGAACCAGGGAAATTTCAAGAGGGACTGAGAAAGGAACGGCATGGAAGAACAGGGTGGAAATCAAAACAGCAATTTTTCTTCCTGGCCTGAAACCTTCCATCTGAGCATTCCAATCAGCTCTGAAACAAAGAAGAAGTGTTCCCTCCCCTCCTCCTCACAGGAAGGGGCTATGAGAAGAAGAGGAGCTAAATCTGGAAGAACAGGGAAATGCTTTCCCTGCAAACTAGCCACTGAGCCAGGTCTCCCTTACAAGGTGTGAGTGTGGGAGGGGAGGGGAAACCAGAGATACAAACAGCAACAGAACGGAAGGTGAGCATGTTATCCTACATGGTGACCCAGACTCTGACACATGGTTCAGCTCCCTTCACTCTCCAGGTGGTCAAGACTGATATTTTCAGCCCGTTTCTAACATTCCAGAAAGAACGACCCACCTAAGATCATGGCTTGTGGCAAAGCTGGGCTCCAATCCACTCGAGTGTGCGCCCAAATGTCCACGCATAAGCTCCTCTGCATGGGGAGGGAACCCATCACCGTGCACATCATTTAAAGCCCTACTGTGTGTCCTATATTTCCCAATAGCTTGATTTTTTTTAAAGAATTTATACCAATTCATAAAAACGGCGCACACACAGACACATGCTTTAAATTCAATCCTCACAGTAACCCTGAGAAAGTAATACCAGGGAGCCTGACTCCAAAAAACTGTACTCTTAACCACTCTGCCACACTGCTTCTCTATCAATGCATGAATGGAGAAATGAAAGTCCACACCTAAAAGATCAGGCTGGCATAAGACCAGGTCTCCCATTGACTCAATAAGAACAGGGCCCAGGGAGAGACAAAGTCAACTGACCCAGTCCCCTTGGTTTTCTTCTGCTTCATTGACTACTGAACTAGCTCCACTGGCCTTGGCTACCCAGGATGGCAACTGTTCAGTTCACTCCACTGAGTAATTACTGAGCACAAAGCTCTATGCCAGGCCCTGGTAATTCAGTGTGAACAAGATAGGCCTAGTCCCCCTCCTCACAGAGCTGACAGCCTGAAGGGTAAAGCCAACACTAAGCCTGTAACAATGAGAGTGAGAGAGAGACAGCGAGTCTTTCTCACAGACTGTCTGGTGGGAGAGACTGAAGAAGCCATGTAGCCTGGCCCACCCAATGCAGACATCTCCTCTATGCTCTGTCCCATAGATAGTCATGCTACTTCTGCTGGAATCCTGAAGTCCAGAAGCCTTCCTCTTCCAACAGCAGTACATTCCAGTTTAATTATAAAGCTCTTCCACAGATTGAGAGTCCACATCTTCCGTCCTATAACAGTGTCCCAGATATGTCATCTGCAGCCCACAGAACAGGATTCATGCCTCTTCTGCATAGCAGCCCTTCAGCGAGATGGAGGACAGCTTCAAGTGACCCTGGAGTTTTCTCTTTTGGAGACTAAATTTCTCCTCTTTCCATAAAAATTTACTCTGAGGCCATGACTTTCTAAATCCTTCCCTGTTAGATAGTATGCTGGGTGCTACTGAGTTTGCTGATGACTAAAGTGAAAAACTAGAAAGATTCTTTAATGTAATCTGATTATAGGGTACAGTAGAACTATTACTTACCTGTACTCCTACTAGTTACTGCGTTCATGGTTTTAGTTGTAATACCAATCGCACATAACTGGCTCATGTTGAACTCAGACATTTTCCCACATTTTCAAAGACAAAGTTATCACAGTCAGTTCTCTCCCAAATCTCTACTTGGGCAACTGATTTCTTTTTAATTATATGCAGGGCTTTCCATTGGCTTCTGTTAAATTTAATCTTGGTGAAACTCAGATAGTGTCTTTGTACTTTTTGAATAACCAACCCAGTCTTAGTTTCACAAAAATAGTTTTCATAAGTAACCTGAGCTTTTTTATTATTGATTATAACTAGTAATTTTGTTAATTATAATTAAGGCTAAATACTTCACGAGTTGAGTCTTTGCTGAAGACTTCAGAGTTATGAAGCAAGATCCTGTAATATAGCATTTCATATGAAAAAGCTCTTACTCACCACTGGCTCTAGGGTCTATGCCTTGGCTTCTTCTCACAGATCCCAGACATTGCCACACCTGTCCAGCTACCATTCCTACACCATCCCAATCCCAACCCAATTTCTCTCTCCTCTAGTATGAAAACATGCCAGTTAACTCCTAGCTCCAACCAACACATTTGCTATCTCAAATAAAATGGAAAATAAAACTAAGTTTTAAATGTCCTTTCATGTAACAGGCCTGCTCTTCCTTCTCCGAAGTCAGTGCGGGTAGAGAGATAGTCATCAGCATTCGGCAAGTATTTATTGAGCACGTGCTATGGGCCAGGCACTGGGCTGCTTGAAGGATTCAGTGGTGTGCAGTGTCAGGCACAGTCCCTGACTTCGCGGCACTCACCATCTAAGATAGATGGCAGTCAGCTAAACACGCAGTCAGTGCACATGACAGGCATGCATACAACGTGCCGTGGGGACAGTACACCACCATGGAACTGGAGGACTCAGTATGTCAGAAAGGGGTTCCCTTAGGAAGTGGTAACTGAGCTGAGACTAAGGAAGAAGAGGAATTAACAAGAGTACACCCTGCTGCTTTATTTACAGTGCTGAAAAACTGGAAACAACAAAAATGTCGATCCAAAGGAACCAGTCGTGGCACAGGCACGTGGTGGAATATTAGAAATCCATGAAGAATTCCATTTTTGAAGCTAGAATGTTATAAAGATTTGAAAACTTGCCAACTAACTTAATGTTAAAAATGTTAATGAAAAAAACTCTAAATAAAATGTTAACAGTGAGAATCCACAGTACATTATGCAAATTGATTCATTCCAGGAATTCAAAAGTAATTCAATCTTAAAAACCCATTAATAAAGTTCATCATATAAATAGGTCAAAGGAGAAAATTATGATTATCAAGAGAAGACTTTGATAAAATTCAAAATCACTTTATATTTCAAAAAGAAAAAGCTTACTTCTTGAAAAAGGACATACGTATTCCCCAAAATTAAGAATCATTCTAACTAGTGAAACACCAGAAGAATCTTGACTGAAGTCAGCAATATGACATGGGACAGTCTTTTATATTTGTTATTTAATATTGTTCTAATAGTGTCCGCCAGTGCATGTACAATCAACAAAATGAGAGATACAATTATTAGAAAATGAATATACAATGATCATTATTAGCATGTGATGTGATTATACTTAGAAAACACATACACACACACACACACAAAAAAAAATAGAAACAGAAAAGCCTAACAAAGTGGCCATTTACAAAACAATACACAAAATCAATACTGTATTTATAAACTAACAATTATTTACAGAATATAGAAGAAAAATATCTCATTCACTCCAGCAAAAAAATAAAATAAGCTTAAAACATAAAATAAATATAGCAAAAGTTTAGTGTAACAAATATGAAAAATATAAAGTAAAATTACTGAGAGATACAAACAAATAATAACCTAACTTGTTCTTGGATAAGGAGATTCAATATTGTAAAAATATTCATTCTCCACAAGGAATCGGTAAAAATTAATGCAGTTCTCATAAAATCTGACAAATTTGTAATCACAAAAGTCACGTTTGAAGAGACTATTCACAAACAAGTAAAAACAGCCCAGGAAATCTGAAGAAAGAAATGAGGACTGATTTGTCTTTTAATGTGTGTTCTATGTATCAAGTATGATGTGCTATAAAGCTGTAAATTAAAAATTTCAATCTTAAGAAAATAGATAAATGATACAGACAAGTTAGAACAGAAATAAAGTCAAATGTGCATGAAAATGTAATACGTGGTAAAGAAAACATCAGTGATCATATTTAGAAACTATAACAGCGTCTACAGGATACAGCTAACGCAGAGATCAGTAGTAGGGATGAAAGAATGAAAATAGATTAAACAACCAAATGAAAAGTTTGAGGAAGAACAAAATAAACCGAACCAAAACAGAAGGAAGGAAATAAATGGCAAAACCTGATGCTTTAAAAGAAAGGAAAAGGTAGAGCTCATAAACAAATAAAAGGCTGGGTCTTTCGAGAAACCAACAAGAAAGACAAACGCTAGCTCACTTAAGAAAAATATGAGAGGAAGCACAAACACACAAAATGAGACATGGCACAAGGTAAACCAAACACTAAAAACATTATTAGAAAATATCTGGTATCATTTTGTGCAAAAAAATTGAAAATCTAAATTAATGGATAATGTTAAGAAAGTACAACTCACCAGCTTGATTCCAGTAGACAAAATTTGAACAGATCAATTTCCTAGAAGAAAAAAATAAGAAAATTATCAAAGACCTACCACCAAACAAAACAATACAACAAACAAAGCAGCAAGCCTGTGTGATTTCATACAGACACCAGACCTTCAAAGAAGAATTACTCTCAAAGTCACTTCACCTGTTCCAGAGAACAGAAAACAAAGGAAAACACCCCAATTACTTTTATCAGGCAAGTATCACACTGCTATCTGAATCTGGTAAAGACTGCACCCCAAAACCACAGATCAACCTCACTTGTAAATATGGATGCAAATATAAACAGAATTTTAGCAAATGCAACCAAACAGCCCATTAAAATAATGTTCCAGCCCCACAAGGAGAATTCAACAGGAGAAGACTTGTAATTCACCATGCTAATTAATCAAAGGGGAAAGTTGGATGAACCAGAGCTAGCTCAGAGTGAAGAGGCTGGGTTTATATTCAAACTGTCCAGTTCACTCTCGTCCTCTCTACCTCTAATTTCCATGTAGACAGAGAAAACACTGGGCAAAATTCAAATTTTTATGAAATTCACAAGACCGTGAATTAATTTAAAATACTTTTAAAATACAGGAATCAATAAAAACACTGGCATTCCTGGCCTGCTCCCCTCGGAGACAAAGCACAGTCCCTCAGGCAAAGAGACAAAGGGAGCCTTTGCAGTGAACACACTGAATGTAGGTGACCTTCCAGGTGGGCCTAGGATCTGGGCAGGTTAAGGGCAGCTACCGCATTAGGGAACAGACTATGGCAGCAAAGAATCACCCCTCAGACTACTTGAAAATGCAAGAAATATGAGTAGATAATGTGACATGCATCATCTAATTAACCCTCCTCACATCACCCAAAAGCTAGGTCGAATCATCTCTATTTCACAGACAAAAATCTGAGAGGTAGAGACGCTTAGAAGCTTAATCAGAATGAAGAGGTTCGGTTTATATCCAAACTGTCTAGTTTACTCTCTTCCTCTCTGCCTCCAATTTCCACATTAGGGATCTTCAGTGATCAGACCCAAAGTAAGAGGGCAGGGGAGCACAGATGTGACTCTTGTCTCCTAGGTGCAGAACACGGTGGAGAAGTGTAAGGTGCACACCTGGAGTTCCTGCCTCATGAGACATTCAAGGCTTGAATAAGACATCACATGTAAACATCTCAGCACCTTCTTGGCACTGATCAAACTCTCAACGAATATCAGCCAAGTGAAAGACTGCCATTTGGTTTCATCAATGAAAGGCCCTGAATCATAACAGATTTTATTTTTTAGCCAAAATGTTGTTTTAAGAATAAAGAGCAGCAGAGAAATAACAAAGCTGGCCTCATTTAACAATATCCCTGGGAAACCGGTTAAATATTACAAACCAACATCTGGGCACTGGAGGATGCTGGTAAAATGAGCAACATTGATTTCCCCTCAAAACAACACATTAAAACCATTTTTTAAAGTGGTGCCAACAAGGAACATTTTCACGAAGGGAATATCTTTTTGACCTGTGGTCTTATTCTGAGAATATGCTCATTGCCCCATATTATAGATGGTAAAGTTCACACCTAATAATTTGGGTCACAAATGACCACCTAAATATGTCAGGAATAATTTCGCATCTGTGACCCTTAGAGCTGAAACTATAGATAAATGTAATTAACGTACTTCCAAAATTAAGGAAAAAAAGAATCTATTCTCTCCTAACTTGGGAACATATGGTGCCGAATTACATGGTTGGCACCTGGCTGACTGCTGGGTCCATGTGTCACATTCTAGCACAAACAGGCAGAGGCGAAAAGCCTGCCCAGCGAGTCGCCAGCCAAACCCAAAATGGGCAGCTCCAGCCACAGGCTTGGCCAGAAACTGCTATTAACATCCTGGTGAAGGAAACAGAGCTCTCAGCACCACCCTCCGAGCCCAGTCTCTCCTCTTGTCCCACAAGCTCTTCCATGAAAGTGTTGAGAAGGACCCATGAGGTGGGTTTCTCCTTTGATGCACATTGTCAACACGCCTGGCTGTATATATCGGGGAGAAACTGAATTGGCCTCAACTCGTGTTTGGGGTTGGCACTCTTAAGTTCAGGCATTCTGAAACAAGTAAATCCAACCCAACTCTGCTTTCCATTCCAATTAAAGGTCTGCATGTCATTCTTCCCACCCAAGCTCCCAAATCCTGGCTTATTTACACGGAACGAAGAACATTCACCTCCAACCTAGTTTGAAGAAAGCAAGGGGAGCGTCAGCAGCCTCCTGGCCTCACTTTCCTGTCCTTCCCTCTCCTGTCTTATTATAGACGCCATCTCTATCTCTGTAAGTCAACTCAAACTGCCGAGGCACTATGAGGCTGGTGAATACAGTCCTTCACATCCCAGCCCCCCCAAGTTGCCCATTGCAGTACTGAACATCCCTGAATTAAATTATTCCTTCCTTCTTGTGAATATTTCATTCCTCTTTTTTTGCTTGCTTTTCTGAAATGTGCCCCCCCAACACACGTTTCAGGTTGAATCATAAAAAAGGCTTAACCATGTGTGATATGGGAATTAAGAAACCCCAAGGAACTGGATGGGGTTAGTGCAGTCAGAATGAGAAGCAGCCCAGGGATGGAGACTAAGGGTGGCAGGTGTGTGGCTGTTCGGCTCGTCTGGGGCATCCCCTAACAACAAGCTGGGAGGGAAAGAAGCCAGTGACAAGGAGGAATGGCCACTAGAGAAATTAAAAATGGGTCTTTTCAACCATCTAGAAGAATCCCTAAGACCAAAAAATAAAAGACCAGCTACATCCACTAGCAAGAAATGTACCCGTCCAACCACCTTACCAGTATACACTCTCGGGCCAGAGCAAGACAGTGGCACTGTCTCTTTCCACAGCCCTGTCTTGGTGATCATGGAAGACTTCTGCTGCTTTGGTCTGCCCAGAATCTGTTCCCTGTTTCTTGTTAACAACACTGCCGTTTCCTTAGTGGAAGGTTTGTTTCCAACTCAAAATGATTGCGATGGGGTGGCTAATCCTAATACCTTGCCCCAACCCCACCACCACTGGCCACACGAATAGGCATCTGACCCAAGTAGGGAGAGGTTTCTCATTTTGCTGGCATAAGTGAATCAATCCCAAGAGCTGGGTATGAAACCCAAGCCAGGTTCATGAAAAATGTCTCTGAGACTTACATGAAACTGGAGTTTTTTCCTCTGGAGTCATCAAGCTGGGAATATGTGATACTGGAGCAGCCTGTGCCATGTCCTCAGCGATGCAGGGAAAGCCACTACACAGTCTGTAAGAGAGGTTGGAGGAAGAAAAGGTATGGAGGAGAGAAACAGAGGTGGATTAGAGGGGAAATAAGCTGCAGGAGAGATGAGAGAGAAGAAAGATGGGAGAGAGGTTGGGGAGAGAACAGGGGAGAGAGATAGAAGAAGAGAGAAAGATGGAGAGAAAGATGGGGAGAGAAAGCTGGGGAAGAGAGAGATAGGGAAGAGAGAGATGGGAGAGAGATGGGGGAAAGAGAGATGGGGGAGAGGGGTGGGGGAGAGAGGGACGGGGGAGAGAAAGACAGGGGAGAGAGAGACGGGGGAGAGAGAGACGGGGGAGAGAGAGACGGGGAGAGATATGGGTTGAGAGAGATGAGGGGAGAGAGAGATGGGGAGAGAGAGATGGGGAGAGAGGGATTGGGGAAAGAGAGATGGGGGAGAGAGAGATGGGGGAGAGAGAGATGGGGAGAGAGAGACGGGGAGAGAGAGATGGGGAAAAGAGAGATGGGGGAGAGGGGTGGGGGAGAGAGGGACGGGGGAGAGAGAGATGGGGAGAGAGGGACGGGGGAGAGAGAGATAGGGGAGAGAGAGACGGGGAGAGATATGGGTTGAGAGAGAGACGGGGAGAGAGACGGGGGAGAGAGATGGGGAGAGAGAGACGGGGGGAGAGAGACAGGGAGAGAGAGACGGGGGGAGAGAGACGGGGGAGAGAGAGATGGGGAGAGAGAAATGGGGGAGAGAGAGATGGGGGAGAGAGATGGGGGAGAGAGATGGGGAGAGAGAGACAGGGGGAGAGAGACGGGGAGAGAGAGATGGGGGAGAGAGATGGGGGAGAGAGAGATGGGGGAAAGATGGGGGAGAGAGGGATTGGGGAGAGATATAGATATGCAGAGAGGAATGAAATGAGAGGTGGCAGAGAGAGAGAAGTGAGGGGGAGAGCGAAGTAAAAATGGGGGTGAGAGAGGAAGACATGAGGAGTGACAGATGTGAGGGAAAAGATGAAAAGGGGTGAGGTGGAAATGAGAGGCAAAGGAGAGGAGACAGGACCCTGATGACATCTCCAGAGGCCCTGCTTCTGGGCCACTTGCATCCTTGTCTATTCTAGCTCAGAACCAGGTGTGAGTTGGATCCTACTGCTTGCAACCGAGGGTGGCAACCACTCTACTGCCCTTAATTGAACCCAATCCTACTGCAGGCTTGGCTCTCAAGAGCTTTGTTATCGAACCTGAATATGATCACCGCAAAACAGAATCACTTTCAGATTCTACCCAACTGATTTCCATACTCCAAATGTGTGAGAAAGTGTAAGTCCCTTCCCCCTGCCTGCAGAGAGCACGTCGAGATTTTCACGTATTTCTCCCTACTTCCCAGCCTGGGTCTCGCTCTTAGAGACCAATCCTCCACCAGAAATGTAAAAAAACTACTTGGGGGTTAAAAGTGGCATTTAGGAGAAAATGATGTTGTACATACCAAAATTTAATATGGCCTTATGCAAAATAGGAGAGAGCAAAGTGTCTGGTAATGCAGAGATCCTTCTAAAGTAGGTTAATAACAATCCAATATTATTCTCCTTTAAAAAAAAAGTGAAAATGTGTGTCAAAAAAAGAAAGCCTAAAGTAGCGGAATCTTGTACCCATTGATGGAGATGATTTACATAGATAGCATTTAACAGTCCATCATCATTATCCTCTCAGTCTCCTGTCTAATGTGTGAGCCTGAGATGTTCAATGTGCTTAGAGGTTAAAAGAAAAAGAAAAAGAGAAGCCCTATAACCATCAGCCCAAATGGTGGTAAATGACAAAATAAGAAAAAGGCGGGGGGGAGGGGGAGAAAAAAAATAATTTTAGGCAGACAGATGAATATCACTGGGATGAGAAAGAGACTGTCTCCCCCTCCCTTCTGTACCGATAGAGTAGCCTACAAGATGGAATAGAAGAAAACTAAGTATTTAGGAATGAAATGTGGTTTCAGAACGGGGAGAAGGGAAGAAAGCAAAAGGAAGCAGGATGATAATGGAGGAGTCTGCCGCTGCTGCAGCGGGCAGCGGGCAGCTGTGAGGTGCCCACGCCACCTCCGCTTAAATGCAAAGCGAATGGCAGTGAAACCCAGTTCGTCCTCCTTTAGAGTCACTTGTGGGAATATTTCCAGATACTTCTTTGTTTCAGATGTTAAGTGGATTTAATTCTGATGGGAAGAACCAGAGAGTGCTCTGGGGAGACTCACATGTCTCTCTGTGCAGTGTGGGGAGGGCAGCAGAAAGTCCCGGTGCGTGTACGGGCCTCAGGTTGAGAGCGCCTTCCTGAGGACCGAGGGTGGCAACCACTCTACTGCCCTTAATTGAACCCAATCCTACTGCAGGCTTGGCTCTCAAGAGCTTTGTTATAGAACCCGAAGATGATCGCCGCAAAACAGAATCACTTTCAGATTCTACCCAACTGATTTCCATACCCCGCTTGGCTGCGGCCTTGCGAAGCCTGCAGCCTCTGTGGTGCCTCTGCCAGAGGGCTCGCACGCAAAGCGGAGCCTGGCGGGTGTAGACACCCATCGCCCTGACCCCTCCCCAGAGCAGCTGAGAAGAGCCACAGTGATATTAAATGTGTGTTAGCCAGGCTGGGTGTGGGGAGGTCCTTTTTAAATCAGCTGAAAGAGAGGTGCGTGGAGGCAGAGGAAGAAGAAAAAGAGAGATGATGGAGCAGGAGACAAAAGAGCAAGGAAGTAGGAAAAGAAAGGAAAGGCAGCAATGATGAAAGAGGTAAAGAGGGGAGAACGGGAAATGAAATGTCCTCAGCCTCCGTTCATTTGGTCCCTTACCCTGAACACGCAAGCTGAGACCCAGCCTTTCCAGTACACGATGCAATGCCCATGCGCCAGCAGCCACCACGCATGTAGCGTGCTGCTCTTCCCACCATGCCCGAGTAGACATCGGCCTCCTTCCTAACACAGCGTTCCAGGCAGTCACTGCTATTAAACAGCACTGCCAATGATGCCTAAGTGACGTCCCTCCACCTTTTTAAAGCCTTATTGTGTCCCCTCTAGCAAGTGTCCACTCGTTAGCAGGCCCTATCTTGGATTGTTCCTGATGAGGCTGGATTTTACTTACAAGAGAAAAGGACAGAAGTCAATTAACTAGAAAGTAACACTAATAGAAATATGCAGGAATTCAACCCCCCAAAAAAAATTGTTTTGAACTAACAACCTTGGGCCATGTCTCTTTTTGTCCCACCCCACAGGGTTACAAGGCTGAACCAGACAGCCCAGGCTCTCCCAGCCAGCAGTCTAGTCTGCTACAGAACAAAGATAAAATAAAGTGACAGCTTTTGAATATTAATAGGACACATCAGCGAGGGTGAGCAGCAAACAGTGGAAGTCATCCACAAGTTCTGAAAAGCAGCTCCTAAAAGCCCGAATTCATCTTGTCGCTCCCCACTTAAGAATTCTGCTAAGAAAATGAACCTTTCTTTCAAAAATAAACTTCTGAGATGACGAGAGATAAAAGGGGGGAAAAGAAACAGCAGAAGCACCGCAGTACCCTCCCCCCCTCAGCTTCCCCCTCGGGACCCATCAGGATGCCAAGCAGATTATAGATGCCCAAGCAATGTGTGTGGCACGAGGGGTGTGAACAGAAAGGGATGTTTGAACGTCAACTTCAGAATGGGAACGGGCTCTGAAAGTGGGCCGACACCAATCAGGATTGCAGAACTAGGGAGCGGAGTCTGAGGTCACTGAGATCTATTCCAGACGTCCCCTCCAGGATCTCTAGGGAGTTTTCACTTCTAAAGGAAAGTTACAAAAAGTTTTCTAGGATGCCACTTTTCTGTCATTATTATTATTCACCCACTCACCTACTCACTTATTCAAGCATTCATTCAATAAATATTACTAAGTGCCTACTGTGTGCCAGGTGCTGTGCAGGGCTCTGAGGCTCCAGAGTAAAGAAAGACAGGTGAGGGCCCTGATCTCATAGGACCAGTACTTGCTCTGTTCCTTCTCCCACCCTTAAAGCCAAATCTGGGCCCAACTGTTTCAAAAGCCTAAATGGCCTCTCTTTCATAAGTGCCTCTACCCCCTTCATCTTGTCCACTTACTCTGCATTAATTTTTCTAAAAGCTTACTTGTCATCCTGTTCACCTGCTCAAAACCCTCCCGTGGCTCCCTATCACCTATAATTCATTTGAAGACCAATTTATGAATGAAGTACTCTGTATTAGGCATCAGGCTAGGATTATAAAATGAAGTCTTCACTTTTCAACATAGCACTGAGGGTTATCTTGGTGATTTACTGTTGCATAGCAAGGTACTCCAAAACATGGCAGCTTAAAACAATAAATAAGTAACATCTTGCAGTTACTGCAGGTCAGGGATACAGGAGAAGCCTAGCAGGTTAAAATGAGATGGCAGTTGTTAGTCAAATAAGTTTGTAAATATGACATATGTTTGCTCGCTTATAGTTTGCATTGTGTGTGGGAGAAGGCTATAGGCTAGCGAGGTCCTTATAGCCTAAGGCTTGGTTTTAAGACTAAGCCTTTCCCATTCTTTTAATACTAAAATCTTCTCAAAACTGAGCTTTTGGCCTGACCAGTGGTGGCGCAGTGGATAAAGCGTCGACCTGGGAACACTGAGGGCGCCGGTTCAAGACCCAGGACTTGTCTGGTCAGGGCGCATATGGGGGTTGATTCTTCCTGCTCCTCCCCCCTTTCTCTCTCACACTCTCTCTCCTCTCTAAAATGAATAAATAGTAAATAAATAAATTTTTAAAAAAAACTGAGCTTTTCCCCACACTCTTAACTGTTGCATGATGTGGGGTGATGCCCTTATAAGGAATCCCATTTATGCCTCAGATGAGTGGCTTTTTATCAGAGACTTCCTTATTTGTATATTGGCTTAAAGGTTTTAATTTCTACGCTATAAAATGAGGCAGACCAGGGGCTCTCTCACTCAAATCCTGCCGTCAGCATTGCAGAAGATAGAGGATAGGCAGCTAAGATAGCGGACTGCTGAAGGAGAAGCCAGTTTGTGCAGAGTTTGTGTGGAGAGAAGGAGATGGGGAACAGAGGTAAATAAGGCTGGTGAGCTAGAAACCTTTGATTCTAGGAAACTCGGATAAGTTAGTGAGTGGCTTTGGGAGCCCTGAATGGAAAAGAAAGTTTTCCTACTGTGTATATTTTTCACCTGCCAGGTGCAAGCTAAGATTAAAGATAATAGCCCACCATCCTCTGACTCCGCCATTTCTTTACCATCTTCCTGAATTCAATGAGAACCTGCAAGTGAATGGCCGTAATGGCTGCCCCTGCCCATACAGCAGTCAAGATGTCAGCTTGGGCCACAGTCATATGAAGGCCTGACCAGGGCTGGAGGGTCCTCATTCAAGAAGGTTCACTCACATGGCTATTGGCAGTTCCTCACCATGTGGTTCTTCTCCATTGGGCTTCCTAAGTGTGCTCACAACCTGGCTTCCCTCAGAGTGATCCCGAGAGAGAGTGACGGAAAAAGCCACAATGCCTTCACGGCTTAGTCCTGGAAGTCACACACCATCACTTCTGCTATCTTCTATCAGGAGTGAGTCACTAATCCAGCCTATATTTAGGAGAGGACAGCTGAGCTCCACCTCTTGAAGGGAGGAATGCAAAGAATTCATGGACTTAACCTAAAGCAGTGGTTCTTAACCTGGGTCCTATTGAACCCTAGGGGTTCGATGAGTCAGTCTCAGGGGTTCAGAGAAGCCTCTGCCACGGAGGCCAGAATAAAGTAATACCATAACTTGTTGTGAGTTCATGTACTTTGTAGGTTTTGTTCTTTGAGCAAGGTGATTTTCATGCACGGCTCATTTTGTGCACCAGTAAAAAAACATATACCTATGTCTTGAATTTGGGGGAAAAATCATATTTTATTTATCACTAAAGAAGGGTTCAGTGAATGGGCATATAAAACTGGTAGGTTCAGTAGCTCAGAAAAGGTTAAGAACCACTGACCTGGTCTGACCTGTGGTGGCGCAGTGGATAAAGTGTCGACCTGGGAACACTGAGGTCGCCAGTTCAAAACCCTGCACTGGTCTGGTCAAGGCACATATGGGAGTTGATGCTTCCAGCTCCTCCCCCCTTTCTCTCTTTCTCTTTCTCTCTCTCTCTCTCTCTCTCTCTCTCTCTCTCTCCTCTCTAAAAAGAAAATGAATTAAAAAAATAAAATAAATAAAATAAATAAATAAATAAAGGGCAGAACTCTGGAATATTAAAAAAAAAAGAAAAAAAAGAACCACTGACCTAAAGCCACCTCAAGTATATAATCAGATTATATTATATTGCATTTCATTGTATCATATATACATATACATCATATCAGACATCATATATTATCATCGCTATCTATATAATTAGGCCCCACCGCCATATTCTCATACCTCTACACTGGTATTCCCAGTGCTTACTTCTACCCCGCAGCCCACCTGGTTCTCTGGAATACACTGAACCCACTGTAAACCCCAGCTCTGTCCTTATGATGTGTCGCTCACATCTTGCCCATCCTCCGACCTCTAAATTCCAGAGAAACAGCAGAGCAGGGTAGCTAAGATTTTGGACACTGAATTGCCTGATTTCAAACCCCATCTTAACTATTGGCTCGTTTTTCAAGGTCTGTCTACCTTGCTTTCCTCATTTATAAAATGAGGATAACAGTATCTACTTTATGAGAATTCAAGGAATCAATAGTTATACATTACTAAGAATAGAACTTGCCACATAGTGTGCTATTATAGTATTTGTTAAATAATACAGGTATGATTCTTCTACATCCAGGTCTAGTTTCATACTGTGGCCCATAGGGAACTCCTTCACAGAACTCCTAAAGCTGTCATTGTGACTCATTTTAACCCCGGTGAAATCTACAAACTATCACTTAGTCACCTTACTTGGAAATAGATGTTCTGCCACATCTCCCAATTGTTGGTTCCTGATGGTCTTTAAAGTCTGTGCTTCCTTAGAGTGCCTAGGAGAGGCTAAGCATTCAGTACATGAGGAAGAAATAAAGGAATTAATTTACATTAGCCCCTAGAAAAAGTATCCATGCTGTTTTTCTAGTCTTTCCAAACACTAAGAAACCACACTCCCGTTAATCCCGTGTGACCCTTTGATACCACAGAGCCAACCCAAATTAGGCTTTCCCACAAAGTCGGCCACATATGGGCCCCCTTCATCACTATGGGCAACTTAAGAAAACAGCCAAGAGGGCTGGGGTGGGATCCCCTTGGACCTGGAGGTCGGGGAGGACAGGTGCAAGCCTCAAAGACGAGGGCCGATATTCAGCCACAACCATGGGGAAAGTAAACTTCAATATTATGAGGTTATTAATCTTTAGGAGCCTAATATTTCTAAATCACTACCAACAAATGCTCCTTCTCCATCCCTGACTCCAACACTATTGAATTTTAGGACTCCCCACCTACACTTTCTCTCAAAATGGTAATATTTCCTCCCCAAGAGTTTATGGCCTCTAGTCAAAGCCAAAATCTGTGCTGCTCCATGTTTTATAGCTGAAACCTGCCATTACTCCCAGGTAAGCGTACAGGCAATGGCCACTTATAGGTGCAGGGGGACTTTGCAGAAAATGTACCCCCTCACTCTCATCATAAACAGAAGGTTCTACTGGACCTAATTCAGCCACTAAGAGGCTCCAATCATTCACTAATAGAGTCATTCATTCATTTATCCATTCATCCCTTTTTCAACTAATCATTAATAAGCATTTACGAGGCATGGGAAGTGATACCAAGACGCAGAACAGGAGAGTATGGGCTTCAAGTAAGTTACCTAGAAGAAGTCACCCTCTCCAGCATCAATTTCTCTATCTAGAAAATTAGGAGTTTGAACAAATTCTCTAGTGTTCTTTTCACTTTAAAAAAAAAATAGCTATTTTTCTGATTCTAATGCTTGATCTGCTTTGCCAGGCAGGGTTGCCAGGAAGATAAGGTTAGAAAATGTGCATGAAAGTGCTTTGAAACTAGAAAGCAGTGCTCAGAATGGAAGGCATTATCCTCATCGTTGTTGCCATTGCCCCAAAGACCTGCTTGATCACATCCCACTGGGATCCTACATAGGCAAAGGTCCTCCTCAAATCTCACTGGGATCTCTCCTGCTGCTGGGAAGTCCACAAGGTTGCATTTGTACATTAGCAGCTTCTCATAGTCAATGCTTTTCAGAGAGTGCAACTGGCCCCAGCGGAAAAATTTTAAAAAATGGAAATGTCCTAATCTTGAGGTCTAGTTCAAGTTCAGAAGGAACAAGGCTGTAACCGGTCATCGATGTCTGCTGTGGGCATGGGATGAAGACATGGTCACCAGCTGAGTGACATTCCTAGACAGCTATGATGTATGAGCCACAAATGCATGCCAGAAATTTTATTGTTTCTCAAAAATCACCCTATTTTTGGAGTAGGTATTCTATTAATCCCATTTTACAAATGTGCAAACTGAGATCCAGAAAGGCTGACTAGCCCAAGAGCACATTGCTGGCATATATATGGCAGAGCCAGAATTAGACACAAAGGCCAAGAGATCCCAAGGTCAGTACTTTATTACAACATCACACTGAACTTCAGCTGGGATCCTAAGACAGTATATGAAGAGGTAAACTGAAGGAACCTTCGTATATTTTTCCTGAATCATAAATGAAATTATTAATATCCCCTCAAGGTTACTGGCAGCCTCTAACTTATTATAGGAATTGAACTGCTAAAACAGCAGTTAGTAAACTTTTTAACTTATACACTACATTAGTCAAAAATAAATAAATTCTGTCATCCAATTTGATATATAGATCCCTATTTACATACACATGTATTTATTTTCAAATTGTATACATATATCACAACACTGATGTGTTAGATTCATATTAAAATATATCAAAAAAAATTTTTTATTTTAATGAGAAATCTATATAAACACAAATTTGAATATTTTCTACCCAAATCCCAAAGGGACTGTCGTGCCCAATATCTGGGATACACATAGCCACTTTCTGTAACAGAGAGCAAAAATGATTTATTTTCCTTATTGTGTCTCTGTTTCCTCTCTGGACTCAGGATCAAGGCCTGCCCTAAGCAAAATGTCCAAAAACAGGACCCATTCTTCTCCCCACCCTCCCCTGGATGCTCCACACACCCTCTCCAGGACCTCAGGTACAGAGGTACTTCATGCCTTCCATAGCCACTGCCCAAAGCCCCCACCCTAAGTTCTCGTCCAGGCCTGACAGCTCCTGCTATGGCCAATACCCACACATCCATTCATTCCTACACAAAGCAAACACTCCGTGAACCCGTTACATAGGAAGGCACTGTAGGAGCTTGAAGAAGCCATGGAAGCACCAGTCCCAGGCCTACCCAGACCAGAAGGGGATGAATTAATGCATAAGCATAAATTGATACAATATTAAGTTGAAAGTGACACGTTCACTAAAAGAAACATGAGAGAGGAAGGATCTGGGGAATGCGCATGGGCAGGGCTCAGAAATAGCAGGAAGTGCACTGCAGGCTCGGGGGTGGTGGGAGGAAAGGTAAAGAAGACAAAGAACTTTCTAAATGGAATAGAGGGACGTAAGCATAACAGTCCAACAGGCAGAGAGCTGGTCCTGTGTGCGGTGGGCTGTGCAGTCTAGGCAGAAATAACGATGTTCACAACAAAGGAAAGGAGGAAGAAAGACCAGAGTGGCCAGAGCGGGCAGTCAGGGAGTGCAGGACTTGATGAGGCCAGAGTGATGGGCATGGATCCCTCCCAAAAGGCTCACAGGGAAAGTTAAGTCATGGTGTGGAAAGTGTGCAGAGCAGCTATAAAGAGAGACTGTGCCGGCTGCGGGGTACAGAGCGGATTGAAGGAGGGCAGGTGAGGGAGGGTCCATCACCCACACTCTTTCCTCTGGGACACCTTGGGGGGCACAAGACCTCTGCTCTGCAGAGCATGCCTCGCCTATTCCTCAGCTGCTCGGAGCCAGCACACCACCAACACAAACCACAGAACACAGAGTGACAAACGACCGACAGCAGGACTCCTGGTTCAGCCCCTGCACCTTTCCTAGACTAGCCCGTCTGTTTCGAGCCTGGTGACTTTGGGGAAAGATTTCCAGCCTCTGGGCCCCTTATGGCCCGGGGTGGCCCTCCTTCTGGCAGGACAGATTCTTCTCTTGGTCAATCAGGAGCTCGGGAATCGGATTTCCCATTCGGTTCCCAGAGTGTTCTGGCCTGAGCTGACACGCCACCTCTTTAAACACATTATGAAGATTATCAGCAATGTATCAAGGTGTCTTTGCAGAACGGTATAAACTTCGGCTGCACTACTTATTGCCATAAACCACACTTCCAGGTTTTTATTTATATGCGCATTAGTTCAATATGATTGGATCTGTAGGCAGCAGAGGGGATTGGGGTAATTTATATATATATCAATAAAGGTCTCCAGCCAGCCACTGGGTGCTCTAAGGGGAACAGCAGTTCCATTTAAAACATTAGGAACTGGAGAAATTGAAAATAACTCTCTATTTAGAGGCCAAGGATTAAGGCATTTTGCAGGGAAGGTCCCAGCCCAGCCAGGCTATGCTAAAAAGGCTGTTAAAATATCATTTGGCTGATACTTAAGCCAAAGAATTTACCTTAACCCCTTATATTCAATTGTATTCTTTTCCTGTGAAGCATGAGCCTCACAGGGGGACAGCACCGTGTAGTGGACAGGTGGCCCAGTACATGGGCAGATGTCACTTCTTTGTTTCCTAATGTCCATTTTCAGTGCCTGCTGGTAGCATCACCTCAGCGAGCTTTGCTGTACCCTCTGTGAGAAGTCTTCCTGGAACTACTGGTCAAAGCTCCCTGGGGTCCCACCCATGGAGGCCCCCTCCTCGTATGAGCTGAATCAATCAGACCTTCCCTCCCGAGAGCCTGACTGTTGACAAAGTACCCGAGGACCCACCCTGGTGAAAGCCCACTTACCCTGGTAGTGGTGCCCTGCAGAGACCCTGTTAGTCCCTGCCATCTAGTGCCACGGAGCAGCCTGGCTCCTGGGGACTGTGTTCTCTCTTCCATTTTGTGAAGCCTGAGATAGCTTTCCAATGAGCTCTGCTTATGTCAGCCAGACTTCCCATTGCCTGCAACTACAGAGCCTACCGCTTTGTAACCAGCACTGAGGCTTGGCCACCAAATCTGAAGAGCCCATTTTCAAACTACGCTCTCCGGGGTCCTCAGTTCTGGGGAGGCCCCATGGGGAGGACCACTGGGCGAGGCAAATGTTGACGAAGGCAACTGTCTTGTTTTAGCGAGGGCAGCCCTCCTCTTATGTTTTCTACAGTACGGTTATACATTAAATTTCCTGGGTAGAAAAGGGATCTACCAGTGCGGGAAAAGCATTAAAGACCGGTGCTCTAGAATCACTAGATAATGTCCAAGGAGCCTTACTGCTCTGCTTCCACGAGGCACCTCCTGCACAGCTTCCAAAGGGAAGCAGACACCGACCGCGCTGGGGAACGAACCACTGTATTCGTTTCTATTTGCACTTCAACTTAAAAAGAGAAACAAAACCAAGACCTCAACCCTGAAATCATCTTCCTAACAAACCCCACGAGCGGGAGTTTATTATCCCCTGGTAACGACGCAGCCGCCAAGGCCCTGAAGGACTGGCCCAGTGTGATGCAATTAGACAATGGCAGGGCCCGCGACCTCTCCGTCACATCGCAGGGCTCCTCCTACAGTGCCTCTTCCTGCCGTGGCATTTGAAACACCATAAACTGGAGCCAGAGGAGATCCATAAACAGCCCAGTTCTTATTTTTTACTTTAGAGTCCCTATGTGGCTTCATTTATTTTCAAAAGAGCATGTGACATGTTCGTTGGCACCTTCCCTGCCATAAAATATCTGTTGACATTTGTGGTTTGGGGCTGGGTTGGACTAGTTGCTGTTTCATTACATCCACCTACTGCATGTAACACCAGGAGAAACACCATTCTACCCTGAGCCCCCGTCCCATATTCCGCCCTCTCCCCAGCACAACACACATGCCCCTTCACTGAATGGGAAGACGGAGAGAAAGCTACTCCATCCCTTATCAGCTGAGATCTCAAACAAGGGCACATAAGCTCTGTCTGCATGTCCTGTCCATGGGTGGTTTTGTTAAGGGAAGAGAAGACTGACAACAGTAGCTCGTATCTACCACTCACCAGGAACCAGACAGTGGGCGATGGTGCTACTCTACGTGAGTTGTCTGTCGGTCCTCTCACAAGCCCATTATGTAGGTGTGACTATCGTTACCCACATACTATAGAAGGAAAAACTGGAGGCACAAGGCTATGCCAGTAACTTGACCAGGGCTACATAGCCAGTAGGTGGTGGAATAAGCTTCAGTCTCAAGAAGGCTACCACCGCAGGGTTTCCTTGCAACACTGTGCTCATGGCGCTTCTCCATACCAGCCAAAGAGTTTGCAGGTGTGTCAGGTAGAGGGCTCCTAGAGTACATTGGGGGAATCAGATATGGTAGGTGAGTTCAGATAAAATAATGCAAAATAAAAACATGGTACAATGGAAAGAACACCAACCTAGGTCTGTCCTCACAAGCAGTGGAATCTTGTAGAGGCTCAGTCTTCTCATCAGCAAAATGGGGTTAATTATTCCTACCTTGTAGAGACAGTGTCAAAATACAGATGTGTATATGACTACCTATCGAGTACTCGGTAAATGGAAGTGACATAATGTGTGTGGCAGCATGCCAAAAAGCTAGTTGAAAGAAAGACGTTATTCATATAAAGCACGATTATATGTTAGAGTAACAAGAGTTCCTTCTGAAATTATAAAATCAACCCAGAATTTTCTTCCCTAAATTAAACTCACAGAGAGTGTGAATCAATAATCCACAGAGTTAAAACAAATTTTCTGCATCTCTTTAAATGCCTACAACAGAAAATCTCTATTCTATGTTGGGGCATGGCATACGAAAGACAATTTCAGCATTATCCCATGTGGAAACTAATCTCTTTTATATTTATCACCCAAATAGAATTTCTACTAATACATTTATGCAAATCCTTTAGATATATATTTTTCTATACATACTCACATGTATAGACAAATAGTTTAATGAGATCATGCTAAAATTGAAATCCATTCTTCCCCTTAAAAATATGCCTAGACATTACTCTATGTCAATAAATGCAGACACACATCATCATATTAATGCCTTCACAATACTCTACTGTATAGATACATTATGATTAACCAATTGGAGGGTTAAATAGCTTCCAGGTTTTGCTATTATAAACAGCACTGCCACAAATGTCCCTGTCCATACATCTTCGTGCACTTATCCATGAAGGTCTTAGGATACATTTCTAAATATGGAATTGTAAGATCAAAGATGTGCACATTTAAAACTTTGCTATAAGAGCTTCTAGATTAGTGAATGCATCAGGTTGATGCTGGGAGGGTAGAACAACCCAGTTCTATGGGGACACAAGCTCCTGCTCTGAGGACCCTTCCAGACTTCACTCGAGGTACTTCGTAACCTAGCTGTCCAT
Organism: Rhynchonycteris naso; assembly: GCA_037038555.1. Lineage (NCBI taxonomy): Eukaryota > Metazoa > Chordata > Mammalia > Chiroptera > Emballonuridae > Rhynchonycteris > Rhynchonycteris naso. The sequence continues at coordinate 116,322,560 of CM073003.1, read as the reverse complement.
CCGCATCCTTTACAATAAGCTGGCAGCCATGTGGATGAGAAAACTAAGCAACGTGAACAAGCTCTGCCACTGGTCCAGTGCAGGGCCAGTGCGGAAAGCAAGTCTGTCGGGCACCGAAGCACATGTCCTTCCTGCTCTTGCTGGGCCTCCTCATGGCTTGCTGGCCCAAGACTCGGCCTGGCACTGGGCATGTTGAATACAAACTGCACAATGAGAAGACTGTGGCCAGTACGAACAAGTTGAAGACTCTGAGCGGTTAATAACTGACCCAATTCCAGCAACACTGTGAGCAGTGACGGAGCCATGTGACCAAATGTACCAAACTGGGTCCGCCTGAAACACACGGTACAGGTATGAACATGGAACACGGATGTAGGAAGCTGGGAACAGGAAAAAGCTCTGGAGGATGGCTATCAGACCTGGAGAGAGGGAATAAAAACGTAGGCATTCTTCGCACAAAGAAAACAGGTTCAGCTAGTAATTCAATGACTTTCAGCTACGTGAAGATTTATTAGGTGGGGCTGCAGTTGGAATCCGTGATGGGTACGCGGCTTGAGGGCATGTACACACAGTTCTCAACCATTACCCTTGAAAGGATTTCAGTAAAGTCTCTAACACCAAAAAGAAAGAAAAAGACCTTTGCTATACATTTCCAAAGTGTTTTCCTCCAGCATGGTAGTCCACCATCGATTCCCACTAACTAGCATGAGGGAGACTTACGAAGAGTAGGTTGAACCACATTTAATTGTTACATTTGTGGGTCACAAGTGGTTGACTAGCAGTAAATCGATACAGTTCAAGCCGATAATCCATCCCTAACACGAAGCAGGTTTTGTCTTTCCTTCTTGAACACTGCCTAGGCCGTCTGGAAGAGGGCCGCGCAGCCCTCTTACGGGGGACGGGAGGAGGATGAGTGGCGGGGAGGTTGCTTTTGCTGGGAAATGTGTGCCTCTTTGAAGAAGTCCTGCTTTCCAGCCGGGACACGGTCTTTTTTCTAGTAAGGCACAGGCATCGATCCTGAGTCCCTGGATGGCCAAGAGTAAGCTGGTCCACTAGCACCCCTTTCCTGTTCTAGGATGGATTCAATAAAACTGAAAAGAAGTTGATGTGCATGGTCACAAGTCCTTGAGGTCACCTTACAGGACACAGGTTAGATCTGGAGGGATGCCACAGCTCAAGAGCCTCCCGGCAACCCAGCTACACGTGGGCTGTATTCCAGGGAGTCCCAGTCCTATAAAAGCTCAAAAAAGAAAAAGTCCCATGGTCGCATATGCTAGGAGAACAGGACATGCTATTTAGCTTAAAATTTATTTAAATTAAATTCAATTAAAAAGCTAATCCTCCTGGCAAGTCACAGCACACTGAACCCTTCAGAACCCAGAGAAGTCCCGCAGCGACAAAGCTCTCTCCTCTTGGTGAACCCTGTGTTTGACCACAAAACCCTTTGACCACATGACACATCTTGCCATGCAGGGGAGGAGACTTCCCAGAATGTCTACAAGTCTCATCTGCTTAGCGAAGAACCTGGATGATGACGGTTATGCATGAAGTCAATGACAAAGCCATTCGACAGGTACTCACGGAGTGCCCGCCGTGTGCCCAAACCCGTGCCAGACGCTGGCGAACACAGTGAGCAGGACGTGACCCTGGGGGGAGGGGTCCAGCGGGAGGAAGAGATAAATCCACAAGCACTTTCAACTCCATGCAACTTGGAATAATCTATTCTAGAACGTGTGGCTACCGGACACTCACAATGCGGCTTCTGAAACTGAAGGACTGGGTTCTTAATTTAAACTGTAAAACAAAAGCAGCGTAAATCATTTACTATTAAGTGCAGCTTTGTTGTTTGGCAGGACCACATATCACTCTAAACCACTGAAAGTCTAACCTCTAAGTTGAGCTGAGCTGTGGGATAAACAGCACACCAAATTTCCGAGACTCGGTTCAAAACAATGTTAAAAACATCTCCCTCCCCCTGGCCACCACTGCACTCTTATCTATGTCCATGAATCTCAGTTTTGTGTCCCCCTATGTGTGAAATCGCACAGTCTTTAGCTTTTTCCGATTTCCTTATTTCACTCAGTATAATGTTCTCAAGGACCATCCACGTTGTCGTAAATGTCCCTATGTCATCGTTGCTTAGGGCTGAGTAGTAGTATTCCATTGTATATATGTACCACATCTTCTCTATCCAGTCCTCTATCGAGGGACACTTTGGTTGTTTCCATGTCTTGGCCACTGTGAACAATGCTGCGATGAACATGGGGGTGCATGTGTCTGTATGTACCAATGTTTTTGAGTTTTGGGAGTAGATGCCCAGTATAGGGATTGAGGGACAAATATAAGGTGACGGAAAATGATTTGACTTTGGGTGATGGGTATAGAACATAATCAACTGTTCAAATGATGTAGTGATGTTTACCTGCAATCTATGTATACTGTTAATTGTCACCCTGTTAAATTTAATTTTCTAAAGAAAAAAATCTCAATAATTGGTTATATACTGAAAGTGTTAACATTGTGGATATATTGGGTTAAATAAAAGAGGAGAGTAAAATTAATTTTATCTGTCCCTTATTCAGCTGTTGTTGTTGTTGTTTAACACAGTTAGTAGAAAGTTGTAGATTCCGTATGCAGCTCCCCCTATTCCTTCGGACAGAGCTGATCTAAGAGATTTAGAGTACTCGGGAAGCAGCGATGCCTGACAGATCTGGGAAGACTTCCCCAGAGATGGTCTTGAAAGTGAGTCCTAAAGGAAGAAAAAGACTGAGCCAGGAGACGAGAGGAAGAAAGGGTGTTTCTGACTGACAGAACGGCTTGTGCAAAGGTCCGGAGGCTGAGCAGAGGAGGGCGCCTGGAGCCAGTCACCATCATTCCCAGTGTGTAGCACCTTCTCTGTTCCGGGCCCCCAGGGAGTCCTCACCTAGGCCACTTGGCCTCTGAAGCCACTACAGGTTCTAAACACCTCTAACATCACACATAGACGTTAGGTACTTAGAAAAGAGTACTGTTGTTCATATTTCACATAGATTAAAGCTAAATGTAGATCCCACGCCTGCATAGGTTATTGTTTCATTTAAAATGTACAACAGTTTTATATATGCTCAGAAGAATCTTCTTCCTAGGAAGAAGCTCCCACCAAAGCAAACATCACATTACTTCCCAGTACGTATAATTGCAAATAGGCTTTTGTGAAGGCAAGCAGCTGGCCTGGAGCAGGGGCAGCGAGGGGGCTCAGCAGCAAGGATGGTGTAGCAGGGGACACTGGGAGGGCATCTAGCAGAGTGGTAAGAGGTGGCAAGAGCTCAGGCTCTGCGGGCTTCACCACCTGCAGCTGTGTGACAACAGACAATCTGGTAACCGCCCTGGCCTCTGTGTCCTCAGTGTAAATGAGGAAAGGGTAGTTCCATCTACCAAGGAACTGCTCAACGTCGGCACTCTTGACATTTGGGCCAGATCATTCTCTGCTTTGTGAACTACAAGGGGTTGAGCAGCAGCCCTGGTCTCTACCCACTGAATGCTAGGAGCACCCTTTACCCAACTGTGACAACTAGAAATGACTCCAGGGAGGGGGAGCAAAAAATCACTGCCCTCTGAGAAGCTCTGGTCTCTGAATGCGCCGTGAGGAGTAAATGGAAGCCTGTGTGAGCAGCGCTGGTATAGCGCTGAGACTTGGCAAATGCTCTATAAAGGCTTGCAGAAGAAATGCATAACATAAAGGGAGGACACCCTCCAACAGGGATGATGGTGGCACTTCGCAGATCTGCCATGTTGTGAATTTAACCAGCTATCACTTTAGCTCAGAAACGTCCATCTGTCCCCTCACCCTCTCCACCCCAAGGAGCCAGGCCTTGGGTCTTCCGAGTAATGTGGCAGAAAGGCCCCACAAATGGGACATGACTCCCTCGATGGATTTAATGGTGCTTTTTAAATGTGGGTAATTATAGGGCCTCTTCTAAGCAAGTGCACCAGCGGCAGAAGGCTGAGGGCTCTGGGGCACCGTGGGCCCACATAGCTCAGCTCCGTCGAGCTGATGGGAATGTTATTAAATGTGCTCTCTCCTTTTATTAGGCATCTTAATAACCTCTAAGTTGCACCCAGGAGAGTTGCTGCAGAAAAGAAATTCTGGCCAACCTAATTTGTATTTGAAAATACCCCATAGGCCAACAGAACAAGATTCAGATGAATTTCACAGGCAGCTGAGGGCTACACAAGGCAAGTGTTTCCAAATTGTACTCAATTATTGAATGCAAAATGCCTGCCTCCCTGCCTTCTCCATGGCCATTCTCTGCCCTCCTTAGCTGCCTACGTCCCTGCACCCTCACGCATGCATATGCAACCCACACTCCAGCCACTGGCTGGTGAAGAGACTTGGTGTGGGTGCTCCTGCACCTACAGAGAAATAATGATAAAGGCTCACACTTCTTGACCACTTATTTGTTACACAAAGTCAGACCCCAAAGCGTCCCTTAGAACAATTCAAAAGGGGAGTGCTGTTCTTATCCTCATTTTATAATTGAGGAAAGTGCAGTTTAAAATGGTTAATATCTTACCAGAAAGAATTACACAGCTAGGTAATTACAGAGCATGGGCATAACCCAAATTCCACCTGGCGCCCAGAATGGTGCTCCCTCGCCACTGCCTGCAAAGTTCACTAATCAGATGCTGACAAGGAGTGTGTCCACATTCGTTCACCACGTTTGGATGGATGGCAGTGTGTTCCAGAGCTGTGTGGAGTTCTGGGAAGAGACCCTGACCCTACCCTCAGAAGTTTCACAGTGGAAATTATACACACTGGAAGGAACATTTTAAAGAAATCAGGAAAGAGGAATAACAACCCCTCTTCATTATCAGTAACAAATTGCTATATGCCAGGAGGCGCACTGCCTACTGGGGATATTGCTACAGCCGCAAATAAAGGTAGTTGATTTGAGAAACATCCCAAGTAAAGAATAAACAGAATCTGCCAGTTTTGACTACAGGGTAGGGAACAGAGAGAGAGCAAAGGAGATTCATATTTCCCCAGTGCAAGAGACTGAGGACGAGCAAGTCAGTGGGAACTGAAGGGCAGAATCTGGGAAGAAGTAGTCAGTTTGTTTTCAAGTATGTTAAGTTATAGTCGTCATAAGACATTTTGTTAGTTTCCTGTTGCTGCTGTAACAAATTACCACAAACTTTGTGGCTTTCAACAACACAGATACAATTCCTTCCCATTCCAGAGGCCAGAACTTCAAAATGAGTCTTGGGGGGATAAAAATCAAGGTGCTTGCAGGGCTGGTTTTCCTGAAGACTTCAGGCCTGAGTCTCTTTCTTGCCTCTTCAAGATTCCAGAAGCTGCCGGCATTTCGTAGCTGGGGCCACATCTAGCCAACCTCTGCTTCTTTTATCACGTAGTCCTTCTCTGTCCCCCTGTGTTTCTCTTCTAGCCACACCTATAATTGCATCGGTCTCACTGAGATAATTCTGGATAATTTCCCCACCCCAGAATCCTTGACTCGGTCACATCTGCAAAGCATGTTTTGCCATGTAAGGTAACATGCATAGGCTCCAAGGATGAGGATGTGGACATACTGAAGAGCCATTACTCAGCCTACCACACAGATGCAGGAAGGAACGTACTACACAGACAGGTAAGTCCAGAACTTGGGGGAGATTCCTTCATTCACTCTTCATGCACTCAGCTAATCACTAATCACTTATTAAGCAGTTCACCTGTGTGAAGATCACCTCACCATAAGAGTTGATTTGGGATTCATCCCCATGGCTCATGGGTGAGGGAGTGTTTGTAATGAAAGTGTAGAGAGTGAAAAGCAAAGAACTGAAGACAACATTGGGGGAACCTACGCATTTCTGGATCAGACAGGAAAAGGAGCACCAGTGTGAACTCGTCCAGGCGAAGAGAGATTATGCAGCACATTTGTACAAGTGTGTTTCTATATTTTGGGAGACTATAGGTGATTCTAACTAGGGAATGTGACTTCAAAACATGCTGTCTGGTGGCGGGGGTGAGGGGAAGAATTCAAGTAGGTTCTTCTTGAGCCACAGTGTCTCTGGAAGGCCCGCTTTCTGGCCAATGCTCACCACTAGTTGCTGTGGTTCAGGCCAGTCCATCTCCTCTCCCTTTCTCGGCCAAGGACAGCCATTAAGCACTTCACATCCAATCCCCTGCAGCCGGAGCTCTTGGCTGCCCTAGTAATGGAGGCTGCAAGAATTTAATCCATGGCAGCCTCAGGTGCAGAAAGACGATACTGAATATTTCATTCCTGGGATGATGGGAACTGCAAGCCCCTGGAGAGGATCTGACCGAATCTTTTAAGTGAGCCTTTCCAGGAATCCATTGGGCAACGGTGCTACTGGCAGCAATGACTGCCGCTCGGGCCGGCGCCTCCCAACGGGAGGGGAAGCAGCGTTCATATGCAGCAGTGCTCAAGGGCCAGCTCCAGCTCTGGTTCTAGAAAATTCATTCTTTTAACTCAGATTTCAGCAGTTTCCTGTCAGTTCTATGAATCCAAAACACATTTGTCACCCATCTTTTCCCTTTTCCGTTTTTCAGAAAGAGCCAAAATGCAAAGAAAATAAAAAGATCTAACACAGAGAAATTATTGAAGGTACATTTCCTCTCTTCAGGAACGCACCTGCTTTGGCTTGCCTCTTTCCCGCCCCTCCACCTCTCCTAGCTAGCTCAGGAAGCCCGAGCGATACAAGGGACGGGAGAAAAACAGATGCATTATCTCAGTGGGAAGTTTCAGAGACTGTGTGTGTTGGTAAGTAAACACCATTTGTTAAGCACTGAAGTATTAAAATGAGGAGGGAAAAGACTATTTTCCCTTTAAAAATTAAGTGTTTTGAAAAACTGGATTAGATTTTTTTTTCATTACTTTTCACAAAATTGAAAACAGATGGTATGTGCTATAAACTTACACACACAAAAAGTGAAAAGGGTCCATTTTGGTATAATGGGGAGGTGAGATGACCTGAAGTGTGACCCCTTTGCCCTTCAGACCTGAATTTGGATCTGATTCGTGAGACTGGGTCGGAGCTGCACACCCTGGCGGAGCGAAGAGTGAGCTGGAAGTTCAAGGACAGGTATGCAGGAAGCTGGACTCCCACTGGCCCCTGGAGGTGCTCACCTCACCTGTCCCCCCAACCCTTCCCATCCTTTGGAGTAAGCTCCTGCCAGGATGAGCTCTGGGGTCAGAGCACACCTGCTCACATGCTGGCACTGTTGTTTTCCAGCAGAACTTCTAAGCGTAAGTCATTACATGCTCAGGGTCTCAGCGTTTTGGTTTGCGAATGAAATGGCTTGAGGAGGAAATTAAATAATGCATGTAAAGTGCTAGCGCCTGGCACATATACAGAGCTTAATGCAAAGTAGTTATTATTATTAACAATAATAGTAGCATCAACAAGAATACCAAATGACATTTCTAGGGAAACTCATGGCTTTTAAAGGCCGTTTATCCAACCATTAGCATTTATCCAACCCACCCACTAGGTGCCAAGTACTGTGTGAGGCTCGGGGATTTAATTATGGGACGGGGACTTCATGGCAGCAGGGGAGGTGGAGTCGGGAAACAGGCTCTAGAATCAGGTGGCCTGCTTTCAAGCCCAAGCTTTCCTCCTTCTAGTTGTGTGGCCTTGGACAATTACTTACCTTTCTGTGCCTCCGTTTTCTCCACTGTACAATAGGCAGAAGAACAATAACCACCTTGTAGGGTTGCTGTGAAGATTAAAGGAGTCCACAGATGGGAAGTATGTGAACATTACCCAAAAGCTACCTGTACATGGTACACTCAGTTTGCTTTTTAGCTTCTATTGTTGGAGTTACTGACCTCCCCAGGTTACTAGTACAGGATGGGCAAAAATAGGCTTACCGTTGTGAGTACCTGTAAATACAGAGTTCACTCTTGTATTATTATTTATTAATTATTGCATCATTTTCCAAACAGACAACTGTACATCTACTTTTCTTTTACCCACCTTGTCAGCCTCCCACATTCCTGAAATGGGAAGGCTGCTTTTTATTTGCCATAAACTGTACCCAGGCACTAATTCAGAGACAAAGGAACAGCCACAGAAGGATGTTGAAGGCTAATGTACTGAGAACATCTTATCACTGAGCCCAATCAGTTACTTCGTGTAGATTGAGATCAAGCCAGTTTTCTAATTAGATGGAGCAGAAGGTCATCTACATCATGCATACTCCTAGTCACTGGGAAGATGTTCACCATCATCTTCTGCAACTAGAGAGACTGGGAGCATAAAAATAACACACACACACCTTCGCATTGTGTGAATTTCTTTATTGGAAGTTGTGTCATGAATATAGATATCAAACAGAGCACCTGGATACTCCACACTTGAACCTGAGGCCAATGGGGAGCATGCAGCGACATGGAGCCTTCTATAGGAATAGCACTGGTCATCCACACTATCTGTGCAGTCTCAGGGACAGATACTTTAAAAAACAAAGAAAAACAACCTGTTTTATTTTATAATCTAACTGTTCTTTTGCCCTTACAGGAAATCCAGACAGGCACCTGAGAACTCCGAGTCAACACGCAGATAACGAGGCTGCACAGATCCAGCCAGAGACAGTGTCAGAACCCCGACCCTTTGACCAGTGAAGCCAGCCAAGCACAGACATACCAGACAGACACTGTGGCTGCTCCCCCACATGGAAGGAATGAATGGCTTCCGTCCATCCAGGTTGTGCCAATGCAGCTCCAGACATAAAGGTGATGAAGGGCTGTTTTCAAAGCCCAAAGTCTTGCCACAGGACCATTTAGAAAACACTGCTGGCTAGGGAGCCATCACACACACAAGTCAATGAAATATTACCCCTAATTGAGTGGGCCATTTGAGAATGCAAACAACAGCATGTCCAAGGAGTCAGCACTCCCCTGTACATCTCCCCAAGCCCCTCCTGGGTTAGCATCCATTAAAGAGAGAGAAAAATATAACCACTTTCATCACTTAAATGTAAATGAATCAAAGTAGGACATGGATGGGGGAGCAATCAGCTCCCCCTAATGACTGATCTGCTTAAGGGAACGAAGAGTGATTCATTCCGATGTGGTGCTCCCAAAACACACTGCTAGGTCATCGATTCTAGATTCCCCAAACTTCCACACAGGATATTCGCGAGTTCACTCGGCATGAAGGATGCAGGAGAATTGGTGGCCTTTAAAAATGAAAAGGTTTTGGATGCATCAGATCTGGTTGCGAAGGGGAAGCCAACTTGATCTCTAAGTCATTCTTCAAAATTGCAACTGCTATCATGGGTTTGCCCTGGCGCCTGTATAGACAGAAATCAGTTCCCATCCCCTGCTCCTGACCCCGAATCTACGTTATGGACTAAAGGCGAATAAAGTCAGAGCTATTGCCAGTCAGCTTAATAGTGAAACCCCATACAGCAGACACCTCATTCTAGGTGGTAACAAACAAGCTCATTTGAATCTAGTTTTATAGAAAGTATGACGCAGCTGTGAGGTAGCTTGAACTGTCAGTTTTCCATGAGATCTGCCATAGATTCCAGTCCTGAAAGACCCAGAATCCAGAATGTCCACTGAAAGTCACTATACTTTGCAATCAACTCCTACTTCTGAAGATAATCTAAGCTTATCTCCTTTTAGAAATATGAAAGACAGAAATATGTGCCTTCTGCATATTTCAAAGCTCTACTCTCCCTGCATTCTCAGCACACGGAGTAATACTGCTTCACGAGAAAGCATAGCCGAATGGTGATGGCTGATCCAAGTCCCTCTTTGCAGCCCTTGCAACAGGATTTTAGGCAAAGTCTCTTTACCTCCTTTATGCACACACCTCTTACGCAAAATGAAATTAGTTCTCGCATCACAGGGTTGTTTTAATAAAGTAAGCCTGCAGACAGTACAGTGCTTGCTTATATAACATGTATGCCACAAATATTAAAAAATGAAATCTATATTATAAATCATTTCACCTTTAACTTGTTTAAACATTTTACTTTAGCTTCCCTGCTCCTCCCACGGACACCCCAAACATCACTTGTGTATCCCCACATTTTGCAATTCTGTCCCCCGAGCTTCTCCCTCACTGGAATACTCAGCTTTGGCCTCTGTGTTTAACTAACTCTAACCCATACACTAAGCTTCAATTCACATTCTGCTTTTCCCACCAAGCCTTCCCTGCCCACGACAAGCACACTGCGAACTCCGTCCCACGTTTCCGAAACCCAGCCTGTAAAACTGGCTGATGTTTCAGAGCTATCCAGGCCACTGCGGTGACGATGCTATTGTTGCACACCAGCTCTGCACCCTGAGTGTGACTGAGAGAGGGTGACGCCCCGCTTCTCCTCCTGCTGTCACCATCGCATCTGGCTCTGTGTGACATATGTCACACTGCCCAAAGGTTTCCAGGCATTTCACCTCAACATTCCCTGCAGCAAATTCTTGTACTAACAATGTCTGCTTCCCAGTTACTGTAGTTACTGATCCTGACATGATCAAATTAAAAGATATTTTAAAAGATTTTCTTCTTTTATCTCTAATAGAGTATTAAAACAAACAAGCAAACAAAAAACGGTGAAAGGAGAGCCAACAGAATTTGCTTGGGGGTGTGAATAAAGGAACAACCAAGCACAACTCCTCCGTCTGGAGATTAAACCACCGAGTGGTGCGCTCTACCGTGAAACACCGGGGGAGAGGTGGGAATTTTCTTGGGAAAGAAATGGAAATTGAGCATCCTGAGCATCTTAAATTAGAGGCAGCTATCAAACATCCAAATGGACCAATGAAGGGGGCAACTGTAAGAGTCTGGCACTCAGGAAGAGAGGTGAAGTTCAGAAGATAAATATATAAGTCATTAGTACAGAAATGATATTTAAATCCACAAGACTGGATCAGACTACCTAGGCAGTGAGGATGAAGAGAAAAGAGAAGGGGCTGAAGAATGAGCCCAGAGGCAGCTAAGCCAAATAGGTGAGGCAGCCGGGGAGCAGAAGGAACATCCAGAGACCCTGGCATTTCCCGTCCTGCAAAGAAAGCTTTCCAACTGTGATGCATGTCCTAGAATTAAGGAGGATGGAAATCGCTGTGCCATTGACAAGAAAGTTTTGTTGGAGTGGTGAAGATGGAAGCATGATTAAAGGAGGGAACAGTAGGTACAATACAGTAACCCCTTCTGAGATGTTTAGTGTAAAAAGAAAGAGCTGTGTGTGTGGTTAATTTACCATAAAGGGCAAGAGCGGAAGCAGGAAGACCAGTCAGAGGCTATTAAAATTGTCCAAGTGACAGAACTAGTTGACCTCTCAGATGTAAGATGGTTGCCTAATTTCACTAAAACCTAAAAACAATTTTAAAAAATACTTATGTTGCTAATATCCTTGCATAATGTAGGAGTTGGTCCATGCTTTTTACTTTTTTAAAGACTAAAGTAGAAGTATTAGAGATAAAGAGAACTTCAGATGATCAATCAGCCTGGATTGCCACTCTTCTGCCATTTTCCAGACAGAAAAACTAAAGCTGAAGAGATAAAATTATGTGTCCAAAAACAAAAACCTTATCCATGTAGAAACAAAGTTAGAAACTAGAATGCCCAGTTGAACACTCTCTCCTTATACTACACGTGTTCTTCATATGGGAACCTATAGCTCATTAAAATCCCGTTCAACCAGAGTCAACGGGAAATTTTTTTGTTTCCTGGAGGCAGGCATTTGAAAGCAAAGGTTAAAAACGTGAGCTTTGTGCGCCCGTTCTGACTTGGCCAGTTACTATCTACTTCACCTTGGTTAAATTACTCATCTTCTCTAAACCTCAGTTTCTTCATTCATAAAGTAAGGATAATAAGAGCACCTGCCTTGTAAGGCTTTCATGAGGATGAATGGAGCTGATAAAATTGTAACGCCAGACATAAAGGAAGGACTTACTAAATGATAACTGTTAGTATGATTCTTTGTCTTTATTTATCCAAAAGCTAAACTCAAATTTCTCTGGAGAAACTTAACAGTTAAGAATGACTGGGAAGAGAAATTCCAAGCAGAGAAAAGATCATAACCAAGGTCATCAAGGCTGGGATCCCAAATCGCATTTGGAGTACAATACCAAGTAACAACAAAATGTCATCTGGGGGCTCACATCGCTGAGAGGCAAAAAGAAATTCAAATTTACACAGATATGGAGTTTAATTCTTTTGTGAAAAAGCTAGTCTATTACATCTGCGGATTTTCTGTGACTCACAAAGCACAGCTATGAGCATTTGATTCTCCAACCCTGAAAGATAAACCAGGCAATTACTGTTATTACTGTGCCCATTTTAGAGATAAACAAATGAGGCTGAAAGAGATTAAGAAATTTACTCAAGGCCAAGAAATCTAATAAGTGCCAGGGTCAGGACTAAGCTCAGGTCTTCAGAGTTTTCCATTTAGGTGTCTGATTACTTGGGAGAGCCTAAGTACAGCTTCTGTAGCATTTGATGATTTTATGATGTGCTTTGGGATTTATGGATGTTATTTTGTTGGTGCCTCTCTACCTCATAATCCACAACAGCAGTGTCTGCCTTTTGTCTATGAAACATATAAAAGCACCCAGAGATTGTTAAGTGGTGGGTGCATTCAATAAATACATAAATCATAAAAATACAAAGAGCATACAATGACTGGTTTCCTTTCTGACAAATCTGTTTCCTTCCTGACAAGAGATGCTGCCCTGTGGTTCTTCATGTGGGGAAATAAATGTCATAAGTTATCAGCCGTTTAGTGTTATGCCTTGTATGCACCTCGCCTCCTGTGGGGATTTAAATTTCAAATTGAGACACATCATTTCTGAGGGCTGGCCTAACCCTGCACATAAGCAAAGTTAGTGGGCCCACTTAGGAGGTTGTTTTAAGCCCTCAAAATCATCTCTACTGTCCCCCAAAATAATTTCTCTCACTGTCTTATCAGAGTCTCTAAAACGCCACCTTTACACAGTTCTTTGTGTCACGTTACTGACGGTTCTTCCTTAGTTTAGTCCAGATATGTCTGCTGAGCTAGGACATTGGAAGCACCATGCTAGGTATTGAAGATGCAGCTGTAAGCAACACAGACAGAGATCTTACCCTCACAGAACTTTCATTCCATGAATAGAAGTGCAGATGGATGGAAGGACTGGGAGATGGACAATAAATAAATATAATATTAAATACCTTCATTCAACAAATATCAATTAAGTGCCTATTATGCCTAGGTCCTGAGAGAGTTTACCCAGGAGGTCATTTAGAATAATTTAATTTGTCATATTAACCAATGAGTCACCTAATAACCTCAAAAAAATTCTAATAGTGTCAAACCCTGTACAGTTTCTGTTCTCTCTGTGATCCTGTCCCTGAAGCCATTTGGTTCAGGTCTATCACCAGGACCAGTGACAGGACATACAAGGACAGGAAGGCCCTAAGCAATTCTGTCTCCAACTCTTTGGAATTCCCTCCCAAATTATCCTAATAACTGAGTTTCCTTCATGTGATCAAAAAACATATCTGAGTGTTCACCTACCTATATCTGATGTTAGAAATACAAAGATGTATAGGATGATTCAACTCTAAAGACTTCAAAGCCTATAGCGAGAAGAGAGACAAATGGAAATAAATTGTGGTCAGAGGCTGAAGCCCTATTACTGCTCACAGACACCCCCTCACTGCTATTCCTTCAAAATTAACTCACTTTCTAGACACCATAGAGCTCTGCCTAAGAGGATTTTCTGCAATGATGTAAAGGCCCCATATGTGTGCTGTCCAATATGGTGGCCAGTTACTACGTATTGAGTAGATATGTGGCTGATAGAACCAAGAAACTAAATTTTTTATTTTACTTAATTTAAATTTAAGTCTAAGTAACCACATGTGACTAGTGGCTACCATACTGGACAGCACAGATCTACAATTAAAAATGTTTCCAGGATGGGCAAACCATGAGAAGAGAGCTTAGAATCCAGGGTCTCTCAGGGTGTAGGGTTCTGATGTCAGACTCTCCAAACTGTTGCCATTCTCCTGAAAGTTTGCGTGGAGTTTCCTGTTGGAGGCCATTTTTTTCTCCATGTGGTGATTCAGGACCTAGCAACCATTCATTTTGTAACCCCAGAGCATCCCCTAGGGCCTCGAAGGCTTCTGTGTTTAAGTAGTAAAGAGGAAGAGAGAAAGCAGAAGCGTTATACTGAATTTTTGGAAAAACCCAAGCAAGGCTTGCTCTCACATTCCATTTGGAAAGTAGTCATGTGGCCACACCTAGATGCAATGGGTGCTGGGAAACGTAGTCCCAGGTTGAAGCAACCACCTCCCAGCAATAACTGCACACTGTGAAAAGAGGGTAACAAATTTCTGGTGGACAACTATCCATTCTCGCCACAACCAGCCTTTGCCCTCCACTGTGATTCTAAAGTTGAGCTGGGGAAAGCACCTAATGCATGGCCCTGAATAAAAGCTACTGCTCTGTCAGTGAAAATAGGAACAGCATTCATCAAAGTGCCACTGAACTCAATTCTCCAAACAGGAAATCAGAGGGCAAATTCGTAGCAAAAATCTAAGGATGAAATGCCCTTCATAGCCAAGGAGAGAATGTCTCCTTACCTGTGGATGAAAGAAAGCTGTGCTGTTCCCCGTCTTTTTCTCAGACATTTATTATGTGACCCTCCATTCATTAACTGTCCCCATCTCTCAGTCAGTCTGCTGATTGACCCCGCTGTGACCCGTTCCCCACCTCCTTTTTCCCCTCCACAGTCAGCTCCAAAGTGTGCCCAAACATTTGAGGGCCTAAGTCCAACTGGAGGTGAACATTTAGGAGATACGAAACCGGAGGTTCCTTTCACCCCTTGGTCCCAAAATGCTAAAGTCGTGCAGTCAGAACAGAAGGGGGAATTTAAATACCCGTGATTTACAGCTTTTATTTTTGTTTTGGCAGCTTCAGATTCAGGTTTCCTCAATGGTGAGACCACACAGAATGCATCACTCTGTTGTCAGGATCATGAATTACAGTTGTATCGATGACACCGGAACAGTGCTATGTGAGTATCTTTCCACGAATAAATACAATGTAAGCCCCATATTTCTTGTTTTTTCTGAGAATGGCCTGAATCACTAAAGCAAGAACACTCGTATGACAGACAATCCCTCCCCCCTTGGAATGTCATTGTTCCTTTACTGCAAGAGAAATGAGACTATCAACAGGTACGGTCACCACTGTAATCACATTAGCACTAAAAAAATATATATGCATTAATTCACATCATGGAAAGTAATTAATGATTTCACTGATATTAATCCACAGTAACAGAATCCATCCCCCAGCATTGTTGAGAGGTATAAAATAATATATAAAAAGGGATTATCACTTACTAATTATTAGCTTTAATTATTATCACTTGACTATAATGTACACCTATTACCCTTTTAAATACTAACACCCCAGTTCTCTTCTGAGGAGAGGAGCATGTCTATACCAATACCAACCCATGTGGTGAGTAGTACAAAGTCACCAAGGTTGAGCCCATGATCTAAAGCTTGATCAAATGACCACGTTGTACTTGACCAGTTCAGAGATGGTGAGATGACCCAAGCCAGGCCACAAAAGCACTCCCTGAAAATTTTCTAGACCCAGTGGTGGAAAAGTGACCTCAGATTTCTGTGACCCTTCAAGCAGGTAGAACACGCTTGGAGCAGCCAGGGGCCACCCTGTGAAGAGGGTGCAAACACAGATAAAGTCAAGAGAAAGACTCTGCAGCTGTGCTCCCTTTGTCTCTATCTGAACTAGCATGGGAGCCTTCGCTGTCCCCGAGTTGTCACTGTCCCTGTACCTCCATCTCTCAGTATTTGTCATGGTGTGCTGTAATGGCTCCTTCCCCTGTCTGGAGCCCCCACTGGGTTAAGAAATCAATGAAGGCAAAGACTGTCTAAAACTCACTAATATCCCCAGGACCTAGCACAAGGCCTGGCACACAGTAGGGCATCAATAAGTATGTGTGGAATTAGTAAGCAGATGACCACTCTACACGAGACTTCCCAGCTGTATTAGAATCATCCAGCCCTCTCCCTGGACTTTAACCTCTATGAGGGCAGGCATGCTACATACCAGACTCTCTGCGGGCACTGTCCTCACTGCCCAGTCGTCAGCACAGGGCAGACACTCAACATATATATTTATGGACTGCATAAATGAAAGAAAAATAGCTAGAGCAATGTTTGTAGCAATTCTATACCTAGACTTTTCACTTCAAGTAAGCTTTTTGAAAATCAGGCCTGCTCTGATTGCCTTACTTCTTTAAACACTTTAATGAGTTCTTATTACTTCTAATATCCAGACAAAACTCCATAAAATTAACTACAGAGACCTGCCTGGAGTGCTAAACTATCAGACCCCTATTTGAGGGTCACAAACCCTTGAGATTCTGATGAAAGCTAGGGTTCCCTGTTCCCAGAAGAAGAGAAAAGGAGTCACGTGATTGTGAGAAAATACTTTCTCCTGCTGTTTTACAAAGCTGATGGATCCTGTGATGCCCAATCCTGGGCTCTCCTGAGACCCATAACCCTAGGTGGGAGGCATCCCCTAAACCGCCCTCTGAGTGAGGAGAGAGGTCAGTTCCTCTAAGACTCTCCGTGGCGCCTCAAAGGCCAGGAAGCCCATCCCGCCAGAGTGCCAGCTCTCCGATAGTTAGCAATTCAGAATGACTTTTCAGAGCAATCCCTCCGTCTCCCATGATACTTGTCTGACAACTCCTTAATCTTGGCAAGAGCTGCATTAAACCAACCTGTCATCATCATCGCTGCACACAGCGGCAGTTCAGAGGAAGAGAGAGGCACACTCACTCGGAAGCAGACTCTTAGAAGAAATTAGAATCTGAGGGGCCTGCTGCTCCATAAGCAGCTCTCGGGATAGACAGGCCGGGCATGCCAAGAGGCATTAGGCCCAGTTCAGGCTGCAGGTGCCCTTCTTCTATCCAAGGGGCTGTCAGGAGTCGTCAAAAGGAATGTTTAAACAACCACTCCGCTCCAACCCCAGGCCCGTGCCCCGTTGGATTAAAATAAGGGAATGGAGCCCTGATATGAAAAGGTGTCAGGGGAAATTTGCTGAGAAAGGGATTCATTTTGACAAATTCAAAGAGCCCTGTGGTTACTTTGGTTCTGAAGAAACTGTTTCATCAGTTACTTCTGTGACCTGTGAAATTCTAGTTCTTTACAAAAGAAAAAGTGAAACTATATCCAGCTGACACCTCAAAATATTTTGGAGACGTAAAGGAAAGGAAAACAGTGAGAATAGTAAGTAGCCATGACCAGTCAAAGGCAGGGGAGGCGAAATCCCTCTCCTGGATTAACTCTTTTATGACCCATAATCTATCCGATAAGTATTAAATTGTGAACTGCAATTTTTTGGACCCTTTATTATGTGCTAAACACTTTCAAATCCTCTCTTTAGTATTTATTGAGAGTCAGTTCAAATGCTAAAGAGATGGTCACCTGAAACCTATGTACTCGTATTGATCAATGTCATTCCATTAAATTTAATTTCTAAATAAATAAATGAAAGAGAGAGAGAGTCGATTGTAAGATTGGCCCCATTCCTTCACCCCACCCACCTTGGGCAAGGTGACCTATCCCACCCCTTGACTAGGGGCTTAGCCAGATAACTTGCTTTGGTTAGTGGGGTGTTAGCATGAGTGCAACAAGCAGACTTGAAAAAGCATTCGTGCATTCCCCCTTGCATCCTGGGTCCTCTGCCACTGCCACCAGGATATGCGTGAGCCAGCCCTCTGCAGAGGGAGAGGGATGGGGAGCAGAATCAAGGTCCCCCGGGCACCTACGCAACAACCAGCTGACCCCCAGACCCAGGAGTAACCCTAGACAAGACCAGTAGACCCATCTAACCAACATCCACTCAACTCTTGACATGAGAGCAATGAGTTCACATTTTCTTGCTCACTACTGTACACTATTACAGTTTTATGCATTGCGCTTGCATGGCATTATGGCAAGAGGCAACTGACACACCAACCGTGTGCCAGACACTGTACTGAAACCATGGTAGACAGCAATAAATGAAAAGAGCAAGGCCCTTGCTCTCACATTCCAAGTTACCTTACCTAATTCAAAATTTATGTCAACTCTATAAGGTAAGCTGTGTCCCCATTTACACACAAGGAAAGAGACACAGAATGGTTGCATTACTTGCTCATGGCCGCAAAGTCAGCAAGTGGAGTTGGGATTCCCTCTCAGGCTTTGTGACGTGGTGAGGAAGTCATTAAACGCCAGTGAGCTATGGGCTCTATCTCAAAAAGACGGGATGACAATAACGCACACCTCAAGAATTATTGTGAAGGTTAAATGAGACCATACGTGTTAAAGCACTTAGCATAAGGTTCTGTACATGGGGAACTCAGGAGGGTTATTTTCTGTGGATAATACTATTTCTGTTATTGTTATTGTTGCTGTGATGCTCTGAAACCAGAGCCTGACTGCCTCACCAGTACTTTATTATATTACTGCCTCTGGTCTAGTTTCCTGTCCTTTCTACCTGATCGAGGTGTAGATAGAACTGATTGATAAGCCTGGCAAATGGCACTGCTTCGTTTCATAGGGAAAATATCAGCTCTAACCACCTTCCTTCTTTCTGAACCCAGAGGGGGTACAGGCCATTTCTGATGGACTCCCTACTGAGGGTTACCAGATGCTTAGGCTAGAAGCTGATCTGTCTAAAGATGAATAACCAGCTACATGAGTTGCAGGGCCCAGCACAAAATAAAAATGCAGGGCCCCTTGTTCAAATATTATTCAGAATTTACATCAGAGTTACAGCTATATCACAGCACTGGACCAAGCATAAGGCCCTTCTCGGTTAGGCCCTTCTTCATGAAATTGTTGTGAAAAATAAATGACACCATTCCCAGTCTTTGAAGTCATGCCAGATAAAGAGTAAATACTCAACAGTTGTGGTGTAACCTGTCACTGTTACATCTTTGCTGATGTAACAAAGGTTATCTCAGCCTGGCATGCAGCCTTCTACCCTTTTCAAAACTCCTGGGCTACCATTTTCTCCAGTGATTTTCATAAATAATCTCCTTTGTCCCACAGCTTGAAAAATAGAAGCTCAGAGGGTATCTGGAGCTTTTCGGGGCTACACAGTAAGAATTACTGAAGTCAGCCTGGAATCTGGGGCCACCACACCCTGAGCCTTTCTGCCAAGTCCTCCCAGCTCCAGCTTCACCCGGCCCTGACAGAGTGGCCGTGCAGACAGACCTATTTGGTTGTCAGGACTCCACTATGAGGCTGAGAAGAAAGATTCAATATGCACAGAGATCTGCACCAGAGGTCCCAGTACATTCCCCCAACTCAGGCTGTACTGCAACCGTGTCTTCTGAGCAAAAACCTTAGGCTACCCAAGAAGAAAGGACAAGGAGAACTGCCCCCTGGGAGAAGAGCACACGGCCCTAGCGGGGGACAAGGGAAGATGAACCCTGGCTCTGCCGCCTAACAGTTTAGACCAGTGGTTTTCAAACTTTTTGAAGTCGGGGCACATTTAAAATCCCACAAATAATTGTAGGTGCACTATATACAAATTTCTGAGAAATATGTTATAATAATTAAGTCAAATATTAAATATATATATATATATATAAAGTCCAAATGTGCTTTTATGGTAATTAAACAAAATAAATACAACAAAATTAAATTTATTCTGACATTAAAAAACATTTTTATGTTTCATTTTTTGAGTTATGCTTTTTAGAATTCATAAAAAAGAGGAATCAAAAAAATTTTTAAATGACAAAAAAGTTATCTTTATATATATATAGTTACATTCTTAGTAAGCTTTAGTAAATTCATCAGGTCCCAAAACGAATGTATTAAGTTTTTTCATTCTTGTGTTTATAAGAAACATGAGCCTGATGTGTCCTAGCAATTTCTTCAATGTTTGGGCATTTATTTGAAAAGCAAACTCTCATTTCCTCATCAATGCATTGAAGAACTCCTCTCTTTTTACTCTTAATTGTGTTGAGTGCAGAAAACCCCCACCATACACATCATCTTAACTTTACACCAAACAAAGGATAGAAGAAACTTGCCTCCAGTCTTTCCGGGCAACATGGGGGGAGTGTAAACAATCCAGCACCACAGCTTAACAGCCTTTTGTAACCTAATCAGGCAAGTGAGGTGGGGGGTTGGGCAGACTGTCAGCTTCCAGCCAATTCCCCACACCCCTGTTCCCAAAATCTAAACTCCAAAAACGCTGTTGGATTTTTGGGCCCCAACAGGCACATATTTCTCTGGAACACCATAGGGCGCACCTGGAAATCTTCTAGGGCACACCAATACTCCCTGGCGCACACTTTGAGAACCACTGGTTTAGACAAACGCTTAACCCAGCCAGTCACTATTGGCATTAGAGCCTAGATAACTATTTGCTGTGGGAATATGTTCTATGCATTGCAAGGTGTCTACAGCAGCCCTAGCATCTACCCACAACATTCAGTAGAGCAGCCACCTACCTACCTCTCCAGCTATTGCCACCAGGAATGTCTTCAGACTACTAATTGTCTCCTTGGGGTGTGGGGGGTGGGGGGTTGGCAGAAGCACAATCACTCCCAGTTTAGAACCACAGACTTAACCTCTCTGAGCTTCAATGCTCTCAACTGTCATCTAGAGATGTAATGACAAAAATACTTGCTGCAGTAGTTCTCAGGGACTGAATGAGGTGACCATGTACTGGTGTGGCGCAGGGTCTGGCACACAGTTAGATGGTCAATAAACATATGCTGTTATTATTGCAGTATTGGCCAGGGAATGGGGATCTTTGCAAGAGCTCCATAAGCTTACTGAATTTGGAGCTCAAACTCCAATTCAGCAAACGTCTATTGACAGTCCACACAGGTAAATTTTCCCAGGTACTGGGAATTAAAGGTGAATAAGATTTAGACCCTGACCTCAAGGGCTAATTCTAAATTAGTCTACTACCCACTTTGTGCGATGTCCTCATGCGATGTTTACAACCCAAGCCTCATTCAAAGCCTAGCTCTGTGACTTACCTGTGTGACTCAGGACAATTTTGCTACACTTTGCTTAGTCTCTGTTACTTCACCTCTGAAATGGAGATAATAATAAAATCTCTAAGGGCCCTACCTCTTTCTTAACCAGTCAGCTATAATAATATCTCCCAACAATACCCATGTCCCCCAGCTGCCTGTCAGGTAGCTCTCGCCTCACCCTGCTGCCTGCAGTACGGAGAGTAAGTCCACAGCATTATCAACATAAGATGCTATTTCCTTCCCATGAACATTTACAAGCATCCAGGAGGTAATTAGGGACCTGAGTTCTGGGGCAGATGAACTTGACTTGTGGTTTGTAGCCAAGTCATTTCTCTCATCCATCAGTTTTTTCACCTACACAACGAGGATAACAATGGTGCCTTCCTTCGTAGGCTTCTTGTGAGGACACAGTGAGATCACTCGTGTAAAACAGCCAGAAGCCCAGCACTGAGGAAGCACTCACTATCCCGTTGCCATAGCAATGAAGGTGTTGAGAAGGAGGATGCTGACCCAGAAGGGAAGGAAGATGTGGCCGTCTGAGGCCTGATCCAACAGCCTTGTGAGAGCTGCCACAGGAGCCCAGAATTCAGCCTCCCTCCCGGATTGCGGGGCATAACTGCAAACCTTTCAACACCAAAACCCCCTCTCTGCCCCTGCCCCTCCAGGGCCAACTGTAGCAGCTTTGCTCCCAGGCTCTTGCCAAACGATTCAAGTGGATTAAAATATGTATGTATATATTTATGCGGACAAGAAAGAGGAAAAGCGTAACTTCTAGTCAGAGCCTAAATTTCCTGCCTCCAGAGCCCAGCTGGAGAGCAGGCGTCCTAACAGAAAACAGCCGCACAATTAGCCGGAGCTCTGTTGCTGTCTGCAGCAGACTGCTTACGCCGATGTCTCAATAGGTGGTCTCCCAGTTCATCAGTTCATAAATAAGTAATTTGAAATGTGTTCCTGAGGGAAATTTTCCTCCTGCTCTCCCCAACAGACTGTACTCATCAGTTTGCCCGGTTCTCCAGGTAGCTGCGTCCTCATTTATAATGGCCAGAGGAGCCCGGCTGCTCTAATTCCTGCGTCGCTGCATCGTCTAATGTGAGTTTTCACCGGCCCACAACAGCACGCTTCTCTACACTGATGTGAGAAAGGGGAAAGAAGTTAAAAATAAAAAAAAACCTTTGCATATATTATTTATTGGTACTTTGGAGGCAGCTTTGCTACAGGCATAGGTGGAATATTTTTATACACAAAGCAAGACGGGCAAGGTGAGCTCCAGACGGAGGTTTAGAAATGTTGCTCATCAGCTCCCTGGCCACACACACGTGTGCACTGGGTGGGCACACACATGCAGCACAACAACCGCGCACCCGGCACAAACCACACCCTCCACACACATTGCTAGACTGTCTCACCATGAGTTACTTTGTTTACCTCGGTTTCTACCCTCACCACACATTCAGAGCAGTGGTGGGATTCAAATAATTTAACAACCGGTTCTCTGCCTTAATGACCATTGAAAGGATAAAAAAAAAGATATATTAAAAGGTAGTTTAGTATTTCATGCATTTCATAATTAATTAAGAACAATAAAAAAGTACACAAAACTAGGTTATAAGAAAGAGTTTTAAAATATTAATGAAAAAATTTTAAATAATACCTGACAATAAAACTGTTATTTAAGATAGTTCCATATTGCTTCTTGATTGGCATCCTCATTTGCAATTTTTTTCACCTATGAATGGAATGAACATTACTATGGGCGCTTAGAATATGCTGGTGTACAGATGAACATTAGAAAAGAGTAAGAAATGTAACTTTGTGATTTTCACACTGGGCAGCTGCCCAGGCACCCACCTTAGAGAGAACCCTGATTACAAGTGCCATTTTAACAACCAGTTTGCCAAACTCAAAAAATTAGGTATCAGTTCTGCCGAAGGGGTACGAACCCACTGAATCCCAGCACTGATTCAGACTGTGATGCATCTGAATGCATCTCAATTCATTGTTCCAACCCTGTATTTTTTTCCACTCGAGAAAATGCACAACCAGATCAAAAGCACCTGGTGACTTAGGAAAACCAGGGTCCCCCACTGGCGAAGCTAATGGAGTCACTAATTTGCCTGGCCAATAAAACCAATGATTTCTATAGTAAAAGCCTTTGAGTGAAGCCTCCGGGGTTTGCTCCAGGGGTAATGGAGGGGGCCTAGCTTCCTCTTAGCCAATAACCTAATTATTTTTTAAAGCACTAACTGTACCTTTCATTATAATAATGCATATAATTGATTTTACTGATTATGTCTTTCATGGCATCTATTAGTCACTGGGAACTATATTTACTTCTTTTTGGGTTTTTTTTATGATTGTTTAGCTTTGGGTCTCATAATAGGTAATTAATAAAATATGTTAATCTGAGAGTAATTTAACTAATGAGATCTCCAGAAATGTTTTTCTCTCCTGATAAAGGAATTCAGAAGGTTTTTGTGGAAGAAAAAGCTTTTCTGTGAAACCTTGGGATAATCTGAAACCAAAACTCACATGGATTTGTTTGCCTTCCTAATCTCTGGATGGCCAGAGAATTTCATCAAAAGGATTTAAAAGCGAATGTCAGGGTCTGTCCAGTATCAGGGGAAACTGTGCTCTTCTCCCACATGGTGACAATAATCAACACCTGCAGCCCCTTGGACAACCGTGCAGTTAGCCATTAGTCAAGCTGGCCTCCGGCTATTGGAGGGCTTGTCAAGAAAGGGGCCACAAACTAGAAGAAATGATTATTGTCATACCAAAAAACAGAGAAGTAAAACCAAAAGGGTGAGATCAAGAAAGAAAGAAAACAGGGCTAAACAAGGACAAATTTTACACTACTCCCATACTCTGGTGGGAGAAGACGACCAAACCTGGACTGCTCGCCCCTGTGCAGGAACGAGTCACCTTGTCTGCGAGGGGTGCCAGCAGCTCACCTCCGGGATGCCCACCAGACAGGATTAAGGATGCCTACAGCACAGAGTGATGCTTAAAACTGAGCGTCAAGAGCAGATGGATGTGGGTCACATTCAGTTCTGCACCTGGGACTTGGTGGCCCTGGTCCCATGAGTCCTCTCTATGTGCCATATTACCTTTCATCTTTAAGGCAGAAAGGGGTTGAACAGGAGTACCTACCCACTGGATCCATGAAATGATTGACAGAGACATGTCTGTAATGAGGGGACAAAGAGCCTGATATCCATCCACCAGGGTTTATGAACCTCAGTACAGCTGACATTCAGGGCGATAACTCTTTGTTGGGTGGAAGAGCTGCTTGAACTGTATGTACTCTGTTCAGTGGCATCTCTGCTTTGGACTACTGTGTACCAACACTCTCCTCTCCTCCAAGTTAGAGTACCCAAACTTTTCTCCAGATAGTCCCAAATACCCTTAGGAAGGGGGGCGGGGGCGGTGCATGAGGTAGGTAATATTGCTACCACTGAGAACCACTGGCCTATGCTCAACACTCATTAAACTCTATGCCTGACCAGGCGGTGGCGCAGTGGATAGAGCGTTGGACTGGGATGCGGAAGACCCAGGTTCAAGTCCCCGAGGTCGCCAGCTTGAGCACGGGCCCATCTGGCTTAAGCAAAAGCTCACAAGCTTGGACCCAAGGTCGCTGCCTCAAGCAAGGGGTGGCTTGGTCTGCTGAAGGCCCGTGGTCAAGGCACGTGTGAGAAAGCAATCAATGAACAACTAAGGTATCACAACGAAAAACTGATGATTGATACTTCTCATCTCTCTCCGTTCCTGTCTGTCTGTCCCTATCTATCCCTCTCTCCGACTCTCTCTCTGTCCCTGTTAAAAAAAAAAAAAAAAAGACTCAATAAACTCTAGCTTATACTTATGATGATCTCTGAGAATGAACTAGAATGACAAAGGAGAAAATCACTTCGGGACAAAAATATAGCATGTTCTACAATGAATTCCTCCAATCTTTGTTATTTATGATGATTGAGAATAATTTTAGAGTTTGGTTGAACTGAGTGTCTCCCCCTGATGTGCAGAGACTGCTCTCAGGAGGAGACCAAAGTCTCCTGGGAAGATAGGGAGCATTTTCCTGGAGCTGAACTGACTCAGGTTATTGATTACACACCGAGATGTGTGGGAACCATCTCACATCTCCTGGGGAACCAAGCCAATCCAAGACCAAAGCTACCATTATGCACTTGCGTGTGTGTGTGTGTGTGTGTGTGTGTGTGTGTGTGTGTGTATACATATATTCAGATATAGAGACCTCATACACATAAGTTTCTGATACATGAGCACAAAAATACTACACTACACTCTTTGCTGACTGAGGGAAAATTAAAAGTTACTTAGCCCTTACCTATTAAAAACCAATTATGAAAACTAATAGATACTAAAATGAACCCGTCCATTCTTTGACTCCTAAGACACATAACTTTCTCTAAAACTCCAACTCCCCGATGTTTTTCTAACCCAGACTATTTCAAGTTGAGATCAAGATTCATTTGAAAAGCTCTTTTTACTTAGTGAGAAAAGAAACCTTCATGAAGTGAGTACGGACCATGTAAAAGGTTCTTTTTACATGTCATCTCATTTAGCAAACTAGAATCTGCCAATTTTAGCGATCATCTGATTGCCTTGCTCTGCTGAGAGAGGAGACAGAAAGCTGCTCTTGTATACATACACAGTCACCAAAAAAACCAGATGCACTTAATACCACAGAAAACCACATAAATACAAAAGTAACGGCAATTCATACAACCCTATGTGCACTCACTCAAAAATAAGCCCCTGATGACACTCCAACTTATACACTGGGTTCCCTAATAATCAGAAATAGCATGAGCCTGAAACACACAGGTAAACCAGGAGCACCCAACATATAAATTTCAAATAGAACCTGCTGCTTGAAAATCATCAGAGTAGTCATCATGGGGAAAATTCATATATTCTACAGCCTTACACTTTCATTACAATCTTTCAGTTTTGATTTTCCATTACCTATGTTGAAGGTCAGGGGAAGTGACCATAATGTTACTGAGATATTTAGGTCTTTTAAAATCTTAATTGAGCCGTGAGGCACACCCAAACATTCAAATCCAGACTATAACACATGAAAACCCATGCCTGTTAACAGGTTCCCCTTCACATGACACCTGGGGTGGCAGATGTGGCTCTGCCCCAGCAGCCAGGGGTCTGTATTCCAATCCTCTCCTTCCACTCACTCCACAGGGATGTCTTGTTCACATCCCAGTTTCCCAATGTAAAAAAATAAAATAAAAAATAAAAACCAAGATGGTAGAATTGGCATGATTTCCAACAATCACTTGAGCTTTGACTGCCTGTGAATTCCACCTGGTGCCCAAGGTCATCCCCAGCTGATGGCCTGGTAGACAGAACTAGGGGTAATTCCACCCGGTCGTTCAAGGCTTTTCCCACAAACACCCCTTCCTTCTGTCCTCCCCCAGCTCCTCATTACTCTGCATCCCCCTGGGCTCCTGTGCAGCCAATGCACAGCTCCTCCACACCCCCCACAGCTCACTCTGCAGGTAGTGCAGGAAAAGAGCAGTGGGGAAAGACAGCCAGGGACGTTGAAGGGGTTACTTTGCCTGGGGACCCCTTTGTCTGAAGTTGTCCTCAAAAGCGGAAATGAGTTGATTTGCATTTTCCCACTGAAGCATGCAGAGTAGCTGAGGAGTGTTTCTCGTTACTGAGTACCGTCTTCTCTGGTTTGCCCTCAGGCCTTCTCCGAGGCTGGAGCAGCTCTGAAAACACCTGTATGCTGCCCATTTAAATACACGCTTCAGAAAAATCTTTTCAGGGATTTCAAAAGGGAGAGAGACTAATGCTTTCCTTCTCCAGCATACATTATCCTTCCTGTGAATGCTGAAGGCAGAAATTAACACTCTCTAGACTAGTTTATTCCTAGTCAGTCTATCCATGCAATGCCTGAGTTCTATATCTATGAACTGGCAAGTAACAGCTTTCTTATTCATTCATTTATTCCTTCACTCATTCATTCTGCAAGTACTTACTAAGCATCGGCTCTGCGCAAAAAGCACGGTGTTGGCTGCATGCATCCTAATAGAGACAACTTTGACAAGGATTCTGCTCTCAAATTGCTCACAGCCTGAGGAGATAATGTGCCTGGATGTACCCTAATATACACAGATGTTGCCTGGGAACTTCACTGCCTCTCGGAAATTGGCTTGGCCAATGTGATGGTTTATTGGAACCCCAGTTCACCTCAGGACTTCTGCAAACTCCTGGTCTTCCTTCCCTGCTGTGCACCTGAGCCTGCTGCCATGACCAGGCACCAGTATCTGGTGACTTGGGGAGCTTTGCAGAAGAACTGAAGTGAGCAGAGAGGGGTGGCATCACATGCCATAGGTCTTCCACCATCTTGGTAGCCCTCCACCTCACTCTCTGGTGGCTCTCAAAACATAGGCTCAGCAAGAGGCCTCCTGTATACATTGCTCTGTGGAACGTACATCCATCCTGCTTCTCTCACAGTGAGCACATACATCTCACAGGCCAGTCTTTCTTCCATGGCATCCTGGAAATTTGGGAATAGGTCTTGTCCATCTTTTTACTCACATAATTATATTAGTGGGAAAGCGATAGAAGCCACAAGAGGAAGCCATGCCTTCAGCAGGCAGTTAATAAATATATTGAATGAACATATTTGTTGAAGGAGAGGGTTGGAAAAGAACTATGGGTGTTCAGGAGAGGAAGAGATGGCCCTCATACAGAATTCAAAGCAAGAAGTCTTTCTAAGGAGAGCAATCACTATGCCCTGTTACCTAGTCCTTTCTGACCCTCATCTGCGTGGGCTTCATCTCCTCTGTTTTCATCCTGGACATCTGCTGGGCTCTTCATGAAACACCAGGAGATAAAGGGATCCTGAAGGTTTGAACACAGGATTTGGGAGACCCTTGGACCAAAGGGTCCAAGCTAGAAAACATTTTCAAGCTCATCTACCCTACTTCCTTTGGTTGATAAAGGAGTAATCAGACCTTTCCAAGGTCATGCAGCATGTCAGTGGGCCACAGTGCACTCACCACTCTTCCATGGCAGAGAAATCCAAACCTCTGGTGCGTTTTACTTGGCCCGGAGAGTGCTTTATGTTCCCTCTTAATTTGAATCAGTGATCAACATTGTAAAAATCAGGAAACATCACATAATAATCCAGAAAAAAATAATAATGGTCTGCCAACACTGGGCTCACACTCCTGAGCAGCAGCAATGGCTGGGGTTGGGTGGCTGCAGCCCCCCCGTCTGCACAGCCCCCCGTCTGCACAGCCCCCTGTCTGCACGGTCCTCTTCATTCCCAGCTGTCTCCCATCTAGCTGGGTTCCGTCATCTCCACAGCAGGCCTGGCCCCCACAGGCCTTTAAATGGGTAAGCCCTGCTCGCCAGCCAGCATCCTGCCCTGGCCAAGGAAAACTGTTCCACAGAACAGCCTCAAGCAGCTCTGTACGTCCTGTGATTCTGGAAGGACCAAGAAATTTTGTAATTCCTCTCACTGCCACCCCCACACCAAAAACTAATAATACTATTAATACATTCCAGGCACAAAATACAAACGAAGTGCCTTTCCCATTGTCTGGTGCTGCCTGAAATTCTGGGGCAGGAAGGCTGCCTTCAGGACTGGGGTCCTCTAACACCTTGGATTTGGGAGAGAAGTGATAAAACAAACAGTGGTCCCCAGTACACACCGTCTTCTGCTTTAATATCTTGGCTGAGGGCCACTCTTGACTGCATGTGTGTGCACTCGCACACACACACACACACACACACACACACGACAGAGCACAACATACAGTCCCCTCTCTCCTGTTGTTCTTTCTTACTCTCAAAATCAGCCGCATCCCCAATTTTGTAGAAATCTGATTCAGTCAACAAATACAAAAATTTCTTCTTAAAAAAAAAAAGCAAAATAATCTTCATAAAATGAAAACAGAGCAAATACACCTCTCTAAATCTGACAACGTGAGGCCCTCCCTCTAAAGCAGTGCTTTCCAACCGCCGTCCCACGGGCCAGGCGCCCAGGCGCCACGCAGGTCTGCGCAGGTCCCCGAAGGAGCGAACCACCCTGACTCTGTGCGGAGATGAGAGACCCAACGACCTCAGTGGAATTCGCTTACACTCAGGGTGATTTCTGCCTTAGCAGTCCCCGAAATAATTCTCCTATTTTCTCTAGTCCCCAAGTGTCAAAAGGTTGAAAGCCATTTCTCTGGAGCACCAAAGAAAGCATGGAGCAAAGGAACAGATTCCAAGGCTCAGGGAGACGGCACCGTGCTTGTGTGCGTGTGGATATCCAGAGGCAGAAGGAGTATGAACACAAGGCGGGGGTCGGGGGATGTCATTTTAGCACGGGTTATTTTAGGGTGATAGCAAGCTCACAGTCGGGTAAAGGGACAAAATATTATGTCCAAAGTGTTAACACGTATTCTTCCTCTCCATTGTTCCCACCGTGAGTCCTGGGAAATGCAGAGAAAATGTAGTGAAGCATGTTTCTTTTCAAATGGCGGGTAGCTGGCCTCTCCGTGGATCCTGTTTTCTGGCATCATGTTAATTAGGAAAGGCGAGAAAGTTTCCAGGGCTCCCCCGCTGCCCTTCCCTGTGTCTAAGTGAGGGTTTTGCAGAGAACCCGCAGCCAGCACCACTCTGACAGAGGGAACTTCTTCCTCTTGCAAGCATGCCTCCAGTCCCCAGACAATACCCCTCATTCCTCCCGCATTAACTAACACACACAACTTTCTTCCCCCACCCGCCCCCAGCCCACACTTCTCCTCTCCAAAATGTATAACATAATTGTGAAGGCTAATTATCAAATAATGCTTAAGCCTCTGGGAGCCAGATAGAAGGTTCTAGAAATGTTTTAAAAAGTCCCCAGGCTGCAATAGAAACATGATTAACTGAAACAAAAATGCCTGGTAAAAAGTTTCAAAACTAAAGTCAGTTTAAAAAAATGTTTAAGCATATGGGCAGGTATTACACACATATATGTATTATTATAATATGTACTATATAGTATCCGTGTGTGTGTGTGTGTGTGTGTGTGTGATCAATTTTTTAACAGGTCACAGAGATTCTCTGACTTTTTTAGGGCAAGTCTTTTAAAGAGAGAAATAATTTAAAGTTGACCCATCTTTTTCCTGATAGTGGGAGACCCACTGTGGATTCTGCCCACCTTTTCCCTCTTCTGAGAGAAGAAACGTCAGCTGGCTCTGGAGGGAGGGACAAGAAGTCTGCCTCCAATAAGGGGAAGGGAGAGCAGTTCTGGGCAACAGAATTCTCTTCCAGACCCAAGCATGAGCAGATAGGGCCTGACAGATGTAATCTTTATCACGGAATAAAACAGGTTCACAGCGGCGTGCCATATACACGAATCTCACATTTTATGAACTGCTGGATTGCCACACCACACGCAGCCGTGAGCAGAGCTGGGCAGACAAGGAGGTTAAGAAACAACTGGGTCTCCAACCTCCGGAGCCCCCTCCACGCCAGGCGCAGGCGTTGGTTTTCTGTCTGCACCCTCAGAGAGGAAGAAACAGCGGCTGTGGATGCACCTGTGTGGGGCCCAGCCCTCAGCTGTGATGCACAGAGAAGATAAAAATAGCACCCCGGCTGGCAGATTTCAACTGTCCTGGGACCCTGAGCAGTTACAGAGCAGAAGGGGCTGAAGTGTGTGTGTGGGGATGGGGGGATTCAGAGAAAGCATGCATAATAACTGCATGGCTGTGTGCAGAGAGCCGCAGGGCAAACGTGAGGCTCCTCACTCCTTCTCCAGCAGAACGCAAGCCCAGGATGCTGATTCTGCACAACAAGCCCTCCGACAGCACAGAGAGTGTGACCCTGTACCCCGAGTCAGGGAAGAGATGAAGGTCCGTTCTGAGACTCAGTCCACAGATGAGCATCCACGAAGATCAGCTCTGGTTGCAACACTGTGGAGGAGATGGCACCCATGACCTCCAGGGACTCGCTTTCTAACTGAAGAGAGCTAGTCCTCCTGCTTGTCTGTGTCTCACACCCCACTGGGACCCCTGCTTCATTCATGGGACTCCAGCATCAGTGAGGATTCTGAGCATGAGACGAACAGAATCTACCGGGACTCCTCTCCCCCAGATTATTGGGCTCAGCCTGAGTCAGCGATAGCGGAAACAAACACCTCTTGATTTGCACTCTTTCCTAGGATATGAAGTCACGCCAGCCACATTCGACATAGTCACCAGGGCGGGACACAGGACTCCAGAGTCCTGATAGCCGTGGCAGAACCAGGGACATCCTCCCAGTTTTTCATTAGGGGCAGAAAAGTAAGGTAGGGGGATGATTCTTCTTGTCAAGGAGCAAGCGTAAATATAGAGTACCTCTGAAAATTCAACCCATTTCTAAGGTAAAGCGTTGGTTTTCAAAGAAACTGCAAGCTTCCAGAAGACTATTTTGAGCTTCCGCCCTTGCACCAACCAGAAAACGAGTTTACTTTCCTCAGTTGTTAAGGACAATTCAGTGAGAAAAGCGTATGGATGTGGTAGGCTAACTAGTGCGGCCCAAAGACATCCATACCCTAGTCCCCAGCATCTGGGACTCTTACTTTATATGGCAAAAATAAAAATGACTTCACAGGTGTGATTAAGTGAAGGATCTTGAAGTAGGGCAATTGTCCTGGATTTGCTAAGTGGGCCCTGCACTAACCACAAGTGTCCTTATAGGAGAAATGCTGAAGGAGATTTGGCTGCACAGAGGAGTCAGTGTGAGGATGAAGGCAGAGACCGGAGTGATGGGGTCTGAAGAGGGAAGAAAGGGCCCCGAGCCAAGAAGGACAGATGCCCCGGGAAACTGACAAAGGGTTAAGTCGCCAATCCTGCCCCCAGAGCCCTCGAAGGACACCTGCCCACACTTGATTTCAGCTCGCTTTGATTTTAACCCATTTTAAACTTCTGGCCTCCAGAACTGTAAGAAAATAAATCTGTATCATTTTCTTAGCCATGAAATTTGTGATAATTCATTATAGCAGCCAGAGGAAACTAAAGCATCTCAAAAATAAAAGTCCAGGTTGTGTGGCTCAGCAACTTCATGCTATTATAATGGATGATTTCACTTTGAACCACACAGAACATGGATGTTGAGAGATAATTATTTTATCCCTTCTCTGTTAAAAAAAAATTCTATTAAGCCACAAAACATGTTTTGCTTTGACCAGTTTCAATGCATTTGCTCACGTGATTCTTGAAAGTCATCCTCGATGTTACTACCATATTTTTTGCTCCATAAGACGCACTTTTTTCCCCAAAAAAGTAGAGGAGAAAATGCCTGTGCATCTTATGGAGCAAAAAATACAGTACATATTTTATTAAATATTTTAACACACCATTTGGTTCAGAATATTTTTTTCTTATTTTCCTCCTTAAAACCCAGGTGTGTCTTATGGTCAGGTGCATGTTATGAAGCAAAATATATGTACGTTAGGTTCCGTGGTGAAACAAATAAATGAGATGTCCCTAAATCTCTCTGCTTGATAGAAGAGTGGTTTTTTGTTCCTAAGAAGCTTTAGTACTTGAGAAAGACAAAGAAAGGATTCTAATCCCATAAACGGAGAAGGTCCTTACGTTCAGTACCAGTCTCAGATTTTCAGACCCTGCGACCTGAGGGGTGGCAAAAGTCCCAAGACCCCAGACAGTCTTTTCTACTGGCCTGCTGCTGTACTAGTAACAACACTCATTGGGATCTACAGTCCATTTCCTCCAGCACCCCCTAATAAAGTAAAAGTAACATAGAAAACCATAGTCAGTCCTCACCCCAAATCATAAATCTGTTTTAAAATAGACACACATTTGCCCTGACCTCTTATGAATTAGCATAAAATCCAAACAACTGGAAATTACATTTCAAAGCCTTGACCAGAAGACAAGCAAAGAGGATCCAATACATGACTAAGAGGAGACCCTGAAGAAAAGAAAGAGCATGGGAACAGAGGAGTCTCAAGAGAACAAAGAAAATACCAAAATCTTAATTCAAGAAAGTTTTCCTAATATAAAAAAGGATCTGAACTATATTGAAAGAACGTATTATATGCCTGAGACTACCGACCCAGAATGACCAAAACCAAGACATATTATTTAAAAAGTATTGTATTTAACAGAAAAAAAAAAAATTAAAAAATTATATCTGGGCAAAGGGAGCATATAACTTAAAAGAGAAATCAAATTAAATTATCCTCAGATTTTTTTTTGACAGCAAAGCTTTTTGCCAGAAGAAATTAGAGTAATGTATTTAAGATATTCAAGGAGAGAAAATGTGAACCAAGGATTTTTTATCCAAGAAATCACAAACTGCTAATAACATGCAAAGACTCCGAGAATATTATTCCCATGGGTCCTTCCTACAAAGTCTACTAAAGAACAAGTTTCAGACAGGTATTACTGGTGAATATTAGTTACTTGTAGATAAAAGATTAAATGAGGGTTAAAAGGTACAGACTCTAGTATGTAATGGCTATATGATTTACAATGCAAATATACTACAACTACAAAAAATGGAGTAGATGATTAGCATATGCAAAAAAATATTGTATCTGCTTTTGGTAATAATAATGTCAGTGACAGTACACGTATTCTTCTGTGAATGTCATATATGTAAAGTAGTAAAAAGCAAATGCTAATTATGGGATATTCTAATTCTACCATCCCCCCATTGCCTTCAAGGACTTTCTGGTGAAAGAAAGGAGCTACTGAGGTAACACAGATGTTAAGTAAACACACTGCAGATATGAACCAAATTAGAAATATTAGTATGAACTCATGAGGTAATTGTTTATTCCAGCTATTTCCACTAAGAAGACTTAGAAACAAAAGTTAACCCAACAGTGAGCATCTCTAGCACTCACAATTGATCTGCAAATGACATAGCCCATTGAACTAAACCAGGATTTCTTGGAGAAATGGCTAGTTCCAGGACTGAGGCAGGAAATGTCCCTGATGAGTTTGGAACATCTTTCCCTGCAGTTAGAAGGAAGCTGTCAAAAACTACTAGGGTCATTTCAAAGGAACTCAGGAAGTACCCTGAACAGTTTTCCACTGGCCAAAGATGTGAGATTTGCAACAGATTGAAATTTATTAAATATAAATAAATCCAAGAGTTCATGACATATATTTTTTAATTTTTTAAACATAATTAGTCACCTTTTGAGGAAACAATGATCCAATTATCTTGAAAATAAGATAAATAAGAGGAAATAATCAAACCTTATCCTACCTATCTTATATGAACTGTAGTATGTATAACAAAATAGCAGATGAAGTATCTCTTTATAAAAAGTATCTCAAGAAATTAATAAAAAGAAAATATAGAAATAAAATTTTACTGTTTTTCAACTCCCAATGAATTAATGAATATAGACACCGAGCATCTACTTTGACTAATATCAAAACACAGCATAAAACAGACACAGAACATAACACTATAACCTTGTTAAAGGCATCAGCCTCTTGATCCAGCTACCAGTTAGCAGGAAATAGAGAAGACAGAGACACACATTGAACTGCGCCATGAGGGAGCGGTCAGTAAATCGGACTGTAGGACACTTGACAAGTCAGATGGCCCAGATTTGTCAACAAATAAATTATAAGGAAAAAAAAAGAGGTGGAGGGGAAAAGCATAAAAGGCATATCAAGTTAAAAATATATATGGGCAAGACTAAATTATAGGGTCTAGGGGGTGCACAGTTGAGTGATAAAACCATAAATAAATGCAAGAAAGTTATGACTATAGAAGTCGGGAGATGGTTACTTTTGGAGGTGGGAAAGAATTGTGCTGGAAGGAGGTACGTGGCAGAGTTGCAGGGGTGACAGGCCATTCTATTCCTTGATTTGGGTGATAGCTATAAAGATAGTCACTATGTATAATAATTCACTAAACTATAAATTTTTTGTTTTGGTTTTCTGTGTCTGTGTTTAATTTTATTTTTCAAATATATTTTTAAAGAGTTCATTAGAGTGTTTATTTGAGGTCTTCATCTCTGGGTCAGCTATTTGGTCTTGATGACCAATAAGCTCTCCCAAAGTCAGGGCTCCTTTGACTTCCCCTTTGATTTCTGAAGGAACTAGCACATAACTAGGGCCCAGCCATGATTACTGAAGTAAGCACATAGTAGAGCTCATTCAACTCTCACTGCATGAACCTAGGAGTCAGTGACTGACACTGTTTAAAAATTATGATAGAAAGGCCGTTACCACATTTTGTGCATAAAAGGCTCCCAACCAATATTTTCAATTGGCTAGTTGGGGGGTGGGTGAATGAATAGATGAACAGATAGAAGAATGGGTCAAATTATCATATATTTGAGAGCATTTGGTGGGAACTGACAGACATAGACATACAAGTATATATTCAATGAGGTCAGAATTATGGGGGTCTTTTGACCGTGGTGAAGTCCCTGCAAAGAGGTCTCTGGTCAACTATAAGCATTTACAAATGTTGAGTATCTGAAGATTGAAATTCAGGAAATGAAAAAAAAAAGAGGACATTGCGGGTGAATGAAAGAAAAGAAAATACTGATAAGCTTCCTTTCACTCACAACTTTTTCTAAGTCTGGACCTATCTGTGGCAGGTCTGAAATCTCAAATTTCAATAGTCCCATTCCATAACCTTTAAAAAAATAATCTCTGTACAAAACCATGTATGGCAAGTTTGGGGGTGGGCAGGGCTATGGACTGAGCTGGATAAGAGCTCTTTATGGCCTAAAATGTAGGTATTAGCAATGACCATAAAAAATGAAAGGTCCAATCCTTGACTTACAAAGGTGTCATCTGTATAAAGAAGAAAAACTAAGGTCCCTGAAATGTGTCAGCTGTTCCAGAGAGCACTGAGCTGAAAGAGACCCCTGCCTTGGTCCGAATACCAGGCCAGCCGAGTGGCACGCTGTCCAACCAGGGCCTGCTTCTTCTAGCTCCCTCCTTTCAGCTAATCTCAGGCCTGCCCGCCTTTTCAAGAGATGTCTCCAGGAAGAGATCTTCAAGGAGCAGACCGATTGGAAAGGATAAATGAATAGGAGGAGTCTGTGAGTTGAGATCTCAGCAAATACAAATAAAAAGAATTGGAGGTTGAGAACCGGGGAGTTTCCAGAGCCGATAGACGTCTCGGGCATTTCCCTCCTAGAACGCCAGGAGAGAAGAGAAAGGTTTCAGTGTGGGCTGGATACCTCCTATGTCATGAGAACTGTTCTAGTTGCTTTCATACACAAACTTTATTTCATCCTCCCCGTTAGCTGCCCTGTTTTACTGATGATGCAAACCAAAATTCAAAGAGACTAAGAGACTTGGTCTAAGGCCACACATCTACTAAGTGTCATAAGCCAGGATTCAAACCCATGTTTATTGTCCTTCAAAGCCCTGCCCACTACACTACTAGTAGAGACAGAATCAATGCATATTTTAGCTGACAGGTGACCTCACAATCACCCCCACTTCACAGATGAAGAAACCGATGCCAGAAAGGAGAAGCAACATACCCAAGCTCACACGGTCACCTTGTGATGGGTCCTCACTGTAGCCCAGGCCTTGTGATCTGCAGATGGGAGCTGTCATCACTTGTACCCACCGGAGTCTACAAAAATGTAGGCCTTACAGAAGGAGACCTTAAGTTCTCGTACGTTGGAGCATTGAAGGAAGCCTCTGTTCAATGCAAAGGCACATGTAAAGGAAGCCGACAAGGGTGGTGAAACACTCCAGATGTAGCAGCTGCAGGAGGGGCCGTGACCACCCCTGTGCCTAAAGGGGCCAGGCCAGGACCCTAAACCCAGAGGGAGCTATGGCTTAGGTTGAAGCTGGAGCCATAGGAGAGCTTCTAACTTCGTTAAAGAAAGTCATTGCCAGCCTGGCAGGGAGGGGAATACCCTGCCCTCTCTCTCTTTCAGCACGGAGGCCTCCTATCAGCACCTCCTGGGAGGCGAGGGATTCCCAGATGCTGCTTCCAGGGGTCAGAGCAGAACGGAGAAAGAGGAGAATGGAACTGGAGAGCAAATGCAGACTTCTGAGCACACAGCTATAGGGATGCTTCTCTGAACCTCAGTCCTTGGGTAGAGCCCTACCACAGCAAGTTAAAGACAACAAAAACAACAAAAGTCTCCCATCTTAGTGCAGGGCCAAGAAGGTTTGGCATGGGAACACAAAGGGCAGATCACAGCACTGAGCTGGGTTTCTCACTGCCCAGTGCAGGAGTGTTCCCCTAACGTGGTCAACCTGTCTGTGATAAAAGGGGACAGAGCCCCATTCTAATCACCTCAGGATCAAAGGCATTGCTCTGGGACTCCTCTGCTTTGGTACACAGGTCCATACCGGTAGTCAAGCAGAGAGCTGCTGGTGTTTCAGATGAGCTTGTGTGGGTACGTGAGGATTAAAAATAGGGGAGGAGAGATGCAGAAACTGTGTGTATGCATGTTGGCTGTGCACCTGGTCTTGGAAATCAATGCCACCTTTTAAATAAAGACAATTCCCAGCCCTGGCCAGGCAGCTCAATTGGTTAGAGCATCATCCTGATACGCCAAGGTTTCAGGTTCAATCCTTAGTCAGGGCATACACAAAAATCAACCAATGAAGGCATAAATTAGTGCGACAACAAATCAATGTTTCTCTCTCTCTCTCTCTCTCTCTCTCTCTCACTCACACACTCTCTCACACACACACAGGCTCCATCAGGTCTCTCAGGCCCTTTGCAGCCCTCCATCCCCCACTGAAATTACAACCTCAACTTCCACTGAGCCCCCCTCCTCTCACTGATTTGGTTATAGTTCCTATTCAGTTTAAATCAACAGTCTGATTTTATCAACACTAATGCTTTCTGGGGGGTTATTTCTTCAAACAGACTACGCTCTTCTTTGCTATCAAGTTAATTTTATGTTCTTTGTTCACTTTCCTAATCTGCAAATTACATCCTCCTGTTCCCTGATTACTTACTATTGGAAAAACAGCCCTTTTTTGCTCCCAGTTTGAATATTCTCCGCCTTATCTTGATGGCCCTAATCTCTCTCCCCCACTGGCCTCTCATGGCAGTCGTGAGGAACCAGCAGGGCAGGCGCCTGCGCCCGCCAGCACAAACCAAGCGCTGCTGGCTGCATCGCGAGGCCCGGCCTGCCTGCCTTGCTCCTCCACCGGGGGCCCTTCTTTCTCTTTCTTTTTCTCTCCAATCGTTTTTCTCAACCAGAGTGTGCAAAGAGGCTCGGCTGCCGCAGGGAGGACTAGAAGTTCTGGGATCCTCTCCATGCTCTCAGAAAGTCCTAGTGGAATGAGAGAACTTCCTACACTCGGAGAAACAAGGACAAATGTTCGGAGGCTGACATTTGGCTGATACCACATGAAAAATGACCTGACTCTTGTTGGAAGCGCCTGGAGGGGGCGGGGCTGCTAGAGGAGGAGAGATCACCGGGAATGATAAAGGGAAAACACAGAATCCCTCTTACAGGGTCGGGATTTCTCGAGAGGACCGGAAGCGCAGGATGGCCCTGCTGTCAGAAACGTCCCGGACAATTAAGCATGTTTGTAACCGCATAGACGGACCGAAGGAGGGGAAATGAGGAAGGAGAAAGAGATTGACAAAAATTTAGGAAAACAGAGTTGGAAGGGATCTTAGCAAACCTCGTGCTTTACAGATGAAAGCACTGGGGCCCCAAAAACCAGATCGCAAGTCCTAACAGCAGCAGAGTGATACTATTGATGTAATAATAATGGCAAGTGATAGGTGTTCACTGTTACTTACCAAACCAGCCCACCCTCTCGCTGCTGTTTAGCATATGTATGTTCATTTCCGCCTCTGCGTTTCTAGGTTCTCGGTAACAATAAAAGCTAGTATTTATGGTGTGCTGTGCCATCAGACACTGTTCATCAAGTGCTTGACATGTCCTATCGTATTTAATCCTCCAAAAAAATATTCCTAAGTACAGTTCGCATTTCCATTTTACAAGTAAGAGAAAAATGAGACACAAAAAGGTTGATAACTTGGTGTGGGTCCCAAGTAGGAAGATGCAGCCAGGATTCTACCAGGTTTGCATCCTGAGTCCACATTAAAAAATAAAAATGTGGAATGTGACTCAAATTGGTATTGTATTCACACAAAGCTTGCTCCTGCTTTAGTCCTGATGCTCTAATTCATGGGGGACATTGCACTCTGTCCAAGCCCCTCCCAGCTTTCCCATTACTTCTGATTCCCCTAAGCCAGCACAGAGGTAAAGAGTCAGGCAAATAGTAAATATTTTAGTAATATTTTAGGCTTTACAGACCACATATGGTCTCTGTCATATGTTCTTCTTTTTGCTTCTGTTTTTTTAAAAAACAAAAAAACAAGCCTTTAAAAATGTAAAAAATCATCCTTCGCTTGAGAGCTCCCTCCGACCCCTTCCTAGACCACCAACTCTTGGAGTCATGCTAAATTGTCCCTTTCTCACCACCTGTGCATTCAGTCATCAAGTTCTTTGTGTTTGGGCTGCCCCTCAATTATTTCAACTGTCCCCATGCCTGGTCCAGGCACCCATTTGGTCATGCATACCCTGGTC
Organism: Rhynchonycteris naso; assembly: GCA_037038555.1. Taxonomy (NCBI): domain Eukaryota; kingdom Metazoa; phylum Chordata; class Mammalia; order Chiroptera; family Emballonuridae; genus Rhynchonycteris; species Rhynchonycteris naso. The sequence continues at coordinate 116,283,005 of CM073003.1, read as the reverse complement.
ACTGAAGAGGTCTCCTCTGCTCACCAAAGCAGGCCACATGTCACTGCCAGATCTCTCTTCCCAGGGATTGGCACAGATCATACCCTTGCTGAAATACCTTCAGACCTATGCCCCTTACTCTGCATTCAAAGACTGGTCACCCAAGGCGTACACACACACACAGTTACCAGGTCTTTAATAAGAATACAAAAACAACAGTTAACACTTAGTATTAATATGAGCTAATCGCACTGTTAACCAGATGGATAATCTCATTTGAGCCTCCTCAGAACCCTATCAGACAGGGCTGATTATGAGTATCTGAGGCTCAGAGACCAAGGAATGAGTCAGTTTACACAGTAAAATGGTCAAACTAAGAACTAACTTGTGACCATCACAATCCAGGAGCTCTTCCCTTGACCCAGATCCCACATTGCCCCTTACATGCCTCCCCTTGTCCTCCCAGAGCCTGGGTACCAGCCCCACCAAGGAACAGCCTCGGAGGGACCTCCAGGTCCAGAGACAGTAAACAGGTCACCCCGTGGAGGGAAGCAATTGCCCTGGAAGAGAAGTGAGTGCTTCTGAACTGAGAGCACCATCAACCAAGCAGCGATGACCCTCAGAGGGGACAGCAGATTCCAGTGGATGTCCCCAACAGCAGGCTGCCAGCCAACAAGTGGGCAGCTCAGAGCAGCTACATCTCAAAAGCAGCAGACCAGGGCAAGCTACTAACATGTGGACCCAGCCATGCCACAGTTTGCTTAAAAGCCACACTGTGTTTCCTGGGCAATGGCCGCAGGCCAAAACACACACATTCCAGCTTTTACGACTATAAGGCAAGCATTCTTTTAATGGCTCTTGCCCTGATTGTGTGGCGTTTTGCTTGTTCCATCCCTGGCGTTTTCCCCTCCCTCAGCCCAGCTCTGCCCTCTGCCTCCCTTGCTCCCGCTGTCCCGCTCCCAAGCATCCTCGCCACTCTCTCCCCTGCCTTGCTCTTCTGCCCCTCTCCATCCCAGCCACTTCCCTCCGAGGGCTCTTGGTCGGCTTTGCTGTAATCATCCGACTTCCTCTCCCTCGGTTTTCCTGTTTGCCTGGCCTTTCAAGCTTGTCCGCGTTAGCACGGACTTGGAAGCCCCAGGGCAGTGTCCTTGTCGCCAGCTTCACCAGAGGCTGTCCTTCCCTCTCCCCCAATGCGCTCCTCTCTGGGGCCCTTTCCCTTCTCTCGGGACACTGGTCCCTCCTGTCCCACTCACCCACCCCTTTACCTTCCCCTCTGTTCTTTGTTCCCTGTCCTGCTTTGCCTCAGTCCTCCTCTCCCTCCTCCTAGGTCCCTTCCTGGTTTCCTACTCCTCCTGCCCTTATCTTTGTTTTCCTTCCTCCTGCTGCTGATAGAGTCGGAGCAGTCACAGGCTACGTCCCTGATGCCCAGGGCAGACCAGAGCCTGACACTGCCCGGGGGAAGGGAGGCTTGGACCCTACAGCTTGCCCCTGCAGTTTGGAACAGAGCTAGAAGGCTTCGGAATAAGGTCACCAGGAGTCCCAGACACCCTGGTTAGCAGGCAGGATGAAGAAAGGACTGACCCGTTTGCCCACTGTCTCTTGTAAGTCTAGGGATGGGACATGTTATTTGTACATTGCAGCCTTAGGACAGAACCTCAGTGACCATCGTGCCCCCTCCTCACAATACACACACACACACACACACACACACACACGGATTTCTTATTCACTTCTGTTCAGAGCCAAAGGCCCCGTGACTTTTCAGCTGTAAGGTGTGGAACACCCACACTGCAATGTAAGCGCTGCAGAGGGCACTGGAAACCCCACGGAAAGAGGTGCAGCTTCTGGGGAAAGCACTGTCTTCCCTCCATCCGTTCTGCCTCTGCGCATCAATTCTTTTCAACTTCAGTCGTTCCTGCTTCGCCACTCAGGCCTTCTGGAGCAGAGCTGGCGTCTTTCCTTGGAGGACAGCGCCACCTAGCAGGTGAAGTGCCAGATCCTTAGCTAAGAGCCCAGAAGAAACCTGCTCTCCAGTTCCTAGGCCCCAATGGCTCTTTTTTAACTAACTTTCAGCCAGCCAGCCCCCCAAACTGGTCTGAAATCGTGATTTAACCCTTTGGCCTTGCTGGACATTGAAGTTCATTTCCAATCACCAGCTATTTCCCCAGTGTCTGATTTAGTTTTCGTTTGTGGCCATAGTTTCCGGAAAAGGCAAGAAAGTTCTAAGTGAGCCAGCAAGCAGTCTCTGCCTGATGCTTAAGGAGCTCCAGGTGTCTTTTCCACAGCGAAAGAAATTGCACATCCTAAAGATATCTGAATGGCTCCAATCCTTCTCTCATCTGGAATTCAGTGGTAATAGCTGCTACTCTTTTCTTTTTCTCTCGTTTCCTCCTCTCACATGCCCTGAGTGCTGCCAGTGGACCCGGTACTACGCTGAGTGAATTAAGGGACAGCTGGGGTCTAGCTGTGCGAAGGGGCCAGGGAAGGGAGACTAGAAGACATACCCAAGACCCACCCCCCAACTTCTACCTCTATCAGAACAGCTGCCTGTTTGTCTAGGTCTTACTTATTCATCTTCTGCTCAAGATTCTGTTTGGATAAGGAATTTTGAAGCATTAGAAGTTTGAAGACATCTGCTTCACTATCACATGTCCTGCTCGACAGCTGAGGACACAGGGCCTGGAGAAGCTGACGGACATGCCCAAGGTGTTAGAATTAAGGGACAGACTCCCTGGAGCCTACTTTCCTAGCTCCTGGACAAGAATGCCCCAACTTCCTCAAGGCCAGGATTCTGCAGTGGGAATAAGGGCAAAATGAGCCACTCTGACTGTTATGTTTTCACTTGTTTCTCTCCTGCCAGATTCTGTGCAGGTAAGATGTGGCAAATGAGCCTGCTAGGGAAGCCGTAACCACACACCACAGGCCGGGTGACTTCACCACAGAGATTTCATTTCTCCTAGTTCCGGAGGTTAGAAGTCCAAGATCAAGGTGTCAGCAGGGTGACTTTCTTTGGGAGGCCACAACCAAAGGATCTATTCCAGTCGTCTCGCTCCTTGGCTTGCAGAAGACCATCCACATCCTGCGTCTTCCTATCATCATCCTTCTGCACAGGCTCCTGTCCATGTTTCTTCTTCTTACGGGGACACCAGTCATACGGGATCAGGGACCACCCTAATCCACTTTAACTTTACCACCTCTGTAAAGACCCTAGCTCCAAAAATGGTCACTTTCTGAGGTACTGGAGGTTGGGACTTCATAAGTTTTTTGGAAAGACACAGTTCAGCCCTTAACAGATAGAAAATAGTCCTAATTTCCCTTGCAAGCCTTGGTCAATTGGTCAGGGATGCCTAGATGCCCTGCCAAAAAGGGTGAGCAGGCTGCTTTGAGAGTCCACATGGGGTCTACACTGCCAGTGTCTGCCACAGGGCTGTGTGACTGTTGCATTTCTACCCTCAGTGATGAAGGGTATATAGACTGATTCCTTTTAGCAAAGAACATATATCATCATGACATACCTCAACATACCAGAACATTCCAAAGTCATGGAATTTTGAAAGAAGGTACATGACAATCATGTGGTCCTGTCAAGCCCTTCATTTTGCAGGTGAGATCTAGGAACACTGTGCCTTGCCTTAAATCACTCAACTCCTATACCAACATTGAGACTAGACCCTGACTTCCCGTATTTGACAAGTGTCCTGCCCAAGACCTCAGGTTGCTCTAAGAGCTTTTAGGAAAAACACCCTTTTTTTTTATGCCTCCTGACTCAGTGTGTGGCTGACCCATGCGGGTGCAGGGGCAAAGGCACATGGGAGAAGCTGAGGACACTTGCCTCCTAACTTTATGCAGAGGCTATGAGTCCAGTTCATGTTCTCCTCTTCCAACTCTCCTCTTCCCACTTCCCTCTCACTTCCTCCTCTAGGTAAGTGGGCCTGGACCAGCTTCTGGGAACCTTTGGGATAGGTATTTATCATCTGGAGGGAAATCTCCATGTGAATAGGTGTGAGAGAACCCAGAACTGGTTAAGAGCTCAGGTCTGGAGAAAATCTAGTTTCAAATTACAGTCCTCCCACTTTCTAGCTGTGTGACCTCAGACAAGCTCCCTAATGCCTCTAAATCTCAGTGTTCCCTTCCCCCCAAAACATGTGGCGAATAACAGAACCTAGCTCATAGGGTTGTCATAAGGATTAAATGGGATTGCAATTACCTGTGCTATTATTAGTATTATTTGTTCAACAGATATTTAGGAGGTATGCATGCTGAACTGCTTGAGATACAAAGATGTATAAGACATTGATTTTTACTTCACAAAGTTCTTGACCAATTACAAGTCAGTTCCAATATGTTATCAAGTGCCAAATTATATATCTACCCAAAGTATAAGGCAAGAAGAATTAATTCAGCCTCAGGATCTGAAGATGTTCCTTTTCATAGTTGATAACATTTGTGCAGGACCTGGAAGAAGGAATAAGATATTGCCTCAAGTTCTCACCGAGGAATTAGCCTATGCCGAGGGGGGCACAGCCTGTTGTGGGAAACGTGAGGGTGGGCAGTGCCCAGAGAGTGGTAACTCCCTGGATTCACTCTCTCTGTTCCAGGGGAACAACCCTGGAAATCAAACAATTGGACCTGACCCTGGCTGATGGCCTCACCTCAGTCAAGTCACCCTACTTCTCTGTGCCTTCGTTCCTTCAACTGTCAAATGGGATTAAATTCCCACCAAAAGGTCCCATAAGGTTTTAAGGTTTAAGTAAGAGGTGTGTGAAAGCTTTTGGGAAATTGAAAGAGATGTCAGGCCAATAATAACAACAGTAACAAGTGTTTCCTGAGCACTTACTACCCCGGGCACTGTATCAGGGATTATAAGCACTGTGTTATCGAGACAACCACTACAACTGCCCCTTGACAGTTGAGAAAACCCTACAGGAAGAGGGTGAGTCGCACAAGGTAGTGCAGCTCGTAGGTGGTAGACCTAACGCGGATGTGTGAGAGCCTCCCTGGACATGCTGGAACCACTGTCTAGTTATCAGAGGGTCTGGCTAGATAGCCTGAGAAATAGAGGCACCAAGCAATGGCACAGCCATGAATGGAGTCAGGTGCAAGTCAGCACCCTGCTTGAGTCCAGCCTGCCACCCCGGAGAGAGGCACAGAGCATTCTGGGTCTCCCTGTCTTTACTGGGAAGTCATAGCCATACAACGTCGCTCTTTCTTTGTCCAGTGGATGCCAAGAAGAGCTCAATATGCAAATGTCAAGTTTCAGTGCAGCACACCTCAGGTCACTGCCTGGATTAATGGACAACCAGAGAACAGAACACATGCCTGATTGCTTTTGCTAAGTTCTGGGGCCACTCCTTGGTCACTCTACTAGAGGATCCAAGGCTACTGAAAGAGCTCCCTTGTCCCCTACAATAAGCTTTAACAGAACAGGCCTAAGGGAATGTGAGTGAGGGTAGGAAGGATCAGCTGTCAGGAGCGGAGAGGAAGGCTGGCTGGGACTCCCAGGGCAGGCCTACTGGTGAGGATGTAAGAGATGCAATTGGGCAGCCTGGGGGTGGGGCCAGCTGAGACCTCACAGCCCGACAGAGCTAGCTCAGGATGGCAAAGCAGTCCCATCCACTGAGGAAGCGGGGAAGTAAATGCTCCCAATGAGAAGATGGCACCCGTGCTGCCTAGAGCAGGGGAAAGCCCTGGCTACAATTTCTTCTGCTTTTGAAGAAAATAAGGAATGGGAGGGAGACAGCTCCTGCTGACTCAAACAGGAGCACAGCAGGGTAGCCTTGGGTGCTAGCTAGCTATCTACAGCTCGCTCCATTCCAGCCACCTGTCCAATTTGCTTTCCTTTTCCTCCTCTTTTACCTCTTCCTTCTCTTCTCTTGCTACTACTTCCGGATAATGTTTATGGAATACTATTTCTCCACAGGTGCTAAGTGCTTATTTGATGTGCACAGCTACCCTCGGAGGGAGGCAATATATGAAGATTTCAGAGAAGAAGAAACAGAAGTTCCGAGAGGGTAAAATGAAGTGCCCCAGATCAGAGCTGTGACATGGCATTCACACCTGATGCCGTACTCTGAAGCTCAGCATCTCCCCATTGCACGTCCTTGCCCAGAAAGCCTATCCACAGACAGGGAGCCTTTGGGGCACTGCCCACAAGACACAGCACTTGGGCTGTTCCTTTGTCTTCAGTGAAAGAAGTCACTAGCTGTGTCACAGTGTACATCCCTGAAGGGAACTTTCTTCAGAAGCAAGACAGAGATGGAAGAAAACCTTCAGCCTTCTGTGGGTTTGAGAAAGCCGTGATCCCACCCCAGGGCAGCGGGCCGGAGAGGAGAAAGCAGGATCAATGTTCTAGGCTGGTGAAGGGGTGGACTTTGAAGCCAGACCTTAATCAATGAGGCTGTGGACAACTTCAAATGAAGACATTTGAGCAAGTGAGGGTGAACCAAGAGAGCCTGGGGTCCTGGTGCAACAATGGACGGAACTGAGCTGAAGCCTCACCCAAAAACGGTGCCGAACTCTGCTCTCCCGGCCACACCACAGGCCAGGGACAAACCACATCACTGGAAGATTGACCATATTCCAACTCCTCCCTCAGTGAGTACCCAATAAAGACAGGCCATCCTTTGGGCTAAGTAAGCAAGCCCTGGGGGTTGGAATAATTCAAGGGGTGAGGAGAGACTCTGAGCTTCCTTTAATAAGGTCTCTGAGGATTTCAAGCAATTAAATGGAAAAATAAGAAAGATGATGCTATTTGCACACAGAGGTTCCTCCAGAAGCAGTGATAGTATTGAGGTTTTCTCGGCGTTTCTCCTCTTGGTCTTTCTATTCCACTGGCCTTATAAGACAAAGGAGCAATTGAAATAACTTGCTCAAGACAGTGCTAACTCACCAACATAAGGGTGGTTTCTCTCCCCCAACCAAGTCAGAGTCTCCACAGATGGCCACACAGGCTGTGCCCTGCTCAACACCAAGGGGCACTATTCACACGGACTGTGATGTGAATGGTCAGGGGGTACGCAATTAAGGGGTACTGAAAGACACCCTCCCACCTTTTAAGAGTAAGGTCAAATCCACCCTTCCGCACTCGGGCTCCCCAACAGCCCTGCTGATGGGAATCACTCCCTTTTTTTGTATACCCACCGTCTACTCTCTACAGTCAGAGACTTCCTGCCTTAGTTACTGTTTCATGGACACAATCTATCTTTCCCACCAGACTATCCTTAACCTCTTCAGAAGAGTCCTGGGACCCTTTTAAACCCTATCAAGGATACAAACACATTTCTCGGGGGGAGGGGGGTGGACTGCACAAACACCTGTAATTTCATATCCAATGTCAGGAAATTCGTGGACGCCCTAATGTCCACCCTCGGCCATTTAGAGTGCAGTTTCCATGGAAGCAGAGACATATCTGTCCTGTTTGCCGTAGGATCAGGAAAACTAGCACAGTGCCTGACACATAGCAGCACATTGAATGCCTGCCGAATGAATACATGATTAAACCCTGGACGGTTCTTGAGTGAAGGGTCAATGTCAGGACCATTTCTGGAGCCTCAGTGAGTTTTCAAGACAATGCACCCTCAAAAGCAGCCTGGCATAACACTCAAAATGCTAGTTGATTGATACTTGCTCAGTCCCCTCTGGCATGGGCACCTCAATCAGCCTGATCCTTCCAGGCCTGGCCAGACAAGGAAGCTTCACCAAGCTCCAGGTTCTCCATCATGTCCCTGCTGGTTGGGGGTTCTGTACACTGAATGGAAAATCTGACGTGATGACTTTTGGCCACTTCAATTCCTGAGAATTTATGCCTCCCTTTGTTTCTACCCAAGGAGACAGGGAAGTTTGTCCGTTTGGGTGAATGATAGTATTAATAAAATCACCATCATCCTGTGTATAGCTTGCAAATTGAACTGTCTGCATTTTCACATCCTCTTCTGGTCTTGTTAATGGGTCCTCCAGTGAAATAGATAATGTCCTCATTTTACAGGTCGGGAGGCTGAGGCTCAGAGGCCAAGGAACTGGCCCAATCACTCTGCGTGTCCAAGTGCAGAAGTAGCTGGAACTCTGTTTCTCTAGCCTTCTGCTGACCTCAGGCTGCCATCTGAGCGATGACTGAAGCACACATTAAATGGCCCCCATAGGCAGGTGTCAGCATTCTCTGAGTTGACCTATCTGGGCCATGCCTCAGAGTTGGTCTGTATCAACTTAGAAAAGAAAAGCTGCCCAGCAAGGATCCCTGCCACAAGCTTCTAGCTACCGAAGGCCGGGCCACACCTGGCCAGGGACTGCCATGAGGACTCTATTAAGCCAATGGTCAGCAACACTGTTGCCCCAAATGCCCCCCTCTTCCTCCATCACCCACGGCTGGCCACAGAAACTATGCCACCACACCTCTTCTCTCCCAAGGGTGGGTCAGGTATGTCCCACACCTAGGCCACAAGGCCTGACAGAAGTTGAGGGCCTGGAACCTCAGCTTCCACAAAGAACAGTCCAGATGGCTGAAGGAAAGAAAACGAGATAGGAAAGTGAGTTTAAAGGACCTCAGAGCAGGGCCCCCTGCTCAAAGGAAGAGAAGTCAGAGTGGGAGGCACTCTAGTCTCTATGGATGACTGAAACTTGCTTTTTCCCATCTCTATCAGAAGCAAAAAGGTAAGAGCTCCTGCTGCAACACACAAATTTTAGCTTGAGTGTGAATAAGGGACTTCCCAACTGCAGGAGTGAATGAGGCTGTAGAGTGTAATCCCCAGCTAGTGTCAAATCGCTTAAGGGCAAATCACCATGCATGGAGGAAACGGGGTAGACCAGCTGACCTCTACACAGCCTCCCTTCCCAATCTGAAATTATGTTGCCATCTTAAATCATTGTAATATCTTACACCTAGACTTTACAGTGTTCAAAGCACTTTGATGGAGATTGGATCGTCTCTGACAATACTGGAAGGTGGTCTGGGAAAAAATTACCAACTCAGATGAAGAGTGAGATCTTGGGGCCCATACAGGGTAGCACTTTTTCCACCAAGCTGTAGGAAACAAGGAATCTTACCAGGCAGAATCTCAACGCTTAGCAGCTCAATTCTCAAGGTCTGAATCCTTGCACCAACCATTTAGAATTCTGAGAAAGCCCAGGGAAGCCTGTCCGCAGACACTAGAGGCTGGGGGTTGGACAGCCGCATGGCCTCAGCAGCCAAGAGTGAGAAATCACAGTGACACTCCTTATCTGGCCAGAGCTGCCGGCAGATAAGGTAGAAAATAGTGCCGTTCACAGCCACTTCCTGGGTTTGTGATCAAGCATTTGCCCTCAGTCCCATTTAAAAAAAAAAAAAAAGCTCCAGTCATGAAATGCTTTCCTCTTCCTTTTTGTCTTCTCTCTGTTCTCTGCTCACTCCCAAAGCCTCCTTCCTTATCTACCGCCCCGTCCCGGAAGCATGCTAGTCCTCACCTCTCACCTCTCATTCCAGGGCACAGAAGCCACTACAACTGATCCAGATGACAGGTGCCCCCAAACATTTCCCACTCTCAAGAACTCATGTTTCCAAAATGCAGGGCATGTGTATATGGACCGGCTAACTCTCTAGCAACTTCGTGGGAATTGCCGTATCACAATGTCTTCCCTTTGTACCAGGAGCAGACGTGATGTATCTAGTCAACAACTGCACTAACAGAGATACGGGAGCCCCCCAGCTCTGCTGTATGAGTGCAGGACCCCAACCCCCCAGCCCCCTGGGCAGCTGGGTGGCAGACACAGGGACGCCACCCCCCACATGAGCTACGTGTGCTGCACATGAGAAAGGCTGAACACTGGTCTGGCGGATGGACCTGCAGCACTCAAACCCAAGGCTCCTGCAGAGAGGAAGTAAAGGCACTAAAAGGAAGCAAAAAGTCGAGCCCACAGAACGGATCCCAAAGACAAATGCTACTTTGCAATATGTCTGGCATACACCCCACTCCCTGTCCCCACTGCCACCCCCAATCCCAATCCATATACACATAAACACCACAACCCAACCAAAGAATGCCTATGGGCTGCCTGCCTTTTATCAGTGACTAACATGGGATCCAGAGGCCTTCTGACCACCCACATGCCTCCATTTCCAGGACATCTATTTCACTCTTGCTCTAGTCCTCCTGAGTTCTGTGAGTGAGGCAAAGTGGCCCAAGACCACACAGAGCGTAGAAGCAGGCTGCATGAGAAGCTATACCAAGCACTAGTGTGCCTGGATGGGAATCCTGGCCCATCACCTACTCCACCTGTGACCAAGGGCCCATTATACAACTTGCCTAGACCTCTCTTATGCTAGAGTAGGAATTTTAATAGTGCCTACATTGTTGCAGTCTACTGAAGATTAAATGAGATGATACAAGGACATGTTTAACACTTGGTACATAATAAGTGCTCGATACATTTTAACAATATTAGAAGTCGTGTCTGGAGCCATTGCCTTTGAATTTGTGGTAGCTCTTTGTTGTTGTAGTAGTAGTTTTCCATACCAAATTACCCTTTGTGTCATCGAGAAGAGGTTGAGATATATATGGCTCAGCTTCTGATTCAGGGGAACGAATGACCCTTAAAAATGTCATCAAAAGTGAACTTTGTCCTTGCTGTGGATTCAGATCAACAGTTCTGATACCTCCTTACTCTAAGACTCAGCCCAGTGAGAGCAAAGCAGACCCAAAACCTGAGATCTCTCCATGATCTCTCAAGACCAGCCTCTTGAATCAAATTACAGAAAGGAGTCTCTTTTTCAAAAAACAGCTTTGATATCAGACTAGCAAAAAGGATACAGTACTCTGGTCTTAGGGATACCATTCTTATCTCGCTAGTGATTCTTGCAAAGAAAGATATAAAAGTCTCATTCTTCCGCAGAAGTGCTAGAGTAGAATTGAAGATTGTGCAGTTCAGGGGAGACTTGCTATATAATATCTGAAATCACTAGATATTTGAAAGCAGAAATGTCTTTCTCCTTTGAGTATTGCATCCTAACTGCCACCCAGAGATGATTTATATGTGCTCATCCTTATTACAGACTACACATAATAAAGGCATGATAGAAATCATATCTGCATAGATTCAGGCAGCTCTGGGAGAGAGGCTGCCAGTTTTGTTTGACAAGACACTCAATCAAGAAAAAAGGTTTAAAATATTCCAGGAGGATCTCACTGCCTGCTCAAGCCTGTATATTTTTATCCAGGTAACAGAAATCCTAATTGAGCACAACATTAGTACTCATTTCTCCTAACTCCTTTTCGCAATAAGAAGCACAAAAGGAAAATTATGGAAACGCTTTGCTTTTGTGGGCTAAGGTAATAAAGAAGAAGAGTTTGCCATTTGGTTATTTTCCCATAAACTCTGGCATCATACTGGTGTGGGTACTGCTAAGTAGAAGTGAAGACTGCAGAAAGAAACATACATAGGGCTGAGTTTTCTCCCTCTATTTTTGACTCACTGCGTGAAAACTTTCCTTCAGGGTTTTTTCATATGTTTAAATCCTTTTTAAAGTCTTCCTTGCACTTAGGATTTATAGCAGGGTCTGGACGGGAGAGGCGAATGAGACACTCACCCAGGTGCAATTTTAAGGGGGCACTGAAAACTCAGGAATCAAAATAAATAATATTTTAATGCAACATGTCTTAAAAATGGAAATACATGCCAAAAAAAAAAAAGCCTGTGGTGAAGAAAATATCCGAATTTTAAATAAAAACAGGAACCAAGCCTGCACTCCCATAACACCCCTCGTGTGCTTTGCCCCACAACCCTGGTCCCAGCTCCCAATAGATGGATTTACAAAACCAGAGAGTTGGTCTACCGGTCCTATTTTACTAATCGTATCTATTGATGTCATATTAAAATATTATTTATCTTGATCCCTGCATAGTGTGGGGGTGTTTTCTGGGTGTCCCTTTAAATTTCACACAGGACAAAAATGCCTTTCTTGCCTCACCTTAGTCCCAGACCAAAAAAATGTAGACAGAGATGCTCTGAAACCCACAAGGAAACTTGGAAAAAACACAAATTGAGTCATTTAAATAGCCCTCTGTCACCATGGCATCCAAGGGCACCAAACACCTTTCCTCCAGACTAAAAGCAAGCAGAGAGGGGTTCGGGGAGAGGTGACACCATCGTCGCAACTCCTGCAAAGAGTCTCTCTTCAGTTGGTTCTAAGAGCTGACAGGCGGACAAAGCGTTCAACGGCATAATATCAAAACAGGGAAAAAATTAAACCTGTAATAATAAAGTTAAATGTAACTCTTTTAAAGCATAATTCTTTTGAGAGACGAGTTTCATGTTGGACCAGCATTTGAAGGAGCAGTAGTCATTATTAACGGGAACCTCTGAGAGGGAAGATTTAAATCACCCAAGTAATAAAAGCTGAACAAGGACTAGCACCTTGAAAGGCACTTCGAGAGAAGATTGCATACAAATGCAATTAAAACGCTGCTTATAAAATACTCAGATGTTAATTGGGTTCAGTCCCAGAAGCCCCAGCCGTACAGTATGTCAGAAGTTAGCTGGTTTGAAGTTTAAAAAGAGTAGTTTAATTTGTACACCTTGTCCTAATTACAGAGCTTTCTGCAGCCCGCATATCTGTATGGTTTATTGTAGCTTGGAGCTTTGTAAAACAAACACACACACCAGTTAATTGGGTTATTGCGATGGAAAATTGGGCTACAGAACAGCAACCTCTCTCGCTGGCGTGCCTTTACAGCTGGTAATGAACACTCCAGCCACGTCAGGGAACCCTGATTTGTAAGGTGTGCCGTTTACAGCCTGGTGATTCTGTTGGGTCGAGGAGTAGGAGGGGATGCCGTGCAAACAAAGAGTCACACCAGATAATGTTGCCTCGCGACCATGCTCCCGCCCCAGCTGGCTTGTTCAGAACTTTAAGCCCGGCCAGCCCCCTACCTGGTCCCTGCCCTTCCAAACATTCCTGCCCTTCTGAAGGCTGCGTTCTCACATTAAAGCCCTAAGCCCCTGGCATGGAGCAGGGAAGAGGGGCTCCGCCAGTAGCCCTGTTTCTAGAGCACCTGCAGGGAGACCTTGTGAGGTGGTGGCTTTTCTCCTAACCAGCAAATAAATACGTAATGCTATCAAAATAAGATCATTAAATCGGATTAGGAGTGAATGGGGCTGAATCGTTTTCCAGGAGCCCTGCTGGAATGTGCTCCCCACGGTTGGGGTGCGGGCGGCTCCAGGCCTGGGACTGGCAGACTTCCTTCTTGAGGGAGGCCATAAAGCTGTGACATGTCGCGGGTTCACGGTCCCCTCAGTCACCCTCCCTGTCCCCTTCTGCTTCTGGCTGCCTAATGTGAACCCTAAATGAAGTGTGATGGGAGTGCTGGGCCTTTGTTCCTACACCAGCTACATTATTCATCTCTGGGAGGCTCAGAAGTGAGCCAGGGGTAGCAGCCAGGGTGGGAAACGGTAAAGGCAAGACCTCCAGGCCCAATCCCAGCTTGTTGGAAATACAGGGGCCCATCAGTCTTTGACTATGAGTGAAAAAAGAAGTATCACCTCCTACCAGAGCTCAGAGCAGCTTTCCACATGGAGTGCATGGTCCAGGGTAGCCCAGCGTAGCCAGCCCAGTGCAAACGCAGATGGCCAACTCCATCTTGCCCTCACATTGAGAAAAGAGTTATCTGATCAATGAAGGCGCCCTAAGGAGTTGATGTCTCAAAGTTTCCTCCAACAGTGAGTACTTGCAGCTTAAAAGAGAATTGCCATGGGTAGGCCATACATTACACAGGTCGCAGGAAGAAGGGCTTGGGAGCCAGCGCTCTCATACAAGAGCCCATTCATCCTGCTGGACAGACTTTACAACTCTGGGGACATCGAGGATAAGCTTTTCCAAATGCTGAATGCCATAAAGAACCTCAAAGGTCTCTCTTGACAATGAGCAGACATTTGGGAGAGGCCAAACCTGCATGGCTTTCAGGCACAGGGCTGGTCTGGAGGGTGAATGGGGTAGAGATAATTATCTACACCAACAAACCTCCCTGGACCTAAAAGTTTAAAATTAAAAATGTTTACTTTGGACTAAGTCAAGATCCTAAAGGAAAGCATCCCTGTTCCACAGTCTGGGTTCTAAGTAAGCCTGGCCATGCTCACCGCCACGTGGCATCTGGAGACCTGGAGCAGAGGGTGAGCCCTGCGAGAAATCCGGGCCCTCTGCTCGGAAGCTGTGCAGCCTGTGGGACGTTCCTGAGATGCTCTCTGCCTCAGTGTCCCCGTCTACAAGCTCAGAACAACTAAATTACCTCCCATGTGGGGTTCAAGGAGATAACTCACGTAAAATACTTAAAACGCTACCTGGGTAGCTCGGTTGATTAGAGTATTTTCCCGATACACCAAGGTTGAGGGTTGGATCCCCAGTCAGGGCACATACAAGAATCAACCAATGAATGCATGAATAAGTGAAACAACAAATCAATGTTTCTCTATCTCTCTTTCTCTCTCCTTTCCTCTCTAAAATCAATACATTTTAAAATATTTTTAATAAAAAAATAAAAATCACTATCTTGGAACATAAGCACTAAATAAATGTAACCTATCATAATTACTATTACTATTATCCTTGCTTTATGGATGAGGAATTGAGGCTCAGAAAAGTTAAGGCTCAAGGTCGGACACACACGCACACAGAATAGAAATTTACATCAAACCCAGGAATTTTTACCCCAAAGCCAAGGTCTTAATCATTAGGGAGGGATAGTCCTCCTGAGGGGATACCCCTCACATCCTAGGGCTCATTTACTTAACCTGGGTCTTTTCCAACCCATAACATGGGAGAGGGAACAGGAGCATTTGGGAGCAGAGGGTGTACCTGGGGAGAAAAAGAAATAGCAGATCTGAGAGTCCCAGGTCACCACAGACACACCACCCATTTCATAATTTTACCGGACGGTCCCGACACTGGGAAGCAGACTTCAGGGCAGCAGCAAGAAGAAATTCCTGCTGTGCAAAGCTGCTTTGGTTTCTGCTTAAAATTGACTTTGAGGTTGTATTAAGTGAGAAAGCATTGGCAAAGCCAGCCTCCCCGGCTCCGACAAGCCCGCGGCAGGCAGGTTATTATTATTATTTATTATTTGTTGATGGCTGTCCAGAGCCATCAGTCAGGTCTTCCCCGGGGCCAGGAAGCCAAGGAGCAACTGCGCTGGGAATCTCAAGCCTGGTTCCCGGGGGCTGCTCGGCAACTAGGAGTTATTAAAGCGCACTTTGCTATTGCTAGCTGCTCGGCGGGGTGCTCGACCCTACATCTGACTTCAGGCTTCTGCTGTCCCTGCAGTGCAGGCAACAGAAAGTCATACAAATTGCAAAGAGGGGCTCCAGGGGATGGGTGAGGAGGAACTGGAGGGAAAGAGGGTGCAGGGGCTTGGTGGAATGCAGATTTTGGACCGTTTCATACCCTTTCTGGCCTAACCTTGCATTCCTCCAAACCATGGTTGCAGTAAGACCAGAAGATGATGAAATCGCCCAAGGAGAAAATGGATGGAGCTGTCAATAGCATAAACATCCATGTAATAATAGAAGAAAGAGTCCCTTGCCACATCATGTCACAAGGGGGAATGCTGACCATATCCTTCACTGGGGAGTTTCAAACTTTGTTTGACCTTGACTGGGACCCGCAGTTAGAAATACACTTTACAACATGCCCCAGTTTTCCCAAGCACACACTCACTTCTACCACGTGGGGTGCCCTCTGATACTTCCTATCATCTTTAATTTCTGGGTTTTGTTTTATATTAGTGAAGACACACAAAATTAACTTCATACCCTCTTAGGCTCTGAGAATAAAAATACTCTGAAGTCAGGGGACCAACATTTTTACAATAAGCACCCCGGTGATCCCCTTGCTCCCAAACTATGCCTTGGTCCCTCTGCTGCCTCGACTTGCCTTCTCAAGGAACTGCTGACGTCATCCAGGAATTTGTCTGGAGGTGGCCAGTTCCATATTGCCTAGTCCAGGTCTGTGACAGTTCATTTTATGTCACCTTGGCTAGGCCACGGTGCCCAGCTGTTTGGCCAAACACTAACCTAGCCATCGCTGTGAAGGTAGTTTGTAGAAGCGATTCACTTTTACAGTCAGCCGGCTTTCAGTAAAGCAGATTATACTCCGTGGGGGGCGGGGGCCTCGTTCCATCACGGAGGGAGCTGAGGGCATGGAGAGCAAGGAGTGAGACTGAGATTGCCTGAAAAAGGAATTTTGCCTCAAGACAGCAGCCAGGCAGCCAGCCTGCCCTACACAGCACAGACGTGCCAGCCCTCACAGTCGCCTGAGTCAATTCTTTAAAATAAAGCTCTTATATATTATGCGTGTGTGTGTGTGTGTGTGTGCGCGCGCGCGCGTGTGTGTGTGTGTGTGTGTGTGTGTGTGTGTGTGTGTGTGTGTGTATTTAAAGAGGGAACTATTGGTTCTTCCTAGTGGTTCAGTTTCTCTGGAGAATACTAGCTAATATAGGTCTAAAGTCACGTTTACTGTTAAACAAACAAAAAATATAAAAAAAGAGTGTTTATTCCTGCCACACAGAACAAACAAAATCGAAGGGGAGGAAGAGCGGAATCAGAGACACAGTGAGAGACCTGTAATCTAAGTGAGATGCACGCACCTGAGCTCGGGTAGCAGGCACAGAGAGAAGAGGGTGTGCTCCGCAGACATTTCTGAGCCATGCTCCCTGCAAATTCATGGTTAATTTGTTAAAGGGGGTTGAAGGAGAGGAAGGAGTCCGAATAACACCCAGGATTTTGGCTTGATTTCATGAGTAGAAATAGAAAACAGAGTGAGCAGGTTATGGGTGGGGGACAGATGATGAATTGAAATTTATACCTATTACATCAGTGATGTTTGCAGAAGCCTAAGATGAAGATGCCCAGGAGGGAACTGCATTGACATATATGGAATTTAGAATCAGAGCCAATCTAGAGAGAGATCTTAGGTCATTCATATATAAAAGGCATGGGGGTAGATATATTACTTAAGACATTTCTTAAGACATAAACTGGACTAAAAAAGAGAGAAGGGGGTATATTTGTTGACTCCGATGTCTTTTTAAAAATGCAAGAATATGCTAGCATTAAGTACAGTTGGGTAGGTCTAAATGTTCAAGTTTGCACATGTTCAAATGTTACCACAAGGTATTATTAGTCTCTATCTCTTATCTCAGTGCCTGTCTCCCCTCAGGGGGAGAAAATGGACACCAGCACCTCCATGCTGACAGCCTACAAGTTGAGTAGCCTCTATAAAAATTATTTTTTTAAATCTCTTTCCAAATAGATCCAGCCAATGTCCCAGTGCTTCATGTTTCAGCTGTTTCCCCAGTTCTTCATGGTTAACGTCTCCTCATTCAGGTCTCTGTTCAACTGTCAGTTTCCAGCAAAGACATCCAGGACCACACTGTCTCAGAGAGCTCCCTTCCTTGGTCCCTCATTTCCCCTTTATTCTACTTCATTTTGTAGCCTGATAGTGTCTTGTTGATTAGTTGTGCATTTAACTATTTGTTTAATATCTATTTTCACAAGAATACAAACTCCGTGAAAATAGAGACTATTTCGGTTCCATTCACCTTCTCATTCCAAGTCTCTAAAATAGTACCTCCTGGCACATCTTAGATGTGCAATAAATGTGTTAACAGGATCTGACCATGGTGGGAGTATTTACACCAATGAAATGCTACACACTATGGTTCCCCCTACTCCCCGCCAAACACTGACTGTTGAACATTTACCAGCACATCAGAATCACACATAGTGAGAGTAGCAGGGCCTCCACCCAAACAGATTCATTTGCTTTTCCTAAAGGAATGCTGGAATGGATACTGGGAGGGTCAGAACAGCAGATAGCCACTGAATTAAGCTGACCAGAAGAGTTCATAAACCCCAAAGAGAGATACAGTCAAGATAAAACCTTGTAGAACACCAACTTTTAAAGGAAGATTGGCTAATAGAGAGCCCACAGAGCATGTATTGAGAAGCAAACAGAAAGTAAGAATCACGACATTGTGGTGTCACAAAAGTCAAGGAAAAATGGACTCTCAAGGAAGAAGAACTGGTCCATTCTATCTTATGCTGCAGACAGAGCTCAAGGTAGCCAAAGACAGTAATTAAAAGCTAGGGTCTTTTTTTGATGGATGACATAGGAAGACTCTGGCATCCATTGGTCCACATTTCTCCACTGGTAAGAATTAATGTATCAAAAGTCATTGAGGGTCCTGGCCAGTTGGCTCAGAGGTAGAGTACTGGCCCAGCGTGTGGAAGTCCCAGGTTTGATTTCCAGCCAAGGCACACAAGAGAAGAGAAGTGCCCATCTGCCTCTCTACCCTTCTCCCGTCCTTCCTCTCTGTCTTTCTCTTCCCCTCCTGCAGCCAAGGCTCTATTGGAGCAAAGCTGGCCCAGGAGCTGAGAATGGCTCCATGGCCTTCACCTCAGGTGCTAGAATGGCTCCGGCCACAATGGACCAACACCCCATTGCCCTCTGGTGGGCATGCCGGGTGGATCCCAGTCAGGTGCACACAGGAGTCTGTCTGATTGCCTCCCCACTTCTAACTTTGGAAAAATACAAAATAAAATACTCTTCGAGTTTCGAGTACATGGCACCTTTCTCGCTTTCTTAATTCTTGAGGTTCTCTGTGCCCTCTATACTTTGTGTGGCTCTTTGGGGTATCACTGGCACAGCAGAGCCTACTCTCTTCTTGGGTGATACTACTTTTAAAAATCCCAATTTGGGAATGAAAGAGGGAGGTAACTAGTGATATGATGGAAAGACTTCCAAAGTAAGTTTCCAACTAAGGCTGAAGGTCACTGTTAATTTTATGTTTTGGATTCTTTGGTTTCTGCAGAGCTCTTCAATTGAGAAAGAGGAAAGTTGCTTGATGTCGGCTGAGTTTGACAATTGCATCCTGCTTGCATGCCCTATCTCTCCATCTAGATTTCAAGAGTGTTATCAGAAATAAAAAATATCACTGACCTAGGAAACAGCATCTTAGTCACAGATCACAAAACAAGAGACTTACTGTGATGCTCTGTGATCCTACTTAAGAGAGTGAACTGTTCTGAGCCTCTATTTTCTCTAACAATAAGAAGGTTTGGACTATACCATTTTCCATGTATCTTCCAACTCTAAATTTGTCTCTGTATTTTGAACTCCTTATGTGTTCCTGAATATCTACCATTAGGTGGAGTGCTCCAGTAAACAGCTGCTGAAGAATCAAAGGGTTAAGAAGCAATATGTTGCCTATCCATCATAGTAGTAACAGGAAGGCAAGAGTAGGAAAAACACAAGGCAAGCTACAACCAAGAAAATTCACATCAGACCATGACTTTGTAATTCATGGATTCAGAATAAGGGCACTCTGTCTTGGCCCCCATCAGTAAATGGTTGATTACTGTAGATTCTAGAAGGCCTCATATATCAATCTCATTTACATCATGACCCAACACCATGGACAGTGCTATAACAAAGCAACAAAATACTCCTTCCTTGCCCTCAGCATTTCACTGGCCACAATTCTCACTGAACAGGACCCCATCACTGGTATTGGCTAAACTAAACAGATGCGTTATATCAATTAGGACTCTGATGGCAAGCAGCAGAAACTGACTGAAGGGGATAAAAAAGCAATTATTGTAAGTCTACTGTGCAGCCTTGCAGAATAAAAGGAAGAGCTGGTTAGCACAAGAAGGACATGAAGCAGGCAGCTCAGCGATATCAGTCGCTCATGATGTTTTCTCAAGAGCTCTGCTACCAGATGACTCAGCTTCCTTCTGTCCCTATGTGACTCTGCACAAGATGTGAGTGCTGGGAGAAAAACTGATTGGCCTAGTTCTGGGTCATATATATACTGAGCCCTGGGATCAATGAACAGTGACTTTTCCAAGACAAATGATGTGTATAAGATGCAAGCATATATGTGTATATGTATGTATGTGGTATAACTTTGCATGAATATGTATTGCGTAAGGCATGTACATGTATGTGCAGCTATATCTGTATGTGGTGTATGAGTCTATATGTGGAATTATATGTATGTGTATTATGTCTACATGTCTGTGCACATGTGCAAGAAAGGGACATAATGGGAAGATAAAGCCCATAGTATCAAACATTTTTTGGTAAAGTCTCTAAGATATTTTTAAATTCCAGCAACATTCACTAGTACAACTGGCTATGTATTTCTAAGCTTCAGTTACTCTCCTCTACACAATGGGAATAATAATACGTGCACTGCCGGGTTGTTCTGAGGATAAAATAATACATGTATGCGGGAGCAGTAAGACCAGCACAATAACCTCAATAAATAGGAGTATTCTTACTATCTTACTATCTCTCAGATAAATTATGATGTTCATAAATAGGTCAATATGTAGTCCAAAAAAAAAAGTTCAATCTCATTCTTTCTTCCCCAAGAGCATCCACATTAGGAAAGTCACTCTTGCCCCCAACCCCAGGGGACTGCTCTCTCACTCCCGACTCAGGGGGTTTGCTAATGTGCTTCTTTCCACCTGAAATATCCTTCTTCCTTGCAATCCCACACCAAAACTCTCCCCTCCTTCAGGGCTGGGCTTCAACCCACCACTCCCATTCAGCCTCCACTGAGCCCTCCAGACCCCTCCAGTCTCTTTACACCCTGACAGCCAACAGAGATGGTGATCACATCCAATGGTTGTGGCCACCTGTGGTGCTATGTTGAGAGAGATTCTGGGACTGAGACCATGTCCAGAATCAAAGAATGTATTGTGCTGGGCACCTCACACTTCACATGTGCTCTCCCCTTGAAACCAGGGACCCACCTCACACTTTTCATTTATGCTCACTCTAACGAGTGTGTTACTAAGCACAAGACAGGGGACCAATCAAGGCTAGCAGGAGGACTAATTCATTCCTTGACTGGTCGCCAAAAAGCATGAGGTCATGTACTACAAGCCCACAGCATCTAGGGACAGTGAGCAAACACAATCTCACCACTTTCCCAGCAGGAACATGGGGACAGTGGCACAAGGTCAGGGCTTCCTGAGCCAGACAAAACTGAGTTGCACTCCAGCCCACCTACTAACTGGTGGCCTAGTGACCAGGTCACATAACCACACCAAATCTCAGTTTCCCTGCCCAAAAAGAAAGGGGCTAACGAAACCCACTTTGCAGGGTCATAGAGAGGATTAGAAAAGATCACACATAGGGAAGGGCTGGCCCAGTTCTGGGCTGAGAATAATCATTCGGTTTCATTTTAAGAGATGAATAATGAATTCAGAAAGTACAAATAACATCATTGTCACTGTCATCATTATATGACAGTCTGGTTTCCCAGGAAGATAGTCCACACCAACTCCTCCTTGGATCACGCTTTTGGGTGGCATGTGTGAGGAATTCCCCCATTTCTTTCCACTGTGCGTCTAGAAAAACCCACCGGAGTATACTGTGCACACTAGCCAGGCCCTCTGCAGGTAAGTTGAAGCTCTTCTCACTGGCACAGCAGTCTCTCCTTAGGAAGGAGGAATGGGGCTGGAGAGTTCAGATGCTCTTCCCACTGAATCAAGCCTGTGTTTCTCAGGCATGAGCTAAGCACACTTCAAGCGTGGGGAACACCAGCCAGGGTCAACAGAGATGCTGTGTTACTCTCGCTTATGCAATTTTCTGGGGAAATCAGGGCATTAAAATTCCTAACCACTCAGCATCAGTTGAAACAGTGTCTCCTTCCTGAAGCCAAAAGTCAATCTAGGATAAGCTATACATTCCAACCCATAGATGGAGCATTTTATTTCTTTTTAAGTTGAATTTACTGGGGTAACATTGGTTTACTGCACTGTGCGCCCATCGCCCAAGCAAAGTCTAGTCCATCACCATTTTCCTGGCCTTTGCCCCACCACTGCTTACCCCTACACCCCCTTCCCTCTGGCCAATGCCACACTGAGTCCATATGCTATATGCACTATTTTTTTTGCTTAATCTCTTTACCTCCTTTCATTCTTCCCCAACCTCCTTGCTCCCCTCTGACAGATGTCAGTTTGTTCCTTGTATCTATGCTTCAGGAGCAATTATTTTTCTAAAAAGAGCTACCATTTATTGACTGCTTGCTACGTGCTAGGCACTATGCTAAGAACTTACTAGACATATTCATACTTTATCCTCCCCAAAACCCCAGGAGGTATCAAACGATTGCTTCTCCCCAAATCTATATAAAAACCCAGTCATTATCAGCAATGCTGTGTTTCAGTGGTAATTAAAACGCACAGGGACATTGCTACACCCTGAGCTATATGTCTGCCCTGCCTAACAATCAGCACAATCACCAGAAAGCCAATGGGGAGAGACGGCCGGGGGCAAAACTCCCTTCTCTTTCCTGAGCCCCAGAGACTTCTTCCTACAACGTCCATTAGCCCTGGCAGGCCGTGCTGGTGTAAATCACCACATGGCACTCAATGAGAATATAGTTATTATAACAATTGCCGCATTGCATGATGCTCCCACCATTCGGAAACGCAGGTCTAATTATCTCTAAGCTGTAGAAGATTTGAGTATGGTAGTTTCATTTTGGCTTAATGCTCAGTGCCTGGTGTAAAATCTGAATTTATTACTCTTTTTTTTTAATCATTT
Organism: Rhynchonycteris naso; assembly: GCA_037038555.1. Classification (NCBI taxonomy): domain Eukaryota; kingdom Metazoa; phylum Chordata; class Mammalia; order Chiroptera; family Emballonuridae; genus Rhynchonycteris; species Rhynchonycteris naso. Next base: position 116,260,450 of record CM073003.1, on the reverse strand, counting down.
CTGCATGGCTCAACTAGTCGTATCAAAACTACGGCATGTTATACACTTTAAAAAGCGATTTTCTGTAGGCATTTTAAGGTGCAGGATCTATTATGGGAAGATATATATATGTGACAGCATTCTGTTTATGACTCAGTTCCGCTACACTGTTCATGAACCCAGTGAAAGATGTTCACGGTGGTAAGGAACACTTCATTCCAGGAAGAAGAACCAGGGCCACTTCCTGCAGTAAGTTCTGGAATCCAGGTGCAGTACGCAATTACAGGACAGACGGGCAAATGCTTCACCTTTTCCATGGAGATCCCCCAAAACAAGGAACTGTTTCACTGCTAGAGATGCCCCTAGATTTTCCAAAAATAATTAATTCTTTTTATTAAAAAAAATGTGCCTCAGCAGTGGACAATCTGTTATGCTTCTGAACATTTTAAAGACAAAACACCCAACCCTGCTATTTCAGCCCCTGAGAACAGCAGTTGGGAGATGGGAGAAGGGAAGACAGCCTTGTTATTCTTTCTCACATTTCTTCCTTTCTTCTCTCTGTGCCTGAACTGGTTCAGCTCTTATCCCAGCCCCTGCTGGAAGTCAGCTCACAGAGGTCGCACAAAAAGCCCTGCCTAGGTTAAATCAGGTACTTCTGGGAATGACTCCAGGCACACAGTACTACTTCCGACCGCCCCACACGTGCTGGCTCGGCCAGTCTCCCCAGTTACTCTCATTTTGGGGTCGCCCCCTAACCCCCAGACTGGGGCTCTGGTCAGCTTCTCTGCTCAGCCCTTTGTCTGGCTTCTCCTTAGGTACTCACATTAGGACTGCTCCACAGTGGGTGGGTCACTCCCAAGCCACCCGCCATGGAACCTGAGCCTAGGCCTAGTGTCCCCCAGCTCCCCCATTGCCCGGGCAGGGCTTCAGTCACTATTTTTGAGCCCAGGAAGTTTCAGGTAAAAAGTAAAATGAACTGAGACAGCTGATCCTACACAATTCCTTTGTGTATCTTTACCCGGTGCCCTAGAAGGTCGTGGTGTGCAGTCCTCTCTGCACCTCTCGTGGGACTCTCACCCTGGTCTGTGGAGCCCTGTCCTTCAAAATGGCAGAATCCACGATTGGGGCAAGTGTTCTGGGGAAGCTGACCTAGAGCCCTGACCTCACTGAGCCACCAAACCAGCCAAACTGGGCACCACCTACCTCCAGGATGCTTCTCATGTGCAGTAATTCTATTGCTTAAACCACCTTCTGTTGGATATTCTGCTACGAGCAGCCAGAGCATCCTGATTAAATCACCAGAAAGATTACATTACCTGTCCAAAGCATACACATAGGTAGGACAGAAAGAATACAGACATCACACTTAGACCTAGGAGCACATCTTGACTCCCTCAGTAGCTCAACTTCATTTATGAATTCATCCATCTCCCTACTGGACCATGGACCTCCGGACAGCAGTGAGCGTGTCTGATTATTCTTTGTGTGGAGAGAGAATGTGCTAGTCTTTTACAAACTCAAACACCTTGACTGGAACCCAGACATAGCCAGTTACTAATTGTGTGACCTTGAGCAAATGATTTGATCACGCTAACTTAAAAAAAGAAAAAGGAAACAAAACAGAACTAGTACCGTAATACCCACTTTCAGACTTGCTACAAGGGGACTGAGATAAGCCAGTTAGCACAATGCCTGGCACAGTGTGAAACTCTCTAAGGCAGCTAACAGTGTTAGTTTTACACCTTTACCATCTACCTAGAATACATCTTGGCATTTAATAAAAAATTGTGGAATGAGTGGCTGAATGAATAAATTAGTGAGTGAATGGATGAATGAATAACAACTTTGCTCACGTCACTCTGAGTGTTCCAAGAGGCATAAATCTTGGAGGCTTGAGACACTGAAAATTAACTTGTGCTGTAATATAATTTTTTAAATCACAGACTTTTCAGCTGCTTTGTATCAAGTTTAATGGTTCCTTATCGATTTTTAAAAATCTCCAGGAAAGACTTGCCCAGAAGCAATGCCTTGCCTTCCTAGGGAGCATTCTTTTCTTGATCTTGTTGACAAGGACACAGAGCAGAAATGCTGCCTGCTCTCATGCCTGGCTGGTGTCAGCTTTCCAAAGCTGCAATGCCAGCTCTGACTTCCAGGACAAGGCCTCAGCTGACCCTGTCTATGCCCTCTACATTACCCCTCTCCTCCTCCCAACCTTGGGAAGCTACTGCACGCAGTTAGTAGTGAGTGGACCACAGCCTGCACTGATCTCAGAGTTAAGAGAAACAGGATGGCAGAGAGGAACACCTTGGCCCAAGGACAGTTTCAGACCAGCATGGTTCTCAGGCTCTCAACATGCAGGCACTCAGCAAATATTCTGGGATGTCAACTACATGCTGAGCACGTGTAGAGGGTGCAGAACACCGGCCACACTGCTTCCGGACTGGCAGCCGCTGGGAATAGTGCCCACCAAAGGCTTTCCAGTGAATGTCTCTCTGAGAACTGCACAGCAGAGGGAAGCTGCCTCGCCCGACATTTTGCTCCTTCTCCGGTAGTAGCCCAAATCTAATGACTGCTCATTTCTGAGGTGGAAATGTCTACCACTTTGCCTCAGTGCGGAGCAACTCAAAGACTGCCCCAGCTCCGAGGATACAGACTCCGTAGCAATTTCCAGTCGGTTCTACATTTTTCTCTGCCCAGTCCTACTTCCTCTCTCCCTCCCAGGTGTTGCTCTTGCGGACAGGCCCCAGGAAAGCTGCTGCATGCAAGTCAGCGTCCATTTCCAGAAAATCTGGCCCAAGGAAGAATGATTCTAGGTGCTAGAGATACAGCAGTGACCAAGACGAACTCTCATGGAACTTACATCCTATGGGTGGGGAGAAAAATGCAAACAAATAAAAACTATCATATTCCAGCTAGTCATACAAGCTATAAAGACAAATGAAACAGTAAGGAGATTAGAAAATGAAGGAGGGTACTGTTTTCAACTGTCTCATCAGGGTAGGCCCCTTGGTAAGGGGCATTTGAGCAGAGGTCTGAAGGAAGTGAAGTCAACATCTGAGAGAAGAAAGTGAAGTCAACATCTGAGAGAAGAGTATCTCTGGCAGAGGGCAAGTGCAAAGGCCCTGGGGAGGAAGTGTGCTTGGTGTATTTGCTGGGTAGTGAGAAAGCCTGAATGGCTGGACAGAGTAAAAGAAGAGAAAAATAAGTTATATGTCTTTAAATGATTATTCTGGCTGTGATATAAAAAGCAGATTGGGGAAGGGGGCAAGAGTGGAAATAGAAGACTTGTCAGAAGGTTTGGACTTGGAAATATGGAACTGAATCACCAGCAACTTTGACAAGTCGTTTTTGTTGGGAGTGGGGAGGAAAGCTTGCAATGGAAGAGATAATGAAAGAATGATAGGAAAGGAACTTAAGTCAAATGAAAGAACTACAGGGAGGTCTGTGCTAACACTCTGAAGTTAAGTCCATGTTTCAGAGTGCTGTGCTCAATTAGTGATGTCTGCAATGAGTACAGGATAGGAAAATGGTGGTGCATGTATGACACAGATTTACTATTCTTGTTTCAGGATATATGGTGGTTCATTTCACATTCTCTATACCTGTTTATGTTATCACCTTTTTTGTATACTCATTAACAGTTAATTTAATATTGTTTCAAGAAATTCCTGGTTTTGACATCCAGATGTTCTTGAACAGAAAAAGATATTTTATTAAATTCTATACCCTCATTGGATAGTTTTAAACCAGTTTCCAGTGGACTGCAATGTCCTGAAAGAACACTGGGTGTCTTTAAAAGGTTGCACATTTCTCTGGAATTTAAAAGGGTAGAAAAATCAACATTTGGCTATATAGTGCATACATGCATTTCCTGTCTCCCTTTTCCCTGGGAATCAGAGCTATACAATACAGATTTCCACATCTGTATCTCTTTTGTATAGTTATTCCATTTTCATTAAAGTTCAAACAAGTCTGCTTTGTCATATGGTCCCAATGTACAGTAGGCAAAACTAGTAGCAACAGGAGGTGCACAGAAATATTAAAATTTAATGCAATGGCCAACTGATTCCTAGTGAGACCACGCTTATTTCACGTCTTGTATTTTATTCTAGCCTCTAAAAGCAGTTCTTTGGTACCCATTCCCTTAGGAATATACTTTCTAAGTGTGCCTGCTATGGTTCCCAAAAGTTAATTCCCCTTTCAGTCTGCATGTTTGCATTCTACCACGTACGTGGAAAGTGTCTAGACTTATCATGTTCAAACATCTGCCCTCTGGTCATGAATCCTAGGTGCACTTTCCCTGACAGATGGTCCTCTGATCTCTGATCCAACACTTCCAGTGATGGACAACTCACTTGCTCTGGAGAAGCAGTTCCCTCCAGCTGGCAGTCTTCTGAAATGAGAGTTGATGGGAAACCTGGACGTTCAGATAACAGGGAGGGAGGGACACGCACATAGGTGAACGTGTCTTCTTGCATAATTTACAGATTTGCATAAAACTCAGATTCTTTGGTTATCTGGGATCATTTATTTTTTGAGGCTTCTCTGATTTCTGAGTCTCCAAGATAGAACAAACATTCCCTGTTGTGTCAACTAAACACCCTCCAACTATGCCCAGACTTGAGAGGACTCCCACGACAATACCCTCGGGGCTGTCTGATTTTTCAACCTCTTTTGTCCTATGCTAACAGAGACGCATGTGGTTGCGAGGGTGGAGGGATAACTGGGAATAATGAAATGACCTCCTGGCTCTCTAATTATGGTACCAGTAATCCCCTTTATGCTCTGGTGTTTTGTAGCGTGTTTATGGTTTTGTCTTATTTCATCTTAAACACCGAACAAAAGCTGACTCCAATTGCTACCCACTCAGGAGGCCACGGCCCCAGGCCTCAAGCAAGGAAACAAACAAGTAGAAGGCATGGGAACCCAGTTTCTCAGATTAAAGATGACAGTGGTGTAGAGTCCATATGTGTCAGGAAAAAAAGGGGACATTTCAAAAGTCTCCAGGGTGCCCTGTCAAATCAGGATCATCCTGGTCCTGTGCAACTATTCATTTTTCATCCTCGGTGGAATGTCTTATGGATTCTGTCCTTCACTTAGGCTTAAAGATGGATGGCCAATGGGTCAAGCCTAGTGTTTTTCATTAAGTAGGTCTCTGCCACTACAGCTTTAAGTGAAGTCATTTAATTCAGACTTGGCTTAGTAGGCTATAGAAAATCAGTACTTATCACTATTTTTCATTATTATTTTTTTTATTTTCCACATGACTCAGCCAGTCAAGGAGGAAAGACTGATTCCCCACAGATAACAGAAAGTATTTGATTTGCTGTCAGGGATGAGTAATTTTGTGACTTGGACCTAACCTGTGTCCAGACCAAACAAAGAGCAAGAAAGAGAAACACAAAGTTTGACTTTTCCACCTGGAAAGATGGGGTAAAAATGTGTTTTAGTTCATCTGTGGGTTCTAAATGCTTATTTACAGACTCAACTATCAAAAAGACATTCTCTTTCATTTTGGGAAGAAAAAAAAAGTTTGGCTAGCAGGGGTTTTTTTTTTGTTTTTTTTTTTTTAAAGGCCAGCAAGGCAATCTGGTTATATCCATCATTCCCCTTAGTTAATGGCCTACTTGTTAGTTAGCAGCTGCGGCTGCCAAGGAAGGGTACCTGGTTTCTAACAGCAGTACCTCATTGCCAGCCCGGGTGAGAGGACGAAAGGAATCAACAACTTGCCTCTGGACCATGTGGGTGAGCGAACCCAGCTTGAAAAGAATGTGCTTCTCTTCGGTTCCCTAGGGTGACTGCAAGTCTCACATTCTAGTACTGGGTGACCCTAAAACTGGACAGAGCCCATTTGAAAGAAACAGGGTTCCAAGGAAAGCATTGCCAGAGCTCGCATGTCTTTGGAAAACAATATAAAATATAATTCTGACAACCAAATGCCAATTTATTGATTCCTAGGGAAAAATAAAACTAATCATTGGGCAGAAAGAAAGTATCTGTGCTGGTATGACTGGAGCATTCTCTTCCTGTGATCAAGCCACAGGAAAAATCAGACATGAGAATCAGAAAGGGGGCTTGGAGCATGTGGAGTCAGAGGGGAAAGGCTGGATAAGTGGACTCTTTAATGGCATCCATCTACAAATGACAAAGATCTTACCAACTGAACCCTAACTTTTCAAAGTCCTTTGGCTAGAACTTCTTTACATTCATCCCCACACTAATAGTAACGTACTGCTAGGACCAAAGATTAAGAGACGTAAAACTAACATCAAGCTTCTCTTGTGGGTCTCTGAGCAGTCCACACAGTTTGGCTGCCTCACTTTGGGGTGGTTTGGAGGCAGGGAGATATATCCAAGCTCACAAGCATAAGCACTGACCCATGTATTCAGAACATTAAAAATACCAGGGGTATAGATTACAAATGCAATCTAGGAACCCATCAATTTATGTTCAAGTCCTCAAATTTATAATGATATTTAAAGAAAAAGAACCTAACTAGATACCTTCAGAGAATGAAAAGAACCAATTCATAATCTTTATGGTAAATAAAGAGAAGGAATCAAACATCTTCATATCACTGAGTAATCAAAGAGGAGCTGAAGGAAAGCACCTGTTTACTCGTTTCCCAGCTAATAAATAAAAGGGAAATGATAGAATTAGACATTGCCATTTAGCAATTCCCAGTGAACTCATGGATCCAGGCATTTGAGCATTGCCAGATATTAACATCAAATAGGGAGCAAAAATCAGACTTCATATGCTTACTGGTAAAAGAACTTAATGCCACCTACCAAATGGATTAAACCTGAATCTAATTGGGTCCCTGAATACAGTTCCCAGCCTGTAAAAAATACAGCGGGCAGGGGAACATATTGAACTGTATAATGAGTGAATAATTAACAATTTCCTTATTATGAGAAAAGTCTACAGGTCAAAAGGTAAATTGTAAGAAAAAAAAGGCATGTATGAGGAATCTGTAGATTAAAGGGCGTTTGGAAGACATGTCAAATTTTTTTAATGGGCATAACTAAATCAGAGTGTCTAGTGATACTGACTTGGATGATAAAACTGTAAAGGACACAAGGAAATGACTGCTATCAAAGCCAGGACAGTGGTTTGCTTTGGGGGACAGGGAGGGGTGAGATTGAATGAGGCATGTAGAGCAACTTCTCAGGTGACAAAGTTTAATTTCTTGACCTCAATGATGGTTATAAGGGTGTTACCTTATAATTCATTAAACTATACAGCCGCTATTTTGTGTGACTTTTCCTATTTGCATTTGATATAATAATAAAAGGTTTGAAGAATGAGCAATGCACTCTTCTCTCTGGTTTTATTTTATGGGTACCTGGACCTGTGGAAGACTTCCTACCCTCCGACAGAGACTCAGCCAATCGTTCAATCACTACCAATGTCAAGATATTTTGGAGCAACTACATGAGCTATGTCCACTTTCACCTGGTGACGTGGATCTTCCCTTGACTGACACCTCTTGGGGCTACTCCGGCCCGAAAGCATCATTTCTAAGAGTCTCTTCAGAGATACAAAAACCCAACCCAGGAGCCCTCATAGATTTTATATCTTCATGGTGACAAATAGGCCTGGTAGTTAGAGATGGCAGAAGTCATGTTAATAGCCATCCCTGTCATGGACCTAAGTGTGGTGGCCGTGTGTCTACTCAGAATAGGAGGGTGTCTTCAGCATCCCGGAACATGATCAAGATGAGAAAAAAAAATGATCTCATCAAAGCCAGTCAAGAAATTACAAACCATTTAAAATTCCTTCTCTCAGTTATAACCAAGTGACAAAACTACAAACAGTTCATAAAAGCCTTCCAGGGCATGAAGTGGAGTGGGGGTGGTTGTTGCTAAATGTATCCCAAAGGACAGGGGAGACATGATGACTTCAACTGTATCAGTTTTTAAAGATCCCTATCCAGCCCCCTTCCACTGCCTTGGCCGCATATGTGTCCACTTGGCCCAATAAAACCAGCACTCTGGCACTTTCTTCAGATGAGCCCACCTCATGCTCATGCAGTTTGCAGCCGGTGCCTGGCTACAAGGGAACCAGTGCCTTGGAAGGAAAAGCGAAAACCTCAGCTTCAATCCCACAATGTCTACCCGCTTGGCTTTGTAGATCCCGCCCTCAATAATTTCTATTAGTTTTTATAATAATGATGATAAAGTATTTTTGAAGTTCACGGCATGGCTCAAGAGCTTTGGGGAACTGGCTTATATTAAATTGGCCAATAAAGTGCATTGAGTCAAGGCAAATTGTGAGGGGACGCAGAGATTTGGGAGCATGGAGCACGGGAGGAGAGGGAGCTATTGGGAAAAAAAATCTCCAAGCACAGAGAACTTTATAAGTCTTCAAAGCACTTTTAAAGTCAATCTGATATGTAACTAAAAGCCAACAAAATAGCACATACATATCCCTCACCTAGACCGTATTCACTCTGGGCATGTAAAATCCAAGACGCAAGGTTTTACGGGAGCTGGAACCCATAATGTGTCTGCCTGTCAGGAAGCTGATGAAATAAGACTTTTGACGAACTAAGCCAATGGCACCCTGGGGCACAGACAATAGCTTTGCCCCACCTAAGACCCCTTGTAAGGAAGTTTGGACTCCATTACTTCAGTGGACAAGGCCCATAGACTCTGTGATAATAATCCCTGCATTAGAAGCCAGTTTTTCAAATATCCTCAGTTTATTGATGGGGGAATTAAGGTTCAAGGAGGACCTTGCTTCAAGTCATTGAAGTAAACACTAATTCAATCCTCTCCTTCTTCCTGGATGATAATGCCCCAATTTAATTTGGGGAATCACTTGCCATACACCTATGTACTCAGAAAGGGGGTGCATAGCTACCCCCAGAGGAAATGTACTATGGCTGGTTAAGACCAAGCATAGCTGCCCTGAGCAAGTGATTAATTAGGCAAAGAGCGTAACCCAATGGGACCTGGGAATAGTCTGCTGGGGAATTTCCAGGAAATAGTTTTCTCAAATAAAAAAAAACAAGAAGGAAGAGAAATAAACACCCAGGAAGAAACACTCTGTTATGTACAACAGTAAATATCCTTGTCCAGTAAACTATGTTTTTGCTGTACCTTCGATTTCTGTGAGCTAAACATCCTCACTGATATAATCACCCAGAATGTTTGTGGTAGAGGTAGGATTAGAACCAGATGTCATGATTTCCAGGCCACTGAGGGTCTCTCTCTAAGGGACCAGTGAAGTCTGTGAGCAGCTGTATCAGTCTAAGTCATGCTACAGTAAGAAACAATCTCCAAATCTCCGTGGCTTACAAAAGCAAGGTTTGTAAGCCACAGAGATTTGTAGTACGTGTTTCTCATTTGTAGTACGTGTCCATCAGGGTTGGCTAAATGTCTGCTCCAGGGACCCAAGCTAATGGAGAAACTCTTTTCAAAATATTCTTTGTTATGTGACAAAGAGAAAGAGAAAGCATGGCAAATCATGAACTGGCTCTGAAAACTTCTGTTCAGAAATTACACGTGTCACTTTCATTCACATTTCATTAGCCAGAGCAAGTCGCATAAACCAGCTGGTTCCCAATAAGGAAAAAGAACAATTCCTTTATTGAACACCACATTTAGTCTGTGTTTAATGCTTCTAAGAAATAGCTAAGCACCCTAGGGGTAACTAAAATGGCTATAGAATTGTTTCTGAAAACATCTCAAAACTTTAGGATATTTTAGGAAACTCAACCATCATGGTCTTTTTATAATAAACTCTTCTTTAAAATGTCTTTTCATCTTAAAATGATTCTATGTTCATTGAAATATTTTTCCATACTGTATCATATACTTGAATGTTGCTAAGAATCTAGATCTTAAATCTTCTCACCTCAAAAAAAGAAATGCTAATTTTGTGACAGAAGGAGCTAAGTCTATGGTAGTAAGGATTTTGACATATGTAAATGCTATATGTCAATTATATCTCAAAATATGGGCTTAGGGCAGTGGTTCTTAACCTTTTTTGAGGTACCGAACCCACCAGTTTCATATGCACATTCACCGAACCCTTCTTTAGTGATAAATAAAATATGATTTTTTTCCCAAATTCAAGACATAGGTATATGTTTATTTACTGGTGCACAAAATGAGCCATGCATGAACATCACCTTGCTCAAAGAACAAAACCAACAAAGTGCATGAACTCACAACAAATTACGGTATTACTTTATTCTGGCCTCTGCGGCAGAGGCTTCTCCGAACCCCTGAGACCGACTCATCGAACCCCTAGGGTTCCATAGAACCCAGGTTAAGAACCACTGGGTTAGGGGAAGAAAGAATAACAAAATTTCTACATTAGTAAAGGTTAAAAACAAATAAAATTCCTTGCTTTCCCAGTCTTACCCACCACAGATAAACCACTAATAACACTGGGGAACAAAATTTTTGTTGCATCCATAAAAACACTTATTCTTACCTAATTTGAGTGTGTTGATCTCAAATCTGACATTAGTTTTTCTCTGTAAGCTACAGTTTTATTTTTCAATTCAAGATTTTAGGTTTTCATCTTATTGTAAAATTTTCAACATTTAGTTTAACATAATGAAGTAGAATGTCTTCTTGGGCATCATCTTTGTGAAAATATAATAATGTATATAATGCAGTAAATACACTAATATACTAAAAGATATGACTGCATCAGAATTCGTCTACAATTTCAAAATAGAACATATTAAAAACACTTCTTTTAATCATAAAATTTGCGTGCTCACTTTGGCAGCACATATACTAATCATAAAATTAGTGCAAAACTTATTTAAATTCTACAGGTATTGATCGACTTACGACCTATGAAACTTACGACCATTTAGCTTTACAACCACAATCTCTAGCCACGACTGCTCCGCATCTGGAGCAGTTTTTGTATGCACCTGTATTTTGTAATTTTGTATGTTTTGCATATATTAAACCAATTGTACTGTTAATGCAGTGTTTTACTTAGTCCTGATGAATGTAAAAATAAGAAACAAAATGGTATAGAGATTATACAAATGGCATAAAATGAACAAAGAAAATTATGATATATAACAATAATGAAAGAAAATTATGATAAAATATGACTTCATTTCACAATACTGTACATATAGCCTACTCAACTTATGACCAAATTGTGTTACAACCGGTCTGTCAGAACCAATCGTGGTTAAAAGTCAAGCACTAGCTGTATTCAGGCAAAAATTTGTGTTTGTAGCTCTTGTGTTTGTATACTTGTTGAGGACAATCTCGTTTGATGCTCCAGCAGTAGTCTGCTCATCACTAACAGCCCCAAGATTTTTGGGAAACTTACCAAGGTGACTGTACAGGAAGCGAATCTTAACGCTTGTGTTACATCCAATGTCGTGGAAAGCCAACAGCATCCCTTAAACCAGAAGTTCAAAGTTTTCTGCTTTTTGTTGCCAAGAAGTTCTTTGTAACTGCCACAAAAGACTGCCATGATGCTTTCTCCTCCTTATTCATCTTCCTGGCAAATTCTTTGTCATGTATGAGGGTTCGAAAATGAGGTCCATTGAATACACCTGCTTTTATCTTCTCAAAAGCCAAGGCAGGAAAAGCAGAAATAATATGTTGAAAGTATTCACTTTCTCTATTCAAAGCCTGAACAAACTGCTCATTAAGCCAAGTTTGATGTGAAGTGGGGGGAAAAATGATCCTGTCTCAATTAACTACAGGTTCATTCACAATATTTTGCATCCCTACTTCCAGAGCTTCACATTTTGGCCACTCCTTCTGTGTCCAGTGTTTCTCCCAAGCTCGGCTGTCCCATAAACACAGAAAGCAAGGATACTTTGTGAAACCTCTCTGTTGTCCTAGCAGGAAATTTAACATTTTAAGATCCACACAAATGATCCACTTATGCTCCTCATACTTCAGAAAGTCAAGGACAATTTTTATGTCATTATAATCTTCTCGCAGATGAGTTGAATAACCATTTGGAACTGCTGCATAAACATTACCGTTGTGTAGGAGAACACATTTCAGATTCCGTTTAGAGCTGTCAAGAAATAGCCGCCATTCTGTTGGACTGTAAGTGGTAACACCTAGTTGGCTGAAAAGACTACTGATATCATGACAGTAAACAAAGTGTTTGTATTCGGAAAAAAAGTCCACAAAAATTTGTTCATGCTTCCTGAAATGGGATACTTTAGCTGACCGGTGAAGTTTGTTCTTTTCTTGAAGCCTGGAGGCTAATAACTCAACTTCTTTCTTTGATAGACCCAAATCTCTTACTAAGTCATTCAATTCAGGTTGGCTAAACTGCTGAGGGGTTAATGACTGCTTGGCATCAGAAGAAGACCCTTCAGATTCTACAACTATTTCCTCATGCATCTTATCAAAATACATTTGATCACCATGTTCACTTTCTTCATCCTTAGAAGAAATAAAACCATTGAAAACTAGAATCAGGAGTGTCTCAGAATGTTGGATAGGTCTTTTTGCTGAAGGAATATTAGGATATGCGATCATATGCCATTTTTTCTTGCCGATGCCCTTTGTATGGATCAGACAGAAATAACAGTCACCTGCTGTGGTCCTTAGGTTCACACCAAACCATGGGAATACCAAAAGGCATTCCTTTGTGTTTTCCTTTTCTCCAGTCACAAAGCATTTCCTCACAATTATGACACACAATATGAGGAGCCCAATTCTTGTCTTGATTGCCAAGGGGAACTTGAAAATAGGCAAATATGCACGTGTCACAAATGATGAAATATTGTGGTTTGACATTGAAGTATGTAACAGCCACATATATAACAGAAGGTGTCAGGACTATTACATTTACGCCTACTTGAAGAAGCCATGATTCAATCTTAAAACAAAATAAGAGGGTGTTTTTATCAGATAATAATTTTTTACATTTAAAAACAACTGGAATTATGTAAAAGTGATGTTTGTAAAACATTAATTGCCTTGTGGTTATGTTCAATCCAAGAGTCGTTGCCCTTTAACTGCAATTTAAAAACCAATGCATGTCATTAACTATAACAAAAAGAAATTAAAGTTGCATAAAAACTAGAGCATGTACCAAAAATGGATTTCAGATTTGGAATCAGCGATGCAGAAATATATAGAAACAGTTCTAAAACCTCATGCAACGGAAAATTAAAAAAAAATGTTCCCCAGTGTAATTTGGTATATTCATATGTCTGTATGCATGTGTATATTTATACATATATTTGTGGCTTATTGTCCCAAAATACTACTTTCCCAATTATAATATTGTGGATATTTTTGTGTATCAACATATAAGAAGTTACTTTTCTTTTAATGATTACATAGTATTCCTCTGTGTGCATGCAACATAATATGCATCCCAGTTTCCCTTGGGATGGACATTTAGGTTATTCTAATTTTTACCATCACAAATAATTTTGCTGATCCTTTTACATGTAGATGTTTAAAAACTCCTATGAGTAGCTCTGCAGGATAAATTCTAAGAAGTAGAGTCTGTAGGGGGAAAGGAGATAACACATTCAAAAATTTGATGGATAGTGCTAAATGGTCCTCTGGTGAGGAGATGACTATTATACCAATTATTCTTCTAAACTGCTGGACCCACTGAATCCAGCCAACAGTATATTAGACACTGATTTTCTAGACAAAAATATGTGCTGATATATTATTATGTTATCAATATAATTATCATTATATTATTAAGTATAATCCTTATATTTAGTCAGGAAAAAATATACTAGACATATTTATAATGGTTCCTCTTCTCAATGAGCTTAAATCTAGTGAAAGAGAGAACGTGTGAAAACACTAAAAATACATAAATATTTAGTACCAGAAAGGATCAGACACATGCAGAGACAGTGGTAAGGAAGCAGCTATGCTAAGGGGATGTCAGTAAAGGGTGTCAGTGGAGGGACAGGAGAGCCCTCCTAAGCAGAAGCACTGTTGTGAATTACAACTGGTAGACAGGGAGCTGAACCGGGAAGGGCGCTGGTACAGATCTGCCTGATGGCTGCATGGGGAGGGGAAGGGATAGCTCTGATGGGCTTGTGGGCTTACAGGGTTAATGTGCTGAGCTCATCACTTCAGGGTCAGTCTCTTCTTCAGGACAAGATCTTACATAAGTCTCGGTCTTGGGTCACTTTCGGCATACTGTCTTAGCAATGGGATGGGTCTGAATGGGCACTCGAAAGAAGTGAGACTAGAGTAGTTCTGCCCTATGTCTTACAGTCCCTGAGCTATAAACCACCAACATAACTCAGCCATTTCTTCCTCTGGAGAAAAGATAAATCCATCAACCCGAAGGATATAATGAAATCCCTATAGGGTCTCAATTCTTAGGGTCATCCTGAATACCTTAACCTTTAGCTTTCACTAGACTCTTAAAATAAATAGACTAATAGGGGTATCGTCAGTCCCTTGGTAAGCTGCATTTCCAGACCAGAACCAACTCCAAGTTTAGGGGTCAGGATACAACTGTACGACACGAATGCAACCACCACATCCCCCTTCCAAGCCCAGGGCCTCTCGGATCATGAGACTTTTTTCCATTAGACCTAGAAACAGCCTCAGAATCCTTTTCAACACAGCCTTCTAAATAATCACTACCAATCAAATGGAATTGGCATTGGCATAAGCCCATTTGTCATCCCTGATTTACAGCAATGGATTAGTCATCTCCTCACCAGGCATTCTCTCCCACCTGTTACTTCACCAACATAAGTGTTTCTCAGAAAAAGCAGTAGGCATTGAACTGCATAGACATGAGTGGCCCACACTGGGAAGGAGGGAAGGCTAATTCACTTCTTCCAGTACTCCTTACCACCTATAGCCACTGTGGTATTCTCTCCTCCAAGCCCCCACATTCTTATAAATGCATCTCCCATGAAAACATCCACTCTTCATTTGTTTTAACCCCACCTACAGGTAGTTACATCCATGCATTATTTCAACAAATATTTACTGACTACCATGTGCCAGGTCATGTTCTGCAGACTGAGAATAGAGCAGAGACCAGTGCAGATGAAATCCCTGAAGGAAAGGGGTTGACATGCAGGGGGATGGAGTTACAGATTTATATACTGCTCATAAAAATTAGGAGATATTTGAAAATGAATAGGAAGTGATAAAATATCCCCTAATATTTGTGAGCAGTATAAAAGGTCTCATCACGGGAGGGGAGAGGGTCAAAGAAAGGATTGCTTTTATAGATGGTCTCTGCCTTCAATAGGTTCAATTTTTCCAGAAGAGAAATAATGAGTCCATTATTGTAAGTCATTTACACAAAGCATAACAAATGTGGCACATTTATAAATGTGCCCTGGGAGATGTAACAGGACAACTTGATGGCATGTGGTGATCACAGAAGGCTTCCTGGAAGAGAGGGCATCACTTTTGCGCTGCGTAGAAGGGGAGAAGATGTGTCAAGCAGAGTAACAGTATGCATTTAAGGAAGCGGCAGGGGCTGCAAAGAGCTGCTCCTCACAGCCCAAAGATGAAAGAGCAGACAGGTAAGATGTGAGCCTGGGAAAGCCATCAGGAAGCAGAACCGGTTAAGGGCCTTCAACTTCGTCCTAAGCAGAAGAGGAAGCTTTTGAAAGGTTTTAAGCATAGAAGTAATCTGTCTTACCATTTTTATTTGTAAAAGGATTACCACAGCAACATCCATGCTAACTGTTCAGATCCTTGAAATGATACAATAAAGTAAAAAAAAAAAAAAGTAATACACCCCCTTTTATTTCTAATTAGTCATCTTGAAAGCCTGCCTTTCATTTCTGATCTTCCCTCCTGGTCAGTGGGGCAACGGCTACCTCATTCATTCTGTGAACCAAAGCCTTGCCCACTCCACACCTGTCCTGGGATAGATAGATAAGTCCACAGAGGTGTCCCCAAAGCAAGGCAGGACCCATATGTGTGAGAACACTTCCCAGAAGAAGAGGACAAGAAAAATCTCGTTTCCTCTACTTGCTCTGGGGCTTTTTCCATATAGAAATTCAACAGATCAGCCTGACCTATGGTGGCGCAGTGGATAAAGTGTTGACCTGGGAACACTGAGGTCGCCAGTTCAAAACCCTGCACTGGTCTGGTTAAGGCACATATGGGAGTTGATGCTTCCAGCTCCTCCCCCCTTTTTCTCTTTCCCTCTCTCTCTCTCTCTCTCTCTCTCTCTCTCTCTCTCACTCACTCTCTGTCTCCTCTCTAAATAAATAAAATAAAAAGAAATTAAAAAATTTAAAAAAAGAAATTCAACAGATCAAAAACCATTTCAAACTGGGATGGAACCATGCGGTTCCCAGAATAGCTCAGTGTTTTACAGGGTTCAATGGCTGAGACCGCCTTTCTCTCTCAGTGGAAACGAACCAGGCTCCTCTCATTTGCTTCGTGGGGGGTCATTACACTGAGGTTAATCAATTCATTTGTTACCTGTGTGGACATGAAAGCTGTCACAGGCGACCTCAACCATACACAACTTCAAATATAGCATTCCTTCCTTCTGCATGAAATCATCTTGAGTCCAGTTTTTCTCAAAAAAAGGTATTATTTACGAATATCCAGGCATCAGGAATGGGTTGTTGTTATTTTGTTGCGTTCTTTGTACTCTGAAGTTTTTGGCATATTCCCTGCACTAAATTAGGCCTCAAAAATATTTCTGATTAAAAATTTATGCAGCTTATGACAGCCTCTTTCTAGAACATAACCCCTAACTAATTCATGTTCACTTACCCTGCAGTTTTCTATTTATAATATTTTACAATTTCTGTGTATTTGTCTTATAAATTATTAAATGACATCAAGGTTTTTATTTTGATGAGAGAATATCTGATGAATTTGACAGTGTAATTACTTCAGATCCTGCTCTAGATTGCTGGGAAAATATTTAATTTTATTTACCGCGATGAATAATTAACACGCACAAGTGGTGGGCTCCCGTGATGTGCCTTCTAGCTTCTTCTGTTTGCTTCTTGCTAATTAAAATAGTGAAGCTTATACATGTCGTGGCTTAAAAGAAATAAGTTACCAATTTGGGGAGGGGAGGAGAGGGCGGGCAAAGGATAAGACTGGAGAAACCTAAATTGAAGAAGAGAAGAAGGAGGGACAGGATGGAAACTCGGCTGTGGTTTATTTTCATGTTTTTCTTGCAAGAACAAGGAGAGGGAAGAGCGATCTCCTTGTTTACTTCGTGAACTACCCTCCCAAGTCTAGGAACTTGCTATTGATGAGCCTCCTCCACTGCAACAAGAGACATAGCAGTGGCCACAGAGGCTAGGAAAAGCCCACCACTCTGTAAAGCACTGGAGAGAATGGATTATCCTATGTGCTAGCACAGGGGTCCCAAACTACGGCCCACAGACCACATGCGGCCCCCGCCGCACTTCCGGAAGGGGCACCTCTTTCATTGGTGGTCAGTGAGAGGAGCACAGGATGCATCTGCACCCATAGTTCCCATTGAAATACTGGTCAGTTTGTTGATTTAAATTGACTTGTTCTTTATTTTAAATATTGTATTTGTTCCCGTTTTGTTTTTTTACTTTAAAATAAGATATGTACAGTGTGCATAGGGATTTGTTCATAGTTATTTTTATAGTCCAGCCCTCCAGTGGTCTGAGGGACAGGGAACTGGCCCCTGTGTAAAACATCTGGGGACTGCTGTGCTAGCATATTATGTGCACAGATTAAACCTTTGCATGATCTCCATTTGGCTATCATAACATCGCTGTACAGTGGTCAGAAAGCCACCTTAACATTCCTACTTGTTTGAAGGGTGCTAGTCCCACATCCCTCCAAGTACAAGGTCCCAGGTTTTCTGATTCCTGGGATTAAGAAATCAAGAATAAATTTTGTTACTACCAATGGACCTTAAGTCCTGAAAAGTTATTGTTAAAAGTAAGACAAGAGGCCCAAAGAGAGTCCATTATGGTGAGCCACAGTCACCAAACCCAGACAATTATAGTTTCGGCTCTTCCAGAAATGGAATCATAAACCAGTCCACCAGGAATCACCTGAGCAGCACTAGGGGGACCACCTGCCTGCCAGATCCCAGCTGTCCCCTGGGGAAAGTGACCTTGCAGTTGCAGTAACGATCTGTCCCTTTGCCCACTGGAACGTCCTTGTTCCTACTCCCTTCTGCCTATAAAAGTCTTTTCATTTTGTACAGCTCCCCGGGGATCTTTTACCTGCGGGGCTGAATGCCACCCAATTCATGAATCTGTGAATAAAGCCAGAAAGATCTTTAAGATTTACTCAGTTCAATTTTGTTTTGTAACATAATAAACGTGTTAGTGGGCACACGCACGCACACGCACGCATGCACGTACACACACACACACGCACACCTGTATATATGACTTTTAAATGCTAAACCACTTGAGACATCGAAAGAGAGAGTACCAAACTGTGTATCAGTACAAGTCACTGCTCTAGACCTCACTTTCCTCATCCAAAAGAAACAATAGTGGTATCCATCTCTTAAAGTTACCAACGTTTAATGAGATAATGCAGGGAAAGAACGTGGCAAATCCTCACTATTCCTACTGTTCCGTGTCCACAGAGTTAAATATGATCCTGGGGGTCCTAACCATGTCTTGGTCATCTTCGCATCCCCAACCCCTAACACAACACAGGATATTCAATAAATGAGTTGGAAGGATGGCTGAGTGGCTCATGGCTATTCCGGGACCAGGCTGAAAGCCCCTAATCACATCAGAAGGTCCTTGAGGGCAGGACATTACCTTGTTCTATTCCCCCACTCACTGTATGGGTTGCACACAGGATGCTGAAAAGTGCCTGCTGAGTTTTACTGGAACAGAAGAGTCGGTATCACTCACACAGAGCGAGAATGGTTTGGCAGCGGCTTTTCCCACAAGTGTTGACTGAGGCAGGGGTTGTAAAAATCCTGGCAGTGCAAGGCCACCTTAGCAAAAGAACAGGGCATTGTGTGGAGCCAGACCCCTGGTGAGCAGGTCTTCCCCAATCAAAGGCCCAGTTGCTGATGTGTGTCCCACTAGCCCCTGGGGCACAGCTCTCATTGTGTGGCAGGGCCACTGGAGGGGATGCCCACCTCCCAGACTGTATTGATTAGTTGCTCCATCTGCCACTCTGCAAACAAGCAGCATGATCCCTCATTGGATGAAAATGTCACCCATGGTAACAGATCCTCACAGCTGGCGTGGGACCACAGGACCCTGGGGAGGGAATACTCAGACCCTGAAAAGCAGTCAGCCCACACCAAGCTAAATGCAAAATGAGAAATAAATAAACGTCTATTTTAATCTCCTCCCTCCCTTCCCAACCCTGAGCACCAGACATTATTTGCAAGCTGCACTGTCACAGCAGGGGATGGGTGGCACCCCAAGGCAGACTGCATGAGGGTCCTACTAAGTATAGTCTGGGAATTGTCACTTAGAGACCTGCCCCAGCTGGTTCTGAAGCTGTAGAGGAGGCACTGGAAGGAGCTCCAGCTACTCCCCAGCAAATCCCAGTTCTCTGCTTAGAGCTCTCTCTCTTCCCCTCACCCTCCACTCCACCACCTCTTCTTTCTTCACAATTTTGTTGTCTCTGCGCATGTTCTCATCCACCTTCCTGGATCACTCCTACCCCTCTCTCAGGCCTCAGTTTAAACACCTTTTCCTCTGGGGGATGTGACTTGCACACTCCTCCTCCCCCACACACACACTCTATCAGGTCTCCCTGAAGCCATACCCCATACTCTCTGGGCTTCCTTCTCCCACCAGGCCATCTGTCCTGCCAGCTGACAGCAGCAGGAGACCGTCCACCCTGTCTGTCCAGCTGACTGCTATATTCCCAGCACCCAGCACAGTGCCTGGCATGTAACAGACGCTTAATGACTAGTTATTACATGTCTCACAAACATGGCCAGGTGCAAACCAGTTCTTACAGGGCTTGTGAATATTATCAGACTCCGAAGAGTTTGGTGCCAAGAGGTAGTCAGTTTCCAGTGACTGACCTAGCCCAAGTTGGAAACAAAGGGATCTGTCTGAAGGGCACTATAGTAATGCACAAAGTTTGGACAAAAGCATTCTTCACTGGGGGGCTATCCCGTGCACTGTGGGGTGTGCAGGTGCATTTCTGGCCTCTGCCCATTGACTGCCTATACACCTCCCTGCCCCCAGTGTGACAACCAGAAATGTCTCATCATGTGGGGATTCCAAAATAACAGGACAGGGTTCAGTTGCTATCAGCCAAAAATAATGACAAAAGTCCAATGTAGCTTTCCAGTTAGACCAGTGGTTCTCTGGGAAGTATTTTGCCTGATCCCACCCAGGAACATGCGCTACATCTGGAGACATTTCTGGTTGTCATAACAGGAAGCAGGGGCTTCACAGGACAGTGCCCTCAATGAGGAACACTCTTGTTCCAAATTGAGAAACCCTGATTGATATGAACAAGGTGAACTTAGAGATGCAAATAGGCATTTTGATTTTTCACTTTGAAGCCTGGCCTATACATCTTAAACTTGGAGTTCAGAAATACATCAGACCCCTGGCCTTTTCCTTAGCCCAGAAACACTCCATTCTGTGGAGAGCTCCTGGCATGAACCCAGCAGGCTCCCAAGAGACCCAGTGAAGTGTCCCTGGTAGATGGCATAATGTAGTTAAGAGTATTCATGTCTGTATTTCCTGATTTCAAATCCCAAGTCTTCCACTTTCTAATCATGTCCTTGGACAAGTTACTCACATCTTCTGAACTGCAGTCTCTTCACCTATAATATAGGAATAACAACACACCTACAAGGGGACCACACGACACATGATTTAGCATCGGGGGACCACATGCTATGATTTTCTTTCTGTCACAATAAGCAAATGAGACGCTATGGCCCAGAGTTTTCCCTGACTCGTAGTTATTTTCCTTATTTGAAGAATGCACTGCCTCTGAGCTATGACTAATCCATAGCTGTGACGAATGTTCTGTGCAGACGAGCCAGGCCCCTGGTGCCAAGCTATGGCGGTACGAGAGAGCAGGCGTGTTCGGCCGCGGTGAGATGCTAGGCCCCAGGGGACCCTAAAGTACATGGATGTGGAGTAATAAGGGTTAGTGGAGCTCAGCCACATGTCGAGGACCAATTACAAAACACCCAGCCGAGGAGCAGGGACTTCATTCCTGCATCAGAAGCAAACAGGGACTTTCAATAGGCGAGTGGCTTGCCACGTCTGTCTTTTACGAAGAATACAATAGCAGCACATTGGTGGTCACTCACGTCCCTCCCTGTGAACTCTGTCCTGCTCTCACAACCTTAGTTTTTCAAGTTCAAGTGGAATAACTTTCAAATGATCGGGGCAGGGAAGCAGCCACCTCAGTAAGCACGATAGCACCATAAACGAGCACCGCCTTTCTGAAAGGCGGTTCGTCAGTGCGCAGCGGGGCCTGTAAATTATGCACGCCCTCTTGCCCTGGAAATTCCACTTCTTGGAATCTCTCCTGAGGAAATTATGAAAAACGTGTGCAAATATTTACCTATAAGAAAGCTCATATTTGGCACTGTTTATAGGAGTGAAAAAGTTGAAAACCCTAAATGTTCAATAATAATTAACTGGCTAAGTAAATTAAGGTACAATGACTAATGACATAGTAATTAAAGTCACATTATTGACTCGTGGAAAAAACAGGTAACAAAAACATGCATACCTTTTTAAAGTACCTATACACACACTCACATACATGCATATGTTCTACATGTCCTTTTGTTCTGGCAAACTTTTTCTGGTAATTTATCCTAAGGAACTAGGTGAGCCAAAGTAGGCTTACAGTTGTGAGTTCATTCCTGTGTTATTTATTACCATGATCCTTCATACGAACACCTGTACACCTACCTCTGCCCCACCCTGTAGGTGAGCGTGAGTATTCATACACAAACCTACACGTGAGAGCACAGAGTGGTCTGGGAGGGTGTATCCTGAGCTACGAGAGGTACTTGCTATGGGTGAAGGCATCCCGGGAGATTATTTCCTTTGCTTCCGTTTACTTTTCCAAATTTTCAGATCTTTCTAATAAAAAGCATTTCTCATAGTCACCATGAAAATTTTTTACATTTTAAAATCGTCATATATAGAATTCCTGATCATGCTGCAATTCCTGAATCATTACAAGAAGATGGGCCCAGCTACACTTTGAACATTGTCCTTGAGTCTCCTTAGATTGTAGCACAACTTAAATTTGGTGCGTGCTAAATGTAGTACAGACTGAGATGCCTCCTAAGTGACGTGGGGCTACAAGGGAAACGCAACCTGTAAGATCCTCTCCTCAAAGTCCTCAGTCTACCCAGGATGAACGACGCACGGGAAGAGGTGCTACATGGTAAGAGAGAGCTGCCCGTCCTGGGGAGGTTCTGAGAAGGAGAGGGCAATTATGTAACGGAGGCGCCCGGTCCATCTTCACACACAAGACAAGACAGAATGGCGAAGGAGAAGCAGTGGCAGCAAAGGCATAAAGGCAAACATGATGGGGTGAGGGGCGGGGACGATGGGGTGAGGGGCAGGGATGATGAGGTGATGAGCTCAGCTCAAGCCCCGAGTTCTCACTGGGGGCTGAACACACTGAGAAGCCCAAGCACTGTGGTCAGAAGTTTGGACAGTCACACCGTGCAATAAAGCTATGGTTCTAAATGTAACAAAGAGATGAGTGATTTTAAAATATCAAACGGGAACAAGGTGCTGATAATGTTGATAATGCAAGCATCCATCATCCAGAAAACACCTAAAACCAAAAGGCAAGTAGCACAGTATGACCTCTTTAAACAAGCCCCAAGCCCACGGTAAATATGTGTTTGGGAGAAGGGTGACAGTGGTCCTTGCAGTGGGATGCAGGCTTCCCGAATCCCAAGGAAGTGGCAGCGGAGGAACAGGCTTCTGGAAGGGAAGTTCGTGCGGATGAAGGACGGCGAAGAAATTTGGGTGATACCCTACTGTAAGGGGCCACTGCTTCCATCCCTGAAGTGGAAACGCTGTAATGAGTGAAGTTCATTACCTTAAACTTTTGGCTATGATGTGTAATTGTTAACCTCTGCTGCTTTGGTTCAAGGCTCCCTTCAGTAAAATATATTGTTTGCCATCAAAGCGGACGTGGAGTGGGAGCCGGGCATGTGGCCTCCCTCTTAGGTTATATTAATACACCAAAATCGATAACATGCCATAGCTTTCAGAAGTAGTAATAAAATACCCTAAAATATTCCCAGAATACGCCTATAAATTATTTGTTCAATGTACTTATGTTAAAAAGGTTGTCAGGTACAATGCTCTGGAAGACTCTAAAATTACAGGCCATCGTATTTGTATTTGATAAAGCTCCTGCTGTTTTGGGTCATAGGAGGTTATGCTGCGGGGGGAAAAATCATTATTTTCCCTAATAAATAAATTACTTGCCTATATTTCATGTATCACTCAGGCTAGCCAGTATTGAAGGCTTAAATAATAAATAACAAATAGCACCATTCATTTATTAATAATGATGCATCACTTGTGTGGGAGTGGGAGTGTGTGAGTGAGTGAGTGTGTGTGTGCACGCACGTGCACCTGTGTGTGTACTAGGTACATGAGTTTTCTTTTAGACCCTTTGGGGGACAGACCGCACAGCGGTCATAAGAGAGGACAGAAAGTCCCGCCGCCTCTGGGACCATGAACATGTTTCCAGGGTAAGGAAATGTTCTGCTGCTGACAGGCCTTTCCCTTGGCCAGTACCCGATGCAGAGGACCTTGCTGAGATCGAGTTCCTGAAGGGCACGGAGCCACCCACTGCCTTCAGCCTGAGATTCACTAAAGGGACCCTGATTATTAACTCTTCCCAGTGGAGGGCCAAGACAGAGTTCTAGGGGGGAAGTAAGGAAAAAGAAGACAACCAGACTCTCTCTAAAACTTTCTCCTTCTATTTAGTAGAAGGAAAAAGGAGGCCAGCCATGTCTGCCTGGGCAGTTTACATCACCATTTGTCCCAGTTAATTAAGTGATCCCACGAGGATGAATTAGTCCCCATCACATTGACACAAAGATGCCCTCACCATTTGCCTGTGGTGCCCTCCTTCCATGTGAAGCAAACAGACACAGGTCGACTTAGGGTACCCCTTACCACAAAAAGCCAGCTAAGAGATAGCTTGCACTACATTCCATCCCTCAGGGAATGCTGGACCAAGGCAATGGCTAGAAACAGCTGGACCTTGCCCATGAGTTACTGCGGCCCCGGTCAGAGCAAAAGCACTTGGCCTTGTAGTGAATCCTAAAGCAAACGAAACCCCTCTGTCCTTCCCTTCTCCACACGCCTAGGGCATGCGCAGGGCTTGGCAGGAGCTCTGGGGAGCATGCATATATATTTAAAAAAACATAAGTCTCAAAACTATTCTTTCATGGTAAATTGCATACTTTTTTCTACATCATTTAGCTGTAGGTCAAAAGATCTTTCACCTCTGAAAATACGTATGACAAATCCGGTCTGCTCCAGTGACCTAGTTAATTGGGCCCTAGGATGTCGGGTGGAAGAGTCAAGTTCTGCCTACTGTCGGGGTCTGCTGCTGGTTCCTTCTGCCCGAGGTAAATCGCTTCTCATTCTCTGGCCTCTTCTGTGTGTGACCCTCACCACGGAACGGCAACACAGAGCAGGGCACAGCAGGCGGCCACACCATCGTCCCTGCTTAAAGAACAGGCTCAGCTCCTCGCTGTGAACAGATTTGCCTCTGTGGAAACAGGTTCATGTTTATCTTTCAAGTTCCAGCAACGAACTGGGGCCTGCCGACATGTGCTGCCCAGCTGTTGCTACGCCTGATTTACGAACAAATCTGCATATAATTGTGTTGATTCTTCTCTCTCTCTCTCTCTCTCTCTCTCTCTCTCTCTCCTGGTCATTTTTTTTTTAAATAAAATGGCTAGGTCCAGGCTGCATAAAGCCCCAATTCTAAAGCCATATAATTTTATGGACAAGGGGCGGAGGGAGGAGGACGGGGAGTTCTTTTGTATGGCACCTGAACTCATTAAAATCCTAAATTCCATAATTTTACACTACCATGTGCCACAACTGAACAGCCTAATTGCTTACCGTCTTTATGAGAACCACAAATGGGGCAGCAAAGCCAGGGAACAGGTGGGAAGGCCACACTGGAGTTTGGGTCCAAGCCGTGTCAAGGGGTGGTGACCAGACCAGAACTGGAGAGCTTTGTATTGTAAGAGACTTGACTCTCTACAGAGGCCTGCATGTTGCCAAAAATCAGTGGTGGTGCAAGGTACGTGCCAAAATTCAGAGGTTTCCCAAACTAGACACCCCTACTGGTGACCGTGCGTGAGGAATATGTTAAGATAGGGCCCTAGGGGATAAAGCTGCCATCGTATCTCTACCTATATATTAACAGGTTCCTGGACACAAATCAAGTTTATATCTTACAATTTACAAAAAGGAAACAAAAATGGTTTGAATGCCAAGAGAGCAAGTTTCTTCCCTGCTTCCTCCTGACAGGATCTGATAGTGGATGTGAAAATTCTTTCGCACCAATTCTATAACAGTGAAAACAACAGGTGAGTCAAAGTGACCAGCATTCTCGGGATCTTGGTTGATCACTTTGCTTTCCCCACAAAAAAAAGTAGCCCCTTTGAAGACCATGTCACAGCTTTGTGGCTGTGAGAAGGGGCTCAGAAATGTACAATTAGTAAGAAGGCTTCAACATATTTTTTTTCCTGCCAATTGGTAGCAGAGACCAGGCCCATCAAGCCCCAATTGCCAGACGCCATTCGCAAGACCAGGAAACCAAGCTGCTTGCTTCCCTCGCCTTAAAGGATATTTCCAAAACTCAGCCCTCTAGTCAAGCCTCAGGAAGCCTTGCCCCTGAAAATTAGGGGCTGGTGTTAAGACTATCAACCTAGATAATGATGAGACATGAGAAGACCAAGTTGATGAGATCCAGAAAGCTACACTGAAAAATGTTGGCCCTGACCAGATAGCTCAGCGGTAGATTGTCGGCCCAGCGTGTCAAAGTCCTGGGTTTGATTCCCGGTCAGGGCACACAGGAGAAGTGACCATCTGCTTCTCCACCCCTCCCCTTCCCAATTCTCTCTCTCTTTCTTGCTCTCTCTCTCTCTCTCTCCTCCTCCCGCAGCCATGCCTCGAATAGTTCAAGTGAGTTGGCCCCGGGCACTGAGGATGGCTTCATGGCCTCACCTCAGGTGCTAAAATAGCTCTGTTGCCAAGCAACAGAGCAGTAGCCCCAGATGAGCAAAGCATCACCCAGTAGGGGGCTAGCCAAGGTGGATCCCAGTCAGGGCACATGTGGGAGTCTGTCTCACTGCGAAAGGAAGGAAGGAAGGAAAGAAGGAAGGAAGGAAGGAAGGAAGGAAGGAAGGAAGGAAGGAAGGAAGGAAGGAAGGAAGGAGAAAAGAGAGAGAAAGAAGGAAAGGAGGGAGGGAGGGAGCAGGGAAGGAAGGAAGGAAGGAAGGAAGGAAGGAAGGAAGGAAGGAAGGAAGGAGAAAGAAGGAAAGGAGGGAGAAAGGGAGGGAGGAAGGAAGGAAGGAAGGAAAGAAAGAAAGAAAGAAAGAAAGAAAGAAAGAAAGAAAGAAAGAAAGAAAGAGATGAAAAAGAGGGAGGGAGGGAGGGAGGGAGGAAGGAAGGAAGGAAGGAAGGAAGGAAGGAAGGAAGGAAGGGAAGGAGAAAGAAAGAAAGAGGTAAGAAGGTAGAGAAGGAGGGAGGAGAAAGAAAAGAAAAGAAAAGGAAAAAGAAAAAGAAGGAAAAGGTTGGAAGATGTCAAAGGATCAAGGAAGTTGATAAGTCCATACAGAAACAATGGAAGCCACAAGTATGAGTTTTCAATACCAGGCACAAAGTCTAATATGAAGTAAACATTAATGTTAAATGAAGGGGTGGGTAGGTGGGTGGATGGATGTATGGAACGTCAGTAATTAACAGCTGATGAGATCTGATCTCAAGAACGAAAGTCCTAGTAGAGGTAGGAGTGGTAAAGAGGTAATCCTGGGCATCCTGATGACGATCATAATCAGAATTTGCTAATATTGTTCCCTAACTAGGGGACAAAGACACCTTACCAAAGATCTAGTAAGGCCTAGAATCATGGGCAAGCTCTTCATCCCCAAGGGAACTTGCAAAGAGAGTGCCTAGGCCTGACCAAACCTTTGGCCATTCAGCAGTATTTCCAGCAAACATTGCCAACTGTTTTAGAAATTGTACAGAAAGATCTTCTCTCCTCTGAACCAGCGGGGCAGGTTGTTTCAGTTTAATCCTCTGCGGAGTCCTGAGATCTCATACCAAGAACATGGTGTCCGCCTCAGGAATTCACTAAGACAAAGTAAGGCCAGATGGACGTCTGCTGTGCCAGGCACAGTCTACAGGAGAACACAAATCTCTTCTTCAGCCCAGTAATTAGAGAGTGGGTCTGATACAGGAGAAAGAACATTGGACAGGGAGTCCAGCATGATCCTTGCTAATTCCAAAATTAAGCCAAAAATACGTAGTTGAACAATTCTTTTTATTTGCCTTCCTTTCCCACTTTTTCTTCCCTTCTTTGGTCTCCAGTTCTGTTTCCAGACACCTTTTCTCACTGACCATCTCAGACACGCCTTTCCATCAACCAGCTCACGACGGTGTAAGCATCGACTTAGCATTAAGCATTTGGTATTCATGGTTTCATCTATTCCTAATGACAACCTGGTAAGGCAGACACCATAATTATTCCCATTTAACAGATAAGGAAATTGAGGCTTAACAGAACTATATAATTTTATTAAAGGTAACCTTGTTTTTGCAGATGTTTCACATCTGGTCTCCTGCCTTCCATACCTGCCCTTTGTTCTTACAGATCTCCTAGTCCCTAAAGGCCTGGCTTTCTCTTCCGCCTGCCAGGTTTCTTCTCGCCCAACTAAGGACCCATGGCTTGTTATGCTCCACAGAACGGTAATGGATATGGAAGTATTTTATAAACCATAATGAACGACGCAAATGTGGAGTCTTACTTTAGTGTATGAGTGCAAGCGTGTGTTGCATTCTGTCTGGTTGATGACTTGTTACTGCACCATTCTCCTCGATGTGTGCACCTGAAATTCAGAGTCTCCAATTAGGGGAATGCCATCTCCTAGACCTAGCCTAATCCCCTTTATCCGCCAGTGTGGTGCTTCCAGTCCTCTTTCCTTCTAAATTTGGAAATTATCTGAGGCCATTCTTGTGCTATATCTAGGGGCCAGGTGCCGCCTTGCTCACAGAAATTCTTTATGAAGGATCCTATGGTTCTCTATTTGTCCCTGTGTCCCTCCCACTGATTCCCTTCAAATTGGTCCCATATGCCCTCCTTTGAAGCCTGAAATAATTTTTCTTATCATATTCTTGTATCACCACCAAAAGAATTTCTATTGTGTCTAAGGAAAACAGCCACATAATCATAGCCAATAATATTTGAGCATTCACTATATTCCTAGCAGGAAGCTAACCATATTACGTACAGTATCACATTTAATCCTCATACTATCTCTGTGAGCTAGAGAAAATGGGTGTCTCCTTTGAGTGGATGGCAAAAGCAAAGGCAAAAATGTGCCCAAGATCACACATGCTAAGAGGCCAAGGCACGGTTTAAATCAGAACTTGTGTGTGTCTCCAAAGCCTTATGCTCTTAATTAGTATGTGATACTCCACAATATAAAAGATGCCCATATATATGCTCATTCCTTCCCCCTCTCTAAAATGACTGAAGGCTTTTCAACTGTTCAAGATTCACCAGGAGTCTCCTGTAATCTCCAAGTTTCCTGACTCCCAAGTCAAGCACAGTCCCAGTGGGAAACCACACATAGAACAGCCTGTGTCTACTCTTTATGTCAACTGGTGTCTTGGTTCAAGGTTCTGTGAAATGACTGTTCCCTGATCAGCAGTCCATGCTGCCGACACACAGCTATGGTCAGAGATTACAGAACAAGAGGACACTTTAGTATTCCTCAAAGAAGGGAACTAAATGCCAGTTATCTTCTGTGTAAATGAGAAGTTATATTGTTGGGGGATTTGTTTGCTTGTTTTCAGTCAATGGGGATCACCTGCTCTCTGGAGAAAAACCCAATGTTTAGAACCCAGTGTCTCCCATTCTAGACTCCTGTGCCCATTTCAGTACTACCTCTGCTCATCAATACATTCCTTCAGTGATGACAAGCATTTCAATACATCCACTCACGTTAAGAGGAATGACATACAGTATTTGCATTTAAGAGTGTTAGCTTCACCCTGATTGGATAACTTGGTTGGTCAGAGCACTGTTCCAAAGCACAAAGGTTGACGGTTCCATCCCCGGTCACAGCCCATACAGGAACAGATCAATATTCCTCTCTCTCTCTCTCTTTTTTCCCCTCTCATTCAAATCAATAAATAAAAAAGTTTTGAAAAACAGTCTTAGCTTCAATTCAATGGACACTTGAGCAGATGTTGTGAAGTCTGACCTCCTAGGTTAGAATCCCTGCTTCATAAAATTTTTTACCTCTCAAAGCCTCAGTTTCCTTAGTTTTCATAAATATCAAACAAAATAATATCAGTAAATTACATAGCCTAGACTGGCCTCCTCAGGTAGGTAAGAAGAACAGTCAGAAGTAAACCAAAACAAAACAAAAATTATATATATATGAAAGAAACACAGTGTGTGTGTGTGTGTGTGTGTGTGTGTGTGTGTATATGTCAGGTCAATAAGTCAGGGAAAGTGACCACAGATGGCAGAGCTGCACTTCCCCGACTTTTCTGTCACAGCAAAGGAAAATACATGTAAGTGACGCTAAAGGGCAGATAACGGAGAAAGGGGCTATAGCTCACCCGTTCCGAGGCCTTCTGAATGACACTGGGACTCAAGGGGAAGCTTCTGTGCAGGGTCTAGGTCCCTGCAGGCCAGAGGGAAGCATAAGCCTTTCGGGCTAGGAGGGAAGCGTCTCAACCACGGTCCAGAGCCAGTCAGCCTTATTAACCAAACTGTCTCTGTCCTTTGGAGGAGGGAACTCAGGAAAGAAATGCATAAGCAAACAGAGCACGGGATGGGGTGTTGTGAGATAGCGTGAGTGGGCAGAAAGTCTGATGTGCTTTCAGTAGAAAACAGATCTTTCAACCATGCACACCAGGTAGCATTGCATTGAATTTGAGTTAGGACAATCGTGTCATATAGAACAAACAAGGGAAATAAATAAATCCGGAGCCGGGGAACACATTCTCTGCTGAGTCCAAGAACACCAACCATGCTTCGCTGGTTTGTCAATAGCAGAAATCTTAGCATTTCATCGTGTAAGGGCCCATGAAACCTGTGCGTGAGGAACGACTCGTTTCCTGGCTCTCTTTATTACAGTGCCTCCTAATTTAGAATTTATAATGAATGCGAACAATAATCAGTTTGTAAATACTGTTTTTAAGTTCACCAGAGCTTTGCAGAGATATTCCTTCTAGGTAACAAGTATGTGGCTCATTACTCTCTCATTAGCAAGATAGAAATAAAGATGAAAAAAAAAAAAAGGAAGAAATAAAAGGGGAAAAAAACACCCTCTCCTAAGATATTGTTGGAGTCTAATTGCCTGCAAGGAATTCTTAATAATGTTTACTAATGCCTTTTCAGCCTTGCCAATTTTATAATGCTCATTCCAGATTCCAGGTGTGACGTCTGCGGTCCCTGCTGTGATCTGAGCTGGTGAATTTAGACACCTAGGATAGCAGCTTTGGAGAGATTTTAGCCCCATCTTATGTCCCCAGAATGCAATCACACCCACTGGGGCTTGAGAAAGAAAATGTGAAGCTCTAGCATTTTAATTTAAAATTAAATCTCTAATTGGACAAGGTCTGCCCTTTTATCTAGACATGACATGACATGACCTGGCTCATTGAGGGCAAGGCTCCAAGAGTGAAACTTTTCCTGGAAACACTGGTTAGGGCTAATTATTCTCTTGTTTGACACATAGATCTTTTGTTGGTAATTCATATTTGGCATTCTGGGAATTCAAAAAATAAGTGGAGAATATTTCACAGAGGTAAAGAATCTATACCAAAGATTGGCTTCTTGAGTCTCACTACTGACAAAACAAAGAGGACTCAGTAAGACACTGCAGGGATCCCCCTAATCCATGGTTTCACTTTCCGCAGCTTCAGTTACCCATGGAACAATCGAGGTCTGAAAATGTTAAATGAAAAATTCCAGCAATAAACACTTGTAAGTTTTCAATTGTGCCCTGTCCTGAGGGTTGTGATGAAATCTCGCACCATCCCACCCCATCCTGCCCTGGCCCTGAATCATTCCTTTGTCCAGAGCACCCACTCCACATACACCACCCACCCATTAGTCACTTAGTAGTTGTCTTGGTTATCAGATATTTTGAGAAAGAGACCATATTCACATAATTTTTATTAAAGTATATAACTATAACTATTCCTTTATTGTTGTTAACCTTTCACTGTGCCTAATTGATAAATTAAACTTTATCATAGGTGTATGTGTATAGGAAAAACACACAGTCTAGATAGGGTCTGGTACTCTCCACAGTTTCAGGCATCCACTGTGGGTCCTGGAACGTGTTCCTGAGGGTAAGGGGGATGTAGTAGCTTGGTGTGAGATGATAATGAGGGAAGGAAGTGTGTTTGCTTTCCTTCTAAACAACTAACAAGTTGTTTAGAAATAACTCATTTGCCCTTGCAAGAACTTTGCATGTGAAGAAACTAAAGGTAGGGAGTTTGTAAATTCACTGCAGGTGAGCAACCACAGCCATCAAACATTTGTCCTCACGGTGGTTCTGTCCCAGTCTCATCTGACGCTTTCCAAGGCACCTCTCTGCCTTCCTCCTGTCCTCCAAGCCACTGAAATGGTCTTTCTAAGCCCCTAGGGTCAAGCCTGAATGTTTGGACTTAATTTTGAGGAGTAAATGTGAAACGGACTTACTGAGTTTCCTTAATACTGGCACTCCCTTTCTCTTACAGTTTTAGACTGAGGGGGAGGGCAGGGGGAGAGTGGGGGAAGGAAACAAGTCTTCATTCCACCCCAAATTCCTTGCAATACTAGTGTTTAAAGGGGAACGTTTAAAACTGGCCTGTTTTTGCAGGAGTCTGCTGTTGATTATATAGGGAAACCAAGCAGAGAACTGTGAACAAGTTCCCCCAACAGGGTTCATAAAGCAAGATTGAGAAAGATATAAGAAGCTGTGATTTCAAAACCACCGAGCCAAAATCAGGCACTCTGCCCAGATCTGAGGTCCATTCCCAGATGGACCAACAAGCCCAACCCCCAAAAGGCAGACAAGAGCTCCTCTCAGTCTGGGACAGTGGAAGAGGGTTGGCCTCAGTATCTGGGTTCTGGGTTCTGCCATGAACGAGCTATGTGAGCCTAGGAAAGGTGCTTGACCCATCTGAGCTTCAATTCCAAGTCTCTAAAAAAATTAGTGAATTTAAGTTGAAAGTGGGTGAATTCTGATGCTTGGTTTTTAACTCTGGCTCTAGCAGTTAGTAGCTGTGTAAGCTCAGGCAACTGGCTAAGCAGGCAATGTCTCAGTTCCCGACTTGTGAACAAGAGATAACTACCCTACTTCTCTCCCAGTGCTGTGAGGGTGAAAATTAAAGGGGAAATAATAGGCCAATGCCTAGAATAATGCCAGGGATGTAACAATCACTAGACACTGGGTGCCGCTGCTATTAAATGCTGCTAAATGACTGCACCTCGTGAAACTAACAGGCGTGGGAAGGAGGACGCGCTCCCCTGAGCTTGCTCTGGGCTAACGGCTCCTGGCTGCCTGGCCTTGTCACTAATCTACTTCTCCCGGCCCTCAGACCCCTGCCTCCAGGAAGAGGCATTTTCACTTGCTCCTTTCTCAAAAACACACCTGCCTGATCCTACAGTTTAAATTCCAGGTTCCCTGACCACACTGGGCAAACACCAACTGTTATCCTGATCCAGCTGTCCCCACCTGCTCCCTGCACCCTCCTCTCATACAGAAACCTCTAGTGCCAGGCTGACTCTTGCAATTCATTGGCCATCTGATCCTTACACCAAGTCATTCAGCTTCACTGTGTTTACATATATACTGTATATGAAAACACAGAGACAAATTTAAGGGCAATATGATCTCCTTTTACAATTGCAAACAGTCTTCAGTCGCTATGTGCTTCGGTGTTGGTGAGTCCGTTCAAAAGCACAGTTTGGAATGCGTACATCAGAAAACAGATGCCTGACACTACTAGGAAGTAGTTTTGCTGTTCATTATGCAAAAATGTTTTGTGCTCTGAGAGAAAGAATTTCTCAAATCAGTTTGTCTTTTCTTTTATCTAACTAAATATTTCATCTACTCATATTCTTCCCATACTCCAGATCTGCATCCAAAGCCAGCAGCAACACAAGCTGCAATCGAATCTTTACAGCATTTGTAGGCAGAGACCTGTGGTGTTGAGGACACAGGACAAGAGGCGTGGGAACTGTCCCTCTGGGCTCTGAACCATGTTAGTTGCAAGAGGGGATGTCTGACATTGGGATGCTCTGTGTTAACACTGAGCGCTGAATCACAAAGAACAGAGAATGTGTACTCGTTAATAACTTACGCTTACCCTGACTGTGGCAATGCTCCTCCCCGGGAGCAAGAACAACACTGTCTTGAGGTCCTATCTGACCGGCTGCTGGGTGCCTCTCCGGCCCATCTCCAGTCATTCCCTCCCTCCATCCTGCTGCCTCAGTGAGATCTGCTTGTTTCAGTCCCTTGATCACAACAGCCACGGGTTTGCGATCTCTAACTGGGTTGTCCTTCCTCCAGGTAGTGGTACAACTCACTCCCTAAGGACCCTATCTCTGCTCAAATGTCACCTTATCGAAAGGCCTCTCCTGGCTGCATTATCTACAGTGTTTTTATCACTTGCTATTCTCTCACCACATTTTTTTCCTCTTTATAGTACAGGTACTTATGTACCTGATATTAAATCTAGTACATCGTTATGGCCCACTTTGCTCACATTCTGTTCACAAAATGAAGAACAGTACATTCTCAATAAATGTTTGGTGTATGGGAGGCACTTAAAAATACTGGTTTTCTCTCTATCTCTCCTGCACTGTGCTCTTCTTCTTGTTTGGGGTTGGAGAAGGATATTCTGATGTGGGATTCCTTAATCACTGTGTTGAACAATCAGTTACAGTCTTTTAGACTTGAAAACAGTAGAGACATATCAGGTGTGGCTCTGACCTGTTAGCCCCAAATGAGGGATGGAAGACAGAGGTGATTCATAGCATCTTGAAGTCATGGGAAAGTAAAGAACAGTGGCTATAACCCCTAAGACCAGTTGGATTTTGCAAGCGATCCACACCTCCAGGGGTTATCACTGTTGGGTCTAGTTCAGTAGTTCCCTGCCCACCTCCTCCCCAGCCACACCCTTTCTGTTGTACAAAAACTGATATCAACTTCCTTGCTGTCTACTTCCTCTTTCTTTTCCTACCACTTACTGGAGCATTGAGCATCTGCCAAGCACTGAGCTGAGAACTTGCTGTTTTCTGCCTCATTTAACCTTTACACCCACCGAGAAGCAGCTGCCAAAGTGGTC
The DNA here is from genome assembly GCA_037038555.1 of Rhynchonycteris naso. Lineage (NCBI taxonomy): Eukaryota > Metazoa > Chordata > Mammalia > Chiroptera > Emballonuridae > Rhynchonycteris > Rhynchonycteris naso. The sequence continues at coordinate 116,225,979 of CM073003.1, read as the reverse complement.
CACGTTTCACAGAGGAGGAAGATGACATTTCAGAGAGTATGACTTTTTTTCAAGGCTAGCGAGTAGCAGAGCCAAGTTTCCAGTACAGTTTTGCTTCTCTCTGAAGCCCATTCTCTTAACCACTATGCCTTCTGCATCCTCCCATTCATTCAGACTCTTCAATCCAACCAACATTTGCTGGGCACCTTCTGATGGAATCTTGGGGTAGATGCTGTGGGGGACCCCAGAAGAATACGACACAGTCCCTACCCTTAAGTTGCTTTCCTCTAAAAGGAGAGGCAGGATCCTCCCGTACCAAACCAAGGACAAAAACCATAGTACCTGAGCTCTTGATGATGTGAGGGTATAGACAACAGTGCCCTGGGAAGACAGAAAAATAACTGTGGACTTCAGCAAGGTGGAGCAGTAAGGAGCAGTGCACAAGGGAACTGCCCTAAGGGATACGGCACTGCAGTAGATGACCGCTCTCTATCTGTGCAGATGCATGTGCGGATAATGTTTTCATTTATTAGCATATTTATTGCACAGTGTACACTGATGTTTTATCATGTGCCCAGCAGTCTGCTGAGAGCTTGGCAGCCTAAAATAAGTGTTCTTCGGGGGAAATTTAAATGGCCAGGGAAGAGGAGAGATCTGGGTTCTATGAGAAACATGAGGCTGACTTCCTGGCTCCAAAGATCCCATTAGAAATAAAAAATCTGTGCCGCATTCTCTCCTTACTGTCCAGAATGTAAGAACATTTTGTAATCAGGAACCACTGAGTGGACCCTGGAGGGCCTCCATCCAGTACCAGGTCAGATTTCAGTGGGAGCTCTTCATTGCTCAGTGTCCTGGTGACACAAGCTACAGCGCTCAAAGGAGTGGGTTTGCACTTTGGCTTCAACACACAAGCCCCATTTCCCCTCGGGCAGAGGACAGAGAGGATGATCCTCCTTCGCAGGCAGGGTCGCAGTGAACATTCAATGAGAGAAGAGCTATGAAAATGTTGGCACACAGTTGCAGCCCCAGAATTAGTAGTGCCTTTCCTGTCTTCATTTTCCTTTCAAAATAGTCCCTTGCTTTCTGAAAAGGACAAGTAAAGAAACGTGTTCTCAACTTTTTTTCCCTGAAACTGAAGCTTTACTGAAGTCACCCTCTCCTGCCTGGTGGCCCCTACCAGCCTTTGAACAATCTCACCACCTCTGAGCTCCCATCAAACACCCCCACCCCCAAGCCTGCCCTACCTGCCTTCCTCTTTCTCCTGATGCCCACCCAGGGTAAGCATCCACATCGAGGGTCTTAGACCTATTTAAGCTCACATAGCAAAGTCATTGCAACAGAGCCAACCCCTGCTTTCCCTGCAAGGCCGGGTCCCCTCGTTGGGATAAATGGCTTGGCCATCAGGTTTATAGTTTATTCATTTGAAAACTGGATTGTTGCTTCATAAAACTGTGCTGCACGGTACTGTTATCATTTAATTAAGCGGCTAAATAAATAAAGATGGCCTTTTCAAACACTGCTCTCCTGTACCCGGCTAAGCTGTCCGGGTTCCTGGGTTCCTGGGTTCCTCAGAAAGCTGGCTCCTCCAGCATGCTTCCTGCCTAAAGTATCTCTGAGGGTCAAAGGTCATTCTCTCGGGAATGCTTCCCTTTGTCAGGCACCTCTCCTCAAAAGGGTAGCTTGATCTTTATTTAACATGCTATTGCCAATCCCCCAGAAAAGCGTGCTTCCCAGAAGCATTCTGTGTCTCATGTTCTTGTATCTATCTATCCCAGACACTTGACGCAAGAAATGAATTTTCTTATATGCTACATGGTTGTTCATAAAAACAAAAGACTATGGAAATGGGTCTTCCCTGTCTTTATGATAAAATGGCCAATAGCTCCCCCATAGAAAATGCATTCTTTTGGGTTAATTTATTTTGTCTGTTACAATGCCATGGCCCATATAAGGTGTCTGAGGTAGGAGGGAGCAGTTGGCACTACAAAAGAAACAAGAATTGCCTTGAGTTGGTTACTCTGGAGGCTGGCTGGTGGTATTCAGACACTTAGTATACTATTCTCCCCACCTTTGTGGGAAGCAAAATGGTGTATCAAATAAGATCACAGATTTGTGAGTCAGAAAGATAGGTGTCATTTATAAGTTTTGACCCTAGATAAGTCTATTAACTTCTCTAAGCCTTGGTCTCCTCATCTGCAGAATAAACATAGTTCTAATACTTATCTGACAAGATTGTGGGGAAATTAAAGGAGAAGAATCATGTATAAACTTTAAAACACTATTTACTCAAAAACTGTTTTGCATTTTTTATATATTATTATATAACTAAACATGATTTTATTTTTAAACATGATTAAAAATAAATTCACAAATGCAACAACTCTTTGTCTAACCCCATGATACAATATTTGGTTTGGAAACCAGTCACAGTAGACTTATATAACTAGAAGAATCAAGATGTAAAATATAAGTTACTCAGCAATGTTCTCCTCTCTAGATTTATTCACCCATGTCTCTTTCTACTTATAAAAAAATGTAATGCATAGAGCTTAAAACAAATCAACAGGAACTGGGAGAACTGAACATAGATCAAGAGAACTTGACCCCAGGCCCGGCTCTGCCACCAGCTGAATAACTGGCCCCTGTCACATTATCTGTTAACCCTGTGGTCTCCTCTGTAAGATAAGGGCTTTGTAATGTACCAGAAGGTCCCTTCAAGCCCTAAGGCTCTGGTGATCCCTATTTCATTGATTCAATAAGGTACAATAGCAGCAGAGGGCTCCGATGTTGGACAGCGATTTAACTCCATTCTTGGCTATGTGGAAGGCATATGCAAGATGACAAATAAACATTCAGAAAACAAGGGATGGGGTAAGGTGTCATTGACAAGCTCTGCAAGACACGCCGTTCAGTCCCCAGGATGGCAGTGTCCTGGGCTGAGCTGATGAAAGCAGCAGCGTCCCCTGTAGCCAGTCCCTCTGTCCTCAGGGATAGAGACCTCCTAAAACCTCTAAAGAGAAGGCCCATATCTTTCTGGCTCATGGAGTGTTGACAGAGAGGGAAGTCCTGGCTCTAATCCAGGCCACCAGGTAAACATCATCAATATGAGAGTAAGCCCTCAGCTCATCCCAACATTACTGTTCCAGAGATAAAACTGGCATCAACGCGCCCTCAAATAGAATGCAACCATGATACAGTCCTCGGAAGCACGCCAAATAATACAATCCTCAGCCATGAACCAAAAGCGATCATTAGTTCATCACACCAAGAACCAATACGAGGCCTCACAACTCATCTAAATAGTGATCAGTTAGATGAGCAATAGATTTAAACCTACTTGTCATCACTAATACAATTTTAAGTTGGATATAACATTATATATATATATATATAATCTGTCTCATAACTAAGCTTTTTAAAACAAGCTAAAATGCTGACTATCTGCGTGTCAAAATTATGGCTCTTTTTTTCCTATATTTTCCAAATATTCTACAATTACCTTGTATTACTTTTATACTCAGGGAAAAGAATAAATTTAATAGAGTTAAACAAACAAAATCACCAAGCTTGCCCGCTCATTTGGGAGACTAATCTGAATTAACTGAATGCTGTTTTGAATTTGTTCCTTTGAAATACCGTATCTTTTGCTCTGTAAGATGCACCTGACCATAACACACCTAGGGTTTTAAGGAGAAAAATAAGAAAAGAAAATATTCTGAACCAAATGGTGTATTAAAATATTTCATTAAATACTGTATTTTTCACTCCATAAGATGCACGGGCATTTTCCCCTCCACTTTGGGGCGGGGGGGAGGTGCATCTTATGGAGCGAAAAATACAATAATAGCATCCCTTTGACTGTCTGAATTAAAAGGCAGTGTGATATGATCAGAAAAACTATAAGTCAGAAAAAAAAGGCCTAAATTCTCGTCTTAGTTCTGCCCCCAACTAGCTTGAGATTGTGAGCAAATCACAGCTTCCCTGGGCCTCAGAGTATAGAATAAGAATCAGGTCACCCACATCCAAATCCAGCCTCCTCTGCTTTCTAGCTGTGTGACCTCGGACCAGTCATTTTACCTCTCTGAGCCTCAGCTGCCAATTCAGAAATTAGAAATAACAATTGTCCCTGCCTCCTAGGACGGCGGTGAAGATAGTCTGTGTAGGCCCTTGATCTCATGCCTGGCACTGTGAAAGTGTTTTTGGAACATTCGCTGGAATCACCATTATTACCTTTCCTGTCCCGACGCATAAGGAAAGCAAACATGTTCAAGATGGGGGTGTGGAGGGTGTTCCACGTGGGGAGCCATGGATCCACCCTTCAGTGCTTTCCCAGAGGCTGAGCCAGTTCTTCCCCCCAGGAGCCCAAACTCTACCATGACCAAGTTCTGCTGTCCCTTGACATTCGTTTACCCCCTCCGCGCCCCTCTCCCTCGCAAGCAGCCTCTAAGACCCTCACGTCACCCCGGGGGGCAGGAAGGGTTAAAGGGAAGCCTGTGGTGCCTGCTGACACCCACAGGACATCAAGATGGCTTCTCCTGCCTTGAAAAGAAAGGGTGTGTGTGTGTGGCCCCAAACAAAGAGGCACTGCTGACCTTGCTTGAGACTATCTCAGATCCCTGCACACGTCTGATGAATTGTTTTGGATAGATAAAATAGCCCTGTTCTCACTCTCCCTGGTTCTGCCACCAAGAGCTGATTAGCAAAAAAGGAAAAAATGTGCTCTTCACATCGGAAAATGCAACCCTATAAAAACAGTTCTTAAGGGAGAAAAAAAATTGTTTTTGTCTCAGCTGATAATTTTCCCGTGCTTTGTGGACAGCCCATGCTGGCCTGAATTTGGGGTCACCTTCTCTCATTTGGAAATGTCAGAAGGACGAACCTAGGGTTGAAGCCCCTGCACATGGTGTGTAGCTAATGCTGAAACAGATGGAAGACGGGCCCAGGAAGCCCGTGGGGAACACAGAAGACTGACTAACACCCACTGTGGCCCATGAGCCTGGAACAGAAGGGGAGGGACAAGAGTGACCTTTGGCTGCAGGAATATAGAGCTCAGAGAAAGCACAAAAAACAGTCGCACGAGGCTGCATAGCCCAGGGATTAAGTGCACAGCTCTGCAGTCAGACAGATCTCAGCCCCCACCCTGGCACTGCCCTCACTCTGTCTGGTGAACTGGCTGAACCTCACTGCACAGGGGACAGAAAGACTGACTTCATAAGACCTGTCATTTAAACAGGGTTTCAACGGGGCCATGGAGAACCAATGCAAGCTTGGCACATGGTCTGCACTCTGCAGCTGATGATGCATTAAATTATAAAGGCTGATGGCTATTAAGCAGTGCTATGGACCAGGCACCATTCTAAGTGTTTCTATGAAAATATGTTATGATGACCTTTAATCACATCACATTAGCCCTTTACCTGGGACCAGACCCACATTCCACATTTGTGCCAGGCCTTAAGTTGGGACCCTGTTGACAATGGCTAGAAACACAGAAGTGTGTACCTAGCCAAGCCCTGAAAATCCCCTATTTCATAAATCACTCAATGAGACACCCCACAGACCCTCAGAGATCATCACTCAGTATCCTGCCTTTACAAATGAGAAAACAAGAATCAGAGAGGTAAAGCGAGTACAGCAAAGACATACAGCCAGCTCCCAACCCAGCCTTCCTAATACCTTTCTCCCACTTCACACCTTGTCCCCTTCACTGTCACAATCATCCCTGGAAGTTAAATGTGGTCTTTCACCAGGGTTGATGATAAAAACTGGTAGTCCACCTTCCAAACCTCATTCCCAACGTGTGTGCCCATGTGACAACGGGAACCTTCATCATAAATTTGACAAGCTGACACCCGCCACCATGCCAGTGAGAATGCCCACAGGCTGGCATCACATAGCTCGCCAGGTCTAAGGCACCCCTCTCTTCCTCCCACTCATTTCCTGCAGCCCACCTTGCCAATGTGCCACCCTGCTGGGACCATGCTTAGCCATCATGCTAAAGCATAAGTCCACAGAGACTTTTATCGGTGGTTTAGGTAATATAAGGATCATGAAGAAGACAAGTGGCCATTCATTCATTAGTCACTCAACAAATATTTATTGAGGACCCACTATGCAACAAGCACTGAGCTGTGTAGCAGAGGAGAGTAAGCCACCAGACATGGTTCAAGATCAGAACTTATAGCCTAGAAGGGACAGATATTAAACAGGCAAATGCACACCAACAAATAAAATGATGGTGGAAATGCAGCAGAAGAAACCAAGAAGGGTTCCATTTGGAGAGAATAACGGAAGAGGCTCACCTTGAACCACATGCTCAGGACAAGACCTCTCCGAGGAGGCCTGCTCTGAGCATTGCCTGAGGGCGCTGGAGTCCGCAAGAACAGCACAGGGACATCTCTTGTAATTCTACCCCTGGTCTCAATTCCAGGTTTCCAGCTTCTCCCAATCCATGTTTACTATTTCTTAATTAGAAAAATAACATACTCATTCTAGAACTTTATCAACTCGGAAGAAGATAAAATAAGAAATATTAAATTGCCCACAAATTCATACTCCCATTATTGCTAACTGGTGCATTTATATGTATGTAACATTATAAAAAGGAAACTTTTATTATTGAAAAGAAAATGTACAGACATGAAAAAAATCCAAGGCATAAAAAATGTGTATTAAAAATTCTTATTCTCCCTCTCGCCACCACCACCCCCAGTTTTATTCCCTAGAGTAACCGTTTTTGTGCAGACTTCAAGAAACATCCATATATATGTTGATAATATAAAACAGTATCATTCTATAGATTCTGTTCTGCTCCTTGCTTTATCATTTAACAATATATCCTGGAGAAGGAAGTATAGATCATCTTTATTCTTTCTTAACAACTATTAATGCCTATTTTTACATAAGTGAGACCACACTGTATAATAATCTTGTATCCTGCTTTTTCACTTAATATTGCATCATTAAAAATTCTTGCTTCACCTAAGTTTTTTGTAAAAATTAAAGGAAAACATTTTAATGACTGCAAAACGTTCCACTAGATGAGTAAACCATAATTTACATAAATATTACCTAATTATGAATATTGGACTATTCTAGTAAAATTCAATAAACATTATGCATGAAGCCTTTGCTATGTTCTTCTACCTATAAAATCTTGAATTCGTTTCTATAAGAATTTATTGACAGGAAAGGATAAGAACCATATGATTTCACTCATGTGAAATGAACAAGCAAAGCAAACATACAAGCAAACAAAAAAAACAGACTCATAAACACAACAGTGCTGGCTACCTGAGAAGAATGGGGGTCAAATGACAGAAGGAGACTAGACTTCTGGTGGTGAACCCACAATAGAGTACACGATGTCGTATTATAAAGTTGTACACCTGACTTTATAAAATGTTACCCCAATAAAATTAATAAAATTAATTCAAAAATAAATAAATTTAGCCTGACATGTGGTGGCGCAGTGGATAAAGCGTCGACCTGGGAACACTGAGGTTGCCAGTTCAAAACCCTGCACTGGTCTGGTCAAGGCACATATGGGAGTTGATGCTTCCAGCTCCTCCCCCCTTTCTCTCTTGCTCTCTCTCTCTCTCTCTCACTCTGTGTCTCCTCTCTAAAATGAATAAATAAAAAAAGGATTTAAAATAATAAATAAATAAATAAATTTAAAGAAAAAAATTCACTGAGACCTCTTATAAACTCAGCATTGTCCTCTAGTTTACAGTCTACTGCAATACCAATGATTGATATGATGTGCACAGTAGTAGTCTTAAGGATGAGAAGAATAAATCACTGTGCTCTGTGTACGGATACTCTCTGGATGATACTGTCTCCAGGTGACCTAAATCAGCCTTGCTCTCAGCAGCAAGACTACTCTCGTTATTTTTGAGATCTGACCTATGCCTCCTGCGAATGACCTTTGCTCAGCAAGAGGGCGCTAATATAAAGTCAGCCAAGGGCTCAAAAAGGAGCAACGGAGGTCACTTGACCAGTTTAGGTTCCAAGCCTCAGTGTCCTAATTTTAGGAAGAAGGTGTCTTCCACGTGGCCTTGGAGTTTCTGCATTAAAGCAGGAGGCTTAGCCCAAACTGGTTATAAAATGCCCCTTTATCTGGCCTTGTGGGCACACATCTTTTGGGAATTTCAGCAGGACTGGGGAGGAGTGGGTAAGACCAGAGTTTGGGTGCCTACCTCCACTAGATACTTCTATGTCCACATTATCACTGGCCCGGTAAAAATGAGTGTGGGTTCCAGAGCAGAGGATCCCTACTTCCTAGACAAGTTATTATACCTCTCTGTGGCTTCCATATTCTCATCTTTAAAACAGTGATAATAACAGAACCTATCTCATAGGACTTAGGACTAATGTGAGAATTTCATGAGTTAGTTTCATATAAGTAATTTAGAATTATGCCTGGGATATTATAAGCACTGTATAATGATGAAAGTTTATCATTATAATTTGTAACAGGTGAAAAATAAAGTTGAGCACTTAAATTTTTAGAAACTCATCAAATTCCAATAGCATCACAAAAGAAGCCCAAAAGGAATTAAACCCTTTACAAAATCCACTGAAAATATTCTAAATTCAACACATTATTCCAAGAGTGTGTGTGTGGGGGGGAACATGGTTAGAATAAAGTAGGGAAATGTTCCTTGGTTGCTGAATTGTTTAGACCAAGGGCTAAACCAAGCCATACGGACTTCCCTTCATCTATCACAGGGACTCATGATAGAGGCGATACTACTTATTATTCAAATCATCCCGTCATGTCAATTATCCAGTCTTATCTCTAACACTTCTGGGAAGGGGCTGAAGTAGAGATTTCTCGGAGAGGCATTCCAGGCAGAGGGACTCATAGCAACAAGCCTGAGAACATGGAAGTGCAATGAGTGCTCAGAGGATGACGAATGGCTCACTGGAGATGCTCCTGGAGCCCTTCTCGTGCTTGAAGCCAGAACCTAACAGAAGATGATGATCCTGGAAAAACTGGAGTCAGCTCAAAATATTCAGGGCTTCTGAGGCCAACAGAGAAGAGGCTGCATTTATCCAACAAGTGTAAGAAAGAGTGTGACTCTTCATACCTCTGTCTTAAAGAATAGTATACGTGACCATGTAACGAATGTTTCAACTGGCAGAAATATTAGAGGGGGCTTTATAAAAGGCTACATGAAGGTTGTTATTAAGAATCTAGGTGAGAGATGATGGGAATCTGATGTGGGGAGATGGAAAGAAAATTTGGGAGGAAGAAAGCCATCAAGAGACATTTCAGAGATGGGAGATGGAGCAATGAGTGTCAGTGGCTGTTTAATGTCACAGGCGACAGAAAGAGCTAGAAACATTCAAGTTGTTGCAAAGCACCACGTCGGAAAGACATGAGATGAGAGCGCAGCACGGCGAAGTGCCAGTGGTTAGAAAGCATCCGCTGGATGTGGGGATGCTGAGAAGGGCATGTTTTGGTGGTGCTGAGCCTCAGCAGCGTCCCTGGGTATCTGAGTCTCTAGGCTCCCCTGGGCCAGGAGACGCCTGAGGTGGACAGGAAATTGTTGAAACTGGAGGTGGAGGATGTGCCCCAGATAGTCTTTACTCATTTGACTACTGTGCCAAGTATGGATCCTGCCAATTATAATTCCCTACATTGCCTTTAGATCAGTGGTTCTTAACCTTTTTTGAGGTACCGAACCCACCAGTTTCATATGTGCATTCACCGAACCATTCTTTAGGGATAAATAAAATATGATTTCTTTTTCCAAACTCAAGACATAGGTATAAGTTTTTTTACTGGTGCACAAAATGAGCCGTGCATGAACATCACCTTGCTCAAAGAACAAAACCAACAAAGTGCATGAACTCACAACAAATTACAGTATTACTTTATTCTGGCCTCCACGGCAGAGGCTTCTCCAAACCCCTGAGACTTACTCATCAAACCCCTAGGGTTCGATAAAACCCAGGTTAAGAACCACTGTTTTAGATGCTTCCCAAACCCTCCACAGTGCCTCTCTGCTGCTCACCACGAGTGATGAGTCCTTACCCATGTGGTACCCAGCATGGATGACCACATGATGTTTTAATGATCTGATCCTCTGCCTATTTTCCTAGGAATGTGTCTTTTCTATCTTCATAATAATGGTACTTCGCACAATGTCCAGCACACAAGCTGCTGTCGGAACCCTATGAGGCAGGTTTCCTTTATTGCCTAGTATACAAATATAATTACATTGGCCCCTCCCAGATAGTTGCAGTGTTAATGTTCCTTGACCTGTTGAAACTGATCGGAGGAGAGGAATAGTCTGACAGATAGTAAGCAAGACACTCGGATGTCTGCTGCACTCTAAATGCACTATAGACCCGTCCGCCTTTCCTCATATTCCTGTCACAGTGATTGTGTTAGCACTATTTCTGGAGCCCTACAATAAAATTTAAAAAAAAAAAATCTCTACCCTACCAATGCCCAGAAAAATAGCAACAAAGAAAGTGAAAACCAAACTCAAAAGGAAAGCGGATGACAAGCAACATATTTTTTCTATTTTAATTATTTTCTTTAAAAATCTGTCACCTGTTAGAGATCTGAATGGATTGTGGAGTATGCCAGGATTTCGAGATTTAATCTGGGTTTTACATGCAGCAGGAGTAAATGAGGCATTCATCTCAAAGGAATTCCTCAATGGTGGTATTATCCTCGGTACACTGACAAGGAAACCACGACACAGAGCAGTAAGCAGTCCAAAGTCACATGCAGAATTGGAGCAGGAGAGGAACTGGAGCAGAATGCTGGGCATAGACCAGAGGCTCTTAACCTGTCGTGGGCAGAACAATCACCTGGCACACTTGTTTTGAATGCAGATTCCTAGGCCCCAGCTCAGATCTGGTAAATAAGACTCAGGATACTGTATTTTTCTAGGCTTGCCAGGCGATTCTTATGAACACCTACATGTGAGCGCCACTGACCTAATCGTCAGGGGTCAGAGGCCACACATCGAGAAGCACTCTGCTCTGTTGGACCTAAGCAGAATGCCACTTGGTGAGGAGTCTGCAGGAAGATGGCAAGCAGGGGTTATGGGAGCCCCTCCCAGAAAGCCCTTTGACTCTCCACCACGCTCCATCTTAACTAAGCCGGGGCTGGCCGGACAGGAGCCCGCTCGGCACACACCCACCCCTACCTCCCAACACCACCGTGCAGATGTGGAGACCTTCCCTGCCCTCCTGCTTCTGAAGAGTTGCTGCTGCAATGGGACAGCTCTCCATTCCCAATTCTTCTTGTGAGTGGGTTTTTGTGGGGTTTTTTTGGTCTTCTATACAATTAATTAGCTAATAATTTTTGCTCCTGATCCATTCCTCATTAAAAAAAAAAAAAAAAAGCTGAATCCCCGACTTGGAGCTGTCGGAACAAAGGTGGGAGAATTTATGTCTTAATTTTGGTTCATTATGGCAGGGAGCCCCTTGCTCCCATCACTCTCTCCGCGGCCCCGCCCCGCCCAGCTCTGACGGATCTCTGACCCGAAATGCCTCTCGCATGGCAGCCGCCACGCAGGCTCTGTCTCTGCCCTTTATCTTCCGCCGCCTCATTAAGAGAAATGAACCTGAGTCTGAGAAAGACGACACAGGGGAAATAAAAATGTAATCCCTTGGTGCCACCTATAATGAATTGTTATGAAAACCATGAAAATATCTGTCTGCGGATATTGTTCTTTGATTTGAAGTCAGTGTTGTAAGCGGTAATTTTTGTCATTAAAGCTGTTAATCTGCTCAGCGCTCCTCATAAGTTTTTATGAAGAGAAACAGCCTGCTGCCTCCCCGCTCATCGCAGAGCACCACAGAATAATTAGCTTTAATTACGGCTGAGACTGCTGTCTGGTGCAAGTGGAGGGCCTTCACGCAGCAGGGAAGGCCAGAGGAGAGGGGCTGACAGCCTGGGGTCCCGGCTCCCAGCCTCAGCCAACCACAGACACCACGCACCACAGCCCAGCAGGGCAGAGGCACTGTGGTCACGAGGCGCTCATACCCAAGCATGAATGTGCACACTCATATGCACACACACATGCACACGCTCACCTTACAACACACACACACATACACACCTCCTTCACCTTCCTCATCCCCTAACCATCGTGCCCAAGTTCAAACAGCATGAACACCCACACCATCCATGATCCACACATACTTCTAATCACAACATAGGTATACCAAGTCCTGACAAGACATCCACTAAGAAAGGCACCACAAAAACTCAGCATATGCAACCAGCCATGGCAATGTAACCCTTCAGCTATATCGCATGCACACCCTCATTCCCTCAACCACAACACACACAACATACGTTCCTTGATATACACAGTCATGCACCGCATAAAGACATTTCAGTCAAGAACCACATGTGTGATGGTGGTATACCATATAGCCTAAGTGCGTAGTAAGCTATACCATCTAGGTTTGTGTAGTACACTCTATGGTGTTTGCACAGCAACAAAATCATCTAACGACGCATTCCTTAGATCAAATCCCCATTATTAAGCAGTATATGACCATACAGCCAACCCGAAACAAACACATACCCAACTATGAAACACACACCAGTGCAGTAGCTCTAAGAGGCAGCCTCATTAATCACCCCTGTTATGTGAAAAGCCTAGTATTAAGTTCTGGAGGAGCAAATGTTCTTGACCTTAAAGAACTCATCATGGGTCAGAAATAAGTATCTAGACCAGAAATAACTAGCAATTCATTTATCATATATTGATATACTGAATATTGATTATATTTCAAGCACAGGGCTAGGCACAAGGGGGCCTTCACAGATAAATAAGACAGGGTCTGTGCCTCAGGATGCTGGTGGTATATACAGATCTCCTCTCAAGAAATAATCTGTTTCTCTTCAGAGAACCTTTATTTGTCCACCACCCTGGGGATTACATTACTGCAGAGAGCTGCCTTGCCCAAGGTCACATGCCCTGCCCAGGTGGCCATACTCAATCACTGATTGCTGTTTGGGTGTAAAAGCCTGGTCATTTTGGTCAATGTTAGACAGCTCCGACCAGTACAGCACTCCTCTTCAGGGGAGTTCTAGCAAGGTCTCCAGGTCAGGTCTATTTTTCCCTTTGACCACTCCTTCATTTTTTTTTCTTTCTTTGCCTTTCTTTCTTTCTTTCCTTCTTTCTTTCTTTCATTCTTTCTCTTTCTCTTTCTCTCTCTCTCTATCTCTCTTTCTTTCTTTATCTCTTTCTTTTTTTATTCAGTCAGAGGAGGAGAGACAGAGAGACAGACTCCCGCATGCACCCCAACCTGGATCCACCTAGCAAGCCCACAAGGGGGCAATGCTCTGTGCATCTGGGGCATTGTTCCATTGCTCAGCAACTGAGCTTTCCATAGTGCCTGAGGCGGAGGCCATGGAGCCATCCTTAGTGCGTAGGACCAACTCATTCCAAATGAGCCATGGCTGCAGGAGGGGAAGAAGAGGAGAGAGGGAGAGGAAGAGGGAGAGAGAGAGAGAGAGAGAGAGAGAAGTGAGAGGTGGAGGGGTGGAAAAACAGATGGGCACTTTTTCTGTGTCCTCTGACCAGGAATCCAACCCTGGGCACCCATGCAGTGGGTCGACACTCTATCACTGAGCCAACCAGCCAGAGCTTACTCCTTCATTTTTCTACCTTCCATAGAGCTGGTCCAAAGGGCACTCCCTAATAAACATCCTATCCCTCTCAGGTATATCTCAGTGTGTGCTTCACAAAAAAAGACCTATGACAGAGCTAAATTCAACAGCAGGAATACTATCTACCAAGTAAGAATATCAGGAAGTGAATAGTAAGGGGCCTCTTTGGAAAGAGAGAGGCATGGAGTCGTAAGAGAAGGATTTCTTGAGAAGGTGAGATTTAAACTGGGTCTGGGATGATGGTTAGCATTACATAGCTGAGAAAGCACAGTGCTTTTTAAGAAAATGACTTGGGCAAAGGCAAAGGAGCAGGAAGTTCAAAGTGTGTTCTTACCTCAGGGAAATAGTGACATGTTGAGAAGGAAACCAGACTATGGATGGAGCTTGAAATAAAAATCTTATAAAGGCTTGTACTTCATCTATTAGACCAACTGACCTCAACATTTGACATTTTAAATTAATTACAAGGGGTCTAGAACCCAAAAGCATACCTAGCATGGTTACAATTATAGTTAAGGTGGGGAGGGGGGCATCATAAAAGGGGGAATACTGAAAAAGAAAGAGAGCAGGTTATGATCATATTCAAAAAGCGTGGCAACCACTGCTATAGCAAAGGCAATAATAAAGCTCTCCCACTGTGGGCCTCCAGGCCACCCATCCAACCATCCATCCATCCATTCAATATTTATAGGGCAATCCCAACCGCTACCCCGGCCCCCGAGCATTATGCCTCCTGTTACCATGGATTTTGCATGGAGAGAGCATTTGTCTCTGGCAGATTGAATTTGGAGACATTTGAAGTTCTCCTTTTGTTTTATTTCAACAGTATTCAAAAATATACAGCTTTGCTTCTGCTTTGAACTAATGCCCTAGGGAGTTTTAAAAAGGGGGGGAGGAAGGCCTTTTCTTTGACTTGTCACTCAATTTAAAAAATAACATTTGGGTTTGGTTTGAGAGTTCAAAAAATTTGTATTCATTTTTTTTCAGTGACTCAATCAGTTCATTTCAAGTTCCTGTAGTTGGCCTAAACCAGAAGAATTTATACAGTGAGGCATTGTGGTTATCTAGAATTCATCTAAACTTTCCAACTTCTCTCTCCTACGGGTTCATGAGCCCAGAAGGGAATGAAAAGGTAGCCTCAGCCTAAATAAATGAAAATGGTGACTTCTGAGGGGAACAAACAAATCAAACTATAAACCCTTACTAAGCAAGGAATCAAAGGAAACTTTCTTAATATGATATTTAAAGTATATACCACCAACAGCAAACATATATAATGACAAAACACTCAAGATCACTCTATTGAAATTAGAAACAAGCAAAGATGCCACTTTCACTGCTAACATTGAGATTTGTTCTGGAGGTCTTAGCCAATGCAGTAGGACAAGAAAAACAATTCTGAATAAATATTGAAAATAAAAAGAAAATTATTATTATTTTCAATCATATTAACTTCTTCCTAGAAAATCCAAGAATATCAACTGAAAAACTATTTAAACTAATAAGGAGTTCAATGTGGAGTAAAATACAAGATAAATAAACAAAAGCTAATAGCTTCCAAAAGGGGAGTGGAGGCAGGTAGAAGAGGATAGAAGAGGGACAGATGGTGATGGAGAGAGACTTCACATGGGGAGGTGAATACACAATGCAATATGCAGATGATGTGTTATAGAATTATACACCTGAAACCTGTTTAGTTTTATTAATCAATGTCAACCAATAAATTCAATAAAAAAACTAATAGTTTTCTAATATGCCAGCCGAAATATATTGGAAATTATCATATTAAAGAAATAACTCATTTACATAGAAAAATGTAAAATTCCTAAGAATAACAAAAAAAAAAAAGATCAAGACCTGTATTTTTTGAAATTTTAAATATAAACCCAGGCATAATTGAAAAGCATCAAGTAATCTGAAGCTTCTATGCATGCTGCTATAAAGGGCATGTGGATCAGAACTATGTTCTGTCACTAATTTTTATTCTTAGTGAATTCTCTATCAAGAAATAATGATTCTGCTTCATTAACAATCAGCCCCTCCCAGCCTTGGTCATGGTAAGCAATATAATTCAGTTTTACCTTTCTGTCTGCTGGAAGCCAATCAAAGGACATGGCTCTAAGATTGCTGTAGCTTTTACCAACAATACAGCCACCCAACTGTTCAAAAACATTTGGATTCAGCAGAGAAGTCTAAAGATAAATGCCATAGAATGGAAGTTTATGAATGAAAGCTTACATATCATAAACACATTAAGTATTTGTTAAGTGAATAACATTTACAACAGGTCCAAAATTGTCATGTCTTGATTATAACAATAAAACCACTTAATTCTGCACAGTACCTCCACATGCAATGTCCTACTCCATCATCACAAAAACTATAAAGTAAGTAGCACCAGTATAATTTTCAATGCTCATAGGTACAAAAGCATATATCCTGCTCTGTGGCATGCACGAACAGTGTGCTAAACCTCTCACGCACAGTAACACATTCAATGATGTCTCATGACATCACTCCAAAATACGGGTTTGTTATATGCTTGTTTTAGGAACAAGGAAACTGAGGCTCAGGTAGGTTAAAAATCTAATTAAGGAGCCAGTAAGTAGTAGAACTATGATGAACCCAGCCAAGTCTGACTTCAGAAGCTTCACTCTTCCCCCAATGGTGCTTTTATGACCCATCACAATCTACATCAGTAGCAGCACAGCGTTACTGTCGATTGCATGGGTTTGGTTAGGCTTGTACGACAGAATAAAATGGATTTGGTGGCTTAAACAACAGAAGTGCTTTTCTTACCATTCTGGAGCCTTGAAGTTCAAGATCAAGGTGACACCAGAGTTAGTATCAGATGAGGTCTCTCTTCTTGGTTTGTAGACAGCGACCTTCTGCAATGTTACATGACACATGGGAAATCCCTCACATGGCCTTTCTTCTGTGCATGGACACTCCAGTATCTCTTCCCCTCCATAGAAGAACACCATTCCTGTTGGACAAGGCCCAACCCATATGACCCCATTTAACCTTAAGTACCTCCTTATAGAGGCCCTGCCTCAAAAAACAGTTATATTAACAGAGCTTAAACCTGTGGATTTCAGTCCATAGCATCTATATTTAAAAATACAAAAACTGAGATGCAGGGAAATTAATGAACTTGCTCAGGGTATATAGCTGGAAAGCTAAAGAACTTTGGCTCAAACCTAAATATATCTAAGTCTAAAGCCCCATGTTCTTTCTACAGTGTAAGTATTCACACTGTGGAAGGGAAGTGTTATGTAAACAATGTAAAAAAAGAAATATATATATATATATATATATATATATATACACACACACACACACACACACACACACACACACATACATGCATGCATACACACACACACATAAGATATAAGTCATTTTCATTCTGCTTTGGAACACTCAGTGTACATTTTCAAACCTTGTTTTATCTTTTTCATTATTTCTAAACTGCTACAAAATGGGTTTGTGCTGCCTTACTGTGCCTTCACCCTTACACCCGACCTGAGAACAAAGAGGGGTAGCTGACATGCACGGCAAAGACAGCAGGACATTGAAAACCTGCCGTGGCTAACCGCACATATAAGCCACAGAGCTGACTGTGTGCACTTTGATAT
Organism: Rhynchonycteris naso; assembly: GCA_037038555.1. Taxonomy (NCBI): domain Eukaryota; kingdom Metazoa; phylum Chordata; class Mammalia; order Chiroptera; family Emballonuridae; genus Rhynchonycteris; species Rhynchonycteris naso. Next base: position 116,208,708 of record CM073003.1, on the reverse strand, counting down.
ACTTAGAAAGGGCTATATAAATTCAAATTGCTCTCCTACCTAGACATCTAATACAACTTCCCAGGGTCCTAGGCTTCAGGTACAGTATTATTTTCCAGATAGATTCATTCATTTACTTATCAAGTAGCACTTACTGAGCAGGGCCTGCCAATTAGTCAGTGGAGGGCAGTGCTCTCCTTACTTTCCCATTGACACCGGCCCTTCTGGTGAGGAAAGGGCCCTTCCTTAGGGTCTTCCCTCAATGTCTCCACCTGTATCCTGACACTCCCAACCTCTGTGCTCCAGAATAAGGTGATCTATCCTTGGCAATAAATACAGCTCTTGTGCTCATTTTACAGATAGGAACACTGAGATGGAAGAGATGAAGTTCAATGGCATACAACTTCTAAGTGGTCGTGCCAGGCTCAGAAACCAAGCAGCCTGATACCAGAGCCGACACTTGTATCGACTATGTGATATATACTTCTTGATAGGTTGTGTTTCTTTAATTTGATTACCAACATCAGACCTGAAGAAAAGTTTGGGTTTGCAGTTTGGAAAGGCTTAACCTAAAGAAGAGAATTCTTGAGTTGGAAAAAGAAGACCTGAGAAGTCAAGGGGTTTGTCCAAGGCCACCCAAGGGTGCAGGAGACAAATACTGCTCAGAATACAGACTCCTCAGAACATGCCTTACCATCCTGACCCACTTCCAGGGGTCTGGCAGCCCCATTAGCCTGGGCCTTTGATCTGGAAGGTATGAAACCCAAGTCCAAGCCCACTCTCCATTGTCCACGTGAGCACAGCATCCTCTCCGTGAGTCAGGTGAGCACAAGGATGGCATGCAAACCCTGCACAGTGCCCTTATGGGCAATTCTCCCTGGTGGGGGAAGGCTAGGAATACAAAACATAACAGACGAGTCCATGTATAACATGTGAGAAGGTACTAAGCACTAAAAAAAGGAGAGAGAGAGTAAAGTCAAGGGGATAGAGAATGCCAGCTATGAGTGTAAAGGAGGAGAAGATGTTAGTTTTAATGAGTGTGGTCAAGGTGAGCCTCATTGAGAAGGTGACATCTGAGATAAGACATAAAGGAGATAAAGGACATTGCCATGGAGATATCTGAGGAACAGGCAGTCCAGGCAGGGGAGGCAGCATGCTGTAAAGGCCCCAAGGAGCCTGGACAGCTCCCTGTGAGAGATGAGTGCCGCAGTTCAAGCTGGAGATGACTGGCTAGAGCAGTAGCAATGGAGGTGGTAGGAAGTGGTGGGATTCTGAATCTATTTTGAAGGCCAACTTCATAGTATTTCCTGACAGATTGGCTGTGGAGTGTGAGAGCCAAGGTATTCAAGCATGTCTCCAAGCTCTGGGCACTAGCACATGGAAAGATGGAGACACCATCAACTGAGAAGGGCGAGGCTGTGAAGGAAGCAGGTTTGGGGGAGGGGCAATATCAGGAATTCCATTCTGGACACGCTGAGTTTGAGATGTCTGTCAGCTGTCCAAATGAAGATGTCTAGTAGGCTGAAGAATATGAGTCAGAAGTTTGGCTGAAGATATAAATTTGAAAATTATCAGCATATAGATGGCACTTAAAGCCAGGCAACTAAGCCAAACTCAACAGAAAGTGAATGTAGCTAGAAAAAGAAAAAAAGGCAGGTTAAGGACAGAGCCATGGGGTACTCCAACATGCAGAGGTCAGGAAGAGCAGAAACCAGGAAGGGAGATGGAAAGGAACAACCAGGGAGGAAGGAAGTGTGCAAGTGGGGGGGCGGAGGTTCCAGAAGCCGAGGGAAGAAAGCGCACCAGGGAGGAGTGAGGTGTGCAGCTGTCTGACAAGCTTCTCACAGGTCTCCTACAGGAGCTCTGGAAATGACCAGTACGTGAAGCAACATGGAGGCCACTTGGCAGAGGCGGATTAAGGTCGGCTGAGGCCACAGCGCAAAAGAAAATATCGGGCCCCTTAAAAAAAAAGAGACAGGAAAAATAAAACTACATGTTAACCATATTTTTAAATAAATAAAAACATTGCCTGACCTGTGGTGGCGCAGTGGATAAAGCGTCGACCTGAGAACACTGAGGTCGCCAGTTCAAAACCCTGCACTGGTCTGGTCAAGGCACATATGGGAGTTGATGCTTCCAGCTCCTCCCCCCTTTCTTTCTCTCTCTCTCTCTCTCTCTCTCTCTCTTTTTCACTCTGTGTTTCCTCTCTAAAATGAATAAAATAAAAATAAAAATAAATAAATAAATAAAAACATTATGTACTATTAATGTTTAAAATTGCACATATGAAACCAAACTTGGTGTCATTAGAAAAAAGAGTAAAGTTGGGGTTTTGCGGGCCCTGCAGAAGTTGGGGCCCAGGGCGCGCGCCCGGTGCGACCACCGTTAAATCTGCCTCTGCCAAGCGGTAACCTTAACAAAACAATTTTGACAGAAGGATATAGGGGCAAAGTTTGATTGGGATTTAAGAGAAAAGGGAGCAAAGAAATGGGGTCACAATTAGCATGAAATGTGAAATCAAGAGATTTTTTAAGAAGGTGAAAAATAACAGCATGGTGAAGTGCTGATAGGAATGAATAATAGTACAGAGAAAGAGACCGAGGCTGCAAAAGAGAGGGAGGGTTGCTAAAACAACGTCCCTGGGTAGGCACGAAGGGGTGGGGTCTCGGGCACCAGTGAACATATTAGCCTGGGATAGAAACATGAGTAACTCATTCATTGTAACAGGCCCAAGAGAGATGATGTGGGTGCAGATGCTCGTGGATGGGGTAAGGTGTTTGGGAGAGAGACTGTCAATAAAAAAAGACCAGTGAAGAAGCAGGGCCAGCCCACGAAGGACTACACAAACTTCCATACGTGGTCCAGATTTCATTCCAAGTGCAATATATAGCAACATTAAGCTTTTAGGCAGGTTTCACTTTATAAAATTTATTTCTCAGAACTTATTAAATAGATTGAAGATAGAAAAGGAACCCAAAGATAGACCAATTAGGAAGATGTTGAAGATGTCTAGGTAAGAGAAGACAGTAAGAATAGAAAGAAGTTAGCAAATATGAAACTGTACTAACCTACGCTAACAGAGCTGTTATCCATTGACTATGATGGAAGGGGGTTAGGAGTCAGAAAATGACCTTAGTTTCCTGGCTCAGGCAACTGGATGGATAGATATGCCACTCATTGAGCAAGGGAACTCAAGAAAAAAAATCCAGTTGAGAGAGAAGATAAATAGTTGGTTTCTGGACCTCCACTTTTAGACACCTATGGGGAACCAAGAGGGAGCATGTCTCCCAAGGTACGGACTCATTCATATATATATATATATAGTAACAGGTTACAGCTGTTATTATTTAACTAATTCATTGCTTAAATGAAGAAACCAGGCAAAGGAGTTCAAAGGAGAGGTGGAAGAAGCACGAGTTTATATTCTTTACAAGAATATTAAAGTAAATGTGGAAAAAAACACAAAAGCAACTTTGGTGCCAAGAGAACAGCTGTCCCACTACTGGGCAGAATTCACTTCATGTCCAGAAACAGGAATTAGCCTGACCAGGCAGTGGCGCAGTGGATAGAGCGTCTGACTTGGATGCAGAGGACCCAGGTTTAAAACCCTGAGGACACTGGCTTGAGCGCGGGCTCACCAGCTTCAGCGCAGGGTTGCTGGCTTGAGAGTGGGATTATAGATATGACCCTATGGTCGCTGGCTTGAGCCCAAAGGTTGCTGGCTTGAGCCCAAAGGTCGCTGGCTTGAGCCCAAGGTTGCTGGCTTGAGCAAGGGGTCACTCACTCTGCTATAGCCCTCTGGTCAAGACACATATGAGAAAAAAATCAATGACAATGAAGGTACCGCAACAAAGAAGTGATGCTTCTCATCTCTCTCCCTTCCTGTCTGTCTGTCCCTATCTGTCCCTCCCTCTGATTCTGTCTCTATCAACAGCAACAAAAAATAAATAAAGAAATTAAATAGGAATTATTTTACTTTACTCTCTATTATCTATGATGCACAGAGTAATAAAACAGTTATATATGGTGAAAGGCTAGAACCAAACACCTGAACAATACATTGTGTTTTCATTGAAACACTAGTCCTAGGCTAATTTATAGTCAAAATCCTGGGGGGGGGCGGGGGCACACTAAATAGATCAACAGTACGTAATCAGTGGAGATATGGGAATTTGGAATCTTGACCCAACAACTGCATGAGCCTGGGCAAGTAATTTCTCCCCTTTGACCTCAGATTACTAATCTGTAAATGAAGGTACCTGAACAAGATTCTTCCCAAGGGTCCTACCTGCTACAAAATCCCCAGATTCATGATACTTCCATGCCAAGAGCTCTCACTGAGGAAGAGCGGTACTTTTAAAGAGTGCCCCTGATTTGTAAGATGCACAGCCCAGAACTGGCCTGCTGGCCAGCCTCCCTAGAGCAGAAGCAGGAAGGCTGCCTGCATATACTCCGACGGGAAGCATAGTCAGCGACCACCACTCGTATACCCATGCCTATTAGAAAAAGGGCGACCTCCTTTGTACGCATCTTGCAACTGAGACTTTGCTGAAATCCCACCAGCATACTCCACGTGGCATCATCATTATGAGCGCTAATAACCAGAGAAGCCCCAGTGACCACTGGCTACTGCATCACATCATTAACTTCCTGTCCCTGAACTAGCTGCACGTCCCACTCCTGCTTAGAAAGTTCCCACGTCACGGGAGGCCTTCACATCGTTATTTTAAAAGTAATTTGATATGAGAATTTCAGCACTGCACAGTTCAATCTTTGTACCCCCTTCTGAGTTTTCCTGGACCACTGTTTTGAGGAGGCTGGATTAATACAATTTATATTGAGTCCAATTCACCCCTTCCTCAAGTGACAGGGGTGGGGACAAGGCAGAGGTTAAGAGGACTATGTACTCCATGACCTTCCACAGGAAAGAGCCCAGGGAGGGGCAGATACTGCCTTTCTCCCTCAAACACTGCTCCTGTGCTGTGCCAGTGCCCTGGCAGAGCTGGGGAGAGGACCCGAGAGGCTGGGCTTTGAGGCCAGCAAGTCCTGGGTCTGCCACTCACCCAGCAAGTGTCCTTATTACTCTGTACCTTGCTTTCCCACTCTGTTAAAATATATATATATATATATATATATATATATATATATATATACACACACACACACACATTATTTATATATATTTTATATAAATATTTTTATATAATGTATATATTATATATGTTATATATATACACACACACACACACACACACACACATAAAACAATCAGAGGGTTCTTGTGAAGCTTAAAATTAGGTGTGTAAGTAATCAGCAAAATGCCACAATGCCAGTAAGCACTTGACCAATGTCACCTGTGGTGGTGGTTGCCATGTTCCACCTGACTGCACTTGGAACGGGAACATAGAGGTAACCACATAAATAAGCTTTCGTTCCAGTGATGGGATGAAGAAGCGCATACTGGCAGTTACAGAGCAGTCGTGGGGATATAAGGAACAGCAGAGGGAACACAGGCAACAATACTGCCATAGCTACCTGTGCCGCCAGGTGGGCCCCTGAATTGTCGGAGGGCACACTCCGTAACCCAGGTGAATGTCTCTCTGCTGTGCTCCACACACGCGAAATCAATACAAAACAGTGTTGACTATAAACTGTAATCAAAAAATAAAATAATTTAAAACTTTTAAAATAGTAACTAAGCACTCTTTCATTCAGTTGTTCAGCAGGCATTTTCTCCCTTACCCATTTTAATTATTTTCCATTATAAAATGTCTGAGCAATACAAGTTTATTAATATTTTCAGGTAGTGTTAGAAAGTAAACACACCCAAGTACTAGGCATGATTTCTGAAGTGTGGGATTGAAAGAATTTTGCTTTATAACTTTCAACACTATGAGGTTTTAGGCAATAACAAATCTATATCATTGTTATGTTCCTTAAGCTTTTATTCGGAAAAATAACTGAAACGCAAGTACTAGGAGTACATGATAAACAGGATGCAAAAGAAAAAGAGAGGAAAAAGGAGTCCTCTTGCTCCAATTCCAGTTACTGTTGTTCTCATTCTTCTAAAAACCCAGGGAAGTTTAACTCCTGCATAATATGAATGAAATATCATGGATACAAATGCAACAGCCCTGTAAAGTTGGAGTTCTTAAAATCTGATAGTCATGGACTTCACTAAGAATCTGATGAGCCCTCTTCCCAGGAATAGGACAGTGATGAACTAGCTGCATAATGTGGTCCTAATACCTCCTGAGACCTGTCAAGGTGTAACACTAATTCTCATGGTTTACCACTAACAAGATCCTTCACTACCTATTTAATTAAGGGCGAGAAGGTATTTGATTAAATACCAAGAAGGTTCCATGATCAAAAGTATCTTCCCCACAACAGTCTGGATACTGATGCCTAGTATGTCACTACTGAGAATTCCTTTGAATCAAGGCAGTATTACCTATAAAATGGCAAGCAGTCCCAAGAAATTTAACACATTAAATTTGCATCATTCATTTCTTAACAAATATTTGCTATATTCCAGGTGACGGGGTAGACAGGGCAGTTCTCTTTGAACTCAGTCTCTAGTATGTAGGAGAGGATGGGCAGAGAGATGGACAAGTGACGTGTAACCAGGTAGCACTGAGTTTGGTTAGCGATGATCGTGATGAAGACAAGCAAGCAGTGACGGGATAGAATGGAGGAGGACAACTTAACCTCGGGTGTCCAAGGCTTCCCACACACCTGCCTGGTAAAAATAAGCCAGCCATACTGACGTACGTGAGGAAAGACATTGCATACCGAGTCATGAAAATGTACATTGAATCTGCATTTCACTTTTTTTTTGGATGAAAACAGCTTCTAAAAATAGAAAGAAAGCAAATCCAGAATGGAAGGTGCCACAGGGAGAGAGAGCTGGGGACCACCACGGGGGGCTACAGATAGGGAGAGAGAGCTGGGGCCCACCACGGGGGGCTACAGATAGGGAGAGAGAGCTGGGGCCCACCACGGGGGGCTACAGATAGGGAGGGAGAGCTGGGGCCCACCACGGGGGGCTACAGATAGGGAGGGAGAGCTGGGGCCCACCACGGGGGGCTACAGATAGGGAGGGAGAGCTGGGGCCCACCACGGGGGGCTACAGATAGGGAGGGAGAGCTGGGGCCCACCACGGGGGGCTACAGATAGGGAGAGAGAGCTGGGGCCCACCACGGGGGGCTACAGATAGGGAGAGAGAGCAAGAAGGATGAGTAGGAAAGAGAAGGCAGAGGTGAGCCTGACGTTTGATTATACCTTGAGACAGTTAGAACCTTTTCAGCTGCAGGTCACACACATCTGACTCAAATGGCTTAAGCAATAAGGAATTTTACTGGCTTACACAGGTTGCTGGCTGTTTCTTTCCCTTCCTGGTCGTGTCCTCCTCAGCAGAGACTGAAAGAGATAGAGACAGAAGTAGTGATCAGTAAAGACAGAGGCGACAGCACATATACCATATACCTATGTCTCTAGCTATTCCCAAGCTTCTCCATCCCCCCTGCTCCCAAAAGATACTGCCTTTGCTCACTTGGTTTATTCCACTCCCCAGATCTCTGAGATAGGCACTGCTATCATCAGACTAGTTCTTTGGATTTTGCGACAGATGTGGAAAAGGGTAGACAGACAAAGGGCACCAAAGCTGGAACTGGAGGTAGAATGGTCCTGGGAATGTTATAAAATTGTAGAAAAGGAGAAACTATAACATAGAGAGCAGGGGTCAGGAACCTTTCTGGCTGAGAGAGCCATGAACGCCACATACTGTAAAATGTAATTCCATGAGAGCCATACAATGACCCGTGTACGTTATGCATTATCCAATAAAAATTTGGTGTTGTCCCAGAGGACAGCTGTGATTGGCTCCAGCCACCCACAACCATGAACATGAGCGGTAGGAAATGAAAGGGTTGTAATACATGAGAATGTTTTATATTTTTAACATTACTATTTTTTTTATTAAAGATTTGTCTGCGAGCCAGATGCAGCCATCGAAAGAGCCACACCAGGTTTGTGAGCCATAGGTTCCCGACCCCTGGTATAGAGAATTAAATGATATAAGAGGAGTATTTTATTTTTAAAAGAGTTCCTGAGGCCTATGTATCCCTTTCTTAATGTTTGAGCGATTTAAATAAAAAGCTTGCATTATTCTGGGTTGACATTTTTAGGGTTTTTTTAACTAAGTTTTATTATTACAGTGCAGCCCTGAGACTGGACTATATGGGTCCTGGCTTCAGTAGGGTTACACACACACACAGACAGACACACACACTCACACACTCATTCACTACCTCACAAAAGCTCAACAGCCCTATTTCTCACACCCCTTGAGAACAAGATTGCCATGATCTGCTCCAGTGCTCCTAGGCCCTCTCTAGGCATGTCAGAAGGAAAAGGACTGGAATTTTGGCAAGTCGCTTTTTAAAGGTCATTGACCTCTGGTTTGCACTACAGTTCAAACCATGAACCCTGTACTACAAATCATTATTATTAAAAGCATTCTGGGTAGAGTAGAAAGGTCTTGGATTTATGAGCAGGAGACATGGGCTAAAATGCCGTTAGCTCACCGGCTGAGTGATCTTTAGTATAGTCTCTAACATCTATAAAAGGGGCATAACGGCACTGCCTTGACTAGGTTAGTGCAAAACTGTGAGTTCTTGAATATATGGGATTAACATGTGGAATAGTCCTTATTCATTTGTGCATCCCTAAGCCATAGCTCATCTATGGCAAGCACACAGCCCTAATGCTGCAACTCCCTACCCATGGAACACAAAGCTAATAGATAACAGTAGTTTGTACCCCGTGACCCACACACACATAGGGGGCACTGAATAACGTTTTTCGAGTGAATGAATGAATGAATAAACAGAGTGCACTAGGCACTCACTCCCAACTGATCAGAGCTGGCGGGTGAGATGAAGTCAGTGCTAGCCCCTAGCCCTAGCCTTCACTCGAGCACTTTCACTGCGCACGCAGTTGTTTTCCGGGCCCTCTAGTCCAGGGAGCCACCATCTGTTTTTATAAATAAAGTTATACGGGACACAGCCACACTCCCTCGTTTACGTATTGTCTGAGGCTGTTTTCATACCACAATGGCAGAGTTCGGTCATTGTCACAGAGGCCAGAGGGCACGCAAAGCCTGAAATATTGACTATTTCGGCACTTACAAATATATTTACTAATATATTTGTAATTATATTAGTATATATAATTATATATACTATATATATAATATTATATGTAATTATATATACTAATTGTATATATAATTATATATACTAATATATATATAATTATATATACTATATATATAATATAATATAAATAAATATATATATAGTGCCCACTCCTGCTCTAGGCCGTGGCCTCCTTGAAGGCAGAGGCTGCGTGCTTCATCTTCTTGTACCCAGCACCTTGCAAAAAGCAAGCATTTGATAAGCAGTAACTGAATTAACACATGTTGGGGATTCTAAAAATGAAATTATGAGTTCACTGGAATCAGCCATTCTGTTTCTTATCTGGACTCACAAGTGACAGAACAAGATGACCTACTTCATAAGAAGAAGGGCTGCACAAAAAGCTAAGAAGAGCATTCGGGTGGGGCGGGGCGGGGCAGACTTGGGTGGGGCAGGGGGAGGGCAGACTCGGGTTGGGGAGGGGTGGGAACGTACAGGCCAAGAGGAGCAGAGTGCGGAGAAAACCTGAAGGAAGAAGTTCAAAGTCAAGCTTGGTCTCCCACCTACTTTGCTAAAAACCAACGCTGTCTAATAAACGTGTTTTAGTTGGGAACCTCCACGTGTGGTTTGTGGGCAACGTGACATCAGAGTCACGCAAGGAAAGCCATGAACTCCAGGGCTGAGGTCCAGGAATCCGCATGGTTCCCAAGCTCGCCAAGGACTTTATATGCCCACTATTTTTTAGAACCACTGACCTAGCGAATATGTTCCTTCCCAAATGAAAACTCCTAAGAAAATATTCCTTAGATGGGACCTTGTCACACATTATTTCTATGTAATGATTTTAAGATAGGTGCATTCTCACTGAAGATTTGAGTACTATCTATTGAGAAGTACTTTTCCTGGGTCCACACAGAGCCAAAAGCCTGGTCAGCTCAATCAAAAGCACAAGACAAAGCTTTGTTTCATGAACTGGCCGGTCCAAAATTGATTAATGATCCAAGAGTCTCACAGAGACACAGTCCCAGAGAGAGACAAGGACAGTCGGGGGGAAATATAGGACAGAATTACTGCATCATATTGGAAAGTATCTTTACCCCAAAATAACCAAGATAAATGATTTGTGACTGTGACACAGGACAAAGAAGTTCAGTATAACAGAGTTGACTATGGAAAAAAACGCAGCCAAGACAGTAAATCACTCTGTGGGGAAAAACAAAAAGGAAACAGTTCAGAATGAGTGCCTCCAAAGATAAAAACCACCTCCCTTAGATATTTTTGTAAAAAAAAAAATCATTAAAAATATTGGAAAATAATTTATAGTAGAAAAAAAAGTCATATAAGTCAAATGGCCTTTCTTCGTGATATCAAAGTATATGTTTAACACAGGCTTGTTATACCTTACTTTCTATCAATTCTAACTAAGTTTTCATTTGCTGCCAAGGTTGGATCCCAAAAGTGTTAAGTCTAAAGTTAATTCTTTCTTCTCAAGTCTGTAAATGTTCCTGAAAAGGGTTAGGAAATGAAGATAGACTCCTCCCCACCATTGCCTCTGGGATCTATTTCCTGCCTTCTCAATGGTGGTCATTCATTACTCCTGTACCTGGGATCCTCAAACTACCAGCCAACTATTCACACTCTGACTCTGGACACAATTCAGGAACAGCTTACATTCCAAAGAATTTTTTCCTTTTTTTTTTTAAGAACTGTAAAAATTAGTATAATGGTATTGTGAAAACTGAATGATTATTTGGGAAAATAAATGATGTCTGGTTCCGAAGTCATCCTCTATGCCAAAAGGCATCCCAGATGGACCAAAACTTAAAGCGCAAAATATGAAACCATAAAAATTCTAGAAGAAGACACTGAGAAAAAAAATCTTATAATCCTATAGTAGAGAAAGTATTTCTGTATGTAACATAAAATTCAAAAGTCAAAATGAAGGATTGATGAATCTTAGTCCACAAAATTCTGCATGAAAGAAAATACCAGAAAAGGAAGTCAAAGATCAATAAATTAAAGAAAATCTAGTTTGCAGTGAATATCATAGGCCAACAGCTATTATTTCATTAATATGAGATCTTAATAATCAATAAGAAAGATCCAACAACTAAAGGAAAAATTGGTAAGGTCATAGAAGCTTCGTGTAAAATGAACTAAAATGACTTAGAAGCACATTACATTTACTCAACTTCCTCAGAATAAGAGAAATGAGCATTAAAAACTATAATGAGATTCCATTTGTCACCTCTCAGGTTAACAAAGATAAAAAAAATTATAGCAACTTGTATTGAAGGTGGAAAACAAACACTTTTAATACCTTATTCGGGAAATATAAATGGATTTAACCTCAGAGAACGTCAATTTGGTAATATTTATTAAATTTGAAAATGCAAATTAACTCAGTAAAGTTCTAGCGATTCATCCTGAAGCATAGCTGTATATAAATAATTAGCCTGTGTACAATAACCAAGACTGTCACTGGGTCAAGGTGGATATTAGCAAAAAATTGAAACATCCTGAATGTCCATCACCATTTGTATAATTATGTTAATAAAATATATATGTATTAAGTAAAAAGGTGTGGAATAACATACTGTAGTCATACAATTACACATGCACAGAGTAGTTCTAGCAGAATACACAACAGTAGGTAACAGTGGTTTTGCCTCTAGGGACAACGGGGTGGTTGGGAAGAAGGGTGGGTAACTTTTCACTATACTGGATATCTTTTTCATACCTTCTGAATTCTGAACCATGAGCAAGTACTACCTATTCAATAGACAATTTTTAAAGGGGTTCCAAGAAAATTAGACAAATATTCAAACCCTCTAATCGCATTTTAAAGGGGTCCTGAAGTCAGGTTTTTACCTGCATAATTTGAGTATTATCATCAGGCAGGAAATTGTTTTTGTGATATTAATTAGAATTCTGCTTTATTTCCCCCCTCCCCCTTCCCAAGCATGGACTTAGACCCTTACTATGTAATTCCCTGCCTTAGGGAGTTCTGCAGAGTAGAAGGCAGAAGCTACGAGGCCAGTGATTCTTTCCATCATTGATAAAAGCCCCCACACTTTGAAGAGATCATGGCAGCAGACCCAAAGAGGAAGGAAGAGGTGTGCTTTTGAAGATGATAAGGAAGTGGAGAAGGAAGAAGAACGTTTCTGTAAGCAGAGAGAGCAGAGAGGGGTGAAGTCCAGCCAGCACCAAGTTAAGCTCCTGGGAATGGATGTCTGGTGGGCTGCAGGGTCTCTATCCAGGACACAGGAGCTCCCAGGCTCATCGAAGGGTCCTAACCCCCAAGAGCCAGGAGCTAAAGGGTCTGTGGAAGCAGTGAAAGCGAACCTATATGAACTAGTGGAGCCACCTCTATCTGGCATTTAAAGAAGCCTAGGACGTTGGCAAACCTCTGGGTGGGTGGGGGTGGGGGTGAGGTGGGGGAGCAACAGGAACCGGTCAAAGGAACCTCCATAGTGACTGCAGTTGGCTTTCCCTCCAGCCTTCCTGATTCAGGGCCCAGAGCTGGATGTAAGTTGATTTGTTAGGTAGCTGATTTTGTGGGTGGAGATTCCTCCCCAGTTTATAGCGGGCTACACTAAATCAGCTGGTCTAGACACTCGATATATTAATGCTACTGAGTGATGTCTTTTCTTTTATGGCAACATATGAAAACATCTCTTTTCTCTCTTTTCTGCCATGTTTTACCCCTTACCTCATCCTTGTTCCTTACACTTTTGCCTTTGCCTTTTTCTCTTTGTCCTTTCCTGCTTCCCAAGATGTAGAGATACTTACAGGCACCAGCGAGGGTGACTGGGCATGACCAGGGTCACTCTTGAGCTTCCAGCACGCATGCCCCAAATCTAAGGTATTTTTGCAAAATGGCTGCTTCCTCTGTCCAGATTTCTCCATGAGGCTGGAGAAGATGTTAACACGGGGGCACACGGTGAAGCTGACCCTGAGATTCCCAGGAGCCTCCTAGACAAGGCGAGCTCTCTTTCAGCGAAGTGTGGACTGAGCTACAGAGCTGGCACTGGACACAACAGTGCACTTGGACACAAGTTCAGGGCACTGGTCCCTCCTGGGTCATCGCAAGGAGACCGTAAGGGGACTAACGAGAGACCCCAGCCTTAGCAGTCATCACAGAAGTGCCATTTCCCTGTCTGAAAGAAACATAATGGGAAAAATGGGGAAAGTGAATGGGGAACTGAGACCCTGGGGACACAGGGCGTCCCCTGATTGCTTAATTTAATGGGCAATGAAAGGCTCGTTTTCTCAAGGGCCTGTGAGTTCCAAAAACATTTTTTAAATTGTGTGTTTTCATTTCAGTGATAATTTCAAAAGAAAAAATAATGTTTTGGCAACTATAAAAGCAAAACTTCTCTTTAGCAGTGACAGATTACAATTAAAAGTATAAGTAAGTGCTTTCTAAATGGGCATTGTCTTCTATGGAGTGGAGAGAATGTTTCTCCTCTAGAAAGGACAATACATTGCAGCACTTTAAGAAGCCCTGGTTTTAAGCATTGCCCTATCACCCTGGTCAGCAAACTGTGGCTCACGAGCCACATACGGCTCTTTGGCCCCTCAAGTGTGGCTCTTCCACAAAATACCACGTGCGGGCGCTACATAGATAAGGAATGTACCTACCTATATAGTTTAAGTTTTAAAAAAAATTGGCTCTCAAAAGAAATTTCAATTGTTGTACTGTTGATATTTGGCTCTGTTAACTAATGAGTTTGCCGAGCACTGCCAGGAAAATGGGATAACACGTGAATGTCCCCAGGATCTCCCACAAGGATTCTAGCATGAATTGTGTAAGAACCAGCCATTACTTTGGAAAGCAGGGTCCTAGAGGAACAGGGAAGACTCGGAGAGTGGTGCGGAGCATGGAGTAGCCAGGCGTGAGACACGAGAAGCAAGAGAGCACTGAGCAAGAGGAGGATGGGCACCAAGAAGCAGAGGAGAGCCTTGCAAAAGGCCACGAAGTACCATCTAACATAAGGTCAGATGTCAACAGATTGATCCACCTTGAACTTGAGCTGCATACACTAGCTCAAACTGCATTCCCCCCAACATGCTCCAGCTGCCAGTGTATACACCAGCACTCCCCAATCCCCAAATATAGACTAGCCTGGGGCTCCTGCTCTTCTCTTTCAAACACCCCTTCGTTCCTCAAAACCTACCTTCTCCCCTACCTCATCCAACATCATCTGTGCATTACCACTTAGCCACAAACTGTTTGAATCATTTGCTGTTGATCAATGTATATTCCTCTTGTCTACCCAAGAATTGTGTAAGAGCCTTGTGGGCAGGCCCTGGGAAAGCACCAGCCTATAACAATAATCCTTGTTGTTTTCAACAAAGCACTTTAATGCATATTCTTTCATTTTGCTCAAACATCCATCCTATTAGACAAGCTGGAGAGAAAACACTATAGACTCCCATCAAGAAAAGCAAACAGTCCCAGCAAAGTTTGGTGACTGAATTTGAACCAACTGAGTAAGCTCACAAGCATGCAAATCAGCTCTCTGAGAGGCCAGTCACTGTACTGACCTGGCAGTCCTCTTTAGATTACATGATTAGTCTTAAAACTGTTCATCAAAGGAATGGCATCGCTCCTGGTCTAGAAACCTCGCTACCTTGCCTTCATACTACTCAGCTGGGTTACCATTTTGCAGTTACTGTGTGATTATGGGCCTGATACAAAACAGGTATTTAATAAATATCTGCTAGTGAATGAGTTCCACCTCCTCCATATACTGCAGGTTTCATGACACACCTGTCTCACCTACTATATCCTCCGCTCCCAAATGATGCCCTTCCTAAATATCTATTGGTAAGTGAATGAAGCATGTAAGCAATGCCTTAAATGCCCCCTGTGAGAAGCATCCATGATGCCCACAAACAGGTTTATTATATATATATATTATATATATTATGTATATTTATACTATATATATAATGTTATATATTATATATTTATATTATATTATACATAAGATATATATATATATATCTATGTCAACCCCCCAAACCAGGGCAGTGAACCTAAAACAGGATCAAATTACTTCTGGGACAATGAACTGCTCCCCATTTGCCAACCCGCGCTGGATGCTGCTGCTTCGCTCCCCCTAATGCTCCTTTTGGGCAGCTATTTCAGGTGATGGCATTATCACCGACCGAATTCAATAAAGCCACCAGCTTACCCCGCCTCGACGTTTATTTTCTATAATCCGTCTTCTAGCGGAAGGCCATTACCCAGTCAAACAACGTTCAGTTTCATCGGCATTACCTCTTCAAGGGAACATGCAGAGGGTTCGCAAATGGGTGTGTAGTAAATTTAGCCTTTTAATAGGTTCATTCTTTATTAGGTATTTATTTAGGGAGACGAGGCCCTAATTAGATTAAGGAGAAAAGCCACGGAAGCACACAGAGATTCCACAATTAGGTGGATTTGTTTTAGGTTTTCGGTTTTCCCTTTATTTTCTTTTTCTCCCATGGCTGGCGAAATCCACACGGCAATCTCCAGCCCCTTCAGATAAGAGTCTGTGAAATGAAACCCTGCCAATGTTTTGCATGAGGAAGTCACATTTGTCCTTCTCCTGCGCAAAGTTATTGTGGGGCCAGACTCTTAAGGAAAAAAAAGCAGCTCCTGGAGCCAATGGTGAACCCAATTTGCTGTGCAGATGAATATAACAAAGGTGGTGGTCTAGATGTTTGGCCTGGAGGCACAATTCAATTTTCAGCTGTTTCAAAGCTATTATGTCAAAGGCTGTTTGCATAAACATAATGTTGCTGAGGTAATCTGGGGTAGGCAGTAGCGGAGACGTCTGCCCTCTACTGCTCAAAGCAGGAATAGCAGCTGGACTGCCTTCACCTCAGATTTAGAGCTACAAAAAGTCAACTGTCCCCCAAATAAGGAGCCATCTCTAGAAGTTTCTGAAATGATTGTTTCTCAAGGAGAAATTGAAGGAGACTGAGGATGTGCTGAGTTGATTGATGATGTGGGAACCTAGGAGGAGGCTACTTCCCTTCCCCCTCTGTCCACCCACACGTATATATTTATATAATCACATTGATATTTAATGTGTTTTTTTAACATAGAAAGAAGAAACAGACAATGACTCACAGGAAACAAATCAATATATTTCAAAATGGGCTAAAAATGTCATCGTAAAAAAATGTTTAATGTTTATGAGGGTAGGAGTGGGAGGAGATACCTTTTCGGTTTCATGTAAAAATCTGGCTTTCTTCTAGTTTCTTCTTTGTTCTTTCTCTTTCGTTAAAAAAAGAGAAAATTGTATCAAGCTCTATGTTGAGCACTTCACACCCTCAGAGAGCCACCATCAACATTTAAATGTTTTTTCTTTCAAACACAGATAATTTTTTAGTGAGAGGATAAGCCACTGTGGGTAAGGACATTGTAAATAGGGTGCTACAGTAAAGGACCCCCAAAAAAGAGAAAGGTCACATGCAAGTAGAGAGAAGCTATGCTCCAGGGGACCCTGACCTAAACCCAGACCTTCAGACCATCAGTCTTGAACCAAACTTGGAGCATAAAACTGCCCATCAGCCTGACCAGGCGGTGGTGCAGTGGATAGAACATTGGACTGGGATGTGGAGGACCCAGGTTCGAGACCCCGAGGTCACCAGCTTGAGTGCGGGCTCATCTGGTTTGAGCAAAGCTCACCAGCTTGGACCCAAGGTCGCTGGCTCGAGCAAGGAGTTACTCAGTCTGCTGAAGGTCTGCAGTCAAAACACATATGAGAAAGCAATCAATGAACAACTAAGGTGTCACAACAAAAAACTGATGATTGATGCTTCTCATCTCTCTCCATTCCTGTCTGTCTGTCCCTATCTATCCCTCTCTCTGACTCTCTCTCTGTCCCTGTAAAAAAAAAAAAAACAAAAAAAACAACTGCCCATCAGATGACATTGGTCCAATGGCACAGAATTTATTCTTGATTTGGTTTTGTAAACTAGTGTTTCTATATCCAGAGTTGTCCTTTAAATGCTCTATATTCTAAAATGTCCAAAGTTAGTTCAAGTCAGTGAACACAAGCTACTCCTTCTGCATACCCAGGTCCCAAATAAGGGCATGCATCAAGATTGGACAACAGAAATGCATCCATGGAACTCACAGGCTATCAGAGATTATAGTGTAGTGGAGTTAACAATTCAATAAGAGACTATCATTCATCAGATAACACAGTCAAGTGACTACAAAAGGAAGGAGATTTTTTTTAATGATGTTCAGAGGGCATGTTTAATAGGGTACCTATACTAAGACAATGTCTGTGGTGCAAAATATTTGTCTATAATAATAAAAATATCTCTATGCATTGGAGTTTTTCCTCATTCGGGGCGCTGTATGAGGTCTTTATATGGTTTTCTCATTGAATCTGCACCACACAGCATCTACACATGAGCAAACTCTCTAAGTGCCTCTGCATTTTGGACTCAGAATGAACATGTGGGTGTTGGTCTATCTACCTCAAGGGGTTCTTGAGGAAAGTGAAATGAGATAATATTTTTCAAGTGTTTAGCACAGTGCCCAGAATGGAGTAGGAACTACACAGCTGCTCAGTGAACCCCCGCAGTCGGCCCATGACTGAGAGAAAGAAGACTTGACAGCCAATGTCATCTTAGCACCAAGAATCACAGGTCTGAGGTGTGCTGTATGTGCGTCGCCATCCAGATGTTTGGAGCCAGAGCACTTATCAGAGGCTGTGGTCCGACTGAAGAATGGTCTGATGCTGCACACTCACTTGCATTTGTTAGGGGAGCCTTGGTGTTGGGACTCTGCAGAACTGCCCTTTGTTGGGGGGGCGGGGGGATTAATTAAATAAGGTAAGAGGCCCTTTGGTTTCTTTCCATGTTACAGTGGTCTCCCTCACCCTCCCACGTGCAAACAGGAATCCCAAATTGAGTGTTCTCTTCCTCAGTTGGTATATTAAATGATAGGAAAGCAGAATGTAACAGAATTTGGAGTCTAGCCGAACTGGGTTCAAATTCCAGCTCTACCCCTTATTCACAGATGACCTTGATTGAGTTGCTTAAGCTTCCTGAACCTGTTTTCTCATAGGTAAAATAGAGATAAAAATAGTATTGTCCTTATAGGCTTGTTGGAAAAATGAAATACAATATAAAAAGTGTTAATCATAAAAAAGATAATATAAAAATAGTAATAACCAGTATTTCCCGTGCCTCCCACTGGAGAGAGGCAATTTTTTCACTGTTCCATAGGGGTCCCTTCTCTGCATGAGCCAGTTTGGAATATTTGTCATGTTCAATAAAATGAAGCTGGACCGATAGAGGGCTCCATAAACATAAATCCATTCATTAATGGTAGTGGGAAAAGTGAGAATTGACTGTACATCCTCTTCCACACTTCTTATCCTTTGAATCTTTGGCAAATCCCCGTGACATGTCTCTCCAGACTTGGAAAAGCTTTCTAAAATAGAGAATGAGCAAAACTCTCATCCAAAACTAGGAATGAACCAAATTCCCTCCACTAAACCTTGCCTCCATCAATGCAACACATCGTGTTGACTTCAGTACCCACTTATTATGAACTCTGCACTCATAACCCAGACTCATCAGACCACAGCTTACACGAGCCCTTTAGGTTCAACCCAAACCAGTTTCACTTGTTAGGCCCCAAGCGACTGACTGAAGAAAAGCAAACCCTGAAACCTGGAGACGCTTCCTTTTCAGGAAAGCAGACCTTGTGAGTCAAAACGGCGTGTTTTGTAACAGGACAGTCGTCTCAGAAACTCACTCAGGTGTCTTTACTTCCTGTCTTTTCCTTGTTTCCAACCAGGTTCCACACTCGGGGCTTCCCTGCCAGAGGGAAGGTTTCTAACTGAGAAACATGATCTTCCTGGACTTTTGTTCACAGAAGCCGGCACTGGTGATGGCGACCTGGTGGCTGACAGACATTTTCCCTTGGTGTACGCAGAGTAATTTTAAATGTTTGAGACAACATTTAACCCAAAGGAGATTGTTCACAATAATCTAGATTTCTAGCTATTCTTGAAAACTCAGAAGACCCAGCAACACAGGGCAACACAGCAGAACAAAGCGGCAGCCCCCGCTTACACAGAGCATGTGGCAACCCCTGCCATGCCGCCTTCCTTCCTTCCCTTCCCACCGGCCTCTGTCTCCATTCTAGCTTGCAATTCCTGGCTGACGCCTGCTGAGAGGAGGTGCTAGGTCTCCTGAAAGGACTGGAGAACTAGAAGAAATCCATCTGATAGAAACAAGATGAGAAATGAATTCTCTCAAGGTTAAGATTTCCAAAAGCTGAAAGGGAAGACAGGATTGCCCTCTCCCACTGAGTGGCAGAGACTGAAGGTGGCTGACTGGCCGTGTTCTGGACAAACAGCGAGACTTCAGGAAGGAATGGCAGTGCGTGGCTCTCTGCTCTGACAATGGCAGTCTTGTTGCGGATGTGGCACAAAAGCATCGGGGCAGGAATCAGACCACATGGACTGGGTTCAATGGGGATCGCAGCAATCAGGGCACCTCTGAAAGTGATGGCCTGGGCCCTGCCCAACCCCTGGCTCTGGGGATGGGGGAAGACATGGTCCCTCGGACTTAGCAGTGAATTCCTAGCCCACCAGTGGAATGGGGACTGGGTTGTTCTAAAGGAAAGAGAGGTTCAATATTTCTTGAGCATGTGAGATCAAGCTGCTACAATTTTTAAGCACTCCAAGAAGTCATGAAATTACCCAACCTCACCCTCCCAAAAAAATTGCCTTCACCCTTGGTTTTGCTCTGAATATCCTCACACATCTAGGTGGGTTTTCTCAGATGGTCATTTCTGTTTGCACCGCTCCTATGGCTGCTGTGGCCTTGGTCTACGGAGGCCTGGGTTATACAGCGTCATTCACCCTGGAACACTGGGAAGTTTCTCTCTGACCCGGACACTGTGCTCCGGGTGGGGCAGCAGTTCCCACGTTCCTCACACTCTGGAAGAAGCCCAGTGGATGGCTTCCTCGCTCATAACAGAGTTCAGCTCAGGCAAGTCTGCAGAATGGGGAGACAGGACACTCCCTGTGGACTCTCCGGACCAGGAGGAAAAGTATAGCCTTCCCTGGTTGCTCAGGAAGCAATATTTTTACAGGGTCCTTAAGAACCCCAGCTTTACAATCAAACAGAGTTCAAATATTGGCTCTGCCACTTACCAGATTTTTTTTTTTAACCATAGGCAGCCTTAAAATAATAGTAGCTGTCTCACAGTTTTCATTGGGAAGATTCAATGAGCTCATGTCTAGCTCCATATCAGTGCATAGTAAGAACTCTAATAAGGGTTAACTATTAAAATATTAATTATCATTAATGGAAAACAGCCAGGGCCTCCCGAGAGTTCGGAACCTGGACAATGAAACCAGAATAAGCAACGTCTGCCCAGTGATTTCACCCATGCACATACATTAAAGGAATCACGGGACACGAGGCCAGCACATGGCCCTCCCAGCCTCAGCTAGATTCAATACAAACACTTATTCGCCTCTCACTATCAATAAGAGAGAACAGACCTTCCCCGTACTGAAGGACAATGGAAGCCAATAGATGAAAGCATGTAAGAAAGTGATGTCCTGAGGCCCACTGTCAGCTATTCCAGGGAACAGGAAGAAGTCAAGGTCAGCCAGTGGAGCCCAATAGTCACGGATGGAGCCATCGGGCAAAACTGGAAAGAAGACCAAGGTTTTGTCCAGCTCTCTGTTCTGCTCATTTTACTAGATTAGAACATATCCTCCTATTCAAGCATACAAGTCTCCATGGGGCCCCATCGTTTTTTAGTTTTTTATTTTTTGTATTTTTCCGAAGTGAGAAGCAGAAGGAGGCAGACAGACTTCCGCATGCTCCTGACCAGGATCCACCCAGCATGCCCACCAGGGGGCAATGCTTGGCCCCTCTGGGGCGTCGCTCTGCTGCAATTGGAGCCATTCTAGAGCCTGAGGCAGAGGCCATGGAGCCATCCTCAGTACCTGGGCCAACTTTGCTCCCATGGAGTCCTTCTTGGCTGTGAGAGAGGAAGAGAGAGATAAAGAGGAAGGAAAGGAAGAAGGGTGGAGAAGCAGATGGGTGCGTCTCCTGTGTGCCCTGATCGGAAATTGAACCGGGACTTCCACACGCCGGCTGACACTCTACCACTGAGCCAACCAGCCAGGGCCATGGGGCCCTTTTGATGTGTAGGATCTCAAAGTTAGCTCAAGTTCTCTCTCTAAATACCCTCATGTGATCAGGTAACACCCCTTCTATTCAAAACATGCCCTTGAGACTCTGCTTTCATTTTACTAATCTGAAAAATTAACTTATTCTGAAGTATTATGGATAGACGAAGGCTTCCTCCATTACCACGTTGATCAAACCTGCATATTTGCCGGGTTTTTCATAACGCAAGAGCAAGCGTTAGTCCTCACTCCGGAGTGACTAACATATGCTGTGGAGCAGACAGACAGGACTGGAACTTGGTCCAGTTATGGACTGTGAGGTGCTCCACACACATGACAAGGGTTGAGCCGTCCTGAGAGAGACACTGTTTCATATACTAAGGCAGGACGGTGACCCCTCAGATCTGTGAAAGCAAAGCCCGCCACTTCCTTCCTCATCACAGTCCCCTGACCAGCCCAAGTGCAAGGCATACAGAGGCAAAGGTGGCCTGACAAGTAGACGTGCCTGCGGAGAGAATTCATGACCCAGAGAAAGCGCCACTCTGTTCAATCTCCTCTCTGGTGCTCCCATTACACAAACATAGACGATAAGGTAGAAGAGAATTTCCTTTTGAATTAACACCTAAGTTCCTTGAGTGCATTTTTTTCTTTAGCATGTCGTATGAGACTTCTCAGGCCTCAATGTCCCAACTCCAGTTCTGTAGTGTGGGGAGCAGCCCTAAATCTCCCCAAGATGCCTGTCATTTCCTCAAACATATTCAATTGTTCCTTTCTCCCTGACTCCCATGATCAGGGGGGGTCATCTTTGCTTTCCACCAAAGGGACTCAGATGTGAAGTTCAACCCTTCGTCAGGTTGGCCCCAAATAACTCACTCACTGGGAGCTAGGGGTGAACAAGGAGGATTTTTCTAAAGATTTCAGGAAAATAAAAAAAGACAGCATATGACCTCTGGCAAGCTACATGAGAAGCCACCTTAAGCGACCTTCACCTGACTGTCCACTGGATAGATCCAAGCCCCCATGACCTTCATACAATTCCTAACTGATGCCTAAACTTTGCTATGCCCCAGCCTGTCTGTGGCAGTGGTGCTGCGACTGTAGTTATGTAATTCGATATAAATACACAGACAAAAAATAAGTATAAAAATACAGCTCTCGTTTCTATCAAAACTGAGTAAAACGCTCTGTATAGACTTGATAGAAGTGCACTTACAGAGAAATGACTGTCCAAGTCAATCTTTGAGAGAAGATCGCCACAACAGATGGGGGATAATGGGGAACCTCTGAAAGGAATCTGTACTGAAATTACTTCCCAAGTTTCTTTTAAGTTAATGATCCAACTTAAAATAATAAAAACTAGAATTCACAGATGATGGCATTTGGAATGCCTGGTACCAAAAAAAAAGGCAAGAAACTCTGATAGCGGACACTTGGCCAGAAAACAAAGACCTTGGCCAGACATGAAATGATGAGTAAATGAACACATACTTTATGTGTCTTGAGTTAAAATAAAATGTATCAATGTGCTTTTTAATGATATCCTAATTTAAACTCCTTTTTTAATTTTTTTCATTAACTTGCAACTTGCTCCTGTTATAGCAGATTAGAGAACTTCTGCTGGTCAGTCTATCAACATGAGCCATCAAAAACAGATCCCTGAGACCTCAAAGTGGATTTAGAATAAAGGTTCGACCTAACCAAGTGGACGGATTCCAACACAGAGACTACCCCATGCTATGCCACGCAGACCTATGCGCTCACTTCTAGTCTGTTGGCCAAGGTACTGACCTCCTGAAAACTCACTCAGGGAGCGGTTAGAGGGCCACATCTCCCTCACCATCCATTTCCTATGTCTCCTCAAAAGATGTTCACAAGTTTTGCCAGAAAAAAAAAAGAATAAGGAGTGCCTTGGAACCTTTGCAGAGTCTGTATTCTTAACCAGGAATTCATGGACAAGCTTCAAAGGGATTGAGAAATTCCTGAAAATGTATGCAAAACATTATATCTGTGAGTGTGCATGCGTGTTTGTGTGTGTGTTCAGGGGAAGAAGATCTGTAACCACCATTTCAGTTTCAAGTATGACCTTCTAAAAAGCAGCCAGACTGCTACCTTAATGGGTTACCAATTGTGCCCATGGGACTGTCTTGATTTAAGCTCAGAGGCCCTGTGTCCCAGGAAATCCCTCAGACGGGGAAACCAGGATGGTTGGTCACACTAACATGGATTGTCAGACAAAATGCAAAACGCCCAGTTAAATCTGAATTTCAGATAAAGAATGTATAACTTTTAGGAAAAGTATGTATGCCCTGAGAAATATTTATTTTTATTATACTTTTCCTAAAAGTTATACATTGTTAACTGAAATTCAGATTTAACTGGACATCCTGTATTTATATTTGCAAAATCTGGCAACGCTACCCTAATCTAATGATGAATAATATAGGAATAGTGGTAGCAATAGCACTAACAATTGAGTGCCTCCTGCATCAGGCACAGTTCCTTATTCAGTCCTAACCATATCACAGGAGCTTAGCAATGATTCCACTCTTTCCCCATGTATTGATACAGTGATTAAGGACTAAAGAGGTAAAATAGCTTGCCCAGTATCATATAGCCAGTCAGTGGCGAAATCCAATTGAAATCCACCAAGTTCCATGTTCTGCAAAAGGGGAAGAAAGGAAAGCTGTGTCTGGAGATGCCCAAAGTGGTTGGGTTTGCCACCCGGACCCCCCTTCACCCCCTTCCCTCTGCCCGTGTAGTCAGTAACTTATCCCCAGGCTCTGAGCCTCACTCACCAGGCTGTACATGTGAGGCTCACATATTCAGAGCATTAGCACCAAGGCTTGGCAAGCATCATGTTTTCCAAACTTTGCTCTAACTCCCCCACTTTTCTCATAGGCTTTATCAGGGAGACATGCCCTGGAGCCTTTCAACTCCCAAGAGTTGACAGTGGCTTAAAACATCAGCTGAACTTCATCTGCCTCTTGAACTGCTTTCTGTTCTCCAAAATCAGTTAGCACTTAGCCCAAACATTCTGCAGCTTGGAATGGGACTTGCATTGAGGTAACTCAATGTCCCAGTTTTTCTGGAGCTGAGACATTTCTGAGGATACAGGACTTTCACTGCTAAAAATGGGGAAGTCCCGAGAAAACCAAGGACAGCTGGTCACCCGACCTGTCTGGCAGATTAACCACATGCATTCACTTATATCATCTCCCTTGATCCTCAGCACAACCCAGGGACAGAACCCATTTTACAGACAAGGAAACTAAGATACACCGTAATTGCTAAAGTGTGCAGGACAGTGAACTGCGGAGTTGAGCCTTCCAGATACACCCCTGCTCTACTGCTGGGCCGAGAAGTTGTTTAATGCCCTGAGCTCCAGAGTCAGACTGCCTCCATCTGAACCCTGAGACTGACCTCAGCTCACTTTATCAACCTCTCCTGGAATCCCAATTTATTAACATATTTTAAAAATGGGAATGATATTCACACCTACAAACGTGTTCAGTGAAGTTTAAGCAAGATAATGCATTTAAAGCACCCAGGACAATGCCTGGTGCTTAGTAAGTACCCACTGATGGAAAGTCATCATGACTCCATCCTGTCACTAAAAGAATGAGGTACAGAAACAGTTATATCTTCTTTGCATCCATCCTGAAGATGTCTAGGAATAGCCTCAAAATGTTCTTCTTTCCCCCTCATAACTAATTATCTATCTTTCATCAAGTTTTTTCCTAAATATTTTCAAAAGCTACATTTTCTGCTTTTGCTGTCTCTTCTGAGTCCCCTGTTCTGACCAAAAGCTATGTCTGCTAGGGGTTCTTTGTACTGAAGCTATAGTCAGCTGTATCTTTCACAAGCTCAGAGAGTCAACATCAGTCAGGGTCCACTCAAAGACCAAATCCTCCCTGACACCAGCCCAAGGGACTTGGTGAGCACAGGAACCATGTCTGCTTTATTCACCTGTGCATTACCTCTAGTGCTCCAATCATTGCAAGTGCCCAAGAATTACTTATGGAATTCATTGATTAATCAATCAATATTGGCTCTAGCCAGTTGGCTCAGCAGTAGAGCATCAGCCTAGCAGGGCACACAGGAGAAGCAACCATCTGCCTCTCCACCCCTCCTCCCTTCTCCTCTCTCTCTCTCTCCCTCTCCCCCCCCCCCCTCTCTCTTTCTTCCTCTCCACAGCCATGGCTCCAATGGTTTGAGCAAGTTGGCCCCAGGCACTGAGAATGGCTCCATGGCCTCACCTCAGGCACTGAAATAGCTCTGTTGAGCAGTGGCCCCAGAAGGGCAGAGCATTGCCCTGTAGAGGGCTTGCTGGATGGTCCCAGTTGAGGTACATGTGGGAGTCTGTCTCTCTGCCTCCCTGCCTCCCCATCTCTCAGTTAATAATAATAATTTTAAAAATCAGTCAGTATCAATTCTCCCATGGTGAGCCATTCATGATACTCTGCATCTGGGATAAACATTCCATCCTGTGGGTCTTATTTGGGAATGATTTTCTTTTTTTTTTTTTTTACAAGGACAGAGAGAGAGTCAGACAGAGGACAAGGGATAGAGAGGGACAGACAGACAGGAACGGAGAGAGGTGAGAAGCATCAATCATTAGTTTTTCATTGCCATTACGACACCATAGTTGTTCATTGATTGCTTTCTCACATGTGCCTTGACCGCGGGCCTTCAGCAGACGGAGCAACCCCTTGCTGGAGCCAGAGACCTTGGGTCCAAGCTGGTGAGCTTTTTGCTCAAGCCAGATGGGCCCGCGCTCAAGCTGGTGACCTCGGGGTCTCGAACCTGGGTCTTCCGCATCCCAGTCCAACGCTCTATCCACTGCGCCACCGCCTGGTCAGGCGAGAATAATTTTTAATCCCCATTTTACAGCCACTTGTTTTCCAAAATTTGTGGTCAGACAAAGCTATTGGCCACCAACCCAGTCACACGATGACTGCCATTTCTGACTAAATGAGAGTGGAGGAATGAGTGGAGATGGGAGTGGGAGCACGGCCAAACAGGAGCCAGAGGAGCAGGAGGCCAGGCTTGCCATTAGCCAGCTGTGTATCTCTGGGGAGAAGACGGCAAGGAGAACACTCGTGGAGCCTTTGCTATGGGCAACTCTGTGCAAAACTCTACAGATTTGTTCAATTTCATTCCCCTGCCAGGGAGCTATTCAGATCCCAGTTTTAAGAGGAAAGAAATGAAAATTCAGAGAGTCTGAGTTATTTCACCTAAGTTATACATAGTAGTGAAATCAAGATCAGAACCCAGACCTGCTGACTAGAAAGCACGAATTCCTTTCATTTTTCTTACCACAACCAAGCCACCTCCTTGAAATAGAGACTGGAATAGAAAATTATTTCACTCAGTCAGTCTCTGGTTCCCGGGCCCAACAAGCTTCCCTTGAATCAGACCACGTCCTCTATTTGAGCCCTGGTTTCCCTCCAGGTACAACGAAGAGGCTGAGCTAGATGATGGCTTTTACATTTTAAATCT
The DNA here is from genome assembly GCA_037038555.1 of Rhynchonycteris naso. Taxonomy (NCBI): domain Eukaryota; kingdom Metazoa; phylum Chordata; class Mammalia; order Chiroptera; family Emballonuridae; genus Rhynchonycteris; species Rhynchonycteris naso. Next base: position 116,181,851 of record CM073003.1, on the reverse strand, counting down.
TGTGACTTGGGGCCAGTGTGCTGAACAGGAAGCAGCTGCTAGTCCTTACAGGAGATGGCACCCTGTGTGTTCGAGCATCCACCCTTCTAGCGTTATCAATCTGCCACATGAATAAGCTAACTGTGAGGGAAGAAACATGGAACTCATGCCATGTATTATTCAAGTAGGGGCATCCAGGTAACACAAGATCCTAGAGAGCCAGGACCAGTGTGACGGCACTGACTTGCAGTGAACCGCACTGGGAGAAGGGAGCTGGGTGCTTTTGTCACAGCTCCTTAACGTGTGGTTCATTCTAAGCAGGCCAGCAGGAGGAAAGCGCCTCTCTCCACCTCCTTCACGGGTTGGCATTGTCCACCAGAGAAAGCATGTTGGCAGCCCCCTCCAACCCTCCAGGAGCCCATCAAAAAGTAATACTAACTCTGACGCCTCGGGGAGGGGTAAGTCTGTTGCTCTCAAATCCCCACCCAGCTTTGAAGGGATGGCTGACTTGAATAGATGGAGCTAAGAGAATGTTCCAGTTGGCTTTTTCAGAATTTTGACTAATTGAACCATCTGGTGAAGGACAAACACAATGTCATTTGGGGCATAATGACTTTAAAGATGCTGCCAGCATGTGCGGATAAAAAAACAAACTGGTGGCATGTTGGTAATGGATACAGGAGCACTTAGCACATAGGCTAGAATGGACCTTGAACCGGGACTTCGTAAATGCAGAATCATCCTGTTTCCCTCTGTGACCCCTGCTCTGGTCCACAAAACCAAACATATGCTTACACTTTTTTCCTACATCCATCGCCCAAATAAGGGCATTCCTAACTTTCTCTCCCCTTCCCTTCCCTAAGAACAAACCCAACACATCAAAATGTAGGTCACTTACTTGGCTCAATTTGCAAGGCCCTTAAAGTCCCACTATCTTATCCCCCATACCTACCGCCCACCCACTAAAATGATGCACTAAATTTTGGCTTGGCCACAGTGGCTGCTGTTCCCATCTTAAGCTCCCCTTGTATTAAATATGCATGTGTCTCACGAAGATGTAGCAACACAGTGTATTAGGGGTGCTCCTCAGAAGCAGACCCTGGGAGGAGGATTCGTAGGCGAGTGACTTGGGAAAGAAATGTTTCCCAGAGTTAGGGAGAAGCAGGACTGGGAAGAGAAGAAAGCTAAGGCTTGACTTCTGGGAAATCCACGCAGGGAGTGGGCTCATCCCTATCCGAAGGAAAGACTGACATGTAAATAATGTGCCTCAGTTTGTCCCAATCTGAGGCAAGGGAGCTGGGCTTGCATTCTCCTGTGCAGGTCTGTCAATTGCTGGATAAGAGAAGCCCCCAGGGAAATAAGCCCCAGGCAGTTTTACCTCCCTGAGAATTTGGGCAAAGCTACTCCATTCGCCCAAGAAAGTCCTTCCAACGGTCAGTCACAGCGGAGGTCACAGAGGCAAAAGCACTGGGGGAAGGCACGGGGAAGAGATCCCAAGGGATGTGGGTGGAGCGACAGTGTCTGCTCCAGACCTCAGCGTTGTTGTGCAAAATAGGAGGGAAGGCGCAGGTGGCAGGAGAGGTAAGCGACAAGGAGTGGGGAGGTGTTTCTGAGTGAGAGGAGATGGGGTTCTGTGAGGGGCGTGCATTCAAGAACACTGACAGCTGGGGGAGGATGTGGTGCGAAAGGTGGGGAGGGGCATGGAGATGTCCCCGTACACAACACACACATCCAGGGAAACGACCACCGAGCAGGGCAAGAGAGGCAGAAAACAGAGCAGAGGTAGGGTTCTCGTCCTGGCCCCCTGTGAACTAACTCCCTGTGACTTTATATGAGCCATTCTCCTTCTCATCATCTCAGCTTTCTCTTTGGTAAAATGAAGACTGAGCAGGCTGAGACTTGCTGATGCCTACTGCGAGGAACACTGAAGTTTCGTGAGCTGGTAACGGGTGACCATGGAAAGGGCTTCTGCAGGTGTGAGGTTTCTGGGAGTCCTGGAAATCCACATGCAGGAAAATGTCTCACTGAAGAACCTGGCTTAATCGTTGAACCCTCTTTATTTACTTGACCACAAGACTCTTTGGAGGCCAAATATCTAGAATCTTCTCTCAGGATACTAATGTTTGGGGCACCAAGGGCCCTTCCTGCTCTAATGTGGAGTCCACTTCCTAACTTCATAATTCTTGTGCGTAAAATGAAATAAAAATATGTCCAGTGAGGGAACCTCATGACTCTCAAAAGGCCACCCAGAAACTCAGTGGTAATATTTATAACTACCAGGTACTGAGCAGTTAGTTAGCCCAGACCAGCCACTGCAGCCAGCTCTTTATAAACACTGTCTGGTTTGATTCCCAAAGGGACCTTGATGAACTATCTTTATCTCCATTTCCCAGATGATGTAACTGAGGCTCAGACAGGTTAACTTGCATCCTAATACCATGGCCCCGGCTTCATCATTACCCCAACTCTGGGGGAGAGGGGCCTTTGTTTCTCATCCTTCTCAATCCCAGTCTTCATGTGTGAGACCCTCCATCCCTCTGTCACTTCACCTCTGACACGTCATCCATAAGATGGGGATGGCAGCACTGGGCAGTATGTGTGCTTGGAAGCTCTCACGAAAATAATTGTGACTTGCTTTCTGAACAAAACGTGCTCTAACATAATGTTATTACCCTGCTCATGATTTGAAGCTGATATGGAAAGGAGACAAAATGAAATTTCACACATAGCTGTATGACTTTTGAGAAAATTGTTTCAGTGACTCAATGAGGGGTACAACGTCAGCATTATATGGGGGAACAGGACGAGGCAGCAGGGACACTGTTTTGACTAAAGTCAGAGCCAATTGTACTCAGGTTCGGATATGTTTCCTCTCACCTCCTTTTTCCGTCACTTCTGCGAGGCTACCTTGTGCCAAGGCCTCAGATCCCTGCCACTGTTCAGATTATGATTGCTCCTAGAAATGGCCTTTGCTATTCCCCCTATATGGGTCCTGACTCCTCTGTGATAGCTACACTTCCGGTCACACTCTCCCCTCTGTAACCTAATGGTCAGTACTGCCAATGATGCCACTGACTTGTCCCCACCGGTATTGATCTGGCCTGTCCAAACAGACTGTACGTGCCTGTCTTAGTTCACTCAGGCAGCTATAACAAAAATATCATAGGCCACACTGTCTTCCTCTGCCTGAATCACCTACTAGAACACCTAAAACTAATATAACATTGTATGCCATCTGTACTTCAATAATTTAAAAATACATAGCATAAAATTCAATTCAGCTCCTTCTGGTCAAGATGGAGAAGGTAAATGCTGTGCTCACCTCCCACAACCATACTAAAATCACAACTAAATTGTAGAACAATCAGCCTGGACAACTAGCTGAACTAAGGCTTTCATATCAGGAAGAGGTCATGTCGAGACTGTGAGTTCAGTGCGATTTTACCTAATCTGGTAAAAGACATTTCAATAAAACTTGATCATATGTTTAAAAAAAAATACACATAAAACCATGAACTGCATAAACTGGGCGGCTTAGACAACAAATATTTCCCACTGTTCTGGGGGCTTGATCTTAGAAGTCTAAGATCAAGGTGCCAGCAGATTTGGTGTCTGGTGAGAGCCTGCTTCCTGGTTCACAGACAGCTGTCTTCCCTGTGCCCTCACAGGACAGGACAGGTGAGAGAGCACCTTGGGGTCTCATTGACAAGGACACCAATCCCACTCATGAGGGTTTCTCTTGTGACCTCATCAAGACCCAAAGCCCCACCTTTATACACCACCACGCTGGGATTAGATTTTACCACGGTCAGGGCGGTTGGGGCTGGGGGGCTTGCCTACTGTCTATAACAGTACCCAAAGGGAAAGGCGTGCACTATAAGAAGCCTTGCACCCCCTACAGCTCCGGGCGCTATTCTACAATGAGACACTAACAAAAACAAACTTGGCGTAATTTTGTTTTTTTCTCTTTGAGGTCAATAACATGTCTGCTTGGCCCCATCTATCCTCAGAATCTAGCATAGTCCTTAGCATAAAATGAATTCTTTTTTAAAAATTAGTAGATACAGAAAAGAATAACTAGGTAGATGTTCTTATAATAATAACAGCAACAATGGCAACATTTATTGAGTATTTGCCTTACTGGCAGGTACCTGCATGCTAGATACCTGTATTATACTCACAGTCTCATCTGAGCCTCACTAAAAACTCAATTGTAGGTACTGTTATAAAGAGATGAGGAAACTGAGGCACAGACAGGTTGAATGACTGGCTCAAAGTCACCCTGCAATCAAGGATTTAATCTCAGTTGGTCTAACTCCGTGGCCCAAGCTCTTCTTGGTAGAGCTAGTATCATCAATATTTGGACATTTAGAACACCTTTGTAATGGCCTGAAGATGAAAAACATCCAGGAAGAAATCAGACTTGTCAAGTGATCTGAGTCATCAAAGAAGGACTATATACTCATAGAAGGACCCTCGATGCAGTGGCCTAGTCAGTATGCTGCTCAACGAGACACTGATGAGCACAAGGCAGTGAAGAATTTGAAGAGTCACCACAACCTCAGAGAAGCAGGAAGGTGAACAGCACTGTTGACACTGCATGGACTTTCTGACAGGAGGACTGGTCTGTCTACTCCTTTATACAAGAAACAAACTACTCTTGAGCCCTCATGAAATGTTAGAGACACCCATCAAGGTACCTACTCTCAATAAGCTTCCATGGTGGTCGGAAGAAACCCAGCATCACGGTTTAGTCTCAGATGGAAGCAGCGGAGATGATGAGGGGGAGAAGACTTGAAGCATCCAGGAGGGAGGGAAAGGATGTCACCTGGTCTGCGACCCTGGGAGCTGCATCTGGGGAGAGGGTTACAGGATCCAGAAACTACATACCTTAGGATCGTCTTCCCTTAACCTACCTACCTGTCCATTCCAAGAAACAGTCAAGCTCATCAGCATCAAGAGTCAATATACAAATTACCAATGGCAATAAAGGAACCTGAACTCTCCTAGTCCCAATGCTATCCTTTACAGAGCCCAAGTCCAAATTCCTCCAGGATGGGGGTCAGTAAAATTTTCCTTTAAATGGCCAGATAGTGCTTTCAGCTCTGTAGCCACGTGGTTTCCGTCACCACCACTCGGTCTGTAGAGTACAACAGCAGTCATAAATGATGCGCAAACAAATGGGTAAGGCTGGGACCAATAAAAAAAATTATGGGAAAATGAGATTTTAATTTAATTTAATTTTCCTATGCCACAAAATGTTATTCTTCTTTTGAATTTTTTCCCAACCATTTGAAAATGTGAAAACCATTCTCAAACCCATAGGAGGTACAAACACAGGCAGTATTTGGCCCGAGAGCCATAGTTTGCAGACCCATGCTCTAAGAAGATGCTGGCTAGGAGACCAGGATCTCTCACACAGTCCCCTCCCTGGTTAGTTTCTTAGGCAGCATCACTCCTGTGGGCACAATATGTCACACTGACTATCTTACATATAAACATAAGCCAGATTTTTTTATTCCCCTCCATGGAGTTCTCCAGGGTACTCAAGGATCTAATAGCCAGAGTGAGCGCATTTTGCCAACAATCCCCTCTTTCCATAATGGAATTTAATTATTTGGCCTGAAAAAGCATTTAAGCATCACTATACAGAAAGAGTCAAATAAATAAATAATAAAGGGGCACATTTTGAGAGCACCTGCCTCAAAGATCTTAAAGGCATTGTCATGCCTAGCTTTAATATTTTATGATGTAGAAATGTGACTGTTGCCAGGTCATAAAAATATACTGCTTTTATACCAGGTCAAACTCTAGGGCCAGTAGCCCTGTTTTGTGGCAGGATGCAGGGAGCCAGCCAGGAAAGAGGATAGCAATCTGAAGAGAGCTATTAAAAGATGATGGGCTAGATAAATGCATATGGGATATTCTCTCTCTCTCTCTCTCTCTCTCTCTCTCTCTCTCTCTCTCCTGCATCTCAAAACAGAAGGTTTCAGAGTCTGCCAGCAGCTGGTGCAACATTCATTATTTACCACGCAGAAGCCAAGAATCTCAGCCTCTGACCCTCCGTTGCTGCTTAGGCATATTCTGGGAAGAGTGGAGAGCCAGGCAGGTATTTCCTGGAGCTGGTCACACATGGATTCTATGCAAACACTCCCCACCTTCAGGTTGAGAGTGACACTAGCAGAGATGTTCCTGGGCATCTTACATCCTGCAGGAAAGACTTTTGCAGTGTCACTGATTGACAATAATGCCATCACAGGGCAGGGAATTTATCCACCCACCCAACCCCGGGTAGCCTTTGTCATGACTGGAGAGAGAACTGGTGGCTGTTTAATATTCACAACAACCCCCTCCCCAAATAATAGAAATTGTTCTAATGTCTGTGTTACAGAAAAGGAAACTGAGGTTGTTTAAGTGAAAGCAGCACAGCCAGGAAGTGGCAGAGCTGGAGCTTGAAGCCTGGTTCTTCTGGCCCCTCAAGGAGCCTGCAACCAGCCCTCTCAGCTTCCTGGCCGCCCATCTCTCAAACCACTCTAACGTGACGAAGTTCTCCTTGATGTGTGAGCTGCCACAGTTCCGGCCCAAGAAAGAAATGACTGTTTTCAAGACTGAGATGAAAGAGGGGAGAGAGAAGAAGAGAAACAGTCCCACAGCTAGAATGAGGTACTAACAAAGCCAATGACCAATGAGCACGTAAACAAATGTGGAGAGAGGTTTCTGGCACCATAAAACCGAGATTAATTAATACTAGATTACAATGGAATTCCTACGGAATGACATTTGATCCAGACCCCAGAATAACAAAGAAATTCTGCATGATTAATGCTTTGAATAGCAAGGAACAGCAGAATGATTTAGCTCTCATTACTAAAAAGGCTGTCAGATCGCCTTAAGCAAGCTCCGCCTGACCTGGGATCCGGGACCCGGGACCGGCTATCTCCAATGCAATCAGCAATCAGAGTTTTCTCCTTGACAGGAGCACCAATTCTTTGCCAACCTGGCTTCATTTTACATTATCTCCTCCCCCCCCCTCTCCCCTGCTCCCTCTCTCAATTTGGAGGAGCTCTGAAATACCAACAGCTCAGCTGGGTAGCCCTGGGAGGTGCAGAAGAACCAGTCCCAGGCAATGGGCAGCCCAAGCAAAACCAGCCCGGACACAAGGGCCAGCAGTCCCACCAGCTCTGGAGGGCCTCCTTTATTTTATCTTCTCGTTTTTTTCCTGTTCGGAAAAATCTCTGCTGGTGACTCATTTGTGGCCATAGGTGTTTAAAGCATTTATATGAGGAGAAAGGCAGATTGATGCCTTTGGTGCAGCCGGGCCGCTCTGGTCTAAGGAGAGGTCAGGAGGATGACAAGAATACTAAAGCTTAAGACGACAGAGTTGGCGCCAACATGCATTTAAGCAGAGACTGAGAGTCCAGAATTCCTGGACATCATAAAGAATCTATTATCATTGTGGTCACTTTCAGCAAGACTGATTTCATTACCATCTGTCTTCATCCACCGCCGCTTGGTGAATAAATATTAAATATGGAACTTTTCCTGGACTCAAGTCACTGAGGCCGAGAAGGAAGCAGTTATGTAACCATATGATGCCCACACACCTCACAGCCAGGATAAGAGAAGATGAGGTGAGGGGGTGGCGGGGGGGGGGAATATTGGGGGAGGGGGACCCTGTGGAGTGAGAGATCAGATCGTTAGCTCTACTGAGTCGAAAATAAGGGCTCAGTTCTCGGTTGAATAATAATTCTCTTTTCAAGGTGGGCAATATTTAAGCAATCATCTCTCGAAAATTGGTCATTACCAACCAGCTAATAACTGATTTGTTAGTTAATAGCCCAAGGTGAAGCCAAGGGCAGCAAATGCTCTGGCATACTGTTCTCTGATGGCAGGATTAACAGATTTCAAGGGCATTATTGCTATTATGAACCATGTTCATTGATTTATAACAACACTAATACGTTTTATAAAAAACTGGGAGCAATGTCCTGGAAAAATTCATCATTGTCTGCTGCTTTGAAGTTGAATATCCACTATACCATGTCCGAGAGAGACATCCTCTGGTCCGGTTCTGGGCATCGCTGTGGTCCAGGCTGTCCCTGGGCAGCTCACAGAGTGTGGGGTTACAGAATCCAGGGAAACATTATTCAGAAGAGTCCAGGCTATAGCTTTAATTACAAAGATATCACTGCTTCCCTTAAATGTGTCCTTCTGTGTACTTTTTTATAACCTGCCAGTATAACATCTAGAAGAATAAACAGTAAGATTTTATCAGGGTACCTCTCAGGAGTGGGATTGGCACAGGGAAAGCACAAGACTCATCTTGTATTTGGGGTTATTTTTAATATTTAATAAAGTTTAAGTCAAAAAGAAATCTCATAACCTCCCCCTAGGGAATCCTGGGACTCGGGGTAGGAGTTAATGTCCACTGACGAGACAAGTCATCCCCCAGACACATCTGCACAGTGTCACTGGGTCTACGAGGGAGAGATTGCAATAGCGGGATAAGACAAGGGGGTCCCCCTGGGAGCTTCCCAGACAACTCTCTGGCTGAATGATCGCCACTTCCATTGTTGAAGTCCAAGCTTTCCCAGGGAGCCTGGAGTCATGTCCCCTTCACTTCTTGTGACAGCCCTTTCCCCCTTCTTCTCTAAAAGCATAACTCTAATTTTATGCTTCGAAGAGGATGGGGCCCCTCCCCATTCCCAAGGGTAAATCTTAATTAATCTAAACTAGTCATGGTAATTCCGATTCTCTTCCAGTAATTGATGTAAGAGTGGGCATATGGCCCAGCTGAAGCCATAAAGATGGAGGAAAACTCTGTAGAGGGATCTCTGAGAAAGGTTTTCTTGCTCCTAAAATCAAATGTGCAGGGTGACAGAAGCCCCAGTGAAGCCCATGCTCCCCCTCTCAGGACGGCTGGTGGGGAGGTGATGCCCACAGCCACCACAGCCTGACAGCAATCATGGAAAGGTCCAAGCATCAAAGCAGCTATGCCAAGGATGGCAGAGCAGAAAGAGAGACGTAACCTAGGGATTCCACTTGGGCAAGCCTCCAAATGAATCAACCCTGCAACTTGCCCTATCTTCAAACTTCTTATCATTTGACACCATAAAAAACGTCCAGATTGCTCATACCACCCCTCAGTGGTTCTTCTCACCTGGAGCTAACAACACCCAGACTGATCCACTCCTCCTGCCTTCCTCAAGGAACATGGGTAAGGAAGGCCTGTGGTAAAATCAGTTGGCATCCCCAGTGAAAATCAACCAGGGAAGAGTATCATTCTCACTCCTCAGCTTTTCTGAACTTGTCTCAGAACAATTTGTGGGAAGGCAGTTGCTTGGCTCTTCTGGGATGAAGAATAATAATAAAAGGGGAGGATTCCTAACTGCTCGGCTCCCTAGGTAAACATTTACTCACTGCCCGTCTATGTAAACACCATGTGTCAGGACTACTGAGGAGCTAAAGATGCCTCTGCCTTCGAGGAGCTCATGCTCTGTAGACACCTAAAGGTGGCTGTGGGTTCCCCAAAGAGACTACTGTAAAATAAAAGTCTCAGTAAATCAGACAAGTGAGACAGAGCATCTCCAAGGGCAAATCTACGAGACACACCACTAACTGGTTCACAAGCAGCAAGGGGCCTGAAATCAGCAGTTCTGTGATAAGGGAATAGTGTGTAGCTTTTTCTTTCTTTTTTCTTTAGCTGAAACACAGGTATTCCAGCAACTGCAGCTTGATATTAAACTTCTAAACCCGCCGAAGTGAGAGAAACCATATGAAAAGGTGAATGAGAAGGAATATTTGGTTACAACACAGTTATTATTTTGGGGCAAAAATTTTATGTGATTTTTTTTTTTCTGATTCATCCTTTTCTGATTGAGCTGAGATTAGCGAGCCAATGTCTTTGGTTAGTTTGAGACCTTCCCCAAAACAGAATTTTAAATATCTCTTAATTCGATCAGGAAAAAAAGTATGACCAATTTAAGAGAGAAAGATATACCTTACTTATTTCTATAAAGAAAAAAATAGAAGTCTTCCTTGCTAGTAAGTAACAGAAAGTAAGTAAAAAGTAAAAGGGGTAATGCTCCTTCTACCCTGAAAGAAAGCCCAGTAGATCTTTCAGAGAAAGCACTCTGAACTTCTTTGACTAAGCGGAACTTCACGATGGGGGCAAAGCCTGCCTGCCTCCTTCCCGTTCTCACCCCTCCCACCTCCCTATCCCATTCACTGAGCCGTCCTTCCTCTTTCTGCAACACTCCAAGGCACTCAGGGGCCCCTGAAATATATAGTCTTCCAACCAGTTCTCCTTTACCCTTCATTCTAAACAATTCCATCTAACCCCACTCACTGTCCCCCCCACCAAACTCATCTGACCAGGGTGTCATCCTTTGATATCAGGTGCTATGCTCAGAATCTGAGAGGCTAAATGCCCTGACAGGGTACAAACTGGTTAACCCTCAGGTAACCTAGGAGATTCTAACAGAAACCTCCTGAGATAGTACTCTAACCCTCTCGTTAGGGATTTTCATATGAGGATTTTTAAAACCCCCAGAAAACTTGGTGAGGGAATTTGGGGAAATACTCCTGAAAGCACATCCGGCGAGCCCTTGGAACTCACGTATTAGCTGGGGTGGTCACCGCCCGGGTTCACCCAAATAGGTTCTGCGGGTTTCCGTAGGCCACCTCACCTCTCAAACAATGCGCACAGTAACTGTCCTGCTCCAGAAGACGCCAGTGCCCACCCGACTTCTGCCACAAGCTGACAGCTGTGCCGGTCCTAGATTGCACGGAAGGCCCTGATGACTGAGTCTAGATGTTCACCGTTTCTCTTCAGGAAAGAGGAAGATGCGCCGCTTAACCATGGCCACCTCCCCTTGCATGTTCAACAGGCAGCTGATCTTGGGAACAAACAGCACCAAACTCCTCGAGCCTTAAAACAGGATACATTTGCTTTGTGCTGTAATTCAAGCCCAACTGGGAAACCCAGGCTCCTTCTATATGGGGCTCGGCCGTGAGCAATCCATAGGTGACCACGTTCCCTGGGCTCACCCTGGAGCCAGCGGCCCAGAGAAGGGCGAGTGTGGACTCAGAGGGAGGTCTGGAGCCAGACCTGCAGTGGCAGCAACACGTCAACCCACATGCTGATGGCCAGCGAACTAGAGGGGAGGCTGGGAAATGGCGCTTAGCTATGTGCATGGTGACAAAGTCACAGGAGAGTAAGCTGTATCTGCCCCAACCCGAAACCCGGAGGGCTGACAGCTGTCGCCTCTCCACACATACCCGTTACTGACCCGCAGCTACCGCACACTGCCTCTGACCTGACCCGATCTCTTCTAACTGCTTCCTCAGTGGGTTTCAGTTTGTGAGACCATCGTGGCAAAGATTCTCTGCTTGAACAAACTTTAACCAGGCTCCTGAAACTTCTAGGCCCATCTGTGCATGTCCTTATAAAATCTAGTTTTAGCAAAAACTCCGCTAAGTCAGTTTAAGCAGAACCCCCACGTGTGATATCTGTATCCATCCTCCCCAGGGTGATGTCTGATCAGCCTGGCCTGTCTTCGGAAGGAATGGTGCTAGGTCGGGTGAGTCGGAACCACCTCGTCACTGATGTGTCCTCTTAGTAACTTTCTGTCCACTGCCTGACCCTGCTCCTTGGCTATAAATTCCGGCTTGCCCATGCTGTATTCAGAGTGGGCCCAATCTCTCACCTACTATAAAATCTATTGCAGTGGTCCCTACACCTACCTCTCATGATGGTCCTGAATAAAGTTTGCCTTAGCATCTTTAACAAACATCACTGAATACTTTTTCTTTACCGGCTAAAAGCACAGCCTTTGGGAAGACAAAAGCTGAAGAGTTTGATACTCCGAGTTATGATGGATTCTTATGGGAAAATTACCTTCAGTTTGAAAAAATAAATTATACATCTTCCAGGATATTTCAGTTTTCAAGGAACAAAAAAAAACTAATTTTACCCTTTAGGAATTTTCGGCTTCACCCCCAAAAAAATATATCCATGGAGACATAAGGTCTGAAAAAATATGTAAGTAAAAACATCCAACTCTAGAAACTCCACTCCACACTGTTTGAGGTTGAGGAGCTTTTTCTAATGTGGACTCATAGCACTTCTTTTTGGTTGGCCACTTCACAGAAAACTACAGTCACAGGAGGACTAATCCAAGGATTGCCAAGACTCTTTGATCCAGGGTCCTTTATCAAGGCATTCGCCACTGGTGATCCAAGTCATCCACTTCATCCTCAGAAAAACCTTCTCAAAGTGCCTGGGGAGGAGGGGAGCTCACTGCTCTCAATGAGACATCAATGAGGTGATGTCTGGTTTGTATTCAATAGGATAATTATTAATTCAATATCAAATTATTAATTTATGCCAGAAACTAAAGTATGAATACTGTCATATTGCAGCATAAATAATAGAGAAGACCAGACCTCGGAACCACACTTTGAGAATTTCTAATATGTATAATTGATTCCCACTCCCCACTGCCCCACCCAGGCAGAACCACAAGGCCAGTAACAAATGTTGACAAATGTGCTCACTAATCAACAAACGTTGAATATGAAAATATTACAAGCAAAGACTTTTTTTCAGCTTTAAGATGAAAGAGTCTTTTCATCTCTCAAGTTACTTAATCCTTTAATCTCCAGATTTATTGTGTACTTACTATTTGCCACAAACTATTCTAGAAGGCTTTTCATGTTTTATTCTGTTTACTTCCCAGAATAAGCCAGTGAGGCAGACACAATGCCCGTCCCCATTTAACAGATGAGGACAATGACACATTCGTTTAAGGTTTCATGAATAAGACCTCATATTTGCTTCAGGTATTACAGGTTATAAAAATATTTTTACTTGCATTATCTCATTTGATCCTTAAAACAATACTGAAGATGGGCAGAGTGTGTCCTCTTTTTCCACGTTAGAGATGAGAAGACGAACGCTAAGAGGAGTTAGGTTGCTTGATCAACATCTCTAAGAACTGTGAGGGTCAGGACTCAAACCTAGATCTCCTGACTCCCAATCTCATTGCTCAAGTATATCATACTAATAATCTATATTTAAAAGTACCCATATCATGTCCTTCCATTTCAAAGAGTATGATGAACCAAAATATTAAATTTAAAACACTTTAGTAGAGCCAACCCAAAAGTAACATGAAAAAAGAAAGATTGTTGATACAAAATACAGTCTAGATATCTAGTCATGTTGTAGAAGCAGGGTAGGAGGTCAGTGGATGAAAAATTAAGAGAATGTCCGTAGGAGAACCAGCTCTGTATGTCCACCCAAGAGAATATATAAACTGGATGGGAGAACCCACAAACTGTTGAGCAAACAGTAAGCTCAGCAATGTATTTCAAGGCACAGAGGTAGGAACACTAGACAGCCTCTCTCCCTCCTCCAGGAATCCCTTTCCAATGTCCTCACGCCACACTGGTTCTTTCCTCTCGCCAACATGGACATCTTTTACACTCTGTACCGCATAAGCTAGTGCCTGGTGCAGTTCAAGTATTACTTGCCAGCGTTGGCATATCTTGTGAAAAGAAAAAAAGTATTCCATCAATTCTCTTCCATTAACCTAGATAGATCTTCATGGTTAATTTCTTTACTATTCTCATCAAGGAAGGTGATCAAACAGCCTGAAGCAAACGGGAGGACACATTCACATTGATGAAAAGACTAAATAATGGAGTTTAGAAGTGTACTCCATAAACTGCCCGTCCACTGCTGTAAACATTTTCTCTTTTACTTTCTTATCTTTCCCACAGGAAAAAGAAAATCAAAACCCAGAAACAAAACAAAGGAAAGAAAAAATAGAGAAAACAACCCAGAAGAATTTAACTGCACGCTTGTGGTTTTACTGGTTTTCCTAGAATTTACTACCATGCCAGAAATTAATTTATAAATAATGGCAAGCATGGGATCACAACCCACATCACGTGAAGAAAAGGAAAACACCTCGAGAACGTTGCAGTTGGCATGGAAATACTCTTCTGTGGCTGGAAGAGCCAAAGGGACAGGGCAAGCTGCACGTGCCAGCCCTGGAAAGAATGATTGGTTTTCACACTCTCAGACAAGATAATACTGTCTTTCTGATTTTGTTTCTATTTCTTTTCTGTCCTGGAAGTAGGGACATTCATCTGCCTTATCAGAGGAGCCGTGATGCCACTGTCTTCCATCTCTCTTTGATCATTCTCTGCTTTTTGAGAGCACGATCCTTCATGTTCTTTATATTGAATGACTAGCCTGGAAAATCTAACTACTGATGTTTATCATTAAAAAGATACATTATGAAAAAAAAAAGATACATTATGTAAAATTACAGGATTTCAAAGTTTCTTGGTCTGTCCATGATAGGCAGCATTTAAAGTATAGAAAAAGGTCCCCTCTGATTTTTCAGGTAGGTGTGTACTATGCTCATGCATGTGTGAGCTTGGGGAAGGGCATTAATTAAATGCTGGTGTTTGTGCCTCAAGTGGCTGTGCCCATCTCACCTGAGTGCATTCCATATGGGAACACCCCTATTTTCATGAGAGTCCGCTCTTCCCCCAGGTATCCTAGGACAACCTTAACACCAAGCCTCGGTAGCCCACGCAAGGATGAACTTAGTTGTGCAGACATCGAAAGACTACCAGGGGCCAGTAAATACACAGTGAGACATCAGTGCCATTCAGCTATGGAAAAAAGATTCTCCAACAAGCATTAAGGATGTGGGAAAATACCAACAATAAAACTTTTTTTAAGAATGAAAAGAAATACATTCATACACTAAAAGTAACATTCTCTCTTGGAACGATAAGAGTTTTATCCTTCATGTTTTTCTGTTTTCCCCGGGTTTTCTACAATATGTTACTTAATAATTGTGTGGTGGGGGGAGCCAAATGCTAAATTTTGAAAAATATTTTTAAAACACCTCTGAGAAAACTCTATAATATGCTGATAGTACCAGGTAAGTCATTACCACAAAATCCCGAGCCATGAATTCCCCTGCCTATCCATCACCCCTACCTCATCAGATACTCTTAAACCCACACCCCAACACTGGGGCCTCCCAGGTCATCAGTGCCACATCACAACTTCATCCTCCCAAAAGATGCTTAGTACGGTACTTTGCACAAAGCAGGTGTTCAAGAAATGTGGTGTCAATTAATTATGAGAGTATGGTGGCTACAGACGGGTGTGACTAGGCAGGGACCATCAGGGTACAGGAAGAAGTAAGGCTCCAGAGCACCTGCACATTTCAGGTGAGTACCTGAAGTCAGAGAAGAGTCAAAGGCCCAGGAAGCTGGGCAGGGTTTATGGGATTAGGAGCTTAGGTAGTTACAAGAAGCATGTAGGAGTCAGTTGAGTCAGTGACCCCGAAAGCCAAGAAAACTAAAGCAAGGCTGAGGCTGCTTCCCACGTTCTTCCCAACAAGGTGGTCCCAGAAGCACGTGTGCTTTGTGGTGGCCCAGAGTGGCCGCTGCACTCACCAGGTCCAGATGGTTTGAGTAAACAATTCGGCCACAGAAATTTAGTCAACTGAGCAATTTAGGCTAACATTACAGGATGCATTGGAACGATCTAGTCCCCACAATAGAATGTCTTTTAAAATATCACTTATTTCATTTGCCAAATTTCAGAAACAACGCAGTCCCCTTCGAGAAATATCTTGGATGGCTGAACTTAACATGTCCCTATCTGAGCTCCTGATCCTGCCTCCCGAACTCCACCTTCCTGCAGACTGACCGCCTCATCTCAACTAACGCAATTCTATCCCTCCCCTCACACAGCTGAACGATGTATTCCCGAGTACTCTCTATCCTATATACACAAAGAAGACCTAGAGACTCTCATTTCAAACTACAGCCACAATCCAACCACTTTTAACGACTTCCATGGCAATCACCGTGGTCCCAAACCACCATCATCTCTCATCAATGGTCTCCTGCTTCCACCATTGTCCTGTTAAGATGCTTCTCCAAAGGGCAAGCACAGTGATGTGACTAAAATAGAAATCAGACTGTGGTCACAGCTCTGCTCAGAACCCCTGGAGGCTTCCATCTCGCTCGAGTAGAAGCCAAGTCTTCTTCATAAAGGCCTGTGAGGCTGCGCACCAGTCGGGTCTCCCATAACTCTGACTCACCCTCTCCTGCTCTTCCCCACTGCTGACTGCGCCAGGCACGCTGGCCTCCTGCCATATGCACGTGCGTGTGCACACACACACACACACACTGCACATGTGCATATGGCGTGCTCCCCTGGCAGGCCTTTTGCACTCGCTGTGCTCTCTGCTCACATGCATTCTGCCCAGATATCAACCTGGTTCATGCCCATCTCTGTTAGGTCTTTACTCACCTTACCTTGACAGTGAGACCTCTGATGACTTCCTTTAAAATAGGAGCCTCTCCCCCACACTGTCCCACTTCCCGCAGTACTCATCACTGCCTAAGCTATGAGATACTTTCCTTAATTCTTTTGCCTATTCCCTAAGGTGTACCTTCATGGGAGCAAATTTTTCTTGTCTTTTTTTCTTTATTGCTGTATCCCCAACACAGAGGATATGGCTGACATAAAGCTTAATAAAATTTTGTTTAGTAGACTGATAAAATACAAATAAGCAAAATAATTCCACCCACCCAAGGCAAACACTATTCAGACCTTGACATACAGTTTCTCTACATCATTGCTACTCTATAAATTTAGGAACAAACTGTTTGAACTTGTGTGTTTATTTTACTTTATCATGAATTGTTAGATATTTTGGATGGTTCAACTAACTCCTATTGTTCCAATTTTCCACTTCAACAAGCACCAAAAGAATAGGAATAATGGGCTGAAAATAAATTTAAAAAATAGTAAATATATAGAGAAAAATTAAATTTTAAATGGCAAAAATTCTTAAAGATAAATAAAAGTACAAAGCAGTCATAATCATGGACCAAATCATCAAGGCTTTGAAATGAGGGTCTGAAGAGCACTCATTTCATGTTTTGCTTGTTCTCTTACTAAATAGGGATGTTGACCAATTTAATTTTGGCCACACTGTTTTCAGTCAAACAACCTAGAGCAAGTTTGGGCAGAAGGCAATAGAGACAGAGAAAGAGCCAAAAGCTCTCCGGGACATCCAGGTTCTGGCAGAGGCAGGAACAGAGGGCTGAGAGTCGTACGATTATCACAAATATTACTCATGGAAGACTGCAGGCCTGAGACAGTGGACATTACCCTCCACTTCAATGCCACCGTCTGCCACATTAGGACAGAAACAGCCCTTGCCTCCGTATTCCCTAAGGGTGGGGGACAAATCAAGACAAGCCAGATCTGAGATTTTTAGGGGACAGTCTTGACACTGCTCAGTGGCTTTTCCAGAGCCCAAACCAGTGGGGTGATTCCTGGAATCCCGTGAGCCTCAGCTCCTTCTCCCTACGCAGATGGCAGTCCACTGGGGGTGCTGACAGGTCAGTCTGGCTCCGCCTCCCTCACCCTTGCTCGCGCTGACCATTTTCAGTCCTTGGGTTCTGTTTCCCTCTGAGACCACCCAGCAGGTAGAAACTTTGAGACTTAGGCTAACTTTCCAGTACGTAAATAAATTGGATAATATGGGTGGGGTTGTTTTTATCTTTTCCAAGAAAATGAAAGTGAGACCCTCTATTTCCTGTCAGCAATTCAACTGCCGAGGAGAGCCGACCAGAGTAGTGTGCTCCCGCCATTGCCCAAGGTGCCTTCCGGGAGGGAGTACTGAGCCGGCCTGACAGAGGACGCGGTCTTCTCGTCCAGGGGGCAGAGAGACCAGTCATGCCTCAGCAATCCAACCCGTGAGGAGACGCAAGGGTGGCGAAGTGACATGCTGGACCTACTCTGTGACATGCTCTACGCTGGTGCCTTCACATAAGCTACGTTACCTAATCCTCCCACATTAAACATAATCGCCTGGGAGGTGGGGGTCATTTTACCAACTTTACAGATGAAGAAAATGTGGCTCAAAGAAATTACAGAATTCTAAGAAACCACGCCAAAACTTGGTTGAAATCTCAGTGCCCTAGTGGAGCCCCTCCACCGCACTGTGTTTCTGGTCTTCAAACTGAAATGAAATAGTGGGCTCTAGAGTTGGGAAAGATGGAAGGAATAAGAGGTAAGTACTAAAGAACACGGGATTTCTGTTTGGGGTGGTGACCACGCAGCACAATATACAGATGATGTATTGTAGAATGGTACACCTGAAACCTATATAATTTTATTAACCAATGTCACCCCAATAAATTCAATAATAAAAAAAAGAATATGGGATTTCTTTGTGGGGGTAAAAATGTTCTAAAATTGATTGTGGCAATGTTTGCCCAACTCTGTGACTATACTAAAATCCATTGGCTTATATTCTTTAAATGGATGGATTGTATGGTATGTGAATTATATCATAATAAAGCTGTCACCAAAAAACAATATTTAATGGAAAGCTTTCCCCATCCAGCTATACCAATAAAGTGAAAAGAAAAACCTCTTGGTTGTCAATAAGCATATCCCAGGGTTTGAAGGTTGTACTTTCTATCTCTTTGTAAATTTATAAAATAGGCAATAAACAAATCACTCTTGATAGCAATGGCAAAATGGATCCAAATTTCCCCACTCCCGTTTTTGGGGAAGATGCCCATTTCAGAGGCAGCAGAACGGAGGTCCAAGGCATAATCCTCCGTAAAAATAAGACAGCAGTGTTTTCACTAGCGTAGTATCTCCCCATCACAAGCACCTGCCCCAGCCACTCTCCTCACGTCCTCCTCTTCCGTCACCACCACCACGATCTTGTGGTTACACAATTTCATTCTGAGCCAAAATTAGAAATTGGCTAAAGAAGCAATGCTATTCTCCTGATTCTATGATGTCAGCCCTTTAAAATGAATCATCGGTTTAATAACAACTTTCCAAGAAATAAAAATGAAACATCACATTAAGGACACACACTGCACACTAATTGAGCATTTCAGAAGTGTTAAAATGTGGGAGAAACATGCATCTTAGAATCAAAGAAATGAAGTAATTGCTATGAAGGTGGTAATGCAGTTAAAGAATGATTTCTGGGTTCTGAAAAACAAAATGCTTTCTTTCAGAATCGCAGGCGAAATGAATCTTTAATGACGGAAATACAGGCCTGAGACAACAGGAGAAAAAGTGGTAATTGTTAAAGTGAAGGAGGCAGCTTTCCAGAACCTATTAAATAGCCAAGGCCATGCCCTGTGTATTTATTCTGCTGGAATGAAGCTTCACCCTCCTTGTGCAGGGCAACAGACAAGGTGGGAGAGGGTGTGGCTTTGGCCAGGCTCCCCGACATCCAGGTCCGTGTTCTCAAAGGCGAGCCTGGAGACGAGTGGTCATTGCGGGGACTTGACGGCTGCTGCCAGCAAGCAGCAGAGCTTTCAGCAAAGGACTAGTCACTGGACCACCCAAGCTCTGAAGAACTGTGAAGCCTAGTTTCTCACTGTTCACCAAAAAAAAATTAAAAATAACTTGGGAACCGAATAAATGGTTCTATAAAGGAACTACCTATAATAAACACTTTGATTCTACGGTTTTGGACACTCCATTGCAAGAAAGACTTGGGTTGGAAGTAATCAGGAAATTTAACAGCTCTGTCCCTGGCTTAATCATGGGAAGGATTTTCCCAGCCTAGAACCACTTGATTACCTTCTAGCTGAAGGAATAAGACCTGAGACCCCCATCAGCATCTCAGCCAAAGGGATTAAACAGGACGGAGTATTAATCTCTGTTGGGCTACTCTTGCCAACAACTTGATTTCTTGAATTCCAAACTACCTCTACTCCCTGACTTCTTCACTCCATCTTGGCTGATCAAATCCCACTGGATCTGAGCCTGCCTAAACCTCAGGTATCTGCTTGGTGTGAAACCCAGGACAACTCCAAAAGCCCCCTTATATCTACATGATAAGTATTTCCTCATGACAAAGGAGATGCAAAACTCCAACCAAATAGTGATAATATGAGATTTTTGATAGTGACTTCCATGGAGGTAGAAACGATTATATTTGCTGGAACAGAAGTTGTAGAAATATTTTGCATAGAGATTTTTTGAGGAAAAATAATGCAAACTGTATTTATCACATGAGTTAAATGCAACTCTAAACTGGAATCACAAAGGATAATATTATTTTGTTTTGTAAATACAGCATGTTATATACTGAAATTCAGTATAAAAGTATACATTCTAGATTTGTGCTATTATCTTTGAGAAAAATTATAATTCAAATGGCTAAAAATTTGACATTGGTATCAGTGGACATGAGCACATAACAGGGTTATAGTAAAGAAGAATCCTCATATTCATATAATTGAGACTGGTAGTTGACCAAATAATTTTTTTAATTCAATTAATAATAAACAATTACAAATAATAGTATGTATTTTACAGTTATAAATGTAAATATACAAATGTACATTTCTTCATTCATTCATACATTCTAATTCATAAGAACAGGGCGATTGATTGAAACTAATCATTTTATTTTTTTGCATAAACTAAGCTCATAATGCAATGCCTACAATCTCCAGTTTAGGACTCCTTAAGGAGAGATGAGATCTTAAAGACACTTATAAAGAAATCTGAATAGATGTGAAATCTGAATAGATGCAAAATCCTTCTTGGATTTCACAGCACACATGTATATTTTTCATGATCACCTTCACCAGCCCTTACAAAGTGTTCAACTATACCCTTCCATAGACACTAACTTTATTTTTATACATCCATCTCATTGGATTTCTCAGCAGCAAGCACAGGTAGTTTCTCTACAGTCCATAAAACTGTAGTGCATTGTAGTAGAAAAACAAAGGGCAATTATATGTCAATTATATCTCAATAAAACTAGAAACAGACAGACAAGCATACAAGCAATATATTTATAGTTCTTCCTTAGAATGAGAAGAAAATATAAACTGATAACTGTGGTTTCCTAAGAAACTAACAGGAAGGCAAGGGTGGACTTACTTGTTAAAATATGCATGACAGCATGAAGTAAAAGAATGTATAATAAATTTAGCAGGTGGAAAAAAAAAACGAGCAGAATGCTGAGAAACATAAGATCTAGTTCAAGTGCTTACTCTACCTCTTCCTAGAGGTGTGACCTTGAGCAACTCAGTTCAACTTTCTCAAACTTGAGTTCTTCCTCAAAAATAACAAAAGTAAAGAACGAGAAGGTGGTCCGAGACCTGGAACTTTCAAACTACTGCCCTAAGAGTTTGTATTCGCGCTCCAAGCAGACACGTGCTACGTCCTGAGAGAGGATACAAGTGTGCACTCGCCCTCCACACACAGCAGCTTGAAGCTATCCGCTTTGCCCGTCAGGCTGCTGCGTAAGATCTTATTTGTTTTATGGCCTAAAATAAAAAAAAATGGAAACCACTGGAGTAGATAACATCAGAGTTCAGGCCAGATTCTTCCTTCCATACTGTCATTTGTGCAAAAGACACTAAAATAAGAAAAATGAGTTGTTGATGGTGTCTACTGTGAGCACTGCAACAATGAACACTCAGCCATCGAGAGCTGCGGGAACTAAGCCTCTCTCTACAAGACCCCTCACAACTCCGCACATGTTTAAGACAGAAAACGTGCAGCCTAATTAGCAGAGACAAATTAAAAAAATAAAACTGGTACTGCTTTCGAATTGTATTGCCCTCTGCAAATTTTACCACCGAACTTTTTTTCAGATGCATTTGACATTTTATTTCCCCGTTAAGGCTAAGCTCAATAAAAATAAAAAAGAGGAGAGAAAAAGAAAGGAAGGAAGTAAAGAAGGAAGGGAGGAAGGGAGGAAGGGAGGGGAAGGGAAAGGGAGGGGGAGGGGGAGGGGGAGGGGGAGGGGGAGGGGGAGGGGGAGGGGGAGGGGGAGGGGGAGGGGGAGGGGGAGGGGGAGGGGGAGGGATGGAGGGAGGGAGGGAGGGAGGGAGGGAGGGAGGGAGGAAGGAAGGAAGGAAGGAAGGAAGGAAGAAAGAAAGAAAGAAAGAAAGAAAGAAAGAAAGAAAGAAAGAAAGAAAGAAAGAAAGAAAGCCAGCCATGTAGGAGGATAGAGAACAGCTTGATAAAAATCACCGGAAAATTGCTGCCTCTAGAAAGCTCGACCTTGTGATAAATAACCCCGTGTAAATCTAAGAGGTTTGAAGTGTCTAACTAGTTTTTAGATGTGAGCTAATACACATACAACGGCAGCCTAATGTGCTTTAGTTTCATATCCTGAGCTCTACAAACATGTCCTATCATTGGTGTTCACAACAATTGAACAGCTTGGATAGATTATGTTCCCCAGGGACAGAAGGCAGCTGCAATGCAAGGCTCAAGTTCCTGAAGTTCAGATAGTTTTAGGACATTAAAAAAAAAAAAAAAAGTTTCCCATAGGAAGAATTAATTTCTCTCAAGTGAAAAACAAGGAGTGAGAATTTCTTCAATTATTCCCATATTTTGGACAGAGGCGGTGGAAAGTCTCAGTTTCATAGGTGACTTTTTGCAGAAAGGCTTAAACCAGCATTTTCCCAGGAGACCATATGTAGGTCTGTTAGAAGTATATAAGCCTGGAAGTACGTAGAAAATTTGCATATTCATTGCGCCAGTTGACATAAACTAACAAGGTCTATATAGTTGATGCTCAAGTTCATATTTTATTGCTGCTACCTTTAAGCTAGTCAGTTTGGAAGCTCAGTCATCCCTTCGTACTCAGCTAATATTACTGTCTTTGGTCCCTGAGGGGAAGCACATTACCCAATTCATAGAACCAGAGGTAGGGTTATGAGATGTGAGTTGAAAGGGTTTTGTTCTCTACCTCTCTGACGCACAGAACTAGGGACACAATCACAAGGTCATCGGAAATTTTCCAACAGCCCCTCAGAGCTGATTAAACAGTTTGGAAAACATTGACCTAAAGAGGGGAAATGCACAAAAACCCACCTCAGAGTCAGAGGAGAAGCTTGGGAGTCGAATAGCAGCGCGCCTTGTCCCAGCTCTGCTTCACGCGGACCAAAACGTGGCAAGTTACTGAGCTTTTCCAAGGCTTTATTTTCTCATCTGTAAAAGGGGGATTTTCAGAGTGTTTTAGAAAGTAAAGGAGATGCCTGTAACGTGTTTATTGTGATGCTTAGACTTAGTTCAGTACTCTTTTGGAATCATTAAATTATAACGGACTAAATCTTTTGCTGCATGACTTTGATGTTTAATAGCATTATAAGGGTCCTACAGATAGACAATTTCTCATAACTAAACAAACTTCCATAACCAAATCTTTCATATTCCACATCAGCACAAGAACTAAGATTATTATTATTCGTCAAGTCAAATTCATATACCCTAAAAAAAGAAAATAAAAACTTTTTTGTAAACTCAGGTTATAGGTTATTAAATCGGTAGCCTGGTCACCACCCCCCAATATTCTTGAACAGTGAAGTAAGGTCACCAGGTCCTTCTGTACCACCACCTCAGAGCTCCCTAATACTTTTCATGGGCCATGGTCATGATCCCTGTCTGTACCCACTTTTTAAAAAGAACCACATGGGTCTGAGCCATTTCAGGAACAAGGGTGCCATTAGGCATTGATTATATTCCCGCTTTCTACCCTTCCATGTGATATACATAGAGGGTAGAAAGAAACAAAACTCAGGAGCTAGGAGGGGAGAAAATGTCAGACCCAGCCCAGAGCTGATTTTAATTTGAGGCATTTCAATACAGTTATTCCTCAGAACCACTGAGGACTAATGGTGCAATCCGATTTTGCCTAGATGAATTTCCCATGACAAACCATATTGGCTCATCATTTGTGGTCGTGACTGGGTGCCAGTATTTTTCTTCCTCCAAAGCTTGGGTCGGACAGTGTAGAGTTCTTATGTTCCTGGGGACATTTGTTTCCAATTTTGCAAACACTGTGAATGTGCTTATTTTTGTAGCTCTGTTAGAAAAGTGCATGACATTTAGTTTTCCTTGTTGGAGTTAATTATAAATCATTAGGGTTCCAGTGCCCACAACAAAGTCCTTGGACCTTGAAACTCAATCACTGGTGATTGCAATCGTCCTGTCCACACCACAGCCCCCCACCTCTTGCTAAATCCTCTATTCCTCATTATAAAGCAGGAGGGAGGAGGGGGCGTTATTTTAAGATGTTTTTATTGGCTTCTAAATGTGAAGCTTTGGTTCCAAGGTCTTCTTTTTTCCCAGAGCAAGATAAACTTTTTGGGGGTTGTAAATCATGGAACTTTTGCATCCCTTGACAGGGTCCATGTATAAAAGTCATTCCAATCGCCTCTCTGATGAATTAGGAAGCTGAGAGAGTTGCCCACGCGTCATGAAAAGGACCCTTTCAGTAGCACTGGGCCTATGCCCAGGTCTGTTGCTTTAGGACAATAAATCATTTCTGTGTCACCCCCTCCCCACCTCCATTCTCTGTTTACAGAAAACAGCATTGTGACCTGACCAATAACTTTAGGACAAGCCATTGGCATGATGGGGACCCCTCCTGCGCTGACGCCTCTTCCTGCCCACAGCCAGGCACCCACATCCTCAGGCTGCCCCAAGTCTCCTGCTGTAATTACCCGGCCCATCACACTCTCCAGGGCGGCACCCACAGTCCCAAGTTTTTCCCATTAAAATATCCTGATCCTGAATGTCATTTTCCAATGGGCTCTTTCCTACTAGAGAGCAAATGGGTAATCTAATTTGTAAACAAATATATCTGCATTCACGTATCAATAGGCTATTAACTGGATAGTAAAGTGAGGAGGAGACTTGTTTTCTGTCCTTTTTCTTTAACCTCTAAACCCTCCCTTCACTCAAGGCCTTCTCTGGTTGAATCAGAGTGGGCAGCGGACACTTTCTGGGTCACCTCTATCTCCCATGCCGGAACCATAACCAGCAGACCATAGGGCGGGACCTTGGAGCACAGCCTGCACATCTTGGGAGTTGATTCAAGGAGTGCCCCAGAACGCTGACCCTGAAGATCACTCAGTCCCACCTCGCAATTCATAGATGAGAAACCGAGGTCCGGAGAGGGGGAGTTTGCTGCCCAAAGTCACACAGTGAGTGACTCTGTAACAGAATCTGATTCAGGTCCCTTGTCACTCAGGTCAGGGTCATCTCCCCATGGTTTGCTGCCCTGTTTCTTTCTTTTTTTTACATGAGCCTTTGGGAGAAGAATATCTTTAGACAGATGTCCTCAACAGTTTCCTAATGAGGATTTACTTTTAGTCAAACACACACACACACACACACACACACACACACACAGCCTTCTTTTCATGGAAGGGGCAGGAGCCTCTGGCCCTGAGTGTCCCTCCCCTCCTTTTCACCCCCAGGACCCCCACAAGTTGGAGGCACGACCATGGCAACCAGCTTGAAAGCAAACACGTAGATGGGCTTAGTGTGGCTTCCTCTCAAAAGCAGACCCCAAGATAAGGACTTGAGGACATCCTCGCGAAGGTGACCGCGGGAAGTGCTGAGAGGAAAGGAGGGAGGCCGTGGGGCAGAGAAGGGAGGAGGCCAGCTAAGGACTTCTGGATGTGTATGTGACCACAGAAGGCTAGTGCAGCCTCTGCCCCACTCGGGGTCCCCTGAGAGGCTGTGTAACACGCGTCGAAAGGCTCCACTGAAGGACGAGGAGCCTTGGGCATTCGTTCTCCAACTGCTGTCCCCACATCAGTAGAAAACCAGTAAGAGGTGTTCTCTCTCCTGTGCTCCCGGCCTGCCCCCCCCCGGGGCCCCCATCTCTCTGCAGCCAGAAAGCCCGTGCAGGCAGGGCAGAGAACCTCGGCCTCTATCTCAGCTGTCTGCAGATGTCCCCCACAACGGGCACCATCGACTCTGCTGCAGAAAACAAACAGGTGACGAGAAACTACCATTATTCCATAGAAAGTGGGACCCGCTCTCGCTCTCAAGAAAGCCCTGTGCGGGCTGCAGCACAAAGAAACAAGATGAAATCCAGCGGGAGGCTGACCTCTCCCTCACATAGCACCCCTATTCCTAGAATGCTCTTCCCCATGCTCATTCTTCAGGTCTCAGCTTAGAAAATGGACAAACAGACAAAACCAGTTTGCTGGGAGGCCTTCCTGCCCAGCTTTCATACCCTTCTCTTTGGGAACAGCCTTTACTATGAACATGTATCCAGTGTCCCTCTTCCCCACGGACTCGATGCTGAGCCTTTTTTTCTTCTTTTCCATGTGAGAAGAAGGGAGATAGAGAGACAGACTCCAGCATGCTCCTCGACCGGGATCCACCTGGCAAGCCCCGTCTGGGGCCAATGCTCTGCCCATCTAGGGCCATGCTCACAACCGAGATATTTTTAGTGCCTGAGGCAGAGGCTCCATGAAGTCATCCTCAGTGTGCAGGGCCAATGCACTCAAACCAATCGAGTCATGGCTGCAGGAGAGGAAGAAAGAGAGAGAGAAGAGGGAGGGGGGAGGGGGAAGAAGTAGATGGTCACTTCTCCTGTGTGCCCTGACCAGGAATCAAACTTGGACATCCACATGCCGGGCCGACACTCTACCACTGAGCCAATCAGCCAGAGCCAGAAACAGTGCCTTCCTAACCTCTGTGCTGCGGCAGCCACCACAGAGCCCAGACAGAGAGGGGCTGAATAAATATCTGTCATATGTGTCGCTGCAGCTAGGATTGAATGTAGCCTGATCGTGGGCTGTATTCGTTTAGCATGAACGAACTGAATGGGGCCCCTGGCTTACTTTAGCCCATTTGTACTCAGCCAGCAGAGCTTCTGTGGATGGTAGGAAAGGCTGTTTCTCAAAGAAGCTTAATTCAGTAAAAACTCAGGTGAGAGGATGGATCTCTTTAAGTTTCACGAAAGGAAATGTTCTGAAATTTCCTCCCTCTAACCTCCTTACTGTCAGGGCTTATTTGTAAAGCACAGGGTTACAACCATAAAAGATTTAATCAGGTTTGCTCTTCTCTTGAGAGGATAAAAATGTAGCTCCCTCTACAGTAAGCGGCACAATGCTCTCACGCTGCCTGTTCTGGGAAGGACGAGCCTACCCCACCCAATGTCTAGCATGTTCTCCAGGTTGTATGCACGCGCGGAGCCTCTCACAGCTGCAGGAGATAAGCTGCCCCAGACAGAGTGGAGGGAGAAGGGACCGCACAGCAGACATGGAGAAGAGCATGAGCCCCTCTGAGGGGACCATTCTCCAATATTCTGCCCATGTGTTCTTGCCAAGATACATAACAGTAACTCCCTCCTGCTACTCAAGTAAGGGGTGGAGGTGGTGAGAGTGAGGATAAAGAGGTGTCTCATGAGAGAGCTGGGAAATGTGAACAACCGGGACTCTGGAAAGACAAGAAACAAGAAGTCTTTGGGGTTTGGCCTTTCAACATACATACTCCCTCTCCCTCCTCCTCCTCCTCCTCCTCCCCCTCCTCCTCCTCCTCCTCTTCCTCCTCTTCCTCCTCCTCCTCCCCTTCCCTCCCCTTATCCTCCTCCTCCTCCTTCCCCCTTCCTTCCCCTCCTCCTCCTCCTCTTCCTCCTCCTCCCCCTCACTTCCCCTCCTCCTCCTCCTCCTCTTCCTCCTCTTCCTCCTCCTCCTTCCCTTCCCTCCCCCTTCTCCTCCTCCTCCTCTTTTCTCCTTCCCCTCCTCCTCTTCCTCTTCTTCCTTCTCCACCACCTTCCTCCCCCTTCCCCTCCTCCTCCTCCTCTTCCTTCTCCTCCCCCTCACTTCCCCTTCCCCTCCTCCTACTCCTCTTTCCCCTTTCCCCTCCCTCCCCCTTCCTTTCCTCCTTCTCCTCCTTCACTCTCCATTTCCTCTAACAACCAGCTTATTCATGGTTTCTGCTTAAGTATAGCTATCATGGGTTCTTCTCTTCAGACTTGAACATTTTCATTCTGGCTCCCACCGCTTAACTGGGACTGGCTCTTTTCTCAATTTCCTGTCCCCAAAAGAGGAATCTGACCTGCCCCATTTGTTTGAATTGGGACAAACTCCAGTAAGTATTGGGTTGCTGACAAGCCTATAAATAAAGCTAACTTGGAGACCAGTTTGGACTCTGGTCCAATCAGTGTGATAGGAATGAGAATAGAAGGGGAGAGTTTGAGGCATAGTACATAGACAGCCCACTCAGGTGAGGGTGAAGGCAGAATTTCCGAAGGAAGGAGTGTAGATGGTACAAATAACCCAAAATATTTTCTGCCCTTCTCATTTCCCAACAAGGATAGTAGTAACTGGTGGCAGAAATTTAAATCTCTTTAAGATGGTTGGAGTAGAGCCTTCTTCTCCGCTGTGCCTGTGCAGGCTGACCCCGTCCAAGGACAGCACCTGGGCCTCTCTGCTGGGACTTTGCTGCTCACAGGTGCATGCTCAAGGCAAGTCAGAGGAGTCTGAAGTTGGTGGTACCAGGAGCAGCTTTCAATCAATGGCAAATGAGAATTGGTAAATATGGCCCTTAGGTAGGCCGAGGCTGAAGCACAGTTTCTCCCACAGGTCCAGACTATGACTGACCACACACAGTTGCCCGGAGCTGCTCGGTAACACAGGATTTTCCGCATTAAAGTTGAACCAACACTTTCTCAGATCTATGCTCCAGAGCTTTGCTCCAGACCTAGTTCCCCTCCCTCTGTGCCATGGCTCTCGCTCCTAGGCTATAAAACAGTCACCACAAAATACTTAGGGACAGCAAGGCAATGACAAAGCCTGCCAAAGTTATCATTTCCTACAGTACAGTGAGGCTGCTCTCTGGGTCATTACACAAAAAGCAGTTAGCTCTGAGAGCTTCTGACCTTGTACAACAGGTGGTCTCTAAAAACAGCACTAAGAACAGCAATTTATAATAATTTAAGAAATGAACTGTGTAGTCCAGTCTCAGAAATCTGTCAGAGAAATGCAATCAACAGTCAAAACAATAATTTAAAAACAACCTAAGTTCTTCTAATGGAAAGATATTCTATGTCCAGGCTTAAGAACGCAACATCAACGTCATAAGGATGTCAATTCTGCCAAGTTAATATATAAATTTATGCAATCCAAATAAAAATTATCAGCAGTATTTTTTATCTTTGTTCATATGGAAAAACAAACAAGTAAAACTAGCCAGAAAACCCCTATTAAAAAAAAGTAATGAGGGCAAGTTGGCCCTGTCACATATTAAAATATGATACAAAGCTACATTAATTAAAGCAACATTAACACTGGCCCATAAATAAACATTTCAATGGAATATTCCTGTAATAGACCCAAAAACATAAGGAAAATTAATATACGATAAAGGTATTATTAAAGAAATGGTGTTCACACAATGGGCAGCCATTTAGAAAAAATAAATTTATTCCATTCCTCTAAACTTAAAACAAAATAAATTACAGATGGAGCAAACACTTTAACATAAAAACTGAAAACCACAAAATTATTAGGAAAAAATGGAAGAAATTTTTGTACAATCTCAGAGCAGGGAAGATTTTTTTTTAGAATGATACATAGGTGAAAAGTCACAGAAAAGAAAACTGTTAAATTTGACTATACAAATACATATAAAAAAATTATTTTGCACAGCAATCTCCATAAGTAAAGTCAAAGAATACATTACAAATGGGGCAGATCTGTGTAATTAACATCATAAATGGCTCAGTTCCCTAGCATATAAAAAGTTCCTCAAAATTATGCAAATCAACAACTCAATATTTTTCAATCAGTGTGGGTGTGCGAAGGATACAAGTAGACACAGTACATTGGAAAGGAAGTAAAAATAGTATTATAATACCATCATGTCAATCACAGTAAGTTTAAAGGAAAAGAAAAAACACTGACCTGTCTCCCCTTTACACTCACAATAATATACTTAACTTCCAACACCAAATGTGTTTGTGTGTTTGTTTTCCACACATCAAGCGATTCCTCAACCCCATCTCAGTGCCCTAGAAAATAACTCAGTCTGAACACTATCTACCTGCAGAGCATCAGACCCCAGGGGAAGGGCTCAGTCCTTCCACGCTGTCTCTCCCCCCACACCTCCAATTGTTCACCAGCTCTCCAAATCACTTTGGGTTTTATTAAGGCGTTATTACGTGGGTTTGAGTGAATGATGCAGCCTCCATGCCCTCTCCACTCCAAGGAGGGGCTGAGGGGAATCAAGGTTCCAATCCACTAATCCTGGCTGTTTTCCTGGCAACTGATTCTAACACGAGGGGCTTTCCAAAAGTCACCTCAGGCACATAAGTTCAGGGGTGATCGAAAGGGGTTTATTATGAATATTAAGAGACTTCTATCACTCAGGAAAATCCACTGGGCTTAGGAACTTTGTGCCAGGAATCGAGAATAATATTTTTTTATTATGCTTAATACCTAATATTAAACCTTGCTAATTACTAGTGCAATTACAATTATAGTAAAATATTATTTTCATCTATCAAACTGGTCATATGAGGAAGTTTGGCATCACTGCGTTGGTGAGGAGACTGGGGAACAGACAGCCCCACGCACTGCTAGTGAAGGGCAGCAGCTACTGAAATCTTAAATGCACACACCCTTCGGCCCAGCAGTCCTGCCTTTGTGGCAATTCAGAACCCTCTCTAAAACTGGAATCAGCAAACCTTTTCTATAAAGAGCCAAATACTAGTAAATATTTTAGTCTCTGGGCCATGTGGCCTTTGTCTTAACTACCCAACTCTGCCGCTGTAGTGTGAAATCAGCCACAGATGTTAAATAAATAAGTATGGTTGTGCTCCCATAAAACTTGATTTGCGAAACAGCTATGGGTGGGATGTGGCCTGTGGGTCATACTTAGCCAGGTCCCGCTCTGGGAATCAGTAGGAGCAAGAAGGCAGGATGCCCTCACTGAGACCGCTGCTGTCCCCAAACTCCATTCCTTCCCTATAATACCAGATCTACAGCCAGGTCTTGGATGCCCAACCAGGGACTACATTTTTACAGCCCTCTTGCAGTTTGGTGGCCATGTAACTAAGCTATCAATGATGTTGTGATGTGTCATGATGTGTGACCTTCACGCAGCATGCAAGGTCCACACTCCTTCTTCTATACTTTGCACTATGCATCTCTCCTCTCTGGCTCATTTGATGAAACAAGAATTCTTCAGAAAAAAATCTTTGTTCTTTTCCCTCTGCCCAATGGCTGATGACAACAACCAAAATTATACTTACGCCATATACTGACAAAGGCAGAGCCGACATCACCCAGAGACCCTGAATGACTGGATGGTACGTTTCGCACATAAGGAAAACGATTCCAGACTTGGTCTGGGGAAAACAGTTTTGCTTTCACAACCTCTTTCTGAGAACTTAGCATTCCTGATAAAATGCTTAAGCAATTTTCTGTGAACTTTAATGGGATTAAGGTTTGCTCTAGGAAGCCAATTACCCACATGCCCAATTACCCACACACTCAGTTGCCAACTGTCAATCAAGGATCTAGTGACCTTTAACCAGACTTTCTTTTCCTTCTGTGTCTAGTCTAACAATGATTAACTGAATTCTTTCCCTATCAAATGTCCCTGCCAAAAGTGAATTTGGGAAGTGGTCTTCTAGGGTCCATTTCCCTTATGTGCATGATCATAATAGAATTTTGATACATGCTCACAGCTAAACCCAAGTTTTCTTTAACACTTGGGACACTCACCTGATACTGTAACATGAGTGAGAAGTGACTTTTTCTTTGAGCCATTAACATCTAATCGCTATTGCAGGTGCTGGATCTACCCTAATATGTTCACACTTTATAAATTGGCTTAAATTTACCAAATACTTACTTTGTCCCAGAGACTATATAAGCCCTTGACATGCATCCTGTGTCACCAAGCTCCGCTCCTTCCCCGTAGAAGAAACCTGCAGCTAGGACTGGACACCAGGCCAGGGACCACCAACCACTGACACATTCCTGACAATAAGGCTCAACACATTCATCCTGGTCGTGGGGGATACGAAGGAAATGAAGTTCCTCGGAAAGGGGGTGGGAGTCTCCAGGAGCCTGTCAGCATCACTGGGTCAGAACTGGTGGTGGACCTTCTTTTCTAATGCTTTGCCAAAAGAGGCATTGTCTTGACAGGCTGAGCTGCACACCACACATACTTGCTGTTCATGGCTACCTCACTGGCCCTTCAGAAGGCAGAGCTTTGAAGGTGCTCTTCTTCAAGACTTGTCTTCTAGCTGCGCCTTCCTCTCAGGAGAGAGAAATCTTCTCATATTGCCCCCAAAAGACTTGGCTCAGTTCTAATCCAACCTCAAATGCTCAGCATCGCACATTACATCACTGTCATTCATCAACACCTCTCAAGAGTTACAATAAACTGGGTGAGTGAAGAGCTCCCGGAGTGAGCAGGGACCTAAGAGAGTGCTTCCAGGAAGACTAAGGCTAGGGGTAGGGAGGGGTTGCCAAAGGGCTGAAGAACATGAATTGAACACAAACCTCCCACTTGGTGCAGTCAAAAGACTCTCTTGAAGAAAGGACCAGAAGGCAGCAAGATCATCAGCAACAAACTGAAGGATATCTGGTATTGGACTATGTAATTACTCATGTACAACATATTTTCCCATATATCTGTACCTTCTGATGGTTCACAGTCATTTTTAGAAGTAGGCAGGGTGTATTTACCTTATGTAACAATATGGAGAAACATCTTTATTCAGCAGAACTCACCCACCCAAAACTGTTTAATTGGGTGAACAACCAAACAAAATCCTTGAGGGAGGAGAGGCCTTCAAGATGTGCTTGATGACCACTATGGGGTTAATACCACGGTTTGATATTGCTGAGGGGGAAGGAGTCTACCAACTGGGGACACAAGCTAAATAGCCTGGATAATAAAGGAGAAGTCAGAGGCCATTTGGAGTAAGAATGGGGGAATGACAACGTCGCTGGCAGAAGACAAAACAGGGAGGAGAGCCCTATTGGTTCTCTGTGTGGTCTATGATGCAAGTCATCTCCCCTGTTTCTTCATGAAAGCTCCAGTAAAAAGTCTATTCTGGTCAACGCGCTCTGGAGCTGGGGGTTCACCAAAAACCTTGGGGAACAGGCTAAGCATCAGCTGTCCACAAGTGATCTACCACGTCTGAGTTCCAGTTATAAATATGTAAAGAACTCGAGGTGCACAGGGCCCCATGCCTGGTGCCTGCTGCTTTAATGCAGGGCGATAGGTCTGGAGGTGGGATTTTTTTTAATCGTTATGAAAAGGTCTGGGTATTCAAAATGCAGCATTTTGTTGAGGCATACCAAATCAACGTTTTGTACTCAAAAGCAGGTCCCTTCTTTCCAAAAATGAATATGCCTAATCCTCACAGCTAGGGGAACACAGTAGATGTGATCTCCCCATTTACAGGGGAGGTATAGCTCTAGCAAACCTCGAGAGCTCCACCAAGGTTACTTGTCCCAATTACCACAAGAAATTGGAGAACCTGGCTCCCCACTGTAGAGGTTCACAGCCTGCAGGGATTGGGAGCCACATCTGAGCACAGAGCTTCATGAAGCTCACGTCCTAAAAGTCAGTTCTATTTTCCTCTCCATCAGAAGGCTGCCAAGACACCATTGGGTGGCACTATTGCTTACATTTTAAAATTTCAGGCTGTCAAGCAGAGTCACATTTCAAACCCAGCAGTAGGAAGAATAGCAGAGTATTCTCCAGGGAGTTCTAGAAGACAGCTTCCTACTGTCACCAAGACAGTTCAATTATACACAAGGTTCAAGATAAGCACAATATGATTTCTTGGAAAATAACGCAACTCCCTATAACAGACAGTCTTCAACGAGCATTAGCACCCTCGTTACAACTCCATGCAATCTGACATTCTAACAAGCTCTACTCTTGGTCCAGGATGGATTGCCAGCAATTGCCACTCACTTCTGTTCAGGGCTAATGGGGGGAGGAGGCATACTGTTTTGTGGCTTCTCCTTTCCGTAAACATGCTTAAGCCTTGGTTACTTGATTACCCCCATGACTCCTATATCCATTTACAGTAACTTCTATTAAGAAAAGTTCTACCTCTTGCACTAATGGGAGCTTTGATGATCAACTCAAGGTCCCTAGCTACTATGTTAAGCTACTATTCCTGCTTGGACTTCCAAGACCTTCCTCAGCACTATAGAAAAATGAATCTTTGAGGAGTATAATGGTTCTTCTTAGTCCTCCTAACACCCACTTCGCTAGCAGACAGAACTCAGTCCGGGTGACAGCCAGAAAATCAACACAGGGACAACTAGTACAGTTGTCATTGTCTGGCATCACACACACAGTGAAATCTTATTCAACAGAGCAACCCTATTTTATATCTTTTCACTGTTGATACTCCTTCACTGATTTAAATAGCTCTTCCCATGCTGCGCCCCAGAGTAAAGCCAGCTACGTCCACTGCTTACTCCATTACAATAAATGAGTCAACTGTCACAACGTACTACAGGTGCCACCTTTTCTTCAGTGGCACGACCCCAGCTTATGACAGCCAGAAGAGCAACAGGGGAGAAGGAAGGACCTAAAGATTAAGTCCTCAATAAACCGGGAGCAAAAAGACAATAAAGAATTATAGTGGTGTTTGATTCAATGGATATGACTGGTCAAAAGCACTCTCCATTCAAGCCTGGCTTCTAGGAAAAATGTAAAGAAAAAACCCCACAACAGAGATTTTTAAACAGTCCTCTCCTTGCTACTCAAAAGTGTGGTCCACAAAGCAGCAAGCACGTGACATCGTCTGAACCTCGGGCTTTCCCCAGACACACTGAATCCGGTTCTGCAGTCTCTAGCAGACACACAGGTGAGCTGTGTGCACACAGAAGTTTGAGAAGTGCTGGCGCATGAGAAGGCAAAGCCTCCTAAGTATGGCGGGCCAGTCCTTACAGATGATAGAGTGGCAACCATCTTGGACATTTAGACATTGCCAGTCGCTGCACAGAGAGAAAGGATTCTCAAGGGTGTCACATCAGCAACTAAATGCTTAGTCTAGAAGTTGCACGTGTCACATCCAGAGAAACAGTCATATGACCCAACCAACCATAAGGGGAACAAAAGTCTAATCCCACCTTGTGTCTGGAAAGGGTAACCACTCTTCACAGTTTGATATACTATATATTTATCTGTGTATGTGGGTACCTCCATATTTATTTTTACTCAAATGCTATCATATTATCACTAATTCATTCATTCAATAAATGACAAACACACAGTGAATGACACAGATTCTTCCAAAGCATGCTTTCTTCACAATAAAATGTTTCTTTTTCTTCTTGAAGATCTGCATCTTTTTAATGGCTTTCTGCCATCACATTGTATAACTGTACCATAATCTATTTAACGACTCCCTTTGTGACAGACATTAAGGTTCCAATTTGCTACCATTAGTTATGTTCATATGAGATCTCGATGAGTTCCTTCCAGTGTACCCTATGGACTCACACAGGCTTTTCCCATAGCAGCCTGCTCTATCATACTTTTTCCTTCTTCTCCTCAGCACCTGGCATGGTATTTTGCACACAACCAGAGTTTCCACAATATTTACTCAATACTTGTTCTCTACACCCATGATACCTGATCCAGAACCCTTGAACTCTCAGCGTGACGTGTTTTTTTTTAAGTTTCAACAACAGACTGAATTCTTGAGTTGAAATACATAAACATTTAAAACCCTAATTCTACTTTGTAGATTTAAGTCATAATTCACTCCAGTTTATTAAAAGGCTGCTTTCAGGCTTTCCCACCAACAACTTGGCATTTTTCATATGTCCTCGTTATTAATAAAAATCTGAGTTTTAAAGAACAAATTTTCAAACCAGCTTATGAAAGGCTCCCCAGAGAACTTCTGTGGACAGCTACTGACGCGAAGAAAACCCAAGATTTACCATGTGAAATTATCTCCCGCACATCCACAGGGACACTTCCTAGAGGCCACCTGGGGACCAGAGCCCACATTGCCCTCTCTCTGTGATCAACTGCAGGAAAACGTCTTCTTTGGTGTCTCCTCCAGAGGCTGAGCCGTCTGATGTGGTTTCCAGTAAATGGCAAATGAGCACAAACAGTCTGTTTGTGTTGAATAAGATCAACACTGGGCTATCACCTAGTAAATTGTTTATTAAATGTGCACGTTTTTCTTTTTTTTGGGGGGGGGGTAATCATTTAATAATCAAGGGGAACTATGTACTTACAGATCATGACCAGAATTTCAAAAGCATGCAACACCAAACATGGCACTCACCAACCAAATTCTGTAAAAAGCATGTCAGTGACGATGGCTGTGAGGGGTCAAACAAGGTTGAACTTCAGGGAATTTGTAGTTTGTGAACTTGGAGGATGAGAAGCACTCCTCCATATTTAACAATACAGAAAGTAGCAAGAGTGGCTTGGTGTATAAGTTCAAATAGAGGGAGTGAAGAATAAAATCTGTGAGTAGCTTAGAGCAGTGATTTGTAAACTTTTACTGCAACCCACAACAGGAGAAATACATTTACATCAGGATCCAGTGCAGACTCACATACTCATGCGGACACATAAGTGAAATGAGTTCATAAAATAATACCATTACTATGTAACATTTTCTATCCTATTCCATTTCATTACAGTTTTTAATGAGGTTTGTGACCCACTAAATTGATTTCAGGACTCACTGATTTACGATTTATTATTATTGATGGTCAGCAGCTACCCAGTGAAATTAGAAAAAGAAAATCATCTTCATGAAAGACAGGAAACTCAGGCACATAATTGTCATTTTCCTTGAATTTCAGAGGCACAAAGACCTGGGTTTTAGTCCCAGCTCTGTCACTAGTGTGTAACTTGGGGAGGAGACTTCAGTTTTATAAGCCTCAATTTCTCCATCTGTGAAATGGGAATAATAACAGCATCTATTATGTATATTAGGTTCTCAAAGGACAGCTACCATCACCAACATCAGAAGGAGGATGACAATGGTGATGTACTCACTCACCTTGAAAAATGTCCCAGAAATAGGACCGTAATCCAGGGGTGAGCAACCATATGAAATGCAATGGACTTCTGTACAGGCATCATCTCATTTCTGAACTACAGTGACCCAAATAAAGTTCTCCTAGAAAACTGGTAGTCATATGTCCCAAATCAAAGACACTGTCTATAGAATAATTCTAAAACAAGTACACATACAGGCATGTTCACAGCACTTCACAATAGCCGAAAGGAGAAAACAGCACAAATGACCAACCATCAACAGATATACAGACACAATTATTTATTCAGCCATAAAGGGAATCAAGTATTAACATATGCCACAATATGGACAAACCTCCAAACCATGCTAAGAAAAGCCAGACACAAATGTCACT
This sequence comes from Rhynchonycteris naso, assembly GCA_037038555.1. NCBI lineage: Eukaryota > Metazoa > Chordata > Mammalia > Chiroptera > Emballonuridae > Rhynchonycteris > Rhynchonycteris naso. The sequence goes on along the minus strand of CM073003.1, from coordinate 116,144,615 downwards.
GACTGTATGACTTCAATTATATGAAATACTCAGAGTAGATAAAACCATAGAGACAGAACGCAGATTGGCGGTTGCCAGGGGTTGAGGGGAGAGAGGGAGATTCTCCTTAATGGGGAAAGGGTTTTACTTTGGGGTGGTGAAAAGGTTTTGGAACTAGACAAGGGTGGCAGTAGTGCAACATTATAAATTTACATAATGCCACTGAATTGTTTGCTTTAAAAAGGTTAACTTTACAATATTTGACTTTCACCTCAAAACACTATTTTTCTTAAATGAGGATGCCTAGTACATAGGGAGAAACCCAATAATTATTAGATTTTATCACCAGCCCCCTCCACATAAATATATGATTATTAGATTGTGATTCTTAAACGATTGGTATAATCCAAAGGCATTAAGTCTGTCTTAATAATATCCACTAAAAATATTTTTTTTTAAATCACAAACTCTCCACAGGAGAAAGAAAGGCAGCACCTGAAGGGTGCAATATATTTAACAGTATGCCAAGCTCCCACAAGAACCACACAGATATTGGAAGTGGAACTACCTGCTGAACCTGAATGAAAAAACATGGCACAAACCTAAAAGGAATCAAGTCAATATTAAAGATTTTTTTTTTAAAGGCGAACTCATGTATTAAAACTGGAGATGACCCACAATGGACAGATTGCTCTCACAGGACCAAGACTCTCAACAAGCTGAAGGGAAGCGAGATTGAGAGAAAACAAAGTCATTTTTTTAATATGGAGACCTATTTGACACACAACATCTTGTAAATTTAAGCTATGGGACACATCGATTTGATACATTAATATTGCAATGTGACTGACACCACAAATCAGTTCACACCTCAACTGCATCACATAATTATCATTTCTTCTCGTGCTGGGAACAATAAGATCTAGTTTCTTAGCAAGTTTAATTTTATAATCGCGTTTCATGGTCTATAATCACTATACTGTGTATTAGGTGTCCAGGACTTATTTGCCTACTGGTTGCACAAAATAAAATTTAATAGGAGCAATGTGACACCCTATATTTAGGGGGATTTAAAAAGGTACAGAACGGGGTAGATCTGGGTGAGCAGCTATGCATTAAAAACAAAGGTAGGGTTTAAATTAAATAACTGCAATGTGGCTGGTTAAATAAAAAAGAAGCAAAAAACAAAGTTAGATTTTATTGATAGAGTACAGCATCCATGTCTGAAGAAAGGGAGGTAACAGCCCCACTGTAACCACTGTACTGAATGCCACATTGTCAGAGAGACACTGATCCACTGTAATGAATTCAAAGGAGAATGCATTAGGTTGGCATGGGGTCTAGGTGAATATTCCAAGAAAAACTGGAAGAATTTTACCCAGGGGGTAAAAATGCAAAGATAAACACAAGAAGAAAACTGCAGACAGTCAAAATTATCCACATAAAATCCTTTAAATCACCCGTAGAACACATACATATATGCTTTTGTTTACAGACGCTAAAGTGTGAAAACGTCAAAGGGAATGAACAAATTGAAAGTCTGTGCAATCACATGGGCTTCCAATCTTCAGGATAATTTATCAGCCCCTCGAAGTGAATGGGAGGTTGTCTAAGTTCCCAGGGCTGCCGTAACCACAAAATAGGGGCCTAAAACAACAGACGTGTATTTCCCCACACTGCATGCAGACGTCTGAAATCGCAGTGTCAGCACGGCCACGCTCCCTCTGAGACTTCGGACAGAGACAGACTCCTTCCTCGAGTCTTCCCAGGTTCTGGGAGTGATGCCCGTGCTGGGTGTTCCTTGACCTGCAGGCACCCCTGGGATCTCTACCTCTATTATCCTGCGGCACTCTCCTCGTGTGTCTGTCTCCGTGTGGCACGCTCCTTTTCTTATAAGGACACCAGTCATGTTGGATAGGGGCCCGTCCTAATAACTTCATCTTCAGTTGATTACATCTGCAAAGATCCTATCCCCAAGTAAGGTCCCATTCACAGGTACTGGAATCTTCCACATGTCCTTTTAGAGCACACGGTTCAACCCATAACAGAGGATACATAAAGTCCAAAGTAAACCTGCACATAGCAAGGTGTCCACCATTAGGCTTCAGTAGTAAAACCCCTGTAACATCAGTAGATGTTAACAGACATGTTTGTTCATATAATTAATTAAGTCTGCTTGACTTCCTTCTCTATTTTCCTTGTTCCAACCCACACATACTAGAGGAAACTCTGAAATCTTTAAACAGGTTTGACAAGAAACTTGGTCAGCTGCTTTCAGTCTTTCTAAATTGATATTTTGTATGGCAATTCCACTGACCAGCTTCACTCTCCTGCCCTTGGGCATCTTTTGGAAGGCCAGGCTCTAAAGCCACCCGGTAAGTACACACAGGTGAGTGGGACAATTGTCTTCACCTCACTATGTAATAGCTACAGGCCTCAGTCATCTTCCCAAACTGGAGAAATAACACACACCCCCTCACAAGGTCATTGTGCATAAATGAGGGCTGCACTGAGAAGACCGCTGGCCCCTTGCGAGTACTGAACAATGGCAGCTATGTTCACTGTTGTTATTTAAACACTGTAAGCTCCACTGTATGAAAAGAGGCCTAATAAATTCTGTTGGGAACTCTATAGTGATTTTAAGTGAATTCTTACTTATAGTAGTAACTAATGCAAGTGGTCTGGTCGGCTTTGCAAAACAGAGTCCCCCACGCACAGCTCTGTGTGAGCAGGGAGGCTGCATCTGTCTCTCAGGGATGCCACACATGTTTGCTCTCATCTCAACATAGTGGGGTTAACAGCTACCTCCCAGGGTTACAGTAGAGACTGAGGAAATCACAAAGGAGGAACGTACGGCCTGACACGTAGCTCAGTATTCAGAAAGGTGTTCTACTATTGTAATCACGTCTGTTACTAAGTCATTGTTAGAGAAGATTCTTGTGGATGAAAAAATGCCCTTCCTACTCTCAGCCGGCCTGACATCATAGAAGGACCAATCGCTGAGTGCATTTTCCTAACATTTACTTAACAAGAACATCTGCCTCATAAATATTTCAGGAAGAAATAAATTCCAAGGGTCTGAGGGCTACGATTTTGAAGACTTATAAAAATGTTTATTCTGCGATTTCATGGCAGCATGGTTTATAAAAAGTTAAGACTGAACAATAGCTAAAACACACAAAGTTAGGAGTAAATAAAAACCAATAGCGCGTGAGTAAGAGCACAGGCTGTGACATCAGCCAGCCAGGTCTCAAGCTCCACTCCACTTTGGGCAAGTTCAACTCTCTCAGCCACATTCCTCTTATCCACAGGGTGCTCGTGAGGGTTAAAGGAGGTAAAGCATTTAGCACATTGCCCAGCATATAATGAGCCTTCGATGATGATGATGATGATGACGACAGTGACAATCATGACTGTGATGGTGGCACCACCATGAAAAATAATGCTGCAGGTCTATCATTCTTGCCTTCATATGTAAAACTAATGTATGTGGATAAATTTTTTAAAGTAGGTCAAATGGTAGAGAATGGACAAATACCTTAGCCAGTGACAAAAATGAGCACTACCAGTGGTCATGGTGGACCTCCAGATATGATACACTAAGACAGAAACAACACCATCCAGGTAGAATTCTGCCCAGAAACACATAACCTGAAAACAGTCCAGAGACAATATTTGAGAAACCCAAATTGAGTAGCATTCTATAAAATAAATGGCTTCATTCTTTCAAAATGTCCATGTCATTAAAAGGCAAAGGAAGGCTAAAGAACAGCTCCAGATTAAAGGACACCAAAGAAACATGACAACTAAATGCTACATATGATCCTGGAGTAGATCTTGGACTTGAGGGGAAAAGAAGGTATAAAAGACATTATTGAGACAATTGACAAATCCACAATATGAATGATAAATAAAAGTATTGTATCCATCAACTCTCCTGAATGAAATAACCATACTGTGACTATGTAAGAGAATATCTTTGTCTTAGGAAATGGGCACTGAAGTACAAAGACGTAAAGGGGCCTAAACCATGTAGCCCACTGTCAGATAATCCAAAACAATACTTCGTGTGTATATGTGTACATATATGCACACACACAGAGAACAAGAGAGAGGATGTAAATATGGTAAAATGTTAAAATATTTGTGAATATAAATAAAGGGTATTCAGGTATTATCTATGCTAGCAACTTTCCTTGAAATTTGAAATGATTTATAAGTAAATTATTTTTTAACAATCATTAGGGGGGGGAAAGTAATAAGAGCAGACATGAACCAGGCTGGCCGCAAGGTAACGGTTGTTGAATCTGGGTGATGAGCACATGGGGTTCATTATACATTTCTGCCTACATTTGTATATGTTTTTTAAAGCAAGTCATAAAGCACCAAAAATAAAATGTTAGTTTTTGTAAAATGTGTATGTGTGCTCTCACCTGTGTAATTGTGGCATGTGTGTGCATACCTCTGCACATGTAGTACGGCGTGTGTGCACACATGGATGCATGTGAGCAAGTAGGCATACATGTGGATGAAAGGATACTTACCAAAGGATCCAGAGTGCTCCTTCACGTCGAGGCCATGCAGAACAGCAATGAAGAGCACAGGCTTTTAGAGTCAGGCTACCTGAGCCTCCGTCCATTCTTACCCGTCCTAGGTGAAACTGAAATGTGACCTTGGGAAATGAACTTAACCCCTAGATTTCTCAACTTCCCCATTGTAAAGCCAGTAGCCGTGGCCAGGATCACAGCCGCCTGGCCAGTGCAGGTTCGCATTAGATTGGAACAGTCGGTAATGAAACAATGGAGCCAAGAACTGGTAAGCCATCAGCTTTAATTCTAGCTTGCACCCGGGGGGCAAGCAAAAACATACACTGGGCTCCAAAACCCACTCACTCAGTGCTCACAAAGCTACTGACTTATCCGAGTTTCCTAGAATCAAAGGTTTCTAGCTCACCAGACTTATTCACCTCTGTTCCCCATCTCCTCCAGCACAAACTCTGCACAAACTCGCTTCTCTCTCAGCACTCTACCATCTTGACTGCTTCTCCTGGCCTCCATGTGGCCTTCATCTGCTCTCCTCTCTGATACTAACCTCAGGAACCAAGAACTCAAGCTCCTGGTCTGCCCCACTTTATAGCATAGATTCAAAACCTTTAATCCAATTATACAAACAAGACAGTCTCTGATACAAAACCACCCATCTGAGGCATAATGGGATTCCTCAGGAGAGTGCACCACCCTACATCATCCAATCAGTCAAGGGTGTGGGGAAAAGCTTACTCTTAAACTAAGCCTTAGGCTATAACGACCCGGCCTGCTTACATTACAGCCTTTCCCCCACAGCCATCCCAAGCATAAGGGCAAATAATATCACCTGGGTGACGGGCTTCCATGTGGGCAGCGCCATCTTTAACAAAGTGAGCATATTATATTTTATCTGCCCAACACCCATCTATAAAATGGGAATGATAGTAGGGACTACCTCCTAAGGTTATTAATGAAGCTTAAGGATATTAACACATGTAAAGTGCTTAGTCCAATGCTTTGTACTGCTTTTATTTTTAGTAATGTCATGGGTAGTTTTTACTCTCTCCTTCAAATTTTTCCTTGTTGTCCAAAAGTATTTTTAGTGACCTTATAATCTGAAGGGAAAAGCTTTTTTATTTTAGTAAAATAGAGAAAAAGGAATAAAGGGAGAAAAGAAAAGAGGGAGGGAAGGAATGAAGGAGGGAGGGAGAGAGGGAAAAAATGAGGGAGGGAGGGAGGGAAGGGGAGGGAAGGAGGGAGGGAGGGAGGGTGAGGAGGGATGGGAGGGAAGGGAAGATTTCCTTTCTAGGGCTCATTCCAGTTTCCCTTGCAGCTGAATTCTGTGCTTTTATTGGATCATTTTAATTGCTATTATTTGAAGAAGACTTGAGAGCATTTTTTCCCTAGGAAATAAAAAATACTTTTGTAACACAAATGGTATGTATGTCTCCAGAGTATTCATCCTATAATTTGGGGACTGGAAGTTTCTTACAGGCCGGGCAAACATGAGTGCCCAGTTAGATAACAGTAATCTTTTTTCTCTTCCTAACTTTAATTTTGATCATTCTTCAACATACAAAAGTTGAATAAAGATAGCATGAGCACCTTTGTAGCTGCCACTTGATTTCAATAACGTTTAGCATTTTGCCGTGCTTGTTCTGACACACAGGTAAACTTTCTTTTCTTCTGAACCAACATAGTCACAGGCATCATCCCATTCAGCCCTGAAGCACTTCAGCATGACTCCCTTAAGAATAAGGACATTATACTAAATACCCACAACAGTGTTAGATAAAGGCACCTACATTCTCACACCACAATAGCAAACATGGCCAGCAACTATTTATTCATCACGCGAATACTAATTGAGGACTTACTGTTAACCAGTCAGTGAGCTAAAGTGATGATCAAATAAGTATGACCCCTGCTCATAGAGAGACCAACATTTTAACACAGCCACACTGATCACTACATATAATTACACAGGCAGTGAGTGTCATAAAGAAAAATGCCACAGCGTATTTACTTCAAACTTAACTCTGATCGTCTACTACTACCAATAACAATGGCTAACACTGATTGTTGTATTAATTATGTTTCCAGTTGCAAGTGACAGAAACCCAACTGAAAGTAGGCACACCAGAAGCAGGAGCTTAAACGATGACTCCCTTGGAACCTCCAGACCCCACCTTCCTCTTCAATGTTGATTTGATTCTCAGGCAGCCTAACTCCATGTGGCCAAAAAGATGGCTGCCGACAATCCAGGTGTATAAGAACCTATGTGGCTCACATAAGCTTGTAAATATGATGTATATGTTTGCTCACTTATAGTTTGCATTGGGTGTGGGGGACAGGCTGTAAGCAGGCAGGGTCCTTATAGCCTAAGGCAGTGGTCGGCAAACTCATTAGTCAACAGAGCCAAATATCAATAGTACAACGATTGAAATGTTTTTTTGAGAGCCGAACTTTTTAAACTTAAACTATATAGGTAGGTACATTCCATATCGAGGTAGCGCCCACACGTGGTATTTTGTGAAGAGCCACACTCAAGGGGCCAAAGAGCCGCATGTGACTCGTGAGCCACAGTTTGCCGACCAGGGGCCTAAGGCTTTGTTTTAAAACTAAGCCTATCTCCCCTTTTAATACTAAGATCTTCTCAAGACTAAGCTTTTCCCAACACCCTTGACTGTTGCATGATGTGGTGTGGTACACTCTTACGAGGAATCCCATTTATGCCTCAGATAGTGGCTTTCTATCAGAGACTTCCTTATTTGTATACTGGCTTAAAGGCTTTAATTTCTACATTATAAAATAAGAGAGACCAGGGGCGCTCTCTCTCTCTCGGTTCCTGAAATTAGCATTGCTCAGATCCTGTCATCAATATTGGAGAGGAGAGCCTGACCAGGCGGTGGCACAGTGGATAGAGTGTCGGACTGGGATGCAGAAGACCCAGGTTCGAGACTCTGAGCTCACCAGCTTGAGCGCGGGCCCATCTGGCTTGAGCAAAAGCTCGCCAGCTTGGATCCAAGGTCGCTGGTTCCAGCAAGGGGTTGCTCGGTCCACTGAAGGCCCACGGTCAAGGCACATGTGAGAAAGCAATCAATGAATAACTAAGGTGTCACAACGGCAACGAAAAACTAATGACTGATGCTTCTCACTTCTCTCCGTTCCTATCTGTCTGTCCCTATCTATCCCTCTCTCTGACTCAAACTCTGTCCCTGTTAAAAAAAAAACAAAAAACAAAAAACATATTGGAGAGGAGAGGCAACCAAGATGGTGGAGTGCTGAAGGAGAAGCCAGTTTGTGTAGAATTTGTGCAGAGAGAAGGAGATGGGGAACAGCAGTGAATAAGGCTGGTGAGGTAGAAATGTTTGATTCTAGGAATACTCAGATGAGTCAGTGGCTTTGGGAGCCCTGAATAGAAAGGGAGGTGTTTTCCCACTGTGTGTATTTCTCACCCTTTGGGTGCAAGCTAGGATTAAAGGTAATGGCCCACCAGTTATTGGCTCTGTTGTTTCATTACCATCTGTCCAAATCAAATGCAAACCTGCATGGGCCCAGTGGCTGTGTTGGTGGCCGTGGCTACCGGCTTTACAACCTACAAAGTTGTAGATCATGCAGAAAGAAAATGTCCTCACCCAATTCTTAGAGGAGACTTGATTTGCCCAGTTTGGGTCAGGGGCTCATTCTGAACCAATCCTTGAAGCTGGAACAAAAATGGAGTTCTCCCAATGGTCAGGCTGGGTCCTACACCCACCCCTTGTGCCTAGAGGGTGGACAGAATTGATGTCATCCAAACTCTCAAGAATGATTCTTGTTGTACCATGTAAAAGATGTAGGATGCTCAAAAGCCATCCGACCACCCCATGGTAGTGTCTGAAATTCCGCCTCGCCACAGTCGTCCTAAAGGCCTTCGTAATATAGTGCACACAACGACTGATGCAAGCAGCGGGGGGTAGGAGGCAAGGCTTCCAGATTCTACTGATAGCCTGGTCTATGTCTTACCAAGTCGAGTCCACCAGAGGTCAGAGCAGAGCACAAAGCAGGAATGGTCCGGAAGCTCGCTCTTCAACCCTGCTGAAATCAACTCTGGCCAGCAGTCCCTGGGAACAGAGCAGTTGCCACTGTCAGAAACAAAACCCAGGCTGCAGAAAGGGACCATGTTTCCTTCAGAACTGGCCTCCTAAGGGACAGCCTAGACTTTCGAGCAGGAGCAGACACAGTGAAGGAAGTAATTTTTAAACCAGTGTATTCTGCAGCTGCATGTTCTGCCAAACAAACACAGTGCCCAGGGCCCCAGAATCGTTCAAAGTGAGATGCAAAACATACAGTTCAGAAGCTAGCAGAACAGCAGAATTCTCATCTCTGCCCCTCCTCACCTTCCCCCGACCCTTACGCCTGTGGGCTAAGAGTCAGCCACTCCGGGTTTTCTGCTACTCCATCATGCCGAGCTTGTTCCTGCCTCAGAGCCTTTGCCACCGTGGTGGCCTCTGCTTGGAAAGTCCTCTCCCTAGCTCTGAGCAGCGTGGGCTCCTTCCTGTCAGGGAGGTCTCCCATGAGATGTTAGCGCCCCATGCACGGCACGGTGCTACCTAGCACACTGTGGATTTTCTTCATAGCATTTAACATTATCTCAACTCATCTGTTACACTGTTAACGTGTTGCTTCCCCCATCCCACAACACAGCACAGTCAACCCAGGGACTTAGTTCTGCAGATCACCCAGCACTAGGGCTCCAGAAACCTCTGAGGAATAAACACATGAATGAGCCCCCATTTCCCGTACATAAAACAACGTCGATAGATCATGTGATATTAACAAAGGCTAACATACACTAAACATGTATTGCATGTTGAGCATATTGCTAAGAGCTGTGGGCAGCACTTAGATAGAGGGGTTTTTTTATTTTTCAGTCATAACAAGATATCACATACTCTCCAAATCTCAAATATCCAAAATGATGTTTCTGATACCAAAATTCCTCAGTTAGCTATTTATTCTTTTGGCTTGATTCAGAACCTTTCAAAATACCTTTGGCTACAGAAACATCTGTTTAAGTGAAATTTCACCTGGAGGCCTTATATGAAAAAAAATTGGGGGGGGGGATGTATGTGTATTAGACTATTTAAAAAGTTTCCAACAAAGTTCGAGAACAGGAATCATAAAGACCATCATCTCGGACCCAAAGGTAATTGAGTTAGAAGCTTATAAGCAATAGAGGAGACGTCGCTCTTTGTAGAGAGGGTCTAGCTAATGACTGAAGGAGGTCACGTGCCTTCTGATACAAGAACGAGCCACCACCCATTAAATCTGATCAAACCTCCAGATTTTGCTATCAGTTTACAGGAAATGTAGAGGAACTTAGTAATGGACACCACAGGAATACAACTAGCCAAATCCAAAGAGTAGGAAATTAGAAACCTGAATTCCTAAAAATAAATTATAAGAGGAGGAACAGAAGACGGAATGGAAGCTGATCAATTAAAAGAATTTAAGTGGGCTCCCCCAAGCCCTCTACCTGGTATGGCATGCCCTGCCATGAGTATTAAAAAAATAATAAAATAACTTTTAAAAACCACCTCAACCAATAACAATGCATGGACCTTCTTTTGGATCCTGATTCAAACATATAATCTGACTACCAAAAGATTTCAAAATGTATAATTAAAAAATTTTTTAACACTGAACAGATGATGATATTGAGAAATCATTATTTTTAGAATGGTATTTTGGTTATATTTTTCTACATAGTCTATTTATTTTACAGATAAAACTGAAATATAAATAAAATGAAGAGTCAATAAAGAGATAAATTAAAATTTTCCAGCTATTTTGATGCATAAAAATAAACTGAGCCAAAATATTATTATAGCTAAGAAGGCAAATATTGATAGCTATACTGACCAGGCGGTGGCACAGTGGATAGAGCATCGGAAGACCCAGGTTCGAGACCCCGAGCTCGCCAGCTTGAGCACGAGCCCATCTGGCTTGAGCAAAAAGCTCGCCAGCTTGGACCCAAGGTCGCTGGCTCCAGCAAGGGGTTGCTCAGTCTGCTGAAGGCCCATGGTCAAGGCACATGTGAGAAAGCAATCGATGAACAACTATGGTGTCGCAACGGCAATGAAAAACTAATGATTGATGCTTCTCACCTCTCTCCATTCCAGTCTGTCTGTCCCTATCTATCCCTCTCTCTGACTCTCTGTCTGTCCCTGTAAAAAAGAAAAAAAAAATATTGATGGCTATAACCCACAAAAACAAAAAGCTCTTCAGGGTTCACAACTTTTTTTTTTTTTTAGTGAATACGTGTGCACACGAGAAAGAGACAGACGGGAAGAGAGAGAGATGAGAAGCATTAACTCATAGTGGCAGCACCTTAGCTGTACATTGATGGCTTCACATACGTGTCTTGACCAGGGGGCTGCAGCCAAGCCAATGACCCCTTGCTAAAGACAGCGACTTTGGGCTCAAGCCAGCAAAATTGGGCTTCAAACCAGTAATCTTTGGGTTCAAGCCTGAAACTATGGGGTCATGACTATGATCCCACGCTCAAGCTGGTAAGCCCGCACTCAAGCCTGATGAGCCCACTCTCAAGCTAGTGACCACTGGGCTTCGAACCCGGGTCCTCGGCATCCCAGGCCAACACTTCATCCACTGTACCACCACCTGGTCAGGCTAGGGTTCACAATTTTAAAAAATATACCAAAGAGTTCTTGGGAGAGAGCCAGCCTTGGCTAGGTCTCCATGCAGAAGGGCAAAGACAGCCTAATCATGCCAGGATCCACAGCCTGCAGGGCTCCTTCTTCTGATGCTTCCCCTGGCTTCTCCCCACCAGTGCCAAGAATCCTAGATCGCCTGGGGTTTGCCCTGCCAGGCCTCTGGGCTGCATTCCATGGAGGTTAACTTCAGGCACTACAGTTCAGCAAAGGCTCCCAATGTGTCCCTATGGCCTTCTCCTCCATTGACAGCATCAGTAGCAGTCCTGGGAACCCAGATGGAACTAGTGTCCCCAGGAATCTCCATCCACACTGAGTCGCTCCAAAAGGCATGGGGACAAAGTTTTGTCCCAGTATGACCCCTGCCTCTCCCTCTGGCGGCAGCCACAGCTGCACAGGGCCAGTGCTGGGGGCTTCTCCAGCAAGTTCCCCTTCGCGTGCAGCATGGAGATACCTGTGTCGGGTTTGCCAGGAGGAACCTGAGTGAACCTGAAAGACCAAATGGAGATGAGGCCGAGCCACACGCTGCACTTTACATGGAGGAAAAGGGTTGCGAGCCCCACTGAGCGCAACCAAACGGCAGGCCAAGTCGGCAGTGTGCTCAGCGCGAGCAGCTGTCAGTGCAAGCTGAACACGACACAGTACGACTGGGCATGCAGAGCACCCTGCGACAAGGAGGCTTCCTGCTGTGAGGGTGGCGGTCTGCACGCTCCCAGTCGTCTCTCAGCATGGCCAGCGCCACATGGCCCTCAAAAAGCACTGCCTCCAAAATAACCAAAGAACTTAAGCTTCAAAAGGCCACCAGAGTTTTTGGGCAGTGAAACTACTCAACATGATATGATAATAGTGAATACATGTCATTATATCTTTGTCCAGACCCACAGAACATAGAACAGCAAGAGTGAATCCTGGCCTAAAGTATGGACTGTGGGTGTAATGTAGGTTCATGTATTGTAAGAAATGTCACATCTGGTGGGGGGTGTTGAGAATGGTAGAGTCCATGCACCATGTGTAGGGGCAGGGGTCCAGTCCTGAATGCACAGGGTGGCTTCACTCAGTGCCTGGTGGGTGGCAGAACAGTTGGTGGAGGGGCCTCCTCTGGGCCTCTTTCTTTTGCTCCCCATAATTTCTCGCCTTCTACTAGGCTGGTCTGGGCTTCCTCATGTGGTGGCAGAAGGGGTCCTGGCAGTAAGCGAGGGAAGCCCAATGCACCTCTCGGACCTCTGCTTGCATCACATTTCTTAACGTTCCTTTAACCGAAGCAGGTCATACGGCCAAGCCCAGGTTCAAGAGGTGGAGAAATAGACTCCGTCTCCTGATGGAAGATGAGCAGCGTCTGTGGCAAAGGGGAGTGCCCTCTGGGATGGGACGGATCTGCTGCCCCTTTGCACTCTCCTAACTGCAAATATTTAAACAGCAATGATGTGAATTCATATTCTAGGTTGTCAGTGACTGTAAATACACGACTTAAATAACTAACTTCTCATGTTAGCCCTCTGTGGTTTGATTCTTAAAGAAACCTTTTCCACCAATAACAAGTTTATAGAACAGTCCACGATTCTGCTTTTCACAGAGCTCTCTTGTGCAAATCTCTTGTCCACATGGGTCAACTGAGACATTTCTATAAACATACTATTTATATCAACGATTCCCAAGAAAACAAGCATCCCCTCGTCCAAACCCCACCCAGAGAAACTTACCAGACATGGGGTGGGCATGTATAATTTGAAAACATTCAAATAAACCACACAATTTTATAGTTAAAAAATGAAAAAGAAATATATAACTTTTTTTATAATACAAATTACAGAACACATCACATTTATAAAATGGAGACATGGCTTTTAAAACTTGAAAAACACCAACCAAATAATGGAAAAATTCCAATTTTGAGCTTGGCAGAAGATATTTTCTTCAAGAGAGACCCTGTGGTAAAAGGGTTCAGTCAGAGAAAGAGCGTCCCTGAACAGTCACAGAAATATTCTTCTCCTGGCTGACTCTACCCCCTGGCTGGGTTGGTCCTTGGCAACCTGACAAGTGTTTTACATTCAAAAGGTCAGGCTCTGATTGAATCTGCCCAGACAGAGCCTCTGATGAAGGGGCCTTGCCACTCACGCCTGGATGGCCAGGCCTAGCGTCTGTCCCCTGCCCCTGCCATTCTGACAGCTGTGGAAGAAGGGATCCAGGTTCCCACCAGCCTGGGCTGTCAGGGCATGTGACGGAAGCCCTTTTGCTGAAGGTCAAACTCTGATTCTCGCTCCACAGAGACTTCCTTCTCTCTTCCTCTCTTAAAGCATGTCCATCTTAATAACTGTATTTTTCTGCTACTTTATAGTCTTCAAAACATGTTCCCTTTCACACTCTCATTTGATCCTCTTCAATAGAAGAAGGGTGTCAGAGCAATTGTGAGTTTCCCTTTTGTAAGAACAAACAGGACTGGGCCCTGGCCAGCTAGCTCTGTTGGTTAAAGTGTCATCCCAACATGCCAAGGTTATAGGTTTGATCCCCGGTCAGGGCACATACAAGAATCAACCAATGAATGCATAAATAAGTGGAACAACAAATCGATGTTTCTCTTTCTGTCTCTCTCTCTCCCCTCCCTCCCTCCTTTTCTCTCTAAAATTCAATAATAAATTTAAAAAAAGAAGAAGAAGGACAAGAACAAGCGGGCCCAGAGAGACCAGGCAATTGAGAGTTGGGAGAAAGCATAGCACAGTGGTGGTTAAGGACAAAGCCTCCAGTGTTACACTCCTGCCAGTTACCAACCAGGTAACCTTGGGTAAGTTACATAACCTCTCTCAGAATCAGTCTCCCTATATATAAACTGAAGATGATAATTTTCCTATTTCATAAGGTTTTTGCAAGAACGAAGTATAAGAAGGCAAGTAAAACATGTGACATACAGCGCTAGCACAATTAATTGTTGATATGTTTCCATTATTTGTATTGCTTCTGTCGTCACATAGCTAGTGAGCAGGAAAACAAGGACTAGAACGCAAGTCCATGGGCATGAAAGTCATACCATCCACCACCATCTTTCAGTGAAGACAGCGGGTGTCCTGGCTGCTCCCAAATGAGAGGAAGGTTATCCCATGAAGTAGTCTAGCTGTCTCCCTTAGACCCACTTTCCTAAAAGAAAACTTTTTCTTATAGCTTTCCAAAATTTCAGAAAAGAACCCCAGGGCCTTGAACTCCTTTATTTAAAAAAAAAAAAAAAAAAAAAAAAAAAAAAACAGCCTGACCAGGCGGTGGTGCAGTGGATAGAGCGTTGGACTGGGATACGGAAGACCCAGGTTCGAGACCCCGAGGTCGCCAGCTTGAGCAAAAGCTCACCAGCTTGGACCCAAGGTCGCTGGCTCCAGCAAGGGGTGGCTCGGGCTGCTGAAGGCCCGCGGTCAAGACACATGTGAGAAAGCAATCAATGAACAACTATAGTGTCGCAAAGGCAACGAAAAACTAATGATTGATGCTTCTCGCTTCTCTCCGTTCCTATCTGTCTGTCCCTATCTAGCCCTCTCTCTGACTCTCTCTCTGTCCCTGTAAAAGAAGAAAAAGAAAAAAACAGGTCATACCAAAAACAAAACCTGGGTTTGTCCTCAGAATACTGTGAGCCTTTCCACCGTAGCCTATTATTCTAATGCAGGAAAGTCAGTGTTTCCAGGGAAATCAACTCTCCTGATAATCAGAGTTCCTGTTTATAGCCAGGAGTTTCAAATCCTTCCCCAACTGACCTTTCATCAAATGTGCTCAAAAATAATCAACATTTTATTGCTTGAGTCGTTTTTCCTCCTTCATCCCCAGGTAATTATTCGTGACTATGTAGTAAGCAGGGGAAGGGTACACAATCCACAACAGGAAGAAGGTGCAAAACAAGCAGTCCACGTGACCTAGCAAACAGGCTGCCAACCCCTGACTAATTCACGGTTGACTTTGCCCACCATAAAGACAATAAAAAATGTGTCGTTACAGGATGCAAAAAACGCCAATCAAAAGCTTAGAAAGCAGAAAAGAATTAGATTTCAAAGGTTATAGTGATGACACAGAAAAACATCAAGTGGAAGAGAAAATGAAAAGAGAGTCAGAATCCCCAGAAAGTGCACTGTGGCTGGGAAAGACAAAAGGAAGAGAGAAAAAAATATCATAGAAATCTACCTTCATTGCACTGTGTCCAAGCAAAGAATAGTATAATGAATCTCTCACTGCCATTAAATTAAACACAAATTGCTTTGTTTCTAATTAACATCTGCCTGAGTCAAACATGATGTGTGAAAGTCTTCTTTTTTAATGCCCTTCCCATGCTACAGAAATATTATAACCAGAATGAAAGATTATTGGTGTTTTCCGATAGCTTCCTCTGAAATAGAGGCCAAAGCTTACAGAAGATATATGTGAGAGTTATCTGAATTCTAAGTGCATTTTCTAGGAGCAGCTCTATTACAGTGCATAGCAAATGAATCCATAATGAGGAGATATTCCAGACCAACTGTTTCCAAATTATGCTTTTAGATTATCTTCATTTCTCTTTTAAAAATACGCCTTGTTATTTTGGGCATAAGAAACCTGTGACTTTTATGGCATCGAATTATATCTCCAGTTTCTGCTGTGGCTCTCCCTTACATCTTCACACACCAGCCTGGCCACGCCGGACTCAGCCCCTTGTTATTCTGAGTAGACTCCTACCACCCTTCACAGACCAGCTCTGACAGCCCCTGCTCAGTGAAACCTTTGCCAGCACTGCCAGGTGGAGTGAGGGGTGCCTCCTCGGTGCCCCCACCACCCATTCCTGTGCCTCTTCTGTTCTACAGATGGTCCTCCGCAATAATCTCCTCTTCCAGTGTCTCCACTCCCCAGGTCAAGGGTATAGCCACAGTACCTGAACTGTATTAATAGTCAAGTAGCACAGACCTGCGGGAGCTGGCTTTAATTTAAAGGGTGTGGAGATAAAGTATGTATCAGAAGCACATGGGAAGAATGCTCGGAACCCATTCATGGAATTCAAGTCAAGGCCCAGGAAGAGACTAATATAAGAGGTAGAAAGCCATCTGGAATCCCAGGTCACTATCTCCCATCTTTCATCACCAGTTCATCTTGACATCTCCTTTGCTCATTCATCACTACAGGCTGACTTGTGTGACACAGCAAAAGGGAGCAGTGGTGGTGAATGACTCAGTTCTACGCCAATTTTTGTACAAATTTTTTAGTTCAGCCATGCAGGAAGAAGGCCTTGCGGTCTCCCTTTGTTCCCAATCTCAAATCCCAGGGAAGGAGTTAATTGTCCCACTTGTGTCAGGTGTCCACAGAAATCTAATTTGCTGAGTTCAGATGGTCAGGGCTATTAAGTTTATGGGAGGGGGGAAGTAGTTTATTTTTTCCCCAGAGACAGAGTGAGAGAGTCAGAGAGAGGGACAGACAGGGACAGACAGACAGGAACGAAGAGAGGTGAGAAGCATCAATCATTAGTTTTTCGTTGCCTTTGCGACACCTTAGTTGTTCATTGATTGCTTTCTCACACGTGCCTTGACCGCGGGCCCACAGCAGACCAAGCCACCCCTTGCTGGAGCCAGCGACCGTGGGTCCAATCTGACGAGCTTTTGCTCAAGCCAGATGGGCCTGCACTCAAGCTGGCGACCTTAGGGTCTCGAACCTGGGTCTTCCACATCCCAGTCCAATGCTCTATCCACTGCGCCACCCCCTGGTCAGGTGTAAGTAGTTTATTTTTAATTTTTAAAATTTCTCAATTACAGTAGACATTTAATATCATGTTAAGTGTATAAGGGGCTATGTGGTTCCTGGCTGGGTGACTCAGTGGACAGAGCATCATCCTGGCACGCCAAGCTTACAGGTTCGATCCTCAGTCAGGGCACGTACAAGAAGTAACAAATGAGTGCACAACTAAATGGAACAACAAATTAATACTTACCCCCCTTTACCTCTCTCTCTCTCTCTTTCTCTATCTCCCCCCCCCATCCCTCCTTACATCACTCCTACCAGAGGAAACCATACCATGAGCAACCGTATGGAGGGAGCCATGTGGCAAGAAACTGAAGCCTCCTGCCAACAACCAAATGAGTGAGCTTAGAAGCAGACACTTCAGAAGCTGCAGCCCCTGCTGACAGCTTGACGGCAACATCATAAGAAACTCTGAAATGAGAACCACTCAGCTCAGCCATTCCCAGATCCCTGGTTCTCAGAAACCATGAGAATTAATAAGTGGCTATGTCTTGGGGAATTTGCTACACAGCAACAGATCACTAATATAGATAGCTAATCTCCCAAGACTACCCCTGCCTATCCCTGATTAGGGCTCTTCATATCCAGAGATGGAGTTTATTTCTCCTCCATTTAAATCCGGACTGCCCATGATTGGTCTGAGCAATGGTAGGCTGCAGCAGTGACATTCCGGAACTTGTGAGCCCAGATCTTAAGAGGATCAGCACCTTCCACTTCCAACCTCTTGGAACCCAGACACATGCTGTGAGCAACAAAAGCCACATGGAAAGGACACGTGGAGGAGACCGCAGGTGCTGTCTGGCATCCCCAGCTGAGCTCCCAGCCAACAGCCAGCCCTGACTCTGCACCATGTGAGGGAGCTGTCTGGGCCATCCCAACCAGCTGAGCCCCTCAGATGACTGCAGCCTTCGCCACATCTTGTGTGTCAACCCAAAGAATCATGAAAAAATAATAAACAGGTGCTGTTATTTTAAGCCACTAATTTTAAGGGAAGTTTTTATGTAGCAATAGATAACTAAAACATACTGTCTTAGGCTAATGAATTCATTCTTTAGTGAAATGATTCTGAGCACTAGTCTGTAAGTGAGGCATAGGGTTAGATAGATATGTGTCCTAAGGATATTTCCAGGCAAAAAGCTCATGCCATGTATGACAGCGCTGCACCTGGCATCTCCTTCCCATCTACCGTGAAATTAGGTATGGTTGTAAAACAGCTGTGTGTACAGGCTTGCTCGCTTGTACTTTGCCTGATTAGTACGTGGGCACATGGCAGCACCACGTGTGTCTAGTCTATGTAAGGCTAGGGGCGCTTGCCTTCAGGGAGGATGGCGGATTGTGGACTGCCCGCCTGCCACCCTGAGGGGCCTTTCGTTCACCTGCTGCCGTGAGCAGCAGTTTTTCCTGTTTGCTCATCTGCCATTGTGAGACTCTGTTAAATGGTAACGGCCCAACGCTTTCTGGCTCTGCAGTTTCTCTACCGTCTGCCCGAATCCAATGTGGGCCTGCCTGGCCCCGGCCCGGCATTACAGGAATCTACCACTTAGGCTTTTTGACATTGGCTCCTCCTAGTGCATTCCTGCTTCTCATCACAAAAGGAAGAACTAACATTTGCTGATCTGGTAGGTGCCAGGCACTGTCCTTTACCTCTCTTATTTTATTAGATTAGCATAACAAGCCCCAGAGCTACGTCCTGTCATCAGCTCCCTTCTCCACACGGGCAAACTGGTGTCTGGAGAAGTACAGAACTGGCCCAAGCTCACAGAGGGAATAGAGGGTGGAGCTGCCCTGGGACCTGGGCAGTCCAACTCCTCACCCATGCCGCTAGCCACTGCTCCACACTACCCCCAGTCCTGCCAGATAAATGCTGTTATTACCTCCGTTTGAAGAACAAGAAAACTGAGGCTTAAAGACAATGAGTCCTGGCACCAAGTTCACGCTTAAAGGGACGAGCTAGAAGGAAAACTAACACCTACGTCCTTAACACAACCTTTTCCCACATCCCCGCATCTGAAGAGCATGGAGATGGTGGCAGGGTGTGGTCCAGTCCCTTACTCTCCACTCTTCTCAGCTCTTCCTCGTCAGGGATTGTAAAGGCATGGGTCAGTGAGTCACACACCTACGGTGTGAACGCGGCCGCTCCTCGGTCCTCCCGCACCTGCGGTGTGAACGCGGCCGCTCCTCGGTCTTCCCGCACCTGCGGTGTGAACGCGGCCGCTCCTCGGTCCTCCCGCACCTGCGGTGTGAACGCGGCCGCTCCTCGGTCCTCCCGCACCTGCGGTGTGAACGCGGCCGCTCCTCGGTCCTCCCGCACCTGCGGTGTGAACGCGGCCGCTCCTCGGTCCTCCCGCACCTGCGGTGTGAACGCGGCCGCTCCTCGGTCCTCCCGCACCTGCGGTGTGAACGCGGCCGCTCCTCGGTCCTCCCGCACCTGCGGTGTGAACGCGGCCGCTCCTCGGTCCTCCCGCACCTGCGGTGTGAACGCGGCCGCTCCTCGGTCCTCCCGCACCTGCGGTGTGAACGCGGCCGCTCCTCGGTCTTCCCGCACCTGCGGTGTGAACGCGGCCGCTCCTCGGTCTTCCCGCACCTGCGGTGTGAACGCGGCCGCTCCTCAGTCCTCCCGCCTCCCTTTAGTAGAACGTCAGAACTTAGAAAAATTCCTTAGAGTTCTTTCCATATTCTGTAAGCAGCAAACACAGATCTACCCCTAACTCCCACATTGTTCAAGGGTCAACTGAGTAGTCCCCCCTTATCCGCGGAGGACACGCTCCAATACCCCCAATAGACGCTTGAAACCAAAAACAGTACTGACCCCCCCACACACACACACACGCACGTACTTTTTTCCTATACACACATGCTGTGATACAGTTTAATTTACAAATTAGACACAGTAAGAGATTAACAACATAGAACAATTGTAACAACATACTGCGATAAAAGTTATATGATTGTGGTATCTCTCTCTCTCAAAATATCTCGTACTTGACTCACCCTTCGTCTTGTGATGATGTGAGATGATAAAAGGCCGAGGTGGAGACATGGAGTGAGGAGAACGACGCAGGCATTTGTGACACGGCGTCAGGCGACTGTAAGGGTGACCTGAACACAAGCCCCGGATACTACAACAGCCGCTCTGCGGACCAGGATGGCTACTAAGTAACTAACGGGTCGGGAGCGTACAAAGCGTGCACACGCGGGAGGAAGGGATGATTCACGCGAGATTGCGCGGGATTTCATCACGCTCCTCAGAGCAGCCTGTGATTTAAAAGTGGTGAATTGTTTATTTCTGGAATTTTCCACTTAGTATTTTCGAACCTCAGTCAGTTGGCTGCAGGTAACTGAAACCACGGGTATGTGGGGACTACGATATAACGGCATATTTGAGTCTTTGCAACAGGACCCCTCAAACTTGAAATGTCTACCGCCTGGCCTCTTTCAGGAAAAGTTTGC
Organism: Rhynchonycteris naso; assembly: GCA_037038555.1. NCBI lineage: Eukaryota > Metazoa > Chordata > Mammalia > Chiroptera > Emballonuridae > Rhynchonycteris > Rhynchonycteris naso. Next base: position 116,124,217 of record CM073003.1, on the reverse strand, counting down.
CCACCCCTGGACTAGAAGAAAAATGTATGTTGTACGGCATATTATTAAACTGCACTTTGCCCATCTTTGAGCGATGTTTTAATAGAAGTTAATGCAAAACGTTCTGGGAGAGCCATTAGACTTTAAGAGGTCCCATATACATGGTTTATGGCTGCCATCTAGCTAAAGATGAGGCTTCATATTGCAAATAAACTATTCAAACTATATTCATTCAAGAATTAGAACTTTCATAACATAATATGACTTTAGGTTCTTTCTCTTGCAGTCAGAATTCAATCACATAACAGAACCACTAGCACTATTCCAGGAACTGGAAAGTTTTTAAGAAGTAGGAATGGGAAGATTATTAAGTTTATTATAGGAATAATACTTTACATAATTGTGGGAGAAGCTGAGGAAGAAAAATTCTGAAAAGGGTGACTGGAGGGTCAGAAGGAAGTCGCTAAGCAGGCTCCCGCAAGCCCAGCCTGCGGAAACCAGCCAGAGCAGAGCAGGGAAGCGAGGAAGGTTCAGAAAATCCATGCCTATGCAGGTCTGTGCTGATAACTCTTCTCCCTTTGTAAAAGTCCCACTGCATCCATTTAGAGAACATAAATGCACCCCACAATTCTTCCCTTGGAGAAGGAATAGCACTTTGCCTTTCAATCACAGTGAGAAGGGTCGTCATTCAAACCCATCTTCACCCCTGTCTGTAAGACGTGACAATGACAGTCGAGTTTCACTTCTCTGCAGAGGCTCTTGTCTCACTCCAAAGTGTTCGAGTCTCAACTTGACAGATTCTGGAAAACTTCCAGGACAGTGATTAGGTGAGTGTGGTTTTAAAACATGTTTTGAGTTGTTGGACACTTCTCTCCCAAAATGTGAAGTCTATTCTAATTCAAACTCCCTTGATTACTGGCTGGCCTCGGGACTTCTTCTGACGGCAGAATGCAGCGGGAGCAACGGCTAGGTCACAGAAAGCAACACAGCTTTTACTGGACCTTCCCTCTCTCCTGAGAATGTGCGCCCCTGGGACCCTGAGCCATCACGCTCAAAGGCCAGTGACCCTGAGGCCGCCATGCTGGGGAGTCTGCTGAGAGAGACCGCGCAGAGCTAGAGAAAGATGTCTGCAGGGCCTGGTTAATGCAGCTCCACCTGTCAGAGATGCTCCTCCTGTCAGAGATGCCCCGGCCTGGTTAATGCAGCTCCGCCTGTCAGAGATGCCCGGCCTGGGCTGGGAGCCACTCTCAGGCGCTGTCCCTGTCCAGCCTCCACGCCGCGCCAACCTCTCCCGGTGCAGCAGAAATGAGCTTGTCCACCAGCCCTGTTCAGACTACAGACCTGTGAGGAAAATAAATGGTGTTGAGGGACAAGTCATAAGTTTTGGAAAGAGACATTACATATAGCCATCATAACTGAAACAGGATGCAAAGCAATTGTCCAAGTAAGCTGTAGAGTTCTAACTCAGAGCAGAGTTAGGTTGAGCTGCCCAAGAGAAAAATGTGTGTACACGGGTGTATCACTATGGAAGTTTGTTCATCTGTGTCATCCGTCTATCCATCCGACAAATATCTGGGAAGTGTCTACTTAGCATGCAAAGACAGAAGTGACCTCTACCTGGAGTTCTCAGCCCACCGTGGGTTAGACACTGAAGGAGCCATTTATGGGTGTTACAAAAGGGAAAGCCCAGGATGCTCTGTCACGTGGTAAGTCACATGTCTGTTCTAGAAATGTTTTTTAATAAGAATTATTGGTTTTTTTCTTTCAAAAAAAATGATTTTAAAGAGAGGAAGGAGACAAAGAGAAGGAGTGACATTGATTTGTTGTTCCACTTATTTATGCATTCATTGGTTGATTCTTGTACTTACTTGTCCAGACCCGGGATCGAATCTGCAACCTTCGTGTATCGGGATAATGCTCGAACCAGCTGAGATACCCGGCCAAGACTCCTGGAAATTTCTTAAAATTACTTTCCTTTTAATTGGTAAGAGTCTTTTAGATTCTGGCAATGTTCCAGATATACAGAAAGGGGAAAAAGAGAAAGAGATCAACTTACAACGTTAGCCCATGCAGGCTTCCTGAGTTTCAACGTTTTATGGTGGCTGCTTTCAACTGTGGCTGTCAGCTGTCTTTTCTCTGGATTAAACATACATGGACAAGATGTTAATTGTACACTTTTCCTGTGCCTACTGTGGAATTATTTATAATGATGAAACTAGACGGTCATCTTGTCCGAGAAACATGGCCCTGCAGAGTGTCTGTGCACACTTCAGCTGCAAATCGAAATGACTCCCAGGGTCTACTTTAGAAGCTACAAGCTTGCTCATCAGGCTACTGATAATGAAGTTTGCTAACCATTCTAGCACAGAAAGTAGAATTATGAAAACTGATTCAGTATAATTATCAAAGGGTCGGGGGGTTTTCCACTCTCCTCAAAATGCAGCCATTGAAGCGGCTTAAAACCTCATCCCGAATTTAAATTGCCTATTGCCAAGGCTCAGTGACTGCTCCAGGAACGAACAAAGGTGCTTAAACTCTCCGGACTGTTTGCTTACAGGTACCCCTGACCGCCGTCTGATCAGTCGTGTATTAACAGTGCAGTTAAAAAAAATGGTGGCACGTAAAAGGCTGACTGAGGAGGATGTGGCCTGTGGGCAGAGTGCCAGCCTGCTAGAAGGAAGTGCCAGGCATGGTGGGGAAAACAATGAACAGGAAAAGCACCAGCCTGTGAGCAACACCCCCCCCCCCCCGCAGGAGCCTACGGCCTAGTGGGGGAGAAAGACAAGCACGTGGTGCCAGGTCACACAGTGCGGACGAGCAGCATTACAGGCAAGCTGCTCAGAGTGGTGTGGGGTCTGGGAAGCCAACCTGAGGAAGCAACCTCCAAGCTGAAGGCTGGGTAGGAGTCAGCAAAGCCCAGACGGAGGCACAAGCGGGAGTAGCAAGCGTGGCTCAGGCTGAGTCAGGCTCAAGCTGACACACATTAGAGACTCAGAATGTTAGAACAACAACAAGAACAACAATAAATCGGAATGATTGGATGAGGAGGAGGCTGAACAAGGAGAGGTGAGGCTGACCAGGTAAGGAAAAGGGTCGGACCGGTCATGAAGTGCCTGACGAGCCATTTAAAAAAGGTTCAACTTTCTAATCCTTAGAGTTCCTTTCTAACATGGAACAGACACGTTCAGCTAGCACCGCAAACTTTAAAAACAAACAGAGAAAGAGAGATTGACTTGTATGAGGCTCCTTAAAAATCAGATGCATGAGGGAATTGGTTCTTCTCTGGTCCTGGGTTCAAGAAGACAGAGACTACGCCATTCCCGTTCCCATGCTCAGGGTTTTGTCTTCTAAACACCACACCACGACTGCCCACTCTAGCTGCTCAGCCCTGGCCTCTCGGCGCCCAGCAGAGTAGAGGAGAGGCCACAGAATCAAGTCTGAAAAAGTGGGGAAGTATCAATCTCCATACTCAATAAAATATTTGCCAAAAAAAAAAGATAAGAATTACTATATTTTTGACAAACACAAGAGGAGGTAAATATTGAGAGTTTAGAGTTGGCAAAGATTTTCTTTTTAATGTAAGAAAGACTCCTTCTGTCTAGAATATTTATGCCTTTTATCTGGGTCTCAGAAAAATCATGTTTCTTATAGTTTAGTCTACAACACATGTGAATACACTACCATCACTTGGTAGCAACCAGTTGTACTGTAGACAGAGTAGTTACACATCCGGAAGTTTACTAAGTCATAGAACGACCACCTCTCTTGCATGCTGCCCTGTTTGCAGAAACAGCTGAACCAACGGTAGGCTGTCTCTTAGATTGAAGGCTGGGTGTGGGGTATACCCAGCTGGGTGCCAGGGGATGAGAAAATAGAGATGAATTAAATATAAGTTACAGTCCATTGAAAGTCCAGGCACACGCCTGATGACCCATGCCAGGCAGGGCTTCAGGAGTAAACACAATTCTGTATTCTGGGAAAACGTCACATATTTCCAAACCACCCAGGTGAAATGCACGATAGAGCAGCCACTTAACACTGAGCACGCAAAAAGACAAGTCTGTCGGGGTTTCCTATTGCTACTAGGACAAATAACCGCAAACTTAGTGGCTTAAAACTATGCAAATGTATTATCTTATAGTTCTAGAGATCAGAAACCCAAAATGGGTCTTACAGGCGGAAGTCAGGTGTGAAGAAGTCGGCAGCTCCAGCTGGGGTGGCTTAGTTGGTTGGAGCGTCGTCCCGATGCACCAGGGTTGCAGGTTTGATCCCTGGTCAGGGCACATACAGGAGTTGACTGGTGAATGCATGACCAGGTGGATGGAGCAACAAGTCAAAGTCTCTCTCTCTCTCTCTCTCTCTAAAATCAATTTTTTTTAATTAAACTTAAAAATTTTTTAAGGCTGCATTCCTTCGGGAGCCTGTAGGGGAAAATCCACTCTGGCCTTTCCCAGCTTCAAGAGACCCCCACATTCCAGCGCACTGTTGGGTTATCTCGTCTCCTTTTTCGCCTCCCCTGCCTCCTTCTTTCTCTCCTAACGACATTGGGCCCATCCAGGTAATCCAGGATAATCTCCCCGTTTCAAAAGCCATAAACCCAGTCGCATCTCGAAGTCCCATTCTGCCGTGTCAGGTAACACAGTCTCGGGGCCGGGGGGCTAGGACAAGGGCACCTCTTGGAGGGCATTGCTCGGCCTGCCGCAACAAGAAGAGAAGAGCCTGTAGGGCGTGAGGGCAAACGCCCTGGTTTGCTCGCCCTCAGCCGCAGCAAAGTCCCGGCTCATAAAAGTGCTCAATCCGCACCTGTGGAACCGCGGAGTCCACGGATACGCAAACGTGGGAGGAGTGTTGTGCTACTTCCTGCAGTAGTAAGTCCTCGTGTGAATAAGGTGGGGACGGTTCCAAAATCTGTAATTTGCTGTCTTCCAAACATGAAGAACTGAATGGGTACCAAGTTTCAGTTTGGGAAGATGAAAAAGTTCTGGAGATGTGTGGCGGCGATGGTCGCACAACAATATGAATGTACGTAATGTCAATGAATTGTGCATTTAAAAATGGTAAATGTGGCGCAGCGGGTAAAGCATCAGCCTGGAATGCTGAGGTCGCTGGTTCAAAACTCGGGGCTTGCCTAGTCAAGGCACATATGGGAGCTGATGCTTTCTGCTTCTCCCCCTTTCTCTCTCTCTCTCTCTCCTATCTCTAAAATGAATAAAAAATAAATAAAAATAAAAGGGTAATGTTATGTTATGTGTATTTTATCACAATAAAAGAATATGAAGGACTAGTTGAAGCAACCTGCAAGAGAAAATGTATACAGTGGCCCTTGACCAAAATAATAACATCTAACTATAAAAATAATTTGTAATAATTATAACTAATCTTATAATAATTCCCTGAAAAGGCTGACCTGTGGTGACACGGTGGATAAAGGATCGGCCTAGAATGCCAAAGTCGCTGGTTCAAAACCCTGAGCTTGCCCGGTCAAGGCACATATGACAAGCTATTACTTATAAGTTGGTGCTTCCCACTCCTCCCCTACCCCCTTTCTCTTTCTCTCCTCTCTCAAATAAACAAAATAAAATACTCAAGTAATTCCCTGACAAGACAGGTTTGGAATATCCTTAGTCCTGGGGCTGAATCTTCCTGTCGCTATTGGTTTTCCACCGAAAGCATTAGAATTTATCACAGGTCATGTCCATGAAGCCAAAATGTTTTCCGTACACTTTTTAAGTTACACTAGCTAGCAGAGGAGGCATCAGTCAAGCAAGCAGATTTCTACTGGGGCCTTTGGTTGATTTTCTAAGTGTTTATTCTCATTTGCATCATGATTTCAAACTCACATTCACACACATTCTCTTTCTAACACACACACATAAACTTGTCCATGCACACGCACATGCACACATGCGCACACCTGGACACGAAGTCAATACGCACATGGTATCAAAATACTCTGTGGGTTCATAGATGAAAACCAGCCTGATTGCTTAAACGGGCTTACCACAGACTCAACAATCAGGATGTGGAGTGAATTTCTCACTTATTTATCAGTTCACTTGGGGAAACTGTACACACAGTTTTAAACAGACCATTCTCAGAATAGATGGTCAACTTTTATCCCAAAGTAACAGCTAGAAACCAATTAGGGCCATTCTCTTCTATTGGGCTTATTACTGGTGCTAATCTGTGAATAGAAGAGTCCAATTGTGAGGAAGGTTAGCAACCCCAAATAACACACCCATAAGGTTTATTAGGCTTCTGCCAACACCTTCAGGCTGCTTTAATTGCTTCTTTGGGGCTGGCTTCACGCTGAGAATGGAGTCATTTCCAGCACTCGTGTCTAGTTCTCTCAGCGTCAGGTGCAGAAGGAGGGGAAGGGCACAGAAAACATGGGTCACTCTACTAAACTTGGAAGAGAGCTTTTTTAAATAGCTTAGCATTGCACAACAAAAATCAGCAGAATAGAACCCGGAGCCCAAAGCTCTCTTACTCAACATCTACCACATTTCTATTACATCACATACTGAATCTTCAATGAGTATCACAGAGTTCTTCCCATATCCTAGCCCCTTTCAGCAGCCATCTCTCTCCTGCTCTTAGGGGAGTCCGGGCCCCCGCCACACACACCTAGGAAGGAAGGAAGCATTATGTGGAACAAGCTTCCATGCCAACTGGACAGCTAGAACTTACAGGGTGCTCACTCTGTGGCCGGACCTGTGTGAAATGTCTTATGTGCATTATTGACATGTGGAATCTTCTTCTTAGATGTGATCCGTGATGCTGAGGTCTGAGGAGTCATTAGCAAAACCAGGATTTATGTATGGTGAATTTATGTCACCAGACTGAGTTCCAGATCTTTCTTGACCCACCACATTGCCTTTGGGGCCATGACTCAATCCTCCCTACTTTAGTGAATGTCAGTAGAAGGAGTACAATGTTGACTTAGCCATATAAGCAAAGCACACCGGGGAGGGAATGAAGACAGCAGAACAAGAAAGGACTTTTCTATGAACAATGCTCTCTTACTTGTCGCTTTCAAAGAATTTCTTTATGGCAGCAAGGACCCGATGAAATACATTTGTGTTGGAAAGCGCAAGAATGCATCAATATTTCTTCTGTGCTTTCTAAGCCCTGCTTGAAGGTGCTCGGTAGGAGCTGCTCCTTCCAGCATGAAACTAACCCTGATCCTAAGAGATACATGAGAAAAGATGGACCCAGAGTCGGCCTCCATCATATCACAAAGTTCTCTCACTCCTTTAACCACCATCCAAAAACACCTTAGAAAAGTAATCCTCCTGTGGAAATAGCCATCCCGGTTTAATGTTATTTCCTGTCTCAAGATCCCCAGGCCTGACCAGGCGGTGGCGCAGTGGATGGAGTGTTGGACGGACTGGGATGCGGAAGATCCAGGTTCGAGACCCCGAGGTCGCCGGCTTGAGTGCAGGCCCATCTGGCTTGAGCAAAAGCTCGTCAGCTTGGACCCAAGGTCGCTGGCTCCAGCAAGGGGTGGCTGGGTCTGCTGAAGGCCCGTGGTCAAGGCACATGTGAGAAAGCAATCAATGAACAACTAAGGTGTCGCAAGGGCAACGAGTTGTTCATTGATACTAACGATTGATACTTCTCACCTCTCTCCGTTCCTGTCTGTCTGTCCCTATCTATCCCTCTCTCTGACTCTCTCTCTGACTCTCTCTCTCTCTGTCCTTGGAAAAATAAAATAAAAATAAAAAAAAGATCCGCAGGACAGAGAGTGCTAACTCAGGGGCACCCCTCTGCAACGTCAGGGAGGGTGTGGGGTGCAGGGCGAACAGGCTTTTGTAGAGATTCTGGTCCACAAGCAAGGGAAGATTTAAGCCAAATCTTGATTTTTCTTTTCCTTTCTTTCACTTCCTGTTTCTTAGCCACTAAATCACCCAAGAGATTTCTGAAATCCTTCTACAGCCAAAAAAAAAAAACCCCTAAAGTTCTGAAAGGAGAGATTGTAAGCTCTTGATTTTCAGCTTTGTATAAAGAAATCTTTTTCCCTGGGATTGAGCAGAGAAGCAAGCTCATGCTACCCACCCATGGTCCACAACCTCGAAAGACACTGATGGGGCACACGAGTGTGGAAGAATCTGTGTTCTCCGTTGAAAGTGGCAGAAAATCGCACTGTTGTCAGGCTGAGCCTCTAGCCCACAACCCAGGCCGGCGGAGGAAACTTCTCCTGGGTGAGATTCGTGCACAGAAACTCCCCCCGTGGACAGCATGCTCTTTTCAGGGAAGCTGGAGCCTGAGTTTGAGAAGAATCAGAGTCAAGTGCAACAAACAGCCCTGGGGGGGACCAAGCTGACCCCCCAGTGCGTTTTGTCCTGATTGCTTGAGTTTGTCATATTTAAAGCATTAAAGAGAAGAGTTCACTTTTTTACTGAAAGTCTACTGGAGACCTTGTTTCTGAGGTTCTCTTGCTGGTTACAGCATGCGAAACCCCAGGAGAATTCCACCTCATCTGACCGGCACCAGGCTCGGGTCAAACAGTGGTTAGCTGTTCTCACACTGGCCCTGCCACCACTGCCATGAGGAATCAACCCTAGGCCTTATTGTCCTCCTCTGCAACGTGAGGGTTTCGGTGAAGCCATCTCTACCGTCATTTAAGCCTCTACAGCCTAGATTTCTAAATTTGTCTTTGGGCCCCTTTTAATTCCCTTCATTTCAAGTCCCTCTCCCCGGTTTTGTCACTTGCCTACTTCATTTAAGGCAGTGATGGGTGAGCTTGGTGTGCCAATCTTTTGAGCTTGGTGTGCCAAAATTCACCAAAAAACTGAGCATAACTCGGGTGATGTGTCCCTTCGAGAAAAACGGCCTAACCGGAAGCCCCAGAACTAGACGCTCTGTGCTGGAGTTCTGTTGTTTTGGCCTCCAGACCTCCAGCACAGAGTGTCTACACTACAGCGAATGTTTTATCCTCGGCTACTGCACCTGGCCGTGCAGGAGCCGAGGAGGAAACGTCCTTCTCGGCATGCGGCCCCATACTTCTCTGATATGCAGCCCCATGTCATTGAAAATGGTTACGCGTGTCAGTGCTGACACATGTCATAGGTTCGCCATCATGGTTCTAAGGTGAAAGGCTTTCGCCTATACTTCTGTAAATGACAATGTCTGCAAATATTACCAGACTTAGAACACACTCAAAGCCAAGAGGATAAAGGTATTAATATCTTTATTAGCTGATTCAGAGACTGAGACTCAGAGATATTAAAATACTTGCCTAAAATCAAAGCTCAAGAAGAGGCCCGTGCCTTGGCCAGGCAGCTCAGCCGGTTCGAGAGTGGTCCCACTAGTAGTGACCAGACATCCCACTTTTGGCAGGACAGTCCCGATTTTTAACAATTTGTCCCACATCCCACGGCGTTTTAAAAAAATCCTGATTTTAAAAATATATTACAATACTATTTTTGCATTCTATGAAAATTTTTTTTGCTCCATATAGACCAAATTTTTAATCAAGAACCGCCCCGTCAATGGTATACTGCTTTGCAAATTTTAAAATCTGGTCACCTGGCCGGGGGCAGTGGCGGGTGGGCCAGTGACCAACGTTACAGGTTCGATCCCCAGTCAGGGCATATACAGAATCAAACAATGAATGCAGGGGTGGGTGAAATGACAAATCAATGTTTCTCTCTCTCTCAAATATTTTATAGATTTTACTTATTTATTTAGAGAGGAAAGAGAGAGAGAGAGAGAGACCTAAAAAGTGGGGTAGGAGCAAAAAGCATCACCTTGTCGTACTGTAGTTGCTTCTGATACGTGCCTTGACCAGGCAAGCCTGGGGTTTTGAACCAGTTCCCTCAGCATTCCAGGTCAATGCTTTATCCACTGTGTCACCACAGGTCAGGTTCTCTAAAATAAATTATTTAATTTTTTTTTAAAGAAGGTCATAGCTGAACCCAGGTCCACCCAACGCTGAAGCTCACACTCTCCTTACTACGCCCTGTGCACTGCCTATGGGCCTGGATCTCTCCGTAATCATCCGGGGCAAATGGCTCTTCAGCTCCACATGAAACCCCAGAGCGGGCTCTGTTCCCCATCAACACCCACTTGTCCTATCTCTCATTTCCTCCAGTGCCTATCAGTTTTGAACACATTTTCTTTCTAACTGATAAAGGGCTTATTACATACTACAACCCACTTATAAAAAGAAAAAGAGGAAGAAACCAGAGACAACCTCAGAGTGTACAGAGGAAAGGCCCAAATACAGCCCATCAAAACCCACCACATTTTAGGCTATTGCATAAAGTCATCAGCCAATAAAATGTCACCGAATTATCTTTGGTTATTGTATGAACTCTGGTCAAAACTAAGATAAGATGCTTTCTTCCACAACAAGAATACAAGTTTATTTTGAACAATTTGGAAACTAATTAAAGCAACATAGGACAAAAGAAACACATTCATAACTCACCCAGAGGAGAGCACTGTTAACTTTATCAATTTTATTTCCAGTACTTTTAGTTTCTCTTTCCTTTTCCTTGGCATCTCTTAAGTTTTATTTATTTTTTTAATGGTGTTTATTTTTCTTTTTTTATTTTTAATTGGATTTATTGGGGTGATAGTAGCATATAAAATTATATAGGTTTCAGGTGTACAATTCTACGACACATCATCTGTACACTGTACTGTGTGTTCACCACCCCAAGTCAAGTCTCCTTCCATCACTGTTTTTCTGATTATAAGAATAGTATGTGGTCCACAATGAGTTACCACTGCATACCCATCAGAATGGCTGAAATTCTTTTTTAATTGTAGATAATATGGAAAACTCCAAAAGTTCAAAGAAAAGTAACTCTCCCAAAATAATACTGAAATATTGACAATAATATTGAAAACAGTAGAAACTGCTTTTCATCCTTTTTGTCACATTTGTGGGTGTGAGTGGGCGTTTTTACAAAATTAGTATCAAACAGATTTTACCTTCCTGTTATAAGGTAGCATTTTACCAATGGTACTTTCCCAGATCATTAAATATTCTTCAAAAATATTATATTATAACTTATGTAAGCACACGTTGAATAGTTTAGGTTATCTTTCAGTGCTGTAAGTAACACTTAGATGAACATGCACAGGTTGATAGGTATTTTGCCCAGGGCAGGATAGCCACTTAATGATTTACCAAAAGAAAACGCTTCTCAGGGCAGAATGGCAGTGTGGTTTATAGGGTGAGCCTGACTCCAACTCCACCACCGACTACACAGTCACCTTGGGAAATTTACTAAACCTCTCTAGAGCTTTTTCTTCTTCTTTGCTCAGAGGTAATACCCGGGAAGGGTCTACCACTGTGCACGTAGCTCCCAGTCACATTACTTGTGCACCATGACGGCTAGATGACAGCTAGTTGAGAATATTACTTTTTTCCCCCCTGATTTTAATGAGAGAGGGATGGCGAGAGAGAGAGAGAGACAGAGACAGAAATATCAATCTGTTCCTGTATGTGCCCTGATCAGGGATCAAACCTGCGACCTCTATGCCTTGGGACGATGCTTTAACCAACTAAGCCATTCATCCAGGGCTAGTTAAGGATATTTCTGACAAGAGAACTATTTAGGGAGACATAGCAAGAACCACAGACATAACAAGGACCATGCCTAATTTGACTCAGTGTCACCACGTCCTGCATGGTGTCAATCACATAAGACGTATTCAGTAAATATAAGCTGAATAAGTGAATAATGAATGAATGTATCAATAAGAGGGTGGCTCCCTGGCTTTACTACAGCTAGACATGAGGCCAGCCTCCACCTCCCTTGTAAGCTTTTCCTGCCTCTGTCCCTCAAGAAGCAGGTGAACACATCTCTCCTTTGTGAGCTGCAATTATATGATATACCTCCGCCGGGAGACCAGAGTTCAAAGCCTGGTTTGACCTTTAACTAGCTGTGTGTCTTTGGATCAAGACATTGGCAACAACATAACCATTATTCTATTAAATTATTACAATAGTCTTCAATGGGGGTGGGTATAGAGTATGTCATTATCTTTCTTGCTCAGATGAGGAAACTGAGACCCACAGAAGTAAAATGGTTTGTCCAAATTCCATCCTCCAACCAGGGGAAGTCAGCTGAACGACCTCTTACAGCCTTTCCAGCTTTGATGGTCTCAGACTGCAGTGCTTGCTTCTTCTGACCACTGCCTGATTGTAAATAGATTCTTCCATAGTACCCTCCTCTATGCTCCATCCTTCTGTGTTCCCTTCCCCAAAGCACACTGTGCCAGGCTGCGCTGGGGATTTCTGACAGCAGAGGGCGCCACTGAGCCAAACCAGGCTTTCTCCAAATAAGGAAGAGAAGGTCACGGGCCTGCTGAGATGCGGTTTGAATTCCTCATTGCATCCTGAGTTCTGCGAAGCCTCTTAGTTCGCAGTGATACAAAACACTCTACAAAATATAATTCTGGAGGAAGGTGGGCTCTGGCCCTAGCTCTGCCGATGACAACTTGTCACCCCAGGAAAGTCCCTTTCTCAAATCATAAAGAAGTCCCAGCCCAGAGTTTCTCAAACCCCACTGGACATCAGAATCTCTGGGCTTCGCGTACAACACACAGTCCAGGACCCCATCCTAAACATATTAAGTCAGAGTCTCCAGGGGTGGAGCCTGGAAATCTTTAAGTTTGCAATTTAAGGTCCCGGGGCTTTCTAGTGCACAGACATGTTTAAGAACCAAGGACATGTTTCAGATAAAAGTGAAAGGTCCTTATTTTTCATGGGAAGACTGAAAATTCAAAATGTGTCGACTACTCTCCTACTCCCATTAAACACTAATGTTTTTATTTCTGGTGTGGTAACTAACTGCCTAGAAAACTGTCTTAAGGATGACTTGGAAGACGTGCTATAGAGTAAATAATTTAAAAATATAGAGTAAATTTTTAAAAGTAGTACATAAACCACAAGTGTGAGCCACATACAAATGTTTACACTTTCTAGGAGCCACCTGACGTTCAAAGAAGCAGGTGAAATTAATTTTAACAGCATATTTCATTTAACCCAATATAGGCACAATAATCAATACTAAAATAATCAATACAAAAATAAAATTAGGATTGTTTACATTCTTTTCTTTTGTGAGGTCTTCCTGCAAGTCACATTTCAAATGCTCATCGGCCACGTGTGACCAGTGGTTACCCACATTAGGCAGATCTGTTAAAGCCACATCAATAGGAGACAGTGTGTTAATTAATTAACAGTGTCCCCAGCAAGCAAGGACTCAATCAGAAGGGAGGCCCATGTGCTATATAATTGTCATCACTGGCTAGTGGATGCCAAGTGACCTAATTTCTAGTTCTCTGTAAATCAGACAAAAGGACAAAAAAAAGAAAAGAAAAAAACAGAGGTGACTTGACCTAAACTTTTTTGGGGAGGAAACAGGAAATCCATGTTAGTTAGTGGTTAGAAGGCCCTGCAACCAATTGCGGCAGGAGGGGGAAACGTTAAAATAAGGAAGAAAAAGATTTAGCCCAAAGTGGATAGACTAGAGTAGGCCAAATTCCAACACTTGAGAGCATGGCTTGTATTCATTCTGCGAAAATGATCTACTTCACTCAGCCCCAATACAATGGGCTGACTGAAGGACTATTGGTTGGGTTATCAGGCGCATGCTCAGTGTGGGTGAACTTCCCCGGCGAGAGCTAGCCAGTTGACAAACAGTATAAGAAGTGGAGGAGGCAGAGGGATTAAGAACCGCAGATTGGCAGCTGCACAACAGTCACGGGTATGTTAAGTACAGCACAAGAAATATAGTCAATAGTGTTGTCATAACTACATATGATGCCAGGTGGCTACTGAAAGTATGGGGGGGGACACTTTGTAAAATGTATGATTGTCTAACCCACTATGCTGTACATCTGAAACTAACACAAAGTAATATTCAATCTAAACTGCAATTGAAAAATAAATGTTAAACTTTAAAAATTAGGAACAACAACAACAACAAGTAGGAGAGGAGTGTACCTAGCCCTTAGAAATAATAATGTAAGCAGTCACAATAATAAAGCATATTAAAAACCTATGATTTTAAAAAGCACTTCACTACCCAGTCTCCATTTTCTCCTTAGGGCATACGAGACAGGCAGGCGAGATGCGTGTACCCATTTCAGACTGGCGAACTGAGATTCGGGGCAGGCAGTACGTGTTCGCCCAAGTCTCGGGGCCAGGAAGTGCGCAGCGGAATTTCTCCACACGAAGCCCTCTGGGCCACGTGGGAATTCAACCTTGGCCTCGTTATCAGCGCGCTCTCGACAGCGACTCATCTGCTGCAGCTATAAATATGGTTAATTCACTTTTCAAAGGCCTTTCCTCTTCTGATAGATGAAGTTCCAGTTAGCTTCCTGCCCAGCCCCTCCTCCGCGTGGGCGTCTGCACCTCCCTGCTGTCTCTAATCATATGTCTCCCCGGAAGGTGTAAATGCCTTTGCCGCGGGCAAGGATGCCTTTTATACAGCACCTTGCGCTGCGCCAGCCGCGTGTAGCACAGGGCCAGCGCTTCCCTCCACTCTCCAGACACCAACGTGCAGTCACTCAGGGACGCAGGGCAGGGATTCAAGCAGGAAAGTGATGGGATGAGATGCGGTGGTGGATAAGGCAGGTGAACAGTCGATGTGAAGAAAGAGACAACCGGAAAGAAAGAGAGGGAAAGGGGAATAGTAACAGTCGATACTGGCTTTTCTTGTCATTCAGCTCTTAGCTTGTATCCCTTGCTCAGGGAGGCCTTTCAAGTGACCTACCTAAAGTAGCCAGCCCATTACTCTCTGTCAGATCAAACTTCTGGAGAGCAACTGTCACACTTGGATGCTTTTGCTTGTTTCTGCCTGTCCCTACCCTTGGTTCACTCTAAGGTCTGTGAAAGCACAAACCTTGTCTGGTTTTTTGTTTTTTTTCTCGCTGTTCTATGCACAGACGTAACAACCACACCTGTCCCATAGGAAACACTCATTAAATATTTATTTAATGAATGAATGAGAGGCTGGGTTAAGTACTCAACCACCATTCACAGGTTACATCACGGAATCCTCACATTAATCCAAGGATTATATCTTATCATCTGCATTTTACAAGTTCCCATCACCCAAGTATGTGATCGAGTTTGTAATCTGAATATTGTGAAGTCGCTAGTGATTTCTAAGGCTTTTTTCCATGAATAAATTAACACGAATTGTCTATGTGTGTGTGTATACAAACATACACATACATAGGGTTTGTTTGTTTGTTTTTACCACTTCTGTGGAAAATGTAAAGCATATAGTTTTGGAGATTACTGAACTGACACACTAACTCCTGGAAATGCATGATGCCCCTGTGTTCTACCAGGTAAAAAGTGACTGACGTATGACACTGGTCCATGTCACAGCCGGTCTAGGACGCCCCTTGATCCCACCCCGCTTAACTACAAGATTCCTGCCTTGTGCACCCAAACCAATAAATTTGGCTGAATCTGCAATAAATGTCCTAAGTGCAAAGCTATATGTGTATTTTAGCACCAGTAGTTTTTAAAGATAAATTCTTAGCAGTGAAAGTGCTAGGGCTAAGGATGTATGCATTTCAAGTGTTCCTAGATGAGTCCCAATTGTCCTCCAGTGGTTGTGCCCATTTGTACCCTTTGCCAGCTTGCTTCTCTATCCACACTGAATATTATTTACCCCCTAGAGCAGTGGTTCTTAACCTGGGTTCTATCGAACCCTAGGGGTTCGATGAGTCGGTCTCAGGGGTTCGGAGAAGCCTCTGCCGTGGAGGCCAGAATAAAGTAATACCGTAATTTGTTGTGAGTTCATGCACTTTGTTGGTTTTGTTCTTTGAGCAAGGTGATGTTCATGCACGGCTCATTTTGTGCACCAGTAAGAAAACATATACCTATGTCTTGAATTTGGAAAAAGAAATCATATTTTATTTATCACTAAAGAAGGGTTCGGTGAATGTGCATATGAAACTGGTGGGTTCGGTACCTCAAAAAAGGTTAAGAACCACTGCCCTAGATAAAGGGGAATAGTATCCCCTTTCATTTTGCAGGTCTTTGATTATTAAAACAATTGACTCTTTCTTATCTTTTGTATGTCCAATGGGTTTGCATTTCTTCTTCTTTGAGTTGATTGTTTACATATACTTTGTCCTTTTTCTACAGAGTTGTTTTTCTTTTTCTTGTTGATTCTAGGAGCTCTTTATCTTTTAGGTATATATTAGGTAAATATTTGCAAATATTTTCACTCAACCTGTTGTTTACCGTTTAATTAGGTTTCTAGCTTTGGCTTTTTGCTTTAGTTTGTTTTGGTTAGGGTCATATCGACTTATTTCAATGTGAGATATTTCAGTGTGTGCTGGTGGACTTAGCAACAGTGTGACTCTATCAGTGTAAGAATTCCCCACTTTTAGAAAAACCACAGACGTGTAGATCCTATTGATGGCAGGTCAGAAGCAATGCTGTCCTAAAGGAAACAAAGAATTACAGCTATTCTTCTGCTCTAAACGACTGTCTTATTATTTTTAGGTGAGAGAAGGGGAAATAGTGAGGCAGACTTCCACATGAGGCCTACTGTGATCTACCCAGCAACCCTGTCTGGGGCTAATACCTGAGTACTGGGCTATTTTTAGCACCTGAGGATGATGAGCTTGGACCAACCAAGTTATCCTCAATGCCCAGGGCCATGCTCAAACCAATTGAGCCACTGGCTGCAGAAGGGGAAGAGGGAGAAGTAAGGGGGGAGAAACAGATGGTTGCTTCTCCTGTATGTCGTGTCCAGAAATTGAACCTGGGATGTTCATATGCCAGGCTGATGCTCTATCCACTGAGCCACTAGCCAGGGCCCCAACTATCTTTTTCTTTTTTTTTTTTAATCCACAGAATCCTAATTCTGAATACACAAATCCTCTTTGAATGTTTAACTGATATTCACTTTGTCTCAGAACTCTGAATGGAATTTCTTAGTGCCCATTCAACCAAGGGATACTAAAAACAAGTACACATTCTATTATCACCACCACCGCCCATTTTTCACCCATGGCAGACATTACTAATTGATCAGTCTTTCTTCCAGAGCCCATCTGTGGTCTAAAAAGCTTTCTCTATGCAGCCTTCCAGGAAGCTGCTACCAATCAATCAGAACTGGTGTATAAGATAAAACCTGTTTTGCCATCGTGGTTCTAGTCCAGCCTTCCATTTTGAAAGAAAGCAATGAAGGCCCAGTGTGGGAGTGAGAGTTATACAAGAACATGCCGCAAGTTTGTTTCAAAATCAGAGCTCAGAGCTAGGCTCCTGCGTCCTGGTCAAATGCTCCTTCCATGGCACCACTATGTCCTACCCCTTCCGCTGCCACCAGGCAGAGCAACCTCATGAAGCAGTTGGTGAAGACCATACCACAGAGTGAATTTATACATACATACATATATATATTATGTATATGTTTTATATATTTACATATAGATATGTAAATGGTTTAAGCACAACGTCTATGTCAGCAATATCCTGATGGGTTTAGATAGAGCTGGGTTAAGAAGGGGACTAGCTGGGCAACCCACAATCTACAAGGGGCACTGAAACAGTAACAAAAGTGGGAAAGTGGAGAGCTTGTCTCAGCAAGAACTCCTATAGAATGGGAGGAAGTACATGTATCAAGTAAGTTGCGCATGGCTGGACGGGGAGCAGGCGTGTCTGCAAGGAGCAGGCTCAGGACCAACAGTCTCGAAACTGACAAGTCCGATTAATCCTTGCTTTGCAGGGTGGGGCAATAACAAAGCCTTGGGGACAATAAAGGAAAGACAAGACTAACAAAAGCTAGCCTACTCTGTCCTTTCCCCATGGATGCTTCTCCAAACGAATATTGAACAAATAGCTAAGACCCACCAACTGAAAGAAGCACTGTATTATTGTCCGATCTGAGCACCAAATTACTGATCCTCAGGATGCAATTCCATGTCTCCAACGAGCTTTGTCCACTGTCCACCCCGAACTCGATGCGTCCTTCATCTTACCTACCCCACTCCGACTCTTGCCTCCCCATGACCTGTTGCTCCTGTCGCTCATTATTATCTGCATCTTAATTAGGCCCTCGGAATGAGCCAGCTGTTAGCAGCAAGCATCCCTCTATGGAAGGACAACCTACTTCTTCTCCACCAAGTACAAATTGTAGCTTTTCCTTATTTGTATACCATGCACTGCCTAGTTGACACTGTCATTGCTAAAAAAAAAAAAAAAAAAAAAAAAAATCTCATTAAGTGGCAAAAAGAAAAACTCAGCAACAGTAACTTCTGGGCTTGACTTACAAAGGGTCCGTGCAGTTCCTGGAAGCACAAGGAGTTTCCTTCCCTCAAAGCGCTGTCTGGGTGGGCCCTACGCCATCCAGTAGCCCGCTGGGAGAGGCCCGGGTGCCTGCACGGTTTTTGTTTTCTGCCTGACTCTCATTTCGTCGTTGTAGCAGGTTGCTTCTATTCCCTCTTGTGCCTAAGGCCAGCAACCGCACAGTCATTTACTGTCCCCTCCGTCATCAAGGCTGGAATTAGGCGGAATTAGGGGACAAGACGGAAGAGAAAGAAAAGCGGGGCAGGATTAAGAGAAGGTGGTCGAGGTAGTTGAGAATGTGAGCTGACTGATAAAAGCAAGTCGTGATCTAGAAGAAGGTTCTCACCTGGGGGGAGATTCCGTCACCCACGTAGGGTGCCCACTTTAAATATAGTACACCTAATTAAAGTGACACATTCTAAAATGTATTCATTGTTTCTCTTAAGTTCTAACTTAAACAGCCATCCTGTATTTTTATTTGCTAAATAAGGCCCTCCTGGGGATGTGTGGCAATGTCCATAGGCATTTTCGATGGTCACTATTTGGGGGTTATTAAAAGGAAAACTGAGGCATATTAAACATTTTAAGAGTTTATTTGAGCATAAATCTATGCAAGTTGAGCAGCGCCGAGCAGGACGAGTTTAGGAGTACTCCTTGCAACGAAGCGAGGAACAAGACTTTTACAGAGAAGACGCAGAGGTAACGAACGCAAGGAAGTTATTTCGCTGGCTATGCCATTGTTGCTTATTTGGAAAAGCCTAATTGGTTGTTTGCGAACGGCCGTGCTTAGGTTTTGATTTCTAAACATTGAGGCATTTACAGCCAGAGGTTTGGGTTTACTTATACTGGCTGCTAGCGCATTAGAACCACCTTAAGTCTACTGGCTTCTTCTGCAATTAACTTAATAGTGCTACCGCCTCTGAAGGGAGAGGCCAGGATGCTGGGGAACACTCTACAATGCTCAGGACCATTTTCCCACGGGAAACAATGATCTGGTCCGAAATGTTAACAATGCCGCTGCTGAGGAGCCCTGATGTAGAAGGATAATTTTATTTTATTTTATATTTTAATTTTATTATTGATTTGAGAGAGAGAGGAAGAGAGGGAGGGAGGGAGATCATAGTTGCTTCACTTTAATTGTTCATTGATTGCTTCTCCTACGTGACTTGACCAGGCAAGCCTGGGGTTTCGAACCAGCAACCTCAGCATTCCAAGTGGACACTCTACCCATGGCGCCACCATAGGTCAGGCAAAGGATAATTTTAATATCTTAAAAAGTAGTTAGGCCTGACCAGGCGGGGCACAATGGATAGAACGTCGGTCTGAGGTGCGGAAGGACCCAGGTTCCAGACCCCGAGGTCGCCAGCTTGAGCGCGGGCCCCTCTGGCTTGAGCAAAAGCTCGCCAGCTTGGACCCAAGGTCGCTGGCTCCAGCAAGGGGTTACTCTGTCTGCTGAAGGCCCGCGGTCAAGGCACATGTGAGAAAGCAATCAATGAACAACTAAGGTGTCGCAATGGCAACAAAAAACTGATGATTGATGCTTCTCATCCCTCTCCGTTCCTGTTTGTCTGTCCCTATCTATCCCTCTCTCTGACTCTCTCTTTCTGTCTCTGTAAAAAAAATAAATAAATAAAAATGCTAAAAACAAAGTAGTTAGCCTGGCTGGAATAGCACAGGAGGACAGGGACATGCGTATCTATGTGCGAGCACGTATATCTTCCCCAGAAAACTTGTTTGCAGTGTTTCTTTCCTTTAAATTTGAAAGTTATGATGATCCACGGTTTTATCATGGTAATTACTCCAATTTCACCCTGGGGAGAAAAGAAAATATTCAGATCACATTGGGGAGGGAGGAAATGCTTAGAAGTAAGAAGTGATTTTCTGCAATCTCACGGAGTCCCAAGGAGAATAGAATTAAAACTCACAACTGCTGAACACGCTGCTCATCCCAGGAAAGCCAGCCTGTCTGTGCCTCCCCACTCAGCCCTCCCCGAGCTCAGAGAGGGCCACCGCCGCTGGTTGGACTTTTCACGGGGAGATCAAAAGTTTTTACAACTGATTAGCACCCAGAAAGCAGCAGTCTCCTTTAACCTTGAGATGCAAATAGCTGACGATCGTCAGGGGATCTGAAGGGCTGGAGGATTTGACGGAAGATCAAATTCCCGACATTTCCAGGGCAATTAGTTTCCCATGCAAAGTCACTGGAAGGCCCTTCCTGCTCTCCACAGTGGCGGAGCTGTAATAAGACTCTGAGCTTTATAAACTTGGACTAATTGGCTCGCACCCACCCGGCCGACTTCATTACGTTATCCCCATTTCCTAGAACACAGAAGGTGGATAGAAATCTTTTTACTCCACAACCACGAGGCACAAACTTCTTTAATATTTCCCACTTTGGATTGCTAGACATAAACTCCGAGTACCGAAGGTTGAAACTGCCCTGCTAATTATTCATCCTAGCGGGAAGGAGAGGTCTGGAATTAAGTCCAATCTTTTTGCAGGTGCCTCTTAAAATTCCCTCGGAGGAAGGTTCAAAACAGTTCAGCACTTTTATCTGATAGTTAAGAAAACCAGGGAGGAAGTTGCTGTCAATTACAGCAAGGACTTTGGAGCATGAGCTAAATTGATTTTGAAAGATCTGATTGCTGAACCGCTTCCCTGGCGTCGGCGGCAGGGGCCAGAACCCAGGCGGACTTTTCCGGGCATGCCGTGGAGCTTGTGGTCCAGCCCGGTGCAGAACTATTTGGTGATTCAAATGCAGCCTGTTGTCACCATGGATTTTTCTGCCCACAAATGTACGGTTATATCCGCACGTCTTTTGTTATTGCTTCAACTCTCTGAGGGGTAGGCAGCACATCAGCTTCCTTCAGGGCCACATGATGGTCCGAGAGGGGTCTCCCGTTGGGAGCCCCTGCCTCGCTGAGAAGGTTTATGCCAACACCAGATTGTCCTGGGCTTTCGACTTGATGTTTCTCTCCCTCCCACACAGAAGAGGCTTTCGGTGACAGCTGCCAGCCTGTCTTCCCAAATCAGCCAAAGGACACTGGTCAAAAAAGACCTGCCCAGAGAGACTGGGGCCGGTCAAAGATGCTGGTGGCAGAAACCCTCCCTGGTAGGGTTGACTCCCAACTGAACAGTTCAGCCCTGGCTTCCTCACCCTGTTGGCTTCCTACTCACCTTTCATGAAAACGGCAGAACTATTAACAGGCGGCCCAGGTCCTACAAAGGTTTCTGTCCCCGCCTTGCTTCTCCGGGCGCTTGGAACAATAACTGTAGTTAAGAGCAGGCTCACGTCTGCCGTTTTACTAGCTTTGAAACCTTATACAGGTTTTTTATAACTGCAGTTTCCTCATCTATAAACGTGAGATAATGCTAGTGGGACCACAAACCACTGGCACAGAGTGAGGGCTCAATAAGTAAGTATGGCCTTGTGTGTGATGGCGGTAGTGTGGGCTTCCCCTCTCAATCAAAGCCATGGGCAAATTCAAGCCTTCAGGCCCACTTGGTAACACCCATTAAAGTGAAGAAAGACAAAAAGAAACGTCATTAAAAAAGTACAAATTCCTCGTTGCCTCATTCTCTTCTTTGCCCTCTGTTGCATTCCTTTTTCTTTATTCCTTAAGTGAGAAGCAGAGAGGCAAAGAGAAAGACTCCCACATGTGCCCTGACCAGGACCCATCAAACAAGCCCCCTACTGGGCGATGCTCTGCCCATCTGGGGCCATTGCTCCATTGCTCAACAACCAAGCTATTCCAGCACCTGAGGTGAGGTCATGGAACTGTCCTCAGTACCCAGGGCCAACTTGCTCCAACCGAGCCATGGTTGTGGGAGGAATAAAGAGAGAGAGAAGGGAGAGGGGGAGGGGTGGAGAAGCAGATGGGCGCTTCTCCTGTGTGCCCTGACCGAGAATCAAACCGAGGACATCACATGCCGTGCTGATTGATGCTCTATCACTGAGCCAACTGGCCAGGGCCTTTGTTGCATCTGAAACCTCCCTCTGTTCCCACCCAGACTCAGGCCCTCTTCCTCCCCTGCTTTTGCCAGAATCTACGTTATCCCACTGACCTTTACTAAGACAGCACCCCCCACACGTGCCCTGGTACACATGAAAGTACTGCTGCTATTACATCAAAATGCTTGCTACCTCTGCTGCCCCGGTCTCCTCTGCCACCACAGCATGTACCAAGGGCCAGCCCTGGGCATTGGCAGGTCACACAGCTGCCTTCAAAGGGTGATTTGAAAAGTGCCAGGAAACCAGGCTTATCCAAGGATCTCCCTGCACTGCTGTGGAGCCCTCCTTTTTTCCTCACTGGCCTAACATGTCCAGTATGAAACCTCCAATGAGGGCAACATCGTCCCCACGTGAGCTACTGTAGATGTGCTCCTTTAATCCAGGAGAGGTGAAGCAAGCCACCTCCCTCACTGGGTTCCCAGTGAGTCCGTAGTTCACAACACTGATTAGATTAGTGCATTGCAAAGAGAGCCGACTGAGAGAGCCACGCCACAAAACGGGGAGCTTTGGATGGGATCATACAGAGAAAACATTTTACGTGTGAAAAACAGGCAGCTCTGCCTAACAACATTATTTGGGGAAGAATAAGGACTTCATGTCCCAGAACTGAGAAAGGAAGATGCCCAAGACTGTAGGGCAGAGACACATAGGGAAGGTCAACCTCTCCCACTTCCCTCCTGGTAGCCCAAGTCCTGCCTCCCCAAACCAGAAGGCAAGGCTGTCTGGCTGGGAATGCATAGCCATGCACCCACACTGCTACAGACAGAAAGGCGGGAAGATTTTAAATCTACCTTTTCTGTTTCTGTCATGAGCTCGGAAACTTGTGCAATCAAATTATGGAAAGCAGGAACTTTAAAGGGAGAAACCATTACATTTCTTGGGCTTAAAACACAATAAACCTTCATTTGCAAGGTCTGTTGGTTAACTGATATCAAAAGGGGGTGTTCCATGTGGGGCTCTTATCATGTCCCTTTGAAGGGTCACTTTGTATGGGGAAAGAACCCAGGGGTAGAAAGAATGATAATAAATGCAGACCAGAACAACAAGGACTTCAGAAGTATCTCTATTTACAAAGTCATTAGTTTACTGGAAGCACTTGAAGGAGCAAGTGTAATTTTTATTGACTTCCATAAATGTCATTAACATTGGGAATCTAACTCCCTCTACCTGCACACCTAAAAATAAAAAGAAAAGGGGAAAAAGACAAATAAACTAGGATAACAACACTGTCTCCCCAAATCTCAGTGATCTGTGAGAGAAAGTTTTGTTTCTCGTTCTCATCACAGTCACTCGGGTATCGAGGTCCTTCTGTGGCTTCTCTCTGTGGAGCTGGTCAAGGCAGGAGAAGGAGGGAATGCAAGGAAGGCTTTCCTGGGCTCAGCCAGCTTAGCCCTGAGATGATGCCTATTACTTTAAGTTACACTCTATTGGTGGGAATTAGTCACATGGCCCAGACTTAATGCAACTCCTATCACTTCAAGTTACACTCCATTGGTGAGAATTAGTCATATGACTTAATGCAAGGAGCTGGAGAAACATAGTCCAATATGTGCAGAAGGGAACATTGCATGTCAGGAATCTAGTTTCTACCATAGCAAGTGACATTAATTTTAGCATGTAGTCAGTTTCACAGTTGGTTTTCCCTCTGTTCATAAGGAAAATAATACAATAATTAAGAAATAATACTACAAGAATAAACTCTGTGTTTCGTACACACGCAACTGTAAGCCTACTCTCACCCCACCCTGTATATAAGGCAGGTGCGGCTGGGTTGAGCAAGACTCAGAGTCACACAAGTCAGGATAATCATCCTTCCCTAGATGACACTTCTTCAGCAGGTTCTCCGTCTCTTGTTATTTCCTGGCCATGGCAAACGCAGCTAATTAATCACGACATGCCTCCTTCTGACTCCAGTCATAGCTTCACATCCTGCTCGGTACTGAACTACAGGCAGTCAGGACCCATGCATCAGAGTCGACAAACAAAACAAAACCTATTGGCACCCCGATGTGTCCCCCGCCTCTTACAGTGTACAGACAATGAAGCTGCAAGTTAGGGAAGGGGAACAACTTCACTCATTCATTGACAACGTTATATTGTTTTCCTTACTATGTATTAGACGTTATGTTAAGCTCAGACAATGTCACTTCAAACAAGGTACAGGCATGCCTGCAGGAACTTCAGGAAGAGTGAGAAGTCAGATGAGAAGGCAGGTAACTATGATGCAGTGTGACAAGTGCTGAGAAAGAGGTAAGGACGGGACACTGTGGCAGAACATGGCACAGACAGCTAACCTACTCCTGAGGAGGGGTAGGCAAATCTTGCTGGAGGAAGAACTATGTACGCCAGTCATGAAAAATGAAGAGACTTTAGCCAAGCACAGACTGAAGCTGGGAGATAAGAACATTTCAGGCTGAGGAACCAGCCTGTGCAAAGACCAAAAGGTGAACATGTGGATGGCATGCAGAAAACAGAAATTTAGCCTGATTGGAGCCCACAGTACAGAGAGATAGAATTGAGGGTGTCTCAATTAGCTATGGCTGTGTAACAAACTACTCCAAAGCTCAGTGGCTTACAATAATAACAGTATTGTTATTGCTCAGGAGTCTATGGGTCTAGCCTCTGCTGGGCTCATTCACGTATCGACAGCTGACAGGTGGGCAGGTAGCTCTTTCTTGCATGTCTGGGCATTAGCTCACTGCAGACTGGTTTAGGATAGCACTGGCTGTGACAGCTGGGCTTTCCTCCAAACAGTCTCCCGTCCTCCAGCAGGCTAGCCTGGCCTTGTCCACATGGCGGTGGCAGGGGTCCAAGAGAGAGCAGAAGCACCCCAGGCCTCAGCATTGACACCGTGCCACTTCCAGAGCATTCAGTAAGCCAAAGCAAGTCACAGGGGCAGCCCAGCACCAGGAAGCGAGCAAGTACACTCAACCTCTTGACGGGAGAAACCACACAACGTTTTCGCAAAGCAGGTGGATATAGGGAAGAAGAATTTAGACTTTATTTTTAACCAGTCCACCGCCATGGGAGAGCAGCGGCAAGAAGTAAAGTTGCAAAGACAGATAGGTCCAAAACATAAAGTCTTGTCCTCCAAACTGATGTGAGGAGAGGCATGGAGAGCCATGGAAGAGGGACAGATTCAGACACGAATGCTAGAAAGGTGTTTCTTTAACCCAAAAGATTTGATAAACGTTGGATCAGGGCAGGAGAGAGGGATTACGCAGGAGATAATGACAGGTCCTACCTACTGGGGTGAAGAAGAGAGAAGTATCTAAGGTTACATCCCTGGTGAGTAGCAGAGCGAAGGTTACAGCCAGGTCGCCGGCTCCCTGTCTGATGTTATTATCATTCTCCCCCACTGGAGTACAGTATTTTTAAATCAGGGGGTTTTCCACCCTCCCCCTACCAAGTTTCAATGGTTTTCCTGGCTGCTTTCTGAATCCATCACCAGGAAACTGGGTCACCAAGGCCATTCTAAGAAGTAAACCTCATTGAGATAGGGAGCCCTGCTTATCACATCTACTAGGGGTACGGAAATACCAACAGACCCTAATATCTGCCATGTCTACCTGGCGTGGCTCGGGGAATCATTAACCACCATTAGATAAAGAAGTCACGGCTGCTGCTTATCCAGGGCCATGCTTCCCAGAGTAGCTTATGTCAACTCCCGCCTCTAGGAGCATCCAACCTTTTGACCTTCAACGTAGGACTCAAATTTGAAACCTGTGTGTCTTCTCTGCCCACAGCACCTTAATCCTTTGGCACGCCTCTCCCAGCCAGCAGTCTGCAGGCCTCAGTTCAATTTCCAATGCTCTACGTCTCCAGACTTCCTCATGAGTGAGTCGCAGGTATGCCAAATAAAAATATTGCCTCGACTATGTCTGACCCTTGCAAACACCCTTTTCCAAATCTGATTACAGTTACTGAATTGATTTTGTAGGACATAGTGACAAATAGAAGCTACTTCTGTTTATTTGTAGTGGATACTGGGCCCTAAACTTTGTACACTGCACTTTTCTCCAAACACTTTGTGAATGTTGTTTCACTAAATGTCATGCCTCTGGAGGCAAGTACAAGCCATCTGGGTTTTTTTTATTATTATTATTTCTTTTTTTCTTTCTTTTTTTTTTTTTTTTTTACAGGGACAGAGAGAGAGTCAGTGAGAGGGATAGATAGGGACAGACAGACAGAAACAGAGAGAGATGAGAAGCATCAGTCATCAGTTTTTCGTTGCAACACCTTAGTTGATTATTGATTGCTTCCTCACATGTGCCTTGACCGTGGGCCTTCAGCAGACTGAGCAAAATGGGCCCGCGCTCAAGCTGGCGGGCCTTCAGCAGACCAAGCCAAATGCGCCCGCACTCAAGCTGGCAACCTTGGGGTCTCGAACCTGGGTCCCCCGCGTCCCAGTCCGACACTCTATCCACTGTGCCACCGCCTGGTCAGGCAAGCCATCTGTTTTTACCCTCTGGTTTTTTTCGGGTCCAGGGTGGTAGTTGATCTGGAAAGATGGCCTGGATGACTCCCTCCGCCCCCTGTGCAGCAGCCCCCAACAAGAGGCTGAGTCCCTAGGCTGAGTCCCTTTCCTCCCCTCTTCAATCTGGTTTGGCCCCATCACTTGCTTGAACCAACAGAATAGGGCTTAAGTGACACAAGGCAACTCAACAGGCCCTCCTGGACCTGCTGCCATGTTAATTAATGACTGACAGCGGGTCCCACTAGCCTGCAGGAGGATTAAACCAGGAAGAGCCCCAGCACCCAGTAGGTGTTGCGGTAGGTGTTGGCTGCCTGCCTTGCTTTCCATTAGCAGTTTCTGTCTAGGTAAGGCGCGAATTCAGTTAGTAAGTTTTGAACATTTCTTGTTAGGGGACAGCACAGTCGTTTCCCCCTCTTCCTCGACCAGACGTGTACTAAGAACCTGGTGTGCTGAGGGCCAGTGGGAGTGTCTCAGTTACGGATAGCACCTGGAGGACAGCCGCAGGCTTCTTCACGAACCCTGTGCCCCTGCCGGAGAGAAAGGGCCCACTTTGGGGTCCATTCACCAGCCGGGAGCACAGAGCCCTTTGCGTTCTGAACACCAAGTACGGTTCAAAAATGCGACTCATGGCGAGCAGGAAGGAAAGTCACAGGCTGTGCCACAGAGTCAGTCTTCAGGTTCTGGGAATCACTGAAAGGACCAATGTTACTGTTTGCCTGCCAGCTTGGGGCTTTTTGTCCTTTGGCTGCGAGCCGCATGGGTCACCAAGGCCTCAGAAGAGGAGAGACTGGGCTGCTCTAGCAGGAAAAACCAGTTCAACTGGTGGAGGGCGGCGCAGCAGGTGGCAGCTTGCTCCTCCCTCTGAGTCCTTGGAGGTTTACAAGGGGAAAGAGGTGGGGCCGGTGAACGGGGCGGAGGGGGTAGTGTGTGACTTTCTCCTGCCAAGGATGTGTGTGTGTGTGTGTGTGTGTGTGTGTGTGTGTGTGGCTGCAGCAACAGCAGCCGCAGAGATGACAGCCGTCCAAAATCTGGATGGCCATTGACAGAAAAAGACACGGCACCTGCTAGAACTTCCTGACCATCAGGGAACACAAGAAACCGGGGTCACTGTCTTTCCAACGCACCCATGCAAGACAGATGCAGGCTGTTCTATTCACTGACACTGTGCCAGTAGATGGGGTCCTGTGGGCCCTAGGGCAGTGATGGGCAATCTTTTGAGCTTGGTGTGTCAAAATTCACCAAAAAACCAAGCATAACTCGGATGGTGTGTCACTTGGAGAAAAACGGCCTAACCGGAAGTCCCAGAACTAGATGCTCTGTGCTGGAGTTCTGTTGTTTTGGCCTCCAGACCTCCAGCACAGAGTGTCTACACTACAGCAAATGTTTTATCCTCGGCTACTGCACCTGGCCGTGCAGGAGCCGGGGATGAAACGTCCTTCTCGGCATGCGGCCCCATACTTCTCCGGTATGTGGCTGCATGCGGTCGCATGTCATCGAAAATGGCTACGCGTGTCCGTGCTGACACGCGTGTCATAGGCTCGCCATCACGGCCTTAGGGACTGAGAGCAGAGGAGGAAGGGGAAGTCAGTCGCCCCCACAGTCAGGTGTTTCACCTGGGGCGGTAGGGTGGGGGTGGGGAGTTATTCCTACTCAAGTTTTCTTTGGCATATGAGATGACGCTTGCCTCTACTTGGAATGAATTGAAGTTTGTTTGAAAGTTATTTTGCTGAGGAGAAACTGTGACTCAGTGCTCCAGATTTGAGCAATGTCACCTGTTCTCATTTTCCTAAACCGCATAGAACCCACCTTCCGGCCCCATGTAGTCAGGTCAGTGAGGCCACCAAGTTCTGTCGTTGTAGCATCCCCCTCTGTCCTTGTTGGAAGAAGGCTGTCATCGCACCGCACCGATGGAGCAGGGGAACCCAAAACTCAAGAGTGCCTGCCTTTCCTGCATATAAATGGAAAATTCCACCTCTCTGCCTTTTGGCTTCGAGTCTACCAAAATGAATACCACAAAGCCAGGTAATTGTTAATGACAGCCTGCCCGAGGCTGAACTGTGGTCATTCCTCTGTCCTCCCACTTTTGGTAAATAACAGCGAACCTTTATTTATAGGCATAAAAATGCAAAGTCGCTGACACAACTCGTTTATGCTTCCTTTGTCCCAGAGAGTGTGCTCTCTAAGACAGTAAATTCCCAGGGAGTCATCACCAAATGCTTACTTTTCAGTATAATTATAATATGATGCACACGAGGCAGTTACTTATGATGACCCCTTCTAACAGTAATTATCACCAGCATCATTATCCTCTATTACCACGGACTAAGAGCTTATTTGTAATAAGAACTACATCAAGAGCTGTAAGTGCATTACCTCATTTTATCTCAGAACAATGAGAAGTAGGCATTATTATCTCCATTTTCCAGTTGTGAAAATTAAAGTTCAGAAACATCAAATTGCCCATCACCAGCTAATACTTATAAGAACTAGAATCAAGAACACATTGTCTGACTTGAAAGCCCAAGCTCCAAACCTCTGTGAGATGTGGTCTTTCCACCCCATAGAGGGTATGTCTGAGAGTGGTTTACTAAGGCCCCTGGCTACCTCTCCAGAGTTATGTGCTGATATAGATTTTGAGTTCATCAAAGAACTCAAACTCCTTGAACATACCCTGATGTTCTATACTTTGAAGCCTTAGGTCATGTGGGTCCCTCTGCTGGGGTCACCTGCTCCCACCCCTTTTGCTCATTTATCTCATACAAATCAGCTGAGACATGGGCTTCCTAAGAAACCTTTCCCAGTCCTCTCCACGGGCTGGGATTTTGTTCTTACTCTCTTGTCCACTAGCAACCTAAGTAGTATCTATCATTGTCCTTACCATATTGTATTAGAGTATTGTATTTCCTGTTTATTTATCTTTCCACTAGACATTGAGCCCCTTCAAAAACAGAAGCTATTTTAGATAGATACATAGATGAATACATAGATACATAGATAGATACAAAGATGGATACATAGATACATAGATACATAAATAGATACAAAGATGGATACATAGATACATAGATAAATACAAAGATGGATACATAGAGACCCTGTCCAGTTGGCTCAGCGGTAGAGCGTTGACCCAGCATGTGGAAGTCCTGGGTTCGATTCCCAGCCAGGGCACATAGGAGAAGCGTCCATCTGCTTCTCCACCCTTCCCCCTCTCCTTTCTATCTCTCTATCTCTCTCTTCCCCTCCTGCAGCCAAGGTTCCATTGGAGCAAAGTTGACCGCAAAGTTGACCTGGGCGCTGAGGACGGCTCCATGGCCTCCACCTCAGGCGCTAGAATGGCTTCGGTTACAATGGAACAATGCCCCATCGCCCCCTGGTGGGCATACCAGGTGGATCCCAGTCGGTGCATGCGGGAGTCCATCTGACTGTCTCCCCACTTCTAACTTTAGGAAAATACAAAACAAACAAACAAACAAAGATGGATACATAGATATTTTCTATACTTTTCAGAGCTTAACACATTTTTTTATTAAGTATCAGATAATCAATATTTGCTGACTTGCACTGCCTACAATGTTGAGTGAGTTTCTAATGCTAACTGAAAGTATTAACCATAGCTTTGGAACAATAGGTAAAAAATAATCATCATTTAACTCAAACGATATTTATTATAAAGTCACTTGCTAAAAGAGTAGGAAGGGGCCTCAGAGAAAATTTAGTTCAAGATGGTATATAGATGAAAGACTTAGAAATGGGCAGCAAGGAACTGAGTTCAAGTCCCTCTCAGCTACTTTCTAGTTCAGGCAAATTTGTAACTTCCCTGTGCTATGGTTGGCTCATCTACAGGACAAGGCTAATCGTATCTTATCTACCAAGAGTGGCTGGTGTGACAATCAGGGTAGTGTTTGTGGAAACACTTTGCTTACTGAAAACATGACATAATTAAATGGTTTTGCTTTGTTTTTGGTTGTCATGGAGACTGAGACATAGGCAGTGTTTGTGGATGCCCCATAAATGTCCGTGAAAGGAAGAGAGGCAGGGAGCAAAGGACTGTCATACAAGTGGCAGGAGCAGAAAGCCCCGCGCTGCCGATTCCCTGGTCGGAGGTCCCTCCACCTGATCATGGCCTTGGGTGTTGTAGTCAGCAGTTCTCAAAGTGTGGCCCCAAGAACCAGAGGCATCAGCATCCATTTGGGACACCTTAGAAATGCAAGTTCTCAGGCTCCACCCCAGACCTGCGAATCGGAACCTCTAGGAGTCTGACCAACAATCTGGGGGTTTTTTTGTTTGTTTGTTTGTTTATTATTCATTTTAGGGTGGGAGGAGCAAGAAGCATCAACTCCCATATGTGCCTTGACCAGGTAAGTCCAGGGTTTTGAACCAGTGACCTCAGCATTCCAGGTCGACCTTTTATCCACTGCGCCACCACAGGTCAGGCCAACAATCTGGGTTTTAATAAGCCCCCCAGGTGATTCTGGTGCAGGCTGAAGTTTGACAGCCGGTGCCAGAGGAGCAACTTTTCATTATCTGCTTATATTTGAGAACAAATGGGAAGAAAGGGTGTATTTATAACTTTTAAATAATTTATTCTAGAAACCTAAGGCACATTCTTTTCATTGTCATTTCCGACAACTTGACAGACTCATGATGCAAGGGGGATACATTTCTGGAAAGATTACATCAATAATGCAAAACATTTTTGGTTAAAAATTATTTACTGAATTATTTTGTAAGTACATGGTCATGGCTAATGATATGGATACTACTGAAAATTGTAATGACACTTACATAATGTTTACTATGTATCAGGCACTATTTTAAGTACTTTTTACTAGAATAATTAGCATTACTTGAAACAATGCCATGAGGCAGATACAGTTTTTTATCATCCTCATTTCACAGAGTGAAACTGAAGCACATAGGGGTTGTGCAACTTGCCGAAGCTCACATGGCTGGTAGAGCCAGGATTGGTAACCAGGCAGTCTAGCTCCAGAGTCTAGAAGACTAACCACTATACTATACTATACTACACATCACTTGTGATTTAGAAATAATCACTGACTCTTTTTTTTTTTTTTTTTTACAGAGACAGAGAGAGAGAGACTCAAAGAGAGGGATAGATAGGGACAGACAGACAGGAATGGAGAGAGATGAGAAGCGTCAATTGTCAGTTTTTTGTTGTGGTACATTAGTTTCCCATATGTGCCTTGACCGTGGGGTTACAGCAAACTGAGTAACTTCTTGCTCGAGGCAGCGACCTTGGGTCCAAGCTGGTGAGTTTTGCTCAAACCAGATGAGTCCACGCTCAAACTGGCGACCTCAGGGTCTCGAACCTGGGTCCTCCGCATCCCAGTCCGACGCTCTATCCACTGCGCCATTGCCTGGTCAGGCTCACTGACTCTTAAGATTTATGGAAAATTTAGTATTTTCCTCCACGGTGATAAACACACACACACACACACACACACACACACAAACACACACACAATCATCTATGCATATAAATGTATGTATAACATATTGGTAAAGACATTTATTTACATGTATATAATTATAACATAGTTTTCACATTTTTAACACATTCTTATATTTTTACAAATATATTCTTTTGCAATTTAAAGAATAAAATCGGGTCATATGGTGCTGTCACCTAATTCCAATTTGATTACAGCTCTGAAACAACTGTCACGGCTCTCCGTGTCCAGCTCAGTACAGTGGGAAGTAGAGGCGTGGCTCTGCTTGGGCAGACTTCCCTCGGGGCCGAGCACCGGGGACGTGCAGGGACGACCGGGTCAGCATAGCCCAAGGATTTGGCAAGTCCCCTTTCCCCCTGTGCTGTGTGTGTGCTCAGCAGGGCTGGGTAGAACATCCAGATAATGAAACAATACCCAAAGTTAAAACGATACTGTACATGGCGGAGGGGCACTATATTCCGAGTCGATGTTACACATGAAATTGGAAGGGGAAAAAGAACTGTATAAATGGACACTTTTTGGAATAGCAAAAGATCAGAAACAACCTAAATGGTCACCCATAGGGAGCTGGCGGCACAAATAATAGTACCCCCACCTGCAAAGGAGGTCTCTGAGCTGGGAAAAGGCAACAAAGTGATCTCCAAGGTGAACAACGAATCAGAACAAAGCAGAGAAGAGTTATTTTACTATGCTCTTGTTTAAATATATATACGCTTTACATTATGTGTATTTAAAACAGAATGTTACCTATTGTGGGGAAAGGGTTCAGGGTAGAAGAAAAAGGTGAGAAACCAGACTTCTGAATACAATTTAATTTGTGAATTTGACTTTCAACCATATAAATGTTTAAATCATTAACTAACAAAAATAAAAACACTTCCTATGAAACGAACAGAAAAACAACAAAATATTGAGAGGAATTCTTCCACATGACATTAGAACATAATAATTTGAGTGTATACGCCCAGTAGAGAAAAAGAACAGCAAAAACTGTCCTTACCTATTTTTAGCAATCATATTGTTAATAATATTGCTATTATTCTGAAACTATTATACTCAAAGCAAATAAGTGTGTTATTTTTTAAATATAGCCCTAAGATACATAAGTGTTAGTTATATTATTAGGAACCAAGATGTTCAGAATAAGAAAAAAGAAATACAAATATCAAAACCAAAAATTTAAGTAATACTTTGTAATAATACATTTTGAATTACTGTATTATGAACTCATGTCTTTTCATTTTTAAAAGGGGGGGAAAAGAGTCTTTCCAAGCTCTGTCCTCTGAAAAGTCCTATAAACAATAATAAGCCCAATAGTAACAAACACTGCTAACCCTTAGACCGTGACCTCAAAATACCATTTCCTTGGAGAAATGGCTCACTCTAGGTCAGGGCCAAAATGTAGAAGGTAGCTTGGATATCTTGTCATAATAAAAAGTAAGGAAGCAATTAAAGAAGTCTGGTGTTGTGTCAAAGGAGCCATAATAAAGAAACTCTCCTTGTGAAAGCTGGGATAATTTGAACATTAATAAGAATAACAACTGTAATTGAGTCAAACAAGTCAAATGTATTAAACACCATGAGTTCATTTTTAAAAACCTGCTCATTTTTGAAAGATGCTAGGGAACCAATATATTATTCTCAGTGTTTCCAAGTAATTAATGAAGGGAAAAATTCCTCTTTAGAAAAGAATTCCAGATGAGTGAAGAAGAAATAAGAGAATTAGAACGA
Organism: Rhynchonycteris naso; assembly: GCA_037038555.1. Classification (NCBI taxonomy): domain Eukaryota; kingdom Metazoa; phylum Chordata; class Mammalia; order Chiroptera; family Emballonuridae; genus Rhynchonycteris; species Rhynchonycteris naso. The sequence goes on along the minus strand of CM073003.1, from coordinate 116,090,264 downwards.
ACCCCAAATGAAATAATCAATCTAGGCAATAATCATCAATGGCAGCTAACATTACCATAGAGACAACCCCACACTATGTACCTCCTGCTGGGACCCCCAATACCACCTCTATCAGTTTCCTGGGGGCCACCCAAACAAAGTGCCATAGACTGCCACAACAAAAATTATTTTCTCATAGTTCTGGAGACATATTTATTAGACAACTGAGAAATATAAACATTGACTAATTCTGAAGTTGTTTATTTTACATTAAGGAAGTTTGTGGTTATGCTTTTAAAGCAGTCTTGTCCTTTACAGGTACATATTGAAATGTTCACAGATGGGTGGTACAACATCAGGGGTTTATTTTAAAATAATCCTGTGGGGAAGAAGGCAGGGGCAGGGGAAGAGATGAGACAAGAGTGGCAATGAGTTAATGATCGTATCTGGGTGATGGGTACATTGAGCTTTATGACATTATTCACCCTCTCTATTTGGGGTATGTTTGAAGTGTTCTGTGAGAAAAAGTTTATAAATATATAAATGAATGAACGTATCCCACTAGACAAGGGCAAAGCTACTGAGATGAAAATACAGGAGGGCTGGATAGCTTGGTTGGTTAGAGCATCATCTAAAAGCACAGAAGTTGCTGGTTTGACCCCTGGTCAGAGCACATACAGGAACAGATCAGTGTTCTTGTCTCTCTCTCTCTCTCTCTCTCTCTCTCTCTCTCTCTCTCTTTCTCTCTTTCTCCCTTCCTCTCTTCCTCCCTTCCTCTCTCGCTGAAATCAATTTAAGAAAGAGAAAGAGGGAGGGAGGGAGAAGGAAGGAAGAAAGAAAGAGGAAGGAAATAGGAAAGACTAATAGTGTACTAAGGAGCGTAACTGGAAATACAATGTGGTTAATAATGGTAGCTACCCCTTGTGGGGCACCAGCTAGATTCCAGGACAGGCACTAGGTGACAGGTGACATCACCCATCTGTATGTATAGTCACAAATCTCCGCTGCTCTTTTCATCTTTTTAACATTCCTGGAGTAGTGGGGAAATGGAGGCACTTTACCAATTGGGAATCCAAGACTCAGAGATCAAGCACTTGAAATGGTCCTTACCCATCAGAAGTGCTTGTAGTCCCATTTCTTCTTAGGCTCACTGTTACCATAAAGGGTACCAAACTTTCTTTAGCCCCATCATGTCATACATTGAGCTATAACACCTATATTAAACATGAAGGAAACAGCATGGGAAATGTGCATGCATTCTTTACCTTGGCTCTGAGCTCCTAGGCATCCTTCCAGGGCAAAAGGAAACTCCTCAGATGTGATTCGCCCGTGCAAGGGGTCTCAGATTAGAGGGCATCCGTCTTTTTCATTTGGAGAGTATGTTTGGGTTCCATTTTTTATTTTCACTACAGTCTTTTTAATCATGTGGGGCGGCAGAGTCTGCTTTAGAAAGATTCCATTGATGCTGCAGGCATTGCTTAAGGTAGTGGCTGGCCACCCAGATCATCACTGCCCTCATGAATATTAGGGACAGAGTTGAGGTGGAGGTGGGCATTAATGATGTGTCCCTTCCAGAATCACCCTCCTGACACCAGCTCCTTCCAGTGGCTTGTTCTCTGGCCACTCCCCTCTCTGCCAGGGTGGAGGGAGGGGGCTAAGGAGAGGGGGCCTTTACTCCCCTAGATGCATCTGCCTCAGACCCAAAAAATTCTGGGTAGAGGGGTGAAAAAGGGTCTTTTGGTCTGAGCCCCTCGCTCAGGAAAGGATTAAAGTTTGCCTTGAAAGTGATTCCCAAATGAGTTTCCATATAAAGAGAGGAAGCTAGGCTGACAGGACTAGTAGATACTGATGTTTGCCTTGCAGCTTAGGCTGGTATCCCAGCCCCCAGCCCCTGTCTGTAGTTCACTGCCTGTGAACTGGGTCATTACCCTGCAAAAAGCACACTTTTATTTCTTGTGTTTTCTGCGTCTGTTGCAAAGCATCCGTTTGTTAGATGTAAACGTTTAGAGCATACCACAATTCTTTGCAATCATATTTTGTAAGTTCCTTTTATTTTTTTTTAATAGACTGGTAGCCTCAAAAAATGGAAGTGGCCCTGGCCTCTCTGGCTGTCAGAAAGGCCAAGAGAAGAGGAAGAGGAGGGGAGGGTGTGGCAGTAACAGTCACAGCACGGCTAACATACACTGAGCACTGTTTTTATGCCAGTCACTGCCGAGCATCCCAATTTAATCCATGTTAATTAGCACAATAATTAACAGGTACTCATTTATTTAATTCGCACCTATAAGGTAGGTGTTTCACAGATAAGGAAACTGAGGCACAGCTGGTAAGTGGCTGTGTATCAAACTTTACTGGAAGGTTGGAGAGCAAACGGCAATGACAAGGTGTGAAGGGAATAGTCTGACATGACTTGAAAGCTTTGTGGTTAAGGGGAAATAGCATCTAAGAGGTTAAATCCCTCACAAAGGGATCTTCCTCCCTGGAAGCCCTAGAGCAGGGGGCGGGAATCTTTTTGGCTGAGCGAGCCATGAACGCCACATATTTTAACATGTAATTTCGTGAGAGCCATACAATATGTTTAACACTAAATACAAGTAAATGTGTGCATTTTATGTAAGACCAACACATTTAAAGTACAATAAGTCTCTGAATTCTTTTTAATAACGTTGTTATGTTGTTGCTAACCAATGATGAATACAGTACTTCTTACCATTAATGCGACTTCTGGTGCTGCATGGTTTTGCTGATGGCTTTGTAGTCTGGTTGATACGTGGTAAGGTTAATCTTCATGCAGGCGTTGAGACTTCCATCTGTTAAACGTGATCGTAGGTGGGTCTTAACATTCTTTAGATGTGAGAAAGACTGCTCACATGCATATGTAGAGCCAAACATTGTCAGTACAGCAATACTCACACGCTGCAGTGTGTGGTATGTGACGGGAAGCGCGTTCCAAGTTTTGACAATCAGTTGGTTTGTGGGCTGAAGGTTTTTCATTTCTCCCCACTTGTGTTTGCTCGCCAACTCCACTTGCTGTCACGCAAGTCTTTCCAAATCTTCATTCAGTGACTTGAACTTATTCACCCACATGCCTGAGGCCTTCACGTCAGCAACTTGTAGCTCACAATCTCTGACAGAGACACGAGGGATGTAACTCAGGTTGGAGCTGTCCACTGTACACTCGTGTGGATGGGGGATGAACTTAAAAAGATGAGTGCACTCACGTAATTCTCCAAAGCGCGCTTTGAATGACTGCAGGAGATTAGATGTGAAGCCCGCTAGCTTCTGGAGATCAAGATGTTGAGCAGGGTCACTTGCTGTGCATGCATCTTTAAAACAGTTTTTCAAAGTGTTGTAAACGACCTGTTTCAATGTCGGTGATGAAGAGTTCCAGCTTGTTTTCAAATGCAAACACTGTTTGTTGAAGGGATAAGACTGTATTTCCAATGCCTTGCATTTTCACATTGAGCTGGTTCAGATGTTCAGTCATGTCCATGAGATAGTAGAACTTCAGGAGCCACTGAGTGTTAGCTAACTCAGGATGCTTGACGTTCTTCATTTCAAGAAAAGTCCCGATTTCGCTCAAACAAGCTGCAAAACAGCTGAGCACCTTCCCTCTTGACAACCAATGCACAGTGCTGTGCAGAAACAGACCAGGATAATTATTCCCAACTTCATCCAGCAGTGTTTTAATTTCTTTTTATTTATTCATTTTAGAGAGGAGACACAGAGTGAGAGAGAGAGAGAGAAAGAGAGAAAGGGGGAAGGAGCTGGAAGCATCAATTCCTATATGTGCCTTGACCAGACCAGTGCTGGGTTTTGAACTGGCGACCTCAGTGTTCCCAGGTCGACACTTTATCCACTGCACCACCACAGGTCAGGCCCAGCAGTGTTTTAAACTGCTGATCATTTAAAGCTCGGGCAACAATAAAGTTGACCACCTGAATGACCGGCGACATCACCTCACCAAGCTGTTTGCCACACATCTGAGCACAAAGCACCTCCTGATGTAGGATGCAGTGAAAACTTAGGATGGGTCTCTTTTCATGTTCATGAAGAAGCGCTACAAATCCTCTGTTTTTCCCCACCATGCACGGAGCACCATCAGTACACACTGAAATAAGTTTATCCATTGGTAGATTTTTTTCTTTAGCGAACTCAGTGAAAGACTGGAATAAATTCTCCCCTCTTGTTGTCTCTTTCATAGGCAAAACAGCAAGACTTTCCTCACGTAGTGTGTCACCCACAGCATACTTTGCAATCATGCTGAACTGGGATAAATGGCTTACATTTGTTGACTCATCCAAAGTGCAAGAAAAGAATGGTGCTGCATTTATGTCCTTCACTTGTGTTGCCTCAATTTGATTTGCCATCATGAGGGTACAATCGTGAACAGTTCTTGCCGACAGAGGCATGTCTTTTATTCGTTTGATTATCTTGTCTTTATCCAAAAAGTCAAAAAGTTCATTGGCAACATCAAGGATGAATGTTTTAACATACTCCCCATCTGTGAATGGCTTTCCGTTTCTCACAATTGCTAAAGCACCAGCAAAGGTAGCCGAATTCAAGTCACCTCGTTTGGTCCAAACGTGGAGTTGCTGCTGACTAGCTTGCACTCTGCACAGTAGCTCTTGACATGCTTTCTTCCTGCTGTCCCCGCTGAATATTTTGATGCAAATGTAGTATGGCGTGTGTCAAAGGGCCGCTTTATATTTGGCCGTTTCATCGATGCAATTTTATCATTGCATATTAGACACACTGCAGAACCTGCTCTCTCCACAAAGGCGGATTCCTCTGTCCATTCCTGCTAAAAAGTATGATACTCCTCATCATTTTTTCTTTTAGCCATCTTCTTCATCAAAAGGGTTTCTGCAATTAGCTAGCTGACTACTTGACTGAAAGAAGGGAAGTTTACTTCCTGACCTCACAATGACCCGTGCACCTGTGTACGTTATGCATTATCTAATAAAAATTTGGTATTGTCCCAGAGGACAGCTGTGATTGGCTCCAGCCACCCACAACCATGAACATGAGCAGTAGGAAGTGAATGGATTGTAATACATAACAATGTTATATATTTTTAACGTTACTGTTTTTTTTATTAAAGATTGTCTGCGAGCCAGATGCAGCCATCAAAAGAGCCACATCTGGCTCTCAAGCCATAGGTTCCCGACCCCTGCCCCAGGGCCTGACCTTGTCCCTGGATCCTCACATTTCCTGTAAGAGTACTGCCTTCCTCTCTAACACCCTCTGGCAAATTCTGCCCAAGAACAGCAAGGCGTCCCTTTTCCCCACCCAGGGGATATGTTCACCATGGGCGAAAAATCCCAAAGTCTGAGTTACTTAGCCCAGAATAATACTCAGTGGGGGTTCAGGGGGTAGTAGGGGAGAGCGTCATTGGCACGCCAGGTGTTTGGTCCTCTTTGGTGGCCCTCTGACATCGTAGGTGGAAGTTAAAGATCTTTAGTCTATCTCTGTCTGTCAATAACTGTTGGGTAGACTCGTATCTTCCAAAGATTAACATTAACTGTCAGAGGAAGTTAAGTCTAAACTAACTCATAGGGATGTAGAGAATCACCCCGCAATGCTTCATTATTTGCAAATGTATCTTACTCAACTGTGGCGTTAGTATGATTCGGTATAACTGGTTTGCTGTCTCCCTCCCTTCCAATTGGGCTCCTTTGGGCAAAGCACCTTCCTCTCCATAGCTGCCCGGGATGAACAGGCGTTGGGTGGGTAAGGGTCTGAAGGCTTAGGCCTTCCAGCTTCCAACAATGTAAATAAGGTCATCCAAGACTATTTTTAATTTCCTCTACATTCTAAGGGGTCAGTAAAAGACTGTGGTGGATATTCCTTGGTCTCATTTCAGCCCAGCACCAAAAGTATTTATTAAGAGTCTCCTGAGGGCCTGAAGGCTATTAAACACTGTGTAACTACTTTCTTTGAGCCAAGTACCAGGACCTGGCCCTTACCCAGCTAAGTGATGAGAAATTTTATCTGAATGTTTTATTATATAGTAAACATTACTTAGGCCTGGCCCCAAGCAGAGGGATAAATTGGTACTATAAACAATTCACAGGCAGTTTTTAGAATGAAAGCTCGTAATGCTCAGAATAACAACTTAAGTTGTCCAAAGTACTTTTATACTTACCACATTGTTTCAATCTCACAATAACACAGAAAGGTCATTAGACTTGGCATTATTACCTACATTCAATAGACCAGGAAATTGAGACTCGGAGAGTTTAAGTGATCGGGCAAGGTCACTCAGCTAGCTAATTAATCACGGATTAAAGCTTGCTTTTTGACATCCTAGTCCAACTGCAAAGCATTTCAGTTATTCCCCCTAATGTATAGTTCTATAGTTTAATCACTGTGATGGTTAACTTTATGTGTCAACATGACGGGGCTAAGTGCTATCCAGATAACTGGTAAAATACTGTTTCTGGCTGTGTCTGTAGGGATGTTTCCAGAAGAAATTATCATTTGGATTGGACTGTGGTGGGCATCGTCCAGTTAGGGGAGGGCCTGAAGAGAACAAAAGGGCAGAGAAAGGGTGAATACACTCCCTCTCTCTATGAACTGGGATAGCCATCTTCTCTCAGACATCAGTACTCGATTCTCTGGCCTTTGGACTTCTGCCATCCCCTCTACCACCTCTTCCGGTGGGTTCAGTGTTTTGTTAAAAATACACATTTGAGATACTGGAGTGATCTCTGAAACAAAAGCACTTAAATGGGAGGAGACAGAGGTCTGTGTGTAAATGAGGTGCCAGCAATAAGTCTAATCGTTGTTGACATCAGAGATAACTTCTGAGAGTTATCATCGATTGGTTTTCTTATTATTATTATTCATTTTTAGAGAGGAAAGAGAGAAAAAGGAGAGAGAAGGGGGGTGCAGGAAGCATAAACTCCTATATGTGCCTTGACCAGGCAATCCCAGGGTTTCAAACCAGCAATCTCAGCATTCCAGGTCAATGCTTTATCCACTGCACCACCCCAGGTCAGGCTCAATTTATTTTCAACAAAGTACCAAAGCAGTTCACTGAGCAAAGAATAATATTTTTTTTTAATTTTTATTTATTGACTTTAAAATTTTTTATATTGATTACAGTGAGAGAGGGAGAGAGAGAGAGAGAGAGAGAGAGAGAGAAATATCGATCTGTTCCTGTATGTGCCCTGACCGTTATCAAACTGTAAACCTCTGTGCTTCAGGATGATGTTCTAGTCAACCGAGATATCCAGCCAGGGGTTGTTAATTATTGATTCTTTAAAGAGAGAGGTAGAAGGGAAGAGAGAGAGAGAAACATAAATTTATTTTTGCACTTATTTGTGTAATGTATTCATTGGTTGATTATTGTTTGTATCCTGACCAGGGATCAAATCCACAACCTTGGTGGGTTTGATGCTTTAACCATCTGAGCTACCAGGGCTAAGAAAAATCTTTTCAACAAATGATGCAGGGACAACCAAATATCCATATGAAATGAATAAAGTGGGACCCCTACCTCACACCATATACAAAAATTTACTTAAAGTAGATCAAAGATTTGAATGTAAGAGCAGAAACAACAAAAGTATTAGAAGAAAATATAGCAGTAAATCTTCATGACCTTGGATTAAGAAATAGTTTCTTAGGTAAAACACCAAAAGCACAAATAACCAAAAAATAGACAAACTTCATCTAAATTAAAAGAAAAAAATGCTTCAAAAGATACCATCAAGAAAGTGAAAAGACAACTCACAGAATGGGAGAAAATACTTGCAAATCACATATCTGTTAAGGGACTTTTATCCAGAATATATAAGAACTTTTATAACTTAACAATAAAGAGACAATTCAATTGAAATATGGGCAAAGAATTTGAATAGATAATTCTTAAAAAATACACAAATAGTAAAGACTGCAAATACATAAAAAGATATCCAACATCACTAACCATCAGAGAAATACAAATCAAAACCACAATGAGATACCACTTCATACCTACTAGGATGGCTATGATTAAGTACAAAAAAGGATGTGGAGAAATTGGATCCTTCATACATTGCTAGTCCAAATGTAAAATGGTGCAGCCACCTTGGAATACATGCTGGCAGTTCCTCAAAAAGTCAATTACCATACGACCCAGTAATTTCATTCCTAGGTATATACTCGAGAATTGAAAACATCCATCCACATAAAAGTTTGTACACAAGTGTTCATAGCAGCATTATTCAAAGTTGTGGAAAGGTAGAAGAAATGTACGTCATTCAAATGTACATTAACTGATGTGTGGATAAACAAAATACGGTACATCTATGCAATGGAATACTCAGCTATAATAAAGAAATGAATGACTGATGTGTGCTACAAATCAATGAACCTTGAAAACATCATGCTTACTGTAAGCAGCCACATATTGTATGACTCCACTTATATGAAATGTCCGCAATAGGCAAATCCAGAGTGACAGAAGGTACATAGTGATTGCCCGGGGATGGGAGCGGAGAGGAAAGGAGAACAAATGGTAATGAATTCAGGTTTGGGGGAGATGATGATTATGTCCTGCAATTAGGGAGATGGCTGCATACCTTATGAATATACTAAATATCAATGCATTCACATGATAAAAGAGTAAATATTATGGTATGTGCATTATATCTCAATTTAAAAAAAGAAGAACCCCCCAGCTTCTCACAGGTGCTACATTAAGGGAACCAAATAAATCATTTGATTCAGTGCTCCTAAATCCATCATCAGGGAGCCAAGCAAGAAAAGAACAAAGCTCAGAAAATCACCAGGGAGCTCAGCCTGGTTGTTCTGCGTCTGAAGTATTCTAGCAGCACTCCATGAACGCCCCACAGAATTTGCATTCATGCTTAATGCCAGGACTAGACCCAAACTGAAACTGTGGCCTTAGGGCCAAGCTGGTCTCGTTCTCAGTAACCTTCAGCATGCCGTCTTTCAGGTGCTTCCTCTGTGGTATCAGAACGAAAGAAAGTCAAGCTGATAACTGGTTCTCGGAGAATGACACTCAGTTCAATTCAGCACATTTCATTGAGCACTTAGAATATGCCAGACACTTGCGAGGCCAAGGGAATCAGCCATGATCAGGATGGACACTCCCTCCCTGGATGACACTTACAATCTAATATGGCAAGTGAATAATAATAGTAATAATAGAAAAGCTGGTTCTTCTTCAATGGCCAACCCATCCCCTGGCCATTCGATGGACTTTTTTGACCTGCTTTACACTCTGGAGAGGGGTGCTTGGCCTCTGTGAATTGCATCACCCAGGCTCCCTGGTAATGGCAGGAGATCAGGCAGCAGGAAAAGAGTGATCAGGGTATTTCTCCTGCTGTTCTCTCCCTGCCTCCGCACCAGGATTCTGGCAGTAGATTTCAAATATTCCATCTCCCATAGGAGGGACCTCCCTCCATAGTGCCAGATGTCACTGGAAATTCTATTTCCTCCCACTGTCTTTTCATACTGAGGCGTGTGCGGGTAGCACAGAGTGGAGGCAAGCCACTTCCGCCAGGCTCTGATCAAATAGAAGAGTTGTGAGCAAATAAATGGGGTTGTTTCTTTCAAGTCACTGAGTTTTGGGGCAGTTTGTTACCCAACAATAGATAACTGAAACTGATGGTCATGGCTCCTCATCACTGCTGGCCCCAGTTGCCTCGACAACCTTATTAATTAATATCTTTAACCTTGACCTTGCCTCCGTCAATGGTCAGTTTACTTCATTCTCTTGATTTAAACCCTTTTGAGCTCTGTTTTCTGCATTGAGTTCTGCTTTAATACAACAAGTAAGTAAATAAAGAAGACAATCACAGATTCTCGTTGGCATCACAAGGACAATGAGCAGGCTACGATAGGGAATGACATAATAGGGACTTCTTCTGCATAGCTGAAGTCGAAGAAAAACAAATGAGACTAGCTCCTTCCCTGCCACGCATGCCCTGCATCTCCCAATTTACTGGAAAGTGCAGTTTTGAGGGGTGTGTGCCGTACCAATCAAGAAGAAACAGGACTGAAAAATGGGGGACATGTTCCAAGAGACTTTGGGAGAAGTATGAAAGCATTGATTTACCTCTGAAGTACTTTGAAGTTCAGGAAACATATTTTTTATGACTCCAATGGGCAAAAAGAATCAAAAGAGCAATAACTTCTAGTGCTGGGGAGGATGTGATAAAATGGGCTTTTCAATAGATTGCTTGGGGGAGAGTGAGAACTGTTATAATCTCTTTGGTACAAACTCTGCCCATATCCAATTAAATAAAGAAACCCATATCCTTCCCTGTTCCCACTTTTGAGCATCTACACACCACGTGTACAGACAGATACACAAAGATGGATTTTATTGCAACACTCTTTGCAGTAGCAAAAGCAAGAAGTTTAAACAACCTGACTACCCATCAGAAGAAAAACGATTCAATAAATGATGGTATGTTTATATTAAGGAGTTACACTAATATTAAAAAGAATGGGTCAGATCTGTATTTAGTGAACTAGTGGGCTCCCCATAATATATTATTAAGCAGATAGTTTAAAAAGCAAGCATCATACAGCATAATGTTAAAATCAAACCTATAAAAGGGCACATGTATTTGTTTATATTTGTGTGAGCACAGAGAGAGTGTGGGAAAGTACACACTGAGCTTTTAACAGCTTTTTCCACCTCAGGCAACAACAGTTCTAATTTATTTCACCTTAGGGTAATTTTTCCTGTTCTAGAATTATATATGAATGGAGTCCTAACATTTTGTGTCTGGCTTCTTTTGTTCACTATTTTGTCCATGGAATTCATCCAGGTTGCTGCATGTATATATTACCACTTCATTCCTTTTTGTTGCTGGGACATATTTCATTCAAACGATGTACCACAATCTGCTTGACCACATCCTGTTGATGGACATCTGGGTTGTTTCTAGATTTGGACTATTGTGAATAAAGGTGCTATGAACATTCTTGCCTAAGAATTCTGACACAGTTTTCCAATTGAATTTATGGGTCAAAGGGTAGATATATGTGAGTATATACGTATGTATTTTACTTTTGTAATAAAAAACTAACAAAAACATTTCAGAGAAAATAAATTTGAAGAACGGGAACGCATCTGTATTTTAAAATATAATAATACTTGCTTTCTTTTTCTCTGGCTCCTCCCCTGTCAGTAGGTATTTGGTCTTGTCAGATCTTAGGCTTCCCAGGTCAACTCAGCAACCCACTAACTTTTCAGGGTGAATCATCAAAGACAGGGAAATTCTAATGTTCTACTTTCTCAAGAGGAACTAGATTTAGATATCACCCACCAGAAGCCATAGATGGAAGTGATAATTCAAGAGAACTGCTAACACACAGAAAAAGCACCTTCCACAGACAGAAAGCACTTGCAAACAAAACAAAGCAAAACTCATGACACTCCTTTTCTATAACAACAAAGTGTCACCAGAGTAGGGACTTAGCACTAAAAAGAAAAAAGGAGCCCGTTCTGAAAGTAGTCAAATCAACACATCAAGAGAGTAGCAGAAGTAACCTCACCACACGGGAAGGTTTACAAACAAATAAGCAAACCTTGGTCTATTCCAAATCTAAACTGAAAGTCCAAGATGCTACAAAAATCCAGTCAACATCACAAAGACTTCTTTTTAGGGAAGATTGGCAGGAATATACATATATTTTTAACTGTTAAAAGTACCACATGCTGTCAGCGAGAGATTTTAGGGGTCCCTACTATGTGATGGCCCACCACCACCCTTTCTTCTCAGAACTGGTTTTGAGTCTTAACCCACAGGAGAGTCACAGTTCTGGTCTTTCTTCTGGGAGACAACTGTTTGGACTAGGGATGGATCCTTGAGGGGTCAAGTTTGGGTTCTATGTGCCAGGGAAGCCACCTGAGTATTTTGTGCAAGCAGTAACACGGTCCCATTTAGGATTCAGAAGGATCTTGGAGGAAGAATTTAGGAAGTTTTTGCATACTTCAGATGAGAGGTGATCATGGTTGACAATGAAGGAGAGAAATAAGTCCCCTCAATATCTACAGGCCTGGGAGGGGAGCACAGGTGTCTGAAGGAGCCGACATGTTGGAAGGCCTGGAAGACGGGGCGTCATAAAGACTAAGAGAGCAGGGAGATTGAGGAGGAAGAAGTAGTCAGCTGTGGCTGGAGAAGTCACGAAGAGAAGCCTGTTTGTGGAGAAGGCGGCCCTCTGTAACGGGAGCAGAGGAACAGGGCTCGAGCTGGAAGATGAAGTGACAAGGAAGTGACTATAGCACGATTATCGCAGCTTCTTGTTGCACTTCAGATAAAAATCTAAAAGGCCACGTCCTTAGCTTGACGTACCAGTCCCTCCATGGTGTAGGACTCCTTGCATCAGTCAAAGTCCCAGCAGCAAACACTGGCCCACTCAGCATTTAGCTGGAGAGCACACCACAAAGGGACAGGTCGCAGCAGTGCAGGCACCGGGAGGAAACAAACAATGGCGGGGCAAGCTCCTGGGGGTAGCATCAGGGCAGAGAGAGCCCAAGCTATGGAAGGCAGACTGCTGACACCAGCAGTGGCCACAGAGGGGCTCCGCTACTGCCAGAACCATGTTCGCAAAGCAGGGGCACAGGGGAAAGAAACATCCACCTTCTGATGCCACCTCACAACATTGACTGAACCCAGCAGGAAGCCAGAAGCCAGGAGAATGCAGGTCATGGAGTCTCTCAAGGTCAGGAGGGAACAGAGCGAGGCTCGCCTCCCCGGCTCGTCTGGGACTCTTTCACCCCCCACCCCTGGAGTCACCGGGCCTCCTCTCACATCCTGGAACACGCTGAGCTACATTCTAGCTCAGGCCTTGGCCAAGCTGTTCTCTCGAGCCGGAATGTTCTTTCCCTCTCTACCTCATTAACCTGAAATGATCTTTCCACCTTCATCGTAAATGTCACCTTCCCAAAGTGGCTTTCCCTGGCCCTTGCCCCTCCCTGACCTGAATGAAATGCCACTGTCATACTCTCTACAGCATCCTGTTCTTTTCTTCCATTGAGTTCATCATACTTGCAGGGCTAGATTGATTCATCAAGGTGACATTTGTTTAAAATCCGTCTCCTCCCTCAAACTGTCAACTTCATGGGAACTGGCATTGTGTCGGTTTTTCACAGAATACTTCTTGGCAGTGGGGTAAGTGCCCAAATACATATTTATTTAAAGATTTAATGCACCTGTTCTAACACCTCCTCCCACACTGCCCATGGGCTCTGGACATCATGAACAGGTTAGCAATGATAATAGATCTTATTTAATCAGTCTCTGTTACATATCAAGCACTGTGCTAGACCTTTAATGTATGTCCTCTCATTCACTCCTCACAACAGCCCTATTCTTATCAGCCCCATTTTCTCAACAAAGGTGCAAAGGTCTGAGAGGTGAAGCAACCTACTCAAGGTCATACAGCTACACGGTGTGAACCAAGGTCCGAGGACAAGACAGCTGATGCTCTGACCTCTCCTCTGCACTGTACCGCCTCCTTAAATATCGCGCTGTGGTTCCTGTTTGTCTGTTTATACGTCTATCTTCCATGTTAGACTGAAAGCTTCTTGGGTAACAATAGATTTTAGTCATCTTTTAACCCTACTGCACGTTGCAGATGTCAATAAACATGGAATACTGACTCCTTCCCACCAGGAAGGCATGCTGAATGACCCCCAAGTCTTTAGTCAAGTTCATTGTGTTTATTAAAGAACAGAGATCTGTCCATCAGACGCCCACTGCAGAGAGCTTTCCCTCTAGGGCAAAATTCTGTGAATGAACTGATAGAATTCGAACATAGGCAGAGCCTCCATGTGAACTCTGAATGCCTGGGGCTTTCCCAGACACCTGACCTTATCCAGAAAGCCCTGCATCAGAAACCAGCCAGCCCATCCTGACACCCACCCATTCACTCCTGAGTCAGACTTGACTATGAAGGATCAGCTCCCACAGTCACACACTGCCTAGTTGCTTGGGTGGCGGCACCTTGGCTTCCTGTGAATAGAGGTTTTAGGGGCCTAGACGCTAGGAGCAGCAGCTCGTCAACGCTGGGCTCGCCTGTGGCCAGAGGAGAGGAGGACAGAGCATCCCAGGAGGCAGGGAAATGATGCCGGGAGCACCTCGGCCTCCATCTCTCTTCCTGCAGCTCCTGCACATTCTCGCAGAAGGACTGCAATGTGTCAGCCCTTCAGAGCACCTACCAGGCTGTGAGAACAGGTTCTCCAGAGCCAGCCGACAGCCCGGAAAGGGGATGGAAGTCCGTGGAGAGGAGGAGCTCAGCTGTCAGCAGAATAGTCCGCGAGGGCCCGCGCGCTGCCGCTTTATGGGCTCACCTGCTGCTCGGTGATGCAACCTCCATGCGAATCGTTTTCCTTTTGCTCTCTCCATCCCAACTTTTGTGGAGTTCAGACCTTGAAAGTAAAAAGGATGGTGTCAGAGCAAAAAGGAGCTTGTGCCCATCAATCCAGGGCACCCCCAGCCCTGGCAAAATCACATCAGAGGTTTTTTTAAAATACAGATTCCTAGTCCCCACCTTAGACCTACAGGAGGAAACAAGGGCTGCATTTTTTTTTATTTGTCTGCTGGGGTGTGACTTTCTTCCAAATTTCTTCAGAGAACCTGTCTTTCCCACTCCATGTGAGACTCCTAAAGCTACCAAATCGGTAATACCTGTCTCCCTACAAGTGACTGGCCCATAGGTAGCCACATGGCCAAAACTGGGCCAATTAGAGCCATTCCCTGTGGTATTGGGCTCAGAGGAGGGAAGACAAAGTACCTCTTCCCACTTGGTTGTCTAACAGGAAAAATGGTACCTAGTTCCCAAATGGCGGTGGCCCTATTACCTGACAGCTAGGAGAAAGCTAGCTGCAATAAAGACAAATAAGAATTGGAAATTTCCAGGCCCTGGACGGTTGGCTCAGCAGTAGAGCATCAGCCCAGCATGTGAAGGTCCCGTGTTTGATTCCCAGCTGGGGCACACAGGAGAGACGTCCATCTGCTTCTCCACCCTTCCCCCTCTCCTTCCTCTCTATTTCTCTCTTTCCCTCCTGCAGCCAAGGCTCCACTGGAGCAAAGTTGGCCTGGGTGCTGAGGACGGCTCCATGGCCTCTGCTTCAGGTGCTAGAATGGCTCCGGCCACAAGGGAGCAACACCTCAGATGGGCTGAGCATCACCCCCTGGTGGACACACTGGGTGGATCCCGGTCGGGCATATGCAAGAGTCTGTCTGACTGCCTCCCTGCTTCTCACTTAGGAAAAAGAAAAAAGAAAAAGAAAGAATTGGACATTTCCAACATTTGCTATGTTCCTGAGTAAAATTGAATCTCTGAACTTTCCCCATTTCTTTTTGTCAACCAACTTCCTTGTTCTGCTTAAACCTAGTTTTTTGATTTCTGTTACTTGTGACCAAAAATATAGCGAATAATACACCTATTGAATCAGGAACTCAAGGACTAGGACAAAACCATTTGAAATTTTTAAGAGTGTCTAATTATTTCTGATGTATGGCAAGGTTAAGATACTCTGATAAACAAAACCTCTCAGTTTACAAGGAAAAAAAATAAGATCCACACAAGAGGTTTATTATTAATAATGAAATAGAACTTAGTGAGCATTTACTTCATGCAGGACCCAATGTGAAGTGAGTTATAGAAATTATTTCATTTGATCCTCAGCATATCGCTTTGAGTCTACTATGTTTACTATACCTAGTCACTTGTCTGTTATCTGTATATCTATAAATTGTAAATGTCATCTATACATGTATATCTACCATCTAGCATATTACCTGGAACATAGTAAGAGCTTACTATATACTTGTTGAATGTTGAATAAATTTTACATATTGATACAAT
Organism: Rhynchonycteris naso; assembly: GCA_037038555.1. NCBI lineage: Eukaryota > Metazoa > Chordata > Mammalia > Chiroptera > Emballonuridae > Rhynchonycteris > Rhynchonycteris naso. Next base: position 116,074,442 of record CM073003.1, on the reverse strand, counting down.
TACTATTATTATCAGGAGTAGTAATGGTAGTAGTTACAGCATCACTACCATTTACTGGGTTTTTATTTTGTGTTAGGTACTGTTTCAAGCTTTATAAAAAGCATTACCTTGTTTAATTGTCTGAAAAAGCCTTTAAGGTAGGTTTTTAGTCTCTCCCATTGTGGTGAGGAAACCGAGCCACAGAGATGCTGAGTATTTTTCCCAAGGTCACGCACTAGGAAGGAGCACAATTAAAATACAAACCCAGAATCTGGCTGCAGAGTCCTAGTTCACCACCACTAAGCTATGCCGGTTTACGTAACTTATCCAGAACGACCAAGCTACTGAACAGCAGATGCAGGATTTGGGTCCAGGTTGGTCTGATCAGAATCTGCACTTTTGAACCACCACCTTATACTTCCTCTCTGAGGCTGTCTCAGTTCTTGGTAGTCCATATAAATGGTTCTTCTGGGGTCATGTAAAATGTAATCTGCGTGGTTCTGTGGCAACCCTCTAATTATGGTTAAAAACTGAGTGTCCTGAATTTTAGAGAATATAAACAATATAAATGGAGCCAGAGCTGCCATGCCAGGGGAACTAACTGCCTTGCACGTTTTATACCTCAAACCCTGGAATGTTAAAAACAGGACAAAAATAAACTTTGAACTGGGCCTAAGCAATCTTGTTCCCCAAAGAACCACTTGCCAAGCTAAAAAAAAAAGCAGTTTTTATAACTACTGGACCGAAAATGTAAAACATTGTTTAGAATTAACACCACTGTTATCTTATGTGCACCCGTAGAAATGGCTTCCTTCTATTGATATAATTGTTCCCTTTACCCTTCTTATAAATACCCATGCCCTTTGTCTCCTAATCAGAACATTATTTGGACTTCTGCCTGAATAAATGGTCCCCAACCAGCTATTCTTTGATCTCAAATAAACACTTGTTTGCCTTTCACTTTGAAAAGCCCTTTTTATTTTTAGGTTAGCAAGAGGAGCAGTCAAGTGTGATGAAAAATCAAGAATCATTAAGCTGAATACTGAAACCGAGGTACAGCTGCTTGCCTGTTGTGGTATTTTGGGTACTGCAGGAAGCAGAAGCCAAGACCTATGGAGAAGTGCGGGAGATGTACCGAGGGCAACACCTATGAAGGGTTATGGAGGAAGGGGACAAGACTGGGTGGGCAGAGCCTCAGAGGACAAGGAAGTCCCGCACCTGTCAAGGGAGAGAGGGAAGACCGCACGAGTGGGGGGTGCCTCTGAGTGAAGGGGCGCTCTGCGGCAATGTGGGCAGTCCAGGGCAGTGCTGGCCTGATAGACGAGTCCAGCCTTGGGCAGAAACGGCCCAGCTCCAGCACACCTTGGCTGGGAGTAGCCCAGTGCGAGCATGGCCTCGGCGTTAGCGCTGTGGCTGATATCCAAGGAGTGGCTGCTGGAGCCTGTTGGCCATCCACACCCCTCATACTGTTTCTCTCAAAGACAGATTTGGGTGGTGCCTCCCCAGGGCTGCCGCACCTGTGTGCCATGAGTTACACTCCTCCGAAGGAAACACCAAGGGGCCAACCACATCATGTCCACAGTCAGTGTCTGTAACTGCCCCTCGTATATAAGTAACACAGTTGGGTGCAGCCAAACCTTGTTTAGGTTGACCTCATGCTAAGTGTCAGCTCATCTAGTGAAAAATACTGTATGTTTTCCTGGAGAAAGATGGGGGAGGCATTTTCTCATTTATTTTTCTACCTGGGACACATTTAAATTGCCACAAGGAAGTTATCACAGAAACTGCTCCCAAACTTACAAGATAAAAGGTTTTTAAAAATAAAACACTTTGCTGACATGTAAGTGATTAGTCTTTGTGACCACTTTTTAACAAACACTCTTTGTCTGTTTCTTCATTTGGAGCTTTCTGGAATCAAAGGTGGACAGACAGGTTTTTCGGTGTTCCATGCTAGATGGCCCTGAACAACTGTGACAACACCACGGGTCTAGACGCCTCCAAACTTGGTGGTGGGCAAGCAAAGTAGACAATGAACGTGGTACTCTCTGGGTAAATCTGGTGTAGCTGACTGAATTGCTACGAACGAGCAAATCGGCCCAGAGCTGGGAAGGTGGTTATTTTTAAGCCCTGCCCATTCTGCTGGTGCACCCTGGACCCGTTTGTTTGTAAGTTAACTTGCTGAGCTCTTATTTATGCAAAGTAGTCTCTCTTATCTCCTCCTGCCACATTCTATCCTTTGAATCTTGGGCTTGTCGGTCCTTTGAACAGGAAACACAAACTTTTCATTTGAAAGTCCAGTTTCTTATCTCCGCTCATCTTTACCTGCCCCTCCCACCCACCTCTCCAACTCACTTCAAGACTGCCTTTGTCAGGCATTCCTACCTGGACAAAGCTCTGAGATAGCTTGGTCCAGATTTCTGCTTTTAGTGCTTTTCTGCCTGGCAATTCTTTCAACTTGCTTTTCTCTCAGGCCTTTATCCCAAAGCCTTATTGAAACCCTTTTCAAAGCAGCTTCCAGGAATTAAGTGGATATAACAAGAACAGGGGACTTGACCTGAGGAACCAGGGGTCAGAGGTTCTGGGTTCTTGATTTGGGATCCTTGCTACCTAGCTTTCTGATGAAGCACTTCACTTTTCCTTTGTGAATCAGACTTTGTTCCTTTCACCAGGAATTCTTTCATTTTACATCTTTTTTTTTAATGGCCAGTTCCTTTCTGTCGTTCAAATTTCAGCTTAAATATAATGTTCTCAACGATGCCCTAAATACACTCTAATGTTATTTTCCTCTAAAGTCATTCTCTGTAACATTATCATGCTTTTTTCAAGCTTTCTAACTGTATTGTCTTAAATCTTCCCTTGATTATTTTGTTTCCTCTAAAGACCTTTACGATGCCAGAGAGATGGGGCCTTGTCTATCTTATCCCAGGCTGCATTACTCACTCCTGGCACATAGAGGATGCTTGATAAATATTTGTAGAATGAAAAGAACTGTAAAAATTAAGCAATTGGACCAAATGAACTTTCTAAGATTGTTTACAGCTTTGAGATGAACATCATTGCCCTGGCCAGTTAGCTTAGTCAGTTAGTGCGTTCTTCTGAAACACCAAGGTTGCAGGTTCAATCCCTGGTCAGGGCATATACGACCAATGAATGCACAGCTAAGTGAAACAACAAATGAATGCTTCTCTCTCCTTCTCCTTTCCTCTGTCTGTCTCTGTAAAATAAGTCGTTGAATAAAAATAAATAAATAAGATTGTCAAAAATGAGGAAGTGAAAAATGAAATGCATTGCAAATAAAACACTGAATCCAGTGTGTATAGTTGTGCTTTAAGAATATAAACCTGCCAAGCATGTCATAGTGATTTCTACCATTTGCCATGAGTGTGAACTGAGTTCTAAGCTTTATAATAACGGATCTAACAAGAATATCAGAGGTAGCTGTCTAAAAATGAAATCAACCCATCACAAAATTAGAGTGAAATGGTTTTAGAATACAACCTTTTCAATCTACCGAGATGGAAACTATTCGGATATTAGGAACCGAATACAGTGCTGCCCTGGCAGTAAGAAGTAGATATACAACTCACACTTCCCTATAAACATTTTTTAAAAGATTTTATTTATTCATTTTAGAGAAGGGAGAGAGAGAGAGAGAGAAGGGGAGGAGCAGAAAGCATCAACCCCACGTGTACCTTGACCAGGTAAGCCCAGAGTTTTGAACCAGCGACCTCAGCGTTCCAGGTCTACTCCCTACCCACTCGCCACCATAGGTCAGGCCACTATAATCATTATTAATAACAGCAATACTTCATGTTTGAACCAGTGGTTCTGCAACTTGAACGTAGAGGATATATTAACCCACAGGCTGCTGGGTCGCACCCCCAATTTCTGGTTCTGTCGGTTTGGGAGATAGGGAGAAGGACGGGGAAATATGGACAGTTGGAGAGAAATCACGGCAACCTTACATAACACACCAATTTTTGGTTTAAACCGCCCGCGGGCGAGCAGAGAACTACTAGTTCCGGCGTGCCCCGCGCGCAGCGGGAGGTCCGTCGGGCACTTCCGCTCCACGCAGCGCCTCTGCCCCCGCGTCTCGACGTGTCACCGGCGGCGCCGCGGCCGTGGCTAGAGAAGGAGCCGACTGGGGAGATCGAGGCGTCGGGCGGCAGCGGCGACCCGGCCTGGATCTGCCCCGGCGCGGAAGTGTTCCGGGTCCGTGGGGAGCGGGAGAGGGAGGCAGCGGCCCGGCCCGCGCGGGGCACCATGTTGAACATGTGGAAGGTGCGGGAGCTGGTGGACAAAGCGTGAGTATCGGGGGACAGTTGTGGCAGGGCCCACGCGGGGAGGGGTTCGGGGGTTCCGGGAGCTGGCCCCGCGCAAGAGACGGCCCCCGTCACGCCCCCCGGCCCGGCCAGCCCATCATGGCGGCGGCCCGCTCTCTCCCGGGCCCCGATCCTCGCCCGGATCGGAGAGGCTGGGAAGGGACTCTCTTCGTTCCATACATCCTCTTGGCTCCTTTCGCCCCATACCAGGCCTCCTCACTCTGTTCCAGCCTCCACCCCCTAGGCACAAACCCTTGGCCAGGGAAGGGGGCGGGGTTGCCCAGCGCTGGGTCGCTGCCCCGGCGTAAGCCTGTCTTGGCCCCAGGCTGTGTGATTTGCCTCTTGGGCAGCAGCGGAGGCTGGAGGGTGGGGGACGCTGTGCGCTGGCCCTTGTGTCCCTCCGGGTGTGGTGCAGAGCCCTTAAGTCTGGTCGGGACGGATCCTTTAGTTTACTAGGTTTCTTTTAATTCCTGATGAACCTGGAGTGTTGCAGTGGGTGCTAGTGTAACAAGTGGCCACGGCAGTCAGGCTGAAGTTACCCAAGATGAGACTCATCCTTTGCTTTGTGATTCTTTCTGTTTCCTTTTCCTACACCTTCATTTTTGGAGGGCCGCTTGTTTCATTCAGTTTAATCAATAACTCATTAAGAAACTTCTTCTAAAGAAGAAAACAACCTAGGTTTATATCCTGTTCATCTGCTTTTAACTTCCCTAACAGGTATAATGACTAATATGTAGTTGATATCCTTTTTAAGACTTAAGTGATAACTTTAGTATCTTACTACACTAGGGAAACTTGAACACTTAAATTGACTCTATCTGATGTAACAGTGCTAAGGTCTTCTAGGGAGGAAATAAAGTTTAAGAATTTAACCAATCTCTTCCTTTGGGTTTTCATGAGTAAGCAGTAAGTGTGGTGACAGAAACAGTTCATATGTGCCACCCATCCCACCTAAAATTAGGAAGTACAAATGGCAAAGTGTTAGACTTTCTTGACACCAGAAAAAATAATTCACACTGGCTTCAATACATCAGATGGATCTTAGAGTTCGACCAAATTTTCAAATTTTCTGTGCTACCAAGAAAGCAGTAGAACACCTAAGGAGTGTAGGTTTCAAGAACTGGTTCAAGCACTATAGTCGTGACAGGTTAATTCACCTCAAAGTGCCCCAGTGTTCTCAGGTGCAGTGTAAAAATAATCATAGATGCCTGCCTCAGAATGCTAGATAATACAGTATGTTTAGGTCAGTATACTTTTTTTTTTTTTTTTTTTACAGGGACAGAGAGAGTCAGAGAGAGGGATAGATAGGGACAGACAGACAGGAACGGAGAGAGATGAGAAGCATCAATCATCAGTTTTTCGTTGCCGTTGCGACACCATAGTTGTTCATTGATTGCTTTCTCACATGTGCCTTGACCGCGGGCCTTCAGCAGACCGAGCCACCCCTTGCTGGAGCCAGCAACCTTGGATCCAAACTGGTGAGCTTTTGCTCAAGCCAGATGGGCCCGCGCTCAAGTTGGCGAGCTCGGGGTCTTGAACCTGGGTCTTCCACATCCCAGTCTGACGCTCTATCCACTGTGCCACTGCCTGGTCAGGCAGGGTCAGTATACTTTTGATAACTATAGCAACTCTTCTGCATTGAGAGTGAGATAAACTTCATTAAGAGAAAAGCCCTGTGTTTGAAAAGTAATTTGCTTTAATAATTTTCCTTTATCAACTATTCATTTGACCATTATACCCCCACAAATTTATTTTGGGCCTATTTTGCTACTTGTATACTCTGCTTTTGCTCTCCAAAGATAAAATAAAATCTTGCTTCTTTTCCAGATCCAGGTTCATTGGTTGTTTTTCACATATGGTATAATGACTAGGGTACTATCTTAAATAGTTTTAAAAGTCCAAAAGTTTCTAAGCTGGACAGAAGAAAACCACTAATGAATACCTTGTTGTCTCAGAGGACTAAATTTATGGTATTCAAAAACTTTGAAGAGGCTGTACATTTTTCAGGAGATAAATCAAGGCAATATTCCCGCTGTTGGTGTTCATTTAATTCGTTGTCTTCACTTACGTTGCTAATCTTCTAGTGCTTGAGGTTAAATTTGCTGCATAAGTAGGTATCAAGTCATCTAATAGAAGAGCTGTTATTAAAAAATAAGTTCTACCTTTGTATTACCCAATTAAAATAGAGGCTTGAACCAAGTTATTCAAGATCTTGTATGAATATTGCCACCAAGGACTTTTGAAAGCATTTGTGGGTTACAGACAGATCATATTAAAATTAGAAAATGAGGTTATTGTATTGATGAATACTCAGGATTTAATTTCATCTTTCACTGGCACAAGAGAAATTCTGACCCAGAAATGTAAGCATCTTAGAGAACCAGTACCTGTGGTACTAGGTCCAGTTAGACTGTTCACCTTACATAAATGGAGGTGAAGTGGGTCCCTAGAATGGCTGCTCTGATTATCAAGGGGATAAGGTGGTCAGGGAACTTGCAAATGAGGAAACAATAAAGTGATTAAGGACGGCTCTGAGAGTTTAGATAAGTAGAATGAGGACTTATATGGTAGAAAGGGCATTCATTGGTTTGGGGCTTTGGGGACTTCGGTTCAGATTCTGACACTGCCTTTTTAGATAGCCATATCTGTGATTGGAGGCGGAATCACATGAATCTCTAGACCTGGGTTCCCTTCTCTGTAAAATGAGGGATTGGGCTAGAGTAAGACTTTTTCCAATTTTGCTGGGTATTTGGAGACCTGAATTTCCATCTGGGGAAAAAAATGGAACTAGTATTTCATAATAGATAAATTTTTTAAAGTCATTATTGTCCAGAGACAGTTTTGGCTACAAAAGGACATTTTTAAAAATCAATGTGTTATATTAAATGCTTTATGCAGTAAATAAGCGCAACCCATGACTCAGGAAAACTATGACTTATTTAGGGTATATCCCTACCCAATGCGGTGCACTTTCAGAAAGGAAAATGCACTTTTCCAAAATGCCTTCCCTGGAGCTGCTGTTTGGTGCAATATGGTAGCTTCTTAAATATAACGCTGTTTTTCAAATATTGCCTTTTGAGACCTTTACGACTTGTGGGGGATGGGGAAATGTTTTCCACTAAACACTGTGGCACCTCCTTGTATTAGATAGCTCTGTCTTGCAGAGCACTGTGGAGCTGAGGAAAAGCAGATAAAGCCATAGATAGGCCAGCCCGAGCTTGGGGGTACCAGCTTCCTCCCACTTCTGCTCAAGTTGCACAAAAGGCAGCTGTGGCAGGAAAGGATAAGTGACACCACTCCCACCAAGGGAGACTAGCTTGACTATTGCCATCCTATGACCTGTCCACTTTTATTTGAGGCTGTAATAAAATTGGATACTGTTATATTTTGCCATGCTATACATGATATAAATTGAAACTTGCTGTAGTTCTGTTACATTTCTTCTCCAAATTTGGAGACAGGGTGACATGGTATAATGGTAAATTGAAACTGTTACTTATTGTTCAAGGCAGGCTAATCCATCTCTTTCATTTCAGGGAGTAATATTAATGGTGAATCTATTTCATCAGTGGCTTCTTTTCTTTTCATGATAATGATTCCAAAAGCGCTGGCCAAGGTCTTAAGATAGTTCATTTTCAGCTGTTCTCTCATGCATAATTTGTATTCCCCCTTCCCCAGTAAGTTGATTTTTGTTGGTGCCGTGTGCATGTTTTTAGTTCCTAAATGTTAGATAATGTAATAGAGTTGTAAAACTACTGTTCTAATCAGGCTGACCCCAGAGAGGGACCATTTTGCTTTTATAGAAAATACTTAATTCAATTATTTCAACAGATTCTATAATTATTATTTATTGGATTAGTACTGTACTTTCTGGACTTGCAATGTAAAATATCTGCCTTAAAGAAACTAGTCACTACAAATATGCGACAACTTGAACTGATCATTGGTTTAGCTTTTCTTTCTGTTTTTCCTCTTAATTTTCCTATCTTACCAATAAATCTCTGTTCAGGTTGCTTCTTAGAATTTGAAAGCAAAGTTGAATGTCAGCTTTCTAGTCTTCCCATTCAACTTTTCTTTGAACCAATGGTAAATAATTGTTATTGCTAAAACAAAAATTAATTATCCTTCCTCTCTTCTAGTAACTGGACAGAAGTAGATAATAAGAATTTAATTCCAAAGAAAGATGAATTTAATTTATCTCCTGCCAGTATTTCTTAGGGGTGATTTTCTGTAGTTTAAATTAATCTATTTAGTCAAGATGCTTTTATAAAGCACTTAACTGCCTCATGTTTTCCTGAACCCTTTATTTTATTTTACAAGTCGTTTTTCATGTTTACTGATACATCCACTAAAAGTACTTGGGCATCTTAAGTACTACTTACTAGCACTCCTAGTTTTTACAGTATAGCTCTACAGTTGAAACTTTTTCTATGCTCTTATGTTATTTTCTTACTTCCAATGTTTAATAGTTCCGTTAAGAAGAGTATACGTAGCTTCATAACTTTTTATAATTTTGAAGACATTTTATTGTTTTGTCTTTTATATTTATATCTAGACTTCATATCTAGTTGGAATTTTTTTTATTATGCAAAATTTCAAATATAATAAAAATATGGAGAGACTACCTATGTACACATGAATAGTTTCAACAATTTGGCCAATCTTGCTTCATCTGTACTTCTACCTACCCCCCCCCCACTCCATATTATTCTGAAGTAAATCCCAGACACCATATAATTTAAATATGTCAATCTCTAAAAGGTAATGAGTCATTTTTAAAATAATCATAACCACAATACCATTATAAAGTCTTTAAAAATGATGATTACCTAAGATCAAATGTTCAGTCAGTGTTCATTTCTCGATTGTGTCCTAATTCCTTTCTGAGGTTTTGGATAGTGGATTTTATCTGTTGATTCTCTTAATCTAGAGGTTCAACTTCAACTTTTATTCTACCTTGCAATTTTTTTGGTTGAAGAAACATGGTTATTTGCATTTTGTTCAGTCTGGATTTTTCTAATTGAACCCTCAGGGGGTTATTTAAACGTTTCTCTAATTTCTATATTTCCTGTAAATTTGATTAAATTTAGGTTCCGGTTTTTGGAGAGCAAAAGTACTTCACAGACTCAAAGTACATGGGTCTTACGTACAGAGTTAACTCTTGGTCTCAACTGACATTACTTAACATTCCGGGACAACATATTAACATATTTAATTGTTTATTTCACTATTTTTAAGGTGCACTTCATGTGAGCTTTCCTTGTTTAGCCTAATTGTGTGTTTATCCATCTATGTATTTTTATAGTAATTTGCTAGCCACACATACTCTCCTACTATGCATAGGCAGGTGGTATTCAATGGATCTGGGAAGTGGTTCATGATTCAGAGATCATGAATGAAATTGTAGGGCCACTACTAAGAAACAGTGATTGTGGGCATTGGAACAGTATCTCTAAATTTTCCTATCTGTAGCGTGGAGATGTTTATTTTACAGAATTCTTGTGAGGACCACTTCGCATAGTACTAGAAGTATGTAAGAACTGTGTCCTAATCCATGGATTATTATTTTCACTGAGAACTCTCTCCTAAAACTTTTTACCTGAGTACATAGATATCATAACATACATGTAGGAAAACTCGTATAAATATTTCTATTGTGTGTGCCCTGTCGCTGCGTTCATCAAATTGTAAATACTTCAATATTATAAAGCATATTCCGGAAAGAAACCTTTTGAAAGACGTGTTGAGGAATAAAGTCTTTGGAAAGACATATTGCTCCATCTGCTCATTTTTGTTCAGTTTGTCTTGTATTTTCTCAAGATTTTAAAGATACTAAGTAAACATTTTTTAAATGTAAAAAGATTTATTTTTTGAAGGGAAATTGAAGTTGACAGTTTATCCTTAAAGAGACTGAACAATATTAAGAAAAAGAACCCTCTAAAATATGATGTCAAATCCATGGTCTCTGACAGATGAGCAGTGTAGGCACGGAAAACACATTCCAGAAAGGGCTTTCCAGCTATTCTCCCAGTCTCTCCAGCCGGCAAGAAACGCGTTTGGCTCACCAGAACCCTTTAGCTTGAAAATTAAGTACAGGTAAAAGAACATAGCATATTCCCATGTTGGAGCCAATTTATAGCTACTTATGACTTGTGGATAGGGAGAGCTAATGAATTATTAAATATGAGTGATTTTGTTACTGTGCAGCAATAGCTAGGCCTGTTTTATATTTCAAAAATGTCTAATTTGCCAATTATTTTAGAATGTCTTCTTTTGGCATGAGTTTTGTTTAGTTTCTAAATTCTTAGGAGAGTATTTAGTTCTAATATAAATAATTTTTTATATCTTCCATACAAACTCACCCCTATGTGGTAAATGTGTATGAATGCTTTTAAAATGTTTCACTCAAAAAGTCTTGTCCAGGGAGCCTTATGTTTTTATAGTAGGAAATTGCATTGGAAATTCAATTTCTTGCTTTCTGTGCCGTTTTTTCTCATGCATCTTTAGCAGATCATTAAAGAACTATGCAAATAATCACACTGAGATTTTTCCCTACTTTTCTCCTATTCATTCTTTAGTTGTCATTTTTTTAAAGTGACTTAAAGTTGTATGATTAAAACTTTATTTGCAATGAAACCACATGGTTAAAAAAATGTATCCTTAGTTTTGACGTGTTCAGCTTATAGTTCTAAGTTTGGCACTGAATAGGCTTTTGAGGTATGACTCATTTCTCATGAAGCTAAATAAAAATTTTAACCTTATAATCTGCTCTCCACACAGCAGCAAGAGTGATTCTTTAAAAATATAGTCAGATCTGCTCAGAACACTCCCTGCTTAGCAGCTTGTACAGGATCTGGCTCTCTGCTGCCCCTCTGCCCACATCTGCCGCCCCTCCTCCCTCCTTCTTCCAGCGCCGGTGCCTGTTGAAAACAGGCACTCTTCACTCTCCCTCTGCTTCCTGGATTTACCTCTCGTCTGCTGCCCTGGGACTAAGCTCGTAGAGGGCGGGGACTTGGTTTTGTCATTGCTGTATTACTAGCTCCTGGAATAGCGTGTGATATATAGTAAGTGCTCAGTAAATATTTTTGAGGGAGTATGTTAAATTTGGTAAGTTGATTTATATTGCTAAGGAAGTCTTTTAAGTCCAGATATACAGCTAACAAAAATTAGGGGATATTTTATAGCTTCATATTTATTGTGAAATATCCCCTAATTTTTGTGAGCAGTATAGTTCTAATAAAAACTAATCATTATCGAGCATTTACCATGTGCCAAGAACAGTGGTGATAACGTTATTAACTTCAATTTATTAATGAGAAAATGGGCCACAGAGAAGTCTAAGAACTTGCCCAAAGTAACTCATCTAGAGAAGAGCCTAGACTTAAATTTAGATGATCTGCTTTCAGAACATACATTCACAGGTTTTGCTGACTTTTAACGGACATTATTTAAACAACAAAAAGAATTATTTCACTATAATAAAGGTGGATTTCTAGTGCATACTTTCTATAAGTTAAAAGTTACTTGGGAAAAAATTATGATACTTAATTTCTGAACCAAATTCATTGAGAATGTTTCTTCTTTTTCCCCCTTTTATGTGTCTGGCATGAAAGAAAGGGTTTCTGGCCTCTTGCAGCACTGTGCACAATGTTTCTAAGTCGGAAGCCCTCAACAAAGAGGAAAGATGGTTCTGTAGGTGATAAAGAAAATGTTAGCTGTTGTAGCAAAGGTACTCCTGTAATTCACCCTAAAAAATGTTGTGACATCAATGAGCATTAATATACTTCAGAATTAGGAGTCCTCTGTAGCCAGCTTTCACAACTCTAGTAGGTTTTATATAATCCTGTTCTTTATATGGTAGTTAGTTTGCTGTGCTATGTCATATTTGTGATTTATATATAACTTTCCCCAATTTCACTTATGTTTAAATTGGATCATTTAGGAATAATTTTCCTCAGTCTATTATGTACCTATCTGAGTAGTATATTTTTGGCATAGATTGTAAATACTAAAATGTTAATACAGTAACTGAAAATACATTACTGGCATCCTTACTAATCCTGGCTGTACCTTAGAAGGGCCCTTCAGTGAGTACTTATTGAATACCCACTGTGAGCCCTGTGGAGTACTGCAGGGTGAGAGACAGACCTCATGGCTCTGATGGCAGGCAGCCTTTGATGCTATCAAGCACAGGAAAAGTGCTTGAACAAGGGAGAGTGCTACAAGATGGTAATGATATCTGGATTTGGGGTAAAGGGTGAAAATACTGTAGAAATTCAGAGAATGGAAAGAATTAAGACTGAGCAAAAGCTTCATGAAGGAGATAGATTCTGGGATTTAAACAATGTATACTTGCTGAAAGGAAGGTGAGGCCAAATAAAGTATCAAACATAGAGTGAAAAATCTGAAATGGTCAAATGATGTGTATTTACTGATAAGGACCTGTTCCCAGATGGTTCCAAGCAACAGTGTAGCATCAGTGAAGACTGTCTGAGAAGCCGTTCTGTTGCAGAAGGAGGTCCCTCTTCTACACCAATTAGATAGCTCAAATTAAATGATTTGAAGTGAGGTTTGTTGGGGTGTGTGTGTGTGTGTGTGTGTAAGAGCTTGAGGGGAAATAAATTATAAAGGTTTTGAAATTTTAGGGTGAGGTTCTAGAAGTGATATTTTCATGTCATAAAAGTTGAGTTTAGGCCCTGGCCAGTTGGCTCAGTAGTAGAGCTTCAACCTGGCTAGTTGGCTCAATAGTAGAGCTTCAACCTGGCTAGTTGGCTCAGTAGTAGAGCTTCAACCCGGCATGTGGAAGTCTGGGGTTTGATTCTCTGTCAGGGCACACAGGAGAGGCGACCATTTGCTTCTCTCCCCATCCCCCTCCTGGCTCCTTCTCTCTCTCCCTTCCCTTCCTGCAGCCATGGCTCAATTGATTGGAGCACGTCAGGCCCTGAGGATGGCTCCATCGAGCTTCTGCCTCTGGTGCTAAAAATAGCTTGGTTGCCAGCGGCCCCAGATGGGCAGAGCATTGGCCCCAGATGGGGGTTGCCAGGTGGATCCTGGTCAGAGTACGTGCAGGAGTTTGTCTATCTCTACTCCTCTCACTTAAAAAAAAAAAAGTTGAATCTAGTTATCTAGTTTTGGGGATTTGTAAATACAAACTAAGGTTAATCAATAATGGTGGAAAATTAAAAAAAATACTAGTTTAATTTAAACAAAATATCCAGTATTTGAGTTTACAAAGAGGTAGTTTTACAAACATATCACTGTTAAAGCGCAGGATTTCTCATTTTTATCATTCTGGTGATAGAATTTTTTGTTAACATACTTTCAGTTAAGTGTTTGATATTTGGCTATGCATCTAAATTTAATCAGAAATTGGAAAATCTACAAATGATATAATCAAACTGTAAAATCAAGTCTTCTACAAAGATCTAATTTTCACCTGTTGTCTTAGTGTAAGATGTGTCATTTTATCATTCTCTTAGAAGGGTTTTATGCTTTTTTTTTTAAGGTCAACTAATTTCAGATTTTTTCTTGGAGTCATTTAATAATGCATTTAATAAAACTATCTTAATAGGGTAATTTAAATAGAGTGTCATATTGAAAAACGTAATTTGCCGTGAGTATGCCCAAGCTGAGCAAATTTCTTTGGGTTTCAATTTTATTTTTAAATAAAGGGCAGGGAGGGGAAACTGGAGGAAAGGAGACATAAGTAGACTTTGTCCACTCTTGCTGTATAAAATAGGGATGAGGTCTGCCCTCCAAGACTGTTAGGAGAAATAATGTGAAAATGTTTGCCATTTTGTTCTCAACAGATTCGTGCTCTTTGCTTTTGTTTTGGTTATTTAGTTTTGTCATTGTGAGATAGCTTTAAAAAGCTATAACCCTAAATTAAAAGATATAGATGAACAGACTATTATTCCTGGAATTGGTTCTGATTTTAGTGTTTATTTTTCTCATACCTGTAAAAGCTGGAATAGGGATCTATAATGCAGGTAAACTGTTATGCCATATTCATTTTTTAATACTGTGGCTATTTGATCTGCTTGTCCCTTGGACATTGGAGCCAGTTTAACATAGGATACCTCTGGACAAGAAAAACATTACACTGTCCTTTCTTTTTTTAAAAAAAGAAATGGATTTACTAAGGAAAGTAAATAAGCTGTGCAAGTAGCCTTACGCAACTGTCAACAGTAGGAAAGATTGTTTCATCGTTAAACTTACACATAAAACAATGTGAGTCTGAAACTGTTTTAACTACAGAGTTCAGTGTTTGGGGTTGTTGAATAGGAATAATATTCCCATACTTTAAAAAAAAATAGACTGGAAACTTAGGCTTTTAAAATTTATTAGGAATTGAATTTGAGGACTTGCTCTTAAATTGATGATGTGTACCACAGGATATACAGTTGAATTTGTGATGACTGAAATTTGCAAAACAGCTTTTAAATATTTTACACTAAATGTTTGACAAAAAGTTTTTCTAGCAAGTGGAAATTGGTGTCCTAGTTATGTAGCATCACAGATATGCTGTTACTTTTTGTATCTAAATATAACATTTTGCTAGCTTTTATTAACTTGTCATTAAATACTGTGTTATATGAAAACTAACTAGAACTATCCTAAGAGTTTCATTGAGGATATTTTGGCCTGTTTATTAGTTAACTAAAATGGTTAACCTTTATGATTTTTGACTAATAAATACTTAGGACTGCTTGACATGTGAACATGATTTGGGGGGGATATTGTTATTGGTGTCCCAAAATAACAAGATTTGCATAATTTATCCAGTAGTCTTCCCTAATCTGTGTGGTATATGTTCCAAGACCCTCAGTTGATGCCTGAAACCATGGATAGTACCCAACCCTTCTACTATGTACAAAATACAGTACAGAAACCCTGGCCAGTTGGCTCAGTGCTAGAGCATTGGCCCGGCATGTGGATGTCCCAGGTTCGATTCCCGGCCAGGGCACACAGGAGAAGCGCCCATTTGCTTCTCCATCCGTCCCCCTCTGTTTTTTTTTTTTTTTTTCTCTCTCTCTCTCTTCCCTTCACGCAGCCAAGGTTCCATTGGAGCAAAGTTGACCTGGGTGCTGAGGATAGCTCCATGGCCTCTGCCTCAGGCGCTAGAATAGCTCTGGTTACAACAGAGCAACAGCCCAGATGGGCAGAGCATCGCCCCCTAGTGGGCATGCCGGGTGGATCCTGGTCAGGTGCCTGCCGGAGCTGTCACTCTGCCTCCCCGCTTCTCACTTCAGAAAAATACAGTACAAAGTATCTTACTGTGCTCTGCTCACTTTTTTCTTGCCTATATGATGAATGAGGTAGGCATTGTGACATAGCATTGGGCCACTATAGGGTTACTTGAACACAAGCACTGTGATACCCAAGACAGTCCATCCAATAACCAAGACAACTACTAAGTGACTGACAGGTGTGTGGAGATGCTGGACAAAGGGAGGATTCACGTCCTAGGCTGGACAGAACTGGACGGCACAAGATTTCATCATGCTACTCAGCAGTGTGCAATTTAATTTCTTTTTTTTTTTATTTATTCATTTTAGAGAGGAGACACAGAGTGAGAGAGAGAGAGAGAGCGAGGGAGAGAGAAAGGTGGGAGGAGCTGGAAGCATCAACTCCCATATGTGCCTTGACCAGGCCAGTGCAGGGTTTTGAACTGGCGACCTCAGTGTTCCCAGGTCGACGCTTTATCCACTGCGCCACCACAGGTCAGGCAGCAGTGTGCAATTTAAAACTTATGAAATGTTTATTTCTGGAGTTTTCCATTTAATATTTTTGGAGCATGGTTGACCACAGGTAACTGAAAACACAGAAAGCGAAGATGCTATTTGTTTCCACACAGCTGTGTGGATAAGAGGGGACTGCTTTATTACTAAATAAAGTAATACTAATTATAGAAATTGGGTAAGCCTAAATTTCATACTTGTTTTAACTCTGATTAACTACCTATACATTAAAACTTATGCATTCTGTATTTTAAAAGCGCAATATTCGCTCTGCATCTAAGCTCTTTGATACTTTAATGGAGGGATGATTACACTTCAGAAAGCTAGTCAGCACTTAGTCTGACATGAAAATAAATGTTTTCCAAACTGTATAATCAAGAAAATGGCAGTTCAAAGTGAAAAGGAAATAAACCATCCAGTCCTTTTCATGAAGTTTGACTTTGTTCCAAGTTACATGTGTTTCTTAAGCAGATTTAATTTTTTTTTTTTTTTTTTGCTAAGGTAAGAGTCACTTAACATAAATCATTTTAAAGTACTGAATTCAGTGCTATTGAGTATCTCTCATTATGCCGTGAGATTAATAATTTTTTATTTGAAATTAGTTTTAAAAATTGTAGAGGATGATTTATCTAGATTCACCAGTTTTTAAGATTGTGCCGTATTTGTCATTCTCTTTTTTCCTCCTCTGTTCTTGATCTTGGTATGTCTACATGTGCACTCTTACTTCCTGACCCACTGAATGATGGTGACATCCCGCCTTTGCCTCCAGACTTCTTTGTGCACTTAACTAAGAGCAAGGCTTGTTCCCTTCACATAGCTGCAGGATGGGTGTCCAATTCGGCACATTTAGCATTGAAACAATGATTTTATCTTTCTGTAGTCCATATTCTGGTCCCATTCCAGTACCAGATTTTGTCCGGGGTCATGTATTTAATTGTCATGATTCGTTAGCCTCCTTAATGCAGAGTTCCTTAACCTTTTTTAAAACCTTTCATAACACTGGTATCTTTAAAGATTACAGGCCAGTTATATCATGGAATATTCCCCAGTTTAGGTTAACTGATGTTTCCTCAGTTTATGTATTTTGAGCTGGAATATTACATTAAGTAATATTGTGTCCTTTTCAGTAGGAAAACTGTCTGCATGTCCTTTCTTAGTAATTTTCACTTTGATCACTCAGTCAAGGTATATAGTTCTCCCACTGTTTAGTTTACTGTTCTCATTGCAGCTGATAAGCAGTCTGGGGAGATACTCTGAGACCCCACCTAATTAAATTCCCTGCTAGCTTTAGTATCCACCGGTGATACTAAATTGTTACTATATGGTTACAGATGCTGATTCCCATGCTTACACCTATCTAATCTAACAGGTGTTTTCTCTGTGGAGCACATCACAGCCGCCTATGCTTAGAAACTCTAGACAGCACTTCAACACTATTAAACCTAACGAAGTCACCAACAAAAAGCACAGTGCACAACGTGGCACTAAACAGACCAAGGGAGGGACACTTTACAAGTGAGAACTGGAAGAGAAGGCAGCACACCGCCTTTGGGCTACCACTCAGCTGGGAATGTGCCTGGGGAATAGCTCAGAGTGTTCACTGTTCTGCACATGTTCATAAGTGACCATAAAAGCACCATGAGTATTTTTTAAAAATTTAATTGAGTGATTGATTGATGTTAGAGAGACGGGGAGCAGGAGAGAGAAGCATTCATTTGTTGTTACCCTTAGTTGTGCATTCACTGGTTGCTACCCATATGTGCCCTGACTGGGGGTCAAACCTGCAACCTTGGCGTTTGGGGATGACACTCTTATCAACTGAGCTTCCAGGCCAGGGCTCTACTTGCTTTTTAAAAACTCACACTATATTAAGAGAATTAAGATAAATTCAAACATAGGTATTACTCAAGGCAGAATAATTCAAGAGTTCTAAATGTAATGTTAGATTTCATGATAGGAATGGGTGAGTATGAGTTGGAAAGAATCAGGAGGGCTTCATTTCTGTGTCTTTGTTAAAAACTAGGTTTGATTTTAAGTGAAAGGAGAGTTGGGGATTCCAGGAGTGAATAGGCACTGAGGTAAGAAAGTAAAGGACATGTTTAAGTTTCAGCTAGCGATACAGTTCCATTATCCCATAAAGGAAATGAAACAGAAGTAAGTGGGAGAAAAGGCTAGTTTAGTTAAGTAAGTTGAGGCCAGATATGAAACACACAGACACATACAACATTGTGCTGGCAAGGACGGTGGGCTGGAGGTGGACAAAGAGGGAGAATATCAGGGCAGAAAGAGACTGCTTGAGCCTCTGGGTGCATGATGCAATGTGTAGATGATGTTTTATTGAGTGTACAGTACATACTTAATTGATCTTTGTGTAAAATGTTAACTCAGTATTAGGGGGCCCAGAAAAGCAGTGTGCGAGTGAGGAGCCCTGCGGAGAGGCCATTTATCTCTGCCTGAGCTCTTTGCCCTGTTACTGTCTTCAGCTTTGCATTGTAAAATACCATAAAATAGTAGAAAAAAGAGAAAGATGTTTAACATAGGTTTATTAAATTAGGATGAAGAAATTAAAACTTAAAGCTAGAGCATTGTCCTGGAGTATGTGTTGAAGTCGCTGGTTCCATCACAGGGTTGCCAGTTCGAGCCCAGCTCAGAGCTCAAGCCCTGAGGCACCGGTTTGAGCCCCGCTCAGGGCACACATGAGAAGCAATCAGTGGCGAAACTGAGTGGAACAAGTTGATGCCTCTTTCTCCCTTTCTTTTTCTCTTCCTCCCTCCTCCTCTAACCCCCTCTGCCTCTCTCTCCATCAAAAAACACTAAAAATAAAGTGAGAACTTTGAAGGGATTAGAATAAAGTTTAAAAGTTGTTTAAACCCAATGGATGGGGGAACAAAAGGAGTAGAGCATGAGACCTAAGAATAGAAAAGATCAAAACTAAAGATAACTTTTTAATATGATAGAAACAACTGAGATGTAAAGAAAGATAAAAAACTAAAAGCCAGCCAACAGATAAGAGTTTAAAGACATAAAAATAAAAGATTAAAAGGAAAAGCTATTTATTAGGTAAAAAAAACAAGGTGGGGCGAAAGTGGGTTTACAATTACATGAAACAGTTTGTTCCTGTTGTATTATTTATTAATTATTGTTTTATTTTCCATATGAACTGCAAACCTACTTTTGCCCCACTATGTATACTAAAAGCAATAATTGTGAGATGAAAGGTATAAACAGGCCCTTTTCAGTTTTTGAAATAAAAAGGCAATTTAAAAAAAAATAGTGTACATATCAAAGTGGGTTTCTTGGGACACTTACAGAAAGCTCTGGGGGGAAAGTGTGTTGTCCCCAAAGTTTTAGAAATGTTTACTGTTGTCTACCGTTGGAGACTCAGAACGCACATTAGAATAGTAGAGTCTCTGAGAAGGGTTTGCAGTAATAAAGTTGCCTTGTTTTTCGGTAACATTTCCCAAATCTCACCATGGAATCCCTTTCTCACATAACACCTGTTAATATCTCCCAGTGTATTTTTCACAGAATGCTAGAGTACTGCTTTAGAAGAAAACAAAAATGGAAATCTTGAAAGTTACAGAGATGTATTATAAAAAAGGAAAGAAAGACAGGAAGTCGTCAGTTGGAAATAGAAAGTAGTTTAAGCGTGCTGCTGGCACTCCTAGGCTTGGTCTGAGACAGCACCGCTCTGCTGTAGCGGAGGGGCAGAGAGCAACTTGACACTTCCCTTCTGGCCCTCCTTCCAGAGTTGCCTTTTCTGAAAGCTTTTATCTGTGCAGGCAGGGCACTGATAGGACACACAGGTTGCTGAGCCAGGGAGTAGAAGCTGATCCTTAGCAGAATTAAATCAGCCCAGCCACGAGATACTTTCCTAGCAAGTCAAGAGAAGTTTTATATACAAGTGCTGTTCTTCTCTTTCAAAAAAATAAAAAGGTCACTTTCTCATTGTATAAAGTTTTAAACAGACGTGCCCCACACTGTTGTCATTCCTCTTATGCTTTGTCCATAGGCAACTGTATTTTTATAAAGTTGATATTGGTTAGTGTTCATACTCTTTCGTGTTGGAAGAGCTCTTTCTCTATGACCATGAAAGGAAAAGAATTTCCTAGAGGTGGCTGCCTCGCTGCCTCTTCTTGTGCTGCAGTGTTCCAAGCACCATTCCTGCCATTTAGGAAGCAGCTTTCATTCTGCTGCTTTTTGCCAGCCAGAGAACACTCCTCCCCTACCCCAATCTTATTGCCACCAGAGTGCCTCTCTGAAAAAGAACTCCTTAGTATCATGAGACCAGCTTATGTTGGGACAGCTTCTTTGTAGGCCTGTCCCCTGCTCCCAGGTCAGAACAGTAGCACTACCTGTGCTAGAGGGGAGTAGAAGGGCTCCTATACAAACACCTAAGGCCTATGGGCATCCACAAATTTCCTACTATAATAGTTTGTGTTCTGCAGATGAAAGTACAGAAACTGGGGGTTGTGGCCTTCTAAAACCTTTTGTTCAGCCAGACACCCCATCAAGTGATTACGGACACGTTATTTTTGGCATTTTGAAACTCCAAATTCTGCTCCTTTGGAAATTCCTAAATTGTAAATATAAATTCATGCTAGGCCATTTTCCTTCTTATTATAATACCTTCAGTCTTTGTTTTTGGCATAATTTGCTTGGTATTTGCAACCGAAGTAGTCATTAGTGACTTAGTTTAGTGAATCCAAGAAAAGTTCGAGACTTTTTTTTATCAGATTACCACCGAAACAGAAATTGTTGCTTAATGTAAAATAAAATTCTAGCTCACAGTTAGTGGTGTACTAAGATTAAGGAGAGTGAACTTCAAAATACAAACTCTGTTAAGCATAAAATAGCAGTTGTACTGTGCTGGAACTTGTATTACTAGATGCTTATCCTGTCTTACAGTCATACTCATTTCCAGTTCTTTGGCCATTTCTTAGTAACAAAGTCATTTCTGCCTTGCTATCTAGTTATGTTCTCAAAATCTTCATTTAAGTTTCTCCTAGTTACTGTAACTAAGGTTCTGCAACGGTGATTGAGATATAGGTAAGTAGTCAGTATTATGCTAGTCTACTCTAAGAGGTCATATAAAACAGTGGTTTCAAGATTATAGACCCAATGATTATGGACTTTATAATCTTCATATAGCATCAGGGTGGTTAACACTTTTGTGGACCAGCGCGAAATGAAATTGCTGGTGGATCAGCACTGGCCCATGGACCAGCAGTTGAAAGCCATTGGTATAGAGAATATCTTCAAACTAAAAATAATAAATACTAGGTCCTGGCTGGTTGGCTCAGCTGTAGAACGTCGGCCCGGTGTATGAAAGTCCCGGGTTTGATTCCTAGCCAGGGCACACAGGAGCAGTGCTCATCTGCTTCTCCACCCTTCCCCTTCTCCTTTCTCTCTCTCTTTCTCCCCCTCCCACAGCCAAGGTTCCATTGGAGCAAAGTTGGCCCTGGTGCTGAGGATGGCTCCATGGCCTCTGCCTCAGGTGCTAGAATGGCTCCGATTGCAACGAAGTAACACCCCAGATGGGCAGAGCATTGCCCCCTAGTGGGCTTGCTGGGCGGATGCCGGTTGGGCACATGTGGGAGTCTATCTCTCTGCCTCCCTTCTTCTCACTTCAGAAAAAAAATAATAAATACTGGCAGGAAAATAACCATGTGTGCTAAATGCTTTACACATACGTCATTTACTCTCTGTAGGAATACATAGGAACTCCCTTTTAGAAGAAGAAACTGAGACACAAAGTGGTTGATTTGTCCAGGGATCAGAGACAAGATTTGGGCCCTATTAATTTCTCAATAAATTATTGATCAGTGATATGTATATTAATTTGCTTTTACACAAAATGAGCCATAACAGATGAAGCAGATTATGAAAATACATAAATGCATATGTTCCTTTAGTGTGGCCTTGGGTTTTAGAACAATCTTGAAGTCAAGGCCCCTTTTAATTTCTGAAAATGGGCTATTTTATTTGGTATTGCTAGCCACTGAAGTTTTAAGGACAGTGAAACAGCTGTAGTTTCTGCCTCCCACAGGCCAGGATTCAGTTGTGGACATCAGGGTGTTTTCTTGGCTTATCTCATTCATACAATTTTTCTTGTACATCTGTTACATAAATTACAAGACTATTTCCTTGAAAAGTTGCCAGTTTAAGTCACACTTAATAGTGATCAAGAGGTCAGTACCTTTTGGGAAAAAAAATTAAATGACAGACTTTGAGGGGCAGAATTCAATTTCCCTCCTGGTTTAAGTATTATTTTGTTTTGTTTTGGATCAATTCCTGTGTTTTTGAGGCATTGAAATAAATAAATGTGGGTTCTAGTGTTTCCTAAAAGACTTTATGTTGGACTGTAAACATTTAATGACCTTTTATATAAAACGAGGTATTTTAATCCTTGCTTCTATGTTTTTATCTTTTTAGAGAGAGAAGAAGGGAGAGAGAGAAATATGGATTTATTGTTCCACTTATTTATGCCTTCATTGGTTGATTTTTTATATGTGCCCTGATGAGGGATTGAACTTGCAAACCTTGGCATATTGGGATGATGCTCTAACCAACTAAGCTACCCAGCAAGGGCAAAGATCAATTTACATATACATTCTAGTCTGGTACATAGCTTGCCATTTGAAACTAAATTTGGGGTGTTGACTCCTTTCATGGTTATTCATCCTGACCTTGAATTCTACATAAACCATAAAATAATGGTTTTCTTTGAAAAGAAATTCGTAAGATTTATTCTGTTGGTTACATTTTAGGACAACTTTATACCTAAATGATGACCATATCAGTTGTCATGAATCTCAGAAATTTTCAGTGTGTCTGGTTAGTTTGGGTCTCTGCAAACTGATAGTGGATCAGTACTGGAAATTTTCCTGGAATGTTAGGTGTACTCTTCCATAAGCAAGGGACTGAGTATTTCTTCAGTGCACAATCTGAAACTGCAGGGATGTGGGACGTTGGTTTTTAAGCTTGAAATATTTAGATAAAGATAGCATTTGGAATATAGATAATCTGCAGACATTAAAAAAGAAACTATGTTATAAATTGGTTAATGTTAGTTACTGATAAAAGTTTTTAGATTAATTTTTTTTACATTTCCTATGTAACCATTCTCCTTTCTAAAATACAGATTTTTTTTTTGTGTGTGTATTTTTCTGAAGTGAGAAGTGGGAAGGCAGAGAGATTCCAGCATACACCCAACTGGGATCCACTTGGCATGCCCACTAGGGGGTGATGCTCTGCCCATCTGGGGCATTGCTCCATTGCAACCAGAGCCATTCTAGTGCGTGAGGCAGAGGCCATGGAGCCATCCTCAGCGCCTGGGCCAACTTTGCTCCAATGGAGCCTTGGCTGTGGGAGGGGAAGAGAGAGATAAAGAGGAAGGATAGGGGTAGAGAAGCAGATGGGTGCTTCTCCTGTGTGCCCTGGCCAGAAATCAAACCCGGGACTTCCACACGCTGGGCCGACGCTCTACCACTGAGCCAGCCGGCCATGGCCAATACAGTAGATTCTTGATAGGTTTTTCTGTTGAGAGTTTTGACTTTTTAAAACAGCTCTAGAACATTTATTAAAGAAAATAATAGATAATTTTATGCCCCAGATCTGGCCTGCATTCAGGGAAACTTGTCACCGAGCTGAGCTGGTCCCTGGCACCCACCTCCCAGCTTTGTGGCGCTTCAGCTGTGGGGCTGTGAGCAGAATTTAACCTCTGTGTGAAAACAACTCAAGGAAAATCAGCCCCCGCAGTGGTGGTGAGCCTGGCAGCGCCGAAGAAAAGGATGACTCACGTACAGAAAAAGCAGCTTTCCATGTATTTAGAGAGGAGCACCAGATTTGGTGGTACCTTGGGTTAATGACATAATCAAATCTATATGAAATCAGTAAAAAAAAAATGTATGAAAAGTATTCTGCTTTGCACAGTTTCTTACCTAAAAAATAAAACTTGGTGAATCTAAGTATTAGTTACCCAGTGCTGAGGAAGTATAGTGTATGCACACGATACCTTAACTCTTGATCGAATCTGTAGTTTCATTTTCACAATTTTAAAGATACACAAAGGTCTTGAGCTAATCTTTCAAGAATGTGAGGGATTATTTTTATAGTTTTTTACCTGCAGAGTAGTGCCAGTGTTTAATTTGTTCATCTCCCCACCCCTCCCCCCAAAATAGCCCTGAAAAAATAGGTGCTTTTATAAAAGAGTTGTACAGAATTTGTTTCCACTTTCTCTAAGTAGCACAACTGCAGTCTAAAATTTTGAGTTAAGATTCCATGAATATTGTCATATCAGTCAACAACGTGCAGTAAGAGGAAACATCAAGAACGATCAAAATTCTTTAGTTCTGTTCTCTACCCCATTGGTAATACTGGACTGAACTATTACTGAAGCTGAAGGCCATCATTGGCCTGAGTGAACTGAAGAATTTCGTAGTAGGAAGAATGGCTTTTAATTTCAAAGAGAGTATGCAGTCCTTCATTTTCTTACAACTTATTTGGATATTTCAAAAATAGTTGACATTAGTTAGGCGTTTTCTGTTGTTTTACATCATATCAGGAAGGCACAACTGAAGTGGTGTTTTGAACATTAATACAATGTCTTTTCTGTAGTTTTAATGTCATAGGTAGGCAGCTTGAGTTAGGTCTTAGGCAGTATTTCTGTCTGTACCATGTTTTTAAAATGCCTTAGGCATCTAGATATAGTATCTAATTTGCTCTTTGAGTATTTAGGTAGAAATTATTCTTGATCTTTAAAAAGGACTATGGGACTCCCTTCCTCCCTCAACAAAACCTGGCAGTAACTGCTCTACTATTTATTTGTTCTTGTTGTTTTTGATAGCTAAAGGATCAAGTATAACATTTCAGCACAAATTCTTGATAGTTATTTTAAAAAGCAGAAGTTTCATGTTTCAGCATTTAGCATTTTAATGTTCCCTTCTAAAAAGAGAAAACAGAAGGTGTCTAACCCTGTGCGTAAACAGGTAAAGTCATAAATAATCTGCACGTGAGCAGCCCACATACTTTGATAAAATTGGACTGAAATAGGTGTATGAATTTAAGAAACAGGGTACTCTTCTAAAATCATGTTACTGCAGAAGAATGGATAAGAAAGCCTCAGATTTTTAAGACGGAGTGTATTGATTGCCGCCTTTTTAGTTGGATAATTTGTGTTTAATATTTAGCTAAACCAAAGAAAATGTAATTTCCATGCTGAGAATATATTTATTCTTAAAGTCTTTTTTAAACATTAAATGAGCATTTAGGCCTTTTAGTAGCACAGTTTGTGATGTCATCTTACATATTTTTAAGTAGACTTTTTCACTCAAGTCAGATGACATTACTAATTCTCTGATTTTAGAGCACAATGACATGATAGAAAACGGGGTTTGGAATTAGAAACCTATCAGAGTTTGAACATCTATTGCCACTTACCAGTTGTGTGATCCAGAGTGAGCTAACTTCTTTACTAAATACGACGTTGCTACTAAATATTTTTTCCCTCCTTTTTTTTTTAAGTAAAGGGGGTGCAGCTGGTGGTGGCTGCAGTAGAGAAACAGGGGCCGGCCAGTGTTAGGTTTCTTTCCAATGTTTATTTTACTAGTTTTCTTAGGCGTGGATGGAGCACTGCAGTTTATTCCTTGTTTTAGCACTGTAGCTATTTTATAACTAAGATATTATATAATCAAGTATGATAACAACATCTGCTTCCAGTAGCATTAATTCTTCTATTGAACCACTACTTGTGTTAAGACATTTTCCATCGCTTTGTGTTTCATTTTCAGATCAAGAAAATATTTTTTGATAGGTAGCAAATACCCAGCCAAGAGGATGAATCAGTTTTTCCACCTCCCCCACACCATTTCTGTACAGCCTCAGATTTCTCTGTTAACAACAAAAATCACATTTGTTGAATTCAGGAGTACTCGACTTCTTAGTTGTTGACCATAAATTTGATACTGTTCACAGGACTGTAATAACATATAACTTGGTTTTAAAATACGAGTATTGAATCTATAAAATGTTCAGCTTGCAAATAAGAGTAATATGGTGAAGACCATTTCCTGATGAAAAATGAATATCACATGGTCCATTATCAAGCTTTCAGAGCAGGTATTTTTAAAACTACTTTCCCTAGTGTTTTGCTAGAAAAATTATTTTTTTCCAATGTAACCAAATATTCCTGGCTTAAGTGACTTGTTACCTTAGAAAACTTTTTCATTGTTCATTTTGTAGGTGTTTTATTATTTTTAAAAAGCTTTTGTAAAAGATTGATAATTTATAGGATGCATAATAATCTTACCAAAATTATAAAAATATCATCTGAAATCGTGGTGGAATAGAGATTAAAAGGTAACTTTTAAATACAGGTTTTATTGTCAGTTTCCCTAATATGTAGTTTTAAAAAATTGTTTTGATTATAATATTAGGTACTTAAATTATTCCCTATAGTTTTACATACATAGCAGTTGTTGGTATACATGTTTTAATATGTATATGTATATTTTAATTACTAGCTTACTGTACTTATTAGCCTGACAAAACACTGGAAGTGTAAATAATACTCATGGTCTATCATGATGCTTATTTTCATATGCATAGAGTATATAATAATTATATAATACTTGATTTACATTTTTAATAACATTTAATAATTTTCCTTTGGTTACAATTCAGCAAAGTATAAAGAAAAACATACCATTATTTAAAACCATTACTTTGAACTGTCACTGTCTTTTGCTGCCTGCTTTTGTTTCTCTGATCCTCTGTATCTGTGGATTTATGTATGAGTGCACATGATAAAATATAAGTTTATAATTAAGTTTAAAACAAAAATAAGAAACATTATTAAAAATTCAGATCCATTTGACTCCATCTTTAAAAAAAAACCAGTAAAACTAAAAAGGCAAGCTGGGAAAAATACGTACTTCTTACTACATCAGTGTTTCAATTTCTTGGTACTGGATCGCACTTATACTTTTGTTTTTTTCTCTTGGCGTATAGTTTTCTTTTAGTAAAGCATATTCTTAAACTTTTGACAAGAATGTAAGACTATACAAGTTTTTCTTGACAATCATTTTACTGACTCTTCTTAATGCAGATTAGAAGAAGCAGTAAGTAAAAGCACATTTTAGCTTTTACTTTCAACCAGTTTTGCCTCTAAAACCTGGACTTTAAACTGTTATCAAGTAAAATAACTTGATGGTTTATTAGTCAGTGATGAAATAAGCAGAAAAGGGGAATAAAGAGGAGGGCTAAAGTGAACATTAATAATTGACAAATTGAATAATCAGCCCTCAGCTAATTGAACATTGTATATGTTCAACAGACATAGAAGAAGCTTGTATGTAGAGCGTGAGGATGGTAAATTTTTGCCATTGGCATTAAAGACCTAGTGAGTGAGGGATGCTGGGTTGTCCAGAGTTAAGTACTCTCATAGTTTCGACTTACCTATTGACCTAATGTGTGAGGAGCAAAGGTAAAAGAACTGGATATGAACAATAATGATTTTAATTGTAGATTTTGTACCCAGTTGTTCAATATTGCTTTTAAGGTAAAATCTTCAGAACGTGGGCAGCTTCTTATATCCTTTACTGGTAATTTCCTGTAATGTTGTTTGTGAAATAGATCCTAGACCTTTGTCTGAATTTTGTATATTTTAAAAAACTGAGGAGAGAGCCCCCTCTTGTGTCTGAAATACCCATATTAAAGTATTTATGTCAATCATGGGAAGTTTTAGGAATTAAATTAGCTGTTTTTTTCTTTCACATCTGGACTTTTTTTTTTTTCTTTATGGAAGGAGGGAGGGTTTTTTCTTTTTTAAAAAGGTCATTGGAATGCGTAGGGTGTGGATGGAGGTCAATAGAAAACATGGGAAAGGAAGGATCAAAATGCCATTTCTACCTTTTTAGAAATAGTTATTTTTGAATGACCTGGAATAAGGCCAAACTATACAGTGTTGTTTTGTTTTAGTTTACATTTGTTTCTGAATTGAATGCAGTTTAAAAATACTTTCTTTTGAAATTCATTATGGCATCAGATCTCATCTTAAGAGTTCTTTCCACCTTCTAAAAGCAATAGTTTTATTTGGGAAAGGCTTCAAGATAGAGCCTTATTTTAGAACACGTGAGTGTTCTGACTTTTTTTTTGTCATCATTATTGCCATATCTTTCTGTGGATTTACTTTATAATGGTATTGTGAGTCTGTTCTAATGGCAAGTTGTCATTTTGCATAGTCCCATTGTTTTTCAAGCCAAGGAAATACAGAGATTCTTAAATTATTGGCTCTCTGCCACCTCTCCCGCTAAACACACAGTACTCAAACACACAAGCCTTCAGCTAAGAATTTTGTGAAGGGTTACGGAAACAGGACCTTTCTCATTTGACCCATGGGTTTTTGTAGCTTGAACAAGGAAAGTATTGTTCTGAAAGCAACAGCATTTATGAAGGCTCTAGTGAAAATATTTCACACACATGGGCTGAGAGATGAACTTCTTTCATCTTGTTCTTCAACAAATTAAACAATGCAAACAGATTTCAGGTGCATTCTTGGTAATGAAATGCTTGGATAAATTATAATCTTAATTGCTATTGTTCATTCCCACAGCTGCATTTTGACACTTTTAACTGCCTAAGCCACACATTCTTCAGCCACTAGGACAAACAAAAGCATTCTGAAATCCATCATTTCATGGCATTTTAAATTGCAAATCTGTCATTAGCTGCCTTGATTTTATTTTGGTTCCACTATTGACAAAATTAGGGGGAAATGTGATCATTCCTTCTTCTTTATACATAAAATTATTGTCAATAGAATCATTAGTGGATATTTATGAAAATTCATTCATTAATAGTGTTAAATTTTGAAATAGGCAGTGGAGATTATGTATTTATTTGAATCCTGGGGAAATAATTTGCATTTATCAAACTAGTTGATATTTTAGGAGACAGCTTTCTCTAAGATTTGAAAAAAAAATAGGATTTTGCTTTTCTTCCTTAGTAGAACATTATTCTGAAGGTAAATCTAGAAGTCAAACGTATTCTGTGACTTGTCAAATCATAATTATACACATAATTGTTCCTTTAAAATTTGACCCAAAATTGTTTTAACCTGCCTATTCTTTGAGGATCAAGAAACCCAAGTGTTTGTAGTAAATCTGAAATTTATATTTCTTTATATTTAAGAAAGAGATTTGAGTGCTAGTTTTTACCACACCTTTCTTATTTAAAAAGCACATTTTTTGATGACTGAAAAACTATATATAGCAAAAGTTGGGTATATTTAAGTAATAGTTACCAAATTCTGATTCTTCACTATTTCTAAGACATAATTTTAAGTGGGATATTTGAATTACCATGTTCATTGGCATCTGTTTCAACAATTGTTTAGTAGTAATTGGAGCTTTAGATGTTAAATTAATGCTAGTATATATGTCACATTTTCAAAGTATTTCTCATTCATCAGAATGTTTTTAAATTCTTAAATCCATATAAGCATGAGAAATTGCTTTAAAAATCAAACAATTTTGCAATCTCATGCTTAAATTTAAGGTACTCTTTGAAAAGCTCATCCTTTTTTATAAAAATATTTAATATTTTAAAATTCTAAAAGGTTATTATTATCTCTAATAATAAAAATAGCTAACATATTGAGCATTTCTTATATGTCAAGATACTGTCCTAATATTTTTTGTTGTTGTTTAAGCCGTCAGTTTATTTATTTTGTTAAGGCATATCAAAAATTTATATTAGCCAATAAGGTATTTTCCTTGGCCTTTTATTAATTTTTAAATTTAGATATTAAATATAATGGGGTACATTGATCAATAAAAGTACATAGGTTTCAGGTGAACATCTCCATTGAGTCCTCATATTTAAGTACCATTTGATAATGTCATTCTTTGAGCTAGTATTCTTATTTGTTCTCATTTTGCATTTGAGAAAGCTGAATTTAAAAGAATTAAAATAGTTTCATCAAGGTTACAAAGTAAGTGTTTAGAGTCAGATCTTTCTGACTCCTAGAAACCATGTTGACCACTGCTGAAGTCTTTAAGTGAAAGTTAGATGCATTATCATACAGTCTCCTGATAGAATATCATGTTGCCATTAAAAGTGAGGGTTACAGTGGCTATACAATGAGATTGAAAATGTGTATGATATAATCTCCATTATAAGTGAAAAAGATTAAGCTATTACAGTTAAGTGTTTGTAGTGGTTCTAAACATTTTTACAGTGTTATCTTTTGTCATTCCTTTTTTAAATATAAATAATGGTCAGCTGTTATATAATTTTGCCGGTTAATTTACAGAATTTCTATAAGCCAGAAATGTAAGACTGCAAGTAAGCCAGGTCTGGTCAGGAAACTGACAACTTTATAATAAACTCTAGCATGTTCGATTTTTTAAAAATTTGACCCAGAACCATTTTTTACCAGATTTATGCCACCTCTAATACAGTCTATTATCAGTATTCTAGAAGAGTAATAGAATTGTAAAATCTTAAAGATAACTTAAATGTGTTATATAGTGTCCTCAGGGTAGCTTGTGCATGGAAGATACTTTCTTTTACACTCTGTAGAGGTATCTCATTAGGACACCAAGTAGTGTCATTATTAAGTTTTCATGTGTTCCTCAGTTTTGATGCTTATCTTTGTGCGTTATGTGTGTGCATTTTTTTCTTTGCAGCACCAATGTGGTTATGAATTATTCAGAGATCGAGTCTAAGGTTCGAGAAGCAACGAATGACGATCCTTGGGGACCTTCTGGGCAACTCATGGGAGAGATTGCCAAGTATGTGATAATTTGACTCAGCAGTGCAGAAAGAATCCAACTATCCTTACACAGAAATGTGATATTTGCTTTCAGTTTTAAATCGTTTAGCTGCCAGATAGGAATTTTGCAAAATTGTTCAAATATTAATGAAGTTTTACGCAGGGTCCATTCCCCTTAAAAATTAGCTCAGAAATGTAAAACAAATTTTTTTTCAGTGAAGTTGAGACTTACTGTAGTTTACCATCTTAAATTTTGACAAATATATATAAAATAACTTGAAATAAATTTATACAAATTTCTCCCTGATGAACATCTAGATCTCTATGCCAGTGAATGAAAGACTTGTAAAATATGATATTAATTAGTGGGGCTTACAAATGTGCCTAGATATTATACAGAATATAGGAAAAATATTTTTAAGGAAGCATATCATTAATTTTTTTAATTAAGCTTATTAATTTTTTAAAGCTCTTCAGGAAAACACAGTAATTTAGAACAAGCCTGCCATCTACTGTCAAAATTAACATATTGCAAGGAAAATTATTCTCTTTTCAGGGCTACCTTTATGTATGAACAATTTCCAGAACTTATGAATATGCTTTGGTCACGAATGTTAAAAGACAACAAAAAAAACTGGAGGAGAGTTTATAAGGTATGGGCATTAGTCTGTTTTCATTATTTAACATGTTGAGAAGAAATGCTTGAAATTTTAAGATACATATTCATAAATTATTATGATGAACATTAAATCCTAGACTATTGCTATTTGTGTTGTTTTCTAGTCACCATAAACAACTATTTTTAAAATGTTTAACATTAATCTTAATACTACTTCTAAATGTTGAATATTTTTATTTTATTAGTTAAAATTTTTCCAAATAAACATACTTATGCATATCAAAAGTAATGAACCTATAAGTAGTATGCATATTTAGTGTTTGAGTAGTTAAGATGAAAACTAAGTCTAATATGGTTTGTTATTTCTACATATAAATTTGCCTAATTTATAACAGTATTATTACAGTATTCTGCATCAAAAATATGTTAGTTTAAAATAAAATTAGAGAATCTGTTCAAATCTCCTCATATAATGGAGAATTTTAAAACAAGCTATCTGTTCTTCTATTCCCATCATATTTTCTTTGTACTTGGAATAAGTTCTGTGCTTTCCAAAATGGTATATGATATTTACATTTGAAACTTGGAAAACATTTCTGGCTTTCAGGATTGAAAATCAGTGCTTTATTTAGTTACATGTTTTTTATGTTGTTTCTGAAAACATTCACTGTCATTTCCTGAGTTTGTACAGTAGTTGTGATGAGATAGTTGTAATTTCTATTAATTAAAAATTTTAAATTAGAGTTTAAAAATATATAATCCTTGGATAAATTATCTTAAAAACTAGTTCCTGTTAGGATGAGGGTTTTAACCATTCAATTTCACCAACTTAACTAAATTTTTATAGATCTAATTATCTTTACGTGGGGTTTGTTTCCAGCAGAGTTCAAAATGTGTAATTCACTGATTTTTAGTGTAATCAAAATTGTACAGCAGTCACCACTAGAACATTCTTATTGCCTCAAAAAGAAACCCCAAAAATGGTTTTTCTCTTAATTTGTTGACAGCAAGCATTTGAAACAACAGCCTCATCATTAACCCCCAAAATTAAATTTGATCTGTGGAAATGCTGTGGGATCTATAATTACCAAATAATTGTTCCCTTTACTAATGCTCCATAAGTCCCAGATGAAAAGTAAAATCTGAACCAGCTTTTTAGAGGCTTAGTGTTCATCTATATCATGCATTTAAATATTTCTTAACATTAGAATTATATTTTAATCTTCTGATATATGGTATCCAGTGGACAATTTTTTACTATGCTTGGTACAAGAGGAACTTCATATTGATCATGTAAATTTTCGACTGTATCTAGTCTAATATACAGTAAAGAGCCCTTCCCCCCACAAACCTGAAGATAATTCATTTGCTAATGTTTGAATTATTTTTTTTAACAACTTACCAAAGCTCTAGCAGTATTTATTTTGTTAAACCATTTGGTGCTTTGTATTTTTACAGTCGTTGCTGCTCCTAGCTTACCTCATAAGGAATGGATCAGAGCGTGTTGTTACAAGTGCCAGAGAACACATTTATGATTTGCGATCCCTGGAAAATTACCACTTTGTAGGTGAGCAATAGAAAAACCTTATAAGCAAATTAAAACAGTAGTTGGAGTTGTCAGTCACCTAAACCAGCTTAGAAGCTTCTCCGCTTTAATTAGAATGTGACTATTGCTGGTTGTGTGACGAGTGCAGAATCCAAGACGTGGGGCCCTAGAGTATTAATTAGTGAAGACAAGAACTTGCAGAAAAGACTGGCTAATAACAACAGAACCAACACAACATGAGTGTTCGGGTTTATATTAAAATATGCACTGGAGACTGGTCCCCTGTGGTGTCCATAAAGGAATAGCTTTAATCATATGGGAAGAAAAGGTTAGAGCTCCAAAACACACACATCTGTTTGAAGCTGGGTTTTTTTCCCTCCCACCAAATAATATTTACCGTGCAAAGGCAGCAAGGCCAGAGTGTGTTTTGAATGTGAAAGAGGATAGAGAATGAACCACATTTCATTTTGTAGTGTATGCTAGTTGAAAGCACTTTAAAAATTCAGTTTTTCAGCTATACTAAATTCTGGTAATTAGTGTCTTCAAATTTGTATTGGGAAAACCAAAGCATTTGGGTGCTTTTCACTCATTAAAATGTGAGTTTTAATGCTGAAGTGAGTTTTGCTTTTTTGTTTTTGTTAAAACACTGCGGAAAAAGGAAATAACCTCTCTGGATAGAAGTCCATTTTATATGGTAATCATTAATAATCCTTCTTAGTGGATCTTTAATTGATCTTGCATAACACTATTATCATGGTCCCTTTAGTTCACCTGTTTACAGGCTCTTATAAACCAAAATTACATCTCAAAACTTAGAATTTGCTGATGAGGAAATGACAAAATTTAACAAAACAATTTGCCTCTTTTTATTAATTTTAAAATATTGAAGTTGGCTCCTTGTGTCAAACTCTCCATGTCTTGTGTTAAAGGATTTGATATAGATTAATTGGATTTTTAAGGTTTTGTTTCTTCCTTACCATTCTCACAGATGAGCATGGCAAGGATCAAGGTATAAATATTCGCCAGAAGGTGAAAGAATTGGTTGAATTTGCCCAGGATGATGACAGGCTTCGTGAAGAGAGAAAGAAAGCAAAGAAAAACAAAGACAAATATGTTGGGGTTTCCTCAGACAGCGTTGGAGGGTTCAGATACAGTGAGTATCGAGGACAGCTTGGCACCTATCAATTTAGCTTCTTGGGTGTATTTTAAAAAACACTGAAATATGAAAAACCAAAATGCTTTTTATTTTTTTAGGATACATAGAATACTAAAATACATGTAATAGTCATTTTGGCTCCTATTACCTGGATCTTAGGAATCTCTATTTTTCACTTTAGTGGGTTCAGGAATATAATTTTAACTGTTAGTTGTTAATTAAATGACTTGAAACTTTGAGTTGATACATAGAAAATGAAGCAGCTAAGTACCCTTCCTTCTTGGGGTTACCATTCTAGAAGAAAAAAGGATTTCTCTAACTCACCATGTAGAGCATAAAAATATGAAGTTTGGTCAAGAGGTTGACCTACCTAATTTAAAGCCAGTTTAGCTATTTTGGGCCAAAAATATATACTAAGCGTCCTATAAGTTAGTTCAACCTCAGTCTTTCCCTGCATTTAAACGGTGCATTAATTTGATATAGAAAAAGGCCTCTCTCTTTATTGTTCCTAACACATTCCACAGCAGCTAGGACATTCATCTCCCGTCTTTATTTTTAATGTAATAATATAGTTTGCCTAAAATAGATCACTAGGTTCTTGAGACAGATACAGGAAATAACTCTCTTTCATAGTATGTCTCTTTGGATCCGTATCTTGTGGAGCTCTGACAGTCCCTGGTCATTTTGTGTATACACAGACAGGCCAGGGCTGTGTATACCTAGCAGCTACCTATTGGGCTTTCCAGCCACCCCCCCACCCCCCCACACACACACCTATCTCTGAGTTTGTTTATATTTGGACTATACTGAGAACTTGTGACTCATCATTGGAACTGTGTGAAAACCTATTTATTGTCTTGTGATTACTTATAAAATAATATTTTCACTCCTTTGCTCTTCTGCTTTCTTGCTCACAAAGAAAAAATACTGAACTTAATTAGCTGTTAGAGGATGTTTTTAACAGCAGAGAATTTTCTTTCTTTTATGTCTGTACATCACATAAAAGTGAATTCTTGAATTGGACAAAAATGTTTATCTTAAAGAAATGTAAACATGTTTTTGAGTTTTTATTTATTTATGGGAATAAGAAATTTTTGGATTAAGTAGTTATATTTAACTCTTTCAAAGCACCTAAAGCAATTTGGTGTTTTTGAGTAAAAATTGCTATTCACAACTCATTTCCTCATTCTACTTGCTTATCAATCCTCTTTTTTACCAGCACAATATATAATTAGATAAATTTAGAAAACAATAAGTTTTCAGAATCAGTCATAAATCTGCAGTGGAGATAGAGTTGAGCATCCTGTGTATTTGCATCACATTTTATAGATTATTTTCAGTGTTGATTCAAGGACTTATATCAACTTTAAGTATTTTATATATTTTTTCATTTTGCCATTAGATAATGTCCTGCCAATATCCAATATCTTTGGCATGCATTTAGTATGATATATACCACACTGATCAGTTTGGTTTTCATATACTTTCATTTTTTTGGTAAAAAATGTTTTTTTCAACCTCTAGTTTATCACAGTGTCATTGAAATTTATGTTATTGGAAAACCACCATTTTTCTAAAACCCGACTGGTTATCTAAAAACTTTATTTTTCCAAGTTATGTTCAAGTTGGTGGTCACTTTCAGATTTAGTAGATGAATTTTAAAATCCTCAAGCTCTTAGAGAAATATTTGAATTTGCACTTTTAGTAGGCCTCAGTGACGTGGTTTAGTCAGTCTCCAAATGACATGTATGCCATCAGCACTTGTTAACCAACTTTCAAAACAAAGTCTCTCTTAGCCACCTTTGGATTATTTTATTTCTCTTTGCCCCTTCCTTGTCTCTCCAGCCTACCGTAATTTCCAGTGTTTGCTTCTATTAAGCTCATGTGATTTCTCTCTACCATCTACTCTGGTCTCCTAAGCTGAGTTTGGACGTGGACATGCCATGGAAAGGTTCCTTATAATGCCTGTAATTCCTTTCTGTCCTTTGGACCCCAAGGTCAAGAACTAAAAGAAATCTTGACACTGGCGTTTCTGTTTGTTCACTGCCCTGACGATTCCCTTCCCTCTCAAATTCACACTGAGGTTTCCGAGGTTTTGCCTGTCCCAGCATATGTTTGTTCTGAACGGTTGAGCGTGTTTCATGATTCCATTGTGTGTAGCTTTTGGAAGTTAGACTATCCTCTTCTT
Organism: Rhynchonycteris naso; assembly: GCA_037038555.1. NCBI lineage: Eukaryota > Metazoa > Chordata > Mammalia > Chiroptera > Emballonuridae > Rhynchonycteris > Rhynchonycteris naso. The sequence continues at coordinate 116,038,115 of CM073003.1, read as the reverse complement.
TTACCATAATTAAAAGATGCTTTCTTGTGTTGTGGAATCCATTGAGTTACTTTTCTAGTTCGATACTAAGGACTGGCACTTAGGAGTCTTTACAGCACATTGGGGCATGTAGCATTCGGAACTGTGTTTCCTATAGTTTGTGTTTTAAGATACTGTGCTGTCCAATGCTTTTCTGATCATTGAAAAACCATTAAGAGACAGGAATGAAGTACTATATAATTCATTAAGTGACTTTTGTAAAAACAGTAAGATTTGTGTTTCTCCTTTGATTACATAGCTTATGTTGTTTTTGGTGTATTCCTCTACTCCTTTCAACAGCCTGTAAGAACTTCCTGATAATGCTGGACTATGCATTAAGGTTGTGTAAGTTTTCATAAATAAAAAGCTTTTGAATCTGCATTCCAGCCACTTAATGACTGGCACTACATGCTGTGCCTTGCTCTAATTGTGTTGATTCAGCACTGTGGGAGCTTTCTGTTTTCCTTTGAAAACTATTATATTATGAGGAAAAGCTTCAGAAATAAGAACTGTAGACACCTTTTGAATTTAATGTCCTTAGAGTTGCTTCTCTCTTTAATGCTTTACATAGGTGAACGATATGATCCTGAGCCCAAATCAAAATGGGATGAGGAGTGGGATAAAAACAAAAGTGCTTTTCCATTCAGTGATAAATTAGGTGAACTGAGTGATAAAATTGGAAGCACAATTGATGACACCATCAGCAAGTTCCGGAGGAAAGACAGAGAAGACTCTCCAGAAAGATGCAGGTATAACACTTTGCATTCTGGGTCTCTGGGAGAGTGTGCTCAGCTTATGCAGCTGGTTTGGGGTTTTGTTTTGGATGTTATCATTACTTGAAGTTGTGCCTTTTTCCCTAATAGATTTTATTTTTTAGGTTCTCATAACAATTGGGCATAAAGTACAGAGTCGCCATATTAACACACACACACACAAAATTTCTCCTGTTACTAACATCTTGGATTACTATGGTTCATTTAGTAATAGTCGATAGCCAATATTGATGTATTGTTGCTAAGTGAGACTGTTGTTTGCATAAGCGTTCACTGTGTTGTACAGTGAGGGATGCATAACATCCACCACTACAGAACCGTATAGAATAGTGACAGTGCCCTAACAATGCCCTGTGAAAAATGTGGAATGATTTACGAATGTGCACGTCATCCTTGCACAGGGGTCACACCGATCTTCTCTGTATCGTTCCAGCATTTATAGGTTTGCTGATGACTGTGATGCTGGGTCGAAACATTGTTTGAAATTAGTACTGACACACTTTCCATACTGTCTGGGTCTGTTTATTTCTAAAGTTACCACATTTCCTATATGATTTTATTCAGGCTATTTATTGGACTTATGTTTTCCCCAATAAGAACTTTCAAAGCTTATTTTTTATTTGGGTATCAGATTATCCAGAGAGCTAAGGTATTGCTGAGAGGAATGAAGTTTATTATATTAAATTTAAACAAAAATTAAAGTGTTTGAAATTTAACTCCTCCTGTGACATTTCTTTATGATTCTGTGACAGTGTGTACCAGAAAAAAATCCAAGTGGATTATTTTGACTAAATGTTTCTGAGTATAGACCTATATTTTAATAAAATACATTTTCTAATGTTAGGGCAGTTTTATTTAGTTTTATATAGAACAGTACTTGGAATAACATTCATTTTTGTTCTGCCTACCAATGCAGCTATAAACTAGTCTTTCTGCCAGTTAAAAGGATCACTTACATAGAACTTCATTTCCAAAGTGCATTTTACAAGGCTTTTGTCATTGTGCCTTACAGTGTCTCTGTTAGATAGACCAGACTAGAGCAAGGACTTTCTCCCCATTTAGAATCAAAACCAATAATTTAGAAGTAAAACCCGAGGCCCATTAAGGCTGTGTGGAACTTGCCTAAAGTAACTTGCCTTAGTGATGGAAGCCTTCTTGTAACTAAGTACCATCTCTCTTTTTCCTTAAAAAAAATTGAGTTCAGATTTAGTGGTCATTGGAAAGAAAGTAAAAATAAAAATATAATTCTTAAAATATTTGTTTAGTGCCTTTTCAGTGCGTGTCCCTATATATTAATCCCTGGAGTTCCTGTCTTTTTCAAGAATATTTCTGGGATATGATCTTTGAAAAGCTAGAATTTATTTTTAGTACTTTAAATACGTATTTCTAGCTCTTTTAGTCCAAAATAGTATGCATAGGATAATAAATATTGTATCTTGGGAAACAGTGCCTGCTTTATTCTGTGCAATTTCCCCCTCATAACGTTCTTGTGGCCTGTGTATTTATGTTTTTGTTTTGGTATAGAAGATGGAGTGACATTTATTCTGGTGCTGTTTCCTGAAGAAGCGTGTGGATCGGGTAGTCAGACTGACTAGACACCTCACGGTGCACGTTCTTTTGTTGTGACCTTCCCCTGCCCTTCCACCCTCAGCTTTTCTTTCCGTGCTTGGCTTCCTAGTCTTTCTTTTTCCCACCTTGACTTTTTTTTTCAATGTTGGCTCTAAGACAGGATCTGCTAGGGTTCCTAAATCTTTTATATAGCGTAGTCAAGTTTAAAAGAGTGAAAATATAGTGTGTATTATTTATTGTAGTAACTAAAGGGCACACCGGGACTTTTACATCTTGGAGTACTTGTGAGAGAAGGGTAGGTTTTTAGACAAAGTTGCATGTGACCTCTCTGGCATGTTAACAGAATTTCAGACTTCTTAGCTCATTATTAGATTCAGGAATTTTTAATTCTTAAACATAGATCAGATACGAGGCTTCCATTTCATTGTGTCCTAGTCTTAGGTTATATTCTCAACTTGTAAAGAAATGACCTTATAGTGAAATAAAATTAGAAAGGTAAGAAATTTCCATTTTACTTAAAGGACTGATGGTTGGAATCTTTAGGTCATTTATGCTGAGAAATTACATAGTAAGTGACAAGAATCTTTAAATACTTAATCAGAATTTGTAAATTCCCTAAAAAGCTTATAAATAAAAATACATCTTAACCCCTTTGCTCTGTGTGGGAAGCCATTCTTCTTGATCCTTGATCTATACAGATTTGTAATGAAACATTTCCAGTTGTGTTTATATTTAAGTAGAAATTGCTTTAGATTAGTCTGAGTTAAATTGCATCAGAAATAATAGTCATAATTTTAAAAAGAAATTTAAGTACTTCAGAATATTTATATAAAATATTTATAAACTACCCCTAAAATTAAATAATATAGGTAAAGGAACATATTTTAGGTAATTTCTCTCTGTGTCTTGTACAAAAACAAAAACAAAACCCAAGCCCACTACTGAAGAACAGACTAGCTTTGCCATTTTTAAAATTCATGGCATATGAAAAAGCCCTGTATTTAACTTGTGTATTTTTTCTTTTGCATTGCTAAAAGAATGTTTTAATGTGCCTGAAAAGTTATTTCAAAACATTTTAAATATATTTAAGTTTTCTGTAAAGAAGTTCTTTTAGTTAAGTAAAAGTTTAATTGGCCAATACTATAGTAATAAAGAGCACAGTTGTTGTAAAGTGCATATCTTAGAGTTTTCTGCATTTACAGATTAATGTTTAATCTTTTGAATTCAAATAAAATAATATTTTTAAGTTACCCACTGAAATGGAAATATTTTATTCTGTAGTTTGTTAGTATGCTAGAAGTTGCTGACAGAATTGTGTTATATAAATGGGACTGTAATTCCACACAGTCCTTTTCAAGAAAGTGGTCGTCAAATGCAGATGTTGGAGCTCCTAGGGTTTTATCACTTAATTTTGATGTAATAATTCTTTTATTTTTTAATGTGTAATCAGTAGGCACTTACATGACCGCATACATTTAGGTAGATATGTTTTGTAGCAGTGTTTGAGACTCACCTAGGGGATCTGTCGGTTTCCCACCTTCCCTCCCCAGCACGCACACATCATTATTCAGATAGCTTAGATAACATTCTGCTGAGCACTGTCAAATTGTCAAAGGAGGAATTTTAGAGTTACTGTATTTGAAATCCTCTAGCCCAAATCACTAAGGACTCTATTTTAAAATAATCCCTCATCTTATTATTTTGCTTCATTTTTAATATCTTTTAGTGACAGTGATGAGGAAAAGAAAGCGAGAAGAGGCAGATCTCCCAAAGGTGAATTCAAAGATGAAGAGGAGACTGTGACGACAAAGCATATCCATATCACACAAGCCACAGAGACCACCACAACCAGGCACAAGCGCACAGCAAATCCTTCCAAAACCATTGATCTGGGAGCGGCAGCACATTACACGGGGGACAAAGCGAGTCCAGATCAGAATGCTTCAACTCATACGCCTCAGTCTTCAGTTAAGGTGGGAATGGCACATTATACACGGTTTTATTCTTATAAATTACTTTTAGAATTACTGCATTAGTAGGCTTGGGCATTTCTAGGCAATTGTATTAATTATAGATCATCTGGCATGTATTATTCAGAATCATTAATAATAAGAAATCTCTTACTATTATTGGAAGAAATCTGTCCAATTCCTGAATGATTGTCTGCACCTCTAGGAAAGTAGAAACGACACTCTTGGTTCCTTAGGGAAAAGTTGTGAATCAGAAGGTAATACATCTGTTTCTTTCTAGACACACCTCTGATTACCAAGTACAATACTCACTAAGGAGACATGAGAAGTTGTAAGAAATGACAAAAGAGGACCAAGTACTATATAGGGGAAGTGGTCTTATTTAATATAGAGAATGCCAGTAAAGGGAGGCTTATTTGCTTGATGGTCACTATTGATCATTAGCAGCACTGACTCTTGGACCTTCCTCATCTGTTTCTCATTCATCACAGAAGTAGAAATGCACTGCTGGATACCTGGCCACAAGCTAGTCTTTGGACAGAAATCGGCCAAAGAGGGAGATTTGTCCCAAAAGGCTGAATTTTTTTTTTGTCACTCCCCATTAGTGTTTACCCAAGTTATATCTTTGCACCAGAAGTAGCTAAAAGCTAGCAAAAACATTTTTTCTAATGTATCCTGCAAATAGTAGGTGGTGCTAAAAATAAAGCTAGTCCTACTTAGTGTCAAGAACAAGTACTATATCAACTTCTGCTGTATATCTTTTGGTATATAATATTACCCATATTTGCTTTTTTAAGTTTTGATGAAAACCTCAAAATTATAATTCAACTTTAGTTGTAAAGAGGAAAAAGGGCTGTTATTCTTTCTGGTCTTAGATTTCCCCTGGTGTTGGTACAGTTAGCCTACTGGTGATGGTGGTACAGCCATAGTTAAAACCCAAATCCATGATGGCTATGATGTGGAGAATTCATTTAAGGCTGCATGAAGAAAATTATCCCAACTGTATAATTCTTTAACATTAAGTTGAGACTTTTATGTGTTACAGGATTTTAAATACCAGTTTGTAGTACAGCCTGAATAGGTTGCTCTGCCATAAATATTTTATATTTGTAGTGTAAAGTGTTTAGATTTTGTGTTTACTACAAGAAAAAATCTAGAAGGTCAAAATTCTTAGAAGTTTCTCAACTACTTCAGATCTCTTTCAGTCTAAAGGCCTTTTTAAACCATGATACAGTATTTTAATCTTCAAAGCTCAAACTAGCAAGCTTAGGCAATTGCTCGATTGCCTGACAACTCTGTTCTTATTCAGTGTGTATGCATTGAACATACAGCATATGTGTCAGAGTGCTTGGCACTATGGGGAAGAGAAAAATCACATTAGGATTCCAGCCCCACAATTTAGCTTGGGAACTAAGTACTGTATATAATGATTAGATGTTGAGGTATGTCAAACAGCATAAAATACTGACTTACATGATATACAGACAGTAAGTGTTGCTAAAGTTCACAGGATCGTGGACTTTTAAAGCTCATGATTCTGGCACAGCATCAAGATCTGAGTGGAAAGTATGTATTCCAGCATGAAATGCAGTAAGAAAAGAATGAACTAGGAAAAAGAGGAGTGTGGATGTAACAGACCTTCACAGTGCAGGGAATAGAATTACTTAAAAATGCTATCTACCCATAAGGATTCAAAGTCACATCTGTTTTTTTCAGAAACTAAATCTACCCCTATTAAGATAATTATAGGTATTTGTGTCTAAGTTGGAAATAAGAGTAGAGCAAATTTAGAAAAAAGAAAGTAGAAATTTGTTTTCTAAGCTTATTAGTTCTTTGTGTGTTTTCAGACTTCAGTGCCTAGCAGCAAGTCATCTGGTGACCTTGTTGATCTGTTTGATGGCACCAGCCAATCAACAGGTAAGTTTCCACATTGGCTTTTTAAAGTAACCTTCGTTTAAGAGTAATTTGTTTTAATGTTGAATAAAAGGTGGAATGGAAAATAAAAAATTTTTGCAATGGATTTATTTTTTAAATGAAATTAGTGAGCCTTGACCATTACTTGGGGTAGATTGTCCAGATGTCTAAAATAGAAAGAAGGGTGCTTAAATATTTGACTCATAATTTAGTAAATTCTTTCTCTCTTTAATCTCTTTAACACTGAGTATTTGGGGTCCTTTGCTTTCTCGATGAGCAAAATGTACTGCTCTGCTCAGATTACGTCTTCATTGAATCTTATTCTGGCTCCCAGCATCAGGCATACCCAAGTCCATTCACTTATTCAACAGGTATTTGTTGAACCAGACACAGATCTGGGTGCTGGAGGTATAATGCTTAGCAAAACAGAGTTCTCTCCCTCATAGGAAGGTCAGGTGGTAGAATTACAGTAATTGTTGAAACTCAAGTGTCACCACTGGTTACTTAGTTGCAGACATGCAGATAGCTTTTGAGGAAAGGAGAATTTTTTTTTTTTTTGGTGACAGAATTCAGAGAGAGGGACAGATAGGGACAGACAGCAGACAGGAAGGGAGAGAGAGATGAGAAGCATCAATTCTTCATTGTGGCATCCTAGTTATCATTGATTACTTTCTCATATGTGCCTTGACTGGAGGGCTAGAGTGACTGAGTGACTCCTTGCTCAAGCCAGTGACCTTGGATTCAAGCTGCTGAGCCTTGCTCAAACCAGATGAGCCTGTGCTCAAGCTGGCGACCTTGGAGTCTCGAACCTGGGTCCTCTGCTGCGCCACCTCCTGGTCACATTCTATGAAAGTGTGTAAAGACCTACCTCTGACATATTCTCTGGCAGAGAAAGAACAGTTGTTTTCCAAGATTTTCTCAAGATAGAGTAATGATTTGTTCAACTTGATTACCACTCTGTGCTAGACTGAGTAATTCCCTATAAATTATTTTCAAGAAAATTTATATTTTAGATTGCATTCAGTGATTACTGAGTTCTAATAAACTCCTGTGCTACAAGTCCAAACAGCTCAAAAAATAAAACTTCTCTTTAAAGAGCCTGACCAGGGTGATGACACAGTGGATAGAGCATCGGACGCAGAAGACCCAGGTTCAAAACTCCAAAGTTGCCGGCCTGGGCGTGGGCTCATCCAGCTTGAGCATGGGTGCACCAGCTTGAGCACGTGGTCACTGGCTTAAGCATGGGATCAGAGACATGACCCCGTGGTCGCTGACTTGAAGCCTAAGGTTGCTGGCTTGAGCAAGGGGTCACTCATTCTACTGTAGCCCCCGCCCCCCCATCAAGGCACATACGAGAAAGCAATCAATGAACAACTAAGGAGCCTCAACAAAAAAAGGATGCTTCTCATCTCACTCCCTTCCTGTCTGTCCCTATCTGTCCCTCTCTCTGCCTCTGTCTCTCTCTCTCTCTCTCTCTCACACACACACACACACACACACACACACAAAACTTCTTTGAAGACAGTCTTTCCCAACCTGTTTAAAGTTCATTTCACGTTCAATTGTAGATGACAAGATTGGTATATAAGTAATGTGCAAAGTAAATTTATTGTTCATGGTTGTCTGTAATGACTTTTTAAAAACTGTATTTTAATACATTAGTGTCTAAGTGGAACTCTGATGGAAATTATTAATAGTTTAGTACATGTAATTAATATAAAGTCTCTTGTTATTTTCTTTTTTGTCTAGTATAAAATTCTTGGGCTGGGAGTGAACTTCTAGAGTATCTGGTTCAACCTAGTTTCTGAAATTCTTTAATTCCCATCCCCTTTTTTTTCTATACTGTAAACTGTTCTTAAAATTACTCTTTAAACTCTCCTGAACTATCATGCCCAAGATTATATAAATAACTACATTAGTTTTTTAACAATTACGTGTTATTTTTGTATGTTTTAGATTCTAACTGTAGTATTAACTGGCAGTTAGTATGTAGTCATATAACACAGACACAGTGTCATAGAATATCAACTACTTTGGACTTCCTGGCATGAAATATTAAAGAGCCCCTTTTATGCATCTGTGAAAAGTTTTAATGGAGCAATCAAAGAAGAAATAAGTAGGAAGGTCAGATGAGTCGATGTAACTTTTTTCCTCCGTGATATAAAGATTGCTTTGAACAGAGAGAATTATTAAATACCAAGATGCTTCCTTTGCTTGGCAAGAAACCCGAGAGTGGTTTTTATTCTCCAGTGCAAACAAGAGATTAATTAAATAGAAATAACAATTAATATTAATAAAGTAATTGAGACAAATGAAACTGGGAAAGTTTATTGCCTTAATGTTTATCTTAATATTCTCTTAAAAAAGAACAACTCAGTGTGGGTTGACATCAAATTATTTTTTAAAGTCATCTCCTATTTGAAACAGCATGTTTGACCAGTTTGTGCAGACCTGCGCCTTCCAGTCGGTACATAAATTTTGTTACCCAAAATCTCAATTTAAATTTTTAGTAATATATTTGAAATTGAATTAAGCAGTGAAAATAATTAGACATTAAATCTTTAGCACCTACACATGAGAAAGTCTAAGAATCTGTCATGTTACGCGTTGTTATTTGGTATGCCATTGGGTGTCATTTGCCAGATGTGCCTGTATACTATCATAGTACCATTGTGCACATAATACGGACATGAACTATAAACCTAAGCAGTTACGGCATCTGTACCACTTACCAGATAAGTATCTCCTCTGAGAAAACGTTCGGATTTTCTTTTTTGTATATGTTATTACATTCTTTTGGTTAGCAATTTTAGAAGTATATGTGTGGTAAAAATCATTGTATGATATCTGTGAAGTTTAAAAATATACATGTGAAACCCACTCATCAAGATTTACTTGAGACTGTCTTAATAAATGTCCCACTTTGGTGATGTTCTTTTAAAATTTGTACTCAAATGATATTTTGATGGCTTTATAGGACATTTCTAAGTAAACATTTTTAAAATAAATAATAATTTAAACTTATAAGAAAATAAACCAAGTAGAAATAGAATGTTAAAAAATCATTCCATTTCACTTTTAAGTATTTCTCACTTTAAAAGACCGTGTTGTTTCCTTTGTCCCTTTGTTTGTTTTTGTTTCGTTTTGTTTTTGAGAGAGAGAGACAAGAGGGGAGAAGGAGATGAGAAGCATCAACACGTAGTTGCAGCATTTTTTAGTTATTCATTGATTGTTTCTCATACGTGCCTGGACCGAGGGTGGAGGGGCAGTCCAGCCAAGCCAGTGACCCCTAGCTGAACCCAGTGACCCTGGGATCGTACTGATGATCCCACACTCAATCTGACGACCTTGCACTCAAGCCAGATGAGCTCACGCTCACAAGCCAGCAAGCAACCTCTGGGTTTCAAACCTAGGACTTCAGAATGCCAGGTTGATGCTATATCTACTGTGCCACCACTGGTCAGGCTCCTTTGACCCTTTGTAATTAAGGAATTTAGGTCCCAGTTAACATACTTAAATAAGTTCTTTCCAGTACAATAAATGATGCTGAAGAGAAAATACACCATAGTCAATACAAACAGAAAGATGTTATATGACTTGCAATATGTTTCTAAGTTAAAAACATTTTAAAGGTTAAGGTATATCAAATCCAAAATTTTCATTACATTTACATTTGAATGTATTGTCTTGTAAGTAGTAATCACTAAAGTTCATTGAGGATATTTACATAAATAATGAACCACCTTTTTACACCCTTAATACATGAACTTATATACTAGAATTTCCAGGGAGTTGTCTCTAGTTTAAGCCAAGTTTACAAAAAATAAAAAAATTTAATACTCTTTTTCACTATAAAGGGTAGTGCTCATTCTAGAAATTTGACAGAAAACAAGTGATTCACCATAATTTACATGCATAAATTTAACGATTAAGTTTGGTAAATAGTCTTTTTTTTTTTTTTTTTTTTTAACAGGGACAGAGAGAGAGTCAGAGAAAGGGATAGATAGGGACAGACAGGAACGGAGAGAGGTGAGAAGCATCAGTCATTGGTTTTTTGTTGCCATTGCGACACCTTAGTTGTTCATTGATTGCTTTCTCACATGTGCCTTGACCGCGGGCCTTCAGCAGACCGAGCCACCCCTTGCTGGAGCCAGCGACCTTGGGTCCAAGCTGGTGAGCTTTTGCTCAAGCCAGATGGGCCCGTGCACAAGCTGGCGACCTTGGGGTCTCGAACCTGGGTCTTCCGCATCCCAGTCCGATGCTCTATCCACTGCGCAACCTCCTGGTCAGGCGGTAAATACTCTTTTTTAAAAATACATTTTCTGTATATTCAGTCTGTATATCTTAGCATTTATTGTGTGGCAAATCTTTTTTCAGACTTCTAGATAAGGAATTTTTTTTTTGTAAATTGCTTTTCAACCAAGCTCTCATGACCATTTCTTTATGATAATTAGCATTCTTTTACAGGCCTTTTAATCACTGTATAATATTAACATTGTGGGATATTCTATAATTTATTTATGGACATTAGTTTTTGGTTTTTTCCCTAAAATTTTCTCTATTATAAAGTAGTAAAATAACATCTTTCAAAATCATCCAGTTTGGTAAGGAGAAAATAGTGTTTAATCTTATTCAGCATTTGTTTGATGACTGAACTTGAATACTTTTTATGCTTTTATAGATTAATCATAATTTGTCTATTTATGTCCTTTGTCCATTTTTTTATAGGGGTATTTATCCTTTTTCTTTTTAAAGAAACTTCTTATATATTAATTCTTTGTTTTTAAAAAATTTAGTATTATAATTTTTTATGCAAAAGTTTGTTTTTTAATGTAATCTAGATTAAATTATTTTGTTGGAGGAAATTTCCATATGTAGTTCAGCTATATATTTCCTGTTCACAGTACTTCTTGGGAAAATACATGCTCCCAGCTGGTGACTGTAAATAACCTCCTTGCTTCCCTGAAAGGCAGATGGAAATGGTTCATTTATAATGACAGCTCTCATGTGGGAATCTTGAAGGATAGCCTTGTTGTGAAATTCAGCAGTCTTCCACATGCAGCAATTTTTATTAGACCCTTTTATTTAAATCCCCTTAGATAGAAGTTATCTGGGAAAATGCTTAAGTATAGAAAATTTCTGTTGAATTTAAGGCATTGATGTGACTAATATGTGCATAGGTATGAATAGTCCCTCCTAGGAAAAAGACTTTTCCTAAATGAAATGAACAGATTTTAAATTTTAAGGTAGTCTTCAGAGCTGAAATCGCATTGTGTAAAACACAAGTAGAAGCATAAACTATGTGACGCTTCAGAAGATTGAAGTTAAACTCTTCCAGGAAGGGTGGCTCTGTTTGTAAAATACTTGAGTGTGTGTGTCCGTTCTTCACTCCCAGTGTTCTTCAATTAGTCAGGTTGGACTCAGACTCCCTTACAGATAGTATGGATGAAGAAGAGTAATGTTTGCCATAGGTGAGTTATGAACACAGTATAATTGTAGTTTAGGTGTTAGAAGGTAGAACAGTAGAATAACTGAGTAGGTGATTATCTGCAACGGTACATTCAGGATATGTCGAAATAAGTTTGAAGTTGTCATCTTCAGTGCTTTTAGCTGCATAATGTATTTTTCTGTACATAATAAGATTTGAAAATTCCTAACTTGCTTGGCATAATAAATTACATATTGATGCTTATTCACTGCTTGAAGAAAACTAAAATAACCCCCAATTTTCAAATCCCTTAATGTTCCAGTAAATGATTAACTCTCATTTTGTTACCTACCGAAATACTTGGAGCAGTCTTTTGAACATGAGGGAACATTACAGAAGACAACGTATGAATATTAAGCAGCAACTGTTTGCAATATTCATTTCCCTGCTGTTTTTATTAATATATGTGCTTGTTCAAATAGTTTAAAAGTATAGGTCATTGATCTTTTGTGCTCCTTGTCACATTTTATCTTGATGTACATACCTATAAAGAAGAGGAAGACAAATCACTGTGATATCATCCTTTGGATAAAGCGAAAGTAGATGTACGGGCTATAGTGTTGATGGGAGTGGAGAACCTTGGCCTTGGTGGGATGGAAATTAGTTCAGGCTGAGTGAGGATATATGTGAATATGTGCATCTGTAATGAGGTGAAAGAATGAAGAATTAGTTATGCCTGCTGATAGTTGACTACAGTAAATGTGCATTAAAAAGAAATACTCAATACACATGTATCAGAAACTGATTTGTTTCTTTTATTACTGCCGGCCATTTATTAAGAAGGGGAGATGGTTCTAGTTTAATTAACTCAGTTGAGTGTAGCAGATGGGGCAGAATGTCTTGCAGCGATAAGACAATTCAGAAATGGCACCAGATGTTGGAAGCTGTCCCTGGTGGTGTTTGAGTGCAGCCCAGATGTTCCAGTCCCACCTGGCTAGTTTCTAAGCACTGCAGGCTAAGCAGCTGTGATGTAACCTATATAATGTTCACATAACACTAAAAGTACCATTATTGAACTGCTGCTCTATACTTATTCTATGGTTGTGACTTTTAAGGGTAAAATCTTTAAGGACAAACAAAAATAAGGACAACTATTTAAGATTTTACATTGTTTGGCTATTGCTATTTGATAATGGAGAGAAATGGAATATTAAAATTTAATATGATGTTACTGCTCAAATTGTAGATAAAAGTAAATATTCTTACCCATGTACTGCCTACAAATAAGAATTTGTATGAGATGTTATGCACATAGAGATTGATTTGTAACCTTAAGGTTTGGCTCTCACCCTTTTAAAAACACCAGTGTAGAAGTAGTAAAAGCTATTATTTTTCTGTGTAATAAAAACTCAAATATTTGCTTGCTCATGAATAAACAAGAATTTTTCCCTATTTAATTATTTTTAATTTTAAACCTACATAAAATTTGCCATATTTTCTTTTTCTTTATTTAATTCTTTGTTGTTGTTTTATTGTGTACGATTTGAGAGAGAATTGCAAACACCATGACATTTTGCCTCTAAAATACTTCAGCACATATCTTCTTACAAGATCATTCTCCTTTATAATCACAGTAATGATCATACACTGATTACAAAAATTAGGGGATATTTTATTGCTTCATAGTCATTTTTAAATATCTCCTAACTTTTGTGAGTGGTATGCTTGGGAAATTTCACGTTAAAACAATATCATTGTCTAATAATATACAGACCATGTTTGGATTTCCCTGGTGTCTCAATTATGTCCTTTATGGATAGCACTTTTTTAAACAAATCCAGAGTCAAGGATCACACATTTCATTTACTTGTCATATTTCTTTAGGCTCCTTTAATTTAGAGCAGTCCCAGTCTTTTCTGTCTTTTATGATATTGACATTTTCTGAAGTCTTAAGAGTTGTTTTGCAGAATGTCCTCAATTTGTATTTGATTCATTTTTCATTAGATATTTGGCAGGAATTTCTAAATGGGTGACAATTGCCTTTTCAGTTCCTTACTTTAAAGGGCCTATGAATACTACAGTATTTTGTCTGATTATTGAGTTTGTTCACTTAAGTAATTATCCATCAGTTTCTCCATTGTAAGAGTAGTTTCATCCCTTTGTATTTACTAAACAATCTGTGGGATGATGTTTCGAGAGGATGTGACTATCTTATTCCCCGGTAGCATTTCACCCAGGTTTTAGCGTCCATTGTATGCCCACCCACATGGTGTTCGGGAATATAAGTGAGGGATAACTTTAACCACAGTTGTACTGTCAATTATCCGACTACAGACAGAACTAAAGTATAAGCTTAAAGGGAGCATGGTGACATGAAAACCTAAATCAACAAACTACCTTTAGGATGGGACTGGGCCCTCTACTAGTGGGTATTTAAGTGGCACTAAAATGGCATCCTGAAATTACTATCCATTGTTCTGTGGTTCTAACAGTGTAACTTTGTCCTCATACTTAATTTCTAGGAGGATCTGCTGACTTATTTGGTGGATTTGCTGACTTTGGCTCAGCTGCTGCATCAGGCAGTTTCCCTTCCCAAGGTATGATCGGATCTGATTGGCCAGAAATCTAGGGGCGGTAAAAGGCTATCAAAACAAAACTCCCTCCCACATCAGCTTCTTTTAGCAATGTTTTCCCCTTGTAGTATTTATTATATAATTCCTAATAAATTTATTCAAAGGTATATTACTGGGCCAGATGAATTGTGCCAAATGAATAATTTGGTTACAGTCAGGTACACCTAAATAAAATTGTTCATTTTCATGAGTAACTCCTCATTTCTTTTTTTGGTGGTGGGGGGATAGTAGGGAGTGTGAATAAGCATAAATAACCTCATTTTAATAGCAGGGGTATTGTGCCTGACCAGGTGGTGGCGCAGTGGATAGAGCATCAGACTGAGATGCGGAAGACCCAGGTTCGAGACCCCCAGGTCACCAGCTTGAGCATGGGCTCATCTGGTTTGAGCAAAGCTCGCCAGCTTGGACCCAAGGTCGCTGGCTCGAGCAAGGGGTTACTCGGTCTGCTGAAGGCCCGCGTTCAAGGCACATATGAGAAAGCAATCAATGAACAACTAAGGTGTCGCAATAAAATACTGATGATTGATGCTTCTCATCTCTCTCCGTTCCTGTCGGTCTGTCCCTGTCTATCCCTCTCCCTGATTCTCTCTCTGTCCCTGTAAAAAAAAAAGAAAAGCAAGGGTATTGTAGTTCTACATTTAGCTTATGATATTCATGAATGAGATTCAGGGGCCTTTTGTTTGGGCAGGCTGTCTTACTAAAAGTCATTTCCTTGTAATTTAGATATCTTAAGATACCATAGATTCTTTCTGAATCTATGAAAACTAACTTCATTTTGACATATCCTTAAGTATTGAGCAGTTAAAACCTCAGGCAAAGCTTCCATGTTAGATGAGAAATTTTAAAATCGCTAGACTTACTGTGGTGACCATTTAACAATGTATAAAAATATAGAATCATTATGTTGTATACGCCTCCAACTTTCTACAATAGGGACTCATGGATTCCCAAAGTTAAACAGCTACCACAGTATATGGCAGAGGTGGTAAGATAAAAATATTAATTTTAAAAGGGAGAAAAAGGCGCCTGACCAGGTGGTGGTGCAGTGGATAGAGCGTCGGTGAGCGTCAGACTGGGTTGCGGAAGACCCAGGTTCGAAACCGTGAGGTTGCCATCTTGAGCGCGGGCCCATCTGGCTTGAGCAAAAAGCTCGCCAGCTTGGACCCAAGGTCGCTGGCTCCAGCAGAGGGTTGCTCTGTCTGCTGAAGGCCCGAGGTCAAGGCACATGTGAGAAAGCAATCAATGAATAACTAAGGTGTCGCAACGGCAACGAAAAACTAATGATTAATGCTTCTCACCTCTCTCCGTTCCTGTCTGTCTGTCCCTATCTATCCTTCTCTCTGACTCTCTCTCTGTAAAAAAAAAAAAAAGGGAGAAAAAGGCGAGCCATTTTACCTTAATTCTTGATGTTTAAGCCTATATTCTGCTTGGATGTTGACTTTTTTTTGCCTTTTAGAAAATTGAAGTATAATTAACAAAAAATTTAGAGATAAACGTCTTAAACATGAGGCGAGGCAGGGAGGAAAGACGTAATTTAACTGAATTAGTCTTGTTACTCATTTCAAGTAGTTATTGTTATGTTAAATGGGTTAAAATTTATATTTAGTAATGTCTGGTTTAGGTTTGTAAGGATTTAGGGAAAAAAAAGGCATAGATTTTAATGTGGTTTGGGGTTATTTTGACAGCCTACTTGTGTAAATTTCAAGTATTTCTCAGAAACCAGAACTGTGGAGTAATTAAGTGCTTCTCCTGGAAGTGTGGTTATGCCTTCCAAGGTTTAATATCTTACTTTAGGCAAATCAAAGTGGAAGATAAACATTGCTCTAATTTTACAGACTGCCTGTGTAATTCTCAAAGTTTTTATATTTATAAAGTTGCTTACTATGCAAATAACTCAAATATGTTAATGTTGCTAAGTGATGTATCTCTTCATCTGTATGAATGTGATTAATATAACTTGATCACCATTACGCAAGGGGCTAAACTGTTGCAACAATGATTAATCATTTCTGAACAATATATGCCCACTAGAAATACCTTACTCCCATGATTAATCATCTCATATAAAGTTTTCAGATGGGGCAACATGTTTTCCCCTAGTTTCCATTCTATTTCTGTTTTACCTATCAAGCAAATAGAAAATCATAATAAAGTTTACCTTTATTCAACAATCTTCCTTCAATTAGTTTAAATTGTTTAATATATGGACCTAATGGTAAAACTCTTAATTCAGTCTCTTTTGTAAATAAGATCAAAGGCATGTTTTAGTAAAACCCTGGGGTAATGAATATTAGCCCAGTTCTTGTATTAAATTGTTGGTAGAGCTTGGGTTTCTAAGTGAATTATTTTCTCTTTTGAGGACACTTACATTTTAATATGGTAACAGAAGAATAAATTTTAATGTCTTACTGTTGTTCTCTTGATATTTAGTATAATGAGACACAGTATTACAGTGGTTGGTTACCTTTTCACCTAGAAAAAATGTATTTCCAAGATGTAAGGAAACACGGAGTGCAAAGAGATGGTGTTAATTAACTTGGAAATTCATACAGTACTGTTTGCTTTCAGATGTGACAGTTTATATGTAGCTCTTTATTCACCTTCGTTTTTTCAACTTCCATTAATTCATATATATCTTTGTCCCTTTCTTAAAGGTTTATTTACTTAGAATTGTATATAACCTAGTTAAAAAACTTTTGAAAGTCACATTTGCCTTTATATTTAATGTGTTCCAAATAGTTAATATTACATATGAAGAATTTGTAAACTTGACTTACACTTCTGTACGGCAAAGCTGAAGGAAAGAGAGTGCAGGGTCTTGGCTCTGCCTTGTCTTTTCACAGTTAATCCAAAGTGAAACTGACAAACCTTAAATGACACTTAACTATGTGTTAAATTATTCACTCTTTATAATTTAGGTTTGTTTCTTTTGTTGTTTTTTTAAGTGAGGCACAGAGAGGGTTAAGTAGCTTGCTCAGGGTTACACAGCTATTAAGGTACAAAACCCATACTCTTAAACACTAGTCTTGTAATCAACATATTATCAACTTTTATATTACTGAATGCATTAAATCTTAAACTTGTAATTATACTTTGGAGTGTAGTGATAGTTCTTTCTTTCCCCTCTTAAGACTCTACCCCATGTTTTATTTAAATAGCTGAACAGTCCTATTTGAAGCAAGCAGTGTACTAACGTTATATATGTCATGGCTATCTACAGAGCATGGCCAAATGCGTGAGAACTTCTTGCATAAATTTACTAACCCTATTCTTAATTTTGTTGAGTTATTTTCTCCATGCTTTTCTGCTTTTGTTTCATAAATTTAATCTCATGGAATTGAGGTTTTATTTACATGAAACAGTATAAATTGTAGTCTGATTTCTCATTGAACCTTTCCAGATAATAAATGAATGAAGTGAGTTGAATTCTCTGGTTTTACTGAGTGTCTCCTTGCATGAGAATTCTGGATCTCCCAGCAAAGAGTTTAACCAGTTTAGTTATTTCTCCTTGCTTTCTGGGGTTGCAGGTAGTTCACATTTGTTTAGCTGGAACCATATTTGATGTGCAAATTTAGGCTGAAGGGAAGTTTTGATTGTACTCTCTATGTGTCACCTCACACCTGCTGAGAGATGGATTTTACTTTATCTGTGGGAGTTTAATTTTTTTCTTTGTCACCTTGCTAACGCTCATGGAATATTCACGAGACAGAATAATGTCCAGATGGAGATGGTACCTGCAGATGTTAATCTGGATGGACACAGATCAGCTCTAATTTGTTTCAGTTCGTAGACTGTTATATTTGTACTGTGTACTTAAGAAAGTTTCTTACCCTTCTTCTTCTCTCTCTCTCTTTCTCAGTAGCTGCAACTAGTGGGAATGGAGACTTTGGTGACTGGAGTGCCTTCAACCAAGCCCCGGCAGGCGCTGCGCCTTCCAGTGGGGAGCTCTTCAGCAGCGCCTCCCAGTCGGCTGTGGAACTTATCAGTGGCTCCCAGCCGGCGTTAGGCCCAACTCCAGCTGCCTCAGGTTCTTCAGACCTATTTGATCTTATGGGCTCATCCCAGGCAACCATGACATCTTCCCAGAGTATGAATTTCTCTATGATGAGCACTAATACTGTAGGGCTGGGTTTGCCCATCTCAAGATCACAGGTGAGTTGTCTGCCTCCCTTGGAAATTATGACTCAATCATTGAGATGCTCCAATTAATCTAATGGTAGATTAGCATTTTACATGTTTTCCCTGATACAGTCATTTGAGGTCTAAGGGGCAAGTGTCTCACTCCTTTTGTAGCCCGTGCAGTCACCATGGTGCCGTGCACAGCAGAGGCATTTGCTGAAATTTATTGAATTAGTTTAAAAAGTAGTATTTAATAGTTTTTAAAAATTTTTAGAAGAAGAAATAGAGATCCCAGCATACCTCATAGATATTCCAGGTTTGATTATAGACCACCACAATAAAATACATATTTTAGTAAAGCAAGTCACATGAATTTTTGGTTTTCCATTGCACTTACAAGTTATGTTTGCACTATACTGTAGTCTGTTAAGTGTGCAATAGCATAATGTCTAAAAAAACAATGTATATACCTTAATTTAAAAGTACTTTATTACTAAAAATGCTAACCATCATCTGAGGCTTCATTGAGTGAGTCATAATCATTTTGCTGGCAGAGGGTCTTGCCTTAGCACTAAGGCAAACGTGGTCTGCCAAATGTCATAAAAAGAGGTATTCCTGTATTGGCTTTGCCTGTGACCAGAGGTCACTCAGTTAAATCTCTGTGTTCTCTAAGAAGCATCACTTACTGGTTGCAAACAATCATTGCTAATAAAAAAAAAATCATTCACTAAAATAATGAACATTCTTCCATCTTCTGGGCCTGCTCTGCACTATATAATGTTTATATAGGCTTTTCTTTCAACTCTTATTTTCATAAAGGAAAATGAAAAGTGGGAGCTTTTTAATTCATTCTTTAGTTCTATCTAAATGACCTAATACTAGCTTAGAATTTGAGTAAGTGTAGGTTTAGAATATATATATCTGAGTTTTACCAGGAACTTGCTGTTTTTGATTGAAGCTATTTACAATGTTTGTGTATGATACTGATTACTCTTTTTTTTTTTTTACAGGGACAGAGAGAGAATCAGGGAGAGGGATAGATAGGGACAGACAAACAGGAACGGAGAGAGATGAGAAGCATCAATCATCAGTATTTTATTGCGACACCTTAGTTGTTCATTGATTGCTTTCTCATATGTGCCTTGACCACGGGCCTTTAGCAGACCGAGTGACCCCTTGCTCGAGCCAGCGACCTTGGGTCCAAGCTGGTGAGCTTTTGCTCAAGCCAGATGGGCCCGCGCTCAAGCTGGTGACCTCAGGGTCTCGAACCTGGGTCCTCCACATCCCAATCTGATGCTCTATCCACTGCGCCACTGCCTGGTCAGGCTGATTACTCATTTTAATGTGTAGCTTCTCCTCTTTTGGGTGCTAAGATGAAGGGAGAGAAGAAAGAAGCAAAAGTTGACTGTTCTTTATAACAGAAATTAGATCTAACATTAAGGAAAGGGACATGAAAGCCACACCAATACTTTTAAATTAAAATATGCACTGCTGAACAAGCCTAAGCCAGTTTATTTTTTTGAGTTTCTTTTATATGATCTAAGTATAAAGCCAGCCTTCTTATTTGCAACCTTAGTTCCAACCACGTTGTGATTCTGTGCATTGGTACATTTTAAATTGTTCCTATTGCTATTCCTTTCCCTTTTTCTTTTCTTTTCAGTTATCGTTTGTCACTAACTACCAGGTGCCTCTGCTTCTTTCTCCCAAATCTCTCCTTTCTCCTCAATTGGTCCATATATATCAAGCTCACTTAGTCAATAGACAAGTATATGGATTAGGGAAATATCAGTCAGGATATATGAAATATAATTTGCTGTTTTGATTGTTGCTTTCTATAATAGGAGAAATCATATTCTGAAGTCCATTTTGTAAGAATAAGTATTCTACTTGTATATTTCCTTAAAGCTATACTAACCTGAAGTTGATAGTTATCGTGGGAGGGTGGCTTCTGGGCTTTGGGTGATAGGAGGATAATCGGTCATGTAAATGTGTTGTTTATTTCTGCCCCGAACATGATTTGGACTTCAGAAAAACATTTTAGGGAAGTGAGTGATTCAGGATATTGAAGACCTTAACATAGAACATTTGTAGTTCTTTTTAGTTTGAAGAGTTCATTACAAAGTTTAGTATATATTTATATATTTGGAGTTACTGTGATTAAACTGCCATCCCATAATCTAAATAGAGCAGATGCTTAATTTTTAGAGCATTTTTCTATTTTCCAGCCTTTGCAAAATGTTAGCACAGTGCTGCAGAAGCCTAATCCTCTCTATAATCAGAATACAGATATGGTCCAGAAGTCAGTCAGCAAAACCCTGCCCTCTACTTGGTCTGACCCCAGTGTAAACATCAGCCTAGACAACTTACTACCTGGTATGCAGCCTTCCAAACCCCAGCAGCCATCGCTCAATACAATGATTCAACAACAGAGTAAGTTGCCACAGATTTCCCAGTTCTTTGTGTACATGTAATTTTTTGCCCTGATGACAGGATTGCTTCAAGCCGTGAATAAAAATACATAACACACTGTACTGACGGCAACTGTGTGTTCACTTAAGATTTCTTTCAAATAATACTTGTTATTCCTCCTGCCATGTTGAAGTACTTTGTATTTTACTCTTGGCATGAAATAAAAATATTTGTAAAATTTTTTTCAGATTAGGCAAATATGACAAAGATACAAAAATCATCTGCATTCCAAATCCAGGGATGATCGCCATTAAGTCATATTTTTTTCCATCTTTTCTATTTTTAATACTTGAGATCATTCTTTCTATATTTTGTTTCTTACAGTTCTCATTCAACATTAAATTACCATTTTTCATGTGTTGAATATTCTTAAGAAAATATTTTTGGAAAGTTATAGTTATCATATCAGTGTACAGTTCTTCTGTTGTTGGTTATTTTAGTTATTTCCAGCATTATGCTATTATAAAGACCTCCATGGTTTTGTTTGTATAAATCTTTGTGCTTGTGGGTTTTTCCTTAATGTAATATTCTAAAAATATGTAGAATGAATCAAAGGATATAAACTTTTTTGAAGGCTTTTGGTACACAATAGCTCTTGACAACTTATTAGGTTGGATTCCCCAATAGATTTTGTGGGAATGATTTTAAAATA
The DNA here is from genome assembly GCA_037038555.1 of Rhynchonycteris naso. NCBI lineage: Eukaryota > Metazoa > Chordata > Mammalia > Chiroptera > Emballonuridae > Rhynchonycteris > Rhynchonycteris naso. The sequence continues at coordinate 116,016,570 of CM073003.1, read as the reverse complement.
CCTCATGTTTGTCCCCAGCCCACTCTTACTGTTTCTACATTTTTGGAAAACCAGAGCTAACAGCCACTAAACATTTCTCAAGAATAAACAATGCAAGTTAATTGACTTCTTATAAAATCACTAAAAGAATTATATTAGGGCTTACAGGTAATGATGGTCATAAAGATATTAGTTTTTTGCCCTATGAATCTAACAATTCAGTGTGTTAAAGTTATTTTGTCTCTTTTCTTCTGGTAGATATGCAGCAGCCTATGAATGTGATGACCCAAAGTTTTGGAGCTGTGAACCTCAGTTCTCCATCGAACATGCTTCCTGTCAGGCCCCAGACTAACACTTTGATGGGGGGACCCATGCCAATGAGCATGCCCAATGTAATGACTGGGGCCATGGGAATGTCCCCTCTTGGAAATACTCCAATGATGAGCCAGAGCATGATGGGCATGAACATGAACATAGGGATGTCAACTGCTGGGATGGGCCTGACGGGTACAGTGGGAATGGGCATGCCCAACCTAGCCATGACTTCTGGAACTGTGCAGCCCAAGCAAGATGCCTTTGCAAATTTCGCCAACTTTAGCAAATAAGAGATTGTAAAGGAGCAGATTGAATGAAGGATTTTTAGTGGTGCAGATAGGTGATGTTGGGATGGAAAATGCTAATCAACTTCCCTCTTCTCAATTAATTAAAATAAACTTATATAAAGAACCAAAAACGCTGTTTTATAAAAGTGAAATATCTAGTATTTCAGATGGACAGGCAAGGGCACTTCAGATGAGGCAGTCAAAATCATTTTTCCCAGTGAGAACTGACCAATGGGGTAGTGAGACCGTTGAAAGAAAGCCTTTATAAATTGAAGAGCCCATTTTAACATCATAGTTTGTGGGAAGACTGGAATAGGGCTGAGTAAATGTTTGAAACTCTAATTTTATACTTTTCTTTTCCTGAGGAACTTGATTTTTTCTGTCCCTGAAACACCTTGTCATAATGGATCTGTTCCTTTTACTACCACTCTTGAGTCCATTTATGAAATCATTAAAGTTGGATGATCAGTTTTTTATAAAAAAATATATTTTTATCCAAAAAAGGCATACATATGTGATTATGGCTAAATCAAAGGTAACTGGAATGTATATACTTTTGCTAATGTTCCAGCAACACTGCTATTAATTACACTATCCAAATTTTTATTGTAACAAAACCTCTTTAAGTAATTGGTGATATAGCTATGGGACTTTTCCTGTATTTCTGCTCTAGTTATCCTGTGCAGAACTAGGAAAAATATTATTTTCAGGACTGCTCTATGGTTTCCTTTAAAAGAAGAAACACCCTCCAGCATTCTTGTTTGTTTTTAGCAGTCATTATTTACAATTTGAAGGGATCAACTTGGCCAGGCTTCCTTCCGTGCTTGTCCCTGAAGCTACCATTTTACAGTTAGCAACAGTCAAAAGAGAAAAATATTTATTTTTATTTTTTTGGTGTCTTTTCAAAAATGGAAAAGATAAAAACCATTGAGACCTTAAGTTAAATATAAATGTTAGAACTCAACAATGTTGGCTTTTAGATTTTATACAGTATTTGTTTTGTTTTGGTTTTGAGTGTATATAATATAACATTAGCAAAATGGTTCCAATAGAGAAGTTAAATATATATTCTTAAAGGAGACCTGTAGCAGTCAAAGATTTTATTGATTTAATGACAAATAAAGGAAATTAATTAAAATGATTTTGTTTTCCTGCTGTAATTCTGCATTAAGCTCACATGAGAAATCATGATTCTAGAGTTTGGAATGCAAAACTGTCCCACCCTCAAGCTGGGAATATTTTTTAAAATAAATACATAATATAGGCATCAAATTATTACCTCCCCACTTTGTGTTGAAACTTTTTTATTAAATTGATAAAACTTTGTTTCCATTGTATTCATAATGTTCTGTTACATGTAACATTAAAATGTTCATTAAAATCAATGTTGAACTGCTTTTTCTTTCACTCTCTGACATTTGAGATTGTTTGGGGAAAAATATAATTGGGGCAAAGTAATTTTTATAAATAATTTAAAATTATTTAATGTCTTCTCTATTTTTTCTTATCAGACTCCACTGTTAGGAACTAAAAATGAAGCAGCAAAGATATCCTGACCCACTCCATTCTTGCTAATGTTCTATCTACAACATTTCTAATTAGGCAGAAATTCATGTACTTCTGCTAAGTGGTAATGAAAAGTGATTCATTTGCTGAATAAGAGATGAGAGAGTGTAATTAGCTGACTGCGGTTTTTAATCTTTCAACAATTCACTTGTTTAAATTAGTCTCAAAGAATAAGAGCTTTCAAGTGCTGTTACTTCAGAGCAGTCAAGCCAGGCTCCGGTGGCAGTATGGAGAATACCCTCACTGATATTTAAAACCCATAATCTTAAGTGAGTTTTTCTATAAAATAAGAGATACAGCATCACCTTTATATGGTTCTTGGGGAAATAAATATTTTGTTGCTAAACTTTTGTGTTTAAATTTTTTTTTCTAATAAAATGAAGATTTATCTCAAGCATTTTTCTGTACTATGATTTCTTCCTATGTTGTGTCTGGATGGAAGGAAGCTCCCACCTCAGGCATTGCACTTCATCATGCAGTTTGCTATCTTACCTACTTTTTGTTTCAGAGCCCATGAAAGGAAAACAAGACTTGCCTCACTGGAGGTCCCTCCAATGTAATGATTTGTCCCTGAAGGGGTTACTAAGGGATACTTCAAAGAAAAGTTCTAATACCCCAAGATCTTTTGGAGTTGGCAAGAAAATACTGTCCTTTAGTAATCTATTGGGCTCTTTTTTGCCTCTCGTAGACTCCCTTTCCTTTTCAACAGCTTCTCTGTTATATCTACTTTTCATTCTGCCTAGTATTTGGGGGGCTGGAGGGGAAAACAGTTCCTGTGAGTCTCTACTGCCACTCCAGATGCACTTTTACTTCTGTGATATGATCTTCAGGAACCATAAATGAACACAGTGTTCTTGCACAGTATTATTTTGAATGTTTCCTTTACTGTTTAACATAAGCTGCCTGAATGATATCGATAATGGTATTAGTTTTGTGGTAGTCACTAATAAGTTGAGGCCTAGAATTATATTTGGAGGGAAGGGTTAATACTTTTTTTCTCAAATATTTATGAAACACATTAGTAAAATAAAGCTAACTGTCCTTATGAGCACACCTTATGGCAAATGGGCTTCTGAGATAAACTGGCTTTGTATTTCAGCCCTCCTGGGAAACAGCACTATATTGTGGAAAGAGCTTAGACTTGGAAGCAGACAGCTCACTGGGTGACACCTGGTCAATTACCTGACTTCTTTGGGCCCTAATACATTTTTTTTCTATGAACTTAAAATCTGGAAGTGTTGGATAATTAACTAAAATGATGAGTGAAATCCACCAGCATATTTGCTTTAAATGTTTCTCTGTTTCCCATTTTTTATGTAAATGCACTTACATATCAAAAACTTGCTGTACTAAAAACTTCATGTGCGTGTCATTTAATGCAACATGGCAAACCTTAAAATTCATTCTTCCTAAAAGCGGTGTGTAGTGCAGAAAGCCTGAGAGACTGTAGTACTAAATTGATTTCTAATTGAGGGTTTTCCTATCTGCCTGAATTTAATTCCACTTTCTTTTTTTAAAAGAAAAGGAAATTGTAAAGGGCTGTTTTGTGAATGTGTTGACTCACGTCTCCTACCACATTAGTGCAGATGTGAGGGAAAAACTACGAAAGTGAGCTCCTGGTGTGAGATCTGCCTCGCTAATAACCCTCAGAATGGTCTGAGCTTTTAGAAGGAGAGAACTCAATTTTTTTATTGACTTCTTGCAGTTTTGTTGACTAAGTTCTTGCTATTCTTCTAATAACCCAGTTAAGCAATCAGATATAAAGATGGAAAGAAAAATATCTGAAAGAGAATTTTTGGTTGATTAATTCGTTATGATCTTAATTCTGTGCGTCTTTAATAATGGTGGCCTTGCTAATGCCGTGTCCCTCTTAGCGGTAGCACGTTGCACCCTTTACTCCGTGCTGCTTATGGGGAAGGTAGGGGGTGCTAGGAATCAGCATGAAGCCAATTCAGATGCTTAGCTTCCCAGGGATTTGGGAGGGATCTGAAAGTCGATGGCAAACTGCTTTCATTTGTGGCTAAAATAATTGTTGTTACTTTAAATGAGGTCTGGACTATGAAACCCTACAATTCTTTCCCATTTGATTTTTCTTAACCATACATCTTTCAGTTGTGTTCTTTAAGGGCTTCAAGCACTCTTCATCTTAAATGAGATAAAAGTGCTCAGAGTTGGTATATGGAGCAATATGGTCTCAGGACCCTCTTTACACTCTTAAAAATTACTGTATTAAGGATGCTCTGTCCAGGTGGCTCAGTTGGTTAGAGCATCATCCTGAAGGGCAGAGGTTGCCAGTTTGATCCCCCATCGGGGCACACAGAAACTGATGGATGTTCCTGTCTCTTTCTCCCTCTCCCTAAAATCAATCAATCAATAATTAAAAATCATTTAGGACCCCAAAGAGCTTTTGTTTTTATGGGTTATATCTGTATTTACTGTATTCACAATAAAACCAGAAACTTAAAGTATTGATTTTTCAGTAACTCATACCTACCTGTCTAGTTACAATTTTATAAACTATATTTTCCAGAATAAAAATTTGTGAAAAGAGTGGCATTGGTTTTATATTTTTGAAAGTCTCTGAATTACCTGGCTTAATAAAATAGAGCTGGATCCTCCTATCTGCTCCTGCATTCAGTCTAATAGGCTATGGGTGTTTGTGGAAGTATGTGGGAAACGTCCAGGCTCAGGGACACATGGCTGGAAAGAGTGGAACCTCGTAGGTCCCCTGAATGGGTCTCAGGCTCCACAGGCCCCACTTGGGGAACTGCTGCTACTGTGAATTAACGGAGATTATTTCCAAGTAGCTATGTACCCTTTTGCATGATTTATTCTAATTTATAAAGTGATCTACTTGAGGTACAACAAACTTAGTTTTCCCCTTCACTTCAGTTGCAAGCAAAAGGCCTATCACATGAGATTGCTCTCTGGATACTGAATATTAAAAATTGGTGACACCCGTACCTTTTGCTCAGTTTTTAGAATATTTCTTCTGATACATAGTGCACATTTACTAGTTTTTGTAAGTATGAAGAAGTAGTTTCTTACCCACTTTGGGTTTTTTTAGAAAAGCTTAGACTGAGAGACTGAATGTTGCACTTGGTGAACCTCTTTTTCTGTCCTTTAAGAAGAGGGAATAACTTGGGTCAAACCTGAAGTCCCGACGACCTGGTACACTGTGTTCTCTGTCAAACACTTCACAGAGGATATGGCTGCAGAAAGAGTGCATCTATGTTCATAATGTTCCCTAGAAGTCCTACATAACTTTGACCCCCCAAGACTAGAGGAGTCCAGCCCAGTTTCCAGCCATTTCATCAAATGGCAGTAGCAAGCTTTGTGGGCACCTGACATGCACCAGCTCCCTTCATTCTCACAACCTACGGAACAGTGACCTCTCTGATAACACAGCATAGGCTTGTCAGAAATGAAATAACCAGAAGTGGCTCTGAGAAGATTGCTGTGCAGGGTCCCCAACCGGAGACTGTTGATTTGCAGTTCCTGACCACCGTCAGTCAGCCTTCAGCAAGAATGTTTGCTACAGTTTTCACTATAGAAAGAGGAAGGGAATCCTAGACAGAATTCCCTCAGATCCCAGAAGAGCTTTGCTTTGAAAACTAGTGCATTTCGTAGGCAAGGGATCAATTTTTGTTAATGAATGAGACACTGAAGATGTGATCTTTTGTGTCTGGTATTATATACCAGTTTTATTAAACTATTTCCTAAAATGTAGCTAAAACAGTAGGTTGTGGAGTGGGTTCCAATCCTAGATTTTATTTTCATGATATTGCCTGACCATGCAGTGGTGCAATGGATAGAGCGTCGGACTGGGATGCGGAAGACCCAGGTTCGAGACCCCGAGCTCGCCAGCTTGAGCGCGGGCCCATCTGGCTTGAGCAAAAGCTCGCCAGCTTGGACCCAAGGTCGCTGGCTCCAGCAAGGGGTTGCTCGGTCTGCTGAAGGCCTGCGGTCAAGGCACATGTGAGAAAGCAATCAATGAACAACTATGGTATTGCAACGGCAACGAAAAACTGATGATTGATGCTTCTCACCTCTCTCCGTTCCTATCTGTCTGTCCCCGTCTATCCCTCTCTCTGTCCCTGTAAAAATCAATCAATCAATCAATAAATAATATTTTCATGATATTTTCACTTGCCAATCATCAAAAATTAAATCAAGGAAAGCAAGACTAAAAACAGTCATGATAAAATGTAGAAAATCCAAACCCTCCCAGCAAGGAAGTGAGACCGCCATATAGCAATAGGCCGCCAACCCAGAGGACCACTGCCCAGAACTGCTTCCATCTGTTTCCTCACTCTCACCATGTGCCTGCTGCCCGCACCACCTTCAGTTATGCACCACGGGGACTGCACCAGTGTAAGTGTTCTGAGGGAGATAACCAAGTTGCTGTTACACAGGAGCAGGAGAGGCCTAATCTAGACAGGGTCACTCAAGAAGGCCTCTCCGAGAAGGAAGCTTTTAAGCAGCGATCTGAAGAATGATTCTGAAGAGAAGCCAGCCATGTGGACTACACATGGGAAGGCCAAACGGAGAAAGAACCTCATGAAGTTTAGTGGGTGGAGCTGGAGCTCCACGGAGGAGGGGCAGAACTGAGGACACAGGTAGGTGGTAATGACATACTTGCTGTCTAGGGTGCTGAGACAAATATTACCTCAAAAGTCCCTCAGAGAGGGCTATGGGCTATGACCACCAGCGATGGCCTATGAAGGTCCCATTTGCTTTCAGTGCCATGGTTGTCACAGGACTTCCTTTGAAAAAGTTGACTTGGACTTCAAAAATCTTGAATGAAAAATTTGCATGACAATAGTTATTTAACTGTTAATAATTAATATGTTAACAGTTCATTTATATATGAAAGATATGAATTTTTATATCTAAGGAGGCGTTTGTAAGTACAAATTGAGTATTTCAAACAGTGATAAGATGCATTTGCATATTACAGTTTACAGAGTGGATCTGCACATTTCCTCCCAGATCTTCACAACAGCCCTAAGCTAAGAAGGCAGGACACTTACTATCCCCTCGTTACAGATGAGGAAACAGGCTCTGAAAGATCAAAGTAGTGAAGCCAAGTCTCCAAGGAGAGGTCTTTGGAATCCAAATCCAGTTTTATTCCACCACCCTCATTACTCCTCTAGTATTAAAAGGTCTGATATTTTAATAAAGGTTGTTCATGCCATTCAGATAAACTGTCAGCTTTCTCCTGCTTACTCCTGATCTCTGACTTTGTTGTTCCAGATGCCATGTAACGCTCCACTCAGCTAGTGAATGATTGTAAAATATAATTTTTAAGTAAGCACTGAATGAAATCTATTTGCATTTCTAAAGGTCAACAACAGGAGCAAGCAAAAACTGATCTCTTCTGAAGAGTAAACTTTTTGTTTGTTTTGAAGAAATGGCTATTGGACTTAGAATAAGATAGTAGCCAAATCTCAAAAGCAAAATGTTTCAGCAGATTTGTAATAGTATAACAAAGTTTCCATCAGTGGTTAGAAAACATGTTAAGAGCAAGCCACGGGAAAAATGGAGGTTTTGCATCGCTTGCTTAAGGATCCATTTCAAAAAATGCACTGCACGCTTTCTAAAGATGTGTGCTCTTGCCTGACCTGTGGTGGTGCAGTGGATAAAGTACCAACTTGGAATGCTGAGGTCACTGGTTCGAAACCCTGGGCTTGCCTAGTCAGGGCACATATGAGAAGCAACTGCTACCAGACGATGCTTCCTGCTCTCCCCCCACCTCTAAAATCAATAAATAAGATCTTAGAAAAAATCAGATCCTGTGATTCTTGCACTTGAGAAACAGATTTGAGATACCAGCAACCAAGTAAAAGTAGAAGTGGAATGTCTACATTTAAGTTGTTCTCAAGGGAACATTTGAGTTGACATCTTTAGATAGGTTTTAAAGGGCAATTTGAAAACCCTAGTTTGATTGCCAATAATTAAACTATCTTATTTTTTATAGGAAAAAATACTAACTTTAATGAAAAGTATAAGATGAAGTTTGAGGCATAAGTTACACAAAGAACCATCTTTCAAGTCATCTTTTATAGGAAAGTGATAAGATTAGAGAAAAGAAATATTAAAGTATTTTTACTTTTAATTAATTTACTAGGTGTATCAGTGTTATCATTTGGACCTCATTCCCATAATGAACCAAGGAAAGGATATTGTAACTGAAATTTACCTTTTACAGACTTTTAATTCCTCCAACATAAAAGTGTGTTTATGTATGTTTCCATACATACACTATCTGTCTCTTTATATAAATATATAGTAAAGATTGGCTCTTAAATACTGTCTCTTCACCAAAATTTTTAGATGTCCCAAGAGTTCTAATATTTAAATGATAAAAAGGGTGCCATACGGTACCGCTTTAGTAATTAACTGGTTCTTTAATAAGGCCTCAATTACTTTGTTTCATGATAAGGAAAAAAAAATGTTCCAAGACAGAGTTACATTCGACATCTGGGAACCTCCTAACAGCTGGCTACCTAATGAATATGCATCTGCTTAAGAGGCTGTAGACCATTAATAAACCAATAGATGTAAAGCAGAAACAATTTTTGTCAGCTTCAAATGAGATTGGATGCAATGTGCTGTGAAGTGTCACTGTCACATTGAATCGAGTTTGTGAGGTTAACAATCAAACTGTTATCTACTTGTTTCTCTGTAGCGCTACACTTGGGCTAACACTCTTCCCAAATGGTGTCCACATTTCTGATGTACAATTTCTTTCTCCTGATTGCCTGAAAGGAGGCTTACAACGTCTGTGCTTCAAAATGTCTTCCATTTTGTTCCACTAAACCGTATGCCTGCCAAGACTCTGTAAAACAAAGGCGTCATCTCCAGATGGGAAAGGCAAGAAAATAGCAGGATCAAGTCGGTATGAGATGGACTTCAGTGAATGGCAAAATATTAGAATGGAACTTCTGTGTTTCTTCAGGTAACTTGGGAACTGTTGGGTCCTTTTGAGGGAACCTCACTCCCCATGCAGGAGCAATTCGGGCACAGATAACCAGTCCTAATGAGACCCTCAAGTAAGTTGGACACAGGGCCCTTAATCAGACTCCATTTTATCCCCTTGGCCTTTTCAAGGAGAAAGTATAATACAACCTTAGACTTTATTATTTTGGTTGCTTCCTCATGCACACCATGGGAATAAGGTTTTAAAAAATAGTAATTAAGTGTCACCCATTCCCCACAATAGAAAAGTGATTTTTTAAAAAATAAATGTAGTATTCTATCAAAAGCTGAAAATTATTGTCTTTGAAAGAACCCTTAGCATCAAAAACATATATAAAACCCTGTAATCTAAGTTGTGTGATTTATTTTATTAAATAAAATACCACTTTGAATTCCTACATAGAGATTATTGCCTTATTTGTGGGATATAAGATCCTTTTCCCCACAGAATTATATCAAAATTACCATCACAACTTCCACCTCATCTAACATTACAGATGGAAAATCAAAAACCAAACAGTTCAAATGATAGGTAAGCTCAGAGACAAAGGAAGTGATTTTGTAGGAAAGAACAGGTCACATTGCTCATGCAAATATGACAATACTGTATACCACAATCCACTAGGAAGTCATGTACATATTTAACTGTGCAATAACATACTCTTAACCCTGCGTGTGGGGAAGCATTTGAAGGAATCCCAAGGCCATATGCTGGCAGGCACTGCCAGGAAAGATGCAATCACATTTGTACTATTATTAGTTATTAAAGTATGATGAAAAAATAAATTTTCTTTATTAGGAAAAAAAATTTTCTGAAGGAATTGTGATGCATCTTGTATACACACCTGCATATCCTAGAGCTGTGATTCTTAACCTGGGTTCTACCGAACCCTAGGGGTTCAATGAGTGGGTCTCAGGGGTTCGGAGAAGCCTCTGCCACGGAGGCCAGAATAAAGTAATACCGTAATTTGTTGTGAGTTCATGCACTTTGTTGGTTTTGTTCTTTGAGCAAGGTGATGTTCATGCACGGCTCATTTTGTGCACCAGTAAAAAAACATATACCTATGTCTTGAATTTGGAAAAAAAATCCTATTTTATTTATCACTAAAGAAGGGTTCGGTGAATGCGCATATGAAGCTGGTGGATTCGGTACCTCAAAAACGGTTAAGAACCACTGTCCTAGAGGCTAGCAAATAACGACTTAAACTCATGACATAAATAGTAACATTCACCCCTCATAACAACTGCCTTTTATTTTGTTATTCAATTCATTTTTTTTTCACCTTTACCTCACCACTTTCCAAAACTATTTGGGGAAGATGACAGGTTCAGTTGGTTTCAGTTGGGAGCACCATCTGAGATGATGGTGTTTTTCTTTGTCAAGGTTATCTGTTATATTTGTATTGTTATAAGGCAAGTACAGGGTGGTCCCAGGACCCACACTGAGATCTTTCCATGGGCTTCCCATAAAAGTACATCCTCAGAATTCAGCCGTTGGTGCTGAGGTTCATCAATTTCTTCAATAATGTTAAGTCATTTTCTGTTATAGCTTCATAATTCCATATTTTATACTTGAAAAGGCTTTTTAATTCATTATTGAATGGTAAAAAACCACTTCAAAACTTTCGAAATGATGGCTGCACCAATCTGCATTCCCACCCACAGTGCACAAGGGTTCCCTCTACTTATCAACACCATCTCACCAACACTTATCTCCTGTCTTTTGATGACAGTCATTCTAACAGGTGTGCGGTGATATTTCATTGCGGTTTGTTTTCTAATTTAATAATTACACACTTAGTTTTTAAAATTTCTATTTTTGTCAGGTGAGGTTGGCATTCCATTTATGGTAGTGATATAAAGGATATTTTTAAACGTATTAATTTAAATGAAAGTGAGAAAATTTAAAAGTACTTCTAAAATAACAATACCATGGTCCCCCAACATAGCAAAAATTGTGCTGCTAATATGAGGAACGCAGAATGGAGAACTGCTGGCATTTAAGGTGACTGCACGTCTCTTTGAAAGCTAGGACCAGTGATCCCAAAGGAAGCTCCACTGAGGATCAAAGGCCAGACTGTGCTGTGGAATGCATTTTCCATTCAGATTCTTTTTTCTTTTTTTGTGTATTTTTTTGAAGTGAGAAGTGGGGGAGGCAGAGAGACAGACTCCCGCATGCACCCGACCGGGATCCACTTGGCATGCCCACCAGGGGGCGATGCTCTGCCCCTCTGGGTCATTGCTCCATTGCAATAAGAGCCATTCATTCTAGCGCCTGAGGCAGAGGCCATGGAGCCATCCTCAGCACCTGGGCCAACTTTGCTCCAATGGAGCCTCGGCTGTGGGAGGGGAAGTGAGAGATAGAGAGAAAAGAGAAGGAGGAGGATGGAGAAGCAGATGGGCGCTTCTCCTGTGTGCCCTGGCTGGGAATTAAACCCGGGACTTCCACACGCTAGGCCAACGCTCTACCACTGAGCCAACCGGCCAGGGCCTCCATTCAAATTCTTATACAAGACATGTCCCAAACGCTCCTGAGGTGCCCCTAGCAGGAGACCTGTCCCCACCAACACAGAGCAGGTGTCTACAAGACAACCACGTTCACCCCGGGTTACCTTAATTGTTCAGAGTGGTGATCTTCAATGGTTAGTTCACTCAGGCCTTTGGAGAACACCAGAGGGTCTGCCACAGCACGACAAGGATGGAGTATCTATTTGTATTTATTTTATCTAAAACACGAAAACATAAAAATTGCCATCACATATGGTAACTTATGATTAACAGGCAGAATGACAGTGGAATAAATATTTATTTTATAAATACACACATTTGTGGTGGGACACTAAACCCCACTCTATGGATAGGATGTTCAATGACAAAGGTTCAGTTACTACCTGGTGTGAGAAAGGAGGGGCTACGTCTCAGGATGCGAACCACTGCCATGTCTGAGGACCGTCTGCTCTGGACACGTGTGCTCTCTCTCACCTTATCCATCCCTGAGAAAGGGCAGAAGACCCTGAAGAATCCCCTCCTGAGTAAAAGATGTGTGTCCAAGAGGTCACTCTCACATGTGAAAGCTCAAACCCTGTTTATTTACAGTCCTTTGCAGACCTCCAAACCCAACCATCTTGCTCCCATTTCAAATTTTGAAAAGGAAAGAAGACCCTGGCAACTAATGGACTGTGTTCCCAAATTTGTTAGTATTAATTTTTCTAGAAAAATAGTTTACAATAATTAATTTTCTAAGAAACAATCTTGGCAGAAATAGACATGTGCAATGACAATTTACATTGTTATAATGCCGTTACAATGCTAGTGATTAAATGGAATAAAAACTGAAACAGAATAATTTATTTGGAACAGTGTGATAGTGAGAGAATGAGAAACAGACTTTTGAGAAGACTTGAAAAAATGTGCTAGTCTGCTTCAAGGACCTCAGAGATGCACACAACTAGCTTTTTCTTGTCCAAGTTCACTGCAAAACTCACAGCTCTTTTCTCAATACTCGAGTACCAGTCGTACACTCCTCTCACTTACATTCCTGATTGGAAACCACCTTAGGTCCGTGAAGAGGGAAAGGACAAATAGTCATTTGACTATGATGGAACTTCACCCATCAAAGCAGTTATCCATTGACATAGGGGTCTGCTTATATTTAACCTTTTCTTGTCTCCTTTGAAACGTATGTTCTTAATATACCTCTCAGAGATAATTCAGCTTGGGCTAGGAGTTGGATATACATATGAATGTAAAAATAGCACCAGCACTCCTCCAGATAAGGGGCTCAGGAAGGGAGGGGCAAATTTTGCTGGACTACTGTTTATTTCACAGTTGACAGATTCTGGGGGCCCTTTTCAAAGTTTTCTGTTAGGCAGAATGATATTTTTTTCCCCACATATATAAGCATCACCCACATCAGATTTCTTGTTCAGGTTAGGTTCCTCTTCCAAAGAACTTAACATCCATGGGCAATGTGAAAATTTATGAATATTTTGAAAATAAAGTTTCATCAACACATCCTGAAAGTGCTGAAACGAACTGGAAATCCAAGAAACATAGCTATAACCAGCTGCAGAGCATGACAGTGACAGTAAGGAGTAGAGCTGAGAACCAGTGCTCTGTAGTTCTGAACCCACCAGTGCACACATGAACAACCAAATGCAAGTTCATATTGAAGTCTGACTGCAAAAAAAGTGGCCACACTTACAAAAAAGTGACAATGCTGATGCCACCTCCCATTTTCCCTGGTCTCTCCCTGACCTGCCGCTCTCGCCCCTCCCTGTCTCTCCCTAGCCGCTTTCCCACTCACCTCCACTAACTTCAAAAGTGCACAAAGCGGAAAACAGGTCAGGTCACTCTGGGGGAAGAACAAACTCTACATTGTTCAAGACCCTTCCGTCCATTTGCCAATGTCACTTTCTTCCGAGAGGCCTTCTCTGACAACGCAATCACAGAGACAGCCCCAGTCGCCGCCTCTGCCTTCCGTTCTCCTTTGGCATTTTTTCACGGCACTTTCCATGGCCTAAAGCAGCTGCTTCTATTTTGTTTCCTTGTGATTTCTGGTGTGTGTCCCTCTCCCCCAATAGGATATAAACACCATGAGAGCAGGAAACTTGTCTGGCCAGTTCACCCCAGTATCTCCAGTACCTGGAACAGTGCCTGATGCTACAGCTGCTCAGTAAATAAATGTCAACTAAACAAATAACCTGGACTATCCAAGAAGATAACTCAGGCAGTTAACACAGAGCCGAATGGTAGTAAAGAATCAATAAATAGTGGTTTTTATTATATTTGGTCAGAAAAATTACCTGGCCTCTAGCATTTGAAAGTGCTCTTTCCCAGCCCAGCAAAATGATTTGGTTCCTCTCGCCTCACCCTGATCCTAGAAATAAGATTCTACTCCAGGCCTAAGAACTGCACACTATGGTCCCAGCATCTCTGCGCATTAGCAATATGGGCTGAGTGCTGTAATCCACAGACTCCTTTGAGTATACTGGGTGAAAACTCCCCACAGGCTTGGCCTCAGCTTTCTTTGTTCACTTTGTTTGCTTTGAAAACCTTAACAGAGTGCTGGGAAATCAATAAGCAAGGCTGCTGCTGACCCCGTGTGTCTCCTGATTCTCCTCTGGGAGGCTCCGCTCACTCCTATGCACTAAGTCGTGAAGTGCCCAACTCGGTCTGCAAATTAAGGCTCTTGTAGTAATCAAGGAACGCCGAGTTTAGCATGCTGTGGATTTTCCATCGTCAGTGTCATTAGATGAAACGAAAGTACACATTACAGGTTTGCATAATGAACAAGCCTCAAGTTAGGTTTGCCGTGATAGGGTTATCAGTCATCACACAAATTAATTATTTAGGAAAGCACTTTTTACTGTGGGTTTTCATTTAAGTTTCACTCCTTGATGTATATGTGCATAAAAATGACAAATCCATCGGACACTGCTATTGTACTTGTGCATCTATCACTATCGGGCCTTTTTTTTTTTGTAATTGGTTTATTAATTATAGCATCTTAATGATCTGTTTAAAATAAATAAACCATTTGCACCATTTCAAAGGTATTTTGTGAGGCTCAGCTGATACTAAAATAGCACCAGCCTTATGTGCTTTTTCAGCAAGTGACCTAATTAGTTAATAAAGTAATTGAATATTAAAAAGGATGTTGCAAGTGATTAAAATTTAAGAGCCTTCAGAATGTTATTAAAGCTATAAATCATACATCACTGTTTTAATTTGCATAGCTACAGAATTACTAATGGTCCCACGTGCACACAGGGCTTGGCAATTAGGTCGTTAACAAAATGTTGATGATGTTAAGGTACCAAATTCTTTCAACCTTTTTTGATAGCTACATAGAAACCTGCTTTTGCCAGATTAAATCTCTAACTGCTGCAATTCTGCTTGCTTCCTTTGACAGGTATAGACATTCAGTCACTCAACAAATACTTATGAATACCTGCTGCATTAAGTGTTTAGTATAGTGCTGGACAAAACAGAACTGATCCTAATGGAGCTTCCATTTTGGAGTTAGCTGGGCAGAGAAGCAGCCATGCAGTTCTCTAGATTCATGTAAAATTACAAAGTGTGATAAGGAGCTAGGAAGGAAAAGTATAGGATGCTCCAAGAGGATTTTGCTCTCGGAATCTGACTTCATCTGGCATGTTAGGGACCAAACACTTAATTCCAGGTGAAGGGACTCAGGAGACTGAATTCTTGTTCAAGGGAGAAATGCTTGATCAATCTGCCAATAGTATGTAGGAAGGACTGGCTGAAGTTGTTGGTTGTTTACTCCACAGCCAACACTCTTTCCTGGCTAGCGGGATTCCAGTTCTGTCTGGGACTAATACTATGCTTGGGGATGTAGGCCCAGGTCCAAGGATAAATAATAAGACTTCTATACCAATTATTGTGGTCTCATTGCTCTTTGCCTATAACTGGTTAAAGATAAATGTGTTATGAGGAACTCTTTCTGGAAGAATTACCCACTCTGATAAAAAGAGATACATAAGAACACTCCTTTCCTCCACACTTTTGAATGTCATCATGAGAGGAGGTGATACTGGAAGCTATAGCAGCCATAATGAGACCATGAGGGGGAAAGAAACACAAAACAAAACAACACACATACCCTAAACCTGAGCCCTGATATCGCTGAGTTGCTAAACCAACTCTGGAAACTTCAAATGTCTTAATGTACGTATGAAAGAATAAGTCTGAGTTGGACATTCTGTTACTTGCTAAAGTGTCCTCACTGACCAGATGGGTTTAAAGACACTGGAGCCTGAAAGGAAAACGAAGGGGCTAATATAACTGTCAGAAGAGCCGTGAATAGGAGGGATGGAAAGTAAGGTCAAGAACAGAGCCAAGGCACTGTCGACACAGAGTCAACAGAATCTGTTAACTCACTGGGTATCCAAGGCATCAGGTAATAGTAACTGCCATTCATCAAGTATTTCCTAGACTCCAGGCAATGTTCTGAGCATTTTATATGCAGTGTTTCATGTAATCCTTTCAACAGCTCTATGAAGTACTATTGTCATGGTGACTGGATCTTGTTTCAGTCACGCTGTGATTTCCTACGTCAAATCTCAAACAAGTCTCCGCCACCAGGGGGCGAAAACAAGAGTTATTACCCCAGACTCCTTCAGAAAGCTGCTGGCTAGATTGCTGCTTCCAACATTTTCTACTTTTTAACACACATAAAAACGATAATAGTTTAAGGTACACATTGGGATAAATGGGGATGGAGGGAGACTTGGGGCCTCCATAGGGGCTTAGAAAAAACCTTTATTACTCTTTCTTTATATTATACAATCATAAGAAATAAAATTCAAAATTTAGGGAAGACATTAAATACTAAATTTATATTAAAATTCTAAAAAATAATCTCTTTGATTTTTTATGACAAATTTGCATTTTATTTTTATGAAGATAGCTTTTTAATATCAGACTTTATGCTTGAAATAGCAATTCCTGATGAAGATTTTAAAATCCCATCAAGACTTTCTAATGATGGCCTCTTCAAATTATTGACAGTCATCACTAATTATAAACTTTGTTTATACAAGTTAGTGATTTTAAAAAAATCACGTTTTAAAAACCATTTCAAATTTTACAACATTTGGGTCATCGTTAAAGAATCTAACAGCTCTTCCTTTCCTTTCATTGACAATGGCACTGTTGAAAATTTTTGAGATTGTGTAAATTTTAAATCTTTGAGAATTTTCTCAAAGTATATATTTCAAAATACTGGGAAAGCTTTAGTTCATAGACCGCTCATGCCTAGCTAGAGTAGCTGCTCTGCACAGGCAGCTTGGACACCCCCGAAAGGGCACGTCAGTCACCGAGGGAAGAATCCCACATGTGTGAGGGCAGATCTGGCGCTGTGCCCGCCAAGGAGCCTGCAGCCCTCTCCTCGCCCCTGGTGAACTTCCTACTGCCTCCCCTCTGGCCTGGTGCTGTGCTTCTTGCAGGGTCAGCCTCATGGACGCTTAGCAGGACCCCACGCTTGGGTCAATGCTCTGCTGTCACCTTGAAATGGTTTTTGAACAAGTGGCCCTGCATTTCCACTTTTCACTGGGCCCTGAAACTTATGCAGGCGGTGATGACACCTGGGGCAACTGGGACACGGACTCCTTTGGTAGCCATCCTGTGCCAGGATGGGCACGGGCATGTTACCACTGGCTTTTGTGAAGCCATTTCTTAGCTACTGTACTCAGTTCCTCGAGAGGAAGAGTCACCAGGCCCATGAGGTTCCATGTTCACATAACCATAGGCCACACCTTTCTAGCTTGTTCCATTCAGCTTCCCCTGAGGGACCATGATGAAGCTGTCTATGCTTGTGCTTAAAGGTGACTGGCCAAATTGTTCCAGCTACCCTAAGAACTGAGGTTTCACTCATACAATTCAAGATGCAATGGCTCACCATTTGGCAGTCCTATGAAGGATGAGTTTCCAGATATGTTACTTTCTGGTAAGATCTCTGTGACCAAAGAGAAATCTGGTAGGTCATTGGTAATATCTTTCAAAAGGAAGAGTCAGTATTAACTTTTGAATACCCACCCACTCAGTGCAAGAGAAATTAGATCCGAGGCATGATCATTGAGGGCTATACCCAGGAAGGACTGCTGTGAAAGGTAGGGTGGGAAGAAGACATTCAGAATCCTGGGCTCTTTCTCTGCCACATGAGGCTTTAAACCAGTCTCTCTCTCAACCAGTTTGGAGTTGGAATCTCTATTTCACTCTTGGCATAATATTAATCTATTAAAATTATATAATATATATATATAATATGTTATATATGTATATAAATGTCTCTCCCTCTACACACACACACACACACATGTAAGCATAAACAGTTCTAAGCCAGGTCAGGACAGATGACTCCCAGCACAGGGGAAGGCAGCTTCTGCCAAAATACTTTTTACAGAGCAACAGATGTGCTCAAACTCTGGGGACAGGGGAGGAGGGGAGGAGAGGCCTTGCTGAGGCATAATTGGATTTGGCAAGGGTAGGGAAAAGGCCATAACAAGAGCTTCAGATTCCTCACACAGAATACCAAATAAACTAATCACTTTCTGCCCTCAAAGGCAAAGATCACAAGTATGCATTGCATCCGTCTTAGAACAAGCCATACAAACAGAATTCTAATGGATCATTCTTAAGTACAGTTTTTATACTGTTTTATATAAATACATACAGCACACTCCCTAATTACACAATCTTATCTAGCAAGTGTTGTGCAACGAGAACACTATAGATGTTAATAGGAGGCCTTTCCCTGCCCTTTACTGTGTATGTGTGTGCATGCACACGCGTGTGCATAAGAGAGAGAGACAGAGAGAACAGTCGTCCAAAGTAGTTCTTGTGGTTAAAGTAGTCATCGGGTCCCTGTGGAATAGAAAAAAGCTATGACTGCATCCCTGCCCCTTAATATTTTTATTTCCTGGTGTAAGTAAGTCTCCTGGCACTTATAAAATGGTCTGGCCCCTTGCTACTGATTAATGGCTTTCCAAAGGTGATAAGGAAGCTATAAAAGTGGGATAAGCCAAGCAGCACTGAAATAATGGGAATGACTGAAGCAAGAATCCACAAGGGGGAACACAAGAAGAAAAGTGAAAACTATTCACCTCCGCACCCTTTTACACCCCAATTTTGTAATTCCACACTGCTGAAATGTCACGCTCTGCCTTATGATACATTTGAACCCAGGTCTCTCAATAAGTCAATGTTCCTAGCAGGGCTCATTGCCTAGCCTGGGGGCAGGGACCCTTTGGACCTTGCATTCACAAAGACCTCACATCCAGACCTCCAACTAAGGCTCAACACCCACTCACAGGTACACAGAGATGCCTGAAAGCTGTCCATCATTCAACCTAAGTTTGTAAAACAGACACAACTTCTACAACTCTGCTTTGACTTTTCTTCATTTTTTAATGTATTGGGAACCTCAAAAATGAAAGTGGTTGAGCTTTCTCCACCCTGAAGAGGTGTGTGTATGTGTCTGCTCTTTTTGTACGTATTTGTCCTCCAATGCACACTTTCATAACTAGACTGGATGAAACATGCTCAATTAATTAGGGAATAGATTTTTATTACCAACACCTCTATTGGTTGTATCTTGATCTCCGTAAGAAACTGGCCAACCCAGGAGATAAGCATGAACTGGCACATAACTGAAGAGGAACAAGGATGATGTGAAGTCAACACACCTGTTTTGCACGTTTGTGCTTTATCATAAAACAAACAATAATGATAAGGATGTGTAAGAAACAGCGTTAATAATACCAGAGAGTGTGAACAAAAGCCACGATTTCTGAGCTAAAGCTCGATGTAAGTTAAACCCTAGATTAGTTCCGAGCTTAGCTTCTACAGCTACATGTTTATGGCTATTAGGAAGGTGTCTGGTGTTGAAATTCCTGCAAGAATCATTTCATAACTTCAAGTGTGAAACTCCTCAGTCACTGATCGCAACTCTTTCCAGTAAAACAATTGCGTTGCTTTTGCTGTCACCATTTTTATTACAGAATAACGTATGTATAACACACACAGCTTATATATTCGCAACATTTATTAACACATAGTACACCAATGACTCGTGGCTCAGGTGTTTGTAGAGCATAAAGATAATTTATTTTGATAGTTGTACTTTAAATTTAGGGTAAATTTCCCATTGATGATAAGTGATGCACCATCACTTTTAAGTGTAAACTAAAAAGTGAATCAATTTATAGAAAAAATATTGAATAAATAAAAATGCTAGATAAAGCAAAAATCATAAGTGCTCTGAAAGTGACCCAAGTTTTAGAAACGATAGGCTATGTAGTAAGAAAGAAATGTAGACTTTGGGTTGTTAGAAAGTGATGATGGCTACATTGAACCATCCTGGTGACCAGTGCCACACACGTAAGGCTGCTGTCTGATGCTTCAGGAGCGTGCTTTTCCACGTGACACTAATTGGCCCACACAGGAGTGAAATCATGACCCTTCCCTCATTAGCCACATGCTCAGACCAGCTGAGCTAGCTCGCTCTGGGTCACTGGGGTCCCATGTAGAAAATTACCATTCCAGTGCCCTGTGGTCCTTTAGTAACCTCAGCTAATGAATGTCCCATGGAGCCTAATGTCATTCCTGGGGGAGCACACAATTCTCCCAGCAGTGGGAAGCTGATGATATTCTGAAGGTTTAACCTGGGGAGAGCCAGCTGAGGAAGCAGGGAGAACTCAGGCAGCCTGGAAACAATCTTGCAAACACGTATGTGCAACCATAAAGGATGACAACACGCTGCTGTGTCCATTTGCTTGCCAGGCCAGGCCTGGTCTCAGGACATGAAACGCAAGCACAGGAAGTGAAAAAAGCTGATGAGCATCACACAGCAAGCTCATCACAGCATGACAGACATGAAGTGTTTGCTGTCTGGACCGAGCACGTTCTGTCACCAACCCAATAAGGCAGGTGTTATTATTCCTATTTTAGAGACTCTCAAGTAACCAGTGAAAGAGCCTGTGATAGTGGGCTCTTCCCAGGATTGCCATATCCTTGAAATGAACACATCATCAAGTTGATGGGGAATTTTACAAGACGGATGTATAACTTGCCAAATCTTTCAGGTTTTGTCCCCTTTTAGGACTCAGGAGAAAGACTATATATAGGTCCTATAGTTTTCTATAGCTTGACCATATTCATAGTTTAGCCTTAAGGAGTTTTTTTTAGTAAGATGGATTCATAGTCGACTGAAAGCATTCTTCCCAAGTGCTGGCGCCTACTGGAAAGAAAGAGAGGGTGGACTTTCTGAATGCATACTGACGAGCGGGGAAAGACCACAAGTGACTCCACAGCCTTTTAAACAAAACTACTGGATCCATACCCCTCTGACAACCAAGCTATCTGGGGGGGTGAAATAGCTTATGGTGCTCAATTGGCAGCCACCCTTCCCAGAGCCACAGTTGGTCCACTGCCCTGGGGTGCCCACTGCCCCAGTCCTCTCTGAAAGCCATGAAGGCCCAAGTACACGTCCACTTCTCATTAAAAACAACAAAAAACCCAGTACAAATCAGAAGAGACTAAGAGACACTTGAGCAAACCAACAAGTTATATTTTAATTCAGTCCTCTGGTATCTGATTAATCTAAGGGGATAACTCAGCTTGCCCTTAAACTTTTCTGGTCAATGCCTAAGGAATGTAGTATTTTTAAGGTGCAACTGGCTAACAATAAACTGAGTCAGACAAATCCAGATAGAATTGCAAATGTACCATTTATTAGCAGAGATGTTGGCAAGTTACTTAACCTCTGTTTCAGTTCCCTCCCATATATAATAGGGAAAAAAAATCTTCTTCTCGTGGTAGCTGTATCTGAACAAGGTAAAGAATGTAACATGCTTGGCACAGGACTGGAATGCTCAAAAATGACAGTATTTCTTACTGCATGTTCTGTCCTCTTCTCCATGACATAGCATGATTGAGCGAAATGTAGTGTAAGCTACCAAGGACACATGATACAAAGCTCTTTATTGTAATCTTGTTTTTAGTTATTCATTTGAAGACAGCATCTGTTATTTCATATACTGCATTCCTTTTCACCTTAGGCTGCTGGGAAATTACTTCTTGAGGCAGAGATGTGAAGGTCTTCGAAAGGGCCTGACATGAAGTGCTGAGACTTCCTGGCACTGCCCGACTCCTTCTGCTTCGGTGCCCAGCCTAAAACTAGACTTTTCTGTTATACCACTTCCTCTGATTCTACAGCATATCTATCTGTTTGCAGTTCTGGTCACGGCATCACAAGAGAGTCACAGCCTTTTCCACAAATGGGCTCTCAGGCACCAACACTGGGTGGAACTGAATTATTTCCCAAACCGAGGCAGCCACTGAGAAACAGGGGCATCAAGACAGTCTTCCGGGGTGATCCTTGGCAAGCAGGTGGAAAGAGGCTGGGTGGAGTTGACAGTACTCCAAGATGAAATGAGGAACCTCATGATGGGAGAATAGCAACCAACTCTAAAACAGTGAACACTGGGCAATCTCTCTCTTAGACACATCCCTGAGCACATTCACTGGCCAACTGCCGATCAGTCAGGTTTCCTAAGCTTCAAATTAGGTAAATCCAATATTGGTAAGAAACGTTTATACTGCCCCTTGAATTGATTATAGCTTAGTTCTCCTTGATTATCTCAGTCCGGACTGGTGAGCATCTAACAATTGTAGCAGTGACTGGAGATGTGGAGAGGCAGGTCTCTCTGGGACCTCTAGTTAAGCAGTTCTCGTAAAACTACTGCCACCTAGTGGTAATTTAGCAAACAGAAGGAACCTTCACTTCTATCAAAGGAGAGAATGTAGTTGGGCAAGAAACTTTCTTTTTTTGCCACTCCTATCCAGAAATCGTAGGGAAAGAGTAACAGGTATATCTCATGCCAGTGGCCTCCATTTTCCTGCCAATAGCTAACTATCCCTGTATAATTTAAACGTCAAGCTAGCTGATTCTTCTGCCTTTATTTAATCAGAAGGCTCTGACTATAAAACAAGCCAGAAATGGAGCATTTGGATCTTGTTTCCCTTTCCTCCACTTCTTCAGTGGTTAGAAATTTCCTTATGTCAGTTGAGCCCAACTTAATAACAAATTCTTTGAAAGTGGGAAAATGGGTCTTGACAGTTGACTTGAGATTTCCCTGTCTAAGAACCAGTATGATTTTTGTCTGTCCATCTTCCCAAGGTGGCTCAGTGCTGGAAGCACACGGAGGAGATCAAGTAATCAATACAGCAAATCTTTGCACAGTTCAACTTTATGTACATGCACAGAGAAAAGCTGGTGGCAAATTCACATATTTCTGGAAGCAGTGAGGATTACTTAGTCAGCTGTGGTAAAACAGGCGGAAGGGAACAGTCAGTGGTGACCACAGCAGATCCTGAAGACAGTGGGCTAATGCCAGTGACCTACTAGGTAGAATGAATCCACAGGGCAAGTACCACTGTTTGGGGCTTAGAGGAGATAACTTACAATGTGGGCCAAGTTTCCTTTCTAAACACAAACTTCAAATAAACTTGAAAAACAAAGCTACCTCGCAGATAAAAATCTAGATGTGCGTGCTTTGGTAAAGAAAAGGCACAAGATTACAACAATGACAATGCTTGAAATGTTTTAACTTTCTAGGTTGGTATCTTCACTTGGTAACAGACTTCCGTGTCTCCTCTCCACTCCCCCCTCCCCAAATCAGCAGAGACAAAGAAGCCAGTACATTAACACAGTCATATTTATTACAGTTTCCAGACTCCCATGTGACACATATCTAACGCAGAACAGCAAACTGACATTACTAGTGGCGATCCTCCCTAAACAGGAATGGGTTAGATGAACTTAATAATTAACAGTAACTTCAAGACAAGATTACAAGTCATAGTTTTTTCTTTTAGCAGCTCATATATGACTAGAAAAGCTATAAATTCATAGTCATCCAGGTTTAGCCTTGTCTAAAAAAACATTAATAAGTCACGGTGCAGAAGAGTAGCCCCAGGGTAGCCCAGAAGGCTAATATCCTTAGATGTCAGTATGAAATAAGTAAATCACTTTTCAAGACATCACTTACTCTCTGCTTTACTGTCAGAACAACAGAAAAAGAGCTGGACAGCTGCCCTAGAACCTAGCTCACACATAATTCAGCCAGATAATCATTGCTTAAATAATATCTCTTAAAAATTTTTAGACATTTTCCCCCACAGCTCTAAAAATATAACATCAGACATATGCTCCAAAGGACTAAAAATCAAAAGCAGTTGCAATGTATTGGGAATAGCTTTTATAGCTTTCCTGAGAGACATTCCCCATCTTCTCAGAGTGTTTTTAAAGAAGCACTGACTCTGGCTGCTTATCAAACTACTTTTTATTCTAAATAAATAAAAGACCAACTGAAGGTCTCAGGTGTACTTTTTTCCCCCCCTAGATCTCGGAACCATCCAAAGCCATTTCTTGACAGAGAGCTTTCATTTTTATTAGAGGAGTGCAAGAGAACTTACAAACATTTGAAAAATACTCAAAATACTGAGAATAAAGAAGGCTCAACCCTTCCTCAGAGCCTAGGAAACTGTGACAGGACCCCAAAGGCTTATTTTAAATCCATCAACTCAATTTGCAAGAAAGCAATGACAGACCACCCACCTTTCCAACACAGGCCCAAATAAGATATTCTTGCTTTATAATCACTAAGAAAAGCCTTCTGGAATTTACTGCCCAGAAAAACAGTCTGATGAAAAGTAAACAGGTAGACTGCATTCTGTAGCTAGCACAGAAAAAGAAAAATTACAAAAGTAGCAAAACCATCATATCTATACCATGATAATCTTACATACAACTTGACCTTCCTTCCCACAGCAATCATTTCATTCATAAAAAAAAAAAAAATAGAGAACTGAAAAACTTTAGGGCAGCACCAGTGACAGCTAGCTGTCTTTGAATAATTTAAATTTTTTCCTAAGGACAAAATTTAGACAAAATTTAAAGAAGTAATTTACAGAACCTATTCTACTTCATGATTTTATCTATGTCAGCTGCTCTAGAAATAGTGCAAAGAGGAGTACAAATATCTCTTCATCAAATTAGGTTTCTGTTTTTCTCAAAGGATAGAAGCGGTACACCTACATTTCTGTAAGGCTCCTGAGGATTAAGGGCACCTTGTAGCTCATGCCCTGACAATCTCTAAAGGTGCTTCTGGACTATTTCACCATGAAAATAAAGTCCCTCTTGATCCACTAGCATCTCATAGCAAGAATTCCTATGCACCTAGACTTTAATGCTAATGGCTTCTAGGCTTTCTGACTTGACATGTGCCATGTACAGAGAGAACTCACCAACAGCCCACCTCTGCAGTGCAACATGAATGCTTCCCAGATACTAGAACGGACAACCTCAAGTGCAAGCTCTCCATGTGGTAGAGCAGTAGAATCACCTCTATGCACAGATTCTGGGTGTGAAACCGTATCTTCCAGGTCTCCATCCCTTGTTCTTATCTAAAAAAGCTGGAAGCTCCTTGGAGGACCTCAATAAGTACACAGGTATGCCCTGTAAAATGTCTGGAAAACAAATCCCCATGTTTAGAGATTATTTTGAAGTACCGAAGTTGGATGTTCAAAAATAAGTACTATTCCCACCAAGTTTCCCAATTTGAAATCTCTGAGAACGTGAGAAACCAGTTCCACTGCACTGCATGCTTACAGCCCTCCTCAGGTGAGCTGGTGGTGGGCCCCGAGACTCTGCCTTCTAGCTGTTACTTCCCCCTTTCTCTCCTCCTGAAGAAGACAGGTTTTGAGCAACATATACATTTTTAGGACCTATTTTTTCTTCCTTAACAAAAATTTCTCCAACAATAAAGAAAAAGGCAATGATTAAAAACTGATTTCTCTATATAAAAGTATCATGCTTTGTACAAAATAACATATTGCTAGATAGTTCATTCATTCCAGGATCACTGGCCAAACCAAACAAATAAGTGGGCACATAAGACAGATCACAGTTTTAAAATAATTTTCAGAGCCAGAATTGTTAAATCAGGCAGAAAAGCAGTAAAACAATCCTTGTATGGACATACAAAAATTATATACAAACATGAAAATAAGCATGTGTTTTGGTTCCAAATTTGTACTTTATTGGGAAAATGCAGCATCCATTACAGCTTCTAGCTGAGGAACAAGGGGGCAGACAGATGGGGACAGCCAGACAGGGGCAACTGCTCAAGAGGCAGAGGCAGGGGTGCCTGATGATTCAACAGGACAACTATTAATTGGGGAACTGAGATTTTTTGGGGGAGGGGGCTGAGGGTTTAGACACACCACATAGAAGAGATTAGATTGGTAGATTTCCAAGATGATTGTTCAAGTTTGTGACCTGGCACCTCTCTAAATATTTAGTACATCTGCTCTAGCTCTAAAAAGCATATTCAAAATAAAAACAATTTCCACAAATTCCCTTCTGGAAATGTCATTTTTAGCGACTCATTCTCACTTTGGTACTATTGTATAAACCCCTGAGAATTTCAAAGAAATTCTTTCTGATAATGACCAGAAAAGGGTGGGGGCTAGGATGGAAGGGGAGCAGCAAAGAAAAGTTACTCTCCTTTTACTGAATAGATTCTTCTGAAACTTCCATCGTTCCTTAGGAGAAAGGAAAGGAATATGGAAAGTAGTTCCTGAAGATACCCCTGCTTGCTAATCACCGAGACCGTAATTATGACACCTACAGAGATTACTTTACGTAGCACCTGCCTTGCTCATAAGAACCTTTACCACACTGTGAAATAGTAAGTAAAACTTACTTATGGCACTTAAACATGCTCAGAGCCTTGAAAATGCTTGCTTAAAATCCTTTGTGTCAGTGCTCCTGTGAGGTAGGTGTCTGACGGGAGAAACTGAGGCACAGAGGGGTTAGTCTGCTCTCCTTTAATGATGAGCGATGACCCAGCTAGCAGAAGGCCCAGGCACCCTAGCTCCAAAAACTTTATTCACCCTGCTTCTCAGAAGGCTTATCTAAGTTACACAACAAGTACAGCAGGGGAAATTGTTCAAGCATTTTAATTAGTTAGCTATTTCTTATTCTCAATTTGAACATGAATTAACTAAAACAAAACCAAACACCAACTAATGAAACAAAACAAAAATAATTAATATTGCCTAATAGGCTGTGTCAAGGTATAGCCTGTCCTTCACTGGTGACTGAAAAAGCACATGATTCAAGTAGTACTGGAAAGTGTTATGTATTCCTGTTACTGAAGCCAGGTTGTGAGTAAAGGGTCCCTTGCAGACACCACCCACTGTGGTTTTTGAGAGCCTGACACAAGGGAATAAAACTACCACCGGTGTCTCGTGGAAAACCACTCTGAAAGGTACTCTGCACAGGGCCAGCCCTGCCAGGGAAGGGGACTCTCGGCGGGATAACGCACGTGTATCACTGAGTGTTCATGCAGCAAGCACTCTTTGAAGCCAGACATGGAAGTCACAGTAACTTGCCATAAGGCTCACACGACAGGTCACAGGGGGCGATACGTAGGGTGCATGCACTAGTACCATGCCACAGAGATCAGAGAGAAGGACAAGAGGCCACCACACAAGCATCCTGTAGTCCCTCCCACCTGGTATGAAACGGACAGATGTTACCTCTGGTAAGGGAAGAATGCTGAGGTCCCATATTCCTTTCCACAGTCAGAGAGATAAAAACAGGGCATTCGTTGCTGCTCTGAGCACACTAACCATTCACATTTCACCCTTACATAAGCTGGTAACTTTCTTAGATCTTATAGACATCCAAGGATAATAGATTACATTTCTTGATTAAGAGAGAATGATGTAGAGCAAAATTCAACAGTTAGTTACAAGATGTGGGTGCAGAGCTGCAGGGCAATTTTAGAATCAAATCCATGACTACTCAGGTCAGCAGCTTTGACAATGAGATCATTCTTTTTGAGGTGAGTCTCTTTCCCCAATGCTATAAAGTCCATGGAGTTAATTCAATTCATACTATAACCCCTGATTCAAATGGAAGATATTACATTTGGTTTGAGTGTCTGAAGTAGACCGTGATGCCAGATCAGATGTGTGTACCCACATGCAGCTTTTGTCTTGATAGTCATACAAATGCCCACCCTCCCAAGGCCTGTCTCCCCTTGAGGGAGCTCATCTCCCAGAGAGCCCGAGTCTGGCTCTCTCCTCGACACATGCAGTACCAGAGGGAACCATTCCAGCTCAGGGTTTCACCGGGATACTAGGACGCAGCATAGCAGCAAGTCATGCATTTTATGTCTAAGAGCCAAAGCTCAAGTGAGGCCGAGCTGTCACTGTGCAAGGTGAACCAGCAGGACATTTTCGCCTCGGATGAATATCTGGTTTATGTGCCTAGTGAATACCTTCTGGTAATCTACTTTGGCCTTTTTCTTTTTCTTACGGGACTGGCCCCTGGAAAGGGTGGTAGCTCTGGAAAAGGTACCTCCTGCACTAGAGCCTTCTGTCCGCACAGTCCTCCCTGACAGCTGTGACCTGGACTCCTCCCTTGTGGATGCCTGGAGGGAAGACGGGTCAGAGCGGGAATGTTTGCGGGAGCCCCGGTCAGTGTCTCCTCCTCCCCACACTGACGCTACCTTCCAAGTGGGTGTCTGGGAGTATCTGGACAGAGTGGAGTCTTCAACAGCAGACTTAGAATCTGCCTCCTTCTTGGAGGAATCTTGAAGTTTTAGTCGATCAAAAAGCTATAAGGAAAGCAATGACAAATTTTAGCCTTTAACACCCCTCTCTCAATATAGAGGAAAAAAAAGAAAAGACCAGCTTTCTTAACTATGCCCTTTGGACAACTTGCTTCATAATTTTTAAAAGTTAGTAATAAAATTTCTACCCATAACTCAGATAAATCAGTAAGATTTATCTTATTGTATCAAAAGAAAAGACATCTGCTTATTTCTACAAAGTAAAACAGAAAGACTTTTAAGCCTTATAAGAGGTAACTTGTTGCTCAAATAACATGCAGGTCAGAAACAGGAACTCATTTGAGTTAAGCTGGGTGCATGAGCAGAGACTCATGCAGGGAAGACCTTGGTCCAGGCCTACCTGGCTGATGCACTACGGTTTTCCCCCTAGGAGACCCTGGTCACTGGGCGCAGTGATAGTAGTCCTGCACCTGGGAGCACGCTAGGTGCTCAGGAAGTCAGGCATTGCCTACCCTTGTGAGAGTCAGTGAAGAGTCCCGATCATACGCTTTGCCTAGAACCGGCTTTCGGTAAGTCTCATCCACATCTGTAAGTGCCTAGAGAAACAGCCCAAAGGGGGAAATTGAGGCAGAGTTACAAATATTATTTTATAGCTTTCAGAAAAACATTTTAAAGGCAGGATAACGTCTAATTGTAGCAGAATTTAAGTTATCAAGTGCCTGAGCTCTTGGGCAAAAAGCACAGTGATACCTGGCACTGCCTGAGCAGGATTCCCAACTGGCCATGTAGGACACGTTTCTCCTGGGGCAAGGGGCCTTTACAACTGCGGAGGCTCTCAGACTTCCCTGTGCGTAAGTATCTAGGAAGCACACGGAAGTAGGGCTGCACGGCTGCTACTGTCCTGGAGACTCGGCGTCAGCAGGGCTGGGCTGAAGCCCAGGACCATTCTGTTTTAACCGGAAACCCAGGTGATTCTGGTGCAGGATGGCCTCAGACCACACTGAGAAATACCACCTTATCGCTTCTTGTCCCTTCCCAGTTTCTACAGTTTCTATTCTTTTTTTTTAGTTTTAGTGAGAGAGGGGTGGCAAAGAGACTGACTCCCGTATGCACCCCGGACGAGATCCACCCAGCAAGTCCACTAGGGTGATGCTCTGCTGATCTGGGGCCCTTGCTTGGTTGCAACAGGAGCCATTTCTTAGCACCTGAGGTGGAAGCCATGGCGCCATCCTCAGTGCCTGGGGCCAACTCGCTCTAATCGAACCTTGGCTGCAGGAGGGGAGGAAAAGAGAGAGAGAGGGAGAGAGAGAAGGCAGAGGGGCTTGGTGGAGAAGCAGATGGGCACTTCTTCAATGTGCCCTGACTGGGAATTGAATGTGGGACATCCACAAGCGGGGCCAATGCTCTACCACTGAGCCAGCCGGCCAGGGCCCTAGTTTCTATGTTTTATGACAGCAATGAACAGAGACTGACCACAGTTACACACTTAATTACTGGTGAATTCTTATCACAGAGAGATCAACATCACAGGACAGCTGTTAGGATCAAATGAGATCATGTATGAGAAATTATATTGAAAAGTGTAAATCACCATATATGTATAAGCCGACAGTATCATTATTATTAGCACTATCATTACCTATGTTCTCTTTAATCCTTTTTCTTTAAAGATAAAATTATAATATTTTTTTTACATTTTAGAACCAAGAAAATTGAGCCTCAGAGAAATCACTTTGCCTAGAGTCACAGTCACCAAAGTGAGGATTCAAATCCAGGCTTTCTGAGTCGATAATGGTTGAAAACATGGTTTTAGAACTCAGAAAGACTTGGAATAAAGTCCTGGTACTTACATTTACTAACACTGTGATTTGAACCAATCTTCTAAAATCTGCAGCCTCAATTCCTTTATTTGTGAAATGGAACAGTAATAGTCCTATAACTCATTCAGTGATATGTGTGTGTGTGTGTATGTGTGTGTGTGTATGTGTATATATATATATATGAAGTCCTTAGTATAGTATCTGGCACATAACAAGTCTTTAGTAAATATCAGCAACTATTATGTATTATCAACCAGGGAACGCATGGATGGAGATAAAGCAGAGGGAAAATAGAAGTTGGAGATGGATGATCACATGGAAAGGAAAGTCCTGGTGGCTCCTATTGTAATTGCCTCACAATATAGTTGTGCTATAATATATCCCTTCTTTTCTTCAAATATCTAGTAAATAATAAGCCTCTAGAAGGCTGGGGTGTGTGGTACACTTCTTCATAAGGAAACACCATGCATAGTATCTTGCTTTATTTGTGTGTGTGTATGTGTTTTGTTTATATTTTAAATATGTTCATTGTATTGATTTTAAGGAGAGAGAAGAAGCAAGAGAGAGACAGGAACATCAATCCGCTCCTGCATGTGCCCTGACTGGGACTGAACCGGCAACCTCTGTACTTTGGGACGATGCTCCATCCAACTGACCTATCCACCCAGGGCAGTATCTTGCATATTAATATGTCTGCTCCCCCTCTATCCTTACTTATCTTTCCAAAAATAGTAGAGTGAAAGTTCCTTTCTGAAACTTCCGTACTTAGCACTGTGCCCAGCCAAAGTAGAATGCTGGTAAATATTTTTGATAGGAAGTCAATATAAAATTACTAAGCTAACAAAATAAGTATCCCTTTAGGCTGAGTTCCCGACCTTGGCATCAGAAACACTCTGCACTGCATAATTTCTGTTCTTTGGGAGGGGCTGTCCCTGCACTGCAGGACATGCAGCTGCAGCCGTGCCTCTACCCACTAGATGTCAGCAGCACCCTGCTCCACAGTTAAGACAGTCAAAGAAAAATGTCCCAGACATTGCCAAGTGTCTCTGGGAGGGGAAAAGGGCAAATTCACTCAGCTGAAAGCCATGCCTTAAGGAAAAGGAAGCAATAAAAAGAACTTTTTTGTTGTTTCCCAAGAGAGTATAAAGATTCTAGTTCTTCTGGGGAGTTATTCTGTAGGTTTCGCAGAATAAGGTTACTCAGGACCTTTCCACTTATAAAAGATTTAAGCCCCAAGAAGTTCTCCAGCCCCTAAAGGAAGGCTTAATTACCATATTCCAGAACTTGTCAAATGCAACAAGGAAGCCTGTGCAGACGCCTCGAAGTCCCTTGAAGGTACGGATGTGAACATTCACCTTCACCCCTTCCCGGATACAACGGTGGAGTTCACCCAGAGGGCTACCTTCGTGCACTGAAACGAGAGAAGAATGGTTAGCACAGAATGAACTGCTCTCCTTCCCAGAACTGACAACCGAGGCCACCATATCCAGCAATACAAGGGAACACAGTGCAGTGGGAACAGAAAGGCCCGATGGGCAATATGACTGTGACAGGCAACACACGCTGAAATGAGACAAGACTCCACCATAACATGGATCAGCCATATGAGTGGCTATCATCTAAAAGCTTCACCTTGTATACATCCCATAGTCTGTGATGTTATTGAATCTAAGATTCATCATCATTTTAAACCTTTTGGGCAAAAATGAAATACCACATTAAATGTACACAGCAGCAAGATTCTTTTCAGTTCTGAGTTGTTGAGGCAACTATTTTCAGGATAGTTCTCATGAACCATATATCCAACTTGAGCCTTCCAAAGAACCAAAAATTGTGTTCATATGTTTAAAGGAAATAAGTTGTGTAACACATCTGTCCTTAAACACATGTAACCCTCCAAGAGAGAGAATGGTCTGTAGGCCCCAGTCTCAGCTACTCTGCACGCGCTGTCTGGAGTCACTAGTGTTCCAATGTCCATCGCCCTTCACACTAGCAGTCAGAGACCTGTCTGTACCCCAGGCGTTGCTGGGGTAAAGGCACCTGCTGAGAACCTGGCTCCTGGGAGACTGCCGATGGGCATCATGTAAAAAAGAGCAGTATGACAATTCATAAGAGGAACGCTGGGACTATGTCGGCTTTTACTATGATGGATTCTTTCTTTTCAGAGCTTGGGAGCTGAGATAAATTTTATTTTTATTATTTATGTCAACGTCCCCTCACAGTATGCTGCCTACCCCCACCCTGTATATATATATATCCTCCCAAAAGAAAATCACACACATATACATTCTCTCTCACAGTCATGCACACACAGCTTCTGTCTTGCCCTCCCTCCCGAGTCTGCAAGGCAAAATTCTTTGGCAAGTACCGCCACTGACAGTAAACAAACAAGAAATGGCTCTCTGATTTCTTTCTAGGGACATAAAATAGAACAACGATCCTGTCTCTCAGTTTCAATAACTAAGTTGGTTACTCTTGACCTCCTTATTCTTCACTCATGGATGGGCTTATAAATGATGGCAGTGATAAATTAATAAAAGAAAATACTCCTGGAAGAAAATGACTTAACAGATGAGAAGTATGAGCTTATGTGAGACTGAAGATTCAGGAGGAAGGCGCAGGTGGAGCAGAGTGACAGAAACAGCAGCCTTGGAAAGGAACATGAGAACTTTGGTCTGACCTTAATCATCTACCCTTCCTCTTGCAACATTCTAAACTTCTTTGAACCTTTGATATACAAGGCTGTATGTATATGTGTTCATGTGTCTGGATAGGTGTTCTAGACTGTTCTAAATTCTCTTTTAGGTCATTATCACTAGTGTGACCGTGATTACTTTCTCTCTACAAATCCAAGTATAATCATCCATAAAACAAAGTTAGATGACTAGTTAACTTCCAGATTAAATCTCTATAATTCAATGTCTTAGAAACTGATCACAATGCCCGCATTACCCCTTTTGTCTCTATACATCTGCTGCCCCCAGCTCACCCCTATTCACACGTGTTTCCACAAGGAGTGGAAAGACAGTTCTTTTTCTAGCTTGGTAATAAATATTGTGCCACTTCTCCCCACGCACCACCAAGTCAAAGGGAAGAGACGACCTGTATCTTAACAATAGTCTCATTCAAATTTTAAAAATGGCAAACTCATATCTTTCAACTCTCACAGCTGTATCTTTTTCTTGATTTTTTTTTCTTCCAAAAATTTAATAAGGTGTAATTCCAAAAAGCATTCCTCTCCTTCTGTGATCAAAGGTACAACACTAGCACCACCTATCTGAGCAGACTGCCAAATTCTGAATCTCTTTCTAGCAGTCTCTCTGACAAACTCCAAAATTATATGAGCTAGGCTTGTAAAAGCTTAATACGACCAAACAAACAAACAAAAAGCCTCACCTTTGCAGAGAGTCTTTCTTCCAAATTCCTTTTCCCATTACCACTATGCTTGGGCCACACCCTTCCAAGTCCAGGTAATTTTTAACTCTACTCTTACTTCCCCTTGTTCATGGTCACCACAAAATTCAGACAATAGATTCTGAATAATTAATGCTTTTCTCCTTCCAGAACAAACTGTATCATCATCATCATCATCACTGTCACCATCATTATTACCAATTACTGAGCCCTCGGTATGGGCAATAATACCCTTGGTAAGTTTATGTACCATTTTACTTAATCCTCACAACTAACACATAGGTACTCTTATTTCCTCTCATTCTATAGATAAGAAAAACCAAGACTCAGAAATGTTTAAAGAATTTTCTCAAAGTTACTTACCTAGTAGACAGCTGAGCCAACAGTCAGTACAGGCAAGTTACATGCACCTTGACTTAGAACTTTTAACTATGACAATTTACAGTGACATTTAACATTCACCAAGAAGTTCCCTATATATTAAGGATGATTACTGTGCATTACATGTGTTAACTAATTTAAACCTCACAATAGCTAGTCTATCATTGTCCTTTGAAAGGGGAGGAATTAGAGGTCCTAAAGAGTTTAAGTAACTTGACTGAACTAAAACCGCTAGAATGTGGAGGAGTCGGTATTCAAACATAGGCAGTCAAACCCCTGTGTTCTAGTCTACTCCCAAATGCATTTCACTACTAGAAACTTAGCTCCTAGAAACATTTGCCCTAAAAGTGTTTTTGCTTAAGAATATACATCGTGGTTCCCACTCTCTCTTATCACAAAGTCAAACAGAAACTCTTTGGTTAGGCTCTTCAATGCATTCTAGCAACAAATCCCTCTCTGGATGCAAATTCCATTTTCATTCCTTTGGACACAAACCCTCTGCCTCACATATGCAGCCTCCTCCACACACCAAGAACAAGTAAGCAAGGACACATCAGAATGTACTCTCTTCTCCCATCTCCTGAGACTAGCATAATGCGTAAGCACATAGGTCCTGGAGTTGAACAAACCCAGGATTCCCAGCTGCAAACAGACCAGTTATGTGACCCTGAGCAATAGCAGGTAATAACTGAACTGCAGTTTCCTCATCTAAAAAGATGAATTATATCACATTTTACTAAGGGTAAGTGAGAAATAATGCATTTAATGCATCCATAAAGATGCATTAGGCCCTGACCAGGTAGCTCAGTTGGTTAGAGTATCATTCCGATACACCAAGGTTGCAAGTCTGATCCCTGCTCAGGGCACATACAAGAATCACCAATGAGTGCATAAATAAGTAGAACAAATCAATATTTCTCTCTCTCTAAAATCAGTGAATAAGAAATTTACCCTTAGTAAAATGAGACATAGTGCATCTAAAGAGCTTAGCGAAGTACACAGCACAAATGTGCTCAATAACAGTAGCTATAATTAGCTGCAATAAAATTATCACCTGACTTTAAAAGGAGAATGGAAAAACTTTTGGGTGATGGAATTTTTCTGCGTTGATTGTGGTGGTGATTTCAACTCACTTTAGAAGGGTGTATTTTGTTATACGCAAATTACACCTCAATAGCCTCATTTTCAAATAATTACTGTTATCCACAATCATGATCTTCCTTGACTTCAAGACCTAAGGCTTACCTCTCACAGAACTCTTTCTTGAATAAGTCTAATCCTCACCCAAGTTTCTGTATTCTTTTCTTCTGCTTTCTGAAGCTCATCAACTCTGTGATGTCTACCCATCTCTGGCACGTACCCTAAACAGTTTCCAGTAGCAAGACTAAAATTTTCAAAGCCCAGGGAACATTCTCTGATATCTTGATTCCAGGTATATATTTTATTGTGGGAAGTTGGTAAGGCTGGTCCTCACACTCTGTCAGAAGAGTACAGCCGAGTGCTCCATAGGTAAAGCTAAAGCCTCCCACCGCATAGAAATATACCTGTTTCTGTGACAATCTCAGTAGCAAAGCAATAACTGGCAAAATGTAAAGGAATGTTACATTCTGAAACTTGGAGTACATTTTAAAGCTCTGATGTGGCAAAAAGTAAAGGCAAAACTACGTCCCCCAAGCTGCTCTTATTTTTGGAACATGATACTCCATCTTTGTGTTACTGCTGGACAAGCAAGCGGGGTGAACCCTAAGTAAGCTTGGGCAGGGATGTTCTGACATAGCGAATGATCTGACACAGCACCCCTAACAGCACTCAGCTTTTCAGGATGTTTCTCTCTCAATTAACACACTTCTAGGAATAAAACAAAATATAGCCTTGCTGAGGACAACACTCCACTCCAAAGGCAATGATTTTTTGTTTTTTTACAATTTTAGAGAGAGATAGAGGAAGGGAAAGAGAGAAAGAAACATCAGTTTGTTGTTCCACTTATTTATGCATTCATTGTGTGTGCCCTTACTGGGGTCGAATCTGCAACCTTGGTGTATTGGGAGGACACTTGAACGAACTGAGCTATCTGGCTAGGTCAATCCGAAGGCAGTGATTTAATAATATCACAATTTAGCTATCAGGATACAGATGCTCTGAATGGCTAAGTAGGTCATTGCATTCACCCGACAGATGTCAGAACTGCTTACCAGATGACAAAAAGATATAAGCCTGGGCTGTTTTTATTCCGTTTATACAAGACCTAACTCACACATTTAGCAACCTCTGCTGTTAACAGCTTCCCTCCAAGGCTCTATTAGGACGCTCCAAGAAATTCCCGCGCCATTTACACCTTCAGAACTTAACATAACCTGCGCCGGCGGTAACAGGCGCCTGACCGGCACAGTCCTGCACCCAGCCTGGCAGAGCGGCCGGCCGGCAGTGCCCGTGTTTTCGTGGCATTTGTGCCTGCTGCGTTCTAGCACTTGTGCTGTGGCCGTGAGGACATGTGTGTATCAAGACCTCGCAACCCTTCCGCATACACGCCCGAGAATGAGCTGTCACCTAATGAGCAGGGGCTGAGGTCATGTCCTCTGTGCTAGCTGAACAGATCTCCCCCCGCTCTACCTCATCAGCCCCCAATTCCCCTAATACTGGCTGCACCACCTCCTCCGTCTGTGGTCCCCAGGTGCAAACCCTGCCTGATTGATGTCCAGGCCCCGCCACCTCCCCGGACCCCCCACCGCACCTGCAGACCCTCTCTGCACGTTCCTCACCCCCGTCCCCGGGGACACTCGCACGGACGCCACCACCTTTGCAGACCGACACCCATTACCTGCGACGACCCTCCCCACCATTTCCCACGTTGCTCAGGCACATCCCCCGCAGGCCGCGGGACTCACGGGGCATTCGCGTGAGCACGTTGCGCGGCGCCTTCCTGGCCCGGCCCGGGGCGCGGCGGCTCTCCCTGTCGGCCTCGTCCCCCTCCTTCTTGACCACCATGAGGCGGCGGAGGCGCTCGATGCGCTCGGGGTCCGGGGCGTGGGGGTCGGGGCGGCGGCGGCTCCGGCTCGAGGGTCCGGCGGCGGGGGCCCCGGAGGCCGGGTCCGCGCCCCGCGCCCGCCCGCGCCCGCCGCCCCGGCCCCCGGTCCTGAGGAAGGTCTCGTAGGCGGCCACGTTGTTGAAGCAGGGCGCGTTGGGGTAGGGGATGGGAGGCAGGCGGGGCGCGTACAGGGCGAGCAGCGGGTCGAAGCTGTCAGAGTTGACATCCAGGCGCGGGTTGGGCGGGCGCGCGGGGCTGCCGGCGCCGGGCGACCTCGCCCCCCGCTCCCGCTCCTCCATGTTTGAAAGGCCCGCAAGCTGAGGCCGATGGGAAGAAGGAGCCGGGCCGCCAGAGGGCGGCACTGCGCAGCCGCGGAGCGGGGGCCACACTGCGCCGGCGCGGCCGCCGGAGGGCAGCACCTGTCCGCGGTTAGCGCTGCCGGGGGTGTGGCGCGTGGCTGCTGCTCGCCACGGCCACCCAAGACCTCAGCACGCGGTCGACCGGTTCATTTGCTTTAATGCGGTGTTTCGGGTGTTTGTTAATACTCCATATTCCCTGGGGTTGAGCCCGGGACCCGCATGTTAACGAACTCCCCAGGCGTTTTTCTGCTCCCTGGGACTGCAGTCTCGACTAGCTTGAGCTGGCGGGAAGATGGCAAAAAATATCCCTATTTGCATTCATGCTAAATACCTACATGTAAATTACTTAGCTTTTCCCGGTCTTTACAGTCTCATCTGAAATTCGACAGAAACAGTACCTATGTCCTAGAATTGCCATAAGAATGGAGACATACTTATGTTGGCTAATATCGACTAAGTGCACAAGGAAAGAATGAAGAATGGGTGAATCCCAGCTCTCCATTTTCTACATCCTATTCAAAAAGTTATTTGCACTAACACCAAAAATCTTAGTATTAAAGAAAATTCATTATAACACTGATTTTCTAAGCATTGCTAAGCAACCGGAGGTAATGATCCAGCTCTTGGAAAACAGGATGATGGAGAATTTACAAGACTGGTTGGACTTTAGA
This sequence comes from Rhynchonycteris naso, assembly GCA_037038555.1. Classification (NCBI taxonomy): domain Eukaryota; kingdom Metazoa; phylum Chordata; class Mammalia; order Chiroptera; family Emballonuridae; genus Rhynchonycteris; species Rhynchonycteris naso. The sequence continues at coordinate 115,978,603 of CM073003.1, read as the reverse complement.
GCCTATGCTCAGCAAAACATTTTTTTTTATATATTAAAATGAGTCTGTACCAAAAGCCCAAGTATTATCCCCTCATCCAGCAGAGGTAAGATATTCCAGAGACCTATAGGCCACAAAAATCCAACTGCCACCACTCCCAGAAACTAGCAACCAGTGCAAACACTATACCAGTTACTTTTCTGTACATCTTGGTTTCTTTAGATTTGGAAAGGAAGCCCAAGAGACTACTATTCTCTTAGCAAGATGAAAACCAATATACAATTACAATATACATTGGAATGAATATATATATATGACCATCAAGCATGGAACTCCTAAGTAAACTGCTCACAAAAACTACGGGATATTTCAAAATGAATATGAAGCGGTAAGAAAAAAACATTTGATTTTCTGTTTTATTAAACAACATCAGAAAAAGCAAACGACAAGTCAAAGTTCAATTGGGCAAATGAGATGCAAGCTCAATTATCGTGATTGAGTAACGAGTGACATATTGCTGGGGGTGAACAAAAGCATGTCAAACTGGACAAGAAATAGCCCCTAATTTACAGATGTAGTTATGACATGAATGTTAAGCCTAGGATATTCGTTTGCTTAAAACCCTGTTCCAAAACAAAAATACTCAAAGCTGCAAACTGCTGACAACTCAAGGAACAAGGGCTTGCCTCTGTCTTATAAATCAAGTAATAACCTTTGTAGTATCACACAGCATCCACAGAAAGTACATTTCTTTGGTTTTGTCTTGGAAAGTTGTAACTTGATGCCTATATATTTTGATATGAAATGTTATAAATTTACTTACCACTTACATTTGTGTCAAGAGCTACATTATCTTATTGCTTCATTTGGCCTATCACAGTGTACCTTGTGGCCCAAAATATGGTATATCAATCACCCTAGGCATCAGAAGCCTTTGGGATTAAAACCCAGATTACTGAACCTCAAATCTTTATGGGGGAATATAGATTAAGCATTTTAAACAAGCATTCCAAGTAAATTTTTGCATCCAGAAGTCTGGAAACCACTGCTGTGATAAAAGGTATGTGTATTCTGATTTATGTAGACACACACACAGGTTGGATTCAGATACTGCATTTGCAGGAGAAAAATAAATGAGAAATTAAGCCAAGAAAATTGAAACCTTTTATTTTTCTTTTCAAAGAGAGTTTATCAATTACGAAACACAAGCCATGTCTATTTCTGTGGAGGGAGAACAGGAAGGGAAAACATGGTGTCAACAGATGGAGTATTAATTGGTGAGGGGACGAGACCAGCCGTCACTCTTTCAAAAATACATTTTCTTCTTGGCTGTAAATTCTGCAATGCAAGACTAGGCACTGGGACATGGGCTATCTCTTAATTCTTAATGAGCCAAACAACTTCTTTCCTCTAAGATATGAAATGAGGACAAGAGGCAGTATGAGTTCTTGCACCACCTGTCCCCCACCTCCCTGTTTCAGAGGCCTACAGCTTGGCAACAGGAAATGACAGCTGCAGTCCTCTGGGCACCTCACCCACCCCATCTCCACTGGCCACCAGCAGGTGGAGCTGTTAGGACTCCTTTGACACCCGCCACCTCTAACCCCGCAAGGGGAGTGTTGACCCCTCTGCTGTCCCATTCAAATGTCATTATTCTAGTTATACAGAGCCTATCTGAAAACCTTTTTCAGGAACTCCAACAGGTGACAAGGTAACTTTTAAAACAAGTTTCTAAAGGACAAGGAGTGGATGTTTCTCCCTCCTCATTCACTCGTTCTCACATATTTTCTCTCTCAAGTACACACATAATTCTTAGAAAAAAATAAATGACCTTGCAAACAATACACCAGGCAAGATGATGATGATGATTAATTCCACAAAATCAATCTACAGAATGTTTAAGGACATCCAAACTATTCATTTGTTCAGCCAAGGTTGCCAACTTGGAGACTGACACAAAGCTCTGAGTTTTCCCTGTATTCCTGAATTCAGAGACATAACTGCAGGCATCAATCTCTATTTACTTCAGGTCTGCCAAAGATGAATGCAAGCAGATGGGTGGATGGGGAAGGTGAGATTTAAGGTCATTGGATTATCTCGTTAAGAACAGGTGCACATGAGTAAATTTTGGGCTCATCTTCCATCATAGTGAAAAGAGGTTGGCAGGTTTCTGTTAAGTCTTATGCTACAATTTAATCCTGATTCCTTCTGCAAGGCATAAAACAGTCTTGCTTTATAAAAATAGTAACACAATTTTAAAATAATGTACTTCTTCCAAAGGAACCATGTTCCAACACTGAAAAAAAAAAAAAAAGTTCCACTTAAAGTAGAACAAGATATTTCACCCCATCCATGCCTTCCTTCCCTGTTCCCCTCCCAACCTGTTATGTCACTCCTGGAACACTGTCTGTGTGGCAGGGATGCCAGGGCCACCCACGCCTGAAGACTTGGGAGCCCTTCCTTGGTTAAGCACAGCAAGACAGAAAAGCCAAGGATCAGCTGTCTTCATCTAGGATCTCTGGGTGTTCTTTCCAGAAAGCATCCCCAATGATGTCGCAGTGCAAGGGCACTGGCTGAGTCCTGGTTCGGGTCACTGACATCTTTTTCCCTTCCATTTCTGCTGGCAGCTTAACTTCTTTTGTTGTGACTTCACCCACCTGTAGGTAAGTTAAAATATTGACACTGTTAACTCGAGAGTGGGTTTGGGAGGAAAAAAGAAGATGTGAGGGAGGTTTGCTTTCTTACTTTATATACTTTTGACATACATATATATATTCATCAGCAGATAAACAGATACATACACACATATCTCAACATACACTAGTTGCTTTACAATTTAAAATACTTCCATAAAGAACATCTTAGGAACCAAGGAGAGACTTCTTGTTCCTTGTTAGCAATAACTCTAGAATTAATGATATTTTTGTTCTCCTGTCTGCATTAAGTATCCAAATCTGTGCCAAAGAACAAATGTGCTTTAAAAATACTAATAAAAGTGCTGACGCTGTTAGTGGAATGATTAGCTCTCAAGGTTCCCCTTAGTACTCGAAAACATCCATCTCAGAAAAACTACTTTGGATGAAAGGAAATAAATTTAGAGAAGTCATTATGATCAGGAGCTGGTACAGACAGAAAATACCGGCAGAGTTAAGGATTTAGGTAAATGTACATACAGACTCATTACAGCATATTAAGGTAAGTATGAATGTCTGGGAATCTCATGATTATCCTGCAAGTGTCAGAACACTCAAATCAACATCTCTTGTGGCCTTATTCTGTCACAGGATGCACAGACCATTTAATGGCACTATCCAGTATGGGAGAAAGTATTCTTTCAATGTTCTATGAATGCAAAAACCGTTATATATGTACTGCAATCAGGGTTTTATTTGATTTGAGGACAGCTTGACACAGAAAAATAAGGGTACTAGTTCTAAAATTCAGTGATCCTACTTAAAGGGGAAATTTAAGATCACAAAGTTCACTGACAAACTGATACAATGAGCATGGACAGCCCAAAAAGAAAAACAACACACAAAGACAAACAAAAGAAAACATGGCAACAGTAACCTACAGCAGTCTCATTTTGGAAAGGGTCTAATGAGCGTTAACTGCAGTCCTATCAGCATACAGGCCGCAGGGGAGACACACAGGGGATGGGCACAGACTCTCTTCTCCCCTGACCTCCATCTTTCTCGGGACACAGCACCGTTACCTTCTGCCATATCAGCACAGTTCCTTTCCTATACATCAGCGGCTCGTTATTGTAATTGATGTTAAATTCAGAAAACAAAATCTCATTCTTGTCCGCTGCAAGAGTTCCCTAAGGAAAGAAAAACAGACAAAGCTTTGTATGATTTCTCTCTCCCCTAACCCTACATTCCACCCTCTACCTAGCCTTCTACAAACAAACCAAGAAGTGAAGTGCCTTATCAAATATCTTTTGATACTAAATATTTTGCATAATTTTAAGAGCAGTTCAAATCTTTAGATATAAAAATCCCTAAAATTCTCTTCTGCTAACCACTATGCTGTCTGTATACCTGAAACTAACACAGAATAATATTGAATACAGTAAAAAACAAAACAAAACACCTCCCTTCTGTAGCAAACAATGGCTTTACAAGTAATGACTGTGGTGGGTGACAGGAATTAACAGTGAGACTACCTACTCTGTTCTGGACACTCTGTGTATATTTTCTTATTTGACCCTCATAACCATTTCTATTTAGACATGAGAACTCTGAAACTTAGAAAGTTTATATAAATTGCCCAAGACTATAGTTTTTCTTATTCTTTTTAGAACCAAAATCTAAACTTGGCTCTTCCAAACTGGATAGCCCTATTAATATTCTTATATGTAAATCTTCAGCACCACTATTAGCAATGGCAACCATTCACTGAATAACTATAAAGTACCAGGCACTGTATTAGGAGCTCTTACAACATATAATCTCATTTCAGAGTACTTCCTCTACAAGTACTACTGTTATCTAAGAAAAGCAACATGCTCTGTGCTCCCATGTGTCTTACATCATGCCATTTAATTCTCACCATAAACCCATTAGACAGAAACTACTATTTTCCACGTTTAACCTATAAAAAACTAAGGCAGAGAGGATAAAACTAAACGGAAGTACGCTTTGAGTACGATTACTTGACTTCCAGCATCTAGATTCTTTTTTTTTTTTAATTTATTCTTTTTTTTTTTTTTAAAGAGGAGAGAAGAAGAGAGAGGGGAGAGAGAGAAAGAGGGAGGAGCAGGAAGCATCAACTCCCATATGTGCCTTAACCAGGCAAGCCCAGGGTTATGAACCGGCAACCTCAGCATTCCAGGTCAACGCTTTATCCACTGCGCCAACACAAGTCAGGCCAGCATCTAGATTCTTTTAAATACTCATGGGTCAGAGACCCAGGAAACCAGAGGAGCCAAGCAGGGAAGGGCAATGAGGGAAGAGGCCAGGTGAGACTGACAGGAAAAGAGCTCATGCCCGTCTGAGGAGGGCAGGCAACACTCAGCTCCAGCCAAGCCTTCCCACGTGGGAATGCAGAGTCAATGTCACTGACTCCATTTTCCAACTGAGGACACTGAGGCTCAGGGAGCAGTAACTCCTACAGTGTCGTAGAGCAAGCAAGCAGCAGAGCTGCTACTAACATGGTTTTTATACACTTTCAAAGCAAGGCTGGAAGGAGAGCTTTAAAAGAACGCAGAACATTGTGGCAAACCCACAGAACACTCTCGAGTTAAGCATTAAGGCAGTAGGATCTTTATACCTGTAATCTCCCTTGGGCTTGTACTGGTGTCAGTCCAGACTGCTGTACGAGTGCCCAGAAAACTGTATTATAAAGATTATTGATATGACCTGTGGGGAGAACAAAGTAGCAGTTTATACATACATAATCTCTATTTGGTATTCATGCTTTACAGAATACTAGATCCCAAATCTATCGTCTTTAAAGTAAAGAGATCTCAGAGATATTTCGTGACCTGCCCAAAACAATACACAGGACTCATGCGGGGGAAGTGAGCTACCAGAAACAAAATCATTTCCTATCAGTTTTATATCCTGTCATTTCGGTTATACTTTACAAAATCTGTTAACTTGTGTACTCAGCATAGGGATACTTTCAAAGTTACATGATTTACATTATTCCTACCTCTTTTCCAGTTCTCCTGGCAAAATCAAGATACACCAAATGAGAAAACGTCTCACACTCAAACCCACTGAGTAGGTGACCCCCTCCCCAGCAGGGGAACAGGGAATGGTAGAAACTGTGGTGTGTGTGTGTAAAGATAGCAGTCAGTAGTCACTGCACAGGTCTGTCCCATACTAAGTGGGAATACAGACCTAGTACAGCCAAATCTTCTGATTAAAAAAAGAAAAGAAAAAGAAGTTGGAAATAGGGCTATTTACATGAAATCTTCCAAATTCTCAGTTACTTTCAACCAATTTAAAAATTTTTGGACTATTTCATTCCAAACAAAATATACATGAACCAAACTTGTTCCAGATCACCACTTCTAAAGTATGGAATTGTTGGTTTAATTAGATGTTTAATTCTTTTCGCTTACAATCTGCTTGCCGCCAACTGAGGTAGTCCTTTAAGGTCTGGTTGGTAGGATACACCACAACTCTTCCATCAAAGCCTGGGGGATACAGAAGGGGCTGGTCCTCAAAGTAATCCCGCCAATAAAACACGTAGCTGGAAGCGAACTGGGAGGCGACGTGAGTCATGAACTTACTTGCAAGTATAAAGCACAGCGGGTGGAGCAAGAAAAGAGAAAATACATGACATTAACTCAACACCATGATAGGGCCAGTGGGTGCAACAGAGAGATTACACAAACTGGCCAGCAAACCTAGAGATAAAATATGTTGGGCCAAGAAAAACTCTTTAATATTTCAGTTACATACTTAAAATGTTGCTTGCCTCACCATCTAGCCCTGTAAGTAACTTACTAATGCCCATTTTTCTTTGTAGGATGTAATGTGAATTTATGGTTCAAGAGGGGTTTTTGTTAGGTCTTAGTAGGACTAGGGAATTACCTGGCTCTCCTTTTAAACCAATTGCTTCTCCGCTTGAACACAAAGCTGTACTCATCACTCTGTCCATATGCAATCACAATATCCTCTAGTTCTTCCATTACGGTCTGAGCACATTTGGTCATTAGGTGGAGAGCACGGCTGTCATTAGGTTTTGCAAAGTGGTGTTTCTCAGAAAACCTTCATGAAAGAGAGAAAGGGAAAAGGGCATGGATGACAAGTGAGCTTGTCACTAACGCTGGATCAAAGACGCTGCTTAAAGAAGATACTGTAATAGTGCTGTGAGTCCAAACCTTCCACTAGCCACAACCCAATCCACTGCCTTAAGAATTCAGGTTTCCCTTGTTCTGACCAACTGAGAAAAGGGGACATAATTTCTCCCATCCAAGTACTAACCAGGCCCGACCCTGCTTAGCTTCCGAGATCAGACGAGATCGGGCGCGTTCAGGGTGGTATGGCCATAGACGGGACATAATTTCTAAGTCTCAATTCCCTTTTCTATAAAATTAGGATAAAAATCTCTGCAAAATTGCCTTTGAAGATTAGGGGAAGATAAATGTAATTATGTCTGGCTCCCCAGAAGTGTTCAAAAAATGTTGTAATAATCATTATTAAAATAGCACTTTAAAAAAGTAAATTCCCATCTTTGTTACACTTTTTTCTACCTATTGTCTGCCTTGTTTTTCCTCCTGAGCCCAGTCCGTGTGGCCTGTTACTAAAAATGAAACAAAAACATATTGTTAAATGTCCACAGCAAGGCCTAAATAGGCCTCTGAACAGTCAGCACTCTAAAATAGCTGAACAATTGACTGAAGAGCTGAAGCAGTGTGTCCGAGTGATTATTTTCCACAAGCTCCTTGCTAACAGGTCTCTGCTCCGCGTTACTCACCAGGAGAGCACCATCCCTTTTCATTACCCTGACCAGCTCGCGTCCAAATTCATCTTAGCCAACATGTAGACTGACGCTCAATGCCGCGCGCTCATTGGCTGCCGCGTTACCGCGGTGACCACGAGGCCTGGGATCCAAGATCTTGGCTTTCCCCGGAAGCGCAGGCGGGCCGCACGGGCCAGAGCCGAGCTCACTCACCGATGGAAATTCCTGCCATCCAGTCGCACAACCACCCAGCAGTGGGCCAAGCAAGTGTCGTCAGCCTCGAAGTCCCGCACGTACTCAAACTTACTCTTTGCCATGGTCGCCCTTAATTTCAAGCACCGTTTCAGAGTGACGTTAGTGGAAGCCAAGCAAACGCGAATTTTCACGTTGCAAGCCGCCCACATTCCCGCCCCGACCCTGCCATACGGAAGGTAAAGGGGAAGGCCCCGCCCCGGAAGTTCCTGTCTTTGCGTGGCCACTCTAGCCCTTGTGGAGGTCGGCATCTTTCTCGCCTCTCTTTGTAGTCCTCAATCTACTTACAGGTTTGGCGGAGGATTCGTCTTTAGTTCGCACCGGCTATGGCTGCTGGCTTTTCTCCTGTCCTACAACAAATCACTTTGACGAAATTTAAAATAATTTACTTCTAAGTTTGAAGTTTTGTGATTTTTTCTTTCTAAATATTATTTATTTACTTAATTTAAAAATACAGAAAAATATGCCTGACCTGTAGTGGCGCAGTGGATAAAGTGTTGACCTGGAATGCTGAAGTCGCAGGTTCAAAACTCTGGGCTTGTCTGGTCAAGGCACATAAGGGAGGGAGTTGATGCTTTCTCCTCCTCTCTCTCTCTCTCTCTCTCTCTCTCCCCCTCTCCCTCTGTCTTCTCTCTAAAATGAATAAAGTCTTAAAAAAATTTAAAAAAATACTGAAAAATATATTAATACTTCATATCTCTCCTCTCCATGCCAAAGTATTGGAGCTTCCTTCCAGTCTTTTTTCGCTTTCTATATGTATTTTTACACAGGGAGCACACAAATTGTAATCATACACCTAGACATTTTTTTATATTTTTCCAGTAACCTTGAGTATTTTCAAATGTCATTAAAAGAAAAATTGATCTTATTCCAACATATGGACATACTAAATTAACTTAGTCAACCTTCTCACAATTAGATAATCACAGACCCAGTATTTTATTTCTTGTTGCTGGTAGATAGAATAAAACCCTATTATCTGTATTATGCTTTATGACTTATAAAGCTTGTTTGAATCCATTGCTTACATTATTGTTCTTATCCTCAAGAAAATTATTCAAACAATATAAAAGGATATGTGGTAAAAAGTAAGTCTCTTGCTAACTCCTCCTAATTCCCTACTTTAGGCAATTACTATTACCATTTTCTAGTATCTTCATCCTGGGAGAGATATAGATATATAGAAGATATAAATAAGTACATATTAAGTCTAAGTGTAATATATATATATCATATTTCCCCATGTATAAGATGCACCTGACCGTATATCTCAGTATGTCAAAGCAACAGGATGTTACTTCCTTCCCCCAGGACAAGTAGTTGTGGGTGGGTGGGGAGCCTTCAAGAGCAGGCAAGAAGGGAGGACTGCTTCCTCACTTGCCAGCTGGGAGGCGGCAGCGGTTTCCTGGTGCTGCCACTGTAGGAAGACACTAAGAGAGTCACTGGAAGATCCTGATAGGTGTTGTCTCCTGCTTCCAAGTTTGGGGTGTATGAGAAGGTAGAGACTACTGACTACATCACAATTTTAAGGTTTCTGGAGCAGGAGCTGAGAGTTGTCTATGAAGTCACCCCTCCTGAAGAGGGTTTGGAGACAAGAGCTGGAAGAGCCAAAGGGAGCTATGGCTACTCCTCTTCAAGGGATCCTAGGAGGATCTGGCTGATGCAAAACATGGCATCAGCATAACCGTGCAACTTGCCAAAGAAGGAAAAGACCTCGCACCACCAGACTGAAGACCAATCACATCAGGAGGCCTCTGCCTCCCTACCCGCAGCCCACCCCTCAATGGGATGGGAATTAAGCCTTGAAAAGAGGATGATCCAGAGGATCTCAGACCATGAGATCCTCCCACCTCCATTCCAGGTTGTTGGGGCAGAATGAAAGAGCAGATGCAGGACCTCCCCACTCCAAGTCCTTTTAGTAATAAGACTGGTCTGTGCTGGGGTCAAGGAGAAGGGAGTGGGTAATGATATTTATCACAAAAAGACAAATACTGTATGATTCCAGATACACAATGAAGTGCTTAGAGTAGTCATATTCATAGAGAACGAAAATAGAGTTAGCCTGACCAGGCGGTGATGCAGTGGATAGAGCATCGACCTGGGATGCTACTGAGAACCCAGGTTCAAAACCTAGAGGTCACCAACTTGAGGGCTCACCAGCTTGAGTGTGGGCTCACCAGCTTGAGCGCAGGGTTGCCAGCTTGAGCGTGGGGTTGCCAGCTTAAGCATGGGATCATAGACTGATCTCATGGTCACTGACTTGAGCCCAAAGGTTGCTGGCTTGAGCTCAAGGTCAATGGCATGAGCAAGGAGTCACTGACTCAGCTGGAGCCCCTCACCCTGGTCAAGGCACGTGTAAGAAAGCAATCAATGAACAACTGAAGTGCCACAACTACCAATTGATGCTTCTCATCTCTTTCCCTTTCTGTCTGTGTGTCCCTGTCTGTCGCTTTCTCTGTCTCTCTTGCAAAAAAAAAAAAAAAAAAGGGAAAGAAGGAAGGGAGGGAGGGAGGGAGAGAGGAGGAAGTAAGTAAGAGTGATGGTTGCTAGGGGGTAATGGGAGTGGGGAAAGGTAAACTGTTGTTAAATGGGGGTAGAATTTCAATTTTGTAAAAGATGAAAAGAGTTTTAGAAATTAGTTGCACAGTATAAAGATACTTTGCACTACTGAACTATCCACTTAAAATGGTTAAGATGGTAAACTGTATATGTATTTTACCACAATTAAAAATAAAAAAATCCTGCACACAATAGATATTTATGACCTAACTGGATATTGACTTCTATTTTTAAAAAATTTCTATTACTTAGGAGATCACTTACTGAGGCTGACAGAAAAGTAATTGCCTTTCTTTGGTCTGGAGGTCATATTTCAGTTTGTCTTCCCTGATGCTGACTCATTTCATTTGCACTAAGAGCTGCATTATGTAAATGAAATTCATGGTGGAGGGGTAAGAAGGAATAATTTGTCTCTAAAATCTCCTTCCCCACTCGAAACCACTCTCATCAGATTTCAGGCTGGAAGTGATGTACAGTATTGCTTCCAGGAATGGACTGCCTAGTTCTGTCATGGTTTTGGGGTCACAGTTTTGCCTGCCTAGCATCCCTTTACCTGTCTTCTGGCAATGGCTCCCCAACTGTCCTGTCTCCACCATCATATCCTTTGGTTCATGTGGGATAACCCTATCTCACCTCTGCTCTGAGGTGAGCGCATGACCAAGACCACTGTAGCATCTCAGTATGAATTACTAAAAGGGCCCCCTCTCCAGTACAACTAGTTGTGTGCAGTCAAAGGACTGGTTAAGTATGTCCTGCACTGGATGTCAGCCCCTGCTTGTCCTCTTTGTGTTGACCGCTTGCACAAATACAGTGCGTCCGTAAAGTCATGGTGCACTTTTGACCGTGTGACCGGTCAAAAGTGCACCATGACTTTACGGACGCACTGTATTTACGGTGGCCTCACCAATAACTGAGACTTGGCCAGTCCAGTTCAGAGATATGCACCTGTAACAAGCCAAGTCAACGACACAGTCTGGCACTTCACTAGAATGACTGGGAAAAACAATTTCTCTTCCTGTTAGAATTGCTGCACTGGCGGCCACACTGCCTTCAAAAGGGAAAAGCCTGCCTATCAATTTTGCCTGTGCAAAGGAAAAAACTCTGAGAGATGGAGAAAAATATTTCTGATGACACTGAGCATCAACCTAGAGCCAGCACTACTCCCAGACTCTTAAGAAGTTCCAGAAGGACAGGGACCTTGCTTAATATTCTCAAGGCTGTAACCTCATATGCCTAGAACAGTGCCTGGCACATGGAAAGCAATCAATAAATATTACTTGAGTGATTATGACAATAAAATCCTTTCTTTTTTTTTTTATATGAAACTGGGATTTTAGAAGTCTCAACTCATTGGGGTAAGAATAAAGAACAACTCCATTTCCCCCCAGTAACTGTTCTCTCATGTTCCTCTTTCTTGCTGGTTAGTAATTCCCATCAAGAATCTTGGCCAGATGCAGGCAACTTTCTCCCTCTCAGTCCTAGTCCATCCTGTATCAACTCAGGGTAGGAAAGAGATTCATAGACCAGATCTTGTTCTGGCTTTTTTTTTTTTTAAACACGTCTGTCAGGGAGGTAACTGGCTCTAAACTTGTAGTGGCTCTTTGAACTCAGAAGTGGGCTACTTCACATCTTATGTTCTCAGTTTGAGGCCTTAGGTATAATCAGAACAAGAAGAAAAATCCCACTCAACATTTTATCTGGTTTGGGTTGGATCAGAAAGCCATTCATGTAGATGAGATGAATTTGACATCGTAGATAAATGCAAGAATGTAATATATACAAGGTAGACTGAGGGACAGGTGAAGACCCACAAAGAGATGGAAAATTAATCTGGCTATGCTGTGAAGGGTAAGTGAATGTGAAGAAAATCTGAAAGTAGCTAGCCAACAGAACCTGCTTCAATATTTCAGATACGCAGTGCTGAGTAAAGAGAGGGACGGAAAAAAAATGCAATGCATTTGATATCCATAAAACGTGCTGAGGTCCTAAATCACAAAAAGCTTTAACCCTTTTTTAGGAAAGGCAAGGCCTTGAGAGATCTTAAAATTACATAGATATTATTATTGATACAGAGTCATGTTCACATAACTAACTAGGAGTTACTCATAAGGCTACATAGTGAACATCCCATAATAATTTGGCCCTGAATGGGCCCTCAATTGGGAACAAAATTGATACAAACAGATATATTCTCCTCCCCACCTCACCCCACCCCACCCCACCCCACCCCCGTGGCCGGAATGGATTATTGAAGAAGGAATTTGAAATCTTCATGCCCATATAAAAGTGGAATCTGGATTATGAACTGATTTTCTATTTAACTTACATTGTTACCCATTTCTAAGTAATAGAGATTAAAGGTAAAAGAGTAACTTGCTTGGGAAAAATAATTTCCTAATTCAAGTTTAAAGACTATAGCAGAAACCAATTTTTAAAAACCAGAAAAACTATTAAGAAAATTAGGGAAACTGATAGTTGGTTCTTGAAAAAGATCTGTGCAGTTGATAAAATTTTAGTAAAATGATCAAGGAAAAAAGAGAAAAGATACAAATTACCAAAATTAGGACTGAAAGAATAAACATTCTGAACCCTACTAAAATTAAAAAGATTATAAAGGAAAATTATGAACAAACTCATGATGCGAACAATCTGACAACTTTGTTGAAATGGGCAAATTCATAGAAATTATAAAACTGCCTCAAGGTGAAATATAAAATCTGAATAGACCTTTGTCAAATAAAGACATTAAATTAGTTAATTTAGATATTAAAAAATCTTCTTACAAAGGATAGTCCACACCTAGATGGCTTTCTTTACTGGTGAATTCTATCAACATTTAAGGAATTAATACCAGTCAAACACAAACCGTTTCAAAAACAGAAGAGAAAGGAACCTGTTTAAGCTCATTATATCCTGACACCAAAGCTGCAGACTAAGATACCACAGAAACTACAGATCAATACGCTTCATGACTATAAATGCTAAAAATTTTAAAGATAAAGGAATCAGATCCAGCAATGTATAAAAAGGATTATGCAACACGACCAGGTGAATGAAGTTTATCCAGGAATGCAAGTTAACTTAAAATCTGAGTATTAATGTAATGTTCTCCTAAATAGAATAAAGCAGGCATCAGCAAACTACAGCCCACAGGCCAAATCTGGTATGCCTTTTGTTTCTGTAAATTAAGTTCTATTAAAATACAATCACGGCCACTCATTTACATGTTTTCTATTATTGCCTTCATGCTACAACGGAGTTGACTGGTTGCAACAGAGATCATATAGCTCACAAAACCAAAGAATATTTATTATATGGCTCTTTCTGGAAAATGTTGCTGATCCTGGAATAAAGTAGAAAGCCATATGATCATTTCAATAGATATAGAAAAAGCATTTGATAGCTTGACCAGGCAGTGGCGCAGTGGATAGAGTGTCGGACTGGGACGCGGAGCACCCAGGTTCAAGACCCCGAGGTTGCCAGCTTGAGCGTGGGCTCATGTGGTTTGATCAGGGCTCACCAGCTTGAGCCCAAGGTTGCTGGCTCGAGCAAGGGGTCACTCGGTCTGCTGTAGCCCCCCCCCCCCCCCGGTCAAGGCACATATGAGAAAGCAATCAATGAACAACTAAGGAACCGCAACGAAGAACTGATGTTTCTCATCTCTCTCCCTTCCTGTCTGTCTGTCCCTCTCTCTGACTCTGTCTCTGCCACAAAAAAAAAAAGCATTTGATAAAATCCAACAAAACATACATGATGAAGCTCTCCACCAACTAGGAATAGAAGAAAACTTCTACATAAAACCTACAACTATCGTCAAACTTAAAGACTAAAAGACAATGCATTCCCCCTAACATTGGGTACAAAACAAGTATGACCACTCTCACTACTTCTATTCGGCATTGAACTGGAGCTTCTATCCAGTGCAATAAGGCATGAAAATATGAATACAAAATCAATATTCAACCCATGAGAAATGAAGTTAAGGAAACAATTACATGCACAACAGCATATTCAGGAATAAGTTCAACAAACGCAGAACTGTTCACTGGAAATTACAAAACATCGTCAAGAAAAAGACAATGTTCTGGAACTGGAGTGCAGTGATGGTTACATAACATAAATGTATTAAAACTCAACTTATAAACACAGACAACGGTGTGGGGGTTGCAGGAGGGAAAGGGGGCGGGGGAGGTGGAGGAGGATGGACTGGGAATAGATGGTGATGGAGACTTGACTTGGGGCGGTGCACACACAATGTCATATACAGATGAGGTATTACAGAACTGTGTACAAAAACCTGTATAATTTCATTAACCAAACTCACTGCAATAAATTCAATTTAAAATAAAAAACTAATAAAAATTAAGAATTCACTGAATTTCATTTAATTATATACTTGTGATGAATAAACTTTAACAAGGCTGTTTTATATATATATATTTTTAAGATTTCTTTCTGCTGAAAACACACTCCTCATATACTGTGTGCATTGCTGTTAGAGGATTGTCATAACGCTGTTTTTTGAACTGCTAATTCAGATTGGATTAACTAGTCTTGCATGAAATCAACACTAACTTCATTTATTTCTTTGCCTCTTTTATCAGCCTTTGTTTATGCTCCTTTTTGGCTTTATCAAAGTGTGGCTCAGGGACTGACTTAGAGAACCTGCTAGGGTTAATACCACTTTCATAATAATTCTAAGACAATATTTGCCTTCTTCACTATAATGTCTCATGAGTATAAAATGAAGCTTTCTAGAGCCTACATGACATGTGAATCACAACAGATTGAAAGCAGAAGCAGACATTAGACTACTTTTTTTTTTATTAAACCAGACATTAGAGTCACAGTGCTACTCTTCTAACTGTGGGGAAAACATAGTTTTATCATGAAAGTATGTTATGGTAACATGTAATGGGTTTAGTATTGACATCTTACATTGATAAATATTTTTAAAGTCCTCAAGTTTTAATTTAAAATATGGTAAATATTGATAGATAAAACTACATAAATAAAAGCTCTTTGTACTCTTCAATCACTTTTGTGGGTGTAAAAGTTTCCTGAGATAGAAAGTTTGAGAAAGACTGTCCTCGTGTACCTGCCAGGTGTAAGAACTCCTGTTTGCCACGTTTGACAACAGAGATTAGAAAGAGAATTGGAGCAGGTCTTCTTTCAGAGATAATTTGTGTTGGTTAAAAATATCATCTGTGTCAAGATAAATTTCTAGCCTTTAGTTAACACATCATTTAGAAATGTAGCAAACGTTAATACAAAATTTCTTTTCCTTGGTGCTATTTAATATATATTATTATGGTGATACACACACACACACACACACACACACACACACACACACACACGTGATAAGAACTTTAAAGGAAATGGTGGTATGACTACCTAAAGGAGGTTGCACCGGATTTTCAGAGTCAGAGCATAGTTCTCTCAGGAAGTGCCAGTTGAGCTCAGTTTGAAAGATAAGTTGGAGTTAAAGGAAGCCTAGCATTGGGAACATATCCAGTGAGGTAGGAGAGAGAATGATGGCTCAGCCAGTGTGGCTGGACCCCGCACCCCCAGAGCTAGAAAGGTAGCCTAGTAGCAGTATAGAGCCCAAGGTATTTGGGATTCTATAGGCTTTGCCAAGTACTTAGACCTTTATCAGGTGGCCAATGAGGAGCCCTGGAAAGATTTAGGAGAGTGGGGTGTGACAGAACTACATTTGTATTTTTGTAAGATCTCTGGCAGCTGGAGTGTAGGGGACAAGAGTGAAAATGAGGGAGACTATTCACAGGGCTACCGCAGTATCCAGGTGAAAGACGATGGGACCTTGGAACACAGCAATGGTGAGGAAAAGAAAGGCATGAGTGAATTTGAGATGTGCTGTGCAAGTCAGGCCCACAGGGCTGCTAACTCAAGTTTAACTAACACAATCGCACAAAGTGGAACACCCTTTCCGGCAACCGAATCAACTAATGGGGTTACTGCGAAGTTGCAAGATCTCCCCCTTGGCATAGATCCAAGACCCCCGTGATGCTCGGGAGTCCACCGTGTATCCTGGCAGCGCAAACTGCACGTACAAGGCTGGATTGCCCAGACCGCGTAAGAGACTCACATAACTTGATCCCTGAAAGTCAATGGCACCGAAACAGTTTCCTGGGCAACACCATTGTCCAGCGCAAAGCGCGAGGGAGGGGTAACCAAGGACAAAGGTCATAAGAGAACTCCGGAAGAGAGGCAGAGACAGAGAAAAATGGGGAAAATGGGCAGCACGTGCCGCAGCCCCGACCACCGCTGGTGATTCGAGGGACTCCGCACAAGGCGAGAGTGAAGGGAGGAGCTGGGGAACGCGCCTGTGATTGGCGGGCCGGGGGCACTGGGACGCTTGTGATTGGGCGAGGCCAAAACAGAGGGCTGCTTTTTGAAGCGCGTAGGGTTCTGGGTAGCAAAGGCCTTGGAAGGTTCTTAACCGAAAGAAGGAGGGGGACGTCGCCAACAAACGGCTGAGCTCACAATCCGGTCCCGGAGTAGGCCGGGGCGTTCCCCCTGTGCCCATGGAGAGAGCCAGGCCTGAGCCGCCGCCTCAGCCACGTCACCTGCGGCGGGCCACCCCGCCGCGCCCACTGCGCCCCGCTCCGCCCCAGTTGTCGGTCGAGGGCACACCCTTTCGGGCAGCGGCCAGGGAGGTCCCTCCGTCGCCCCCAGTCCCGTGCGCGGCCGCCATTGCGACCGTGGCCTCGCCGTACGGGGAGACACCGACAGCGGGCGTACCGCCCTCTGCACGGCGACTGCTACAGGTGAAGCCTGAGCAGGTGTTGCTGCTGCCGCCAGGACGACCACCTCAGGCCCTGGACGAAGACGCTTCGACTGCGCAGGCGCGGCTGCTGCAGCTGAGGCCGGAGTTACTGCTCTTGCCGCCACCGGCCACATACGAGGGCGCCCCCTGCAGGCCCGACTTGCATCCGGGGCAGCCCCGGGCGCTGCAGGTCAAGGCCGAGAAGCAGGAGCTAGGGCACGGCTTGGATACTTCGGTGGGGCCTCGGAGGGCCGTCGAGGCGGGCCCGAGGGCCTCCAGGACGGCCAAGGGGGAAGGCCTTGGGTTGACCCTGGGGAGTCGCCGAGGGGACCCGAAGAAGGGCAAGTTGGAGGCAGAGGAGGGCATGAGAGACAGGGAGAAAGGAGGAGAAGGCGAAGGCCTGATGGCCATCAGAGGAGGAATGATCAAAACGGACGAGCCAGGGAGACATCACGAGGACCGCGTGCAGGACAGGGAGCCCGCGTCTAATGGGCTGGTCCATGGCAGCAAGGACGTCATCCTGGCCCAGCCGTCCAGCGCCTTTGGGCCACACCAGCAAGACCTCAGGATCCCTTTGACTCTCCACACTGTCTCCCCTGGGGCCCAGATCCAATTCCAGGGACCTCCACCTTCAGAGCTGATCCGATTGACCAAGGTCCCCTTGACGCCAGTGCCTATTAAAATGCAGTCCTTACTGGAGCCTTCTGTAAAAATTGAAACCAAAGATGTCCCGCTCACGGTGCTTCCCTCAGATGCAGGTATTAGACAGCAGGGCAATCTGCTTGTCAGATTTCGTCTATGTTGCCCCATAGCTGCCATGTCAGCAGTTCAAAAGCCAAAACTAGGAAAGTAAAATCATGGAACTGCTTCTTTTCAGGGCCAAGTCTGCACAGGTGTCACTTCGGATTGACTTGTACATGCACCGTAAAATACACCAACACGTTCAAGATTACCAATTTTTTAACAAACCTATTTTAAGGCCCAGTGAGGTTGAGATTTATATGTGACTAATTTTTACACACAAGAATAGAAATATTTTTGCTAGACAATACAAAGACCTCAGTTTATATGCTACAGATAACATTTTAAAACACTGTAATAGCTCGATATTTTTATGTGTATCAAAAAATGGAGTTTAATTTAAAAATGGTTAGTATTAAACAGTAAAGTTTTACTGAATTTAGAAGTTTTTCTTTTTAAAAAATAAACAGTATTTTTCTAGGAGAAAACAGTACATGATTAAATGTAACATTTTAGTATCATAGAAGCTAAGGGCTTAGAGAAATTTGGAAAATGAAAATACTGTGAAATAAGCTAGAAAAATAGAAAAAATATAACTATAGTTACAGTATATATAGTTACAAGTAAATATTTCTATTCTTATTTCTATCCATTATATTCAAATATATAGTTAGAAATTCTTATTTTAGGGATTAATTCAGATAAAACACTATGCCAATGAATGTAATGGGCAGTCATTAGTCTTGATATTTTCATTAACTTTTATATTTATTGTTTTTGTTATTCTCTTTACTGATTCTTTTTCCTCCATCCTCCTGCTTTTATCTACAGTAGTTTTTAAACTCTTTTGTTTTCTAAAGGAAAGAAAGAGAAAGCTGTCTTTATAGTATTTATTTCATCCTTTGTGCATTAAAAAAATTGTATATCGAGTAATCCTAAAATAAAGAGAAACATGTAAGAAGTTTATAGACAGTTGTTTCTGATGAATTATGGAAGAGATGTGAATTTAGTCAACTTCCTTTATTGTAATTTCATCTGGATCTGTGACTCAGAAAGTCACTTTTATCATTTTTCTCCCAGAACATGGGACTGGTGTTGATGACCTATCTAGGCAAGAACTTCACCTTCATAATGAAATACAACTAATATAGTATTATAAATATTTTGATTCAGTAGGCACTACAGAAAGATGTAAATGAATTTCTTTAAACATTTTGGGAACACCTACGCAGTGCTAAGATTATAGTCATCAATAAGTCATAGTTCTTGTCCCCATGAATAGAGTTTTTAATAGGATATAAACTAAATGTCAATGATTGTTAGAGGGACCGATAAAGCTCAAAGATGTAATAGCCAGCACTTTACTGCCTTCAACAGTATTCCACAGTATCTTCAACAATATTATTGTTTTGAGGAAAACAAGAGTCATTCTAAACTACAGTTTAGAATGCTGAGCTCAAGTGTAACAAGGAGTTCTGGAACACTGGCAGTTCTTTGGCTATATTGAAATGTATATTTTCTCCAGATATTTTTTAAATAAATATAAATATAAATGGAAATATATATATAAATGGAGGTGCGTTTTACTTTAAAATTGTGTGTGTCTGACATGTTAATTTAGTCTCTTAATTTTTGTCATGTAGGAATACCAGATACTCCCTTCAGTAAGGACAGAAATGGTCATGTGAAGCGACCCATGAATGCATTTATGGTTTGGGCAAGGATCCACCGGCCAGCACTAGCCAAAGCTAACCCAGCAGCCAACAATGCAGAGATCAGTGTTCAGCTCGGGTTAGAGTGGAACAAACTTAGTGAAGAACAAAAGAAACCTTATTATGATGAAGCGCAAAAGATTAAAGAAAAGCACAGAGAGGAATTTCCTGGTAATCAAATGAAATGAAAAAAGCTTCTAATTTCTTTTAAATTAATTTATTTAGGTAAAGATTAGGTTAGGCTGCGATTGAAAGAGAAAATGTGTAATCTTTTTTCTAATCTGATATATACAATAAAGAACAATGGCTAATATACTAATGATTGAATGGATACTGGGCATTAGTTTCCTTAAACAGTACAAAGTGGAGGAAAATCTGGTCTTATATTTGCTAACTAATGCAAACCAGGGAACCTGCAGTTTTACTGTGGTTTTGATGAAATATATAGATATAAACTTAGGAGGGTAAAAGCTCTAGAGTGCTAGGCTATAATTTCATAAGCATACTAAAAAACAAAGTTTTAAAATTATAGCAATAGAAAAAATGCAGTGCACACTTAAGGACAATGAGAATGCAGAGACTAACACCATGTTCTATTTTAATATTATATAGTTATCAGAACATAGTCCTGCCTTCTGACTGAGATTTATCCTCTCCACGATGTAGTTTGAAATGAATTCTGATTTCCTCCTCAGCAGTAAAGACATTAAGATTAAGCTTGGGTAGATACAGAGTGGTAGCACCCAACATGACTGTGCATGGTAGTAAAAGAATTCTTTTTTTCTGAAGTTGTGAGCAAGAGGTTCCTTGTGGGGGTGGTGAGGTCAGAGGCAGTGATTATAGGGAACCAGAGATTGTCCTTGTTATACCAGGGCTGTAACTGCCATACTCCACTCTTCTGACTTTGGAAGGAAATTAGGTTGATTGTGGACTTGCAGACTACCAAGGTTAGGTGAGTGCTTCTTCCTAACTAGACAAAAATAGTGATTGCTCATTTGTAACCATTTCAGTCTAAGATTCAGACATTTGTATCTTACAGAAAGTAAGGAAACAGGAAGAGATGAATACTGTCTTACTGGGACATTGTTTCATAGGTAGAAGAAAAGCTTTGAGATTCAAACTTAGTGCCTTCAGTGTTGATTCTGCTACTGAGTCAGTGTGTCTTTGGATAAAAGACATTTGATTTTGCTCTTCCTTTGAATAATGGATTACAGCATTGGCCACTAGTTGGAAGCTGTATGGATATACATGCTAAAATGCACAGAAATAATATCATAGAATTGGAAATGCTACTTTAGACAAGAACTTGTTTCTTTTTTAACTTAAAAGTGTTATGGACTTTTAATACATTGTGGAGCAAAAGTAGGTTTACAGTTGTGAGTATGCCAGTTTATTCTTGCATTATTATTTACTAATTATTATATTATTTTTCATATCAACAACTATAAACCTACTTTTATCCCACCCTATATGTAAAGAACCATTGAAAGGCTAAATAGGGTCTGTGTGTTCAAATTAAAAATAGTTTCTCTTCTTCTATAGGTTGGGTTTATCAGCCTCGGCCAGGGAAACGAAAACGCTTCCCCCTAAGTGTTTCCAATGTATTTTCTGGTACCACACAGAATATCACCTCTACAAATTCTACAACAATTTATCCTTATCGCTCACCTACCTACTCTGTGGTCATCCCCAGCCTACAGAACACCCTCATTCATCCAGTTGGTGAGTTGTGTTTTATTGTAGATTATACATTTTTAAAGATTTTATTTATTGATTTTAGAGAAAGGAAAGAGAGAGAATGAGAGAGAAGGAGCATGAAACATCAACTTATAGTAGTTGTTTCTCATATGCGCCCTGACCAGGCAAGCTCGGGGTTTCGAAGCTGCAACTTCATTTCAGGTCAGTGCTCTATCCACTGCACCACCCCAGGTCAGCTGTAGATTATGAATTTTTAAATAGCTGTGTGAGAATTTTACCTCAAATTGAAATTTTGTTTCTGTTAGCTTAAAATTTTAGAAAAACAATATTAAGGGGAAAAAATAGAGAAAGTGAAAACATTAAATCAGAGAAGGAAAATTTTCAGTGGACATCAAAGAACTTGGTTTGCCAGAGTAGCAAATATACCAAGTGTAAAACTTAAGACCTTTTAAGCAAATCGGGATGAGCCATAGATTAGGCAGATAATGACTGGGGTAATTCAATAGGAAATAGGAGTGTCTTTCTACAACTGGCATAAAACAATGTCTTGTTGATGGTGTACAAGGCACCCTGTCCTGGAATTTAGTAATGATCGCTGATCTGTGAACACTGTTCTCTTGCTGCTCTAGAAAAGCAATGGAAGTAACCTATTTTCTACCAAATAATTTGGTTCATTATATCTTCTTTCCTAAAATTATCCTCTTTTCTCAGTTCTTTACAACATATCTATCGGTTGCATTTAAGAACCCAAAGTTAAGAATCTAGTACCTTAACAACTTGTTATAGGGCTACCCATCAAGGGCTTGTTCTTCCAGAACCTACTTTAACCCCATTTTAGGCAGAGCTTTATACATTCACTACCTAAAGCTACTTGCTCAGATCTTTCTGATAATAAAGCCACCTCTAGATTACTAAGAGATTTAGATATCTTGACAGTTGACTTATTAGAATCATGCATTTTCAGCTTTGTTTTTTCTATATGACATTTTAGCAATGATAGCCACAAAGCCACATACAGAATGTCTAGGTTGAAAAGAAAGATGCAGAAAGTGCTGTTCCTTTATCCTTGTTCTTTCCCCAGCCCAGTCAAGCACCTTTACCCTCCAGGACTGGCAGTATCTCCTCTAAGCCTGTATTTCAACTAGGCTTAATTATGCTTTTGTTAACTTTCCTTGTTTTCTCTGCTGTTATTTGATTTCTGCTTTCATAATCTATGTTTCTTCTCTTAATCTCTTTTTCTAAGACCTCCACCTCTCATCTGCTTTTATCCACTGTTAAATACTGTGTGTCTTCCCAGGAACAGAGATACCAGTATTCTTATATGAGGCAGCTAACCGTTGTATACAATGTCCCGTTGACCTTTGAATAACACGGGTTTGAACTGCTTATGTCCACTTGTATGCACATTTCTTTTCAATAATACAGTGAGCCCTTCATATCAGCCAGTTTTGCACACACAATTCAACCAACAGTAAATATTGTAGATCCATGGATATAGAGAGCCAGCTGTATGCATGGCTCTACCCCATTTTTTATAAGGGACTTGAGTATCCTCAGATTTTGGTATCTGTGGGTGTCCTGGAACTGGTCTCCCTTGCACACCAAAGGTGGACTGTATTAATTTTATGCAATTCTGAGCAAAGATATGGGATAGCTAGAAACTGGAAATGTTCTTCTAATGTTGGCAGAGTTCTTGCATTCATGATGTCCTATTTAAGTATGACAGACAAAATTATAAGAAGCATTTCTGAGCCATACACAACAGTAATTAAATCTAAGATAAAATAATCTTTTGTTTGTTTTTTCTTCATAATATCCTTATCTTTGGTGATTCATAATGTCAGTAAAGATTCCTTTATTAGATCTCAAATGATGAATAGTGATCATTGTCTTGTGAACATAATTTGGGAATTGTTTTCCCAGATATATATCTTAATAGTCAATGATGAAATTTATGTTACTTTGCTACCCAATTCTATAGCTTTGAAATCTATTCCTTTAGTTTGTTCTCATCAGCCTGTCATTATCTTACTTAGAGGAGTTGGTATCACTTGCATATTTGGAAATTTCACTGCATATTTCATATTCTAAATCATTTATAAAACTTAAGTGAAAAAATTATAGTACAAATCCCAAAGGGAATCATACTTTTAATCTTACCACCTGCAGGTGTGAATTTTTATCCCTTCCCTTTTTAAAATTTTAACTAATTTTATTTTATATTCTAAATATAATGTCATGCTAATTTTGTTTTTCAAACTTGTTTGCTTTATTCCCATGGAAGAAAGGTATCAACTTAGTGAGATAGAATTCTCTTTTACAGAGACAATTTGTTCTCTTTTTTTCTAGCTAGCTTTGTGCGTAAAGATATTGTATTGATTTTACCTGATTTTCAGATATGGAAAATAGACTTGCCAAGTCATAGTTCTCAAGGTCACCATTTCCAAAAGCTGGACTTTTAGCATTATCAAATGAAGTGACCCTCATTTTTTTTGTGAAGTTTTAATTTTAGTTATTCCTATCAGCTTTTTTCCTCCTAGCCAATATCTGTATTTCCAAAAATCTAATAACTCTAGAGTGGATTTTTGTTTTGGTCTTTTCTTCTTAGGATATCAAATTTATGTTGTGATATTACTGCCTAATATTTCATACACAAAATATGTACAATTCATGTACTTTCTAATAATGTGTATCCATGATTTTGTTTTCACTCAAGCTTATTTCATCTTGCTATGTATTCTACGAAAGCTGTTTTTTTCCAATAAGCAACCATTTGTCCTGTACTGGCTCATTCCAGGACATCTTACCTCATTAAGTCAATCTATTTGAAATCCAGTAATGTAATTTAGTATTCTGCCGTGATTTGGTGAATGTTTCCACCTCAGCCATCTTCTCAGTCTATAGTAAACTCCAATGCCACATTTACATGCCTGCCTACCTGTCCCTCACTAGTATTAAGTGCCGATTGTCGGTCAGACTCTGTGCTGGGAACAAAATAGAAATATTTTTACAGTCTGTGCTGTCAGAGCGTTTATACAGTAGTAGAAAGGATCGATACAAATGCTACTAATTTCACTGTTTCTTTTATAACTCTATAGCCCTTACCTTGTCCGGTGTTATTTGTATGACCAAGGCATTATGTCTATTCTCCCTCACATTTAATGCCCCGCCCCGAGCTCTTCTCTTTCTATTGCAGTTTCTGAATTCTTTTTAGGTATCTTTCTTTTTATCAGATGTCTTTGCTGCCAGTTATGCCAGCATTTTTATTTTATATTAAGTATTCAAATTTGATTATATTAAAGGCTTTTTGAACTTTGGTATAAGCTATATTTATTTTATCTTGGCTTTTAAATGTCACTTTATAAATATATATGAATTTTCTGATGAGACTTTTTTCTACATATTATTTCTCAAGCCTGAGATTGGTTTTCTTTATTCCATCTTAACTCAATTGACGTTTCTCACTCTTTGAATTCATACATTTTTCTAAATTTTTAGTTTAAAATATGTTTACTACTATTTAAATTTTGTTGGAAGTAGACATATGGTACCATTTTGGTTTACCCACCTCTTCTTACTTAACCAAACAAACCTCCATCATTCTGATACTATATCCAAAAACTCCTGGTCCTTTCCCTTCTGTAAGTCCATTCCAGCGGAGTGTTGTGTCCATTAGAAACACATTATATGGCTTGAAAATTCCTTGAAAAGTGATGTAGCTCTTTATTTTAGGTTTTCTTGAGAGGGTGGGGAAGAAGGAATCACATGGTTCAATGCATAGTAAGTCTTCTGGGGTCTCCTCATTTCCTTTGTCTCTCCCTAAGTATTCTTCCCAATTCTCCATTCCCCATCTTTGTCGCTATATCTTTGTCTCTTACTCTATTTATCTCCCTCCTCTCCTCTCCTCTCTCTACTTCTGTTTCTCTCTCCACAGCCACACTGTGGTCTCCCTCTCCTTCTTACTAACATCCATACAGCTTTCTCTTGTGGAGAAATTTAAACTGCCCTCAGTTTCTGCCATTCTTCATTTGTTCCCTGGTCATCCCAGTCAGGCAACAAGAGCCTGGTGTGCCCTTTGTCCACGCAGCACAGACAATGGACTCTCCCTCTTTGGGAGTGGGTAGCAGGAGAGTTGCAAGAATTATTAATAATTTTTACTTTTTTCTTTTGTCCTTGTCGTACTGTACTCTAGATCTAAAATTCATCTCTGCTTCATGTAGTGATTAGACAATGCTAGCTGTTTTAACAAGCACCAAAACATAATGGTTTAAACACAATTGCAGTTTATTTTTTATCCATGTAAAGTCCAAAATGGGTATTTCTGCTTGGTAGATGGCTCTCTTCCAAGGTGTGGTTCTATGGATTCAGGTTTCTTCTACCCTGTGATTCTGCCATCTTTAATATGTGGCATCCAAGGCCACTGTGCTAGTATACATGAACCAGTAGAAGGAAAAGATCACAGAGGATCATGAGTGAGAACTTTTACTTATTTTTTTATTGATGTGTAATTGACATACGGCATTGTGTTTGTTTTAGGTATACAGATGTGTGAGAGTTTTTATGGGCCAGTCTCAAAGGTGGTTGGTGTACATCACTTTTACTTAGATTCCATTGGATAGCCCTTAGTCACATGGCCACTCCCAATTGCAAGGGAGGTTGTGCTAGAAGATGAGAAAACAAGTGACTGGCTAGTCTTTTTTATACATTAGCTGCAGTTTGATACATTAGAGTTCTGTCTTTTCCCCAAGTCTTTTCTGTTTATCGACAGTTTATCAAAGATTACTAGATGTTAGAAACATTAACTTCCTCCTACTTAGCAACCTGAATTTTAGTATTTTTGTTTGTTTGTTTGTTTGTTTTAGCAACCTGAATTTTGATATTTAGGACATCTTTGTTATATTTGCATATAACTATCTATCTAATGTTTTACCTCAGATCAAAATAGAACCTATCACATGTTAGTTACTTAGTGAATATTTGTCAAGTTAAATGAATGTATGATTTCACACCCCATGTCTCATTGGTAGATCTTCTGTTACAGAAATATCTTTGGTAGGAAAAATTTATTTTATCAGCTAGAAAATTAGTCCTTTCCTTCTTCAGTACCTGAGATAAAAGCAATAATCTCTACAGCTTCTACAATTGTTTCCTTTGCCTGAAAAGACCATTGAACTTTACTGAGGACTAGGAGCTTCTAGTAATGAGTAAGGCAGAAAGAAATCTGAATCAAAGGTAGCTCTCAGGAGCTGATGTCTTGAGTGCAGTGATAATTCAATTAATACCGCTTTCATGTCAGCCTGCTTTCATAGTTGCTAAAGGAGGTTTAGATCACCTTATACCACCAAATCGATGGTAGAAGTGCTATCAACTACAGGCTTACTTGCTAGTTCTTTCTTTCATCAAGCCATACGTTTCTAGCATGAACCCGGTTCTGCGCTAGATAATGGGAATATAAACATGATAAAACAGTTTCTTCTCTCAAGTGTCTAGTTTCATGATTGTGGTTGGGGTGGGAGATCTGTAAGTAATAATAAAGGTTTATAATATTTTCTAATAAGGAATAGATCTTATGAGGAATAGAGGGAACAAAGAAAAGCAGAATTACTTTAGTCCTTATTAATCAGGAAAAGCCTGACTAAGGCCTGTGCCCATGTGACCTCATCAACTGAGAATAAGGACAGCTTTATTTATGCCTATGTCACCTCTACATACTTCACTAGGTCATAGGCTATCTTGAAACAGATGGATATATCCCTTAATTCCCTACCTCCAGGTTCAAGTGGATTGTTATATGCCTGGTTGGGAGAGAAGGAAGGAAGGAAAGTTCTTATCTGGACAGACTGAGAGGCAATCCACATTGCTTTGAGCCTCTGACAAGACATTTATTTCTGTTGAGTCTGTTCTTGGACTGTACCTTCTATATTAGAAACCTAACTGCATTGTTATAAACTAGATCATGGCTCTATTGCTGTGGCTTCTCTATATATTTCTTTGGAAGAGATTAGTTAAGTTTAAGTTAAGTGTGTCATTTGGATAATTTCTAGTCCTCGCTTCTTCAGGAACAGAGAGTTCAAATACAGAGTTGTTTTACCTGTCTTTAAAAATTCTGCCATATCTGCCATGCCCTGCTGCAATAATATTCATTTTATATCTGTCACAAATAGACCTGTGGCATGTCCTGTTCTTGCTTGGGAATTTCCTTCTGTATTCACATTGAATGCTTTAAAGTGAAACAATTTTATGAATTGTTTTTCTCAATTAAAAAATTAATGTCCCTTATAATTTAGTTTAATATGCAAAAGTATACAAAATAAAAGTGACCCATGCCACTACACTGAAGCCTCTATTAATATTAAAAATGGAATTAGTATATTTAGATAATAGAAAATTCAAACAGTACTAACAGATATAAAATGAAAATCTAGCTTTTCCTGCTGGTCCACTGCCCTGCCTCCTCTCTCAGATGACCACTCCTTACAAGTGACCACTGTCAGTAGTTCCGTATCATTTCTTTTAGAAACATTTATACATACAAACCAGCATTGTGTGTATTTGTCTTATATTCTGTTGCTCAATAATTTTATTTATTTATTCATCAAAAAATTGTTGAGCACCTCTTCAGGGTCAAGCAGAATTTAAAGCCCCAGAGATAACAGCAGTGAACAAAACAGAAAAGGTCTCTCCTTTCATGGCACTTAGAATCTAGGTGACAAAGAGGAACCGAAAAATACAAAATGAACAAACAAGATGACTTCTACTTGTTCAAAATGCTATAAAGGAAATAAACAGAGTGGATGGATATAGTGATACTGTTTGGTAAGGCGGTTACTGAGGGCTTCTGGTTGCACAGTTAATGAAATTCAACTGAAAATACATAAACATGGAGTGACTCAATTAGTGCCTGACCTATGCTATTTTTATTTCTGAAGGTGAAGCCCCACCTGCTGTCCAGCTGCCCACGCCTTCAGTCCAGCGCCTAAGCCCCATCACACTTTTTCAGCCCACCATCTCCAGTACTTCCCAGGTAGCCGTCCAAGCTCCAAGTCTGCCCCTCCGCGCAGCACTCCCACCCGAGCGCTTTGCTGGGTCCTCCCAAACAGACAGTCATCGGCTGCATTCTGGAGCCAATCACTCTATAAAGAGACCCACACCTGTCTCTCCAGAGAGCGCCAACAGGATTCCAACTAGTGCAAGTACTGCCCAGGCCAGATTTGCAACCTCGACCATCCAGCCTCCCAAGGAGTATTCCAGTGTTTCCAGTTGTCCCAGAAGTGCTCCAATACCTCAGGCTCCACTTCCACACTCACATGTCTACCAGCCCTCTCCCCTTGGCCATCCAGCCACACTATTTGGGACGCCACCACGATTCTCCTTTCATCATCCTTACTTCCTACCTGGACCTCACTACTTCCCATCAAGGTAAATGAACGTTTGATTTCCGTTCACCTAAAAATACATACATCTTGCCTGACCTGTGGTGGTGCAGTGGATAGAGCATCGACCTGGGATGCTGAGGTACCTGGTTCAAAACCCCAAGGTTGCCGGCTTGAGTGAGCACAGGCTCATTCAGCTTGAGTTTAGGCTCACCAGCTTGAGCAAGGGATTGTTGGTTGAGCATGGAATCATATTCATGGTCCCATGGTCACTGGCTTGAGCCCAAAGATTGCTAGCTGGAACCCAAGGTTGCTGGCTCGAGCCCAAGGTCACTGGCTTGAGCAAGGGGTCACTGGCTCAGCTGCCACCCTCCCCCCCAGTCAAGGCACATATGAGAAAGCAATCAATGAACAACTGAAGTGATACAACTATGAGTTGATGCTTCTCATCTCTCTCCCTTCCTATCTGTCTGTCTGTCTCTTTCTATCTCTCTCAAAATCAAAGAAATAAAATAAAAATAAATAAGTAAAAAATACATACATTTAATGAATTTTTACCTCTGAAGACATCTCTCTCTCTCTCTCTCTCTTTTCACTGTAAAAGGGACTTCCTCAATTCTGCTTGTAACCTTATTTAAATTAGAGGCCAACCAGGGGCCAAGCAGTTAACATAAACACATGAAGGGGGCTAGATGAAGACTGGTGGAGCCAAAGAGAGTACACACCCCATCTGATGGGCACACTGCTTTTCACACAGCCAACTATTGCTACACGAAATATGGGCTCCCATGTTGTCGGACCTGATTTTTCACGAGAAATTAGTTACAAGGGACCTTAAGATCATTTAGTCAAACTCCCTTATTGTATAAAGCTATGATCCTCAAACTTTTAACTGCATATGAATCACATGTGATCTTGTTAAAAAGCAGATTCTGATTCAGTAGGTGTATAATAGTGTCTTATGCTAGGGTTTAGTAGGCCTGATATTCCTCATTAAAAATATTTTTAAATTTATTGATTGATTTTAGAGAAAGACAAAGGGCAAGAGAGAGAGAAAAACACCAATTTGTTATTCCACATATCTATGTACTCATTGGTTGACTCTTGTATGTGCTCTAACTGGGGATCAAACCTATAACGTGGCATATCAGTGCTCTAACCATCTGCACTACCTGGCCAGCGTGATACTCTGCATTTCTTTTTTTTATTAAACCTACTTTTTCCCAACCCTGTATTTAAAACTATTAGATATTGAAAATACAAGGGAAACTAGTTCAAAGTGTTGCTTGAATAATCAACCTATAAACATTTCATGTATTCTTGAGAGAAAATACCATATATACTATAAATACTATATATACCATAGAGACTTGGGTTGTATATTAGTGTGCCAGGGCTGCTGTAATGCCATCACAGGCTGGTGGCTTAAACAGCAGAAGTGTATTTCCTCACAGTTTTAGAGTCTAGAAGTACAAGATCAAGGTGTTGGCAGGATTGGTTTCTTCTTTCCTTGGCTTGCAGATCATTGCCATCCACCATGCTTCCTCACATGGTCTTCTTTCTATACCTGTCTGTACCCATATTTACTCTTATTCTTTTAATTTAGAAATTAAATTTAATGGGGTGACATTGATCAGTAAGAGTCCATAGGTTTCAGGTGAACATCTCTGTAGCATCTGAACTGCTGACTGTGTTGTGTGCCCATCACCAAACATTTGTCCCTCTCTATTCCCCCACCCCACTCCCCCTAGTAACCACTTCACTTTTATCTATGTCCAATACTCTGCATTTCTGACGAGCTCCTAAGTGATGCCAATTCTGCTGGTTTGTGGACCGTACTTTGAATAAAAAGGGTATACAGGAGAGAGCACTTGGTCTGAATTAGATGACTTATCCAAAGTTATACTCCCTCCCAGCGCCCTTTTTAACCAAAAAATGTTGCATATAAATTACCAGCCAAAGATTCACAGGGAAGTATCTAGGGGAAACGAATTTGTCACTTTTCATTTTGGAGTGATAGAATTTAACTCCCTTATAAACATTCTAATAGAATGGTATTAACCTTTACTTTTCAATTGCTGTTAAATGTATAGACAGAGATAGTTTCTGTTGAGATTGGAGTGTTATGTGTCTAACACCAGTCTTCTATTTTTACTTATAAAACTACTCTCCACTTAAGTATACCAACACCTCAAGGAAAGAACTTTTGAGTTATATATAATGTTGCTTTAGTTCATAATGGTATTGCTTACTTTCAAGTCCTTACTTAGCCCAGGATTGGAAGGAGGTGTAACTAGGGGATCAGATGGGGAGAAAGTGTAAATGCTTCCAGATTTGTTCTTCTTTCTCAAGATTTCTCTGGCTCTCTGGGGTCCTTTGTGATTCCGTACAAATTTTAAGATGGTTTCTTCTACATATTTCTCTCAAGAAATGCCATTGAGACTTTGTTAATCATTGCATTTAACCTTCAAATTGCTTTGGTAGTGTGGAAATTTTAACAATATATTTTCTCCAATCTATTAACATGGAATATTATTTCCATTTACTTGTTTTTTCTTCAATTTCTTTCATTAGTGTCTTACAGTCTTCATTGTATAGGTCTTTCACCTTGGTTAAATTTATTCTTAGGTGTTTTATATTGTTTGATGCAATTGTAAATGGAATTAAAAAAATTTTTTTGGATAGTCTGTTTTAGTGTATAGAAACACAGCTGGTTTTTGTATATTGATTTTGTATCTTGCAAGTTTATTAAATTCATTGTTAGTTCTAACAGTGTTTTGGTAGAGTCTTTAGGATTTTCTACACATAATATATCATCTACTAATAGAAACAGTTTTACATTTTTCCAGTTTGGATATCTTTTCTTTTACTTGCCTAATTTTTCTCACTAGTACTTCTAATACTATGGTGAATAAAAGTGGCAAAAGTGGGCATCCTTGTCTTGTTTCAGCTTTTCAATGTTATCTGTGAACATTTACTTTTCAATAATGGATAGAAGACCATTCATCCAAAAATGACTGAAGATCAGTAAAGAAATATAAGATGGCACAACACTGTAAACCAACTAGATTTAAATATATATATAAAATATTCCATCCAACAATAAAATATAGATTCTTCGCCAGTGCCTATATTCTGTAGAATAGAGCACACAATAATTATCAAAAATTTTAAAAGATTGAAATCATACAAAGTTTCTTTGCTAATTATGATGGGATGAAACTAGTAATCAATAATAGAAAGAAAACTGGAAAATTCACAAATATATGGAACTTAACCAATGTTCAAATAAGACACCACAAAGAAAATTAGAAAATGCTTTGAGATGAATGGAAATGATAATACAACATACAAAAACTTAAGGGATTTTATAGTGAAAGCAATGCTAATGAGGAGTTTATGGCTGCCATGACCTATATTTAAAAAGAAAGATCTTAAATCAACAACCTAACTTAACACCATACGGAACTGAAAAAAGAACAAAGAAAACCCAAAGCTAGCAGAAGGAAAGAAATGATTAGAGATAAATGAAATAAAGGATAGAAAAACAATAGAGAAATAGCAAAAAGTCAACAAAAGTTGGTTTTGTGAAAAGATCAACAATATTGACATAATCTTTAGCTAGACTAAGAAAAAAGGAAAAAAGGCATAAATTATGAAAATCAGATATGAAATGGGTTATATTACTTCTGAAGTTAAAGAAATAAAAATGGTTATAGAAGAAAACAATGAGTAATCATACACCAACAAGTTAGGTAAACTAGATGAAATGGACAAATACATAAATTACCAAAACTGACTTAAGAAGAAATGGAAAATCTGGACAGACCTGTATCAAGAGATTAATGTAATAATAAAAAACAACTTCTCAACAAAGAAAAGTTCTGGACTAGATAGTTACACTGGTGAATTGTACCAAACATTTAAAGAGGAATTAACATCATTCTTCTCAAACTCTTATAACAAGTGTAAGAGAGAACACTTCTAAGGCCAACATTACTGTTACCAACACAAAAAGATATCACAAGAAAGAAAACTACAGACCAATATAGCTTATGAATATAGATGTAAAATATATTCAACAAAATACTGACACCCTGAATCTAGCAGCATAGTGAAAGGATTAAAAATCAAGAACAAGTGGGATTTACTTCAGGAAAGTATGTGTGGTTCAACATCTGAAAGTCAATCAGCACAATAGATTTCATTAATAGAATGAAGGGATAAAACCACCTGATCATTTCAATTGATGCAGAAAAAACCATCTGATAAAATCTAACACCTTATCATAATAAAAAAAAATTCCTGATTTCAAACATATTCAGCAAACTAGAAATAGAAGGGAACTTCCTCAACGTGATAAAGGGTATTTATCAAAAGCCCACACTTAAATCATACTCAGTGATGAAGGACCAAAGCTTCTCTCCCTTGGATTGGGAACAAGACCAGGATGCTCACTTGTATTTTTATACACTAGCAACAAGAAAAAACATTAAAGGGTATTAAGAAAACAATTTTATTTGCAAAAGCACCAAAAAGAATAAATTACTTAGGAATAAATCTAACCAAGGAGGTGCAAAACTTGTAAACTGAAAACTACAGAACGTTGCTGAATGAAATTAAAGAAGACCTAAATAAATGGAAAAGTGTCCACACTTGTGTATTGGAAGACTTGCTATTGTTACAATGGCAATACTTCCCAAAGAGATTTATAGAATCAATGCACTCTATCTTAAAATCCCAATGGCTTTTCAGAAGAAATGGAAAAGTTAATCCTAAAATTCATATGGAATTGTAAGTGACCCACAGTAGTTAAAACAATCTTGAAAAAGGAGAACAAAACTGGAGGACTCACAATTTCTGATTTCAAACATACTACAAAGCTATAGTATCAAACAAGGTGATATCAAGAGAATGAGAAGACAAGTCACAGATTGGGAGAAAATATTTGCAAAAGACATATCTGATCAAGGACTGTTATCCAAAATATACAAGGAACTCTTAAAACAATCAGATTAAAAATGGACAAAAGACCAGAATGGATACCTCCCCAAAGAAGATATACAGATGGAAATTAAGCATATGAAAAGATGCTCTATATCATGTATCATTAGAGAACTGCAAATTTATTTTTTAAATTTTTAAATTTTTATTGATTTTAGAGAAAGAGAAGGGGAAACGAGAGAGAGAGAGAGAGATAAACATCAATTTGTTTTTCCACTTACTTATGCATTCATTGGTTGATTCTTGTTATGTGCCCTGATCAGGGATTGAACCCGCAACCTTGTATCAGGATGATGCTCCAATCAACTGAGCTATCTGGCCAGGGAAAAATTGTAAATTTAAACAACAATGAGATATTACTACACCTAAATCAGAATTGCCAATATTCAAAACAGTGACAACACTTAAATGTTGGTGAGGATGTGGAGCAAAGGAATTCCCAATAGTACAACCACTTTGAAAGACAGTTTATTGGTTTCTTACAAAATTAAAAATAATCTTACCATATGATTCAGCGATCACACTTCTTGGTATTTATCCAAATGAATTGGAAACTTATGTTACCCAAAAACCTGCATATGTTTATAGCAGCTTTATTCATAAAGTAAGTAGATAAACTGTGAACATCTAAACAATGGAATATTATTCATTGCTAAAAAGAATGAACTATCAAGCTATGAAAAGACATGGAGGAAGCTTACATGCATATTACTAAGTCAGAGAAGCCATGAATAATATTTTATTTTTGCCTTTATTTACCATTTTTTATACAAGTATTTTTTTCTTTTGTGACAGAGGCAGAGAGAGGGACAGACAGACAAGAAGGGAGAGAGATGAGAAGCATCAATTCTTCATTGTAGCACTTTAGTTGTTCATTGATTGCTTTCTCATATGTGCCTTGACGGGGTGTGTGTGTGTGTGTGTGTGTGTGGCTACAGCAGACTGAGTGACCCCTTGCTCGAGCCAGGGACCTTGGGCTCAGCTGGTGAGCTTTTTGCTCAAACCAGAAGAGCCCGCGCTCAAGCTGGCGATCTCGGGGTCTCGAACCTGGGTCCTCGGGATCCCAGTCCGACGCTCTATCCACTGCGCCACCACCTGGTCAGGCTATACAAGTTTTCATATGCAAAGCAGATGAAAAACTGATAATTGATGCTTCTCATCTCTCTCCATTCCTGTCTGTCTGTCCCTATCTATCACTCTCTCTGACTCTCTCTCTGCCCCTGTTAAAAAAAAAAAAAGATAAAGCAGATAGAATAATCTTCATGTACCCATCACCCAACTTCAACAATTGTCAACATGTTAGGTATTCTTTATTTATTTATTTCCCCTATCTTTTGGGGTAAACTCTCTTAAGTATATTAAAGTGAATTAAAGATGTTATATAATTTCACCTGTACATACATCAGTATGTGTATTTGCTAGGTAAGGACTATTTTCGTACCTAAAAAATTAATAATTCCTTATTTTTTCATTTCCCCCTTTGTCTTTTCACAACTGGTTTGTCGAAAACAAGATCCAAGCAAGGAGTACACATTGGTTGTGATGGTTTCTTAAGGTTCTTTTATGCTATGGTAGTATTTACCTTGTTTTAAATACCATATATTTATTAAAGAAACAAGAATTTATTCACATCCTGGATTTGGATTATTACATCCTTGGGAATTGTTTAACATGTTAATCAGCCATTTTTCCTATAAAGTTAGATTTTGTAACTGGATTAGCTTCAGGTTCATTATTTTCTTTTGCAGTGATACCTCATAGGCTGTGCTTTGTTTTTCGTATTGGATCACATCAAGAGGCACATAAAATCTTTTCTATTAGTGATGTTCAAATGATCTGCAGGTTGAGGTATTACCAATCTGATCATAAGTTTCCCCACCTAAAGCAGTGCTTCTCACTTCTCTTCTGTACAGTAGTATCACTTGACGATCTCAGATCAAATCAGACTCTTTGAGGGACAGAACCTGGGTAGCGCAGTCTCCTCATATAGTTCTCATGGTCATCTAAGGTTGAGAAGTACCAATGTAATTACTTCAGTAGCTATGATTATTGTTACCTAGTCCCATGAGATTGCAAAATGGTGATTTTCTGATTTGATATTCCTTCCTTCATTAGATGAAATTCTTTTATGAAGAAAAACTTTCCCTCATCAACCATTTGATTACTCTGACATATGGAAAGGCAGATAAACTCTTGATTCTTTCCACATATCAATGAATCTTATTTTGTTTTGGGAATATCATTATGAACAACTGGATTTTTATTTATTTGGTATGTTTTAATACCTTGCAGTCATTATTTATTGTATCTTTTGATTCTCAAAATTTCCCCATATTTGTTAGTGGCTACAGCTTTGCTCCTGCATCCTTGATCTTTGATTTGATAGCTTCTTTGCTGTCTGGCATAACATGCCCCAGGCTCATGTACCTTATTTATAACAGATCTGGAATCTGCCATTTTAACCTAGATACCCAAATTTCTTTCACTGAAAATGACATTTAGAAATATAAATTTAGGCAAGAGGGATGCTTTTACTAACTGAGTTAATAGGAAGACTAGACCTATTTAGAGAGAATACGTGTTTTTATGAAAAAATTTGAGTTTATATTGATATTTCCAAAATAAATGTAATATTGTATAGTTTCAAATAAAGTGCTTTGATTTTATATGCCTAGTATCTTTTCCTCCTAAAAATCTTGACCCCCTAATGATAATAACATTAATACTTGTTTGTTTTATCCTACCAAACATATTTCTTTCTGATATACATACACACATACACATGAAGAGAGTACAATTTCAAAATAATATCAATAGTGTCAAATCAGTGATATCACATGAAAATTATTTAGTGCATTCTAAGAAGCATTTGTGATTCTTTTTCTTCATAGGTTATATCTTATAGGAAGGGACAATAAAAATATCAGACTTAAA
The DNA here is from genome assembly GCA_037038555.1 of Rhynchonycteris naso. Taxonomy (NCBI): domain Eukaryota; kingdom Metazoa; phylum Chordata; class Mammalia; order Chiroptera; family Emballonuridae; genus Rhynchonycteris; species Rhynchonycteris naso. The sequence continues at coordinate 115,942,142 of CM073003.1, read as the reverse complement.
TTATATTGAAATATTTTTACTCTGTATATTTAAGGCCCCTATAACTTGATATAAACTTGGGTTTATTTGCTTTCAGGTTTTAGAGATTACTTTTTTAAAATTAAATTTGTTTAAAATTATGTAAAATATTTGTATGGTTTCAAACTCAGAATTTTTAGATTTGCCTTTTAAACCATAATACAAGGTACATTTTGAGACATTTTGAGACAGGTAGCTTCCTTTCCTCTTCTTTCTCTCCTCCTACAAGTAACCATTTACATTAATTTTTTTTTTTTCAGGGACACAGAGAGAAAGTCAGAGAGAGGGATAGATAGAGACAGACAGACAGGAACGAAGAGAGATGAGAAGCATCAATTATCAGTTTTTCATTGTGACACCTTAGTTGTTCATCGATTGCTTTCTCACACGTGCCTTGACCACGGGCCTACAGCAGACCGAGCAACCCCTTGCTGGAGCCAGCGACCTTGGGTCCAAGCTGGCGAGCTTTTGCTCAAGCCAGATGGGCCCTGCGCTCAAGCTGGCGATCTCGAGGTCTTGAACCTGGGTCTTCTGTATCCCAGTCCGATGCTCCATCCACTGCGCCACCGCCTGGTCAGGCTACATTAGATTTTGTTTTACCTTTACATTCTTTCTTATTTTGAAATAAAAGCAAAATGTACATGTATGTGTGTATTTACCTATACATTATTAAATGTAACTTCTTATAAGACTTTCAGTATAATCATACATTGAAAGTGTTTCTAGTTTCCAAAGAACTCAATATATATCTTCTCCCAAGTTCTTTATGGCAGACCTCTTAAATTGGCAGAACAGGCAATGTTATCTCTGTTTTATATAAGAAGGGCCTAAGGTTTGGATAACTTAAGATTACTGTGTTTGTAACCAATGCAGCTAGAAATAGTGCCCATGTGCCATGATCGCTAGGAGACCAAGTTCTGGTGTCCAACTGCCTGATTCTGCTCTACTGCTTACTAATTATATGACTTTGAGCAAGTTGCTTAATCTCATTAAGGCTCTGTTTCCTCATCTGTAAAGTGGAGATATTATAGTATCTATCACAGAGTGAGTGGTTCTAAGGAATATTTAAGATAACTTATATACTCCTGGATCACCGCCCAGAAACAGTTAATACTTATTACATGCTCACTAATGTTATTATTCTGATAATTCTATTTGATGCCTTTGCCACTACCCCATGATGCTTCTACAGTTAATCATTTTCATCCATATAGCCATCTAGGATCACTTTCATCTTAAACGATTATTTTTGTTTTTGTCCTCTGAATATAACACTGACTTTTATTTAACACACCAACACAACCATGTAATGTTTACATTTTAGACTTTAGCACATGGCTAGTATATTCCTAGATTTTAGACCTTTTTTAAACAAATTTTCCACCAAGCCTTACATTAGCATCCTGCCTACATTCAATCCAGATAAAAGAATGTTTGAACTGTTTCTAGCTGATGTGACTGCTTGGTGGGAGGAGGTAGCTCCGGGCACTTCCTTGAAGGATCTGTGGAATTCAGTGGCCGGCGAGACCAGAGGGTGGAATATTTACCCGAGCAAAGTCATAGTAGCTGGAAACACAATTGTTCAGGACACAACTATTAAATTAGAAATGTCCAAATGAGAGGGTGTGGTAGTGGGAATGAAAACCTGAAACATTTTAAAAACATTGCTTGATCTTTGTAATATTTAACATATGCAAGGTCCCTAGCACTTGGAGATTTGGCTGTGAGACACGAAACCACTGAATATAGCCATATTTTCAAAGAGTTTGAGATGATAGTTTAGTATGTTGATCATACCTATGTGTTTAAAGGGAAGGAAACAAAGTTGACTTTTATTTTAATGTGGGAGCATGAAACACCACCTATCTTGTTTTGCTAATGAAAGTGATCATTATGTTGACCTTATCTGTCACTAGATGGAGACGATGAGCCCAAGAAAGTCTTGGACTTTCTTGTATACCTCTTCTATGATTCTTATTCTATGCCTTTGAAAGAGAGGATACATACTTTAAAGTAAAAAAAAAAATTTTTTTGACAAATGGATTTTTAAATTTGAATTTTTAAGGAAACCATCAGTTTGTCTTTTAAAAATCATCAAAATAACCTTTTCAATTTTTCACATTTCTGACCTCCAAAAAATATTTTTGGGAAAAATATCTTTAAAACCACAGTTTAATATCAGTTTTAAAATTTTCTTGTATTAATGGTTCTTAATATACTTTATTATTGAATGTCGATTAAAAATTAAGTTGTTATCCTCTGTTTCAGGGCTTGCCCAAGAGCCCTTGATTTCAACTCAATTATACATTTTTCCTTCATAAGCTTTGTTTCAGATATTCTCAGAACAATTGTTGTAGTGCTTACCGTCAGTTTTAAAACAGCATGACTCATGCTTGCATTTCCAAAACCTGGTGTAAGGCATCACAAGAGAAAGGCTGTCAAAAAGAAGCCAAAGGGTGATAATACATAATCGCCTAGTATGCCAATCCCAGCTTACTTTACCATTTATTTTATGTTAGGGCTAAGCAGTAGTGAAAGAGCAGGTGACTACATGGAGTAGCAGTGGAAAGTTACCTTGGGAACCCTCCAGGCCCCAAAGAGGATGCAGGTAAACCTGATCAGTTAGTCTGTATGCAAGACAACACGTAGGCAAGTGATGATCTAATTCCTCTTTTGTCTTTCTGCTACAGCACGTGCCCTTATAGTCGGCCTCCCTTTGGCTATGGAAATTTTCCAAGTTCAATGCCAGAGTGCCTTGGTTATTATGAAGACAGGTACCAAAAACATGAGGCTATGTTTTCAGCTTTAAATAGAGACTATCCTTTCAGAGACTACCCAGATGAACGCTCACAGAGTGAAGATTCTCGGAGCTGTGAGAGCATGGACGGGACCTCTTACTATAACAGTCACGGCCACAGGGGGGAAGAATACCTCAATCCCACGCCTCAGCTGGACATCGGAGTGTTGGAGAATGTCCTAACAGCCCCTACATCAGCTCCCTCTGGCATCCAGCAAGTCAATGTCACTGATAGTGATGAGGAGGAAGAAGAAAAAGTGCTCAGGAACTTATAATTTTAAAACAAATATGCACAGAAAATAAACATTTTTTTAAAATATATTCTGGGTCACTTGGTGTGAGAAAAAAAAAGCCTAGAATGCTTTGCTGAGAGTTTTCAGCCATGTCTTGAAGAGTCAAACCAAACACAATTTATGCCTTCATAAAGTTTTTATTAGTGAAACTGGAGTCCTGATATTTCATCGTAGGAATATTTAAGATATGAAGTAGTTTATTTTTATGGCGGAAATTTGCATCAACATATGTTATCATCACTTTTTCTTGGAACATGCAAAATACCAAATCCTCACAAATACACGTGAGAGATAAGGGAGTATATATCTGGCATGACAAGTGTGATTTGCATTTTATTTTAGGATACATTTATTTATTATTCTTATATGATTTTTTGTTTGGTCTTTATGTAATAATATGAATGTCAATTTTTATGTAATATTTAAAAATATCTTGATAACTTTTAATAGTGAATTGGAACTCATTTACTAAATTTAATTTATGCTGATAACCAATTATAAATTACAAATGTGTTTTGATGTCACCTGGGTAATTCCTTCAGCTAAATTAGCCATTTTTGTTTCTAAACATACTCATCATCTTTTTTGGATATCTTTTTTTATTTGGTATTCACTGTTCTACTTTTGTTATAATTAAATAAACATAGATAAAATTGTTCTTGTTGGATGTTTTGTGTTTGGGGGATAGAAATAAGCAAAGTAAGTACTCTTCAAATGAGATGGTTTCCATACCACATGCAGATATTTATTTTTACTTGATAGCCTTCAGAATTAAAGATTCTGTTACCATACAGGAGACCTGACACTCTGTTTACAAAGGTGTTGTGCACCTAAAGGCAGGTAGTTAGGACACCCCTGTGTGAGTAATGATACAGAGTGTGGTTCGGGGCTTCCTACCTGTCTTTTGGTTCCAGTGCCCTGTCCAAGCTCTCTACACACGTTTACCTGTGACTTAGCATGCCTCCATGCGGAAGGGCTCTTTCAGGTCTGGTTCAAGCAGCTATCTTTTAAAACCATGGAGTTCATGTAAGAGCACATTGGAATGTGTTTCATTCCCAAAGAGCAAAGAAATACTACTTGCAATGTGACCTCTCAGCAAGTGCCCAGTGACGGGTGGAGAGAACCTTTTTAAAATGGGATCAGGATCACCAGAGATGGGATCATGGTAAAAGAGATCTACAAGACACAGTGAATTGATGATCAGAAATAGCCACAAACTGATACACTTTACCCTCAATGATCTATAGAATGTATGCACATTGAGATCTTGTTACTTAAACCTGCTTGGAAATTGTGTATGCAAACCTGTTCTAAGCTTTTAGCTCCTTCCTTTACTAAATTCATATTTGTTCCTTAAGCAAAGGTTGTTAATGTAATAATACATTTCATCAACCCGATACTTAATTGTACATAAAATTTCCTCTTCCTAATAAAAATTTTATTTTCATATTTTATATTCTTTATTTCTCTGTGCAATGTCATTTCAATGTGGTTAAAGAGCCAACCTGAATTTTTTGGTAGAAAGCAAATGTAACTTCACATTGGAACTAAAGCAACATTTGATTGTCTTCACACTTGATGTCTCCACCGTGGAGGAAAAATGTACAGTATTTGACAATTTGATCCATTTTACCCTGTCTCATTTTAGTATCACTTTAGTGACTAGACTGGGTTTTGATCACAGACTTTATTCTTAAGACAACTTGGTTTTAGGGAATCGAACAGGCAACCTTTCATATCAGGATAATGCTCTAAATGATGTAGCGTGCGATTCAGTGCTTCCTCATTACCTGTCTTTAGGTTAGCTCTGTACCAACAGTTCCTTCTCCAATTTTCTTTCCAGTAGCTACAATGGCTTGGCAATTCTTTAATCTTCTTTCTCCTCTTCCTCAGTGCTGGGATCAGAAGTCAGAAGTTTAGATCGTTTCTAGATCCACGGTCTAATCCGGCCTGGGAAATACGGGTAGCTCTCATGTTGAAAGGTACCCGATTGCAGATAAGCGTGCCTGACTACGAATGCCCCTATCTGCTCATTTATAGGTACTCAAACCACTGTGGGCTCTGACTAGAGACCTACAGACTAAACAAAGTCCTGCCCTGTTGGCACTAATTCATCTGCCTCTCCAAGTCATCAAAGAGAAATTCTCTAAGCTTGAAGCCACAACCACTTTCTAATACATCTTACTGCCTTGTTTGTTCTTATTACAGATTGGAAGCTAATGATGTTTGTAATAAGAATAGCCTCCTTTAATAGTGTGTCGAAATGTTAATATGTTTAGGATGTCAAACTGTTCTGTGCTCTGGCTATTTGCAAATAACCATCATTTTCACTGGAAATGGATTTGGTCCCAACTTTTGAGTCACTGGCTTAGCAAATTTAGAAAGGAAGGAGCAGTGCTTCTCTAAGTGCCTTTGGTGGAACCCAAGCTTTTTTAGGTACTCCGACAAGATTTGGTCAAATAAGTCTGGGGAACACATGCTATGCCTCCACCTGGGACCGTGCCAATGATCATTGTTAAGGTTCTGAAAAGTCTTGTAGTGAAAAAATGTGTTGAACTCTGTCTATCACAGTGCTCCCCAAACTTACTACTAACATCTCACAGAGCCCACTTTGGAAAATACTAATTACAATGAGATCCGGGGGCATGGCTTTTTAGCTGCTGACTTCACTTACGGTTTTCTGTATTGATCTCCTTTAATTTTTTACTGAGAGAAGCCAGTGGCCAAGTAAAATGTTATCTGCACTAATTATCTGATGGTGTGGGGAAAAAAACAAAGAGCTGAAACCAACAGTTGTTAAGTTGTCATTGTTTACTAACTTGACTTTTTTTTTTTTTTTTGCAAAACTTTTTTTTTTATTAACTTTAATGTGGTGACACCAATAAATTAGGGTACATATGTACAATGAAAACATCTCCAGATTATCTTATCATTCAATTGTGTTGCATACCCATCACCCAAAGTCAAATTGTCCTCTGGTTTCTCTTCAGATCGTATAAATCTTTCGCCTTTTAACTTGACTTTTTAATGAAAATGGAGATTGCATCCGGGACTTCAAGTGGGCAAATGTGCTAATTTCCTCACACAAGTGTATTTTTTCACAGTGTAGGTCAGCTGTCAGTACAGTGATTCCTGAACCAAAAATATAAGCCACTTTTGAAAACTGAAGTTTGGAGCTGATTTTGAAATGAAATCCTAGGGATTCTATGAATTACAGTATTTTACAGAAGTTTAATTTTAATGTGGGCAGGGTAATTTCTGAAAATTCTGACCCATTTTGGGACAGGGTGCTGAGGCACATCCTTTTTTAGCTATCTGAATCATCTTTTCCAGAGTTTAGAAAATTCCAAAGGCTTTACAATAAAACTAAAATTAAGTATAGAAGGGAACTACTTCCCATCTAATTCTACTTGATGAAAAATTCCATATCTTCTAGATAGATTTACTCTTTCTTTTTTAAAAGAATTCTTTATTGATCTTAGACAAAGAGGAAGGGAGAGAGCTAGAAACACCAATCTGTTTCTGTACGTGCCCTGACCAGGGATTGAACTGGCAACCTTTCATATCAGGATGATACTCTAACCAACTGAGCCATCCAGCCAGGGCAGTTGACTATTTCTATGTTCTGCACTCTCATTGCCTGGTCCAACCTTACCTGTCACAAATCTTAGTAAACTTTACACTAAGTGATGGATGCCTATAGGAAACAAGGGAAGATGGGAGGGCTGTTTGCTACATCTTTATGTCTCTGGCTCCACTGAAACCATTTTGGGGAAATTTTTATTTCTAAAAGCAATTAACAGCATCTTCTATGTATTCTTTTTTATTTATTTATTTTTTTTAAAGTGAGGAACCTTTTAATTATTTTTTAATTCATTTTAGAGAGGAGATAGAGAGAGAGAGAGAGAAAGAGAGAGAGAGAAAGGGGGGAGGAGCTGGAAGCATCAACTCCCATATGTGCCTTGAACAGACCAGTGCAGGGTTTTGAACTGGCGACCTCAGTGTTCCCATGTCGACGCTTTATCCACTGCGCCACCACAGGTCAGGCTATGTATTCTTTTTTAAAGGAAGATCTTTGAAAAGCTGTGTGGTTGCCTGTGTTCCCTGAGACACTGTCTGGGAGGCTGACAACCCGCCCTGGAGAATGTCTTTTTTAAAAGCTGTGCATTATTACATAGGTCACAGGCAATGGAAAGGTGAAGCATGACCAACTGTCCCAGTTTTGCCCAGTACTGAGTGGCAGAGTGTCCAGGGACATGGGACACTACTGGACAAACAGACAAGCTGATCACTTTAGTCAATGAATAAAATGAGTAGAGAATCATCCAGTGGGCTGCCTTATGCAGATTGTGCTACCTAGATTTAGAGTTTTAAATTGCCATGCTTCATTTCAAAAGGCTGAATTTGTGTCTGACCTATTGCCTAGGCCATAGGGTAAGTTATAGGACGTGTGGGGGCTGGAAGAGAACTGGGGATGTTAACCTATGACTCCCAGGGTGCTTTATCAGATAGGTTCAAGTTTACTTGGGAGACTAAAAGAAAAATGATCAAAAGCAAGTACCTTTTAGTGATATTGTACTTTATAAGCCAGGAAGAGAAAGCATTTTTGTCACTATGGAGTCTCTGGTTTAGATTTTCTTACTGTTTCTCCCAAAATGATAGTGGAATATTGGCCTAGAGTTTTTTTTAGCATAACACAAGCTGGCCTGCCTTGGCAGAAAATATGCCAACTCTAGACCTTTCTTAGGTGCCTCTGAGACCCCCAGCTATCGCGGTGATTTTCAAAAGTGGGTGGTCATTGCCCCACTTCCAACAGAAGGACCTGGGGGGCTTGTTAAAAATGCAGCCAACTATAAACAAAGATGATAATAGAGACTGCCTGTTCAGGACACAATTCTGCTGGCCTGAGAGGAACTCCAGTCAGCCTTGTGCCAGTCCAGCTTTGGTTAGCTTATCAAACCTTCATGGAACTAGAAGCCCCGGGATTCACGCATTCCATCAAAAACAAGTCTGAACAAGCCGGGCACTGTCCATCAGAAACCCAGGCCTTTTTGACGGTTTGGTTCTGAGCACCAGCCAGATGGAAACTGAGAACCCCTCTCATCCATCCTGCTTTCGCCATGCGTGAGGTTAATGCCTCATCTTTGAGGCACACAAAGGGCCATTTGACTAGGAAAGTCCCACCAAATCCCACTGAAACACACAGCTCGCATTTGGATCGTCTGTCTGAGCAGCGTCTTGGTTTGGAAGGCACAGCTGTTGCTGAGATCCCTGAATACAGCCCGCTGTTCTCCGTGGACGCTAGGGTAGATTAGGCTGGTGAACTTGATATACAGGAAAGCCCTCCTCAGACTGCCCCTTCCTCCAAAGAGCCAAGCTGCCAAGAGCCAAAGTGTTTGCCAAAGTACCCCTGTCTGCTTGCCAGTTGGCAGAGCTGGTGGTCGTTGAACTTATTGTATGACCGTAGGCACGGCAGCACCGGTCGCAGGGGCCTCGTTACGTCAAGTCAAGAATAGAAAGGGCTCTATTTCACCCTGGAAAGTCCCCTTGGGAATGAGCACCTAGCCCTTCCGCTTCCTGGGAGTGTGATGATTAGGAGAAGTAGCCTTGTCTGACTCAACCCCCAGAAGTGTGGCTTTTAGAGATTTCCTTGAAACATGAGACGTGGACCAAGAACAAAACTGAAATCAGGTTCATGCCTCTAACAGCTGTGGTGTTCAGAGGGTTTCAGATTGAAGAATTTGAGTAACAGCTGCAGACTTAGTCCTTGTTCTTGGGACAGGAGGTGAAGGGTGAAAATACAATGAATACACAACTGCCGTGACTATTTTCTCCTCCAGTAAATCCCAAGTTATGTCTTGGGTTCTGTGAAGTAAGATGGAAAATTAGTGATCTGCTATAACCTAACCAAAATGAATACATGGAATTACATTCCCCCGACCCCTATAACTTCCCAAATTCAGGTTAGTATTTTTGATTAGAAATGCCCCAGACTCACAGAGTTCCAAGAAACCATAAAGGTGTCTCGTCTACGTACGGAAATGAGCACGGTCCCCTTGTGTCATTCCTCATTCTTCTGTCCAGGACAAGCAGTATTAGTCACAGAGCTCTCCCCTTCTTTCACAAGGGTGGTCCTGGTAATCCCTAGCAATGCTATGGAGTTGACACTGATGAAAATGCATCCCTGACCTAGACCAACTCAGACATTTTACAGACGGAGAACCGAGGGCCAGGGAGGGGAAGAACCTGCCCAGGTTACACAGTGAATCAGTGTATTCATAGGAAGAGAAACGAAGGTCCTAGCGTTCTTAGAAATGTCAGGTAAAAAATAAGTCACTGCTTATGTATTGTGTTGTACTTGTTCTTTCTTTCTATTTTCAAAATTGATTAAACTGGTTTTTCTAATTCTTTGGGTTTCTCTTATATAAAAGCAAAACATCACATTAGAAATACAAATGAATGAAACAAAAAAAAACATAGAAGTACCACCCATACATAAAAACATTGTGTTAAGTCAAGGTCTATAGCCTAGATAGATAGATAGATAGATAGATAGATAGATAGATAGATAGATAGATAGATAGATATTGAGTATCATCTATCTATACAGATGCTTATATGTTTATATTTTTATGAAGGACTAATCAAGCTATCTTTTTAGAGCTCCTGATTACAAGAAATTTTTCTTCTTCTTTTTTTTTTTAAAAGAGTTTAATTATTCATTTTAGAGAGGGGAGAGATACAGAGAGAGAGAGAGAGACGAGGAAGGAGGAGCAGGAAGCATCAACTCCCACATGTGCCTTGACCAGGCAAGCACAGGGTTTCAAACCAGCAACCTCAGTGTTCCAGGTTGACATTTTATCCACTCTGCCACCACAGGTCAGGCACAAGAAATTTTTAACAGAAACACTACTTCAGGTCATACCCTCAAAGTGGACCCATATTGTACATACTGTTTTTTGTGATCAGATTTGCATAAATGTTCGTCAATTATAATGTCTAAAAATGCATTTGGCTTCTGTGGTTAGATATTTAGACTTGCTGAACGTTTGCTACATAAGTATATCCTGGCTAACTCTTTGCTCACGAGCTTCATTTTTTTCTTAAGGGCAAACGCATTTTAAAGGCTCTTGACCCACATTGACAAATTGTTCTCTGATACATCTCGAAGCAGGAGCCCAGCAGTATCTGAAAACTAAAGTGCCTGGTTTGTTTGTTTTTTAGCAATTTTATCAACACAAGATCTCATCATTTCTGTTGTTCTTTTGTTCTCCTGTCTGTGTGCTTTGTGTGTTGTGATAGAGTATAAAATTCCCAAAGGCAAAACCAGACTTTTGCTGTCCCCACAGTGAGAGCAAACTAATAATGAATGAACATTTACTGACAGTTTACCAAGTGCCGGACATCAGGCATTAGCTCATAGGGTTCACAGCAGCCATTCTGTAGGGAAGCTCAGAAGGGTTGAGCAATCTGCCTGATGCCACAATGGACCGAGTTTGGGTAAGTCTGACAAGAGCCTGCACACCCACAACCCTTTTCCATGCTGCCTCCACATAGTTCCAACAAATTTATATTTGCACATAGTATGAATAATTGGTTATTTTCCTCTGGCAGGACAGACCCGAGAAACTCAGAAGTCAGCAGCCATAAAAATGGGTTAAAAATGAGGTCTTAGTTCTCCCAGTCAGTTCTGACTGGAATCGCCCCAGTGGATTACAGCAATGTTAAGCTGAGTTTGAGAGTATGACCAGGGCAGTATTTTTATTAAGTATTACTTATGACTGGGAACTCTAAGAAGGAAGTTTGAATTATCCCATACAAAAATACAGCCATCTAAGATTATCAGTGGCATTTCCTTTTTATAGTGGTTGGTGCTAATAATAGCCCCAAACTCCTCAACCCAACTTTTCAGCTTTTTAAAAGAACAGTACTTATGAAAATGAACACTGTGCCAGGGTTTCCAATGGCTTCCCTGAAGGAGAGGGCAGAAGGCTTGGGAGCTGATGGCTGTTAGTCTCTGCGCTGCCCAGGGACCTGATGGGCCCGTGACAGCTGAGCGGGAGCCAGAAAGAGAGACATTCCCTTAAGGGAGAGAGGCAGGCATGTGAGGCCGGAGGAGTAAGACCATGAGGGTTTGATGACGAACTCAGAACTGAGTCAGGTCATCTGTCCTAGATCCCAGGGAGCTGGGGGGGGGGGGAAACGGGCCCCTTTCTCCATCTTGTTACAGTCCTTTGGGCTGCCCTGCTCCTGCCAGGCCCATGTGCCATGTCTGACAGGGGACCCGAGGAGGAACTGCAAGCTCTAGAGTGTCAAAGGTCTGGGCAAAAAGGAGAGCGATTTTATGAACTAATGTGTTCCTTGAGGTTTCCTGCCCTTGCCTACTCCTGTGTTTCTTCCACCAATGTCTGCCTATGGAGGCTTCTCCCTACCACAGGGCCTCGGGCACAATCCACCATGTTTCAAGGCTCTTTAGTAAAAAAGCTACTTTTTGGAGATGTAATAATATGCACCCATTTTAAGTGTACATGCTGACAAATGTGGGCGACCCATCCAACCACCACCACTATCAAGACTGAACCTTTCCATCATCTTAAGAAATTCTTATCTGCCCTTTCCAGCCGATCCCTACCCAGCCACCACCGATCTACTTTCTGTCACTATAGCTTAGCTTTGCTATTTTCCCCCCAGGGACAGAGAGAGAGAGTCAGAGAGAGGGATAGATAGGGACAGACAGGAATGGAGAGAGGTGAGAAGCATCAGTTATCAGTTTTTCGTTGCGACACCTTAGTTGTTCATTGATTGCTTTCTCACATGTACCTTGACCACGGGCCTTCAGCAGACAGAGCCACCCCTTGCTGGAGCCAGCGACCTTGGGTCCAAGCTGGCAAGCTTTTGCTCAAGCCAGATGGGACCCCCCACTCAAGCTGGCAACCTCAGGGTCTTGAACCTGAGTCCTCGGCATCCCAGCCCGACGCTCTATCCACTGCGTCACCACCTGGTCAGGCTTAGCTTTGCATGTTTTATAATTTCATAAAAATTAAATCATAAAGTATGTCATATTCTGTTTCTGACTTCCTTTACTCAGCAAAGATGTTTCTGAGATTCATCAATGTTACATATATTCAGAGTTCTTTTTGACTGCTGATAATATAAGTAATATACTGCTGTATGAATGAGCCACAATCTGTCTAGCCATCTGACTTTGCCAGTTTTGATTATTATGAATGAAGTTGCTGTGCACATTCTTATAAAAATCTTTTTGTGGGCATATGCATTCATTTCCCTTGGGCGAATACCTCAGAGTGGAATTGTTGGGTCATAGAAGAAGTGTATGATTAACTTAATTTAAGAAATGGCCAAACTGTTTGCCAAAGTGGGCTATCTGAAACTTCCTGTTCCTCCTCTTCCTCACCAATACCTGCTATTATTAGTCATGTTAACTGCAGTCATTCTCAGTGGTATCTCTCATTGTGGTTTTAATTTGCATTTCCCTGCTAACTGATCGTGTTGAACATATTTTCATGTGCTTTCTGAGATATTTATAGATCTTTTTGGGAGCGTCTGTTGAACCTTTATTTATTTTTAGTTACCTTTTTTATTGACTTTTTGGAGTTCCTTATATATTTTGGTTAAAAGTCTTTTATTTGCATCACAAACATTTTCTTCCAGATTGTGGCTTGTTATTTCAGTTTCTCATCAGTGTCTTTGAAAATGCAAAAGTTTTTTTTTGTTATTTTGATGAAATCTAACTTATCAGGGTTTTTTTCCCCCTATGGTTTATGCCTTTATGTCTTGACTATGAAATCTTTGTCTACTTCAATATTGTGAATATTTTCTCTTCTGATTTCTTCTAGAACTTCGTAGCTTTAGCTTTCACTTTTAGCTCTATGATTTATTTCCAGGTTTTTTTGTACCTGATGTGAAGTAAAGATCAAGATCCCTTTTTTCATATGAATATCCAGTTGTTCCAGCATGATTGATTAAAAAGATCATCCATTCATTTTCCATTGAATTCTGTGAGCACTTCTGTCAAAAATCTGCTAAACATAAATGTAGGTTTATTTCTGGTCCTGCTACTCACTAGCTTCCTGACCTGGAATAAAGACTTTGCCTCTCTGAGACTCCATTTCTTTATCTGTAAAATGGGATAATAGTGCCTACTTCTAAGGCCCCTTTTCCCTTCAGAGAATAAATCTGTATAAAATAATGTTCATTGTGCTCGGCATAGAGGTCCTCCCTAACTCTGGACTATTGTTATTCCTGGTCTGAGTACTAACATCAATTATATTTGCATAGCTATTTTCCATTTACAAAGTATTTTTTTAATGTGTTCCTTGGCATGATCTTGTCCTATTCCATCTCAGGCTTTAAGACCCCTGACAGAAAGAGCTGCAAGACAGGCATCCTTGCACTTAATCTGTCCTCAGTCAACACTGTCATTTCCTGAGGGTCAGGGCTATGTCTTACCTTTCTCTGCATTCTCTCGCAGTGCCTAGATAGTACCGGGCCACACACACACACCAAGTGCTTAATGGAAGTGTGATTTCATGTAATAGGACAAGAATTTATCCGAGATCTTCTTGAAATGAGTCATGTTTCCAATTTTTTCTCTTATGTTTCTTTCTCCCCGCAGAGATCTCATAGTCTGAACCAGCATTGACAATCAGTTCATAACTCCCACATTCCACCACCTGCCTGGCTTGCTTTCATTCTTCCTTGTGTTTCCAACACCCTCACACTCAAAATGTTGAAAGCCATATTCATGGGAAGTATCTGAGTCAGTGCTCTTTTGGTTACAAGAAGCAGAAACTCATTCAAATTAGTTCAGATAAAAAGCAGTCCTTATTGAAAGGCTCTAGTGGCACCTCTCACACAAATGGAAGGTGGGGACCCAAAGGGGCTTGCAGGAGAGCTTGCTTGATTTGGGTGACCAGAGGAGAGCCTCATAGAACAAAACAGCATTTGAAATGAAGTCTGGCTGTATTTGAAAAGGTGAACATGGGGTGAAAGTCTTTCCCAGTAGATAGAACACCTTGGATAAAGACAAGGAGAGGAATGTGCTAGCCCTTTGCAAATACTGCTTGGTGCCATTGCTATTTGGGAATCCAAGTTGTCTTGCCAACTGGATTCTGAGCATGAACCTGATCTTATGTTTCTTTATACTGATTTGGAATAAAATAGTAACAAAGATAATCACCACCCCCAGCACTACTATTTATTCAGCACTTTTGATGTGCCAGTCATAGTACTAAATTCTTTTCCATGTTTTTTTTCCTAATCCTTAGAGCACTTTTGAAATTTTTAGATGAGGAATTTGAAGCTCACAGAGGCGTGTTCTTTAACTTGATCAAAGTGTTTACTTTAAAAGTATGTAAGAGGAGAGACTAGAATCCAACATAGGTTTGCCCGTTCCCAGAGTCCCTTAATCTTGAACCCTAAAGCTTCTTTAGAACCTGGTCTTAACCCTCAGCTTGCTTGTTGAATGAAAAAGGCTCCTTGTGGTTAATATTGGAAATTTCACTGCAGCCATCCAAAACTATTAAACTGTTAGTGCAGTCCTGAACTGAAAATCTTTAATGATGACTTCGTCCATCATTAAGGTTGCTGGCTCTTTGAAAAAGACAAATATTTCTCCTGACAAGCTCTTTTTCAAGTGGGATCTTAATTCTTAAACCATGTAGGAATATTGACAAGGCAGGGAAGGAGTCATTGCTCATCCCCAGTTAGTGTTGCTAATCGCTGGCCAAACTGCTCCTTTTAAAGTTGGTTCCTTGGCACGGTTTTTTACTTAGAGAACTTTGGTTACTGAGAACTCATGGGAGGGGCTTTGCAATTGATACTGATCAATAAGCTTCAAGAGGCAGGGAGGAAATGATGGGCTTAAGTGGTCCCCAGTGGCCCTCCCTGAGCCAAATGCACTTTCAAGATATCTATGGTGCTGTCTTTTTCAAACCCAGTTCCCTATTCAGAGAAAAAGATTACCTTGTACATTTGTTACTCTCTCTTCGAGCTCAATCAAAGAAAATTCGCCAGTCTCTGACTCATGCTCTCTGTGTACTACTGAAATGACTTGCAGTATGCGAAAGAAGAAGTGGGACTATAAAGAAGGACCCTGGCCCAGGAAGGGGTGTGAGTCATTCCAGTGTGGTGTACAGGGCACCATTCCCTGTTGCTATTAGATCTCAAGCTCTACTCTGCTCCAGCATCCATTCCCACTGCCTGCCCTGGTGATCTGTCAACATACAGTCTCATAAATAGAGTTCTGCACTTGTTTGCAGCTGTAGAACTATTTGTAGTTTGCAAGGCATTTTGAATCATTTATCAATTCATCCGTCTATTCATTCACTCGGTAATTACATACTTAGTAATAACAGTAATGTTATGGGCCCACCGTGGGGCAAGCATTGTACCATAGAGGACACAGTGACAATCAAAAGAATTACACAGTCATGGTCACGGCCATCATAGAGTTGGTAGTCTAAGGCAGTGTTTTGTTGTTGGTGTTGTTTTTAAACACAATTCAGTGAAATCTAGTTGAATTGTGTTGTAAAAGTTATTTCTTACTGAGGATCATGGTCAAAGACATAGAAACACACTGTGAAAGCTATTGTGAAAGATTCCTCAAACTGTCCTCCTCACAGCCACTGGAGATCTCATGGAGACTAGAGCAAGAGACAGACAGTATCATGACTATACCTGCTTGGAGTAGGATTCGTCAGGCAGTGTACCTTGCAGGGGAAGCAAAGGTGATAGGGCACACCAGTCCTTGTCTTTGATCATTCTGGGGTTCCCCATTGCCCTCAGGATGAAGGCTCAACATCTTAGCCTGATAAAGACCACTGCCTCTGGTGTCTGTCTCCCTCTCTGTCTCTCTTCACTGCTGTTCATACTACTTTCTCCTTCCTCCTTGGATGCCTTTCTAGCCTCACACCACAAACAAAATCAAGTCAGAAAGCCTGTAGATCCAAATGTAAAATGAAAACAGAAAAGTTACAGAAAAACATGGGAGGACATTTTTCTGGCCCTGGGGTAGGGTACAATTTCTTGAATAGGGCTCAAAAAGTACCAACCATTTAAAAAATTGATATATTTGACTCTATTAATATTAAGAATTTCTTTTCATCAAAGTGAATGATGAGGCACCTTTTCGGTGAATGGAGATATTTGCTTACATATATCTGACCAAGGACCTATAGCAAGGGTGTTTAAAGAACTCTTACAAACCAATAAAAACAAAACAGACCGATCAGTAAAAAAAAAAAAAAAAAAGAAGGAAAAATAAGAAGGGAAATAGACTTGAATAGACTCTTCAGAAAAGAGGGTATTCAATGTCCAATAATTGTGTAAAGAAGTTTTCAACCTTATTAATCATTAAGGAAAGGAAAATTAAAACAACCTGATATCAACACACCCACCAGATACCTAAAATCTAAAAAAAAGGAAAATACCAAGTGTCACCAAGGATGTAAAGAAATCAGAACTCTCTTAGAAAATTGGTGGGTGTGTAATTCAGTGGAATCATTTTGTTAAATTATTCTGCAACATCGCTAAAGTGGGTCATATACTATGACCCAGCAATGTCACTTCTAGGTGTATACCCCAAAGAAATGTAGATAGTTGTTAACCAAATGAAAGTTTACAACAGCATATTTTATTACAGTCTGTCTGGAAACTTCCCAAATGTCTATACTTAGCAGGCTAGATAAATAACTTGTGATACATGCCACAAATAGAATACTCTACAGAGAAGGAATCTATAATTACATAAACAATATAGTGGAACCTCATAAACATAACATTAAGCAAAATAAGCCAGGACATCCCAACTCCCTCAGCCCTCTCCCTTGTAAATCATAAACTATGTGATTTCATTTATACAAAGTCCAAAAAAGAAGCAAAATTAATCTATACTGCTAGAAGCCATACTAACAGTTACCCTTCATGGGAAGGGGATTTGTGACCAGAAGGGGGCAAAGAGAAGCTTCTGGAAGATTGCTGGTCTTGTTCTCTTGATCAAACACATGGGTGTGTTCAGGCTCTAAAAATGGTTGAATTGTATACTTGCTGATATGTGCACTCAATATGTGTTTGTATGTTGCATTTCAATACAAAGTTGAAAATAGAAATAATGCTGCAGTGAACATCCTTATCACTACATCTTTGTAGACATCTCTCTTTGTTTCATTTTTCTTTTGACTAAATTCCTGGAAGCAGAATGGCTGAGTCAAGTGCTATGAACATTTTATGGCTTTTGGTACATCTTGCCAACTTGTCAGGACTGCTTTTATCTTTGTCTCCCTATGCCCAGCACCATACCACTGCCTAAAGACATATGGTGCATAGATGAATGGATGAATAAATGAAGGTCTTCTTTCAGTTCCTTGAATGAATTAGGCCCTTTCAAGCCTAAGAGCTGTTCCTGTTTTCTCTGCCTGGAACTCTCTTCCCCATCCTTTATACCACTGACTCTCAGCTTAAAAGGCACCCAACTGGGAGCCTTTCTCCACCATGCTGTCTAAAGTAGTCCTCCTTTCTTACTTCCTTTCCTAGTTCCTCTTGTTTACAAATCCCAATGGGTAATTATTATATTTTATATGTGTAGTTAGTTGCTTGCTTGTTACTGTCCTCCCACTGGACTCTAAGTGCCACAAAGATAGGAGTGACATATGTTTTGTTCACTATTGCAATCCCTGCACCTAACAGGGTGCCTAGGATGGAGAAACCCTTTGTATTAGTGAGTTGTTTTCCAACAGGGTCAGACTTCTAATCAAGATAAGCTTAAGAAAAAAAAATTGGGGGTGCATGTAATTAAGTTCAAGGGGTTGTTGGTTCACTTCAGACATGGCTAGATTGACAGGTTCAAGTAATATTATTAGAGCCTTGTCTTTCTCTGTCTCTTGCACTATTGGACTTCGTTTTCAGACAGGCTCTTCCCTGCAATGGTATCAAAGGACAACTCACAGCCCCGACTTTACACTGTCCACCATCTCAGAAGAAAAGGAAGCCTCTGATAGAACAGTCAGAGTCTTGGGGAGGATGTTCATTGGTCCATGTTGGGGCCCCATACATACCCATCACTGAATTAAGCACAGTAGTTATGGGGATGGAGTTCTATGTGTAAGTGTTGGTTTCTTGACACTCTCTGAGGGGGCTGGATGGGTGGAAGAGGAGGCTCTACCCCACCCAAACCATGAGCACAGATGTGAACAGCTGCAAGGCCACCTAAAGTTGACTTATTTGTCTAGCTTCCAGTCCAACCAGCTGTGAGGACTCAGCTCCCTCACTGGTGTATGCAGTCATTAACCTAAAACCAGGAACTGAAATCTACAAGTAATTGAGCTATTTTCCAGCTAAGGGGCGGGGGCAGCTGAAATTAAGTGCTTCCTTGAATCTTGATAGCCATTTCCCTGAATGACTTTGCCCTTTGCAATTTATTTGGGGTTTAGGTGGAGGTCTGCCTTTTGTAACAAACACAGGGATGGAGTTCGTATTTAACCTTTTCCTCCTTCACAATCCTTGTCCTAAACTGGGTCTTCTGTACAGTTTTCGTGACCTGTTTAATAATAACCCCACCCCTTCCATTTTATTCACTTCCTTCTGCTTCAAACAGCTCAACCAGAGTTGACTGAACTAAGGGACAAACAGGAGTTTTCTCATTGGTATGCGGAGGTACATCAGACGCATAAACTCACTGACAGCCTTAGTATTCACTGCCTTGCAGACTCATCACTTTAGACTTCCAATTTGGCTCCTTTCTCAGGATTTGTCCATGACCTTGAGAAAGTCAATTTCCTCTCTCTCTGGACCTTGGTAGCCGCTAGCTATAAAATGAAATAATTACCTTGTCTGCTGAACGAAATGGTTTCTGAAGTGCCCTCCAGATTTCTGATCCTGGAATTATCTTTCCCCCTCCCTATCAATCTGGGAATGAGAAGGTCACCATGAAGTGTGGGGTGGCTGCTGGACCAGCCACATGGTTTGCAGGTCTCCAAACAAAATGAGAACGTGGTCGCCTTGTTCAACAATTATTAGGCATTTCAAGACAGCCACAGCAGAGCATTAAGCTGACGATGGGGCCTTTCTAAAGGTGGGGTCCAGTGCAGCTGCCTGGGTGCCTGAACGACTCAGATAAGATGACTGGCCATGCTCATGCCCTCTTCAAAATTCCGTATTGCGTATGTCTCCTCACCTTTTGCAGGGACAGTAAAACCAAATGCCTAGAAAATAAGTGACTGACATGGACTGGGGGTGGTTGGTGACTGCGACAAAATGGAGAACAAATGTTCTGCCTAAAAGGTGCAGCTAATACCGATCTCTAGCCAACTGTCACCAGGGGAATATTTGTGCTTATTATTGTCTGACCTTCTAATTTTTCAAGAGAAGCCAGGATAAGGATTTCTTTTAAAATAATAAATTTCCTGATTTTTTTAATTGTTGAGAACTGTTGAGAAAAATTATCCAAAATTTGAAAACGAGGCTAAGGATGACTGCAATCCCTTTCAATGGTATCCGAGAGCAATGGTTCTCCAAATGCGTTCCCTATCAACAACATGGTTATCACCTGAGAACACAGCATCAGCATATATAAAAGCATGTATACATGTCTGTATATATAGTACATATGTTTATATATAAGCGAAACAAATGAAACAATACAAGCGACAGGAGGGAGGAATTAGGATTATTTTGTTATTACAAAGTACTCACACTACCTGTGAAGTGGTAGAGTGTTATTTAAAAGTGGACTTGGGTTATAAATGTGTACTGCAAACTCTAGGGCAACCACTAAAGAGAGTTTTTAAAACGTGTAACTGATATGCTAAAAGAGAAAATGGAATTATATGTGATGTTTAAATAAAACCACAAAAGGCAGAAAAATAGTAGAAGACAAAATATAGGAGCAAAGAACAAGGGCAACATATAGAAAAATGTAACAAATATGATAGACACTAATCCAACTATGTCAATAATCACTTTGTCAATCTTCTAAATGTACCAATTAAAAAAGAGATTATCATAGTGGATCTAAAAACAAGATTCAATTATATTCAGTGCACAAGAAATCCACTTTAAATATACAGACATATGTAGATTAAAAGTAAATTATGGAGAAAAATATACCATGCTAATGCCATTTAAAAGAAAGCAGGAGCAGCTATATTAATTTTAGCAAATCAGGCATCAAACCAAGAAAAGTTATCAAGGAAAAGAAGGGCATCATATAATGATAAAGGGGTCAATATTCCATCAAAACCTAACAATCCTTAAAGTGTCTGTATCTAACAATAGTGCATCAAACTGCATGAGGCACAAACTGTTAGAATTGCAGAGAAAAAGATGAATTCACTATCACAGTTGGAGACTTCAACCCCTCTATCACAAATGGACAGATCCAGCAGGCAGAAAATCAGGAAAGACATAGTTGAACTCAACAGCAATATCAATCAATTGGATATAATTAACATCTATAAACTACTTCAGCAACATCAGCAGAATACATATTCTCTTCAAAATTCTATGGAACGTTCAGAACTATGGACCACATTTAGAGCCATAAAATACTCCTTAACAAATTTAAAAGAATACAAGTCATACAATGTTGAATCTCAGATCATAGTGGAAATAAACTAGAAATCAATAACAAAAAGATAACAAAAATATTTCAAAATACATGAAGATAAAACAATACACTTGTAAATAACACTTGAGACAAAGAAGATACCTCAAGAGAAAAAATATTTTAAAATAAACGAAAATGAAAACATCAAATATGTGAAAGCAGTGGTTAGACAGAAATTTATAACATTGAATGCATATATTAGAAAAGAAGAAAGATGTAAAATCAATAGTATAAGCTTCCACCTTAGGAAACTGGAAAAAGAAGAACAAATTAAATTCAAAGTAAGCAGGAGAAAATAAATAATAAGAATTAGAGCAACCTGACCAGGTGGTGGCACAGTGGATAGAGCGTTGGACTGGGATGCTGAGGACCCAGGTTCGAGACCCCGAGGTTGCCAGCTTGAGCGTGGGCTCATCTGGCGTGAGCAAAAAAGCTCACCAGCTTGGATCCAAGGTTGCTGGCTTCAGCAAGGGGTTATTTGGTCTGCTGAAGGCCTGCGGTCAAGGCCCATATGAGAAAGCAATCAATGAACAACTATGGTGTCACAACAAAAACTGATGACTGATGCTTCTCATCTCTCTCCATTCCTGTCTGTCTCTGTCTATCCCTCTCTCTGACTCTCTCTCTTTGTCCCTGTAAAAAAAAAGAATTAGAGCAGAAATCAATAAAATTTAAAACAGGAAAAAAAGAAAATCAATTAAACGAAAGCTGGTTCTTTGAAAATATCAATAAAATGGATAAGCCTCTAGCTAGGCTGACTAAGAAAAGAAGAGAAAAGGTACAAATTACTAATACCAGAAATGAAAGAGAGAGCATTAATACAGTTCCCATGAACATTAAAAGGATAATAAGGGAGCCTGACCTGTGGTGGCGCAGTGGATAAAGTGTCGACCTGGGAACACTGAGGTCGCCAGTTCAAAACCCTGCACTGGTCTGGTCAAGGCACATGTGGGAGTTGATGCTTCCAGCTCCTCCCCCCTTTCTCTCTTTCTCTCTCTCTCACTCTGTGTCTCCTCTCTAAAATAAATAAATAAAAAGAAATAAAAAAAAAAAGAAAAGAAAACTCTCTACTTTAAAAAAAAATAAAAAAGGATAATAAGGGAATACTATGAACAACTCTACACCCACAAATTTGATAACCTAGATGAAATAGACCAATTTCTTAAAAGATCCAAATTGCCAAAATGTCACAAGAAGAAATAGACAAACTGAATAGACCTATATCCATTAAAGAAATTGAGTCAATAATTAATAACCTTCCAAAAGAGAAAGGCTAAGATGAATTTACTGGTGAATTCTACCAATCATTTAAGGAAGAAATCATACCAATTTTCTACAATCTGTTTCAGAGGATGGAAACAGAAGGAATACTTCCTAAGTCATTTTAAGAGTCCAACATTACCCTAATATTGAAACCAGGCATAGACATTACACAAAAACTACAGACAAAAATCGCTCATGAATATTGATCCAAAATTTCTCAAAAGATTATTAGCAAGTCTAATTTAGCAATGTATAAAAAGAATTATGTACCATGGCCAAGTGGGATTTGTCCCAGTATGCAAGACTGGTTCAATATTAAAAAACCACTTAATATAATCTTCCACATTAAATCAGCTAAAAAAGAAAACTACACATCAAGAAATGTGATCTGTAACTGGCCATTTACATTTTCTTGTCAGTTCCTCACCCTGTCTTTCTTTTTCCCTTCCTCCTCCTTCCCTAATTTATAGTGGCAACCTTGTTTTAGGAATCTGCATTTGTAGATTCTAGGAAATGCCAAGCACATAATAAGTGCTCAATGAATGCTATTGGGTGAGTGATTCTAAGAGCTTTAAGAATTACCCAGAGGTTGGGGAAATTTGCTTTTTCTCTGGATTTTTGGGGAAAAAAGAAACAGAACTAAAGACTAAAATCTTGAACATAATCAAGACATGCTCTTTAGGCTTTATTTCCTTCTATCAACATGGATTCAGTAATCCTAACCCGGCTCCTTCATGGAGTATGTGAAGACCAAGATTGTTGCTGGGAAACTGCACATCTATTAGAATGGTTAAAATCAAAGCTCCGACAATACCAAGTCCTGGCAAGGATGCAGAGCAACTGGAACTCTCATCTATTGCTGGTGGGAGTGTAATATTTTACAGCCACTTTGGAAAATATAGTTTCTTACAAAGTTAAACATGTATTTAACCATAAGACATAGCAAGTCCACTCTTATTTTTGTTTTACTCTAGAGAAATCAAAACTTATGCTCACATAAAATTTGAGTATTTATAGTGACTTTATTCATAATCGTCAAAGACAGGAAACACAAAAATATTCCTCATCCGGTGAATGGGTAAACAAACTATGATACATCCACACAATAGAATACTACTGAATAATAAAAAGGAACTATTGCTACATGGGGCAGCATGCATGAACCTTCAATGCATTATGCTGAATGAAAGAAGCCAGACTCAAAAGCCTACATTTGGTGTGGTGCCATATATATGACATTTTGTTAAAGGCAACAGTATAGAGACATAAAGCAAACCAGTGACTGTCACGGCTTGGAAATGACGAGAGACAGGAGGGAAATGTTTGGGGTGATCTTGATTGTGGAAGTGGTTTTTTGATTGTAGGCATTTGCCAAAACTCATAGACATATATACCAAAAAAAAGGGGGGGGGGGAGGAAGGGAGAATGTTAATGTATATAAATTATACTTGAGTAAACTGAACTTTAAACAATGTGCTAGTTGCTGGGGAAATGATAGCAAGGTTATTACAGGGACAACTTCATTTTCATAGCAAGGGCCAATTCTCCCACGAGCAATTTGGAAGTTTGTTCAGAGCCAGAATGAAATAACTATTATTAATAATTTCTTTAATAATTTATTTAATTTAACATTTATTGTGCCTTCCGAATGCTGCGAGGAGAACAAGGCCCAGCTCCATTCACAAGGGGCTAACAACGTAGTGCAGGTGGGGTAAGAAAAAGACAATTACACATTGATCATTATCTTTGATAATAACGAAAGAATCAGTATATAATTAGATTCTTCGCCTCTTACACAACTAAAAGCACAAGTTAAGCATTAGAAATGTTATCCCCTCCCCTGTACTTATTAGCAGTAGAACAAAGATAATAAAAGCTAGCATTTGACTGCTTGTCATTGGAGAAGTACTATGCTAAGCACTCATTTGGCCTCACAAAAACTCTATGAGCTATGTTGAATGAACTCAGAAAGTCCAGAGGTTTTGCTATAAATAACTGATAAAAATTTATTCAAGGGTTTGCAAACTGGGACTGCAGAGAGGCAAAACCCCAAAAGTGTTCCAAAGAAGACAAAAAAGTTCTAGTAACAAAGGACATTCTTAAGATTTATCAGCCGTGCATTCCTGGTTCTGGGATTGCTCCCGGATGGTTATCAGTTAGATTTCAGGCAGTTAGGATCATGGGAGCCAGAAGCTCTGGTCAGTCCAGGGTGTCTGGATAATAGATGTCAAGGAGAGATGTCCACTGAGCCCTTGGAGAGGTAATCAGATGGCCTGGATACGTAAGTCCTTCAGGGGTTCATTAGAGCGCTACCTGAAAGGCAGATATATATCTGTTGATGCAGGACTGTAAAGTTAAAAAAAAAAAAGTTCCTGGGCTAGTTAGAACAAGAATGAAGTCTGTCCTTATGCCTCAACCTCCATGATGTTAATCATTTTAGCAGCTTGGTTAAAGTGACTTCATTTTATATACTCCCTATCTTCACTCTTTCCTCAGCTAGGAACGACCGTTATCAGCATCCTTTATAGACTGGGGCAACAAAGTCACAGAAAAGGTTTTTGTCTTTTTTTGCCTCTGGTCCCGCAGCTGGTTAAAGACAGCAAAGGGATTTAAACCCTGGCAGGATGGCTACCTCCTAATCATGGTAGTGTACTATAGAGGGGGAACAGTGACCTGGGTCACCTGTATGGAATTGGTTATTCGAACTCTGCTTCAGTTTCCCTAACATCAGAGGAGAGAGAGGTCAATCAAGTATGCAAAACTTTCTGGGACACTAGAATAAACCATTAGCCATTATTCCTTCTGTGTTTCTTTCCTGTGTTTACCATTCACCCACCCGCTCCCATTACTAAGGTCGTATCTAAGTATTGCAGAAAATGAGAGGGGGAAAAATATATATATATATATTTGGTTTTATATATATATATATATATATATATATATATATATATATATGACAAAGTAAAACCAAAAATAACCAAAAAAACCTTCATTCACCCATAGTCTCACCATCCAGAGGTAACCACTGCAAGTATTTTGGCACATTTGCTTCTAGTCTTTTTAAAAGTGTCTTTTATTTACATAGCTGAGGTCATGCCTACATGTAATTTTGGACTCTGCTTTTTTTCATTTAACATCAGAGCATAAACTCTTTGTAAATGTTATTTTAAATGGCTGCATAATAATCCATCATATGGATATTCTGTAATTTATTAACTGTTTCTTCACAATTTGATATTTAGTTTGTTTCCAGTATTTTCACTATTATAAATAACACCACTATGAACATTCTTGTCCATAAATCTTTGCAAGCATTGCAGATTATTTTTTTAGGATAGTTTCCCAGAAATGTAAGTAGTAGGGTAAATGTCATGAATATTTTAAAGATTATATAGAGATGAAATATTTTTTATAAACAATAAATACATTCTTTACAAATAAATGGGAAGGCTTCCAGGGGGGTCAAAGGTTGTGTATATGTTTGTTCCTGTGTATAAGTGTGAGGGGGGGTGGACGAGAGACAGAACAGAAACTTTCTCACTCTTTGGTCAGAGTTCAATAACCACTGGACTTTTTCTCTTGTGAGCTACTTTCCAACATCCAGGGGTATGTGCTGATTAAATATTGATTAGCTGAGCTCCAGCAAATGAAAACAAATTTCAAGTATGAAGTCTGTGTGTCTTTTGCAAGTATATTGTTCACAACAATTAGGGGATATTTCAAAATGAATCTTTTATTGCTTCATATTCATTTTGAAATATCCCCTGATTGCTATGAGCAGTATAGATGATCCATAGAATCAGGCCTTCCACTTTAGCATTTTTTTCCTGGTGCAACACTCTCACCACCACTATCTCAACAGTTTCTCACAGCTCCTGGGTGAGGTGCATTGGGGTAGCCATGACTATTCCCAGGTCATTGTTCAGTCACTCGAGCCCAATAAGAAGTGACTTATCCAGAGTCACAGAGCTGGTTGGAGAGAGCTGGGACTAGAAGTCTTCTAGTCTCACAGTTCTAGGGGCAAATTGCCTGTTATGGACGGAATTATGTCTCCTACGCCCAACCATATGTTGAAGCCTTAAGCCCCAATGTGACTATATTTGGAGATAGGGCCTATGGGACACCAAAGGTGTCACTATAAGATGACCCATGCAGTTAGTCAGCCATTTTAACAGAAACCTGGAATAGAGATACGATTATATCAGCAGAGAGAGACACTGCCATTTGGATCAAAGGGAACAGAGTCAGGATGAAAATAAAAAGGCTTTTGAGTATGCTTTATCCTTCAAGGAAAGGACAGGATGACTCTGACGATGATTCAGAGATCATCAGGGCTGCCATTCCCACTATATTCCTAAAGCACACAGGTCTAGGGGGCAAGGCTCCTATTTTCTTAGACTCAGAAGGTGGGTCCCCTTCCCAATTTCTGGGAGTCACACTGCCCCCAGGGTGGGTTGTTGCAAAGCTGAAGGGGCAGGGTCACTGCCTAGGGCCACAGCGGGATGACATTACTGCCCCAATGGACTTGGAAAACAGAGCATCCTGTCAGAGGACTATTCAACAGCTTTAACGTTTAGTGGAATGTGCTTTGCTAAGTTTTGGACTTGCTCCGAACCTGTCACCCTTTTCTTCCTGGTTTCTCTCTTTTGGAATGGGAATGTCTACCCTATCTTATATTTTGGAAGCACATAACTTGTTTGGTTTCAAAGAAAGGAATTTTGCCTCAGGATGAATCATGCCTAGATTCTCATCCATATCTGATTAGGTATTTAGATGAGATATTGGACTTGGAGTTGATGTTGAAGTAAGTTAAGACGTTAGGGGCTTTTGGGATGCGGTGATGTATTTCAAATGCAAGAAGGACATCCATTTGGGGGGACCAGAGGCTAGAATATTATGGAATGAGCTGTGTCCCCCCCAAAATTCATGTCGAAGCCCTAACCTCCAGTATGACTGCATTTGGAGGTAGAATCTTTAAAGAAGCAATTGACCTTGGGTAAAGTAGCCTCTAAGGTCTGTTTTTCTCATCTGTAAAACAGGAGACTATTAGTACCTGCCCTAAGAGATTATGAGGCTAATGAAAAGAGATGATGTATGCAGAGTTCCTGGCACATTTTAAAGGATAATAAAAAGTAGTTATTTTCTTAGATTAATTAATTAAATAAGTTAATGGACGTAAAGTGCTAAGGACAGTGTCCGACACTCAGTAAGTTGTGTGTCCGTCTCAGTTACTGTTATTTTCTTATTCCAGCAGATAGTAAGACCTCCGAAGCCTAAATCTAAAGCATCCCAAATTCCGGTTTTCCGCCAATTCAGCCACCGGCCCTCCCACCCTCGCGCGTTTCTCTAGGCCATTTTCTCTGCCTAGTGCTCCAATCCGCCTCCTCCCCAGCTCGGATGTCGTCTCCTCTGGGAATCCTCTCTTCTCCACCCTCCCCTCCCAGTCGGAGGGAATGGTCCTGGATTTGTGTCCTGCTAAGAAAACAACTCCATGTAGCACTTAGTTCTTTGTGCCTGGTGGTTCCGTTAACTCTTTCGAAGCCTGCCTCCAAGACTGGCGGCCTCTGGGGAATGGTGCTGGGTGGGTAGCCTTTTAGTGTCACCCAAGGCATCTTGTACAGTGCGGGACAGAGTTAGACCGGCCGCTGTGCAGAGGAAGGTCCAGTTTAACTCCTGAAAGCCCGAGCCCAGGGTTCCCCACAGGCCGCGCCCACCTTGAGAGTGGATCCTTGCCCCTCAGCCGCTCGGACTCTGCTTCCGCTGCTCCGGGTCACCTGAGCCAGCCGGACTCCCAAGGGGTCCCCGGGCTCCTCCCCTGGCGGTCCCTCCCACCCCCTCCCGGCGGGTGCGTCCCCTCCTCCACCCGGTGGCGGAGCCCTGCGGACTGAGGGCGGGGCGTCTCGGCCGATGGCTGGGAGCCGGGCTGGGAGGCGCTGGGTGATCAGTGGGTTCCAGACGCGTCGCTGCCTGGCCGGAGTGCTGGCATGGCCGCGTGCTTGTGAGCGCAGAGTGCGCGAGGGGCCGCTGCCACCATGCCCGGGGGCGTGGGCGCTGCCCGGCTCTGCCTGCTGGCGCTCGCCCTGCCGGGATGGACCAGAAGTAAGTGGCCGGGTAAGGGAGGGTTGGGGTGGGGATGGAGGCGGGTGGGCTGGGTGGTCCGGGGACCTGGGAGTTGCACCCTGCAGTCTCCCAGCCCGGGAGCCCCGGCTTTGTTGCCACGTTGTGCGCCCTCGGAGGAGGTGGAGGTCCTGAGCAAGCAGACAACAGCAGGTCCCCTCCCTGGCTTCCCTCCCCTCTCCCTCTTTTTCCTCCGTTTTTTTATTTTTCTCCTCCTGCTTTTGGCTTCTCTTTCCGCTGCTATCCTAGCCTCTCCTTTTTTCCCCAGTCTTTGTGTGTGTTCCTATAAATATATACTGATAAAATTGGAACCGTACCATATGCACAGTTTTGTGTCTTGCACTTTCTACTTCACATAAAGAGCATTTCCCACATCCTTACATTCTCCAAAACGTTGTTTTAATGACTGTAAATTCCATCAAGAAATCACAGTATAATCTTCCAAAAGTTAAAAACATGACTCTCCTACAAATATAGGATGAATGGGGGG
This sequence comes from Rhynchonycteris naso, assembly GCA_037038555.1. Lineage (NCBI taxonomy): Eukaryota > Metazoa > Chordata > Mammalia > Chiroptera > Emballonuridae > Rhynchonycteris > Rhynchonycteris naso. The sequence continues at coordinate 115,913,541 of CM073003.1, read as the reverse complement.
TCAAGATTTGTTCCGTTCATTAACGAGGCAGTGAATGGAACGGTAAAGCTGGTTCAGAGCATTAGAGGAACAGGCGTGGTACCGGCATTGGAGGAGGACAGTTGAAATCTTGTGCTCAGACAGATGCAAAAGTGGTCAGTACCCCACTGGGCCAAGCAACCAGAATTCTTGTTATCTTTCTGCTCTGTTGAAGTCATTTGCATCTCTACCTGACAGAAATCTACAGTTAACACATAACGGAGTATATAGTCTTCTAGTTAATAGTAAATGGAAGAAGTCAGACAAAGATACATGCCCCTAGATAATAAAGTGACACACTGAAGGACTGTTAAACAATGCTATAATGTGACATGGAAAGGACATCCTGCTTTCTCTTTGCCTTATTTCTAAGTTTTGAACAGTTTTTTTTTTTTAAAGATGTACTGTGGTCCTCCATTATTGAGCCTTTAGATTGCTTTCAGTATTTCTTGTATCATGAAGATCACTTCATTATTTAAATATTTCATTAAATATCAAGTGATCTCCCTCTCTTTTTTGCAAGGAATCTAGACTTAATCAGAGTCACTAGAGCAGGTATGATGAAACTAATGCAAGTCTAATGAGATTATTTTTAGAATATATTTGGATTGAGAATACATTATATCAGTAATCTGAAACGAAAGTTAATCACTTGTAATCCTGCCATTCTAACAAAATTACTCTCTTCTCACTATATTCTATATGATTGATATGGTTGGTTCAGACAGAATAGATTTTGGCGTCCTTGTCCTCATCCTCTGGAGTCCTATGGATTTGGCCTCTTTTGGAGACTAATTTGCCTAGCTTGGGAATTGCCCACTTTATTAAGCTTGTCTGCAACCAGTCTTTGTGGTTGCCACTGCCTAGAGCAAGTTTAAATATGCATTTCTTAAAAAAAATAGGAATCCTGAACCCTGGCTGGAGAGCTCAGTTGGTTGGAGCATCATCCTGAAATACAGAGATTGCTGATTCAATTATGGGTCAGGACACATACAGGGACAGATCGATGTTCCTGTCTCTCTCTCCCTTTCTTTTTCTCTCTTGCTAAAGTCAATGGATAAAAATAAATAAATAAATAAATAAAAGGAATCCTGCAACTTATCTCTCAGGGTTGCCATGGAAATAAAGGAGAACTGGGTGGTGAGACTGATATGGAAAGTAGGGAGTGATATCCAAATGCAGACTTCCCATTAGAAAGCTCAGCTTCCTGCCATGATGCTGTCTTTGTGTAGAGAGAAGCAATTTGACAGTGACTCTCCCCAGTAATGCTGTGAGATGGGCAGGCAGGTATCATGGTTTCCATCTTACAGATGAGAAAACTGAAGCTCAGTTGAAATAATGCTCATGGGTTTGACCTCCAGAATATGCCCAGAATCCAACCACTTCATTCCTCTCCACTGATGTCATTTTAGTCTGAGGCACGGTCATCTCTCACTAGGGCTCCAGCAAGTCTCTAACCTTGCCTTCTGCTTCGACTCTCACTCCCGCCATCCCCTCCCCTACCACACCCCCATCACCACCCAGCAGGCCAGACAATCTTTTAAAAAATGAATACAGATCATATTCCTCTGTGTTTAAACTCTCCATTGCCTTCCAAGTCTATTTTTAATGAAATCCAAACACTTTCCATGGCCTCTGTGCTATCAGATTCGTGACTGCCTTGCCGACCACGTTTCCTGCCAACGTCCCCCCTCGTTTACTCGACTCTAGCTACCTTTGCCTTCCGCTGCTTCCTTAAACAGAGTCTTCTTCTGTTCACACAGCACCATTGCGCCTGCTGGTTCTTCTACTTGGGGTGCTTTTCCAGCTCTTGGTTGCTTGGCTACCTTTTCCTGGTCCTTCAGGTCTCAATTAAATGCCATCTTGCCTAAAACAGGGATCCCCCCTTCTTTAGTGTCTCTTTATTCCATGACCCTGTGGTACCATTTGAGAATATCTGTGTGTTGCCCATTTCCCACCTCTAGAAGATAAATTTTGTGAGGAGTACAGAGACTTAGCTACCCTTGTCTAGCACTGTATTGCCAACACCTAGCAGAGTGCCTGACCCATGGTGAGTGGCAAGGGACTGGAATCCAGCAGGTCTTCTAATGACCCAATATGGGGTTCTTCCCAGTTGGCCATGAGTGCCTGGCTCAGCTAGGGTGCAGAGGTCTGGGATTCCAATGGTTGTGCATCTGTATTGGCAGGAGGAAGTGTGGAAGGCAGCGCCCAGCTACAGCATGAACTAATAATACCTCAGTGGAAGATTGCAGAAGGCTGTATGAGAGAAAAGGTAAGCCCAAAAGCTCTCATTTTCAGAGGCAAGAGCTGACCACTTCAGTCTGTGAGGCTTGGGCCACCTACGTGAATTTCCCGGAGGCCCGGTCACCACCGTCAGTTCTGTTTCGGACCCACTCTACCCTGTCTGTTGGTCACTTTCAGGATCCCAGTTGGGACTTTCCTTCATCGTGTGACAAGCTTCTAGAAGACTTTCAAATGCTATTAGTTCAGAAAATGAAAATCCACATTAATGCTGACACAAACTAACGTGTCACAAAAAGCACCAGTTCTCAATGAGAATTGATGAAATATTGTCATTGTTATTATTGCTCTGCATAATACATGGCTTATTTTATTGATGAGATAGTGTACACAGAGAGAAGATAGGGTCAAAAGTGCACCATGACTTTACGGACACACTGTATCTTAAGATCCAGTAGGCATCTTGGGCCACGACACCAGAAAAATGCACAGGCTTTATCAAGGGGCTTGGGAATAAGACATAAAGCACTGCCCTGTTCTTACAAAGAGGGTCTGTGCAGCTAGGATATCCTGATTTCATAAAAAAGTAAGAGACGCTGAAAATAGCTTCAGGACAGGGGAGAACTGGGAAGGAAGATATGATTGTTGACCTTCTACTTTCTGAACTTCAGTTTCCTCATTTACAAAATAGGGCTTAGAGGAAATAAGAAGGAAGAAGGCTGGGAAGAGAGGATAGTGAATAAGATCCCTTTGGGTTCAAAGGGTCAGTGATTTGTTGGGCCACATATAAGAGCAAGATTATAGTAGGAAAGAGAGGAGAGAGCTGGAACAGATAGGATTGCAGACTTTTCTAGAAAGGCAAATAGAGAGGGTAAAGGTCTGGAATCCTTAAAGTTATGGTTAGAGTAATGCAGACATGTCCCCAAATGCTCCAATTCAGATTTACTAAAAGAACTTACAGCCAAAATTTTAGGGCAAATGAAGACAAGTAACATTTTACCCTAAAGACAATAAATACATGGAATTCATTTCATCAAAAAATAAAAGACGCTGAAAATAGCTTCAGGAAAAGTCTAGACAAATTAATGGATGACCATCCTTGAGCAGGTTATTTTTAAAAATTAAGATCTCAGATAGTCCAACCAATCCATTATTGCCGAAGAACGTCTGATACTCTTTGTAGAGGCCTTTTTGTTCTTTCCAGATGTGGGATGCCAGGCATCCTGAGGAAGGGCTTGAGAAACAAAGTGGAGTCCCAGATCCTGTCTTTGTTCCCAGCCATTGTCTGCCCAGAAACTGGGCCATTGCATTTTGTTTGAATAGTCAGCACAGTGCCTGGCACCGTAAGTATTTGTTGAATGAACAAATGAAGGAATGTCAGAGAGAGAGAGAGAAGATGGATTTCACTCAGGCTTCTTATTTTTATTTACATAATTTATCAAGCATCAATTGAACACTTACTGTGTAGTAATTATCGTACTAGATCCTAACAGTGATGCAACACATAGGACAAATTTCTAATACCTTGTGGAGCTGAAGATCTCTTTAATCCAGCCATAAAGTGAAAGGAATTTTAACCCTTCTCTGGGATAAATATAATAGCAGGTCATCTCCCGAAGGGAGGTGAAGTCGCCTGTTCCTAGCACAGAGTGGAGTTGCAAGAGAAGGGCTGAGTAAAGCTAGACAGGGAAGCAGCACAGATCCTTGAAATGCTGTTTCATTGTTTTGCTTGAAATGTCCCCTGGAAACAATGAACATCATATTTTAAAAATATCAGTCTCTGAGCATCTTCCAGACCAGAGACAAGTATATTTGGATAAAACCACTTAAAAATAAATATTTGTTCTCATGTTGCAGCTTGGGTATCTTTGGGGAAGAGGTGACAGTGCTTTGATTTGTGTCAGCTTTCCTTTTTGGGGTGGGCTGTCACATGGCTACCTACCTCTTGGATAAGAGAATTGCTACAGCCCTGTTACCATGTGCTTTTTCTCAAATGACCACTTGGGACTGTGTCCCTGAAGCCCAGTGTGATTGCTTAGGGTCCTTGACCCAGAACTCCCCAGATTAAAGTGGCAAAGGACCAGCAACCAGGGCAGGTGTTGGCAGAGCTGGCGCAGGGCATCAGAAACAGAGAAGTGAATCCTCTAGTGAAAGTTATTGGGCAAACATCCACCCAGCTTCCTCTCCCCATGGTTTTGAAATGTTCTTAAGAAGTGTCAATAGGACAAATGAACAAAAAAGAAGAGAAAAAGAAAACAATGAAGGACAGGTTTGCTCAAGCATCCTGGATCAGAGTTCAGATCTCATCAGAACCCTGAAAGTGCTAAGGGTTACCTAGGACTCTGATGGGAGGTGAGATTTTAGGCAAATAAGAAGAGGAAATGGGCTTGGAAGAGACAGGCTCCCCCCACCAGAGGCGGGTGACAAAGCAGGTGACCTACTCCCTCAAACACAGGGAAACTGGAAACTAAATTTTCAGACCCACCTTAAAAGGGGCAGAAATTTTTGTGGATTGGAAGAGACTTCAGAGAGTATATCAATTCCTTGGTATCAAGTTAGAGAGCACATACTTATTTAGATTTTATTTATTGATTTTTAGAGAGAGGAGGGTAAAAGAATGGAGGAGAGGGAGAGAGAGAAAGAGGGTGGAGAAATAGGACTTGTCAGCTCATAGTAGTTGCCTCTTGTACGTGCCTTGACCAGGCAAGCCCAGGGTTTGGAACCAGCAAGTGAGCCCAGTGTTCCGGTCCACGCTTTACCCATTGCGCCACCACAGGTCAGGCTAAAGAGCACATATTCAAAATACCCAAAGAAGCCACTCTGTTTTAAACAGTTTAAATATGTAAATACCCTGTTTTAAATAAATAATTTCTTTCTCCAAAAACAGTTTAACTGCCCTAAGTTGATTTGTTGAAGGCTGAAAGTTTATTTTGACTTCAATTTTTAATTTCTTAGAAATTTTCCGTGACAATGAGGTAAATAGAGGAAATAAAGCCCATTTTTTAAAGCAATTATAAAAACATGGAAAGTTGCACAGAAGAAGATAAAAATAACTAATAATCCCACTCCTTGGAGGTAACTATGGTAACTTACTAGTTTGGGTTTTTTCTTTCTAGTTTTTCCTTTTACAAAAGTATAGTTAAGTAAAACATACAGTGTTTTATTTTAAGTCTTTGTGCTTAATAACGTATACCTTCTTGGTAATTTAGAAATTACTTAAAGTCATTGTTTTTAATGAGTGCCTAATGTTTTGTCATATGGCTGGACCTCCTATTTTGGACACTGAAGTTATATTTCATTATTCAGGATTATAAGTAATGAATATCCTTCTGTATAATAAACTTTCGTCCACTCTTCCTTTTGTTCCTTTCAGACATAGACTTGTATTACTGTTTTAAAGGGTCTAAACACTAAAAAACTCTTCCTCTATACTGTCAAATTATTTTCCAGTGAGTGGTGGCAACAGTTTAAATTCTCACTGCTAGGGTATGAGAGTGCCCATTTGACAGCATGCTCCATTGCACTGTGATTCATGATTTAAAAAAATCTTTGTCACTTCGATTTTTTAAAAAGGTATGGTTAAAAAAATTGGAGGGAGGAATTAATAGCAATGTTGAATATATTTTTCTTGCTCGTTGGTCATTTGTATATTATCTTAAATGATTTATGCTGAGTTTATAGCAACTCTGGGCCTCGGCAAATTTTCTTTGTATGTAAAATTATATCTTCCTTTGGATTTATAAAACCTTTGTTTGAAGTGCTCCTAGTTGTCTCCTCTGAGGTGATTGAGGGCATCCAAACTGAGAGCCCAAACAAAATAATGTAAGAGAACCCACTGTGAAGAGGCCTTTCCTGGTATTTTAGATACCATGTATACAGGGTTTCTCATATGCCGGATTAAGTCTTTATATGCATTACGTCACTTGATCCTTATGAGAGCCCCATAAGTTTGACAATTATTGTCTGTGTTTTACAAATGAGGAAATGGAGCTGTAGGAATGAATGTTCAGCAACATGCCCGTGTGCCATCACCACAGAGTCAGAGAGCAGCACTTGAATCCAGATCTGACTGCATAAAACCTGCTATTGAAGGTCATGTTTTCCAGCATTGGCTTTGACCTGGCCTGCATGGGAGCACTTACACTGCATTTCAGCATGGAGTTTCTTTCCTTTGTCTTTTAGGGGGAGGGAGATGGAGGAGGGGAATTGGTTCTTCTAGGATTGAAGCTATTTTGTGTTTGGGCTGGAAATGCAACTGACTCTTTCTCATTCACTTCCTGTGGATCACTGTCAGAGCACCGTGCCAGATCCTGTGTCTGTTCCTGAGAGCCACCACCTTGTTCTTGGGAACTGACATTCTCTTTTGTTGTTGCTTTTAGCATCCACTCAAAGCTGAGCTCAGGGTAATGGCCGAGGGGCGAGAGCTGATCCTGGACCTGGAGAAGAATGAGTAAGTGGACTCCTCCTTTGTCTAAAATGAAACAATTCACTTCCATGTCAACGCCGGGCGCAAGTGCTGCTGTTTTGGAAGGAAGCAGTGAGGGAAGTGACCCAAGTTCTCAGTTATTGGTTTCTTTCTGGGGAGCCTCTTGCAAAGACAGCGTTTCCACAATCTCTTGACTTGGCTGTGAAATTACTGGACTGTTTAACAAGCTGTATTTTTGGGGTTTCTTAGAGTTCACTGTGTGTGCATGTGCGTGTGTGTGTGCGCGCGCGCGTGTGTGTGTATGCGTGTGGGTGTGTATGCGCGTGTGTGTATGCGTGTAAGTGTGTGATGAGGGAGGCATGGACTGGAGAGCTGCAGCAGCTGTCTCACTGGCTGCAGCACAGGGCATGGCAGGAAGCGAAGGAGTTAGAGGAAAACAGCAGAGAGGAGAGAGGCAAGGCGGAGTGTTCTGGGATTTGCATCTCCCGCCCTGGCTGCACCATCTGTTCTGGGTCGGCCAAATCTGAGAGTCTGCCAATAAGGGCACGGTCAGCAGTCTCCTGGCTTCATCAGGCTGGTTCTTCCATCTTTTTAACCTCATTCATCTTGGGTGGCCGCCTGAGTCAGAAAGATTTCCACATTGATTTACCATCAAGCATGGTTGTATGTTGATTCATGCTATCGGGCAGGTGAATAGATAATGCATAGCTGTGTCTGTTGCCTGTTCTTGGGCCGTTCCCAATCTGCTCAGCCACTGGAGAGCTCTCTTTCCTTGGCCAGGAGACCCTGCCGGCCTCTGGTATTTCCCCACTAACAGTCCTACTTTGATTCTGCTGCCCAGACCTTGCAGATAAGGCCGCATGGCTCAGAAAACTGCCCGTGTCCTCTTGGCAGCCTCCCGGGAGGCAGATGAGTAATCCCACACATAACTGCCAAGAAAGGGATGGATGGGACCTTCCTGTGTCCAGAGGACGGGAAGGGTTGCTAAGCTTGGGTGGAGAGCAGGAACATAAATTATTCCAGATTTGGGCTTTTGGGCCCTTGTAAAGGAAGGTGAGTGGAGTGTGAGGTAGGGTGGAAGTGTGACCTCAGCACGTGTAGTCACAGGGTTTCAGCCATGTCTTCCCTCTCTGCCTCTGGAAAGATGGGCATCTCAACCGTTTTTGCTGCTTTTCTTTTGAGAGGCAAACCAGCCCAAGAATGTGTTTTCTTTGTCCCATTTTCTTGGAGCAGACCTGGCTGGCTTTGTCCCTAGAGAGTGCACGCTCTGCTTGTCCGAGATGTCTCCTGGCCTAGTCTTCCTTCTGTCCTGCAAGAATAGGCCATTAGTGGGTCTGTTCTTGGCAGTCCCTCTCAGGGATCAGCTTCAGTGTCTCATGGCTCCAGTCCTCTAGCTCTAGACTAAGTGTTCCCTGTTGCTACTCAGTCTGATCTGCCCTATTCTGCCCATAAGTGGGGTATTTGACCCTTACCCGGCTTTCTCTGGGCAGTCCAAGTAGTGGGGTTGCTGTCCAGGACAAATCCTCAGGAATTGGACTGGCCAAGTAGGGATCCCAGCACCCATTCCTCCCTCCTATTTGGGGATCTTTGCGAGAGATCATAAGCAGTTATGGCAGGAAGACACTTGATCAAGCACTGAGTGCAATGCTCTTATGTGTGGGTGCAGGAAGTTCACCTCAGAGAGGGGTAGGCACCTAAGTGCACATAGCAGGTAATAGAGCGGTAAGACTAGGGTCACTTATGTTCTTGGCTTGTTTCTGGAGTCACGGAGAGCCCATGGATGTGGTTGTACTGTGTGCTGCTCCGAGTGGCTCCCTGGCTTCCTAGCGAGTGGTGGGGGGCTGGATGTGGTTCCTGGCCTCCTGGAGTTGGCAGGAGGCAGGAGACTTGACAAAAATGGAAACAGCCTCGTCAAGCACTATGACCTCATCAGGTACCCTGGGGGACAGCTTCCTGCTATTTTCATCTAAATGGGGCTTTTTGTTTTTGAACATGTGTTAGCAAGCGGAACTCCAACTGCACACGACTTCCTAGTTTGTTTATTTCCCAAAGCCATCTCATTCATGGTGCGTGTGAGGCCAGGTGCAGAACGGCTTGGGGGGAGGGATGATGCCTTTCTGATTTTTTATATCTCTCTGTTAAAGTTTTTATTAATCTAATAATGTTTGAGGGGAAACTGAGCCCTGTGCTAAGTGATTCCTCAGCCTCTGTTTTTTAAGTTTTTTGATCGATTCTTTTTTTATTTTCCATCGCCCGTGCATATGTAGCATTCCGGGCACCGGTGTCAGTGCTGGGAATATGGCTGGAATGAAACAGTTCTGCCCTTTGGAGCGTATTAAATTCTACTGGTGGGAACAGTAAGCAGATACACAAGTGAACGTGTGCTATGTCTGGTGACAAGTGCTGTGGAGACAAAGGAGCGTAAGGGCTTGGAAGAGCAGGGATGAGGAGGAAAGTGCTGTTTTGGAATGGTGGTCAGAGAAGGCCTTGGTGGTGAGTTGATATTTGAGTCAAGACCTGAAGGAGGTGAGAAAACGAGCCATGTGGATGGCTAGGAGATGGCGTTTCCAAGGAGAAGGAACAGCTAAGTTCAAAGGCCATAATTAATTTTGAAGGTTTCCACTTTCCTTCCCAAACCCCATACATTGGATTCTCAGCCCCCCCCGGGAGCTGTGGGCAAGAGCTTCTGGAACTTTGAGGGGAGAGAGAGGACATGTCTAATTTCTTTTTCATTATCCTGAAGTGTCTGGCCTTCTCCCATCAAATCAAAGCCCACGTGCTAATGCATGGCCCAAAATAGCAGTGAGCAGACCTTTAATGGAATTCACATGTGGAGAGATTGCCAAGAATGGTGAGGATGGAGGAGCATGGGGGTTGGGCCAGGAGAGAGGGGCCTTCAGCTCAGGCAGCATGACAGCCAGCAGCCCTTTTCTGCTGTGAAGCGACTCAGAATAAATGGATGCAGTTTCTATGGGAGACACACATCCTTTCTCTACTGAGTGCACAGGCATGGTAGGGAGTATCTGTCTGCATACGGCTTTCTTGTCAGATGGTGCTAGGTTCAGATTCCGCTCTCCCCCTTACTAGCTGGATGTCCTCTTTAAGCCTCAGTTTCCCTCTCTGGGGTATAATGATAGTCGCACACTGTAGAGCCATGGGAGGAGGAAATGATATGGTGCATGTACAGGACCCAGCATAGTGCCTGCCTTCTGTTCTATACTCAATAAATGGCAGCTACTGTTGTTTCTCATTTGCTGAATTGACATGGAACCTTCCTGAGCTGCAAGCATCTGGGAAGCTGCACACTTCCAGGGAGATGTAGACCTTGTCTCTTTTCCCTGCTCTTTTCTCCCCCTTTTCCCAAGACGAGGGCACGCTGAACTGTTGAACCGGCTTGCAGGATGCTCACTGGGGACTGCCTTATAGAGGGTAGGATCACTACATTACAAGGGCACCTTCAGACGCAAATGAAAAGCTCAGCTAGTGGGCACTGTGCCCAGAGGGCCTTTGGCCATCTGCTTCTCTCTGCTAGTCTTTTAAGCACATTCTGGAACTCTCGTCTCTTCACTATACTGCCCTTCCTTGAGTCTGAATGATGATAAGGTTTGGGTGTTGGCTCGGAAAAGGGACAGATGTCCTCTGGCCTCACCCCATTCATTGTTCTTTAGCCCTGGCTAAGGGACCGATCCTGTGTGCACATGTCTAGCTAATAAAAATGAATATATTTTCTTTTGTGTGGGTCTCTACCTCCACATCTCCCAAGGAACAGTAGTTGTCAAAGCAGAATTGGGTCAGTTAGAGATTTGCTGATTATAGTACTCACCATTGTTTCCGACTTGAATCTCTCCTCATTCCTCTGACTTTTTATCTGTCCCTCAGAGACACCAACGGGAAGGAGGCTGCTGATGTTGGCTTGGAAATTGAGCTACAACCTGAAAAATTAAGTCATTTGCCCTAATGGAGCCATGTAGCTCCCTAGCTTTCTCTTTTTTTCTCCCCTCAACCTTGTGTGAGTTGTACATAGTACTGGAGGACCCGAGAAGGGGAGGGCTAGCAGGCAAGAAAGGAGCTTCTCAGCACTGGACAAGATGGGTTGGTTATCAGCTCTTACTACTTACTATACTTCTCTTCCAAGGAGGCCTGGTAGAAATATGTAGCTGATGCTCAGCAAACCCCTGCATTCCGCCCAGGCCTTGGAGTGCGCCCCCCGCCCCCGCCCCTTTCCCAGCTTGCTGTTGCGTCAGGAGTACAGGAGTTAAACATCTTATCTAGGACTAGGAGAAAAGACAGCTCTCTTTGTCCCTCTCTTCTCAGGAGCTTCATTTTGTTGTTGGCAAAGTCAACGTCCTGGATCTAAGAGAAACTTAAGAAAACCTTAAGACGAAAGCCCAATGCTTTTGGGAAACGCACGCTTCGCTGAGTTGCATTTAAATGAGTCGCACACATATGGATTACATTTCACTTAAAATACACATGGCTTAAGAAATTAGAGGATATCATTCTTGAACCAAGCACTTGGCAGATCTCAAGTATTCAAAATGTTTTTCCAAAGTCGGCGCGCAGCTGGGCTCCCCGTTCCCTGCCGCTGAGGTTGTCTAACCCAAGGAGACCGGGGCCGGGAAATGGTTGGATGGATGGGTGGGGACTGGAATTTAATGAGAGCTGCCTATGAGTGTTGAAAATTTTTTTCAAACTTTTTTTTTTTTTTAATATGAGCAACTTCTGCTTTGGAGGTGGTGGATGCATAAATGATTTTAAATTCCTAGTGCTGTGCTCGGTTGGCACCTTGCCCCTGGGAGACCTTGGGTTCCCGTTGGAGATGCCGTTTCCAATGGCACCTTGATAGAGATTGATTTCACTTCCAGTCCTCATGATGTCTGGAACCCCTGGAGTCGCAGATCAAATAGATTGCCAGCCGATCCCGATGTGATTTTTGCGCAAGCCAAATTCTCAGGCCTACCCCAGCATAGGTGAAATGCCATCATCTATAGAGCAAAACCGGCTTGGGCTCCGGTGCCAGAGAGAACCATGGTGGATTTTGGGCACTGGCACTTCCTGGTCAAGTGTCTTTCAGCAAGTCACTTGCCTTCTGAATGCTGGTTCTTCCCCGGTGCTCATGATAATACTCCTTAGTGAGAATATGGAGAGTCAGTCACTGTGTGAGGCTCCAGGTACTATCTCATTTAATCCTCATGGGTGCCTTTTGAAAGAGATATGACTGTTACTCACGTTTTATAAATGAGGGAGTTAAGTGTGAGGAATACAAGCACTTTACCCAATGTAAGGCAGAGCTAAGAGTCAAACTCAGGTCTACCCGTCTCTTACTATATTCTAATACCTGCGTGGAGAATAGACATTAACATCTTTGTTGCAGGGTGGGGTAGGCTGAAAAGTGCCCCCTCCCACTGCCCCAAGATTCCCACACTCTAATCTCTGGAATGTGAAGCTTTATTGCCTTATATGGCAAAAGAGAGTCTTTGTGTCAGGAGATTAAGGATCTGGAGGAGGAGCGACTATCCTAGGTTGTCCGGGAGGCTTGTGCATGCACTGGCAAGTTTATTTGTGAGAGGGAAACAGATGGAGATGCTCAGAGATAGAAGGGAAGAAGGCAGAGATTGCAGTGATACAGCCACAAGCCAAGGAGTGCAGGGAGTCACGGGAAGCTGGAAGAGGCAAGAAATTGAATTACCCACAGGGCAATTTGGACTCAGTAATAAGATTTCATTCTTCCAGGTCTCCAGATCTGAGAAAGAAGGACTTTCTGTTGTTACGTCATGTGTGGTAATTTGTTACACAGCAGCCACAGGAAACAAATACACGTGTGTGTGATATAGAGATAATGTATTATGATGTGCTTAGTACAATGCTTGGCACATCATAGGCAGGTTTTCAAGACGTGCTAACATTCATTAACGTGAAGTTAAGACTGTATGTTTCCCCAAAGTGTCTTGATGATGCAAAGCATTGCATGTGGCCCCTGTGACTGTCTTCAAATATGGAAGTGACAGTGAGAGAAAAACATACTGACAAATCGCATGTGTGGTTATCGTTTGTGAGCATTTCCCAAGTTCTGGATCATGTGCTTGGATGCTCGGTCTGCCTTTGGATTCTGGCAGAGGAATGAGAGTCAGATATGAATAATGATGTCCACAATTACGTCAATAGCTACAGTGTGGGAGGTGCCCCTATATAGCAAGCTCTGTTCTGCAATCTCTACGTGGTTCCTCTAAATGAGTGGTTACAACAACTCTGCGAAGTGTAGGGGCCTAGATTAGCCATATTTGGCAATTGGGGACCCTGAGACATGGAGCCTCAGTTGAAGAGGGCAAAGCCAGGTTCTTGGTCATGGCCTTATATTGCCTCTTGGATGTCTTGTCCTTGCTCAGTATGGTCTTCTTCTCTTACCACTTTTATCTCTTCTCCATTATTCTGCCCTCCCTCTCTTCTTTCCTTATTCCTTCCCTAGGTCCTGGTTAGAATTTGGATTGCAGTGGCCTGTAGTGTTGCAAGCCAGGTGGGTTCTCTCCAGAGCCTGGCTCCCAGTGCCCACTGGTAACACGCGTTGGCAAGTCGCTTCACCTGTGCACGTCTCAGTTTTCCTTATCCTCATGATGGGGCCAGTCATTGTGGCCACTTTGTTGGATGAGGGGTGACTTTAATAACGTAATGTCGTTAAAGGACTTACATTATGCCTGGTGCACTGTGAGAGCCTAGTAAATAGTCACTATTATTTGTGTATTGTGGGGTTGGAAAACCATTGAAGAATGAAGTCAGAGGGAATTCCCCTGAGTTGGTTTCCAAATGTTATTAAGAAGACTTGACCTTAAAACCCAATGCCCCCGGCAGGAAGCTCACTTCTGTTCTCCAGCCAATGCCCAGTTTGACCTCACTGTATCTCAGGAATCAGCATCGCAGGGTTGTCCGGTCGGCCAAACTGTATCTGTTTTCTGTGCCTACAGAATCATTGCCTGGTCCCTCCCTTGGCAAGTCCTGAACTGTCTGATAAGGAGGTCAGGATTTGTTCACAGGTTCCGGCTCTCTCTCCTTCCAGGCACTCACGGCCAGGGCTGCCTGTGTAGCCAGGAAGGATGTCCATGGTTTCTTTTGTCTTACGCTTATTTCTCCTGGCGGGCCGTCAGCAGCATGGGGCAAACTGAATGGAAGGAAACTGTCAGCTGCCCTGTTGGCCTTACAGGGACCCGTGTCAGAGCACAGGGAAGCTGTGCACTTGGAGGAGGTTAGGAGTTGAGTCTTGAGCTTGAGGATTTCTTTACCATCTGGCTGTTAACCTTGAGGTAATGGTAGCAGGCGTCCAGTGAGCATTTATCATGAACATACTATTTTACATAGATTTTTTTTAACCCTACAATATTTTACCCAAGTAGGGTCATACGGTGTCTTCAATTTCTATACTTTTTTTTTTTCTCACTTGGAAATGTAGCAGGGGCAATCCTAAATCATTAAGAAAACAAATTTACACATGAACTGTTTGGAATGTTTGAAAACTTTGATAATAAAATTCTAGGAAAAAATATACAAAGAATAGAGTTTTAAAATAAATTAACCATACTTTATATACTATTCTGTAATTTGCTTTTTCATTATTTGTCTTCAAAGTCTTTTTATGTTGCATATTTTATATAAGCCTATTTTATTTTTTAATGGCAACATAGGATTCTATCAAATGGACGACCAAAATTTATTATTTTCCCTTTAGTGGACAGTTAAGCTTTCAATTTCTTGGTATTACAAATAATGCTGCAGAAATAAGCTTATACATAATTTTTAAGCACATTTGCAAGTATTTCTGTGAAATTGATACCTAGAAGTAAACTTGTAAGGTCAAATAGCATATACAGGGATGTTTAAAATGTTTTCTATTTTGACAAATTGTATCTTCACTCCACAGTCCCTACCCAAAAAGGCTGTACTGTTTTACATATAGCAGAGAATAAGAGTATATTTTGGATACCTTTCCATGTAAATTTATTGGACCATTGTTAATGGATGTATGATGTTACATTGTATGTGCAGATTAAAAATTTTTTTATAATGACAAATTATCAAATGCTCATGGAAGTAGAGCAATATAATAAATTCCCTTATAGCCATCATCCAGATTAAGTAATAATCAAGATGCTTTGATTAATTTAATCACCCGACATGGACGGGGGCATTCAAGCTGTTCCATTTTTTTTCTTCATTTTTATAAACAGTGCTGGAGCGAACTCCTTGTGTTCTTTGAAAGGTACTTCCAGGCGATCTCCTTCTAGATGTGAGTCACTGGGTCAAAGGGAATTTACGTGGACCACAAAGAAAGATAAAGGCATAGTGCCTTTGGCTTGTCTCTAAGTTGTAGCTGGTTATCCTTGTTTGGATAAATTGTTTTTGCATGCTCTTATCAATGATTGATTGTGGAATTTGGGTAGAATCTTTAACTCCAAGCTCTCTTGTCTTTTTACAAAAATAGCTTTATTGAATTGTAACTAAGATTATATAGTTCACCCATTTAAAGTATACAATTTAATATTTTTTTAGTATGTTTACAGAGTTTTGCAACCCCACCATATTTTGATTCTTGAACATTTTCATTACTCCAAAAAAGAGGCCATCGGCAGTGTTATGGGTTGACTGTTCCTCCTCCCCCCACAAGTTCATATGTTGAAGTCCTCACCACTGATACCTCAGAGTGACCGTATTTGGAAGTAGAGTCATTGTAGGTATAATTAGTTAAGATGAGGTCATACCGGAGAAACGTGGCCCCTAATTCAATATGACGGGTGTTCTTATAAAAAGGGGAATTTCGACATAGACTTGTACAAAGGGAGAACGCAGTGTGAAGATTAGAGTTTTGTTGTCAAAAACCAAAGAACTACCAAAACTAGGAGAAGGGCCCAGAACAGATCCTTCCCTAATACCTTCAGGGACAGCATGGCCCTGCCAACACCTTGACCTTAGACTTCTAGCCTCCAGAAATGTGAGACAATAAATTTGTTTTTTAAACCACTCAGTTTATGGGACTTCGTTAAGGCGGCCGCAGCAACCTAATATAAGTAGTCACTCCCCACTTCCCCTCCCCATTCTGTTCTCGCCAGCCACTAACCCTGCTTTCTGGCTCTAGATTTGCCTATTCCTATAAAAGGAATCATAATTTGTGGCCTTTCGTGACAGGCTTCTTTCACTTAATGTTTGTGAGTTTTCTCCATGTTGAATAACAGGTACCTATACTTTAGTCCTTTAGTTGTTGTTGTTCCATTGAATGGACTTACCACATTTTGTTCGTCCATCCATCCATCCATCTATCCATCCATCCATCTATCTATCCATCCATCCATCCATCCATCCATCAATGGATCTCCTGCCTTGTCATCCATAGCTAACTTGCCTCCATTCTGTAAGGTTGATTTCAACAAGTATTGATTGAGCACCAATGTGTCAAGCACTGCTATGCTAGGTGCTGTGGGGACTGGGAGCCGACACACACACACACACACACACACACACACACACACACCACTCACACTGTCCTTGCCACTGGCAGTTTACTCTCTGTGAGAGAGCAAACATAAACAGCAAAATCCAAGGCAGATTAGTTCTCCGTAATGGAGTTGGTGCGGTACTGAGGAGGAGGCAGCAGGGAAGAGAGAATTTTTGACAGGAATAGAGAAGGCTTCCCTAAGGAGAGTTGCCTGGAGCTCTGCCCTGCAGGGGCAAGGAGGGGAGTCTTTGGATGAGGGAGGGAGGGAAGAGAGGAGAGTGGAAGGATGAGAAGGAATTCAGACTGAGAAATTAATGCATAAATATTTGGTCTGGATCAAGGGGAATCAAAGTTGTAGTATTAATAATCTCTTAGGAATTCAGGATTCCAACCGACCTAATCATTTTAACTCCTAAGAGTGGGGTGTGGGGTGTGGGGGAGGGGTTCCTTTTTCTTCCATAGCTAGGCTACCTGATAATTTGAGTGGCTTAGAGCTCAATTTTTTTTATTTTCCTGTTTTTGACTTTGAGTCAGTTTGTCTCTTGCCTGAGGTGAAAGCACCATGCGGTCAGGGTAGGTGGGGTGCTTCCAGGAAGGATGCTTGACGTGTACTTTGAAGGTAGGCTGTAGTTTCTACATCTTGGATGAGAAGAAGCACTTCCTCCACCACTCCCCGTTAATGGGAAATTTGGGCCGAACCAAGTGGGCAGAGGGCTACCTGGTGGGGGAGCTGTGGGCTGCTAGAGATTGAGCACAAGGCAGACATGGCTTCTTTACAACTTGGGGATGCAGGGAGTCGCCAGAGAAGCAGGACGTGAGGGTGGGGTGGATGGATGGATGGATGGATGGATATACATTTGGGTTTGGGAGGTGCATTGGAAGTCTTACCCTCCAGATCTCTCTTTTTCCCCTAGCTTCAAGTGTGTGCCGTGGCTCTCCATCCAGACTCCCTGGAGGTTTGAGGGTGTTCCTACTCTCTAACCTTTGTGCTTGGGCAGTGGAGCATGACTCTCCTGGGGAAAAATGTGTGGGAGAAGAAGGCTGATACCGGGACCTCTGGACTGGTTTTGTCCTGAGGATGATACAGCATTCACATTCACCCAGGAAATATTTTGATTTTTTAAAAGTAAGCTTACTCATTTTCAGCTTAGAACTCAGTGACATACACAGACCTTTGGCTGACACCTCACACACTAAATGAATAGGCTTTTGGGCACCCTGGGGTAAAACTTGCTCAAACCCAGCCTTGGGGCAGTTGTTGGGTCATAGACTCCCTGGCTGTACTGATGAGAGTCTCTGATATACTGGGCTTGAGCTCTGGACTTCTCACTGGGAATTATTAACTTCTCATCTTTCTTTTCTTCTCTTCCTTCACTCTGCAAATGTTCTGAGTGCCAACCACATGGCAAGCATTACGCTAGGACCTGGGTTTTCCTTGGAGAACAGTGTCACAGTCTCTGCCATCCTGGGGCTTAGAGCCGAGTAGAGGAGACAGAGCTAAACCATTAATGAGCAGTGTGGACATGCTGTGATGGAGGAAGTTGAGGTCCTGTGGGAACATGGGGAAAGGGAACCTACCCTGGATTGAGGGGTCAGCAAAGGCTTTTGGGAAGAAATGAAGTAAGTAAGAAGTAGGGCTGTGGTTAAAGGGCTTATACACGTACAAGGGCAGGTGGGTCCCAAGCAGCAGGAACAAAGACCCCAAAGCAAGAATAACATTTGAAGATGAAAAGAAGTTCTTTGTGGTTAGAGCAGAGAGCTAGAGTAAAGAGTGAGAGGGAGGGAGGAAATGGTAAAAGGAGAGGTTGGTATGATGGGCAAGGGCGAGTCCTTGAAGGAGGGCCTTGTAGGCTCCTTAAAGGGTTTGGGCATTTATCTTGAGGATGATGAGAAGTTGGTGAAGAACACTTTAAAAGCCAGGTAGCAACAGCACCCAAAACACGTTTGAGCAGGACAACTTTCACCAAAGTGTAAGGAATGGATTGGAAAGGACAAGACCAGAAATAGTAATAAGACCCATTCAAAAGCTTTATTTATAATCTGAGTGAGAAATTATGGTTATGTAATTTAAAGAAGAGGTAGCTGATATGGCGAGAAGGGGTGGATTCCAAAGATATGTATGTGGTGGAGTCGGGGAGACTAGAGATGGATTGAATATGGTCTGAAGGAGAGGGTGGACTCAAGAACCAGTCTGAGGTTCCTGCTTAAGTAGTGGCACAGTGGTGCCAATCCCTGGGTTAGTCCTTAGCTCATGGTGGGAGCTTGGACAGGGCCCTTCTTTCCCCAGATCTTCAGTTTTCTCATGAGATGAAGGTTGTCATTGTAGCCACAACTTTGCAGGACTGTGATGGGGAACCAGTGATGGAATCCATTTGAAAAGTTGCCTCCAGTATTCTCTCCTTGACCCTCAAAGGGAGGTCTGTCCTTACCCTAGTTTTCTCTAATCTGTGCTTGGACACAGTCTTTCCTCCTTATCTACAACTCCAAGAACTTGATCTTCTAGGAACTGGTCAGACCGCTAGCAGCTGGGGCCTCACTGAGGACCTCTCTGAGGGTTCTCAAACACACTTTTGTTGAAAACAATGGTATCATTGAGTGGGTGGACTGGGCCAGCTTTCCCTCACCCCCAGTTTAAGGAGAAACGGGGTCTTTATGACTTCTGTACTCATGGCTTTTTTCCAGTCCCTTCCATAGCTCCAGTGCGCCCCACTGCCCCCTTTTCCTCCTTCTTGTTCCCCCGAGGTTATGGGTTTGCAGAACACTGGCAGCTTCCACACTCCCTTCTCTTGCATCAGTCTCTCCCTGGAGAGAGGTCCAGATGGGCCATGGGCTATAATGGCTGCATTGTGTCAGGCAGGGTATTTTTTTCCAAGCCCCCATTTCTGGGGAAAGGAAGGGCCAGTCACAGAAAGGGATTCCTTTGCAGGGAGACTAAGTGCTAAGGAAAGAGGTAATTCTAAGTGTTGACAAAGATGGCAGGCTCCTAGGCTTCTAGAACTTCTTCATCTCTTGACTTCTTTTTAAAATTTTATATTTCCATTATAGTTTACACTCAGTATTTTTATTAGTTTCAAGTATACTGTGTAATGATTAGATAATCGTGCATTCCCCTTGGTATTTCTAGTACCCACCTGGCACCACACATAGTTATTACAATATTATTGACTGTATTTCCCCTCCACTGCCTCTGACAACCATCAGTCTGTTTTCTGTGACTTCTTGACTTCTTGATGTTAGATGTGTGGTTTGGATAAGAAGATAAAGATTAAACTGGCTTTCAGCAGTGTGGTCATAGGAATGTGGCTCTGGAAAAGGAGTTGAGCAACGTTGAGTGAGCATCTGGAGTTCCTGATCTGGAGGCTGCCTTTCTTCTCTGCCCTACACGTATGCACATGCACACACGCATGCACACATGCACGCACACACATGTATGCACCCCTGCTCCGTAGCTGTGTGGGCAGCTTGTTCGGGGAATTTGGAAGTTGGTTGCAGCACTGGTTTGCAACAATTCTATGAAGGAAGGAAGATGGGCCATGAAACAATGACTTGGCTTCTGAGAACCAGATAGTATTCTCTGGGTGGTCTGTTAGTGTTTGCAAAAGACTTTCACAGATGACCGTGTAAGGGAGGAAAAACATAATTTTCCCTCTACCTGTCTTAAGTTCTTAGCTGGGAACCCTGTAACGAAAGACAGATTAGCAAAAGAAAAACAAACAGAAGTTAACTTGTCTATGTGGGAGACACCCATGGAAAAATGAGTAACTCATTTAGACTGCAGGCTTAGTCTATAGCATCTTCGACAAAGAACAATACATTTATAGAGAAATGACAGGACAAAGGAAAGAGCTGTTAGGCCTTTAAAGGCAGTGCTATATGATAAATAAATGGTAGATAAAGGCTAGTTAGTCAAGTTTGTTGTGCAAATTCCTCTAATGCCTTCTCCAGCTGATAGTCTAAAGTTGTCTCTGGAGATTAACTTCTGTTTTTCTTGGTAGAGAGTGCAGGAGGATGTCCTTTGAAAATATATGGCTTGCTTCTAAGGCAGATAAAGGGAGGGCAAGGTGCTTTTCTTGTCTCTTCTCAATTGCCGTCAGCTCAAAATAATCCTGTGCTAAAGTGGTATAGTTGGGGATGCATATTCTGCCACCCTTCAGCTTCCTCTGATCTTCATGTTGAGAGATACAGGTGCCCAGTGTAAGGCAGGAGAAACATGCTTCCCTTGCAGGTGCTTGGCACACAACTGGCCTTAATAAATATTTGTGGAATGAGTGAATGGACTTGCAGATGCAAAGCCTGTGGCTTAGAAGAGGTAATGCAACTTGGCCAAAGACCCAGAACAAATACGGGTTGAATTCAAGCCAGGAGGAACTTGGCCTTCCTGATGCCATGCGCCCGCGGTTTGTACAGTATTCGGCTGCTTAGTAAGTAATTATTGATGAGATTACATGAACATCCTTCCTCTCTGCCCTCTGGGAGTGTCTGGATGGCCTGACTCTTGGGTTATTTACCACTGACATTTAGCTTACTTTAGTTTATTTAGACTGGTGGGTTTAGAACCAAAATTTAACCATGATGTTGGATATGTTGCTTTCGCTTATTGTCAAGTTCTTCATCTGTAAAAGGGAAGTGGGGTAAGCATTGGGTAGAGAGAATGGCGTATAAAGATCTTTTATTGCGGTTGACTGTAATTTCTGTACTAACATTCCTCCCCCCAAAAAAACCTTCATGGAAAAGATAGGGGGCAACACATAGAATGAGGGAAAAGGTGAAGGAGGGGCTTGGAAAGAACAAGAGCTAGGAATTCAGAGACCATCTCTTCAGGGGCCACCACTGGGGTGCCTCAGCCCCAGCTGTTTTCACCAGGTGTCAACCGTCTTGAAATTTAGCTAAGTGAGCCCTGATTGCCCTGGCTTGTCGTGACTGCGTCTGGGTGCTCCCAGTCAGCATGTCGCCAATGGAACATTTCTCTACATGCAGATCAGGCACTGTTATCCCGAGAAGGTGGCAGGGATACTGGAAACCGGACAGCTGATGTTCATGACGAATGAGGAGGGCTTTCCAAGTTCTAACCTTCTTGACTTGTGCTTCGGCTGGGATTTATGCTTTAGGATGCAAAGATTTGTCAAAGTTACCGGGATAGTTAATCAGTGCCTGAAAGGGATCAAGCACCCATGTGTAGGGCAAGTGGGATTTTGGTCTTTACCCGTCTGCTTTTTGTTGGGTGGCTTCTTTTCTGCATAGGAAGTTCCACGTAGTCCCTTCTTTCTATGCATGTTCTCAAAGGTCCTGTGATCTTAGAGGTTTGTTTTCTTTACTTCCTCTATGTCTTAACCACAAAGTTTATCTCTACCAGTATAGTCAGTTACCTCTTACTTGGGCCCTTCCCTTCAGGTAAATCTGGTAAACAAGCATTCCGGTTACTTATCAAAAAATGGTTGCTAGGACTACTGTCAAGCAATGTTTCAGTTATTTATCTTTCTCAGAAATCGCAAAAATGATACTCCATTTCCCTTAACTGTTCTTACCCATTTCCAAAAAACAGCCATTGTGGGCTATTTGGAACACCGTGACTCACACAGCCTGTAAACTCTTCTTGGGTGAGCCATTTTTTAGGGCCCCAAAGGTCCCTGCCAGTTAAGCTCCCTGATCCCAAGACGTGGACCTGAGACCTGATTTGCGCAGAGAGCTTGCTCATCCTTGCGGAGGCAGCCCAGAGGGAGGCATGGAGAGGGTTAAATAAAGACCCTGTTGACCAAAGGAGTAAACAGCGCTTATCCAAACATCCTTTGGCATTTAACATAAAGGCAAAACTCAAGATCAGGAGCTGGCGGGAAGGGTACCAGGTCTTGTGGGGACGGGGAAAGGGTGTAATGGGAAGTGGTTGGTGAAAGGGAGTGTTGATTTAATGCATTGTTTGGACACGTCCTTAATAGAAGGTTAAAGAAAACAAAACCATGCGGAGTAGCTTTAGATTTTGGCCAGGTTTGTGGGTGGCGCCATCTTGCTTTCATCACACTGCTTCTGGGGCAGCGATGATGCTGCCTGCTCGAGTGTGCTCTGAGGGTAGGAGGGACCCCTGCCCTTCACATCGGGAGCAACATTTAAAGTTCCTTCTGCTCTGGCCTTTCTGCTCCCTCCGAAAGAAATGTCTCTGCCTGTGGGCCCCCTGGACATGACAGTCCTTTCTTTGCCTTTAGGGCTGTGCCTCTGGCACATTGGTTTATTTCCATTCCTTCGGGGTCAGAGGTGGAATGAGCGCTGGTTGGGAAATCTCGGTTCTGAAACAGTTTGAGCCATCTCTTCTCCCCTTTTCTTTCTTCTTTTTCGAAAACAAAACCATACTTACTGAAGCTGTTTTATTATTGTCCCAAGTATGGGCAAGTATTGTCCGTTATATTAAACTAGTACGCTCTGCTTTTCTCAGACCCTTCCAGGAGCCTGCCTGTCCTGGGCATCGCCATTTTCGTTTGACAGAGAAACGGGCTGAGTAGCTTGTGACTTGCTCAGATCACCTAGCTAGATAAAAAAATGTTAATATTAAAATTTCCCAGTGTACCCCAAAGAAGAGAAACTAGATTATGAGCCCTCAAAAAACTCATTGTCTCTGTTTAACAATTATCAAGATTTCACAGCTAGTTCTGGAGAAAATGATATCAATGGTATCAGTTTGATACAAGGGTTCTTTTACATTTGTTCATTTTATGGAAACATTGTATTCTTAATCAGGCAGTCTTTTAACATTTTACAGCCACCCTGTGAAGTAGGTTCTCTCATTTCTCCTGTGTTATAGTTGAGGAAACTGAGGCACAGAGAGGTTAACCCACTTGCTCAGACTCACAGAGCTAGTATGTGCCTGTCTTTTCTCATTCGATCCTCTCCGTGATGCTGTGAGATAGTGGTTATTGCTCTGCCCACTTGCAGCCCAGGAAATGGGGGGAGGGGTCAAGTGAAACACTAGGTACAAATGCACTTGTCAGTTTTATTCCCTGACAAGTGGGGGAAACAGCGAGATGATGAAACTGGTTTAAAACTGGATAAAGGAAAGTTGAGACGGAGATTGCTAAATTGGATACACAACTTTGTTAATTGATATCCTAGGGGCAGTAAAGCCCTACAAAGCCTTTGGAGTTATCTCTTTTACGGAATAGCAGTCATTTGCTTCTCTATTGTATCTTTCTAGGTTTTTATGAGTTCCGGTCTAGTTTTACAAGGTTGTACAAGAGCCACCCTAGTTAATTGTAAATAGTCTTATCCAAAGAACCTTACACTGGCTTCTCAGAGCCTTTGACCCAACAGTGCTTTTGTATGACATTAAAAGGGATCTTGAGCATCTCTTGACTCATTTCCAGGGTTCATAGAGCGTAGTGTGGCTGGTATTCAACCCAAAGCTTTCTGAACTCGAGACTTTCCCTCTGTCTTGTGCTGGTATCGTGTTTAGGTATTGGAAGCTAGACATGGGGAAAAGAATTTAAAATGTGAAAATGGACTCAATGGAGGAGAATTTTGAGCCTAAAAAAGTATCACCTGGAAAAACTATTAAGAATACAGATCTCTGATTCCTTCTCTAGAGGATACAATTCCCCGTGGGTCTGGGATGGGGCTGGGATTTTATAATTTTCCCAACATTTCCGGGTGTAGTGCAGTGGTTGGGCGAGGTCCCACAATGGCCTTAACAGTAGGAGCAAGAAATGAAAGAGGCTTACGTCAGCACCAACACAGGCAGGCAGGGTGAAGATCCTCCAGGGAAAGTAAGAGGGACCAGCAAGGCTGCACCTCCCAAGCATCACCAGTCTAAGTGTCTGGGCCCTCTTGAAAGAGCAAGATGGACAGCTGGGGGAAGGAGGTGTCAGTAAAAATAGTCCCCTGGGGCTAGGGCTAGCGGGAGTTCTGTTTGCCTCTGCTGAGCACGTCTGCATAACTGTTTTTCCAGGTAGCTTCGGGATGTTAACACTATCTTCACTGGTTTCTTATCAGAAGCAGCAGGAAAGAGGGTTGATCTCAGAGCTGTTGTGCAACTTTGCTTTGAGTTGCATCCTAGAAAGGCATTTCAAGTTTGTCTGACAGTAAACAGTTCTCAAAGGGATGGCGCTGGGTTTGAAGGCTCCGAGCCTTAGGGGGGGTGGTCAGGGCTGTTCCACACCCGCTGCGTGGGCAAACAGGTTCCAAGCTGCCGCGGGCAATTCCATTGTCCTTTCCTAGAGAGCAACTTTACGTTTTATGTGTGATATTTGGAGGAGTATCTTCCCAGGTGAAATTCAGAAAATGTAGGTTTTGCCCAAGGACTTTGGGGTCGGGGCAACCTGGGTTTCGCCCCAGGGGACATTCCGGTGCTGGCTGCTATTCGCGTTGGGGTGGGGTTGGGGTGGGGTATGGACACGGCCCGCCTGTGGTGTCTGGAGGGCCGGCTTCCAGAGGCCAGGGGGGCACACAGAAACAGCTTTTCCATCAAAGCCAGAAAAAGCAGGGGGCAGGGTGGGAAATCTCGGATAGTCCCTCTCTCTTCCTGGACGCACATCACTCACGACTGGCTTCCTGAAAACCCTAATACACTCCAGTGGTGAGAGACGGCTTCCTGCCGATCTGCTGAGCCAGCTCCTTGTCGGGGAGGAGATGAGAACAAGATGTGGTCAGAGAAGGGGCGGGGGGGGCCAGTTGGGCTGCTCAGTGAGGGGACAGCAGTGTCCTTGGTCCAGAGAGCAGTGACAGGGCACCACATGGGCATGGATGGGCCCGCTTTGGGGCAGTGGGGAGCATTTGAAAGCAGTGTGTCATCTATCCGTAAAATTGCACAGATGGTGGTGATGAAACATGACCCTTTTGCTTCAAGAAGGAAGGACCTTCCTGGCCAATATCTGCAACCCCATTTGGGGAAAGGCTTGGTATTTTAAAAAAAAAGGAAGAAGAAGAAACAAAAAACTATCCCTGAAGTTCTCGCATGTCCATCCTCTCTTTCCTGCCCTGTGCTTTGCTTATGCCGTTAACTCTTCTCTGTACTCAGTCACTTCTAACAGCTGAGACTCCTTTTTGTGACAGCACATGTGTCCTTGAGGCCACTATCATCACCATCGTATTGTATTCTGGACTGCTGGTTCTGGCAGTGCTTGAGTGTTATGTTTCCACCTTTGAAGAGAGAGCAGAAAACAGCTTTAAAAGGTAGGGTCAGGACCAAAAGACCTGGGCGTGACGCCCGGTGGTGACATTGTGCCGTGAGAGCTTGGATCATTTCACACGCCTGAGTTCCCGGTGTGCTCAGGTATAATAACATGGGTAAAGAATTAGTGCCTTCCTTCCTCACAGGTGTGTTGTGAAGGTGAAATAATTGAACACTTAGAAACATGTGAGCTATTCTGACTGCAGCTTGTCTGGGTTTCCGAAGCTCAGAGGGGTCGAGGATGTGGTGGAGGCAGGAAGGCGGTGGGCTGTAGGGCGGTGAGAGACACTTGTGGATAGTTCTGAGATTTGCCTGCCTTACCAGTATGTTGAAATCTTGTGAGCTAGGGCGGTGGTTATGATCAGAATCACTCAGTTATCACAAGCTGGTTAACCCCTAACCCCAGAGTTTCTATTTGCTTCTCTACATCTGGGGTGGAGCCGGACAACCTTGCATTTGTAACAGTTCCTAAGCAATGCTGCTGCTGGTCCCAACAGGGCAGTTAGGTCCCTTGTCAGTCAGAGGACAGCACAAAGGCCTGTGGTGCCGGTTAAAGAGAGGTTGTTTCGGGTCAATGTAAGAACTTTCTTTAACTATTAGCTGTGGTCAAATATGGAGTGGGTGGTCTCAGGGGCTCCCAGGGCTGAGTGGCCATCTGGCAGATTCCTGTACAAGGTAGAAGGTTCATCATTTGTTCATGCACCCACTTATTGACCAGGGAAACACGCACTGCCTGCCTGGTAGGGGCTGGAAGCTGGGAGAAGCCAGAACAAGGCAGCCATGTCCCCTGCTTCCAGGGAGCCCGTACTCTAGTGAGTAAGTCCCTTTCAACGCTGAGGCTCTGAGAGGCCCATGGTGATGGGGGCAGATCCCCAGAATAAGGAACTGCAGAAAGAGGCTTAGCGTCCCTGGGATGCGTGGCTGAGGACCGACAAGAATGTGTGTGGTCACCCGTGCGGTTCAGCCACGATGGCTTTCTCGGGAGCATCTTGATGTCACTGGATGAATGATTTCTCTCCCTAATACGCAGAACAGACCGAGAATGAATTTATCAGGAGAACATTTTCTGTGGGAAAATTGACATCCTGTTGGCACCCGGCTGGACCATTATGCTCTGAACCCCTGCCTGGCCATCCATTAAGTCTGTGAAATTGGACCGGGAAATGGGGCGGCAGGAATGAGTGCACTGCCTTCTCACCACTCCTGAGTGATACACTGAGAGTCACTGGCTGGGAGGATTTAGAGAATGAGGTAAATTCCATTGGGTTTGTTGGCTTCTTCCACCATATTCCATGTTGAAAGCAACAACGACAATTGCTCACCTTTACTGTGCTCCACTCTGTACCTTACTGACTTGGTGTTAAGTCCTTTTCACACCTTCTGTCATTTTACTCTTATGACAGCCCAGTCAAGTAAGGGTAGTATCTTCATTTTTGAAGACAAGAAAACAAACATTCAGAGGGAGAAAGTTAACTCCCTCATGGGCCATAGAGACAGTCAGTGTGAGAGCCGCCATTGACACCTCATCTCTCAGATTCCAGGCCATGTGTTAAGCTCCTAGCATGCTGAACAACTCCTTCACGTACTTATTCCTCCTTTTATCCATTCCTTCAATCAATAGTTAAGTCAGTCTTGCTTTAAGTAAATATTAAACACGAATCTATACTGGTGAGCAAAGCAGCTTGGCCTCTTTCCTCATGGGGCCTACAGTTTATCTCCGTCAGACAGATGGGGGACTCCTCCCTGAGATACTTGGCTGCCTAGAGGCTCAGGGGGAAAAGAAAGGGCTGGGAGACAGAACCTGGCAAGTCAGCTACTGACCTAACGTTTCCATGCAATGAGAGTGTTCCTCCCTGCACGAGCTGGGTTTTGGGCTTTGCTTTATGTTTACATTTCCCTGTTGAGTTTCTTTCCTTCTTGTCGAAGGCTGGATGTCAAAGGGCTTGACATAGTACAAGAGACAATTCTTGTGGTGTTTGTCTTTTGACTGCACTCTGGGGCCAGAGGGAACTCTGAGAGTCAGTAGTCCCAGAACTTAGAGCTGGAAGTGACTCTGGAGACTCTCCTCAATGACCCCGTCTTTCTGGGAAATGTTGTGTCTTCCAGAATCGTGGTGGTCTCTGCAGATTCCTTTAGCTTTCTCTGCTGGCCTCAGCCTGAGACCGGACCAGGACCGACAAGAATGTGGACACTCGTTTCTTATTAAAAGCAGTTTCAAATTTATTTTCAAAATAAATGCGTGATCCTTATTTCTAAAAATCAACCAATTTTTAGAAATATGCAGTTGACCTTTGTGGACATCTTGTGCAGTCCCTGTGATAACCACACTAACAGTGGTCATTTGCTTTCCCAGTGTTTTCAATGTATACAGTAGGGTGTACTATTATTATTTTCCATTAGAAGGGATTTTGAAAGTACATACTTTTCTAAAATTTATTTTTAACTCAATTTTAGACATTCTTTCCAAATAGTACATATAGATCCACTTAATTCTTTTTTTTTTTTTTTTGTCAGATTTTAATTTTTCTTCCATTAGAAACTCTTTAGCTCCCCTGACCTTGACTTTCCATAGGTACATTCTGGTTTCAATGTGGCTGAGCTACTTAAAGCATCCATTTGGCTCTTTTATTCAATTTTTAGCTTTTTGAGAAATTCTAGGAACCTTGTTTGGTGTGGCCTTTCCTCTGGTGAGGGAGTCTTAACCTCAGCTTCAAGGGGTCTGTGTCAAGAGAGAAACCAATGTCCAATTTTAGAAAAGATAACCAAGAATTTATTGGAAGGATAACACAGAAAGAAGTACCAGGTCTCAGGAAATCTGGACCATTAGGTCTCAGAAAGGACAAGCCAAGGCATCTTCAGGAATTCATGCAGCAGGAACAAAAGAGCAGATGGATTGTCCCATCTGTTCAACTCTTGCGACATTATTCCATTGGCTTAGCTTGGATCATGGCCATTCTTGGCTGGGGTTGGTAGGGTGGGGGACACACCTTGATTGACAATCTCATCAAAACATGCAACAGAGAAGAGGTATTTTCTTAAAGAAAATATTGGTGTGCTGATGCTAACTAAGCGCTGGTAGATGCAGTGATAGAAAAATAAATCCAGATAAATTGTGAGTATGCTTTTGCATGTGTGTGTTCTCAGGACCCAGAAAAAGTTTAAGAACCACTGCTTTGGTTCTGTGGACTCCATCCTGCTGTCTAAACAAAAGGATAATCCCCCCACCCCCCAATACAAAATTTATAACAGACTCCCTCCTGTATTTTTTGTTTTGTTTTTTGGTTTCTTACGGCTGCTCCATTTCTTCTGTGCGGAGTTGCTCTGGCTGGTTCTGCCTGCTTTAGTTAGAATGGCCGGCTGTGGTTCCCAGGAGAGTGGAAGCTGCCACCTCAGGAGACAAATATCTGTTCTTCTTCTTTGCAGGCACCTTTTCGCTCCCGCCTACACGGAAACCCATTACACTCCAAGTGGCAGCCCTCACACCACCTCGCTGAAGTCAGAGGTAAGTTCAGGTCAACAAGGAGCTTCCAAGCAGCTGCCCTCCCGGTCCCACCCCCAGGAAGTTAGGAGATGGTGGGACACTATGGAGCTGGTCCCTCTTCTGAAGGGGTTGTTTCTCCCGACCAAAGGGAGCCAGCAGGAGAAGCCAAGTGGGAGTTCGTTGTTTCCCAATTTCGCCCTCTCCTTTGCTGGCTAAAATGGTCAAACAAAAAATATTTTAGGATAATTCCATATGATTAAAATTGGTATAAATCATCGCGAGGCATACATTTTTGTTGCTTTTTGTTAATTACTCACATTAACGTAAGGTTAAGCAAAAGGAGTGATTTACTGCTCTTCCTGTTGTCTCACCCAATCAGATGTCTAATGGTTCCTTTTTTATGTGGATCTTTGAGGTTTTTATAGTCAGCCTTTAAAAGTTGATTTTAGGTTATGAAGGTTTCCTTATTTTACTGCTATCTCTATAGTGGGTATTTTCCCCCTCAAAGTGGTATTGGAGTATGGATGTTTGCACAAAGATTTGCCACACTACACTGGTAGACATTGAAGATATTGAATCCTATTCATTTCATGGTTTGCTAGCTTTTCCTCCCAAGGGACCTGTTAGAATTGTTGGTTCAGAGCAGTGATTTTGTTTTCAGTCATTCATTTACTTAAACTTTTGTCAATATGCAGGTGACTAACATAAAGCAAAGAAAATATGCTTCACAATGATGTCTATCAATTATAATCCAATGCATTTCCCCTAAAATATTCTATTTGTTTGTTTGGCCATTTTAGCCAGCAAAGGAGGGGACACTCAACAGTGTATGGAGACAGTTTTGATGATCATGGCTGGGAGGTAGATGTTATTGGTGCCCAGAAGTTAGAGGCCAGAGGTGCTGCTTACCTTTCTACAATGCACAGGACAGTCCCCACACAGAGAATTATCTGGCTCCAGATGTCAGTAGTGTCCAAGCTGAGACACTGTGGATTGCAGTGACCTTTCTAGGATTCTGAGCTGATGAGATGGGCTGATAGAGAAGGGAAGGTGGACTGTGGCAGGAGCCTTTGGGGCAGGACACAGTGGACTTCAGTGGCATGGGTGTGGAAGGTGTTGCAGGAAGATAGCAGGACAGGTCCCTCTGCTTCTGTGCTCTTCCAGCAGCTTCCCTGGAAACCTAAGACTCCCA
This sequence comes from Rhynchonycteris naso, assembly GCA_037038555.1. Lineage (NCBI taxonomy): Eukaryota > Metazoa > Chordata > Mammalia > Chiroptera > Emballonuridae > Rhynchonycteris > Rhynchonycteris naso. The sequence goes on along the minus strand of CM073003.1, from coordinate 115,883,554 downwards.
TATGGCCCATTCTTTAAAATATCCCCACCTGAGATTGAATGTCTAGAAGACAGTGATAGCCACTATCAATCATTACCCTTAACTAAAGAAAGGGACACAAGACAGTTCTGTTTTGATAGATCTAAGAGGTCTAGAGCATAGTAATGGGGAGCTAAGGAGCTATATTGGATTGTTGGGTGTGAAGATCAATCAATGCTGCCTTCTTTACCAAGATCTTCCTGGATGGGGAAGGAGTTGGCCCTGTGGCCAGTGCCCATAGAAGGCACGTTGGCCGTGTCTTTTCATCTCTGAGGATGTCCAGCTGCGATGTGTCTGCACACCCTTCTTCAGTGCCACTTGGTCAAAGCTTCCTTCCTTGAGATTTCTGTTCTATGCCTCCAAGGAGGTAGGGAGGGGACAGGCATCCTTTGGAATCCCTAGCCATGAAGATCTCACAAAGCCCCGCCTCTGAGTTCAGCTCCTGCATTGATACACCAGCGGCTCAAGAGTGGGTGTCAGTGCACAAGTCTGCCATGAGCTCATGCTTCCTGCTCTGAAAGCCCCCTCACGGTGGCCCCCTCAGGCCGAGAAGCTGAGAAGGAATGCGATGACTTCATATACTTATGCTTTGTGCTCTCAGAATTAGGCAGAGATGTTGTAAAGGCCTTTCAGAAAGGAACGAGCTCTTTCTCTCGTTCCCAGATGTGGTGGGAACGACATCATGACCTGTGGTGGCCCCTCCTTCATGAAGGTCTTGTTGATTGAAGTACGACAAGTCATTGTTTTCTTACGTCCCTTGCTGTGGACAGCCAAGACCCCACCCGGCCCAGTGGGCTCCCAGTTGGCTTTCTTATTTGGGAACTGAAGACTCAAAGAGAAACAAGAGTGGAATAAACTATTTAGCTGCCCTTGACCGAAACGTTGAGGACCACACTCTACTACCAAACTTGGCCTGGGGCAGTGGGACTTCTGGGAACCTTATCAAACTCATCAGCAGGGCCAGTAAGCTACAGCCTTAATCTAGGTCAGATCACTGGGGGAATAGATCCCTGACTGTGTTCCACTAGAAAAGAGTTATAGAGTTTGGGGTCTGAAGCCAGAGTTTTAGTGTTGGCTTTAACTAACTGACCTTAATCAACCCTTTTTGACTGCACTAGTGTTGAGTTTCTTCTTCTGAAATTGGATATGCTAAGATCGACTCTGAGGGCTCTAGAAGGATAAGATGAATCACGGGTTTTATGGGAATGTATAAACATCTTTTCCAACGCCACATTTAACAGATGAGAAGATTGAGAGAAAAGAAAAAGTAACATGCCTAAGTTCAGATAACCAGGAAAGCCTGACCTGTGGTGGCGCAGTGGATAAAGTGTCAACCTGGGAACACTGAGGTCGCCAGTTCAAAACCCTGCACTGGTCTGGTCAAGGCACATGTGGGAGTTGATGCTTCCAGCTCCTCCTCCCTTTCTCTCTCTCTCTCTCACTCTGTGTCTCCTCTCTAAAATGAATAAAATAAAAAATAAAATAAAAAAAGAAAAGATAACCAGGAAAATGGCAAGGCTTAGATTAGAACTCTCATCTCTATAGGTACTTGAAGGTAATGGTTTTGACAAATTAATTTGTATATACTTTGCTGGGTCTGCTTTTCCTGGGAGAGGCAGAGAGCGCAGGGAGTCTGAAAGTCAGGAGACTGCTGGGCTTTGAATCTCCACGGTGCTGTGTGGCTTTGTGAATGACAAAACCTCTTCAACTAGTTTCCATTTTTATAAAAGTGGGAATAATAATAGCTACCTCATAAGGCTTTGGTCAGAATTAAAAAGAAAAATCTGTTTATGCAATAGTAAAAGCTAGGCAGATGTTAGCTCTTCTTGTTACTAACACTGAACAGCAGGTGTTATTATACATGTGATGATGTGTGTGGAAGCTCTTAGGAAATTTAAGGCATGTTGCAAAAGTCAGTTGTGATGCTATTTTGGAGAGAGCACCCAGGCATTGAGCACTGTTAGCATCACTGCAAAGATGGCAAGAGGTGCAAGGACTCTTTATGCCCACCCCTGGATCTGAATTCTCTTTATTCGTAGAATAACCAGGATTTTTGAAACTCACCCTATGTCTCTGAACAGTTTGACTCTCCATCATTCCAATATCCATGAGCTCCATTAACCCCATACTGGCCTTCCCCCTTCTTCCACCCGTGAGCCATCCTAGGTTTTGGAGCTCTCGACCTTGTTGCTGAGGTCTAAGGATCAGGTTTAGAACTTGCATGCTTGACAACATGCCTCCAGGCCCCAGAGTCAGCAGTAGGTGGAGAAGCCACGTGACAGGCTGGCATTTGAAAGCAGATGGAATCCTGGCTGGAAGGAGGGTTGTGCCCACCTCCCTTCTTTCACAGGTGCTGTGGGATGTCCCTGGCATGGCGGCTTTCCTTTGAGCCCCACTAAAGGTCGGGATCTGAGTGTTTCAAGTCCAGGAGAGTTTGATGCGAAAGAGGGGCTGGTGTCTGTCCCGCCTTCTGACTGCCTGAACGTGAACGAGTGTGTCACTGTTCTCGTGGGAGTGTTTTGGAGTCCTCGGTTCTTGTCTTCTCGAAAGAAGGATTCCAGGCAAGAAATGGAGATGGCAAAGCAGGCCGTGGTGTAATGGCGAAAGGAACGTGCACTTGGAAGATTTCAAAGAGGGCGACTCGGACCGAACCGAGTGCCCCGCTTGGTTCCATAGTCAGGTTTTGATGCTTGCTCAGGCAACCTGCCCGCCTCCTGACTCCTCCTCCCTGGCCGGCCTGTTCCTGCCCATTGCATGCACACATCTCTCTGCCAGTGGTGAGAGGCTGTACACCTGTGGTATTCATGTTTTGAGTCCACATGCATGCTCTTTCTCATCATTTTGCTCTTCTATGTCTAATGTCCCCAGTGGAAGGTCAAGGTCCTACAGCAGTCATTGCCCTATTTGTTAGTGCCTTGGTGTGTGACTGCCCTAGGCTGTATCAGGAAGTTTAAAACCACCATCAGCCACCGGGTTAACAGCTGATGTTCATGTTTAAGGTTGCTGTTTCCTTTCCCTCTCTGTCCCTCACCCAGCTCATGTCTGATTAGCTACCTACTCTAACGGGTGGAGAAGCCACCCTGCCAGCAACAGATTACCCATAGGTTAAAGAGCACCCAGTGGATACTGACCCTGAGTTGAGTGCCAGCCCGGCCTGTGTACTGTAACCTGGCTGCGCGGCTTTGCTGGGTAGGGCACAGAACTGGTGCAGCTAAGGCCAAAGATTCAGCCCCCTGCTGGGCTTCCGGCTCCCTCAAGGCCACATTCTGCCTTTGACAAGTGATCACTAACGTTTACTGCGGCTGCTCCAGGCCACGGGTCCCGCTCTAGTTCCTTGAGGTCTGGTGTTCTCGCAGCCTTCCTCACAGCCTTCCCGGAGGTAGAGAGTGAAGACGCTGGAGGTCAGAGAGAGGTTGTGCAACTGTTTGCATAGTCGTAGCCGGCAGACATGGAGCTTGCATTCGAACCTGGCCTGGGCACGCCAGAGTGCTTCAGTGGAATCGTTAGGTTATCGTCTTGCCTGGAGCTGGGAAGAGCCTGGAGAAGATAGACACTTGGATTAGCTGTCCCCTAGGTCACATTCCTGCCTTCTGGGGACCAAGGATCATCTACAAGCAAGTATGGTCCTGCTGATGGGTCACTTGGACTGTTCTGTAGGCGAATGCCAGAGATGTCAGTTTGGCCCTGTTCAGGCTTCGGGTGTTGGGGGAGGAAGCTTCCATGTCTGCAGATACACAGTTTATAACCCTAACACCTAGTCTGAGCCTGGCTCTGCCCTGGAGTTTTGACCCTCTCTCACTTCTGACCAGTTTCTCTCCCTTAACCCTTTGGGAAGGAGCTTGTGGGGATGTGTCCTTTGTCATCACACCTCGCTGCTCCCAGGACGGTCCTGGTTTGCGCCCATTTGGCTCCACACTTTGGCACTCCAAGCAGTGTCCTGGTTTGCCTCCCCGATACTCTGGTTATCCTACTTATGAATCACTCTGCTGGCACCGCCAACTTTTATTTCAAGCCACTTTCCATTGTTCATAGCTATATCTCTGTATGGCTTTTTAATTAAGATTGGCTTTTACCAGACCCTGAGTCCCACGAAGGCTGGAGCTGAGTCTGTTTGTCCGTTGTTGTGTCTCTGCTGCTTAGACCAGGTCTTGGCACTCAGCGGTGCTCCACAGCTGTTTGTGGTTGTGGAGGAATCCAGCGGGCTGGAGAGACCAGATGGCCCTGAGATCACAGACTAGAGAGCAGCATCAGACCTCTGCGCCCAGGGATGCAGGTTCCAAGTTCAGTCTGCTCCAGGCACGCAGGGATTCTGGGGAGGTACAGAAAAGCTGGGTCTGTTTGTTTCCTAGGGCTGCTGTAACTAAGCACCATAAACTTGGTGGTTTAAAACAACATAAATGTATTCTCTCTAGTTGTGGAGGTTAGAAGTCCAAAATCAAAGTGACGGCAGGGCCACACTTCCTCTGTAGTCTAGGGAAGAATCCTTCCTTGCTTCTGATGTCCCCTGGCCTCCTTGGTGCTCCTTGACTTGTGGCTTCGTCACTGTCGTCTCTGCCTCTATTATCACATGGCCTTCCCTGTGTGTGTGTGTCTGTGTCGTATCCCCTTCTTAAAAAGACACCAGGCCAGTATGACTTCTTCTTCACTTAATTACATCTGCAAAGATCCTGTTCCGAATAAGATCACATTCTGAGGTTCTGGGTAGACATAAATATTCAACCCTGCAGGGGTCACAGAGGTGACTTCCATGGGGAGACAGGCTCTTCAGAAGCCAGTTTCCTATGGCCAACATCCTGTCATAGAAAGCTCTGCACTAGCTCTGGAATCCTGGTTTTCCAACTAGGAGATGGGCCTTCGGCACACCTCGTTGTTTTTCTGAGCCTCAGCTTCTTCATCTGTTCAATGGGGACGATGACATCTGTACTGTCCCATTTCCCAGGACTGTTACAAGAATCAAATAGAATAGAGGCTTGGAAAGCTCTTTGTGGGTTGAAGGTTTAAACTAGGTATATAATCATCCATGACCTTCGTGAGACATCAGCATTGCTGTGTTTCCCTGTATCTGTGGCCTAACCGCCTCCCCTTTCTCCTTGCTAGGATCACTGCTTTTACCACGGGACGGTGAGGGCGGCAGAACAGTCCAGTGTCATGCTCAGCACCTGCCGGGGGATGAGGTAAGAGGCCCTGACGGTGCCCGGGGACACCTGGCACTCTCCCCAGGAATGGAATTTTCAGGACAAGCAGACCTTGACTTGGATGGGGACCTTAAGAAGCTGTCCTTTGAGATTGTATGCAAGCCAGTTCTGAGAAGGGCCGAGCTGGGCAGGAACTCGAGGAACATGATTGTTTAGTGTTATTCAGGTTTGGTGAAGCCAACAGAGCAGCCGAGGACTGCCACCGAAGAGACAGCTTGTTGTACCCAAGATCCCAAGAGGAGGTGTGTGCATGTATGTGCGTGTGTCGGTGCAGGGGGAGGACAGGAAGCACAGGAGTCAGCCGGCAGGCAGAGAGGGGAGGAGGCGTGTGGCAGAGGCTTTATTGTGGTTTCTGCAGGAAGGAGCGGGGGAGGCTGAGGATTGGTTAGTTTAAAAAATTTCAGTGGGATCTGGGGCTCAGGGCTGTGGCTAGTTGTTTGGACCCTGGCCGGGGGTGAGCAGGGCAGGGCGATAGCGAGCCGGAGGGTGAAAGCCGCACGTGAAAGGGCTGCTCACTAGCGAGTTATTTCCTGCCTCTAGGAACTGGCTAACCCTGGGGGTAGATGGCCGAGCGTCCGAATATAAAAAATGAAAGATGGGGTTCATACTCATGACACTGATGAGTGTGAGCATTCATTCCTACTTCTCCTTTGCTCTCTTCTGGCAGAAGCACTTGTGGGCGATGGAAAAGGAAACGGGCAGCTCGCGAAAAGAGAGGGTGGGAAGAGAAAGGAGAAGCAGGGATAATTTTCTATTTTTTTCCCCTTTTTTTTCTAAGTGAGAGGAGGAGAGATAGAGAGACGACTCCAACATGTACCCTGACTGGGATCCACCCGGCAACCCCCGTCTTGGGCCAATGCTCTGCCCATCTGGGTCCATGCTTGCAACTGAGCTATTTTTAGCGCCTGAGGTGGAGGCTTCATGGAGCCATCCTTAGCATCCAGGGCCGATATGCTCAAATCAATCAAGCCATGGCTGTGGGTGAGGAAGAGAGAGAGAGAGAGAAGGGGGAGAGGGATGGGCAGGGAGAAGCAGATGGTTGCTTCTCTTGTGTGCTCTGACCAGGAATTAAATCTGGTATATCCACACACAAGGCCAACACTCTACCACTGAGCCATCTGGCCAGGGCCAGTTTTTAAGACAGAAAGTTAACTGAAAATTTTCAACTAGGTGGCACGTTGGAAAGAGAGCGACTCTTCATTCTCTGAGCCAGACTACCTGGGTTTGAACTAGTGTCAAATTTACCAGCTGGGTGAACTTGGGCCTTAATAGTCTCACTTGTGAAATGCGGGTAAGAGAAATATACCCCTAGTGTTGTGAGGATTGGGCGTGTTAGTAGGGACCTAATGTGCACCACTGGCTGTCACATAGGAGCATGCAGTCAGCTCCTAGATCCTTGCACCCCTGGCGTGGCCTGCAGCAGGGCGGCGTCACCCGGAAGCTTGTTCAGAATGCAGTGTCTCTGGTCTCACCCAGACCTACTGGATTATAATCTGCATTTTATCAAGATCCCCAGGAGCTTCATGTGCACATTATAGTTTATCCCGGAGAGTGTATGTTCCTTGACAATATGAATTGTATCTTGAGCATCTGTTTCTCTCCTCTAGCCTACCCAAGTGCTTTGCATATAGTAAGATCTATACATGTATGTTGAAGTAGTATCATTGATTTAGACTCTCCCCACACTCCCCTCCTTTTGGAAAAGAGATGATCTGAAAATCCTATATTTTAGTTGCCTATATAATAATTGCCTGGGTTTTAATGTGATATCTATACTCCTTGTGTTGATAAAATGTCTCTATGGAAAAAAGAAGGAAAAAGTACTTATTTGTTGTACCTGCCAATATGCTGGTAAAAATAATCCCATGACCAACATGAAGCTGTCAGCATGATGTTACTAAAGGCAGAATTGGGAAGTTACGCGTACTGCCTCTCAGGGGCCAGTAGGTGTTTCTGCTGTGTATAGCCTTCTTTGTCAACTGATTCATTCAACAATTGTTTCTCTCATTCAGCATATTAATACTAGGTGCTGCTCTGTGCCCATGCCCTATGTAGGTGGAGGAAAAACAGGCATTGGAAAGTACTTTCTGAGCCCTCGGTTTCCTTATCTGTCAAGTGGGCATCGATGCACAGGCATGGTAGAGAATGGGACACACTGTGTTAATTCTACAGCACTCTGCAGGCGTACAAGATTAGTATCGTCTTACACCATTTTATAACAGTGAGTCCATGTTTGGATTTACCCAGGCTCGCATGCAAATGCAAGGCTGCAGATCCCACATGTTTGTTTATAAATTGGGCCGTGTCCCCTCTGTAAGGCTTTGTGGTGAGTCAGCCGGAGGGAATTAGGCAGGAAACAAGCTTTGGCTGGGAGGCCATAACAGTGGCTTCCAATCCCCCACTAAAGTGACTTGGTTGAGCCAAGCCAACTGGCCTCCCGGTGGTGTTTACAGGCCCAACCAGGGCCACCTGCAGTCTGCAAGTAAACAACCATCTTTCCCAAGAAGGAGGAAAGGGAACATGCAGGTGTGACTCACGTCTCTCCGCCCCTTCCTCTGTCCCCTTGGTCTGGAGTGGTGGGAACTTGGCTTGGCCTCTTGTAAATCATTCCCGCAGCCATACTGACAGGGGGAAACTGGAGGAGCCGTCCATGTGTTTCTGTTTTGCATGCTTCCCCCTGGTGGGGTCCACCCGCCTGACTTTCCCAGCTGCTCACTACACACCTTAGGAAACCAAGGGCTCGACTGATTTAAGAGCTGGACACTCGTGCCAGGTGGCTCCATTCGGACTCCGGAGGAGAAGCAGCTGTGGCAGCTGAAGCCTTCAAACCCGTGTAACACCCGCGTCTCCCCCCACTCCCCGGGGCTCATAAAGCGATAAAGCGATGCCGCAATGGAAAATCTTTTTAGCAGTCGTGCTTCTCCTGGAAACATGCTCCTTATGATTGGAGAAAATAGCTAGGACTTACCCCAAGTGGGACCTTCAGGCTGATGACACAGATGCGGAGGAGTCAGCTGAGTTTCGAGATGCTTGCTGGGCCCCCTCTTCTCTCCAGTCCTGTTCTTTAACTACTTTAATTGAAGAAGTAATACATGATCATAGTAACAAACATAACATTCACACAGTGCAAGAGTGGACAGTGAAAGGTCTTACTCTGAACTTACAGAACCTCTCCTCCCCTCAAAGCAGCCATTGTTACCAGTGTCTGTGTCTCCCGTGAGAAATAGCCCTTGCAAACAAGAACACAGGCATGTAATGCAGTTCTTTGTCATTGTTTATGCGCCATTGGCCCTTTTGAGAATTGAGTAGCAGCTACAGATACTTATAAACTACACCGGCGGAAAAATGTGGCACATGTTCTGGCAGGGGCAGCAGGTGTCCATAACCCTCAAGCCGGTCTCCAATGAAGGACTTTTCCTCTGTCTGCAGGACTCCTCACGTGCACAAATGCTTTGCACACTAGTGCAAAGTAGAAATGTAAAGAAGGATGGTTATCTGTGAGGAAGCCTAGCTCGCCATGGGCCGAAGTGTTCTTGATTGGACCCGTGGGATATGGGGGGAGGGGGGGGAGATGGTCGACGTGCGTGCGTGCGTGTGTGTGTGTGTGTGTGTGTGTGTGTGTGTGTGTGTGTCCCTGGCTCACCATTAGCGGGAGAGGTACTGACTGCGGTAAAAACAGTTTTAGAAGCCTGTTCAGTTTATTTTTAAAGACACTGCTTATTCAAACTTATCATCGCATAACTAGTTAGTATGTTAAACATTTAAATAGTACAGAAATGTGGAACTTAAAAAGGAAAGGTCCTTTATCCTGCCCCACCCCTTCAGCCAATCCCATTCCCCATCTGTACTTCCCATTGCGGGTTTACGGAATTGAAACAAATAATTGTGTGTGTATATATATGATTTTTTAAAATCCAAATGAGATTACCCCATACATACCATTTTGTAATTATTTTTTTCATGTAACAAAAAAATATTTTTAAATAAGTTGAAATCACAAACTTTACATAGCAAATTCTATAGAATTAATGGATTGACCTGAAATGTTTTATACATATCTGTCCACATCTTGATCCTCATAAGATCTACTCTATAGTCAAAGAATTTCCTTAAACGGATTTTATATTATTTTTTTAATTGTTTTTCCTTTTCTTGTGTTTATTAAATTCATTGGGGTGAGATTGATTAATAAAAGTATACAGGTTTCAAGTGTAAATTTTTTGTGTGTGTGTGGCAGAGACAGAGTAGGCAGGGAGAGAGATGACAAACATCAATTCTTCGTTGCAGCTCCTTAGTTGTTCATTGATTGCTTTCTCACATGTGCCTTGACCGCGGGCCTTCAGCAGACCGAGCAACCCCTTGCTGGAGCCAGCGACCTTGGGTCCAAGCTGGTGAGCTTTTGCTCAAACCAGATCAGCCCACGCTCAAGCTGGCGACCTCGGGGTCTCAAACCTGGGTCTTCCGCATCCCAGTCCAACACTCTATCCACTGTGCCACCGTCTGGTCAGGCTCAAGTCTAAAATTCTATAATACCTCATCTGTGTATTGTATAGTGTGTTCATGGCTCCAGTCATGTCTCCTTCCGGGATGTAATTTCTGTTTCAATTTAACGTGGTGTCTTAGGCACACACAGCTCTACCTCATTCTCTTACTGGCTGCATAGTTTCTTATGCACTAATGTCTGGCAAGTTTAATTACACAGAAAGTCTGTCAAAGACACATCACAGAGCATCTGCACTGATCTATTCTTACATTATAGCAGGCCTGTCCTCAGACCTCTGCGGCCCACGCTCACTGTGGATGGACTCGGATTCTGTGTGAGAGAATGTGACGCTGAGAATGAATAGAAGCGTATGCACAGGAATGTGCACGGATGGCCTGGAAGGAACTAAAATCTTAGCATCAAGGGACCCGAATTTGTCATCTAGCTCCACACCTCCTGGCTTTGTGAACTCTGAGCGTTCCTCTCCTACTTCATTTTCTCCTTATCTTTGTCTTGGTGGGGCTGGTGCCTCCCATGGGCCTCACTCAGTTCTGTAGATGGTACCCACAGAGCAGGAGGCTGCTGAGTCCTGGGAGGGAGCTTGGGACACGGTGTCAGGGTCCCACCACAAGTAATGGGTCTGCTCAGGAGACCTGGGATCTACCCCCCGCCCTAATAGAAACTCACGAAGTGAGTTGGGCAAGTTCCTTATTCTCTGGGCTTTGGTTCCTCTCATCTGAGAAAGGTAGGTAGACCAGCTCACGAAACGGACCCTTTAGCATGGGAAGTTCTGCACTGCAGAGAGAGTGGGCAGAATCTCAGGGAGGTGGGCATCTGAGACAGAAGTGGGTGGGCCTTATGCAGGCAGCCAGTCCGTATATGCCTGCCCCTTGGCCAAGGAGTGCCAAAGCCCTTTTCCCTTTGAATACCTGGCCTTCTTTATGCAGGATGGATGACAAGTGCCACCTCTGTGTCAGGCACAGAGTAAGCCCCCGTAGGAGAGGACCGTTAACTTGTGACTGATGTCGACTCTGAAGTCAAACAATTCCAGGTTCAAGACCTGATAGTTAGCTTCAGTTCTCAGCATCAATTTTTCTCACCTGTAAATGAGAACAGCAGTGACACCATTGGGTGATGAGTGCAACTTTCTCGAGAGCAGACCTTTTTTCCCATCATGCTGCATCCTTAGTGCCTAGGACAGTTCCTGGCACATAGTAGGTTCTCAATACATTGGTTGAACGGTGATCGAATAAAATGCTTTGGACCTTCCCTGATGTATATAACATATGCTACTATTTTAATGTTACTTTGTTAGTAAACATTGCCGATTATTTCGGCCAATTACATAGCAACCCCACGAGATGGGCAGCATTGTTGAGTGATGTACCACAAAGCTAGTGGACAGTGGAGCCAGGGTTTGGACCCTGCTGAGCCTCACCCCCGGGCCGTGGCACGTGCCTCCCTAGGAAGAGCACATCACCTGCCTGCCTTCTTTCCTCCCTCTGTGCTGCCTTTACATTTTCCTATACCTCCTCACTTGGATGTGAATTGGGGTTCAGGGGGAGAGAGGAAGGGTAACAGGGTGATCAGCTCTTAGGGCCGCTCTGGATGTAGGGAGGTAGGGTGTGTCCCCTGGGCTTAGCTCTGAATGGACAGATTCACAGGAAGCAGCCTGGCCGAGTTCCCTGAAAGGTGTATGTGGACCAGCCCTGCAGTCATTCAGGGGTTAAACCTGAATCGCCTGCTGCGTGCCTGGCCTGCTCTGCCAGGGGTTCTCTGTACAATTTCATTTGTATCGAGCTCTTAACAATGAGGAATAGGATGGAGAGTGGAATGGAAGGTAGCTTGTGCGGTCCCGGCCACCCAGCCTCCTGGGCCCCTCTCCCGTGTCCCTGGTGAAGCTTTGCCAATGCTTACATTTAGCAAATTAAATCAACTGAGGCTGCTAGGAGGATAAACAACTGGTGAGTGTTCAGCAGGACTTAGGGGTAGTGGTGGAGGAGGTCCCCAGGAACCCCCAACTGTCAAAGCTGGGGTTCACCATACAGTGCTGAGGCTTATGCCAGCATCTCCCCATCCCCAGGCAGTCTGGGAGGATCGCAACTGTGACATGAGGTGAGTGAGCAGGGGCCACGGTCGGGGGACGAGGGGGGGGGCACGGAGTCTCTTGCTGGGAGGACTTGCAGTGTCCATCTGAGCCTGTGTTTCTCACCTTGTCATCTGCCCACACCTGAAGCAGAATTGCTGGTTGCCCTGTGAAGGGGTGGGTTCCTGCTGTGCAGCCTGGGCTCCAGGCCACAGTTCCTTGGTGTGGCTGTGCAAGGCATTACTATGGGACTTGTTGAGAGTACCGGTCCTTAGGCCCATGAATCCAAGGCTCCTCCATCTGTATTTCTAATGCACTTTGTAGAATATTCTGATACATAGCTCTGGGAGCTCTGATCCTGGCGATCTCTGACCCATAGGTTTGGAACTCACTGATGGAGACAGATAGCATAGAGCAGGGGTCCCCAAACTACGGCCCGCAGGCCGCATGCGGACCCCTGAGGCCATTTATCCGGCCCCCACTGCACTTCCAGAAGGGGCACCTCTTTCATTGGTGGTCAGTGAGAGGAGCACAGGATGCATCGGCACCCATAGTTCCCATTGAAATACTGGTCAGTTTGTTGATTTAAATTTACTTGTTCTTTATTTTAAATATTGTATTGGTTCCCGTTTTGTTTTTTACTTTAAAATAAGATATGTGCAGTGTACATAGGGATTTGTTCGTAGTTGTTTTTATAGTCCGGCCCTCCAACGGTCTGAGGGATAGTCAACTGGTCCCCTGTGTAAAAAGTTTGGGGACCCCTGGCATAGAGGGTAAAGGTATGGTGTCCAGAGTCTACCACGCCTTAAATCTTTGACCCCAGAGACTTGTGAGAGCTTGTTCTTTAATGTCTCCAGAGCTCAGTTTCCTCATCTATGGAATGGGACCCATGATGTAGCCTTAGAGCATAGATGTAGGAATGCAATAAGAAAGATGGTGTCTTACTTCACATAGGCCAGTGGGTAATGGCCACCACTTCTCAGAGTAGGGTTGTTGGTGCCCATCATTTGTGGCCATCTGTAAACTGGGTGTATCTTTCTAACCACTCCACAGGGGCTATTGTGACAGAGGCTTGTGAGGTCATGGTTAAGGTTGTGGAACCTGGAACCAGACTGCTTAGGTCCTTACTACCTGCGTGAATTTGGGTCAGTTACTTAACCTCACTGAGCCTTAGTTTTCTCATTTGTACAATGGGATAATATTTCTAAGGCTTGTGGAAGCTAATGTGAATAATAAAATATTCAGCACAGTGTCTTGGCCCATAGCAATGCTCAATCAACAATAACCACCGTATTATTAATATCCACCCTGCACTAAACTTTGGCATGGTCTCTGTCCACTTGGCCCAGAGGCTTATTCTGGTGATACCCAGTCAGCTACGCTGGCACTTTTCCCAGTCCCTAAGTGGAACTTTCCACTCACTCCAACAGAGGTATGTGGTTTAAATGTTTTTTGGTGTTATCTCCATAGCCATGGACTGATGCACACAAAAGCATTAGCTGGTTTATGGTCCAGTCCTCTGTGTTTGCAAAGTCTGTAGTTTTTGGGAGAAACCGATGTGACAGGAAGGGCCCTGGTCAGCTGAGATGAGAAGATAGTTTGGGAGCAGGATGCCCACAGCCGCTCGGCCCACTGCCCTTTCCTGTCTACATTCGGGAGCGGATGTGCCCCTTGCTCTTTGCCCGATTTCCACCCCCAGCTGTCCAGGGAGCACCTGGGGTGTCCCACCAATGGGCTGCCCCGGGATGGCTCTCGGATTGCTGCGTCAGCCTGGGCGAGGCAGCCGGGAAGTCTCACCGGCACTGGCCCCAGAATGAGGTCAGCCAGGGATGGATTCCAGGAAGGGCCGCTGCTGATCAGCCCCTGACATTGTCTTTCCTGGGCGCATCACAGGCTCTTCCCCAAGGGCAAGACCTGGGTGGAGGCCCCTAAGAAAAAGGGGTAGGGCTAGAACCCAAGACAGGTGAAGAGAGAGAGCCTTTCAATTTGGAGTGCAAAGACTGATGTGCAGCGCATTTAACTTTTGAATTCTCTGGATGGATGAGAGCCTGAGGTTTCAGAGCACATGAAATGCCCCTGTGGCCCCTGGGACTCATTGCTGGGCTGCTTCTCCCCCCAGAGCCCTGGGTGCATTCCCTTGTATTCCCTTCATTGCAGCAAGGATGGCAAACACCTGCCACATGGACTTCTACTCACCCCTCGATAAGTCCTAGCACTCTTTCTCACCGCGTTCAGATAAGCCTCACCGGTGCAACCCTGCAGGCAGCTGCGTCCAGCCCATCAGTGTGGGGGTGATGAAACCATTTTGCTGTCTCTGTTATACTTAGCTATATATTTCCGTGGTCAGACTCCAAGCTCCATGTGAGCAGGCACTTTTTCTTATTCGCTACTCCAGCTCCAGCAACCAGCACGATGCCTGCCTGGCCCATAGCAGGAGCTTGGGAAATATTTGTGGAACGAATGTCCACCAATGGGCTGCAAATGACTCAAGGACCAGGATTGTGTCTAGCTGACATCTAGTACAGAGTGAGGGTTCAGTGAGTGGAAAAATAGAAAACAAGCATATCTTTATTCAGCATTCAATGCTAGCTAGTGTCCATAACCAAGAGGAAGAGTTCTTCTCACGCAGGCTTGGCTGTGGATGTCACTTTTCCAGAGCTGCCTTGCTGGTGCAGGGAAGTTGGGGCTAGCAAGAATGCCATTGAGGATGCCTTTGGTTTCCAAGGACAAAGATACTTGTCGTCCCATTTGGTCATCCCGAGCGTCATGAGCCATAGATTATCATTTGCATTTACATATGGGGAGACGGAAGGTCAGAGTGATTTAAGAGGTTTGTTGAAGGGCATTTGACGATTTCACATTGGAGCTAAGACCAGGACTTGGGCATCCTCATACCCAAACCAGAGTTCTTCCTTTGGTCACCATCCCACTTTTTTCTGAGTCTATAAAGTTTTGACCTACGGTTTATCATATGCCGTGTTTGGGTTTGGGAGGCTTTTTGGAATTCTGTCCCTACCATTATTTGCAGGTATTAACTGTCCCAGGTCAAGCCTGATTAGAACCTTTAGAGCTTCTCTGTGCTAATTTTGTGCCCTAAAATTGTGTGTCACATGTCATAGCCGTGCACACTTCTCTGAAGAGGAAGTCTGAGTTTGCGTGAGCTTCTCACCAAAGGACGCATGATCCCATAATAAGATTAAGAACCGATAATCACAACCAACTGTAGTGTTTTCCAGATGGGGAAACTGAGGTCTGAGCAAGGCCATCATCTCTGACCAGAGATTCTGTTTCTCTTATTGATAGAGGACTGATCGTGGTGAGCAGCAACCTCAGCTACATCATCGAACCCCTTCCCGATGGTGGGGACCGCCACCGTATTTACAGATCTGAACATCTCAAGCTGCCTCCCGGGAACTGTGGGTTCGAGCACTCTGTAACCACCACCAGGGACTGGGGCCTTCAGTTTACAAATCAAATCAAGAAACGACCTCGCAGGGTGAGTTTTCAGTGTAGGGGTCAACCTTGGGTTAGGCTTGCCCCCTCTGAGGACCCTTACTCTGGATCCAGGAGTAATTCTGAATGAAAGGGAGAAGGCTAAGAAGGAGGAAATAGCTGTTTCTTTTATTCTAAGTCATTGCTGAGTGTGGGATAGATACCCTTGGGGAATGATATTTAAAATACTCTGAGACGCCAATTTCAGAAACTTCAAAATGTGAGAAAAAAACCAAAAAACATATACTTCCCTTTTTGGGATAGCTCCCTAACCATATATATGGCATGCTTGTGTCTATTTTACCGACAGCAGAGGTATATGGTTTAAATGGTTTTTGGGAACTTTGATTGTCAGCATGTTCTCTCACAGTATGCCTGTGTTCTTCCTGTTCTAGGCTGCCCACCCAGCTCATTTTGTCCTGAGTCTAAAGAAGGGACCCTGTGTCCCAAGGCAACCTCCATGACAACCAAGATGGCGGGTGGAGGGTGGAGGAGGGTGGTGGTGACCACAGCCGAACCTGGCTCCTAGTGCCCAAGCATAAAATTAAACTGACACCACTTCTCAGCAGGTTTTGTTGTTGTTGTTTTTTTTAAATGAGGCCAAGCCTACCATTTCCACAGCTCTGATCTGCTTATTTCTCTTTCTTAGATGAAAAGGGAAGATTTAAACTCCATGAAATATGTGGAGGTTTACCTCGTGGCTGATTATGCAGAGGTAAGGGGAAAGCGATGGGTTTTAGCAGAAAAGGTACCATCTTCAAAGCTTCCATTCCATGCTTCCACCTGCTTCGGAAAAAGGCTGAAGCAGACATTTTTCTCTCGTTGGACATATGATTTGACCTTAAATCTGACCTAGGACTCTTTTTTGCTATTTTAAACACAGTTGGGGAAAAAAACAAGGAAATGTCTCTTCTAACCTGATAACATTAATTGGATTAAAAATAATCAGTACATTTCACATTTGGATTAATATTCCTTAGACTCCATCTGAAGACCTTTCGGTTTTTGGTGCTTATTCTTGGGGAGTCCCTGAATTCTCTGTAAATATATAAAAGAACTTTTTTTAAAAAAAATACACAGATAACACATGTATTATAAATCATGTGATACAGTACAATTTTCTTACCCATGTCTGGGTCCACTTTTGTAATTAAGTTGGTGCTAAATGAAAACCGGAAGCTGTGGTCCCCAAAGTGTGGTCCCTGGACCAGTAGTAACAGTAGCACCCGGGAACTTGTGAAAATGCACACTCTTGGGCTGTACCCAGAAACTCCTGAATCCGAAACTGTGGGCTGGGGTCCAACAGTCCGTGTTTTAGCCAGCCCTCTGGGTCACTCTGAGACACAGGCAAGTTTGGGAACTGCAGGTCTAGAAGATTAGCTGTTTGGCCTTTAATCCTCATATTCCTCAAATTAGGGTCTTGCCGGCCTTGAGGTCTAAAATTTGATGAACATTCATCTCTCTCTTTCATTTCATTTTTTCATCAACAATTTCTTTTTTTTTTTTTTAACAGAGACAGAGAGTCAGAGAGAGGGATAGATAAGGACAGGAACGGAGAGGGATGAGAAGCATCAATCATCAGTTTTTCGTTGCGACACCTTAGTTGTTCATTGATTGCTTTCTCATATGTGCCTTGACCGCGGGCCTTCAGCAAATCGAGCCACCCCTTGCTCGAAGCAGCGACCTTGGACTCAAGCTGGCGAGCTTTTTGCTCAAACCAGATGAGCCCGCGCTTAAGCTGGCGACCTCGGGGTCTCGAACCAGGGTTCTCCGCATCCCAGTCCGACGCTCCATCCACTGTGCCACCGCCTTGGTCAGGCCATCAACGATTTCTTGATCCTGTTATGCGCCAAGCACAGTACTTGGCCCCTGGTACCATGGAGTTGACTGTGTGCTAGTTCCAAGGGTGATTCCTGCTACGATGTTTCATTACAGAGGATTAGTGTGCAGATAACGAGGGATCCGACTTGGTGCTTTTGCAAAATGGGAAAGCTTCTCCAAGGCAGTGATGTTGAAGTTAACACCTAAAGAATGGGTACAGACCCCAGAGCGCCCATTTGCCTAAATCGCCATATTTAACCTCCCATTCTCACTTTACGTAGCAGCAGCTCAGCCACACCACTAAGCACGTGTTCTGGGCGCAGAGTCAGGCGGAGCTGCGCCCTCTCTCTGCTGTAACCTTGCGCACTCGCCTGGGGTCCCCCTTAGGACAGAACCCATCCAAGCTCCAGTCTGTCTCGTATCCCACCCACGCGGTTTAGTTACCGACTCCCAGAGCCTCCTCCTAACGTCCCTCCATCTAGTCCACAGTCCCAAAGCACGGAGCCCGGGGAGGCAGTGCCCGATAGTGGAACGAACACTAGGCTTCAGGCCCGAAGGGCTGCCACCCTGCGCTAGTGGCGGGAGGAGGTAGCCCTGGAGCTGTTATAAAGGACAGGGGGTTGTTAGCTGGCTGGAACGGCGGAGGCGAAGGGCATTCCAGGCCCGGGAATATCATGTTCTACTTTGAGAAGAGTTTTGCTTTCTAACTGATGTCGGTGTTGGGTTTTAGCAGCCTCTCCCCCCACCTTGTGCTCTAGGGGGGGAGGAGCAGTGTGGGAGCACAATCCAAAGCTGATTTAAAAGCCCAGGCCCTGTGGTCAGGGGAGGATGGGAGGAGGTAACCATTGGGGCCCCTGGTGGGAGGGCTGCTGGAGGAAAGCCTCTGACCCCCCCCCCCTCAAGCAGCCTCTCACCCTCCACAGGCAGAAATGTATTCCTGACAATTCATCAGAAAGGATGGGAAGACGGGGAGGGGGAGGACTGCGTTCTCTGTGATTTACAGCCTGGTGCCGAGACAGGCCAGGGTCCTCCCCTGGGCGCTGCGCAGGGAGCAGGGGCTGGGGAACGGCTGCTGCCCAGAGAGAGCATGGTCAGCAGCAAGAATGACAAGCAGCCGCCTACTCCCTGGGCCTCGGTGGGAGCACCTGGGGTGGGTCTCAGCTTGTTTCCGCAGATGAAACGGGAAATCCAGGGAGGGGGGAAGTGGAAGATGGGGCATTGCAAGAGGGGACAGGGCAGCTGTAAAAACAGGAATGCAGAGAACTTGCATGATACGGACAGAATGTGAGATAATTGGGGAAGGCCAGGTGATACATACCCCCTGTTTTTACTTCCTCTGTCACCTGGAAAGTGTAAGGTGATGTATAAGGAAGTATAAGACAACCCTTTCTTTAGGTCAGGGGTCTGCAAGCTCTAGCCCATGGTCAAGTCCAGCCCAGCATGTTTATGTAGACAAAGTTTTATTGGAACACTTCCATGCCTACTACTGTGTGTATTGCCCATGGCTGCTTTTGAGCTATAATGGCAGAGGTGAGTAGTTGTGACAGGTGGCTTCAAAGCCCAAACTATTTACAATCTGCCCATTTAAGACAATGTTCGCTTGACACTCTTCTGGACAACCGGACACATTCCTTAAGCTGTGGTGGTATTATCAGGCAGTTGCTTGGAGGTTGGAGTAATAAATTTGAAAGGCAGTGAAGTGTGACTCTGATTTTATAATAAATACTCACTAAATACTACAGCACTCTGTGCAGTGAGACTCATTTAGAAATGGGATGACCCTATAATGAGAAACTTCAGGATTAACACTTGGTAAAGGTCCAAGTCACAATGCATTTAACTCTTAGAAAGCAGTGATGAAAGTGAAATGATTGACAGTTCTGAGGAGTGACAGTTCCAGGGGAGCTCCGGAAAGTCCAAATGCAATAGAACGGGAAAGGTTGGTTTGCTCCCTGTACCATGGCGGGGACACATCCCATCATGATCAATATCCCAGGGAGTTTTATTTGACTGTTCCATTTGTTTCTTGTTTGGATATTCTTGCTGGATGGGGTGGAGAGAGGTCCTAGGGATTTACCTAGTTTTGCTTGTCCCATTTAGTTTCAGAAGAATGGACGAGACCAGACTGCCACCAAACACAAGCTCATGGAGATCGCCAATTACGTTGATAAGGTGAGACCAGGTGTGTACCTTGTGGGAAAGGTGCCACATCTCAGAGGTCAGGAGAATCAGCGTTACCTGAGCTGCCTGCAGAGGAACTGGCCAGCCCAGCCAGTTTCCGGGAGGGAATAGCAGTGTCACAGAGGGTCAGCGAGATGATCTTGACAGAGCTCAACTATGTGACCATAGCCAAGTGACTCATCTTCTTTGGCTTGAAGTATTGTTTTGTTTTGTTTTGAATGTACAAAATAGAGGAGTTGAGCTAAATCAATGACTTTGGATTATTTTTATTATTTCTGGTGGGATCCTTTTATAAATTTAAATCTTCTGCCAGTATCTAAGTAGTGTACGCCCTGACATTGTTTATTTTTTTCTTTTTGTAATGCCTAGCTTAAGCTTTGATTGCCCAGGCCTTCATTACAAGGAGGCATCCACTTCAAAGTGGGCTATCTCAATAACTAGGGGGAGAGCCGGGCCACCTCCCTCCACTGAGGCTCCTTTGTTTTAGAGATCTTGGTTGATTTCAGTGACCATTGGGGCTACTTGTCCTTTTTTTTTTTCTTTTCCTATGCTTTAAATTCCCACTCTGTGTTTTAAATTTAGCAATAAAGAACAAGCCCTCAAAAACCTGAATCCTCACCCTTACCCAAATTAAAAAAAAAAATAAGCGGAAACCAGGCCTGCTCTCTCTCGCCCCACCCTCACCTCTCCCCCACTCCTGCCCCCTTGCTGAGGGGTCCCAGGTGTGCTGTGTAATTTCCAGATCTTGTAAGTAATAAACCTGCATCTTTTCAGTTTCCTGGTGGTTATTGCTAAAGGGAGTGTCGCAATCATGGTAAGAGCCACAGCGCTGGTCTGGCTATGTAACACTGGCTACGAGGCTGAGACCAGTACGTAGCAGTCTGATGTAAAAGTCAGGTGAAGCACACTGCTCTGAGGTGATGCGGGATGGGGATTCCGAGCACTGTCCTCTGGCCCCTCCCCTTCATCATCTCTGCAGCGGCTCCCAGGGAGCTGAGGGCACAGAGAAGCTCAGCTTAAGAATGCTTTAACGTTCTCTAAGGTTCCTTCCAGGTACCAAGCCCAGGAACTATCTGACGTAGGCGAGGATTGACGTAGGTCAGCAAGGAAGAAGGACAGACCCTTGAAAGTTGAGGCATGGGTTGTTTTGGGACCAGTCTGTCCAGTCTCCATCTGTAAAACAGCTCTAAAATTATGTCCTGTCTCAAAGTCTGTGCCGATGTGTAACTTTCCTAGGCAGGCCTTAGAAACAGGCTCTTAGGACATGCCCCAATTCTTGGATTTTACTAGAACTGATCCAGGACATGGAAATACTTTGGTTTTTTTAATATATATATATGTTTTATTTGTTTTGGTACAAAATGCAGTAGAATGGGTAACTTAGCCTCTTGATAGGCTGGTAGTAGTTTGAAAATGTAGATTTTAATATGTTTGGGGTCACAGATCTCTATGAGACTCTGAGAACATTTATTGTACAGTTACAGGGCACTCACAGAACTCGTGAAGCTTTAACTCTGGGCCTGCCAGGGATTCATGGATCCCAGGGCAAAAGGAGAAAGCATTTTGTCCTGAACAGTAGAGTATAAAGAATTTAACTATTTTTTTAGGGGTTTACAAGCAAGTGTGGCAGCATTCTGAAATCCTCAGGTGGACCAGTTTGCGCCGTCTGCTTTCATTCCATCCGGGATGGCTCTGGAAATCCCGGTCAGCGGCGGTCAGTGACTGGTGAAAGTCAGGCGCTGGCATTTCCTGGAAGGAAGGAAGGACCCCAGGGACACAGCCCAGTCCTCTCTCTAGCCCTCCACTCACTCAACAAAAAAGGCTAAATGATCCTGCAACCCAAACCGTCAACATCTGGGAAAACAAGAAGAGCTTGTTTCCCTGGGGTGACACAGGAAGCAGACCCTGTTATCACCCACGTGACATCTATTGTTCTGGAGGCCCGCAGGTGGGAGACTTGGCTGGGTCTTCCCTTTGTGAGCTCTCCAGCTGGTCTGGGAGATAGAACCCAGGGTCCCATAGACGAATGGCAAGAGAAGGGAGCCGTGAGCAAACCCCAGTCCATCCTTAAAGGCCCCCAGCCTGGCTCGCCGGTCTGTTCTGCGAAGCCGGGTCAGGTCTTTCCTCACAGCTGATGTTTGTCATCCCGGCTGGAAGGCTGACCTACTCTCTGAGCCTCGCTGACCCAGCCACTTGAACTGAACTGTTGTTGAACCAAACCTGGAATGAACTGCGCTAATTTGCTGACTCAAGAACACCATCCAAAACGTTTTTCCTTAACCATGAAAAAGCCAAGTTTAATTCCTTAAAAAGCTCCCTAGTGCATCTTGCAAGTCCAAGCTGGAATCCAAACCTTTTATTTTCTGTAATGACTGACCTGGCACAAAACGGGAAAGTCAAAATTTCCATTGCGATCAGCTGATGTTCTGCTGAATCTGGAGCCCCTCTTACACCGCCGTTTTTGGGGGGCACCTGGATTGTGTGGATGGATATAAAGACACCCACACTTAGGCGGTATAGATCTCATGCATGGGCTCTGAGGTCGGACCATTTTGGCTTTAATCCTGACTCCACCATCTTCCTGCTGAGACTCTGGGCAAGGTACTACACCTCAGTTCTTAGTGCATAGAAAGTGGTCCGATTGCCCTTTTTAGCTGGGGCAGTAGCTGCCCAAAGCCATCCAACTTTGGATTAAATGGTGTCTCCTTGTTCATGTGATGTAGACTTATGTGCAACATTTTTTTTTTAAGCCAGTGCTTTAGTAATCTTTAGGGTATGTGAGTCAAAGAATTCCTTATACCCATGCCTTCCAATAATCAGCTTTGACAAAAGCTCTCATCATCCTTCTTATTTGTATATGACGTGAAAGAGACTGTGTCATAAAAGTTATAGTTGTAACCTTAAGGATCCCGAGAGTCAAGAGTTTGAGTTGACTAGAACTCTGAAGATGACCTGGCACCTCAGAAGTCTTAGTTATAGCCTGTTTATAATATCTGTGGTGAAAGTTAAACACCTCCTGTGGTAGGGTAGGAAACTTTTGAGAGTAAGCATGTCTACCTACATGTAGATCATTTATTTAACCATTTACTTCCAAAACGAGTGGGGACATCTCATAACAAAATATCCATGGATAATTGGGTATATCCACACAATGGAACACTGTTTAGCCACCTGAGATGTAGACAGTCCTTCCTAGCACTGACAGATGAAGGTGATGCCGTGTCTTTTCTGTTTTTACTGATCAGTTTTACCGATCCTTGAACATCCGTATTGCTCTCGTGGGCTTGGAAGTGTGGACTCACGGGGACCTGTGTGAAGTTTCGGAGAACCCGTACTCGACCCTCTGGTCCTTTCTTCGCTGGAGGCGCAAGCTGCTCGTTCAGAAGAAGCACGACAACGCACAGTTAATCACGTGAGTAGCCTCTTTCCCTCTGGGCTGCGTTGGCTGTGGCTGCCAAGCCCCTCCCTACCCACAGGGCGTGTGCTTTTGGCCCCTTCCTCTCCCGATGCCGAGTGTTGTTTGCATTAGGCCACCCTGACTCTCTGGTCCAGGTATTCAGGTGTTGCTTGACATATGCTCTGTGCCCAGCACACACTGGAAAATGTGCAGGCGCCTAAGAGGTATAACAATCCCAAGAAGTATTTACAATCGAGATGGGAAAAGTAGACCTGCACATGTTCAGCTGAGCATCTGGAACAACTTGGGTGTGTGTTTGGGCAGTGACTGGCTGTTGGTCATGGGCAGCTTTGAAGCAGACTTTCCCAGGGGCTCATTTATATCTTGACGCTTTGTTCTAGCCCAGAGCTAAGCTCTCGAAGCAGGCACAGGCGGGGGAGGCTTCCCTGGGTTGTCCCTTCACTTTCTTCCTAGGGGCTCAGGGGCTGACCGCCCAAGATAGGCAAAATGGCAGACACTGTGGGAACTGTGTGTCTTGTGGGAGGGAGACATTGGGAAATGGGGGAGGACTGTGCTGGAGTTTCCTCCATCCCAGAGAGAAAAACAGAAGGCACTGACGGGGTCATGGTGACATGTGACAGTTCCCTGGGGGCAGGAGGTGGTGATTCTCTGGTGTCCAAAGGTATTCTGAAGCAGTTATAACAGAAGATATGGATGTAATAAAACTGTTTTTCTTTTGTTGCCTAAATATCCTTCTGAATCAACAATCATTTAAATATTATTTTTTATTCTCTAATAAACATATGGCTCATCCCATTAATTTTAAAATGTATTGCTCCACTGTCCTCCCTAAGTGGTTTGTCTTTTCAGTTTTGGTTTCCTTTTTTAAGTCACAAATCATTTAGAAGTTATTATGTTATGTAGAAGTTTTTGAATAAAAAGCTTATTGAATTTTTTTTTTAAATATAAAAAAAGTCCCAGGAAATAGCTGTACCAAAAACTTGGGCAATGAATACAATCACATAGGAGGAGTCTTTGGTTACCAAGACGTTTGCCTGAACTTTGGAAGCCTGGAGTCCTGCTTTGGGCAAAACCTGTAATCCAGGTTTCCCCTTAGACTTCTTCAGAGCCGTTGTCTCAGTTTATAAAACAACCACATATTTTACATATTTTGCATATTCCTTTGCATATTGTTTCTCTGAAGAAGAGTCTGCCTTGACTTCATCAAACATTTATTAAGCATCCATTGTGTTTCAGAGTCTATGCTAAGTTCTAGTGATCCCAAAGTAAATGAGAATCTCAGCTCTCAAAGATAGCAGGACCCAGAATAAGAAAACAATCACTAAGATATAAAAGCACCACACAATGACTTTCCGCATAGATCCTTTAAATAAATTGCATGTTGGTGGCATGCATGAAAACACGGGGTTTTAGTTATTCCTTGGACCGGCCCTAGATGCATGCAGCTGAGGGAGGGATGAATTGAACTGGGGAATGGAGCTTGGCTGTTGAAAGATTAGGATCACAGACGCAAAACATAGGCAGAAGCAGTTCATTATCGCACTCAGCTGCACTTAGTGAGGCTTCTGATGGGACACATCTGTTTCCTTGGCCCCAGCATGATGTAGGAATGAAGCATCATCACCCCACAGCTGCGGCCAAATTCCCCAATCCCCCACCCCCCCCATCCACATACCCCAGAGCCAGGGATGTGGCATCGGACCCTGGCAGCTGGTGGAAGTGGGCATGATTCACGTCAGCATCAGAACCTGTGCTGCTCCCCCACCCACCTCACTCCCACCGTTTCCCCTGCAGCAGGAATGGGATACAGCTTTGCAAGCCCTGCCCGTTTCCTTCCAGGGCATGGGGCTCTGGGCACACTGTGGGGAGGAAGTGACCTTTCACTCCCTTTTTCTGTTTTTTCTAAAGCAGTGAGAGAGTAGGTGGGAGGAAGGGAGAGGTGTGGCAGCCTGGAATCTGCCCAGTTGGCCTGTAACACCAGGGCCTCTCCCTTTGGGAACCATCTGGGAGAGTCAGGAGCCAAGGGACACCAGTGATGGCCCCCTGCTCCTGGGCACTTTGAAACAGGCCTCTGAGTCCCCTCCCTGTCACCCTCTCTCCTTCCCTTCTGCAGGGGCAGGTCTTTCCAGGGCATCACCATCGGCCTGGCTCCCCTCATGGCCATGTGCTCTGTGTACCAGTCTGGAGGCGTCAACATGGTGAGTCTCGGCTGACAGATTAATGTGACAGGAGATAGAACACTGCCTCACAAGACAGGAGCTCACCTTGTGAAAAATAATTTCATATTTATTACTGCAGCAAAAAGAAAAGCTTTGACATCACAACAGGCAGTTGTTTGATAAGAAATGGAGGTGCCCAGGGGTGAATGTTCACCGACTGTAGTTTATCCTAGTTTTCAAGCTCAGGGACACCCAGAAGCAATCGCATTAATACATCACTAGGTCTTTTATATGTTGCAAACTAGTGGCTGGGGAATAGTGAGATAACAGAGGTGTTTCCTTTTAATTCTAGGTTTTCCGTTATGTATATCGTTATGAAACAAAAGCCTGTCTGAAAGTTATGGCTAAGAAGTCACTGCCTTCTTTAGAACATTCTCTCTGACTTTGGGACTATTTCAGTGGTTCTTAACCTTTTTTGAGGTACCGAACCCACCAGTTTCATATGTGCATTCACCGAACCCTTCTTTAGTGATAAATAAAATATGATTTTTTTTCCAAATTCAAGACATAGGTATATGTTTTCTTACTGGTGCACAAAATGAGCCGTGCATGAACATCACCTTGCTCAAAGAACAAAACCAACAAAGTGCATGAACTCACAACAAATTACGGTATTACTTTATTCTGGCCTCGGCGGCAGAGGCTTCTCCGAACCCCTGAGACCGACTCATCGAACCCCTAGGGTTCAATAGATCCCAGGTTAAGAACCACTGGACTATTTATTAAATGACTTTGACTCTTCACATCTGACCTGTGAAGTAGACGTCACAGAGCCCACTCTCCTCTGCTCGCCCGTCCTCTATCCATGCTGTATCATTGGCAGCTGCAGCATGTAGTTAAAAGCACGGGCTTTTATCAAGCTGCATGGCGTGGCCAAAGAAAAGGCGGGGTTGGGGCTTGGGGACAGCTGTCTTCTTGACCACAGCTCTCTCCCTGTGCAGGACCACTCTGAGAATTCCATCGGCGTGGCTGCCACCATGGCCCATGAGATGGGCCACAACTTCGGCATGAGCCACGATTCTGCAAATTGCTGCCCGGCCAGCGCAGCCGACGGTGGGTGCATCATGGCGGCCGCCACCGGGTGAGTCAAGCAGGACAGGTGGAGGGCAGAGTGCGCCAAGCCAGTGCAATCCAGTGCTCCTCCTGGCTGGCCGCGGGGAGCTGCTGTTAGACCTTAGAGAGAAATGTGCTCTTGACAACGAAAGAACAGGAAGAGGAGAAAGAAAGCAAGTGCAGGCGAGGAGCAGTAGGTCCCCAGCAGGAGGTTTGGTGCTGGGGGAACCCTAGATAGACTTAATTTCTGTCTCAGGTCTTCAGCTGCAAAGGCAGCCCGACTACATGTGCCCTTTTCTCTTCGTGAACTCTTTATGAGGACCCAGTTTGGTAACAGTCATGATTCTTAGTCCCTGCAGTCTGAGGGGGTTTGATGAAAGCGCTGATGTAGCCCCCACAACAAGGACAGGAAGGTGGAACATCTGCACACCCCACAGTGACCCCTCAGAGAATCCACAGGCTGCGTCCGCCACGAGGAACAGGACGAGGCAGCTGTGTCTCCATGTAGCTGGGAGGGATTTTCAATCCAGAGCCCTTCAAAGAGAACTCTGGAGTTTATTCAGAGGATGCATGTTTAGTGTCTGGACTCACGCCGCAGAGAGCACTGGGTTCTCCCAGGAAGTGAGTCACTTGTTGGAAGGCATCATGGTGGGAGCTTGGGTTCCTCCCACCCCAAACCATTACAACCTGTTAATGCCTCTTAAAGAGATGGTGTTTCAGTGTTTCTAAGGGAAAATGTAGCTTTTTGGAACTCCAGGGGCCAGTGTTTTTTCCCGTCCCTCCTCAGCTGTGACACACAAAGGGTGATGTTGACATGCAGGATATAACTCATGGGCCGTGCTCAGATTCCTATGCACTCCTGGCTAAGTCCACGTCTTTCTTTCCCAATCTAAAAACGCATATTTGTAGAAAAATGGTTGAGAGTTATATCAATTACTACCCCCATTGGTTTTTGAACTGTTTATAAATTTTGGTAGTTTAACAGTTCATAGCAGATTCCCTGTGATATACCTGATAACTGAAGGCAACCCTCGCGTGTTAATGTTTAGGTGGTTTAGAGAATTGGGAGAAGGAAAACTTCTCTTTTATAGACCCAAATGGTGGTGGTACTGACCTCCTACTAGGAAATGCGTGGCTTTTCCTTCTTCTTCTCAATGGTGGGACCCAGGACCTTTTATACCCTTGCAGTAAAGACTGTGCCCTTGTGAGACGGCTGGTGGAATTTGGGGTTATATATCTGCCTATATCCTTAGGACAGGGATCAGGTCACTGGCCCAACCGAAAAATTAGACCTGTGATCTCTCTGATTCCGTCCTCAATCCTAAGAAAATCTCTATATAATATCAGTTCCAGGAAAAGTTTAGGCTGGCTGGCATTTTATGCAGCTCTGAGGCTCAAGAGGCCTATTGTTAGCAGTCAGAACCCTTTATTTTTTGCAGCCTCTTCATGCAAGGGGCAGAAGTTGCTGCTTCTTAGATACTTCCTCTCTGCATAGGAGGGAAAAAGACATTATGGGGTGGTTAGTATTTTTTAATTCTTAGAAGATTGTAAGTTATTATGTCGGTGATGTTATAAAGGGGCAGAGTGTATGTGCATGGGACTGTTGAGGGTCTTAGTCCATCCACGTGCAATCAGCCTATTGGGCAGCAGGACGGGCAGCTGTTCTGGCCGAGCGATGCTCAGACTCCCAACTAACTCCAGCCTTATTCTCTCCCAGGCATCCTTTCCCCAAAGTGTTCAATGGATGCAACAGGAGGGAGCTGGACAGATATTTGCAGTCAGGTGGTGGGATGTGTCTCTCGAACATGCCAGACACCAGGACGCTGTATGGAGGCCGGAGATGTGGAAATGGGTACCTGGAAGATGGGGAAGAGTGTGACTGTGGGGAGGAAGAGGTAAGGTGCCCAGGCGGTGCTAGCGGAGGGGGAAGAATTTGCGTTCATTTCAAATGTCACAGTCAAAGAGAATGCAACTGAAGAGCGTCTCAGTTGTGTGCATCTCCCATAACATCACAAATGAGACGTGCAGAGTAAGCCTGAACTCTGGACCAGTTCTGCACTCTCCCAGTTTGAGGTTGACACTGTTTGTGTCCAGGTCGGGGTGGAGTTGTCTTTGTGAGGGTCTGATCTGACCAGAAACCAGTCTTCTCCAGTGGCATGACAGATGGCCTTCTTGGCCTTCCAACTGCACTGAATTTATTCTGGAGGCCACACAGCTGGACATACGAACTTGAACCTGGGGCCTATGAGGATGCTTGAAATAATAAGCTTGTGCTGTTGAGCCTGGAGGAGAGATGATTGAAAGGGGAAGTCAGAAGCATAGTCAGGCCTGAGAAGAGCCGCAAGGAGGAAGGAGCAGAGCTGCTGTGACCCGCAGTATGAGTGTGGTGGGCACACAGCGTAGCTGTTGTTTATAACGGACGCATGTTGTTCCGCAGAAAAGCAGAACTGGTTAGTTTTAGTGTTGAAAACAGTTTTGGAGGAGAACGCATGAGTAAGTTAGCTATGGGGATGTAATTTATGGTCTGTCTCTGTGGGAAAAGACTATTTGATTCTATTCCATTCTCTGTGGTTTGACTTTATTTTAATGTCAGCATGTAACTTTTATAATAAAGGCCTAGTTAAAGGTTCTGCCACGTCCACCACCATGAGTTCAGAGCAGTCAGAAAGGAGGGTGCATATTATCATGTGCGGGGGACATGGGATTGAGGATCAGCCCACGAGTGGGCTTAGCAGGTTGTTTCCTGTTTGGAGCAGCTGCTGATTCTACAAGTATTTACTGAGTGCGGGGTACTCTTTTGGGTGGTAGGGCTGAGATAAATACAGCAAAATAGATACGGTCCCTGTCCTTATGGCGCATTTAGAATAGTGGAGAAAACACACATTGACCAAAGAGGTGGAAAAGTATCTGAATATAATCCACGGTAAATGCAGAAGGGCCAGTGACAAGGTGCTATGGGTCTCTGTCATGTGAGGGGAGCTGGGCCCTCTGACCCCACACCTGAGGCTGTTAGGAGTTCGTGAGGAGCACAAGGACAGGAGGCATGTTTCAGCTCAGGGTGGAGCCGTGCCTTGAGATGAGAAAAGACATGGTGTGTTAGAAGAAAAGGGACACGGGTCTGCCCGGAGCCCAGGATGGTGAGAAATGAATGAAAGGGAAGTAGTATTCCTTCTCTTAGGGGAGATGGGTGGATGGGCATACCCAGTAGATAGTGGCTTGTGTCGCTCCGATATGTTAGGCCTGGACAGTTATGGTTAGAATATGGTTAATAAGTGCGGGGTGGGCCCCAGGCAGACATGGCTTGAACTCTGCTCCAACACTTTCCAGGGGGGTGCCTCGACCTGCCATCGGACTAGTCTGAGCCGCAGTTTCCCTGTCTGTGAAATGGGAATAATCTCTCTTCACAGACTGCAGTGGTCCTGTACATGGAGACCGGCATATTGTCAAGAAATGTTTATGGATCGGCCTGTGACTATAGTAGGAGTGTTATCAGGACAGTCAGAGGCACTGGTCATCTCATCAGCCTTTTAAATCTCATGCTGTGTGTCAGCAAATCAGGACCAGGAGGGCAGGAAGGAAGAGAGGAGAGCGTAGAACCCCTAGAGACTTCCGTCCCGGAAAGGCCGGGGTCGGCGAGGGTTGAGGAAGAGCAGCAGATGGGGAAAGGAGTCTGAGGAAGCAGGCCCCAGGAACTTACATAAACTGTTCAGGGTTGTTGCAAGATGCCCTTGCTCCCCACGGCCTCTTTCTGTGGGATAGTAAGACTGAGCACAGAAGAGAGTCTGTGTGTTCTGTTAGGGGTGAGGAAAGCCAGTCACAGAGTTTCCATATCGTGTAATGCTATATACTGAAAAATCACGTTTTGGGCCGATGCGTGATTACAAGGAGAAGTGTGCACATTATATTATGTTAAAGAGCAGTTCGGCCTGACCAGGCAGTGGCGCAGTGGATAGAGCGTCGGACTGGGATGCGGAGGACCCCGGTTCGAGACCCCGAGCTCGCCAGCTTGAGTGTGGGCCCATCTGGCTTGAGCAAAAGCTTGCCAGCTTGGACCCAAGGTCACTGGCTCCAGCAAGGGGTTGCTTGGTCTGCTGAAGGCCCGTGGTCAAGGCACATGTGAGAAAGCAATCAATGAACGACTAAGGTTTCGCAATGGCAACGAAAAACTAATGATTGATACTTCTCACCTCTCTCCATTCCTGTCTGTCTGTCCCTATCTGTCCCGCTCTCTGACTCCCTCTCTGTCCCTGTTATAAATAAATAAATAAATAAACAAACAAAGCAGTTCGGATGCTATGCTTTTGTAAAGTAAAAGTATGCCTCTATATGTGTATAGGAAAATATCCACACTCAATAGAGTTGTGTCTAAGCTGTGGCGTTACGGTGACCGTGCATGTGTACATATGTTTTTTCTATGATAAATACACGTTACCTTAGCAATTAAGCTATAGCGTGACTTTTTGGTAAACACTTCCTAGAAAGTCCAGGCTCCAGGGCATGTGGGTCCTGGGTGGGAAGATGGTGGGAGATGCAGGAGATGGTTAAAAGCCCTGTTTCTTCCCAGACCCCTGTCCCCTGCCCTGCGGCCTTGGCTCGGCCCCTTCCCAGACTCCCGGCCCCTGTCCTGCAGCCCTGGCCCAGCCCCTGCCCAGACCCCTGTCCCCTGTCCTGTAGCCCCGGCCTGGCCCCTGCCCAGACTCCTGGCCCCTGTCCGGCAGCTCACAACCCCCCCCCCTCTGTCTCCCCAGGAATGCAATAACCCCTGCTGCAATGCTTCTAACTGCACCCTGAAGGAAGGGGCGGAGTGTGCCCATGGCTCCTGCTGTCACCGCTGTAAGGTAAGTGGCCCTTTCCCCTGCCCAGCATACTGACCTAACAGCTCAATGCTCTGCTGTGGGGGTGATGGATGGGAAGCAGCCTCCATCTTGGGGAAGACAGGGCCTCAAAATCTCAAAAACATGGAGTTGGAACCCCCCTCGAGCACATAACATGCACACGTGGGTATGCATGTACATGTTCAGGGGAAAGGGTGTATATATATAATTTGGTAGCATATGTGTGACTGGGTCTGTATATTTGCATATGTGAGTATAGTGTGTGTGTGTGTGTGTGTTGGCCTGGTTCTTTTGCCGTTTCCTCACCATGCGACTTTGGATACATTGCTTAACCTCTTCTGCCTCAGGTTTCCTAACCTGTAAAACAGGGATAATTATTTTACGTAAAACTATTGTGAAAACTAAATGAAATAATATTTGCACAGGGCGCTTCAGCAGGAGCTCCGTGACAGTAGCCGTTAGGACCAAAGCACCTAGTCAGGTGTAAATTGTTGCAGAATTATTATTTCTCACCCACTTCTTATGAAGAGGAAGTGAGTTAGCATATGTGGAAACACCTGGGGAACTCTGAGTTATTCTTCATATCAGAAGGATGATGGTTTGAGCTCATGAGGTCATGTAAAATAACAAAAAGGGGAAATTCTGTGTCACGAGGGAGATGCTCACGGGCCCTTTGCTTGTCGGGTTGACGGCTGGCAGGAGATTGATGTCTTTCCCTCTATTCCCTGTATCAGCTGCTGGCCCCTGGCACGCTGTGCCGCGAGCAAGCCCGGCAGTGTGACCTCCCGGAGTTCTGCACGGGCAAGTCTCCTCACTGTCCCACCAACTTCTACCAGATGGACGGCACGCCCTGCGAGGGCGGCCAGGCCTATTGCTACAACGGCATGTGCCTCACCTACCAGGAGCAGTGCCAGCAGCTCTGGGGTCCTGGTAAGCGACCCAGGCTGAGCGGCCCTCCTCCCATCCCACCACTGCTGAGCATAGAATCTTGGCTTCAAAACAGCATGTCCAGATGCCCCCTTGGGTCGGGGTAGACTTTCAGGGAGAGGCAGTGGACCGTGTTCCTCCCAGTTTCTCAGTCGTTAAGTTCTCAGAGCGGGTCCATGGATAAGACTAATCCAAAAGGAAAGTGGGCAGAGGATAGAGACAGAAAAGTCAATGCAGATGACCCTTAGCTCTGAGATGTCTGCCCTCACTCAAGGGAAAGTAAATTATAGGTACTGGAAGATGGGGTTTTTCATAACTCAGACTGGCAAAGACTGAGGAGTTAATATTATAATGTCACATTATTCATAACAATACTATAACGTCCGCAACAAGAACAATAGTAATACAGTGATATGGACAGTGTGGGGAAGCAGAGAGGGACAACCCCTATGGAGAGCAGTTGGGGGATAGGAAAAGTTTAAATGCACTGATCATTGGACCCATCCATTTTGCTACTTAGAAATCTATCTTCCACTGTACTTGAGCATGTATGTGAAGATAAATTTACAAGGATAATCACTGTGGTGTTGTTAGTCACAGCAATAACACCTATACAGCCTACGCTGATTTAATAGGGACCAATTGAATTATTTCTGGTGCGTCTGTACAGTGCCACACGATGAAAGGAGGCAGCTCTGTATGGAGTGAATACTTCCATCTCCCACAACGGATTAAGTGAGCAGTGCAAGATGCAGAACAGTGAATAGAGTATACTGTTGTTCTTCCTTAAATTACCTCTAAAAGATACACAAGAATTGTATCTAAAAGATACCTAGTTATCTGTAGAAAACACATTATTAATTGTGATGACTCCTCCAAGGTATAGGAAGTAAGAACTGGAATGGCTAGTTAGAAAAATTCCCAAGACCTACTTTATTTCTTTAAAATGTTGTGCATGTATTAGATATTTTTAAAAATCCTGAAAAGGACAGGGCTCTTTTGTTAGGGAGAAGGCTTAACATACAAACCCACAAATATGAAACCTTTTTCTATGATTAGGAATGGAATACCCTGAAAGGGGGCTCAGGAAGAAAAGGCTGATTATTCTTTCCCAGAAAGTCTTCTTAACCTTGGCCCTTTACCCAGCTTTACCCTCTGGGGACTTCTGACTTCTACTCGTGTTGGCTCGTGTACTGATAAATGTTTCTTGCCCACTCAGGAGCCCGGCCTGCTCCTGACCTCTGCTTCGAGAAGGTGAATGTGGCCGGGGACACCTTTGGAAACTGTGGGAAGGACATGAATGGGGAACACAAGAAGTGCAACATGAGGTGATGACCGTAGGGCAGACCCCATGAGGCGAGGGGTCACAAAGCAATCCCCTGCTCTGTCCTCCTCACTCCCACGCTGCTCAGCAGCCTGGCTGGCCCCAGAGCTGGGCCTTTAAATAAATCATTCCAAGTCAGTCATCTCTTCCAGGCCTGTGGTTGGACAATACCATATTCAGCCCTAAGGAAGTCAGAGGGAGGGTGTGGATGTTAATGCTTCCTAGAAAGCTGATCAGACTTCCTTTTGGGACCTTCTTATAGTAGGGTCGGGAATCAGCCTTCTTGGATCATCTCTGCAGGGTGCTAAATTATGCCTTCATCTGAATAGCCCATCATTCATTAGCTCATTCACTCTTTCATTCATTTCAACCACCCATCCATCCATCTGTTCACCAGTCCAGTATCTATGAGGATTTACCATGTACCAGCTACTATGCTGAGTACATGGAACTTTTAATCAACAAGGTAGTGTGGTAATGGATGTGTGGAGAGAGCCACCCAACCTATTCTTAGTGAGTGAACCCAAGGGAAGCTGTGCCTCAGCTGAGACCTGAACCACTTTTGTAGTTTAATAGGGTGAGGAAGGGTGCCATACACGGGACAGTGCCCCAGGCAAAGACAGAAGAAGAGAGAAACTGGTGGTCAGAAGAACTGGTAATGATTTGATAGAAAGTATAATGTTGGGGCACAGTGGAGAAGGGACTGCTTAGAAATGAGATTGGATAGTAAAGCAGGAACTGATCATAAAGAGTCTTGAATGCATGGCTGAGAGAGTTTGGACTTTAGGCTTGAAAACAATTAGGAAATGAGATGCCAATAGGGCAAGACTGGCAGGAAGGAGACCAGTTTTCTGGTATTGAATCCAGATAAGAGAGGATGATGATATGAATTAGGGTCAGTGTATAGGAGGGAGGATTGACAGCCTAAAAATTGCTTGAACCCAATAGTAAGAGAGAATGAGGAGTTTGGGATGACACCAGGCTTCTGGTTGCAGCACCTGGGTGTATGAGGTATAAGGACCATAAGGGGCTGGGTGCTCAGGTCAGGCTATTGTCCTTGAAGTAAAGAGGACTTCCTGAGGCCAGCCCTCTGGACTGGATCTGCTCAGGGACAAGGCTCCTGTTTCCTTCCCTTGGTCTGAGTCCATGTGGGGTCTCTCCTGGTGGGATCCTGGAGTATGCCCATTTCCTCTTTGCCTGTTCCCCAGGCTTGGAAGCCCGCTGTCCTGGTCAATAAAAACTAAGCTCTCTGTGCCCCAGATTCTTCCCCTCCTTCTGATTCCGCCTTCTTCTCTCCCTCTCTGTTGGGCCTAGAGATGCCAAGTGTGGGAAGATCCAGTGTCAGAGTTCTGAGACCCGGCCCCTGGAGTCTAATGCAGTACCCATTGACACCACCATCATCATGAATGGGAGGCAGATCCGATGTAGGGGCACCCATGTCTACCGAGGTTCTGAGGAGGAGGGTGACATGCTGGACCCAGGCCTGGTGATGACCGGGACCAAGTGTGGCTACAACCATGTGAGTCCCTTCTTCCGGCTCCACTGAAGGACTGGGCTGCAAAGGGTCGTGACTGAGGAAAGTGATCTCTGGAGGGAAGATGCCTAGGCCCCAATCCCAGCTAGCCCAGCATCTCTGTGCCTTGATGGGCTTGCTGTTATCACCTTTGTCCTTGTCATTAACCATCACATGAATTAAGAGATAGACTAGAGCCTGACCAGGTGGTGGCGCAGTGGATAGAGTGTAGGACTGGGTTGTGGAAGACCCAGGTTCGAGAACCCGAGGTCGCCAGCTTGAGCGCTGGCCCATCTGGCTTGAGCAAAAGCTCGCCAGCTTGGACCCAAGATCACTGGCTCCAGCAAGGGGTTGCTCGGTCTGCTGAAGGCCCGCGGTCAAGGCACATGTGAGAAAGCAATCAATGAACAACTATGGTGTTGCAACGGCAACGAAAAACTAATGATTGATGCTTCTTATCTCTCTCTGTTCCTGTCTGTCTGTCCCTATCTGTCCCTCTCTCTGTCCCTGTAAAAAAAAAGAGAGAGAGATGGACTAGACTAAGAATCAGGGGAGCCTGGGGAAATAGTGGTCATCTCAGAGTTAATTATGAGAATGAAATTATAAAACACACACACACACACAGTACTTGGTATAGCACCTGGCACAGAGTAGACTGCTGTCACCATCATCATTATTTTTTAGTTTGATATTAAAATTAGTGCATATTAAAATACAATTAAGTAATAACATATAACCAACATGTAATAACATAGGCTGTAATAACACCTTTATTAGAGATGTTTTAATAGTATTTGTGGGGGTTTTGCTAATCACAGAAGTAATAGTGGAGCTTAATTAACTACTGTCCAATCCTCTTTTAATTTTCTAACTTTCTCTATAATAAATAACTGGAAGTGGGCTGCCTTTCTGAGCCTCATACGTTCTAGGTGCAAAACCCCTGTGTTCTGATTGTTCAGCAATGAGTGTCCTTTCGGTTGTGCTGACGGTTTGGTTTCCTTCTCACGACAGATTTGCTTCGAGGGGCAGTGCAGGAACACCTCGTTCTTTGAAACAGAAGGCTGTGGGAAGAGGTGCAATGGCCACGGGGTACGTATGCCTAGGGTTCCGGGGCTCCTCCGCTGGTGGCAGGGGTGCAGGCCCTGTGGGAGGCCGGAGCTCTCCAGGGTGCTGATGTCTCTGCCCGGCCCTGCTCCAGGTCTGCAACAACAACCAGAACTGCCACTGCTTCCCGGGCTGGGCGCCGCCCTTCTGTGACATGCCCGGCCAGGGGGGCAGCATCGACAGCGGGCCCATGCCCCCCGACGGTGAGTGCCTGGCCTGCTTGGGATCTCTGCCCACCTTTTAGGGGAATGGGTTGGTGCCATGGTGGCATGTTGCAGAGGGATAAAGCATCAGCTTCATTATCCTGATGGTGTAGATGAGGGAACAAGAAACAGAGGGGCCGAGTGGGCGGAGCAGCTGAGGCTGGCAGCCCGGTGTGGGGCTCTGTTCAGCTGCTCCCCTGCCCTTTCCACTGAGAAGAGGGAGAGAGAGAGATTAAGACAGACTGTAGGTTATTGAATGAGCTCAACCTTTTGGGGGTAGGGTGGGGTGGCAACCAGTCCTCCTCAGCCACTTAGAAATAATCATGAACCTGGGACACATTCAAGTGGTTTAGAGTCCCTTGGATGCACAAAGCTGGAAATGGAGAGCCAGCCGCTCAGAAAAAACATGTATATATAGTTTATATTTACTGCATATTACAGTTTGTTACTGGAAATCTCAGGGATTCTAGTCCTTTGGTTGCCAAGCATTTGAAACAATGTTTGCATTATAATTTTTAAGTTAAAATAAGTAATGCAAGCCTAATACCTGGAGAAGAGTCACGTTGTTTGAAGTCCCCTGCCACCGCCTGGACAGGCTCTCGGTCCCTCACCGGGCTCTGTCTCTGGCAGGTGTGGGCCCTGTGGTGGCCGGAGTATTCTCGGCCCTTTTCGTGCTGGCGGTGCTCCTGCTGGGGTACTATTGCTGCAAGCAGGACAGCAGACTGGGTCACCTCAAGGCCTTTGCCCTGCCCGCCAAGTTGAGGCAACAGTTCAGGTACGATGGGGTGCCCTGGAGGACTTGGGTTGTGGATCGCAGATCTTTCTGTTGGTGGAGATAGGTCTAATTCGGGGAAGGCCAATGCAAGGTGCACACCACCCTGTCCCCTTCACTGTGCTCCAAGACCAGGGCAGACATTACTAGTTGATTTTCCTGGAAGTATTCTCTACTGAGCCTGGTCATCACCTAAGAATCCTTTTCAGCAGAATACCCCCAACCAATTCTTGTTGAAGAAATCTATTTTCTACTCTTTATCTCATCAATTTGCTCCCCATTTTAAAGAGCAAGAGACTGAGGCACCAGAAAGAGAGAATGACTAGCCCAAAACATTCACAGGGGTGGCTGGCCATCAACTCAAGACAGAGACTAAGTTTTATTTTTGTTTTTAAGCTATTCATTCCTACAGTGGTCGACAAACTCATTAGTCAACAGAGCCAAATATCAACAGTACAATGATTGAAATTTCTTTTGAGAGCCAAGTTTTTTAAACTTAAACTATATAGGTAGGGACATTCCTTATCGAGGTAGCGCCCACACGTGGTATTTTGTGGAAGAGCCACACTCAAGGGGCCAAAGAGCCGCATGTGGCTCGCGAGCCGCAGTTTGCTGACTAGGGCTTAGGATGTTGAAGATTCTAGTCTCTGGAGGGGATTTTTAATCCCAAGTCCTCTTGAGTCAGTGCGTAAGGGGCATTAGTTGGTGGCTTATGAGATTCTTGGGACTCCTTGGTGAAGAAAGGTCTTAAATGGGCGAAGAGAAGGTGCTGAGGAGAACTCTGCTAAGGCCAACTCCTTTTCCCTGGGAGTTCTCCACTGGCCATCCGTGGTTTCATACCTAGGGAGCAGGGACTTGGGGGGCCACTCAGGCACTGACCCTCAGTATTAATCCCCCTTAACATTGTTCCCCATTCCCTGTTATTAGTTGTCCCTTCAGGGTGTCTCAGAACAGCGGAACTGGCCATGCCAACCCAACATTCAAGTTGCAGACTCCCCAGGGCAAGCGAAAGGTAAGGGCTTTGCACCTTGAACTCTGCTATTTTTCCTTTATCCTCAGGACCTTACTGGCCTTTCCTAAGAGCCTCTGTGGCCCGTGAGATTGATAATAAAAGCCACTTTCTTGGCATGAGAGATATTCAGTTGGTTCTGGCATCCCCTAGAGACTTTAAAGATTACATCTGACTCTGGGATCCTGGGATTTAACAGGTCACCCTCTCTTCCCCTTGGCTCCTTGTTGTCTCAGAAGGGCACCCCTGAGTCTTTAAGGGCATTGAGGGTTCGTTCCTTTGTCTTAGTGTTCCTGTCTTATGCATGCAGGTGACCAACACCCCTGAAACTCTACGAAAGCCCACCCAGCCTCCTCCCCGGCCCCCTCCAGACTATCTGCACGGTGGGTCCCCACCTGTGCCATTGTCAACACACCTCATCAGGGCTCCCAGGAACTCCCCAGGGGCTGGGCCCCAAGTAGACAGGAAGGAGTCTGCCAGGAGACCACCTCCAAGCCGGCCAATGCCCCCCGCACCAAATTGCATCCTCTCCCAGGTAAGTGGATGCTCAGCAGCCCTAGGCTGGGGGTTTTGTTTTTCTTTTTTTTTTTCTTTTTTTTTTTTACAGAGATAGAGAGTCAGAGAGAAGGATAGATAGGGTCATACAGACAGGAACGGAGAGAGATGAGAAGCATCAATCATCCGTTTTTCGTTTTGACACCTTAGTTGTTCATTGATTGCTTTCTCATATGTGCCTTGACCGCGGGCCTTCAGCAGACCAAGCCACCCCTTGCTGGAGCCAGCGACCTTGGGTCCAAGCTGGTGAGCTTTTGCTCAAGCCAGATGAGCCCACACTCAAGCTGGCAACCTCAGGGTCTCGAACCTGGACCCTTCCGCATCCCAATCTGATGCTCTATCCACTGCGCCACTGCCTGGTGAGGTTGGGGGCTTTGCTTTAAAGGCCACCGGCACTGGAGAGTGACCAAGGCTGGAGAGATGGACCCTGCTGAGTCCAAGCTGACTGCCTGGTCTGCATTCTGCTAACTGTAGGGTAGGAGCGAAGAGAATGGGGGAGCACGCTCCCCAGGCAGCCCCTCCACTACAGAGGGTTTCCTCCTGGGTTGCCCTATTTTATCACAAGCCACTACCTACCTTCCACCCCAAATTAACTGCTTACCGCTCCCCATGGACGGTCTTTTTCTCTTCTCCAGGTCTTTGCAAATGCTGTTTCCTCTGCCTGATACACTTTCTTCTTTTCGATCACCCAGTTCCTTTTCATCCTCCTCATCCTTTGATCTCCTCTTACATCCCACTTCTCTGACCCCCGAAGCCTGAGTTTGCTGGCCCCGCACTTCTCCCGGCTTAGTAATCACCCCACCAAAGGGTGCCCATCGTTTTCTCCCACGGGTCAGAAGTCTGATGAGGGATGTGCTGTGATGCCTTGCTGCTTGTGGGGCAGGTCAGGGGGGCAGATCAGGGCCTGGTGGTTCTGGGAACTGTGAGTGGGGGCTGGGCTGGACACCTACCACTGCTGCCCTCTGGGGGCAGAGCGGCCCCGCCCAGCTGCCCGTGTCCCCGGCGTGTCTGGGCTCTGATGGCTCCCACTGTACCTTCTGGCAGCAGTTTCCACAGAGCAGATACAGATGTTTCCAGGGTGGTGTCCGGACCTGCTGCCTTCCCGAGTTGAACTGTGTGTTTTGGGTGTGACCCCACCGTGGAGCAGGGATATGCTTATTCTCTCTCCTCCTGGGACTGCTTTCCTTGGGCACTGTCCAGAGCACTCTACAGAGGCCCCGCCTGTCCCTGAACCTCAGGACTGTGGTGTTGGCACCAGGTCCCGCAGGGCCCTTGGGACATGGGCAGCGTCCCGGTTTGGCAGAGCTGAGAGTGTCAGGTTTGGGTCCCTGACAAGGCGAGGTTTCTGCTGTCCCGTTTTCCCATCTGGGGTAGGAGTGGGATGGGAAAAGCTGTGCAGGAAAGTAAGAGGGAGGGACAGACACATAGAGCAAGGAGGGACTGAGAAGGGGACAAGAGCCAGAGGAGGAGAGGACCGGAGACAAGAGCGCATTGTCTGCTCAGGCAGCCACAACAAACGCCATGGACCAAGTGGCTTAAACAACAGAAATTCACTTTTCAGTCTGGAGGCTGCAAGTCCAAGATCAAGGTGTCAATAGATTTGTTTTCATCCAAAGCCATTCTCCTTGCCGCCCCCTGTGTCCTCACACGGTCCCTCCTTTATGCTTGTGTGCCCCATGTCTCCCTGTGTGTCCTCCTCTAAGGACGCCAATGAGGTTGGGTTAGGACATCATTTTTAACTCAATCACCTCTTTAAAGGCCCGAGCTCCAAAGGCAGTCCCATTCAGAGGTCCTGGGGGTTAGGGCTACACCGTATGAATTTGAGGGGGTGACAGTTCGGCCCATATACAGAGGGAGGGGAGAGCAACACATGGGGGCAGGGCTGAAAGGAGAACAGGTTGCGGGAGGAGAGACAGAGCGAGCCGTCTGTCTGTCCGTTCAGATCGCTGCTTCTAAAAGCCCACGCTGGAGGCTTGTTGAATGAAGGTGGCGTCAGCCTCACCCCCAGGCACTGAGCAGCACTGTGACAGCATTAAATAAGGTGGTTCGGGAAGACCTTAGTGGGAAGGTGACTAACCATGCAGGTGATAGAAAAACAGAGGAAAGGATTCTTGTCCCTTGTGCCCCCCCTTCCTGTCCATTGTGCCCCCCCACAGCCAAATAGTCATTTTCCCATTTTATTTTTATTTGCACAAGCAAAGCGTATACGGTATATGCGACTATTGAAAGCATTGCATGTTCACCTGGGCAAACCCCCTCCCCACTAACACCCCGGCCCTAACCTCTAGTTTGGTCTGTGTCCTTCCTGACTGTACGGTTCTATTTACGTTGGGGACAGGGTGAGAAAGCCATGGAGGCTTATTTCATGTAAACTGTCCTCTGTCACTTGTGCGTCATCTCGTAATGACTCTTAACCATCTTTCCTCATCAGCACATATCAACACCCTTCGTTCTTTTTAAATGCTGCCTCATATGTAAGTTTAGCAATTTGTCTATTGATGCTAATTATGATTATTTATTATTTCTTTTGCGGTTGCAAACGGTGCTGCAAGGAACATCCATGTCATTTCCCTTTCGTGTACCCATGCAAATAGTTCTCTAGCACAGGCAATCAGAAGTGAAATTATTACATCAGACAATGATTATTTTTAATTTTAATGGATATTCCCAACTGACTCTTCAAAAGGCTCTTTCCTGAGTCTTTAATCACATAGACACTCAAATTCTTTTTAAACGGGGCCATGTAGTATACCGTGTTTCCCCGAAAATAAGACATTGTCTTATATTAATTTTTGCTCCTAAAGATGCGCTAGGTCTTATTTTTGGGGGGATGTCTTATTTTTCCATGAGCAAGAATTCACATTGATTGCTGAACAAAAATCAACATTTATTAATATACTGTAGTCATGTTATCACAAACATCAGCATAACCAGCCAAACTCTGAATTCCATCAAGAATTTCCTGTGACTCTATTTCCATGTACAACAATCTACCCTATTTTCCCGAAAATAAGATAGTGTCTTATATTAATATTTGCTCCTAAAGACGCGGTAGGTCTTATTTTCAGGGGAGGCCTTATATTTCTAAGCTTGAAAAAAATTTCAGTAGGTCGTATTTTTGGGGGATGTCTTATTTTCGGGGAAATGGTAGTAATGCCTTTTCTCATCTGATTTCGATCCGTAATGATATTGGGAACATTTTCCTCGGAGCAGGCCCCTCTGGGCTTTGACCGAGGCATGTGGCTCTCTCCCCAGGACTTCTCTCGGCCTCGGCCACCTCAGAAGGCGCTGCCGGCTAACCCAGTGCCGGGCCGCAAGAACCTCCCCAGGCCGGGTGCCTCCGTTCTGCCACCCGCTGCCACGGGGCCTCAGCAGGCCCGGCCTCTGCTAGCACCCGCCCCAAAGGTGAGTCTGCAGG
Source organism: Rhynchonycteris naso (assembly GCA_037038555.1). Classification (NCBI taxonomy): domain Eukaryota; kingdom Metazoa; phylum Chordata; class Mammalia; order Chiroptera; family Emballonuridae; genus Rhynchonycteris; species Rhynchonycteris naso. Next base: position 115,841,928 of record CM073003.1, on the reverse strand, counting down.
AGTCTGTGAGGTGAAAGCTGAAGCCAGAGGGATCCTGGGGGCAAGACTGTGGTTGAAAAAACAGACCGATTTCAGGCTCCTTGTTGCAGGGCTGAACTCCTTCCATAGCAAATAACAAGGACAAAAGCTAAGTGTTTCTTGGTGCCTGTGTGACTGTCCCTTAAAAGGGTGACATGGGTTTTTGTTTCATGTAAAAGTGACGCTTAGAGTCTGAGCTTGATGGCATCACACCTGGATCTGCAACGGACCAGCTGGGTGACCCTAAGCATGCCACCCTCCTGAGTCTGTTTCCTTCCCTGGAACAAGGCACTAAGAAGCAGCAAAGCCGGCCCGTCAGGTTGCTGTGAAGGTCAAGGCAGTTAATTTAGCTAAACTGCTGGCCAATGGTACATGTCAAATGACTCGTCTTACTACCTCTTCCCTGGACTGGTGTGTTCTCTAGCCCCCAGTCCTAGGCATCAGGGCACAGGGGAGGGAGGAGGCTGCTGGCTGACTCCCTGTGTTCTCGGGAGGCCCTGGGAAACCAGTGGACTGAGTGGCAGCTTTGGGGGGTGGGAGGGAGCTGGCTTGTCAGTCAGCTTGGGGTGGGGGCACCACCATGTGGGGTTGATGGTCTAGCGGACATGTCACAGACTTCCACAGGAAACTGTCCCTCTCGCTGACTGGCTGTCACCTGTCCGACCTGTCAAAACCCAGGGGACAGCTCCCCATGATCCCACCGATCAGCAGGTGCCTGATATCTCTCCTTCTTCCCTCTCCTGATTTCCACAGTTTCCTGACTACAGATTGCAGAGGGCTGGGGGGATGACCAGCTCAAGAATCTAGGCCTGTCCAAGGGGCTGCTCCCTTTCCCTGGGGACTCTGAACACCGCTGCCATCTGGAAGAAGCCTGTCTGGCCGCCTCCGAACCCCTCCTCTCAGAACGCTCAGCATCTCCGAAACCTCCTTCTTGACTCCATGCCTCCCCAGCCTCCTCGGAGGCCCACAGGGTCCGCTATCCAATAGCATCCGAGTGTTTTTAGTGCAATATGCAGCCCTGGGGGGGAGGGCGCAGGAGAGGATGAATGGCAGCTTCTCCCTTCAGCTGGCTCGTCGCCTCCGAGGTGCCCGTGGCCTGGGCTGTCTGAGCCGAGAAGCCCGGCTGGGAGAAGTCCCCTTCAACCCTTGGGGTCAGGGCTTAGCTTAGAGAAGCCATCCGTCCTCATCCTGCGGTGGAGGGTCTGCAGGAGAGCCTTCCGTGGCTTCTGTGTTCCTTGGAGGTCCCAGGCTAGGCAGATGCCAGCACTCACCCACCCTTTGCAGCTCTGGGACTGAGGGAGGTCAGAGCAGCCACTGCTGTGTCCCTGCACAGGGCTTGGCTGGGGTCACAGCTTCTGGCTCTGTGGCCACATGTGAACAAGTCCAGTCCCCTCTCTACCCCTCCCAGTACCCCACCTCCCCTTATTTACACGGGTCACTCTGACTCAGACAGGTACTATTTGTAGGCAGTGTAGACAGCAGGGGGAGCAGCAGGCCTCCTCTGAGCCCTAATGCCAAAGGTTCTGACTCTTGATTCATGATAACTCTTGGTGGCCCTTGTTTTCCCTTCTGCACTTTCCAAGTGCCCGCGATTTTGATTTCTCCTTCCCCGCTCAGACCCACCCAGCATGCGGTGCTGCGGAGAGTGGGCCCTCGGCAGTCCTGACGTCCTGGGGTCTGATGCTTGTGACCTACATGTCCCGCCTCAAGGCTTGACTCCATTGGTTCTCAGGAGTCAAAGTGGACTCGGGCTGTGGCTGTGGGGGTTGTGGTTTTATTTTCCATTGTATTTTGTGACCTCAGCAGGGTCAGGGTCTCCTCCGCTACTCCCTGGTCTAAATTTAAGTAAGGCCCCCAGGGACTACAGCAGGTGCAGTGACCTAGGGAGCAGACATCTAGGAGCCCTAGCCTGTACCTAGGTCTGTCACTGACCTGAGGCAGAGCTGGGACCCTCTGAGCAGAGAGCAGCCCTGTCTCTGGAGGTCCCTGGAGAAGCAGCCGTCATCAGTCTTGAAAGAACAGAGTCTGAGCTGGGGCCACCCAAGCCGTTTATGACCGACCTGCTTATGTTCTCTCCTCTGGTCACTGCCCTTACCTGGCCCTCACAGAGAGAGAACCCGGAGCAGCTGGGGTGATGCCACTCCAGAGGGTCCTCCCCGGAGCAGGGAAGGAGGGCCTTGTGGCCTTGGGGTGCTCTGCCAAATCAGACGCTTTATTGCTGGAATGTTCCCTGGGACTGTCTCAGCCCCACAAAGGTGCTGCACGGCTCATGAAAACCTCAGTGTAAGGAAGAGACTTGAGCTTTCCCTCCCAGCCACAGCCTGACTCCCTTCCAGTTCTCTGCACATGACCGGTGCTCAGTAGGTGTCCCTGGGCTTGTGGACAGGTGGGGTGTCTGGGATCTGCACCCAGGGACACACATGGGGTGGATTCAGAAAGATCTCAGGAAAATGAGGTTCTCTTCCCTCAGGTAGTCGTGATGTTCACGCCCCCTTCTTCCTGACATGGGCCCTGGTTGCTCCCCATTGCCAATCTCTGCCTTCCTTGTCATTAAGTCAGGGGACAGCCTGCTGTTGAAGTGTCCTACTGCTAATGTCCCAGGCCGCAGTGCTGAGCCCCAGAAGAGTAAAGGTGAGAACAGCCTCTACAAATATATATAAATATATATATATTATAAAATCACCCCCTAAACCACCCCAAGGCTCACTGACGTTCCTGTGGGTTGTCCGGCTCCTCCCTCACATCAATCAGACAGTAGATACCTTGGGGGAAATGCCACAGCCGCTGTGGCCGCTTGAGCCTTTTGGACCTGAACTCTGCTCTCCCTAGAAACACCCCGGAAAGAGATCTGGGTGGTTGCTCTTTTATTTTGTTTGTTTTCCACTGTTTGAATACCACCTCCATCCCATAAAGTTGTACTGTGAGCTGGAGAAGGGCTGAATGTTTAAAATTCTATAGACAGCCCTGGCAGCCGGTTCTTTCCTGTTCGACTCCCTCCTGGCTCTCTCCGTTTGTTCAAGGGGCCGGGCATGACCGGCCATGACGGGCCCCCATCCCCTCCTGTGCCCATGTGCTGCTTTGAGGTGACAAAGATAAATTCGGACTTGGGGAAGCAGGGGCATTTATTTGACAGGATTACTGCAAGATGGGGGAAGGGGATGTGGGGGTAGGGGGAGGCTCAGGCAAGGTCTGCCCGCACCCCACAGCTCTGAGCAGAGGCCTCTACTTTTCCAGGGAGGCCTGAACGTGGCTAGGAGGCATATTCAGGAACCATCTTTGTGCTAGGCCTTTTGGGAGAGGGGCGTATATGATGGCTCAGGCTTTGACTGACGGGAGAGGAGAGGGGTTTAACAAAGACTTGGTAGAGGGAGTTAACCAGCCCCGCATTCAGATGCAGATGTCCATAAATCTTTTTAAAAGCTAATTTAGCCTTCTGCCAGCTTTACGACCCTGGAAATGCTTTTCTTAAGGGCCTGGGAGCCATCTCTTAAATGTAAACCTCAGTGGACCTTGAGGGAGATAGCGCCTGGCTCTCTGCCAATGTCAGCGGGCACGTCAGCCTGGGTACCGGCTCCAAGTCTTAACTACCTGCCGGCCTTGGGTTCCTTTTAGCCTGTTTACTTCTCCCTGAAAAGGGGCCCTTTCCTCCCCAGCTCAGAGACACTTAGAGATGTCGTGGAGTTGCAGCAGCCCCTCCACCCTCTTGCGGGTGTTCCTTGCCGTCTCTTGCAGTAATCCTTGTGGATCAAGCCTCCCCTTACCTGTGTCCAAATTTGTTATTTGGCAGAGGGGATGGAAGGCTTGCGTATTTCAATTGGGGACCAGTTCCAAGTCAGTGATTGTATTAAACACATACATAACAGCTCTGCTGGACCCCCAGAAAAGCCCAGGCAATGCCGACCTGAAAGGTGCTAAGAGGGGTTCTGCAGGGTCCAAGCCGAGCGCCCCCAGAGTGACCCCTCCCCACATCCTCACACCGCCCGCTGTGTGTGTGTATGTGACCAGGATCCAGGGCAATGTGAAGTTTCTTTTATTTGGGAGATTGTTCATGGAAAACAGATCCTCTTCTCTCTCGTCCACCTATTAATTGTTTACAATATTTGTACATCTATGCAAAATACTTGAATGGGCCACGGTGCCTTTATTTCCTTGTTTGTATTTAATTATAATAAATTGTCATTTGAAATGCTGTCTGGTTTGGCAACTCTCTTGTTTGTTTTGATGTCCTACTGCTCAGCCTGGTGAGGATCTGTCATGTTGAGGACTCCTCAGAAGAGTGCCCACCTGAGACCATCCGTCTGTCCAGCCTATCGAGCCATCATTGAGCTAAACAGAAGTCTTGGGTTTCCCTGGGACCAGTGGAAAGGGGAAGTTTCTCTTTGCACTTGGACATAGGCTGAGCTAGTTTACTTAGGTCTTGGGTCACTAAAGGCATGAACGATCTTGGGATTCCCTGATATGCATTTAGGTGACAGCTAAGACCCTCTGTTCTAACCATCTTAATTGTTAGGGATCATGTACTTCAAAGAGGGGAAAACTTGCCCGAGGTCTGCTGGGCTGGGCGGGCAGGGACAGAGCCAAGGTTCGGGGCGGGTGTGCTTTCTGAGTCCGGAACCCTGTGCAGTAACATCTCAGCCATCAGTGCTTCCCAATCTGTGAAAGGATTCCACCCTCATTCTCTCATTTGCTCCATTGGAGGACTGTTAGCTCCTGGTTTCCGTGGAGCTGGGGGTGGCTTCCTGCCAAATCCTGACTTTGCTTTTCAATCTCCCCGCCCATCTCCCCAAATCATATTTTGTTTTAGTCCTTGAGGAAAAGAAAAGTGCATTTTGCCAAATTCCAGCTCAACAGGGTGCTTTCAAGAGCAGTGCGATTGCCGTTTTCTGAGGGAGTCCATTGGAGGACTGCTTCAATTTTGAGGTTCCCTAAGAGAGAAAGACTCATAGTCATCATAATAGCGGTTAACATTTACCGAGTACTTAACCCACGGAAGGCTCTGAGGGCCACTTTATCTCATTTCATCTTCACAAGAGTCCTTGATATCTGATGATACTTAGTTCTAACTTTTCATGGTGATGAGTTTGCCTGAAGACACCGAAAGTGTCAAACACAAATGCCCCAACTACTAAAACACCTGCTCATGACATTAGCCCCCACCCAAACAGCGCTGCCTGCCCCAAACCATCTAAACCAACCACTGTGCCCATCTGTGGACAGTCACGGACTGGTCAGTAGCATATGACACAGAGCCTGGCTGCACAGACCAGGGTTCAAATTCTGCCCCTGCTGCTTGCTAGGTGTGTGAGAGTGGGTATATTCCAGAAGTCTGAGTCTGCTTTTATTATATGAGTGGGAATACTGCCCACTCACAAAGGGCCGTTCCTAAGTTGCTCCAAACAACAGGAGCTTGGCCTGGGCGTGGCTTTACAGTTGCCCTGCTTAACATGTTGGGGTTCTGTTAGGCTCTGTTCTAGGTTGAAAGCTTGCCTCCAAGACAGTTTAGGCAAGGCAGGACTAACCGTTCCTATGAGGGCCAGCTCTGTGCTGCGGACATCCATGGGGCCTCCATGGTCGCCCTGTGTGCTGAGGAGTGGAACTCCAGACAGCTCGCACCGGCTGACAGCCCAGGTCACAAGAAGAAATGAACGGAGTAACACCAGACCGCAACTGGGGCCAAGCTTAATCTTTAGAGAGTCATACACACTGGCCTGGTCGTTAAAACTGTGGGCTTGGAGCCAGATATGAATTTTAGTTCTTCCTGGCCGTGTGGCCTTGGGTGAATATCTAACCTCCCTGAGGCCCTTTCCTCAGATATAATAAAGTGAGGAGGGAAAAAATGAAAACGATACTGGCCCAGTATATGACTACCTGCCATGACCTGCTTGGCCCTGGTAGGGCAGCTCAGTCGCTTAGAGCATCATCCCGATACGCCAGGGTTGCGGGTTCAGTCCCCACGTCAGGGCACGTACAAGAATCAACCAATGAAGGCATAAATAAGTGGGGCAAGAATTCGATGTTTCCCTCCTTTCCTCTCTCTAAAATTAATCAAATAAAATAAATAGATGAAATGAGTATAGAAATACATCTGCCTTGGGGATTTTGGAGGACTGAAAGAGAGAATTTACGTGACGCTCTTGGCACTGTGACAGGTTTCTAGTAAGGCTCAGGCATTCACAAGGACAAGTATCTTCTACTGACTCTCTTCCCAAAACAACCTTTTCTACTCTAGTGAGGGCTGTTGAAAACCACTGTAGCGACTTCCTTGGAAGCCACAACCCTCCAGAGACAGGACTGGCTTCCCAGCACTAGAGGAACCAGGGTAATTGTTCCGTGTCCAAGGAAGGCTAAGACCCAAGTATCGTAAACACACTTGAAGGTCTTTATTCTTGACCCTGCAGACCACACTCTCAGGAGCCTCAGATTACTGAACGTGTTGCATTGGTTTTAGTCAGATACAGAAATCCACATTCATTTAAAACTGGGGCTTTGAGGCTGGAGGTGTAGGAAGCCAGCCTGTTGATCAGGGGACCCTTCAGAGCTCCAAGGCCAACAGGAGCTTGGCCTGGGTGTGGCTGTGCTTGGGGCACAGTATGTAAACAAGGGACACAGGGGAGGCACGGCCCCCACCTGGGGGCTGAAGATCTGTCCTCCCTCTTTACAGGGATAGTGGCTCCCTTTCCCTTTAACAGCCCTCCTATCAACTCCCACACTCCTGCAGCAAGAAAGAAGACACGGAGGGAAGGCTATCAGTTAGATCTCTCTCCAGCTGCTCTTGTTTTTTGAATGCCACTGGCCAAATGTGAGGGGACCAAAGGCAGTCTCCAAAGCAGGTGGTGTTGGATCATCATGACACGCTGCTTCCCAGGGTGAGCGGCTCGTCAGCAGAGCCGAGGGGTTGGTGGCAATCTGGTCAACAGCAAGAATGCACCTTTGCCAAACCTACATCCCACTTGGTCACTAAAGTTCCAAGCTGGTCTCGCTGGCCAAGCCTGCAAAGCTGGACACCAGAAGTCATCCAGAGCCCTCTCGGCTCAGGGGTCTTTGTTGGGCACCAAAGTAAACACAAAAGTTAGCTCCTGGTTTCCGTGGAGCTGGGGGTGGCTTCCTGCCAAATCCTGACTTTGCTTTTCAATCTCCCCGCCCATCTCCCCAAATCATATTTTGTTTTAGTCCTTGAGGAAAAGAAAAGTGCATTCTGCCAAATTCCAGCTCAACAGGGTGCTTTCAAGAGCAGTGCGATTGCCGTTTTCTGAGGGAGGCAAAATAAACACTGGGTATGGCCAGCAGAGCTTGGCTGCAAAGCATCTTTTGTTGTGGTTGTTGTTGCTCTGTCTTGAGTTCTGAGCTAGGCCTGCATATCTCAGTGACTGACTCCTTAGGACGCACAGAGGGAGGGAAAGGGTGGGCGTCGCGGGAGTGGGGCTGGTGGAAATGTGTCCCTGAGACATCAGGTGACTTTCACAGTAAGAAGGTCAGCTGAGGTCCTGCTTCTGTCTCCGTAGAGGAAGTGGCAAAAGCAGCGAGACATTTTTCATTAGCGGTGTCTCTGTCAGCTCTGGATGGGAGGCAGGACGGATCGCTCTCCGAGCCCCAGGGATCAGCGTCACCTCGTCCTTGGGCTCAGGAATGAGCTGTCAGTCTCAGGAGAACGAGCGCTGCGGATTCCCTGATGACTAGCGTCTCAGGGTAGATCTTAGGCTGTGCTACATTCAACAGGTCAAATTCCATCTTCTTCCCGACAGTGTACAGTTGGCGACAAGGGAACGTGTGCGAAAGGAGGTCCAGGGGACCTGATGGCATCAGCGTAAGCAGGCTGTTTGGTCACTGAGGCTGTGTTTCCAGGAAGTCTGACCCCACCACTCACTGGGCAGGGATCTTACTCCTCGAAACAGTGATGAGGTATAAATGAACGTCCCAGAACAGAGAACCCATGGGTAACAGCGGTGCCGAAAATATCCAGGTGGCTCCGAATGCAGAAGTCAGGCTGTACCGTAGGGCTCATCCTCTCATGCACAGATTCCGAGCTTTAAGAATGGACGGTAAATACTTTGGGCTTTTCATGTGGCAATGGGGTGCTGGAGAGTTCTATATTGTCCACAAGGACATTCTTGTCCTCCAGTCTGACCGTGGGCTCTGGGGCGGGCGGAGGGGTGGTTTTTTTGTGCATGTGCGGCAAGCGTGTCTGGCTCATGTCCAGGTCCTTGAAAGCATGAAGCATGAACACACCCAGGATGATGGTAACAAAGCCAGAGAGGGTGCCCACAATGTCCACAGTGGACATGCTGTGCCACTCCTTGAAGAGGATGATGGAGGAGGTGACCACGATCGTGGTGAAGAACACGTAGTAGATGGGGAACACCAGGGAGGTATTAAACACATCCAGCGCCCTGTTGAGGAAATTGACCTGAGTGCTGAGCGAAAGTGCGAGGATGAGGGACAGGATGTAGGGCAGGGGGTGGCGCACGACTGGCATCCCCTGGAAGAAGTTCTTGATGGTGATGCCCAGACCCTTGACGGCAGTCACCGAGAAGGCCCCGATCACAGAGCAGATGACGATGTAAACGAGGATGTTCCTTTGTCCATAACGTGGGGCAACGATGAAGATGAGGATGAGGCAGAACACCAGCAGAAGCACAGCAAACACGATGTACCCTTCAGGAAGACAGGGACACAGGTCAACCCCAAGACCGTAGCTACCTCATTTGTAAAATAAGGTTGATAAGGACTTCACAGAGAGCTCTTCTCTTTTTGTAGGATCAGATGAGATCATATACACTGTAAGTTTGAATGTGTTCTACCCAAATTCATATGTTAAAACATAATCCCTGATGTGACAGCATCTGGAGGTGGGACCTTGGGGAAGTGATTGGGTCAACTCATGAATAGGATTAGTACCCTTATAAAAGGGACCTCAGAGAGTTCTCTCATCCCCTCCACCATATGGGACACAGGGAAGCAGGAAGCCAGCCCTGGCTGGACACACCATCTGCTGTCACCTTGATCATGGACTTCCCAACCTCCGGAACCGTGAGGAATAAATTTCTGTTGTGGATAGCCCCCTAGTCTTTGGTATTCTGTTATAGCGGCCCGAGCAGACTAAGGCAATGCAGATAAAGCATGTGGAACAGCATCTGGCACACTGAACACTTAGTAAATGGCATCGATGCACATCAGGCTGGGAAACCCATATGCTGGCCTCAGTACCAGCCCACCCACTTACCTGAGCTTGCCTTCCCCTCCAGGGGGCAGCACATGAGATGCTCCAACCAGGTCAGCCTTTCAACTTGGTTCATCCCCCAGTGCCTTCCTTCCCATGGTGGGGGTGGGTCGGGTGGGGTTTGGAGCCTACCTGTGTCTTTCATCTTGGCAGCCATTGCAATGACTGTGGTGACTTTCTCTTCCTCAGGGGAGTGGATCACCATCACTGTGCTGCCGGCCACGCAGATCACACAGCCCAGCTTCCCCAGCAGATTCAGACTCTCTCCCAGGAAATATGAGGACATGATGGCACTGCAGGTGGCAATGGGAAGAAGCAGAGATTAGGTAGCCAGCACTGTGCTAGCGCCCATAGGAAAATGGGGTCTGAGCAAGGGCTCACTGAGAATGACAGATCAGGACACACCCCTGTCTCACAGGGAAGCTTTCCTAGACACCCCCCCCTCCAAACCGGTTAAAATAGAAACAGGGGGCTACAGTGTGTGCTGGAGGACCTGAGAACACACAGGTGAATTTCTTTCATTCTAGGGATGGAAAGTATTCCAAAACAGAAGAGTTGGAAGAGCCCTTCAAAGCACTCTTGTCTAACTTCCTACCCAACAAGCACATTTCTCTTATCGCAAACAGATGGCTTGTAACCCTCTGGTGGCAAGCAGCTCATCCCTTCACAAGGCAAATGAATCCATTGTAGGTTCATTTTAATTATGCACCAAAATTATGGTCATTTCTTCTCATTTCTATTTCCATTTCACTTCTATCCCTTGAGCCATAGAGAACAACTCTATTCCTTCTGCCTTCTGTATATATCGATATAAACAAGCACAGTGACAGTTATAGATAGATAGGCATTGCGTCTTGGGCCTATATTACGTTCCAGGTGTTATAGTAGGAAGTTTTCATTAATTATCTCACTAACGTTTTACAACTCTTCAAGAAGTGAACTATGCTAGCACCATTTTGTAGATAAGAAAACTGAGTCACACAGAAGTTAAAACAACTTGGCAAGGTCATAAGACTGGTTAGTAGCTGAGTCCAGATTTGTGCTCCAGTTCTGTCTCATTATAAAGTCTATAGCTTTCCCTCTACAAATCACTGAAGTGAATTCTTGGGGCTTCCCGGAGTCTTCTCTTTCTTTTCTGGGCAAAATACCTCCACTTCTTCACTGTTTTAGATGATGTCATTTTTATTCTCCTCACTTCTTCCAGGAGAGCCAGCAGAAGTGAGGGAAGAAGGGAGGGAAATTGGGAAAAACAGATGTAATCGCTGGGGCACGCCTTTGTTTCTTTACAAAGGTAGCATTTAGGGTAAAAATCAGGACCCACTAGAGGGGAACTGATGTGCAAGCAGTTAGTCTCCCAGCTCTTCTCTAAAACTACCAAAAACATTTTACCCACATGGTCTGTTCAAGTGGTAGCATTAGCATAGGAAGAGGGGACACGCTGAAGGATTCCTAACTCTCCCAACTTCCCATGGGAGGATCCATGATTAATACATGGATCGTGATGACACTGTTATATCAGCCAACTGTGCAGTATGAGTCATGGCTCTGTTTTGTTTTGTTTGTTTGTTTTGACTACATAAATGTTGCAAAGCTGTCATCAAGAAGGTAAAACGAAACAGAGGAAATTATGGATACTGGGTGTGGTTGGCTAGGATTGACCAGGGCTTCAAGGGTAAGCCAATTCGAACCAGCTTCTAATGGGGCTTCGGGGCCTCCCCAGAGGAGCTGTGTTTGGGGCTCGGGAGGAATGGGGCAATGGGAAGCATATGCATTTAGATCAGTGGTTCTTAACCTTTTCTGAGGTACCGAACCCACCAGTTTCATATGCGCATTCACCGAACCCTTCTTTAGTGATAAATAAAATACGATTTTTTTTTCTAAATTCAAGACATAGATATGTTTTTTTACTGGTGCACAAAATGAGCCGTGCATGAACATCACCTTGCTCAAAGAACAAAACCAACAAAGTGCATGAACTCACAACAAATTACGGTATTACTTTATTCTGGCCTCCGTGGCAGAGGCTTCTCCGAACCCCTGAGACCGACTCATCGAACCCCTAGGGTTCGACAGAACCCAGGTTAAGAACCACTGATTTAGAATCAGTTGTTTTTAAAACCAGCAAACACTTGCAAGACAACACAGCACAGCAGTTAAGCACCCGGACTCTGACGTTAGACTGTTGGAAGGGATTCCTGGCCTAGCCTCTCAGGAGACCTACCTGGGTGACCTTGGCCAAGTTGCTTAACCTCTCTTGGTCTCAGGTTTCCCCTACTTTCTAGTTAGGAGGGATGCTGTGTTAATACACAGAATGCATTTAGAACATTTAGCATATAGTGAGCCCTTCATATATGTTAGTCATGGTCACTCTTCAACTACACATTCTCCGTGCATTGTCTCATCTGGTCCTGTAACAGTGCCTTCAGGTGGGTGTTATTAGCACCCCCACTTAGCAGATGGGGAAGCTGAGGCTTAGAGTGGTTAAATGACTTGCACATGGTAACATAACAACTAAGTGGTATAAGCTAAGGTGAGAGAGAACTCAGTAAATGTTCATCTAGGGTTCACGCTTTTCATTTTCAGGCTTCTTCTATGGGGGCACCAAAATATTGACATGAGAATTCAAACCGGTGGCAATGGAAACCTTGCCTTCTGGTTTGGGCTTAGCCTGCCCTTCCACCACCCGGAAAGTCGAGGGAATGCCAGAGCAACTGGCAGCAAGCAATTCAAGCAGCCAGAGCTCGGCACAGCACACTGCCCCCTTCCGGGAGCTGGGACCGACCCACGTTTCTGATTGCAAGGGGGAGTGGATCCCACTGATCAGTTCCAGACCTCAACAAACTGAAAATAGGAAAGAGCCAGAGAAAGCAAGAGAGGTGACGATGACCTGATGAGGACACTCAGCGCTCCCAGAGGTGTGATGACTGTCGCAGGAGCAAATGCGTAGGCCCCGAAGTTGGCAACTTCTCCAGCAGCCACTAGGAAATGAAGAGAGAAGAGAGGCTGGTATGGCTCCAATGCCCCATCTCCAGCCCAGACGAACCTGGGTAGAGACGGTTCCATTCAGCATTCGGCCGGTCACAGAATCCCAGACTGGCCTTCCTCAACACCCTGATCCTCATGCTCTCTCCCTGGAGAATCTGATCAGAAGGTCAGGCCCAGGTCATCCTGATCAAATCCTCCCATTTGAAAGATGGGGAAGCTAGGGCCAAAGTTCAAGGTCACACGGCATGGTTGTGGGTGGACACTGTCTTGTCCTTGAGATCTCTTGACTGCTTCTAGTCCGGGCACGGTTAAGTGTGTCTCAGGGACTGCCAATATCGAGTCTGTATCTTTAAGGTAAGTTCTAGAAAGTGTTAATCATCAAATAAAGAAACACTGACAGTTATCAACTCTCCAGGTCCCAACTGGTCCAGAGCGCCATCTTTCCCAGAGGAACTGTGGGTAGTCTACAACAGACAGGCAGGTGGTCAGCACATCTGACATTCTCAAAGGGTCTAATTCTCCCCATGTGAGTTGCCAGTTTGCAAACCCCTGCAAGGAACCTGTCTGTCTCTCTGCGGTAAAGAATGACCAGGGTCTGCCTTTGGAGAGTAGGTGGCCAATGTGATAGTTTTGGCTAAGGCTGGAATCAAAACCTGATGGAGGGAATTAGAAATGGAAAACTGGCTAGTTTTCCATCAGAAAAGAATTGGGGTTTGAAAGCCAGAGAGGGTGGGTGGAAAGTGGGGGGGGGGTGTATAAATGTGCAAATCTGTACAAACCTTAAGTGGCAGGTCTCCCCCTAAAAGTCTGGGCCTCGCATTTGTACTTGGCACACAAGAGACAGAAATGCCCCAACCACCCGTCCTTCCATCTCTGCCCCAGCCATCAATGTCACTGTCTTCAGTAGCAAAGACCCCACTTACTGGTGAGAAAGCCAGCCCACCACATTGCGTCCTTCAGGTAGCCATAGCCTCCATCCACTGCAGAAAGAAGTGGACACCACGTTAGAGCTTGACCACACTGCCTCAGGCCCCTTTCCTACCTTCACCTTCACTCCACCGTCTCCAAGGGTTCCATACTTGTTAGCTGTGGCCAGTCACCCAGGCTTACTTCTGGATCCTCTCCTAGGTGAGTTCATCCATCCCCCTAGTTTCAAATACCGTCTGGGTGCCCCGGTCCTTCCTTATGAGCCCAGGTGCACATCCAACTGCTTAGGCGACATCTCTCGATTCTCTACCCGGGCATCCAAACTCTACCCTCAGTGGAACTCTCTATTTTAAACGCTCCCCATCCATTCACTCGCCAAGGTTTGCAATCTCAGAAGATATTAAGAGAGCAGAAAATTAAACTGAACACGTCCAAACTTGAACATGTCATCTTCCCACAAACCTGCTCCTCCTGCATTATTCATCTCACAAAACAGCACCTTTATCTCCCTAGTTGCTCAAGTCATAAAGCCGCGAAGTCCTCGAATCATGGTTTACCCCCCCACACACACACACACAGCCGGTCAACACCAAACCCGGTAAGTAAGGTCTACCTTCGAAACTACCTTCCACATCTTGTCTCCATGCCCGCTGCTCTTTCCCAGGCCCAGACAAGGTTCTGTTGTCTCTTGCCCCTAAATGCTTCCGTCTTGCCCCTTATCCATCTCCAACCAGCCACCAGGGATCGTCTCACATCATAAAATTGCACTCTGTCACTCCCCTGCTCAAAGCCTTATGGTCACTTACAATTACACTCAAATTCTGAGGCCCAGTTTACAAGACACATCAGGATCTGGCCCCGACACCAGCATCCCTGTCCCGCCATGCTCCAGCCTGCCCAAACTACATTCAGTTTCTAATGTCACTCGTGCTTGCTGACCTCTGAGCCTCTGCACATGCTGTTCTTTCTGCCTGGAACTCTATGTCCTCCTTTTTCCCCCTTCACCTTGCTAATTTTTTCACTGTTTAGGTCTCAGATTCTGAATCACTTCTACAGAAAACCTCCCCTAACACCCACAGCCTGGGCTTTACATGCCCCTCCAAAATATTGCTATAGTATCTATTTTCCCCATGATAACACTGTGTAACAACTTCCTACTGGCTTCCCTGTCCCTCCCATTTGATTCAATGCCCCTCAAGGGCACTGTGTCCCACATAGCGGGTACACAATGAATGATGATTAAATGAATAAATTCTTTTACACAGGATTCCATTCAAGAATTGCTTCATTGCCAGACCAGGCGGTGGCACAGTGGATGGAGCATCGGACTGGGATGCAGAAGACCCAGGTTCGAGACCCCGAGCTCGCCAGCTTGAGCGCGGGCCTATCTGGCTTGAGCAAAAGCTCGCCAGCTTGGACCCAAGGTCGCTGGCTCCAGCAAGGGGTTACTCAGTCTGCTGAAGGCCCGCGATCAAGGCACATGTGAGAAAGCAATCAATGAACAACTATGGTGTCGCAAGGGCAACGAAAAACTAATGATTGATGCTTTTCATCTCTCTCCATTCCTGTCTATCCCTCTCTCTGACTCTCTCTCTGTCCCTGGAAAAAAATAAAACAAAACAAAAAACAAAAAAAAAGAATTGCTTCGTGGATACACATCTTATTTTCAAACAAGCAAATCCCTGTGGACAGAGACTCAGTAATTCCCTGGTAGCCCGTAGGGAGCTCAATATGATAGTAAGTGAGGGCCTACTAGTATCTGACGTTGTTCCAGAAAGAGGTGTTTGTATTCCCATTTGTAGGGGAGTTGTGACTTGTCTATGATGATATAGCTGATTAGAAATAAATCCAGGACTAGATCTGGGGGTCCTAATTCTTGACCCTGAGACCATCCCCTCCCTTCACCCCACTGAACTGGCCGTGAGGTAGTCAGGAAATAGTGGATTATAAAGGAAAATCTCCTGTTGGATTGGATTCCCAGTGGGGTTGAGAGTGAACCTTTAGTGCCCTTTGAGACCAGGCTCTCAAACTGCTGCAGTGAAGGGGAATTCACACTGCTGCAGTGAAGGGGGATTCACAGGTCTGGCTGAGGGTTCAGCTGCCCCACACCTTACCTTCCCCCTCCCCACACTAGGAGCCTACCAGCTCGTGTGGCCCCCGAGGCCACCAGGCGCAGGAGGCCTTTCTTCTTGAGGATGACGCTGCTGCCGATGAGGAAGCTGGACAGGAAGGCCAGACACAGGCCAACGTAAAAGCTGTACTTCTGCCAGAATACCTCCCTCCAGCTGCTAGCGGTGACATTGCCGGGTATGTGGGGGTTGAGGTCGCCGACGATCTGGCACAACACTTGCTGGGAGGAGCAGTACAGGGTGATCAGGGAACCTGGATGGGAAGACCATGGTGAGAGGGGTCATGCTGGGGACACTGGCACACGTGAGAAATATCAGAGTTGGCCACTGTTTCAGAGCCCACGCTTCAGCTCCATGCAAGCCCTGGGCCCCCACCCACAAACAGCAGTCAGCATTTACCGGTGCTTCCACCTGGGCTTCCACAGACTCATTGGATTCTTATAACTGCCTGTCAGGTAAGCGCTGTTTAAATCCCACTTCATAGTTATGGATTTGGAAGCCATGAGAGCTCATGTATGTTGCCTAAGAACACAAATTGACAGCAGAACTCCAGCATGGAACCACTCAGCTATTCTGATGCCCCAAACAACAGGCAGGGTCCTCCAAGCTCTCATTGAATCCAACCTCCCACTCGCCATAGGAATCCTCTCCCAGCCTCTGGACCTCCAACGGCTCAGATCATACAGGGATTTTCCCTCCCAGAGGCCTCTTCACTTACATCTCCTGACGCCAGCCACAGCGGAGACTCCTGACATGTAATGTGAGGCAGTGAGGTCAGAGAGCCCCTAGCCCTTAGCCCTTTCCAGGCCTGGGGGTAATTAAATATGAGCATTCAGTTTGCTACAACTGACCATTCCCAGACTTCTTTCTGAGACCTCTGGTGCTTGTGGTCAGCAGCTAGGGCCTACCTTCAGGCCTCTGAGGGATCCGTGTCCCTCTTAGAATGCCTCTAGTTTGCTTTCCAAGCCCTAGAGTCCTTGAGCATCTGGTCAGTCCTCATGCCTGAGCCAGGGCATCCCTGCCTGCCCTGCTGGCACAAATGTTGAGGGCAAAAGGACAAATGTGGAACACACCCTCAGTCAAAAAACTAAGCTGTCCAAGTTCAAGGAAACAGTACACAGCATAGTCAGTAATCCTCCAGGGCTAGTATCCACACGACCCTCCGCTCTGAGGCTGTCCCTGAACCTTCCTGTCATGAACATAGCACAGCCACCCTGCCCAGGGTTTTAGATGAAGCAATGGGCACCCTGGTAAGTTCGGTAGCCTTCCGAAGGCTGTATCGCTGGTAACGGGTGAAGGTGGAACTGCACTCCAAGCCTCCCGGATGCTGAAGCCCACGCTCTCAACCACCACACAGCCCACAAGACAGCAGCAAGGACGATAGCATTTCACTTGGCCTCTTGAGGGTAATTTTAAAATATAAATTTGTTACCAACATTTTAAACTCAGATTTCCCATAAAAATGCCACCTTTGGTTATCTTCCCATTGCCGCAACTGGCTGTCACGGGGCTGCGTCACCCTCTAGACAGGACGTGCTCTTTGCAATGCCCCCGGGTCCATCCCTGGCTCCTTTCTGTCATTTTTGTTATGTGCTCAGCTCTTGTAGGCATTCGAGATGGTGACCTCTGACAATAGATGGCCTTTTCCTAACTTTGTGTCATGAAGACAAGGAGGTAAGCCTGCGTCAGGCACTTCTCCTGGGGCCAAACTTGAACTAGAGGGACCCCAAAGTCCAAGGTCAGGCAGCTCTGACTTTGGAATGCCCAGAGCAA
Organism: Rhynchonycteris naso; assembly: GCA_037038555.1. Taxonomy (NCBI): domain Eukaryota; kingdom Metazoa; phylum Chordata; class Mammalia; order Chiroptera; family Emballonuridae; genus Rhynchonycteris; species Rhynchonycteris naso. The sequence goes on along the minus strand of CM073003.1, from coordinate 115,824,879 downwards.
AAAGCAGCATATTGGTGGAAATCAGTAAGTGCAGTGTTGACCTTTCTTCCACGGGACAGAAGCGCAGACCTCAGAAGGTCTGTGCTTCCATGGAGCAGCCCTCAGAAGGCAGCCCGTCTAACCTTCTTTCAGCTGGGGAAACTGAGGCCCTGAGAAGCAGAAATGCTAACTTGTGTCACACAAAAGCCTAATGGCAGCTGGGCATGGAGACCACCAGGGGATACCGGTGTGTCTTATACAATGGGAGCTGTCTCGTTCTGACATCTGTGTCACAATCGAGAGAAGATGAGACAAGCTATCTTGGCCCCTAATCCAACTCGTTCTGATTGCTCACTCCTGTTCCTCATCTGGGATGAGAGTCAAGCCCTGGGAGTTCCCTGAGCTCAGGAAGTGAGCCAGAGCCTGGGAGGATGTGGGCCCAGGAAGGCGACTCCCAAGAGGAAGGTCAAGCTCATTCCCACACCCATCCCCTGCCTTCCAGAGGGTGTGTCTCCAGCAGGTGGAACCAAAGAGCCCACTGTGGCTTTGACTCGGGGGAGGCCGGAAGCACCCAAGGGGCACAGCTCCCTCCATTGAATGAAGTTCTCCCATTGGGATAATAAAAAAAGAGAGAGAGAGAAGACTGTGGGCCAAAGGCAATCCAGTTCTGGGAAGGATGTCATGTGATAGACAGGTGTTGGGCCAAATGACTCCTGCTTCTCTTCCAGAATATGCTAGGACCGGGGAACATCTTTTTCCCCAGGGGAAGGTGAGGCTGAACATGAACCACCTTGTTGGTCAAGAAACCAAAGCCAGCCAACACCCAGCAGGCTGGCTTTGAAAGCTCCATCGAGAGAGAAGTTAGAACAACAGCGGTATCCCACACACTGCAAGGTAGGAAGGTGGAGACACCACGGAAGGAGTTGGGCATGCTGGTAGGAGCACAGGTTTTAGGGTCCAAGAGCCCTAGTTCTATATCCTATTTCCCCACGGTCTTTCCTTGAGCAAGTTTTCCGAGCCTCAGATTCCCTGTCTCCAGAGTAGTGATATTACCTGTCACCTAGAGCTGTGTTGAGGGCTAAGTGAGATAGTGCAAACGAAGGGCCTAGCCCGCTACCTGGTTCATGGTAAGAGGTCCGTGTAAAGCCAAGGATCTTCCTGTATCTTTCCTGGGCTGTTCTTGCCCATCTTTGTCTAAAAGGTGGGCGTGGGTGTGAGGGCTGCCCCTCTCCCTGTCTTTGGAGGGACACTCCTCACACCCATGCCCTAAGGGAGACAGTCAGACCTGGGCAGGTACTGAAATCTGAAGCAACTATACATAAAAAGAAACCTGGGACCCCCACACCTCTAGGTCCACCTGTTGCAATCAATAATGCCTGCTTCTGCCTCCCCCCCTAGTTTGTCCCCCTTTCCCCCCATTGTCCCTTCAGCTACCCAGCTCCCAAGATGGGGAAAGTCAGGCAGAACCCTGCTCCTTCTCAAAACAGGCTTAAGAACTGGGCAGGGGACTAGTGCTGACATCCCCAACCCCACACCCCACCACTCGGTTTGGAGCCTCCTAGCAGGAAAGGACCAGAAAGAAAGGAGAAAGGAGGGGCAGGGAAGGGAAGGGAATCAGTCCCCTGGCCCCGTCCTGTCTCACCTCCACCCCCCAGCCCGCACTCCCCCCTCCCCGCGTCATCCCCCCCACCCCGAGCCTGCACCCACCGTTCTCACAGCTGGCATTGTGGGCCGGCAGCTCCATGGGCACCCACACCAAGGCGCGCGGATGGCGCCCCGGGCTCCCGGAGCAGGTGGCAGAGACTTGTCCCCAGCGTGTTCGGCGTGTCAGAAGCCTTCGGGGTCGGGCCCCAGGGTGGGGAGAATGACGCGCCCCAGAGGGGAGGGTCCCCGGGGAGGAGTCACCCGGTGTCTTGGGCAACTTCATCCGCCGTCCGCTGTCCACCCACCCATCTGCCCCGCACTTGAGCTGTGCTCAGAGGGGAGCGTGCCTTGGAGGGGAGCGTGCCCTGGGCGGGGGCGCGGAGGCTGCTCTGCGCCCAGTGAGGGAGTCACCGCCCCTCGCCCAGGGCAGGCAGCGAGGGGGTGGTTAGGACACCACCCCTCCCCGAAGTCCGGACCGGCACCCAATTCCCTCCCAGTGACATAGTTGTTAAGTCCCAGGATGACAGGAGAGAGGACAATTTCTTGGTCAAGGTAGAAGTTGAAATGTGGGGTGGAGAGGGGACCCGCGGCCAGTTGGGGCTTTCCCCGGCTGGGCCAGGGTTCCAAGACCCTGATTTTTTTCCTTCCTGCCTGCCTTCCTGGCTTCCTATCTCCCTGCCTTGTTCATTGATTCAATATAGGTCTGTTAGTGCAGGGCACGGGTACAGGAAGCACATGGCAGGTGCCCAGTAAATAATTGTTATGTATGTGGAATGAATAGATGACAGAAGCTTGGTAAATTGAATGAAAGAGGGAATTGAAGTGACTGGAGACCCAAATGAGTCATACAGACTCCCACCCTACAAAACCTTATTATATACTACGGAGGAAACAAAATGGGACTATCTAGAGATTGGTGTTTTGAAATTCATCATTAGAAAAATAGGGTGATGGAAAGTAGGTGTAATAGTAACACTCGTGTAATAGTAAAAACAGAAGGCAAGAGCGTTGGAGAGCGTCCCTCTGGCCTGGCCTTTTTAAATCAGGAGAGAGCAAGTTGAGTGTATGGTGCGGTGCACGGTGCCAGCACTGAGCCCAGATGCTGAGATAGAAATGCCCACATGTGTTGTTAATACATTTACTCTTGTATATGTTTCTGATTTGTGGAGCCACTATATTTTGGGGTACAGGGCTGGGTCTCCTTGCCCAAAGTTAAGGGCAGTACTGAGTTAGTTCATCCTGTGCTTGGAGACAAGGCTTTTCAGAGTTCGGCAAAGTACAGGGCAGTGGGCTCAGGTGGAGGGAGCGGGGATATCTGGGGGAGGGGTTCCCATGCCCTCACTGTGTCCCAGGGTCCTCATTTGTTCTAGGAGGGGCGGGGCCTCTGGGCCGCCAGCCGGTGCATCCTGGGAGTGCGGACATAAAGGGCCCCATTGAACTGCGGGCCCCTCACCGCTGTTCTGACAAAGCCCCTTTCTCCCTGAGCCACAATAGCCCTGTCAGGCAGGTAGCAGGGCCTGCAGCATTGTCTCCCAGAAAAGAACAACAGGCTTCACTGTCTGTCCCAGGCTCAGTCTCCCAGGGAGGGCGGGTGGCTTTGGGAGAGTCTGACCAGCCTGGGACAGATGGGCTCTGTCCTCAGCCAGCCAGGCACTGGTGAACCAGTTACAACTCATTGGCCAATTATTTGGGGATGAGCAGAAAAACAAATTTACCAAAATCCCAATTCCTAAAAATGAGACTTCTTTAAGTGCACGTCTAAATGTTTTATATTATAGAGCCATAGTGTCCAATATGGTAGGAAGCAGGCCCATGTGGCTGTTGAGAACTTGGTTAATCTGAACTGTGCTGTAGTGTATATATCTACTGCAGGCACTGTTTATATTTGGGGCTAGATAATTTTTTTGTGTGGGAGGCTGCCCTGTGCATTGTAGGGTGTGTCACAGCACCCCCAGTCTCTACTCTAAGCCAGAGCACTCACACCCGCACTCCCGGCCTCTCCCCACCCCCTGAGACAGCTGCAAACATCCCAGACAATCACCAAAGTTGCCTCAGGTTGAAAACCATTCAGATTTCAAACTTAGTAAGGAAAAAAAAAAAAAAAGAAAGCAAAATATCTCAATAATTTTTCAGTATCAATGACTTATTGACATGATAATATCTTGGATACATGAGCTAAGTAAATTATATTATTAAATTAAATTTTCTCTATTTCTACTAAATGATTTAAAATTGTATATGTGGTTCACATTATATTTCTGTTGGACAGTGTTGTCATAGATGAGGAAGAAACTGAGGGTCAGAGAGGGAATCGGCCAGCAGAAACTCCCAGAGCAACAGAGAGGCAGAATCGGGCTTCAATCAGGTTTCCAGACTGGAATCCCAGATCAACTCTACTATTCCAGACAGTTTCACAGCTGAAAGGAAATTTACACATCGGTGCATGGTGTGTTTCCAGCATGGTATGGCCAAAGAGAGCTGGAGGGGGAACAGAGAACAGAGACATGAGTAACAGGAATGCTATTTACAGAGGGCTTGCTATACGTTACACACATGCTCGTGCAGTCTTCGCAACACCCTTGGGGAGCAGGCTCTCTTAGTATCCCATTTTTCAAATGAGAAAACCGAAGCCCAGTGAGGACACTCAGCCTGTAATCCAACACAGAAGCCAAGAATCCCACACAGACACCCTTTCGATGCTACCAGACTGCCTCATGTCCTGGGTCTAGTAACACGCCAGAAGATTCAGCTAGGTCACTTCTCTTCCCAGCAATCCTCCCCCAGGTAAAAGGGCTGGGCAGGATGTAGCTTGCAGTCCATTCCAGCCCTGCAGAGCTGGTCTTCTGGGCAGGTTGGGAAGAGAAGATGACTGTCACCATTCCAGGCTGACCTGGAATCATGGGAATCTGGAAGGTCTACTTGCAGAGGCCAGCCCTCTCCCGGTGGGTCCCCAGGATGGCCGCTGTCCTCATAAAGAGCTTTATTGTTATTAGGAATAATGTTTAGGATGGACACAGGCACACTCAGACTGTTTCTAAGAAGAGCACCTTGCCTAGCAATGGGAACCACACCAAATGGCCTTAGTAACAATGAAAATGACACACGAGTCCTGACTTCTTCCTCTGTGCGCTCAGCACTCTGAAGGCATTGGCTCATGTGGTCATTGCAGTCCCTAAGTCTGGGTGCCATTTTAAGTCCCATTTTACAGATGAAGGAACTGAGGCTCAGAGAGGTGGAGTGCCTTTCCAGAGGTCACACGCAATAGTAGGGACAGAACTTCAAGCTGGGCTTCTGAGTTCCCAGAGCAGCTCTCCTAACCAAGGTCACGGTTGAGGAAGCCAGAGCCTTCTTCCCAGACCTCCTATTGGTTCTGCCCCATAGAGGGTGGCCGGGAACATGGGGGCCATCTGGAAATCCCGCGGGGCAGCCATCCAACCTTCGCATCAGCTGTCCTTCAGAGTTAGCATGGGGAGGGCTGAACTAACTCCCCCCTTTGCAGACAGAGGGGGGCAAGGTCAGGCGCACATCACCCACCCTGCTAACCAGTGGCACCTGCATGCCAATCCAGCCCCGTTTTCCTCCCACTACGCTCTTGTCCTGGGTAGAATGGGCTGACCTTTCCAAGAATGAGCCAGTGCCCTGAGGATTTCACTCCCATTGTCCTATTTATTCCTCACAATAAGCCTATGAGTTAGGTATGGCTATGATCCCATTGAGGCCAAGATGAAACCCAGCTGGCTGATCACGCTGCATCTGTGGGATTGCCTCATCAGATTACCTGCTTACAGGTGGAAGGAGTTTCAAATTCCTATGGAGGGCTGAGCTCACGGCAGGGATGGTGTGTGGAAGCGTGGCGTTGCTTGGCTTTGGTGTGGGAGTGCCGAGGGCCTAATGTTCTCAGTATGTGGAAAAGAACTCCAGATCTTGTCAAAAAGCAGCCACAGTTAAAATGACAATACCAAGATGAACTATGACTTGCTGCACAACTGCTGTGTTGTGGATTCTCTACATGGTTAAACCTCTAGTCCCTGGAGCCGTCTCACAAGACCCTAGTTTCACAGCCAAGGATGGTGAGTCTCTGGGGGGTCTGGTGACTTGGTTCAGGTCAGGCAGACAATAACATGGCTAAACTGGGATGTGAGCGGGTCCTCAGCGCTCTTACTGTGGTCTCTTCCTTCTTCCTTGCCTCCCGCTTGTCTGAGTCACTGCCACCTCAGGGTGGCAGATTGGGGGACCGGTAGTGACGCTTCTCCCTGTGTCTCTTTGGACCTGGAGCATCTGGTCTGTGGGAACAGGGAGGACAGAGGCACAGCAAACTTTGTGGCTGTGAACTTTGGTATTATAAAGTCAGGGGGTGTGAATTCTGCCACTAACACACTGGGACCTGAGGCAGGTCCTTCCTGTCTGGATCTCAGTTTCCCCAATATGTGCAATGAAATGACAGACTAGATCAGTGGTCTTAAAGTGGGATGTGCATGTGTAATGAGGGTAGACAGCAAAACCTTTTTTTATTCTAAGCAGAAATTAACACGGCAGAATAACATATAAATCTCCTCAAAGAGAGCTTCTAAGGGCAGGAGCCTGAACCTTGTCCCTGCAGCCTCCATGTCTGGTCCTGGTTGCTCCCTCCCTCCAGCAGTGCTGTGACATTCCCCACTTGTGCTAAGAGTTGAAGGGACTGTTGGGGCCCTGAGACACAGGCAAGTTGTAGCAAGTGGGCCAGAATCCTCCTATGTGGGCAACATATATGGCCTGAGTCCCAGGGGAAAATTCTCTCACAGTCCTAAGTGGTATGCCAGCAATGAGAGTGAAAGCCCAGCGGGGTGGGAATCAGGAAGCTGAATGCCAACCCCAAAGTATATTCGTCACCTGCGCATACTGAGGGCTTGTGAGATGTATGTCAGGCTCTGTGCTATAGAAAAAAACTTCACATAAAAGAATGGGCTCTGAACCAGACAGCCTAGGTGTGAGTCCCAACTCAGTCACTTTGCAGCTGTGTGCCCCGGGGCCAGTTGCCCACTCTGTGTGTGCACGCTAGGGCCCTCCTCCAAGGCACATCCTTCCCCTCTGCCTTGTTCCATGGAGAGAGGCAGAGGACCGGGCACGTCGCTCTGCCCACTTGGGCAAATCTGGTGCAAAGGGTGCCCAGCTCTCCTGGGCTGCTCATTAACTTTCTGCCAATGCAGTCACACTGGAAATTCTGGTTTGCAAGCCAGGCCTGGATGAAGGGCCTCAAAGGAATCCAGAACATAGTTAAGGTTTCTCCCAGGTCTTTCAGGTAGGGCAGGGGCGAAGCTACCTCTCTCTCCATCATGGCGGACCTCAGGCAGGACAGACATGGGGACGGAGGGGGAAGGGGATGTGGGCAGAGGCGTGCCTCATGATTGGCTGCAGCCCAAGGCACTGGGCCAATGGAAAGCCATGCCCTTTTTAAAAGTTGAGCCAAAGACCAACTAGTGATCATTATCTGCATTTTGCTCCCCAAAGAAAAATGTTGTCGTTTGTTTTGCAACTGGTCCAATAAATATGTTTGTCCCTCTTCATCTCATGTCTTATATTCCCAGAAACCCTGGTCTGCCCAGAGTGGTCTGACATTTAGTCAAAGCCCAGCAGAACCACGATGAGCAGTCCTCAGTTTAGGGAAGGACCTCACTGCTAGTTTTTAGCTTTGTAGAGCTCCACTATCCCTTTGAGAACCTGACCAAAATGGCTAACTGTTACGGCTTGCTCCAGAAAGATACACTCCCCTACCACACACACCACTTCTCACTGACCCTCAGGGGAAGACAGGACCTCTTGGCTTTTGGCCAAAGGAAAACAATTCTAAGTTTCTGAGTGCGCATTTTTATTGGGGCAGCCCTTCACACAAAGAGTGCGCAAATGTTAAATGATGTGTGAAAATTAATGTGGTACTGTATATGCACAGACCCTTGTAACTGCCTTCCTGATGATGTAAGGAAACCCCCTAGCCTCACAAGGAAATTTTGACACCTTTGACGACTTCACAACACCTACCTCGAACCAGTCGGAAATAATTGCCCTCAATAGTACACTCATGCCGTGTACCCGAGACTGTTATACTCACTACTTGTGTGGAGCTATTTATTTAGGGGACTGTCGCTCCCACCACACAAGGGGACCTTGGAAGCCACAATCTTGCCATATTAATCCTGGTAACCCCGATGCTGAGGATGGGAGGTGCCCAGACACTCAGATGTGTACACTGACCGAGACCAAAGTTCCTTCTCTGGGCCTTAGCGCCCCTCCGAGTTAGTCTTTTTTTTTTTTTAATTTATTTATTTATTCATTTTAGAGAGGAGACACAGAGTGAGAGATAGAGAAAGAGAGAAAGGGGGGAGGAGCTGGAAGCTCAACTCCCATATGTGCCTTGACCAGACCAGTGCAGGGTTTTGAACTGGCGACCTCAGTATTCCCAGGTCGACGCTTTATCCACTGCGCCACCACAGGTCAGGCCGAGTTGGTCTTATTCAGACACCTCCAAATCACTGAGTGCTATGCCGTGTGCCAGACTTAATATGTCTAGCTTCCATCCTCGCGGCAACCCTGTGAGGTAAGTGCTATTATCACCCTTTCACCCCGAAGTTTTTCTGAGGTTAAGAGTCTTGCCCAAGCCCACAAAGCTAGTTAGTGGTAGCATCTGGGTGCAAACCCAGGTCTGTGTGATAGCAAAACTCCCCAGTTGCATCCTAACCACTCTTTCCTTAGCTCCTTCAGCTGGAGGGGGGCGGGGAGCAGGAAGGGGTAGGGGCTGATTCTCAAGCTTCCCAAGGAGGGCCTCGGAGCTGGGAACCCACTCCCACTTGTTTATTAGTCAAAGTGCTGAATTTCAGTTGGAACAGATGGTTTTTAAATTATAAGTCATGCATACTTTAAGTAAAAAAAAAAAACGCAAAAAAACCAAAAACAATAAATTGCAGTTCAGAAGGGCATAAAATGAAGTCCCCTGGCTACCTCCAAGAGGCAGTCACCACCACTAGAGTCTTTGGCATCCCTCCAGAAATCACACACACATATCCACCCACAGAAGTATACATTCTTAAAAAATGGAATCACATTATACAGATTGTATTTCACTCCGCTCTTTTCACTTGACAATGTCTTTTGCAGACTTTTTCATATTAATACATATAAATGTATTTCATTATATTTAGAGTACTGCACTTTTCAGAATATTCTAACGTATGACCATTCCACAACTTATACATATAAATGTATTTCATTATATTTAGAGTACTGCACTTTTCAGAATATTCTAACGTATGACCATTCCACAACTTATATAATTGTATTTTACTGATTACCAATAGGATGGGTTGTTTTTAGGGTTTAGCGTTATAAACTCCGCTATAATGGACATTTCTGAACACACACCTTTATACTTTGTGTCTAGTTATACCTGTGGGAGTGATTCCGGAAGTGAAATTGTTAGAGTATCATTATTTAAAATGTTGATTCCTCCCAAAAGGTTGTGGTAGGCTGAATATTAGCCACCCTTCACCCCCCAAAAAAGACAAAGACAAAACACATTCTAATCCCTAAAAACTGTGAATATGTTATGTTAGGGGGGGACTTTGTGGATGGGATTAAGAATCTTGAGATGGGGAGATTATCCTGGGTTGTGTGGGTGGCTCGATGTACCTGCAAGGGCCCTTGCAAGAGGCCAGGACCAGATTGTCCAGATGGAAGCAGCCCAGCTCACACTTTAATTTTAACCTGGGGACTAAGTTGCAAGACATTAGTCTTCTTGTGTCCATAACTGTGAGATAAGAAGCTTGTTGCTTTAAGGCACTGAATTGGTGGTGGTCATTTGTAAAAGCAGCCATAGGAGACAAACATACTCTCATTTCCACCAAGAGTGGGAGGGTCCTTGATCCCTCGAAAGCATTCCTGGACGTGGCTGGGGTTTTGGAAACACCTCAAGTTACAGGGAAGGCCAGTGTTCTTAACCAATCCACCATTGGTCTTCCCTTGGCCTTCCTCGGGGTCTGTGAATTCATTCTGGGTTCTTCTTGGGAGCCTGTCCCGGAATGACCCAATCCCACCTCCTGGCTGCCTGGGTTCTTCCTCATCTAGGTTTTTTGGTTCTTGAATCATTGGGAAATAGTTTTAGACTGAATGTGGAGTGTGGTTGAGTGAAATATTCTGAGATAAGCATTGACCTTCCCTGGGGAGCCCTGAAAGGAAGCTCAGGTTGGACAGAAGGAAACGGGGCACCTCCTGCTGGTTGAGCCCTCTTTTCCTAACCCGTTCCAGCTTCTGAGCACTGACAGTGAGCCAGGCGCTGTGCAAGGGGGGTTGTGCCTACCACCTACCACTCAATCCTTGCAGCAAGCTGAGAAATAGGTTTTACCACTATTAACTATTCTTTTATCATTAAGGGCCCTGACATTCAAAGAGATTGAGAACTTGCTAGTTCCGGGGAGAGCCCCCATTCTTGGCTGAGGAGGGTCCCACGGGAGAGAAAATGACCACCACCATGAACGGCTCCCAGCAGGTTCTGCCCCCACGCTATCCCTTAAACCTCATGCTCCTCCTTTCCTCTGTTACATCCTTGTATTTGCCCCCGCCCCGTCTGCATGACCCCACCTCCAGTCCTCCCTGCCAGCCCGCATACTGCAACCACAGCACTTATGGCCGATGCCAGACAATAAGGCCTTTATTCCCCTCATTCCTATGACAGCTGCTGTTTTAAGGCAGGCTAACTTGTTAACACCAGTTACATGGCGAGCTTTTCTGAGGGGGCTGGGGGGGGGGGACTGATTCATTCAGCACACATAGCTGGAACACTTTGGACATGTCACCTCCCGTGACAGGCACAGGCGTGATGATAGTGAGTGGGAGGGACACTCAGGATCAATCCCTGTACTCATGGCCCGTCTCCATTAAGTGGTCTCACACATGGGGGTATAATGATAAATGTTAGGAAGGCCAAGTACAGAGTGAGTGGAGGGTATGTAATGGAGCAACTGAGCTGAGGCTTCGGGGTGAGGGCAGTGTAAGTAAGACTTGAGGAATGACGGAAGGCTTAGTCTGTGCAGACAGAGAGGAGAGCTGGGGGGCACTCCTTGCAGGCAGGGGCAGGTGTAAGTGTTTGGGGGTCGACGGGGTCCCTTGGGTCCCAGGATGAACTGCAAAAGGGCAGTAGTGTGGTTGTTTAATAACTCGTTTTGTTTTCTGTGTCTGAGTCCTCAAATATAAAATGTGGATACTGCCAACACAGAAGTAAATTAGATGAGACTATGTGGTAGCCATGGATGGACTGCCCCAGGATGCCCCCAGTGGATGAGTCAGTCCCCTTGCCCGCTGCAGCCACCAATGAGCCCAAATGAGCTTTTTCCAGCTCAGGGCTGGGCTCCTTGCCAGAGTGTTTAAGCCCCAACCAGGGGTTCTTTGATTTCCCCTTTTCCTGTTGGTCTGAAACTGCAGAAGGCAGAAATCCCTGGGTTTTCTTCTGACTAATGAGGGTGGAGCTTAGGGGCCACATATTTTTAGCTCTGATAGCATCTCACTGCATATTTTCCCTGGGAAACCACCGCTCTCCCCATTCTGCCGGAAGCTCCGGGCCAGCCAGACAGTGCGGCATCTGGGAACGGCTAGAATGAGCCGAGGAGGGGGCGCAGACCGAGGAAAGCAGAGTAAATCAAACCAGATGGGGCAGGGGGGACTAGCTCTGGGGGCTAGTTACTCTCCCCCTCACCCAGAGGGAAGCAAATGTGTCTGTTTCTTTCCCACCTCCAGCTTTGTCCTTATGGAAACTGATGGCAGGATCAGAACCGCCTCTTCCCACCATCAGCAGGGTCTGGGGCAAAAGTACCACATACCATCTGTCTCTAAATAATCAAGAGTTCTAAATCATGCTGTTAAACTGTTAAAAAATACGCAATGTCTTCCTGATGACAAAATATACATTTATAACACAAAATAAAGTATGTGTAAAGTCGTGGGTTTTATATGACAGCAAGTTGGCAGAAATACCAAAGATGACTGAATTTGTCATTGAATATTTCTGGGTGTTCTGTTGTTGAGCCAGTGATGTTTGAATGGATAAAATAAAGACATCTGTAATTCATAAGTTAATATGTATTTATCCTATAAATTTAATTTTTGTGGCCTTTGTTTTAGCAACATTGTTTTGTCCTTATACTCAAGATTCCACCCCCCCTGCCAGCTTTAGTGAGCTGTAATTGACAAAAAAAAATGTATTTTTTGTTTAATGTACTATTTTGATATACATATATGTTGTGAAATGGTCACCACAATCAAGTTAATTAACTCATTTATCACTTCACATAGTGACCATTTCTTCTTCTTTTTGGTGTAGAACACTTATAGTCTAGGTTCCGTAAATTAAGATCTTTGTATAATTTGTGTTCTATTGTCAGTAATGCCAAATTAGACAAGTTTTCTTATAATTAGACAAGAGTCATTGTAACTCTTAGTATTTTTCTTTTAAAAATAAGTTGAAGAAATTTTGCTCCAATAAGAGGGAGCACTTGAAATTGTCAGTTAAGACTTTAAAAGTGACATTTAGATTCAGGAATGAACTATATGTTTTTTGTTGTTGTTGTTTATTTAAGCTGTGTTTTTCCACATTTCTTGGCTGCTTGCTTTTTTTTAAAAAAAAATCATTTTAGAGAGGAGAGAGAGAGAGAAAGGGGGAGGAGCAGGAAGCTTCAACTCCCATATGTGCCTTGACCAGACCAGTGCAGGGTTTTGAACCGGGGACCTCAGTGTTCCCAGGTCAATGCTTTATCCACTGCGCCACCACAGGTCAGGCCTAGGAATGAACTACATGTTTTCCATATTACGTTCAACTACTCTAATGGGGTCACATATAATTATTGACATTACAGAACACCTTATAAAACATGTTCATGATATCATATATAAAGTAATTTATATATTATAACATTTTAATATAATTTATTATATAAATTATATATACATATTACTTAAATTTTAATAACCTCTTCCAGGAAGTCCTTCCTGATGTTGCCCTCATCTTCTCCATCCTACCCTGGCTGGAAGACCACTTTCGTTTTGATGATCTTGAAAGACTGTCGGTATGGCTGTCTGTCGGAATCCGTATAGAGGTGCTGGCACAGCATACTGTCACAGGCTTACTGGTGAAGAGCTTGGACGTGCACCCAGACTTGTTGGACTCCTCGCTCCATCCCTTACCTTCTGAGACCAGTGTCCCAGTATATCTTCATCTGTAAAATGGGGGTAAATAATAGTACCTACCTCCTACACGTTGTTGTGAGGTTTAAATGAATAAAGCATTTAAAGCACTTCTTTCTGATGTCTAGAATGGAGAAACTTCATGGTTATCAGACTCACCAAATTCTGCTCACAGTTCACTGCATGTTTTATTTCCCCCACCCATAACCCCATGAGTTCCTCTGGGTCATAGCTGGGATTGGTTTTTAATCTAGAGTCTGGCAAACCGTGAATGTTCGAGAACTGTTTCTCAAAGCCAGGGCCTTGCAGTGTTCAAACAGTCCAGGAAACCCAGAGACGGACAACCCCTTTTCCAGATCTACCCTTCCTCTTTCCCGGTGCTATGAGCTGAATTGTGAGCTCCTGAATTTGTATGTCAAAGTCCTCACCCTCTGTACCTCCAGAATGAGCCCTTTATTTGGAGACAGAACCTTTAATAAGGTAATTAAGGTAAAATAAGGTCAGATGAATGGGTCCTAATCCAATACGACTGCTGTCCTTATAAGAAGAGGAAAAACCATGTGAGGATGAGGGAGAAGATGGACATCTACAAGCAAAGGAGACAGGCCTTAGAAGAAACCAACCCTGCTAACACCTTGATCTTGGACTTGCTCCCTCCAGAATTGTGAGAAAATAGACTTTTATTGTTTAAACCACCTGGGCTGCTATTTTGCTACGGCTGCCTGTGACCTGCTCCTCTGCCATCGTGAATATGCTTCCCCCGTCCATCAGAACTCCCTGCTCTTCACCAGTCCCTGCTTCCCCACATCACTGCTGTGTGTCAGTGGCCCCTTTCCTGTGGGAGGTTTTGTTTTTGAACGTTTTTCAAAGTATGTTCCAAGAGAGGATCATTCCTGTTGCAGAGAAATGGGTTTCTGAGGTCATGGCCACCAGAAGATGTGGCGCGAATCCAGGCTGAGTTCATTCGGCAGGACCTGATTCAGAGACAGGCGTCAAGGGGGAGAAGAGATGGGGTTCCCCAAATCAATTTGACTTGGATCTTCTTTTCACTGAGCATCTCTTAGGACTGACAGTCCATCTACACCAGCTCACCGCCACACCCCCTAGGAGAATCCTTGGAGGAGGTGACACATGGCTGAGGAGCATTTTGTTGGTGAGGTAGGCGGGCCCCTCAGAGCACACTGGTGGGAAATGACCTAGAATCAGGATATCAGAGCTGGAAAGGACCTCAGATTATTCTGTCCCAATTTGACAACGAGGCAGCCAAGGCCCTGAGAGATCAGAGGGCTGCCCAACGCCATGCAGTGTGGGGAATCGCCACTGCCCTGGGACTTCTACCAGCGGGTGGTCTTAAACACATCCTACTAGTGTCCTTCTTGTGTCATCTTTCTGATGAGTATGAGAGCTTTGCAGGTATGCTCAGCCTGGGAACACCTCCACCACCATGCTGGGCCCTCCCCGGACACTAGGCCCCACTCAGTCTTACTCACCCACATCCCTACATCTAGTTCTGGGGTCTGGCATGGTTGATCAGCCCATGGTAGTGTAACAGCAGAGGCCCAGGCTTTGGAACTGGGTTCAGATCCCAGCTGTCACCTAGTAGCCATGCTAAAATAAACACTCCGTACTGTCTCCCTGTCAAAGTTGGACGGAACACAAAAATTGTGCCTGACCCGCAGGAAAGGGTGCCTGCACACCCCAGGCCTCATTAAAGATCAGTTCCCATTCTTCCTCTTAAAACTAGGGATGTGGGGTGTCAGTTACACTCCTGTGAGACTCTGAAATCCCTAAGGGCAGGAACTACCTCCTGGGTCTTGCCCAGTACAAGTCAGTTCCTGAAGAGGCAATTCCCTCAGTGAGAAAGCAAAACGAGCTATTACTTTAGGGCACCCTGACCTGCTGGCTCTTCATTCTCTTCCATTCCTTTAGGTTCCTTTCTTAGTCATCAGTGTTACTGTGGCCTTCCACAGGACAACGAGGATGAGAAGACGACCCGGAATCACAACCACGATGCTGGGGTCACCAGTTTTGGAAGCGGTTTTAATGAAGATGGAAATGTTTCTTAACACAGGTACCCCCAAAATACAAAGCAAAATATCATCTTCAGCTGCATAGCAAATATGATTTAAGAATCGCACATCAGTATTTGATCACAAGCGTAAATAGAAGTCACCATAAATAAATGTAGATTCATTGTACAAAATTCCCCGACAACTCTGAATACAAATATGGTACACTGAACAATTTCTGAAACAAATTTTTTTAAATGTTTTAAAACCTAAGATTTTTTTTCCTGGTTCTTAGACACACACACACAAAAATCAAAAGGGGGGAGGGGGAAACAGTATCTGGGAGCAAAGAACATTAAACCTGTTCAGGGCTCATAAATAAAGCTGATGGCAAGCAGTAGAAATGAGAAGTCTCACCTGAAGGTGAAGACCTCACTTTACTGGGATCAAATCTCTTGGGGATAGTAAGATTCTACCCAGAGGGTGAAATTCATGTTTATAAATGCAGGGCTGGAAGAGGGGGAGGGTTTGAAATAGCAATCTTATCAAATGGATGGTCAACATCTCCACCAAAGCACGGTCAACGATCTGGAATGATCTCTAGGACTTAGGAGCTGGTCATCTGTCTCAAAGAGCTACTGATCCCAGACAGGACTGAAGGTTCAGAAGGCTCTGGCACTTTATGCAGGTTTTGAACACGTGTTCAACCATGAAGTGTGACCTTTCCCTCTTGCTGTTGGGACACAACTATGTGTCAGGGGAGGTATATCAAATGTCTTACTTCATGTTTTCTTACAAGCTCAGGAACACAGATCACCTTTGAGGATGACCTGCTCTGTCATGAGACATTTACTTCCAAAGGCTTCCATCTTTCTAAACAGTCTGCCCATGCTTGGGGTGGGAGCCAGGACTATTGGCTCATTCTGGGAAACGGAAGTAGTAGTTATGTCCCTGTGAGATATGCCCGATACCTCAAAATCTAAGTTAAGGAACATTAAAGAAATTGAGAGCCAAAGATAAAATGTCTCAAGAATCCATTCTTAGGACTATGAAAACCCTGATTCATTAAAGCAACTCCTTTCTGTGGGTGTATCTTGGTATTAAAAGCTCGTTGACAAGTTTTATTTGAACTCCTCACCTCCCTGACCCCAATCTGTCTCTGGCTTCTGTTAAAATAACCCCTTTATATTTTCTGTCCCGTGGGAGTTTTCCTTGGTGAGAGTCTGTGCAAAGATGTGGTCCCTAATTTGCTCGCTGGCTAATGTCTTGGGCAGGGCACACCTGACTTGTTCTGTGTTGCATTCCCAGCGTCCATTGCCCTGTGTAGCTTGGTGATCATTAAGTATTCGCTTAATGAACAAGGAACCATCTCGCCATCAAACTGATGAAATGGTCTAATAGCTTTCTGTTTCAACTACAAGATTCCTGGCTGTGTTCCCCAATGCCTCTTCCACACATCAGGATACCGCTGTGAATGCATGTCTGAGTTCTGTCTAGGAAAGCCCCGAGAGGAGAATTAGGATGTGGTCTGAAGTCTATGGAAGGCCAAGGCCATCACCATCCACCATGGTGCCGAGACCACAAAACGCTCCTCTGTTTGGCGCGGCTCTCAGCGCCTGGGCCAGTACTCTTGGTGGTAGACTTCCTGGTGTTCAGGGCAGGAAATGCCACCTAGAAAAACGGGGGTGGGGAGAGAGCCAGAGGAGAAGAAGCCAGTAAGTGGCAGCATGACCCTCGGGTGAGGCTGATATCTCAGGCCATGGCCACACACTTTCCTCCAGCTCTGAGGTCACATGTGGGCACTGGGTAGGAGGTCGCCATCTTGGAGGGAAGTCTTGGGAAGCAACCACAGATGTGGGGTGGGGCCGAGAGATAGAGAAAGGGTGAAACTAGGGCTCTTAACACAGCTGAGGGATAAAAGGAGAGAATACAGCACATACTGCCCTGTCTTTTTGTTTTTCATTTACACTAGGGCAAAATCACCATGGAGATGTCATGGGAGAGCATGCACAGGCTCAGCCCTTGGGAGGTGAAGATGTGTTTGGGAGGTTCTTATTGGCTTCCAGATCCACCCCACACGCTATCCAGTCAGACCCCACTGCAGGGCTGGCCATGGCTTTCTCTCTCCCGCTGCTTCATCTGCTCCAGGTTGAGGGTTGGCAGGACCTTCCGCCTAGCAGGTGGTGGCCAGGGACTGGTGGATGGGTGGCTGGAAGCAGCGCACGTGCTCCACGGTGGAATTGTCTGTCTCCACAGACTTCATGTACTTGTTCAGGATAGCAAAAATCTCATTGTTCAAGATCTGGTACTTCCTGATCCTGTCTGCCATTTTCTTCAGAGGCTGCAAAGGACAGGACAATTCAGGTTAGGGGTGCAGGAGGGGATTGAAACACAAAGGATGAGCGAGAGATCAGTGCAGTGAGATTGGGATCCAGGGTTCTGATGCCTCTATGATCACGTCACTCTCTTGTTTCAAATGTTAACTTGGCCATAAAAACCTTTATGAGTTTCAAAATTTACTAAAAAGCTACAGCAGTCAAAACAGTGTGGCATTGGCATGAACAGACATGTACACCAAATGGAACAGACAACCTGGAAATAAAGCCTTCCATAGATGGTCGCATGATTTCCAACAACGGTCCCAAGGACATTCAATGGAGAAAGGGTAGTCTTTTCGACAGACGTTGCTAGGAAAATTTGATAGCCACATATGAAAGAATGAATTTGGTTCCTTACCTTACATTATAGACTGATAATTAGCTCAAAATGAATTGAAGGCTTAAATATAAGAGCTAAAACGAGAAAACTTTTAGAAGGCAACATTAAAAAAAAACTCCATGACATCAAATTTGGCAATGATTTCTTGGATGTAACACCAAAAGCCCAGGTAATAAAGTAAAAAATAAATTGGAACCACAGCAAAATTAAAAACTTGTCTGCATCAAAGGACACACTCAACAGTGTGAAAGGGCAATCCATACAATGGGGGAAAATACTTGTAAACCGGATTCTAATAGGGGAGTGATATCCAGAATATATAAAGAACTCTTACAATTCAATAACAACAAAAAACAACCCAACTAAACGTGAACAAAAGACGTGAATAGACATTTCTCTAAAGAAGGTTAATAACCAATAAGCACATAGAAAGATGTTAACATCACTAATCATTAAGGAAATGAAAATCAAAACCACCAAGAGCTACCTCTTCACATTCATGAGGATGGCTATTACCCAAACCCCCAGAAAATGACAGATGCTGGGAGGATGTAAAGAAACTGGGACCCTTATGCATTACTGGGAAGGTAAAATGGTGCAGGTCTATGGAAAGCGGGATGGTGGATCTCCCAGTCAAAGACAGAAGTCCCGTATGGTCCGGCAGGCCCACTTTGGTATGTACCCAAAAGAAACGAAAGCAGGGGCTTGAACAGATATCTGTACACTCATGATCTTTTCAGCACTTTCCACCGCAGCCAGAGGTGGAAGCAATTCGAATGTTTATCAACAGAGGAACAGGTAAACAAAATGTGGTATATTCGGCCTTAAAAAGGAAGGGCATTCTGAAACAGGCCACAACATGCTGTAACTTGAACACCCTGTGCTAAGTGAGGATTCCCCCTATACGAACTGAAATCCCAGGAGTAGCTGGATTCATAGAGACAGAAAGTGCAAGGACGGGTACCAGGGGCTGGGGGTGCGGGGAATGAGGAATTAGGTGGGTTTTTTTTTCCATTTTTGATGGGACGTATTGTGGTGACACTGGTTAACGAAATTACAGAGGCTTCGGGAATGGGAATGAGTGTTTAATGGGCAGCGTTTCAGCTGCGGAAGATGAAGCGGGCCTGGAGATGTGGGTGCTGGCTGCACGACAGTGTGATGTACTTAATGCAGGGGAGCTTCAACATGGCCCAGCTGTACACTTGGGATGGCTAAAATGATAAATGTCATGTTGTGTATACTCCCCCCCAATGGGAAAAAGAAACCCAACCCTTTGTGAGGTGGCTTCTGCCTCTTTCTCCTCCCAGCTGGTCCTGGAAGCCCCCACCCTTGGTTCAGACACACATCTTCACGCCCCTGGGTTCTTCGCTCTGGCCCTCCCTGTCTGGATCAGCCATTTTCAGCCTGGCTGCTTGCTGCTGATCATTCTGGGTAGCCTCCACGACAAGCACCCCCCCTCCCCGGGCTGACCCCCCCCCCCCCCGCAGCCTGGTTTAGGCAGCCCTCCGGGATGCGCCCGCCCCACCCCGGCGCCTGCACAGCTCTCACGCTCAGTGACTGTGCGGACGAGCAGCCCGCATCAGCAGGATCTGGCTGGCACTAGGAAGGTGTATTTCAGGTCTGCAGCCCGGCCAGCCCTGTGGGGTGACCTGACTCATCCCAGCCGGTTATGAGCAAGTGATTCATGGCTTTCTACCAGGAGGTCCCCTCCGCGGAGCATCTCTGTACCTCCCCGCAGTGTGGGGAGTTGGCCCCGTGAGCAGCTCACCCTCCTTGTCAGATACAAGCCTGCTGTCAGGCCTGGCCCCCCGCCCTGGCCCCAGCGGCTTACCACATTCTTAATGATTTCATCCTTCCCGTCCTGCCTCTGCACTTTCAGCAGGTGGTAACAGAAGTCAAACAGGTCGAAGCGACGCTGCTGGCCCAGCAGCACGATGATGGAGCAGCCGGCCCAGTTCAAGCCATCACCGAAACACTGCCTGGAAGCGAGAGGAGGCAGCTGGTGTGAGAGGGGGAGGCGGGGGCGGGGGTGGGCCGCAGCCGGACTAGGAGGACTTTTAGTGAACAGTCGGGTTCTGGGACAATTCTCTTAATCTGTGAAGTGGGTACAAGGTGAGATGCAGATTCAATTGTCCCAGGGACTGTGGTTATATCACAAGTGCTTCCAACCACAGAGAGGTGTAGCCTGTTGTCCCACTGAGGTAAAAAATAATCACCTCTGAAGAAGACAAATTTGCAAAAGAAAAATCCAACCAGTCTTTGAAATTCACGTGGCTCATTATTTCAAGCAAGAAGACGCTGTCTTGGCCCCTGAAAGGAGCAGGGAAGCACCTGTGTGGGAAGGCCCACTTCAAACCAGGAGACGAAGGGCCAGCGTCGGTCGGTCGGGAGGGCAGGCCTTTGCTGTTCTCCTCACCCCCCTGGGCAGCCGGTGAGTGAACAGAGAACTGGGCTCTGCTCCTGTCTTCTCTGAGGACAGGACTGGCTGGGTTACTCTTAAAGGCGCCCCCGCCTTTTCCAGGGTTGCAGGCCACAAGAGCCAGGGCCCCACGAGCAAGTTAGGGCCTGACTTCTGCCAGGGAAGCCTGTCTCCATTCCATGAACCTGGCAGTTTTGTTGGGGGTGGGGTGGGCAGTGAGGTTCTTAATGCCAGATCTCTACCAGGGCTCCCTCCACCCATTCAATCAGCCGCCCCCCGTCCCAGAACAAGGACCCATGAAGTCCAAAGTCCCCCGTGTGCACACTCTTCAGGCTTCATCTCTGCCTCCAGCTACGTGCTGCCTTTCCTGGAATGTCCCCTTTAAAACTGCAATCCCAGCAATGTCCAAGGCTCAGTTCCAAACTGTCTATTAAATTCTGATAACCCGCTTCTCTCTCCCCTCAGGCATCCGTCACCCTTCCCGCCCTTGCTGTGGAGCTGGCTTATTCCGTGTGCCTTCTGTTCCTCCGTAGACCCCGTGACCCCCACAAGGCCGGGAGCCGTCTGATTTTGCTCAGCACTGGTGTTGGTCTAGCACCTAACACAGCAGCCAACATGCAGTGTGTGTTCAATCAACTCATTGGGCAGCCCTGTCCTGTCCCGGACCGCCGACACCTCTTGGGAGGACAGCAGGTGGGAGGTGGCCATGCCTCCCCTGGGGGTACTCACTCCGCTGTGAACTCGTTGGTCCCCACAGGGATGCAGTAGACGAACTGCATGGCACTCCACAGCCGGTGAAACTCCACGCACTCATCGACATGCATGACGCCGTTGGTGGGCGGCGGGCCCCGCCAGATGGGGTCCTGCAGGTAGCTCCGAATGCGGGTAAGAATGACCTCGAACATGGACAGGCCGCAGCACAGCCGTTCCTTGGTCAGCAGGTCACCCTCTCGAGCGATGGCGATTTGCTGAGAACAGAAGGTTATGTGAACCTTCCATCCATGTCTCACTCTGTCTTCCACCCCTCACCAGAGTCCCACCCCCTGGGGCTGGCTGCACCTGGAATTCCTTCACCAGGACTGATGTCTTACCCAGGGCAGGGCACTCATTTTATAACCCTGAGGGCAGTAGCAGGGCAGTCTTGGGGTCACCAAAGTCCAGGAGCCATCAATAGAGGAACAGTTTTAAAGAATTTCGCCATCCCCCTGTAGTGAATGAACTGCTAGGTAGACATGGGAAATACTGAGGTGATCCTACTGAGAGTATTGTTGCTGTGACTGTGCTATTCCAACTACTTGCTCACACTCACTGAGTGTGTATAACACACCAGGCCCTGTTCGAAGCAGTTGGTAAGGACTGACTCCATTTATTCTTACACTAACCCTGGGAAGTAGAGGTACTATCATTATTCCCATTTTACAGATGAAGAAACTAAGGCTCAGGGAGGCAGCCAGTGAGTGGGAAAGCAAGGATCTGCATCTTGGTTGATCTGTGGGTTAAATAGTTAAGTAAACAGAGCACATTGCAGTAAAAGACATCCATCACACACAATCCCACAGACAGACACACACAACTACATGTGGGCATGTGTAAAATATTTTAGACGGATTAACATCAGTTGTGGAAGCAGATGGGCTTGGAGACGTGGGTGAGCTTTTCACATTTAACTTTAAATACTTCTGTGCAGTTGAATGTGTTACAATGAGCATATGTTCCTCTTAAAAATTCACCACCGAATTTATAGAATTATTCCCTCCAATTAGACGTCCTCTGACCATTGTAAATGATCTCTATTAATAGTTTAAACTGGCTTCTCATCTGGCGTCTGGTTACTGCACCTCTAAGCTTCGGCCGGCTAGACAAGCATGTGAAAACGCATTACTGTCTGCATAGTGAGCGAGACCATCTGGGGTAGAGGTCTCAAAAGCCACGTGCCAAGTGAGATCGACGGACAGTAAAATCTATGGTCAAAGAGAGGTTTCTAAATCTAGGGACAAAGCTAAAGAGAGTGGCTTCTAGGACCGAAAGGTCCACAGGGCACCCGTGGGGTTGGCTCCCCAGAGGGTGGTCTCCCCAGAGAGGTCATTTTACAGGAACCCTATTTTCTTGATGCAAGCTCTCAGCTGAGAGCCCCCAGAAAGAGGGCAGCCCCTCCATCTGTGGAAGGAACTCAATCAGGAAACACCACTGCTGGAGCCTGTTAGGAATGTGGGCCAGGAGTGCAGTTGTCATGATAACTGTAAGCTGAGCGATACCCAGGAGAAAAAGCGGGAATTGGGGAAGAAGAGTTTCAGCACATGCACTTTAAACAGGAAGGAGAGGGAGCCCTGACTCAAGGTGGCTCATCCTGATTCAGTGGGCAGAGAGACAGCTCTCGAGCAGAGAAGGGGCCACTCGAGTTGCCACAGTGACGGGAAAGATCTCTGACAAAATCCTGGTGCCCGATTCTGTTCTGACCTAGCGACTCTCTCTACCTGGCTGGTATTTGGTTCTTCACTTCAGAAAGAGGGTGCCCAGTAAATAAATAAAAGACTTAGGTTTGTTTTGGAATCGTGAAATTCTCTTTCATAAGTTGATACAGAGGTTCTGAATTACTAATTAATCTCCGGTGCACTTGGTTAGTCCAAATCAATCTTCATGATGATTGTGGGGGGATTTAAAAATTAGCAAAGGGGTTTATAAACCTGCAGATGGAATTGTGGTGACCCCCACCGCCCCACCTACCCCAGCCACCCAAAGGGGCCCTGACTAAAATGGTTAGGGGCTTTGTTCCTTTCCTTGAAAAAGTGTTTACCCTCACAGCTCTTCCTGTGATCTATGAGAGTGATGCATGGCCACTGGGTAAAATCTGGAAATAACTGAAATGTAAGAAAGTAAAAATTTCCCATAAACACTATTACCCAGAGATGAGTTTTCTTAAAATACTGATGTATTGTTTGTTTGTGTTTGTGTGTGTGTGTATATATATATATCACATATATCTATGTTTAACAAAATTTAGATGATATTATCTGTATTGCTTTTTTTCTCTATAAAGAAGGTGTCCTTCAATATTTTCAGTAAAATGATTTTTTTGTAACATGATTTTTTAATGGCTACATAAAATGGCCACCGACGGATCATCATTTAATTAGTCTTCTATTCTTGCTGGTTATTTTAAATTGTTTACAAGTGTTCACGGTTACGGACAATTCCTAAACAATCAGCCTTATACAGAACAGTTGCTGAGCTTATTGCTTACTATGAGGATAAAATCCTAGGAGTAGAGCTACTCAACGGAAGAGTACAACTATTTGAAAGGCTTTTGTTACAAAGTGGCATGTAAGTCTCCAACCGGCTGGACCCCTGTGTACCTCCTGTGTGAAGTCTGTGCCTTGTTCCCTCGCAGGCACTCGATTGCCATTAAGCGAAGTTCTTTGCTGACTCAAGAGATGAAAAGTTGTAGCTCCCTGTTCTCTTCATTTATATCTCCCTGATTACTGAGAAGGCTGAACACTTTTTCTGATGTTGATTGGCATTTATATATATTTTTATGTTGTTAGTTTTCTTTCCTGTGCTTTTTTTGTTTTGGTACACCTGCCAATTTCTTTTGGCTCTGAAAAAGTGTATTTATAGACTGTACTGTGGATATCCCCCAATTCGTGGCTTGGTGACACGTGTGTATTATGTTTAACATAAATGCGACCCATTTCTTTTCTATCCCATTCAGTGGGGGATTTCTCTCTCTGCCACTCTTTTCTCAATTAACAAAGGAACAGAAAAAGCATCTGTGAAACCACGTGGAGGTACATTTCTACACGGAGTCCTTTGATGACATCTAGTGACTTTTGGAGAACAGTATCTCAATATTCCTTTCAAAACTAGAATTCTGTGTATTTTTAGGAGTCTTTTACTTATTTGTTCATTGTAACAATCCCGTAAGGCAGCTCAGCCAAGGAAGACAAGACAGCTATTGGTCCATTTCATAGACAGGAAAACAAAGACTGAGATATTAATGTCGGTTAATCCCTGACATTAATGAATGTATAGCATTAGGTTACATGACAATTGCAGGGAGAAGCTAGGACAAGGGCAACTGTCTTTTGACCACATGCCAGAGTGTTCTTCCCTTGAGAGCACCGGGCAACTAATCAGGTCACCTCAATTGTCCCAGAAACAAACGCAAACAATGCAAGAGTATCAAAACCTCCCGACTTTAAATATGTAGCAGAATCTCTCTGTCACTGAGCTAGATACAGGGTGGGGCAAAAGTAGATTTACAGTTGTTCGTACTGCAAATAATTATACTTAATCAACAATGACGAATAATTAGCACAAGATTAAATTGTGTTTCGCCTACTTACAACTGTAAACCTACTTTTGCCTCGCTCTGGATTATGTAAGTCTTCTGAGCCCCAGCTAGCTTGGAAGTTCCTACTTGGTTAACTTTTCTTTGGTCCACAGGACGACTAACCTTTTGGACTATTCCTTGAGGGCTGGCAGATTTACAAAACTGGCATTTTCTCTCACTCAAACTGTCTAGGCTTTTGTTTATTAAATCCTCAGCATTTGACAAATTGAGATTTCTATCGGCCTCAAGGAAATGCTGTTGACCAGAAGAGGGAAGGAATCCAGCCTTCTAAGTGGAAACACATGCCAAAGCCTGGGTGCGAGGGGCCAGATTCTTGTAGGATGACACCAGCAGGGGGGCAGACACCCTGAGACGCTGCCGGCTTGGGGGACTTCTCCCTAAAAGGAAATCTTCGGAGGATCGCCTCTCTTTAGCCCCTGAAGGCCAGAGAAGGAAACGGGCGCTCTCCACAGCATGTGAATTCTCTCTGGGGTGACTCAGAGGGCCCTACCCGCTGAACGTCTAGTCGTGTCTTCAGTGGGAGGAGGTGGCATGCAGGGGGTCTGGCTCATCAGGGTGACATCTGGGCAGATCGCGCTCTGCCGTGTGCTTCGAATACTTGCCATGTTTCTTCGAGAGAGGAGGCCGCCTTCTGCCCTCTGCCAAGGATGTGAGTCTTCAGACTCGAGCTTTTGACAACAGGACAGAGGACCATAGGAATGCGAGTCCAAGAAGGATGTGAATCCTTAACCTTTAACAGTAAGCCTTGGCGAACAGAATAAACCACCTTGGCTTGTCTCCCCAGGGTGCCCTGTTTCTCTTCTCCCTGAATTCCCCGCTCCCCGCCTCAAAAACAGATGTAGACTGCTTAAATCAGCTTGAGAGGAGACAGCGCATGGGTTTTCTTGTGTTTCTCCCCAGTTTTCTTCTTTCCTGACCCCCTGCAGAGTCCGTGAGTTCTCTGAAGGCCAGGGGTCCTGTCTTACTCATCTCCACGTTCACTAATTCTGCTCTGCAAAATTACTTTTAGTTTCAGAATTCACACGTGGGCTCACTCACCTTTGCTAATATTAGAACATTACGCATGAAGCTGAAGTCTTCTTTGATCTGTCCCTCCCCCCATCTCTGTCTCTCATCTTCAGGGGTTGCCACCACTTTGAACTAAATGGGCATCATTTTCTAGGAAAAGTTTCGCTTACATGGTTTTGGTGGTGTGTGTTTTGAAAAAAATACAAATGGCATCAGACTATGTGAACTATAGTGTAAGCTGCTTTATCCCCCTCCGTGTGTTTATGACCGTTGTACTCGGATGCACCTAGATCTAACTGTTCCTTTTCATTATTATAGAACAAGGACTCAGCACTTAGATGACTTTAGTACCTTTGATTTAGTCAACCCTGTACTGATTGACATTTAAATTGTTTCCAGTTTTCGCTTTAACAGACAATGTGACAGTAAACACCTGGGTTCCTATAAGCGTTTGTTTAGCAAAGGTATCCAGATGTGAATTGCTGGCTCACAGGGTGTGTGGAACTTTAATTCCGAGAGATAACTCAGCAGAATCCTTGAAGCCCAACAGGGGCAGCGCAGATACTTGTCTGACTTCCTTCTTTCTTGGCAGGATAGAGGACAGTGCAGAAGGAAGAACTCAGGCCTGAGGGTCAGCAGATCTTATCCTAGACCTGCCCTGCCACTGACAGGCTTTGTGGTTAGCCATTCTCTTCCTCTCTCTGGGCCTCAGTTTCCCCACCTATAAAATGAGAGGGGGCTGGACCAAATGCTCTCCCTCTAAAGTTTCTCTCGGCTCTCAGTCCATGATAGAAGGACCGTACCTGAGGGGTCCCCAGCCGTTCTATCAGCGGGACCAGGTGCAGCGGGGCGTACTTGGCTTCCAGGCGTTTCATCCGGACCTCCAGACGCTCCCCCTCTGTCAAAGGAGCAGTAGGCAGAGATGAGATTCAGGTCATACCGGGGGGAACTGGAGAAGGGACAGCTCTCAGAGGACCTGGTGATGTATTTGCATTCCAAAACGTGAATGGAGCGTGTAGAACTATTCTCTTTGGATCTGGTGAGTGTAATCAGGACTCACTACAAGGAAAAATATTCTATTCTTTCTGCCCAACAATGGAATCACCTACCTCATGGGTGATGAGTTCCCCATCACTCAAAGGACTTAAACCATGCCTTGATGGCAAGAGACTAGGGATGTTCTAGAAGGATGAAGAAATAAGGCCTGGAATACCATTTTCAATTCTATCATTCTGTGACTATTCCATAGCTTTCCAAAGCCTTAACCTCAATCCTTTTGGACTGGAGATCTCGGTTTATTGGGATTAAGTGAGCATGAAGTTCAAAATCAGATTGGCTATTTAGCTGCTGTTAGTGGTTTCTTACCTTTGATGAAGACTCTTGGCAAGATATTTTGGAAGGGTGCAGCATGGAGCAAATCACAGACTTCTTCCTGAGACTGCAAACAGAGATGCAGGGAAAGAAAGAAAAATAAATAAAATTTCATTTTAAACCAAGAAGAATTTTCATTTCTAAAAATTTGAGCACCGGAGTCAGCCAGACCTGGGTTCAAATCCTGGCATTTCAACTTGCTAGCTGTGGGATCTTAACAAGCTGCTTAACCTCTCTGAGCCTAATTATTTATCTGCAAAATTAAGATGAGAACAGTACCTATTTTACTGGGCTGCTATGAGGACTGAGTGAGAATGCACAACCTCACAGCAAACTCTCTGGCACATAATGAGTGTGTAGCACATTTTCATTATAGTCTTGTAAGTAATTTGTTGAAGAATTCAAATGAGTGACAGCGGGATCAAGCAGAGATGATGGGCCCCAGGCTATGTTTGCCTGCTTAGCTGCGAGGCCTGGGGACTTGAAGCAGCTAGTTGGGCCACCCCTCCAATTCATTCATCCAGGATGCTTCTGTGTAAAGGCTCACGTCTGGTTGCTTTTCTCCATACCAGACACCAACCAGTGAGAGAATGACCGGAACCCAGGTCCTTAGCCAGAGGAGAAACCTCCCCCCTTTCTTAATTAACTGTTTCTCCCCTTACCCAGTGAATCAAATAACCTGGTCTTCATTACTATATCTAAACTGAGATCCTTTGATTTATCATCTAAACTGAAAACTTGGCTAACTGATCATTCAGGTGAGTCATATTGATTTTCGAATGATGAACCAGCATTGTATTCTTGGGATAAACTTCACTTGGTTGTGATGCATTAGCCTTTTCAAGCACTGCTGGGTTTTATTTGCGAAAGCTTTGCTGAGACAATGTCCCTATATTTATTAGGGACATTGATTTGCATCTTTCTTTTCAAATGTCTTTGGTTTGGGTGTTAAGGTAGTGCTGACCTCGTATGACAAGTTGGGAAGTGGTTCCCCCCTTTTCTGTTTTCTGGAGGAGACTGTGCAGAATTGATGCTACTTTTTCCCTAAGTGTTTGGTAGAATTCACAAGTAAAAACATCTGCATCTGATGTTTTCTTTGTTGGAAGCTTTTTTATTTTAGACTAGGTATAGAATTTATTAGTTATAGGACCACTCAGGTTATCTATTTTTCTGAGTGAGTTTTTGGGGGAGTGTGTCTCAAGAACTTACTCCTTTTATCTAAGTTTAATTTATGGACAAAGAATTGTTTGCAGTACACCTTTATTATCCTTTTGACGTCTGTGGGATCGGCAGTAATGTAATTTCATTCCTGATAATGGAAATTTGCGTGTTCTCTTTTTTCCTTTGGTCAGTCTAGCTAGACGTTTATCAATTTCATGGATTCTTTTCCCCCGAAGAATCACCTTCTAGTTCCCTTCATATTTCTTTATAGTTTTTGTTTTCAATGTTACTGATTTCATTTCTTGTCTTGATTATGTCCTTTCTTCTGCTTGCTTTGGGGTTCATTTGCTTTTCTTTCTCTAGTTTCTTATGATAGAAGCCTAAATCCTGACTTAACTTCTTTTTTAATATGACATTCAGGCTATTCAAAATCTCCAGTCATCAAGAGCCCAGGACATCTGGAGGGAGGGAGTCCAATTCATTTCTGAACCACACTAATGGTGAGGAAATCTGACTTTGAGTTAAGCCGAGGCTGCCTCCCAGGCGTGTGCAAGTAAGATCTTGCCTCTGCTCTTCAGAGTATCCCTGGATGTGTTTCTGTAGCCAGTCTCTTTGGCCACCCTTCTCTCTCTTCTCCTTCCAGGATCAAACATCGTACAAGGGCTATGTACCTCTCTCTCTCTCCATTCCCCAGTCTTTACTCCCCCCACGACAAATGGAAATATCACGCTCAGTTGTATCACACCATGGCAATGGCTCTGGCCAAGGTTCCTGAGAACTGCTCCCCCACCAAGTCCAGTCCTCGTCTCACAGCAACTCTAATGCGTTAGGCACTGTCCTCCCTCAGCACCACGACAGTGAGTTCTGTGGCTTCCAATCATTTTGGCTTCTCCTTTTTAGACTTTTTGGCAGGTCTGACCTCTAACCACCCCTTCAGTGTTGGTTTCCTCCAAGGTCTTGCTTTATTTTTTTGCTTTACTTTTCTGCTTAGTTTATTCTACCTGGTTTGTCTCACCTACTCCCATGACGACAAGCATCACCTTGGATTCATTGGCCCTGTTTCCAGCCAGACTTCTCTCTCAGGCTCCTGGACAGATAGATGACCAAGTCTTTGCTGGGCCACCTGGATATGCCACCACTCAGCATGTCTAAAGCAGACTTCCTCCTCCCCTGTCACCTGGGTTCCCTTGCTCAAAGAATGGCACCATCATCTCCTTATCTGCCCGAGTTTAAAACCTGGGTCTCATTTTCGGTCTCTTCTTCCCTTCCCATCACCAACTGGTCCTCATGTCTCCTGGTTCTCTCCACATCTCTCTGATCTCCTTAAGGGAAGGAATGTTGTCTCTATATTTGATTCTTATTCCCAGTACCTAGGACAGATTAGTTTCTCACTAAGTATTTATTAAATGAATATTTATTATCCCTTATGTTTCTTAGATGAGTAAATAAATGTATTTATGCATATGACTATCTTCCAAGTATAAAAATACTATTATAGCCATTCATCCAACAAATATGCATTGAACACCAGGCACTGTTCTAGGCTTTGCAGATATGATGTTGAACAAGTTAGACAAGATCTTTGCACTCATGGAATTTACAGTCTAGTTAATAGAGGCAGATAAAAACAAGTACATAAATCAGGAAATTTTAGATAGTAATAAAACACAATTGGGTAATAAGCTAGAATGACTGGGAATGGGAAAGGAACCACTTGAGAGAAGGGTTAGGAAAAGTCTTTGAAGGGAAGTCATTTAAATAAAGAATAGAATGAAGTGAGGAAGTCGACCACATAGATATGAAGTAAGAGCATTCCAGTGCAAAGGGCCTGGGGCAGAAAGTACAGTGATACAAAGAATCACAGTATAGTTTGAGGCCCTAATGGTAGGGAAGCACTAGTTCATGTGGGGCCTCATAGGCATGATATGAAGCCTGGATTTTATGTGAAGGGCAATGAGGGAACTACTGAAATATTTCAGGCAGAGGATTGGTACACATAAGCCCACTGCAAAGTTATCTTTCTTCCAAACTTTCATTTAATCCAGGAAACGTCTTGTTACCAGAGAAGTTGCCCATTGCACAAATTACCAAGTTTTTGTTTGGTGAGTAAAATTGATCTTGGGAGAGAGTTAGGGGATGGAGACTTCGGGCATCTACAATAAGAGCAGTGTTGCTGATTTATTCACTTTATACAGCAAGCATCCACTTCAGATTTCTTTGGGGGAGACAGGAGTGTTTCACTTACCCCCCCCCATGTATACCCACCACCACCCTGAGCTTGCAGACTGCAGGACTCCAAAGGTTCTTGGAGGGGGTTCCTCACGCTGGCTTCCTGTGTGTTCTCTACCTTGTAATGCCATTTGTGGACGAAGGTGAGGAAAGAGAGGACCTGGCTTCCTAAGAAAGATGGGGAGGCATTTGCCCGGGAGTTCCCAGAGGATGAGCTACGTGGCCGTTTGCATAATGAGGTGGCTGCATACTCTGTACTTGGCAACACCTTTTGTGGAAGGTATTTGTTTGGCATTTGTTCGCTGAAGCCATTGGGATGGAGAGAAATGTCCAGTTCAGTTCAGAGCACACAAAAGGCCTAAGTCAGGGATCTGAACAAGCTTCCATTGTGGATGCCCATGCTAACGGCTGACCTCTCTCTTGTCCAATCTCAGTCGTAAAGGGTCCACACTTGGCCTTTGACTTTGCCCAGGAACCTGCCCAGCCACTGGCCTGTGAAGTCCACAGAGGGGGCGTTTCTTCCCCACTCGGCCCCTGGTGCTTTCTGTTCCAGTCCCGGCAGCCAGTAGCTTAGGAGGGGGGACAAGAGGGTCTATCATGCCCTGGGCGCCACTCACAGAGGGGCGCCAAATGGTCCCCAAGACAAACAAGAAAAGCATACCATGCCCTCAGGGGGCGCCAATTAAGTGTGCCCCAGCCCGTTGTGTTCCCTAGGCCACTGAGGGCAGCCTTTGTTATTTGAATGCACCGTCTGTGTGCCCATCACAGAATTTACACCCTCTCTCTGGAGGGCTCTCTAATCTACCTCTTTCCCTCGCCCTCCCCTTTGCTTAGTTAATTCCCATTCTTCTTTCAACTCTTAATTCAAGCATCCTTCCTTCCAGGAAGACTTCCTTGACCCCCTCAATACCTCCCTGACTCTGCAGGTTCCTTGCTTTGTGTCCTCAAAGCACCCACTTCTCCTGTTTGGCATTTGAGCTCAATCTGTATGCTACATGCCCATGGGCCGCCATGTGATTAATGTCTACCTCCCCCTACTGGCATGTAACCTTCATGAAGGTAGGGACCGTGCCCATTTCTGACCGTATTTTATTCCCAATAGTGAGCACAGTGCCTAATAACTGGTAAATGCTCAGTGTGTGGAATCAAAGTTGAATGTCTGCGGTATTAGGTAAAGGAATTGAGAATCTCTCCTATTTTTACACAGGCCCAGATGTTTCCCCTTGTCACTAAGGGGAGTGTTTCCTCTTTGATGTTACTGGTTACTCTGTAGGAACTATGTGAGGCATTGCTAAGAAACACTCCATGTCATGTAATGACACTTGCAAGCATTTTAAGTTTTTTATCCTTCTCTCCCTTCTTCCTCGTTTTTTCCTACTTGTATGTATTTACTCGATTTTCTACATTAAGCCTACGTTACTTTAAAAAAAAACAACCTCTGGCGAAATAACTGATTCTCAACTCTAACATAAGGAGTTTTGGGGCCTTGATGCCGGAATCAGAGGGAAGGAGTCCTAGTGTGCCACGTGGTCCAGCAAGAAACAGTATTTGCGTAGATTTAATACTGTAAATAGTATATGTTTTTGTTTTGCTTTTCTTCTGTTTAGGCTATAATGGACAAATGACAAGTACAGGACAAAATACAAAGGTGACAAAAAGTACAGCTGTGGTGATTGATATAATAAGAAAATGTAGGGGTGGAAATATCAGGAGTGTTGTTTCCCACCTTCCACGCAAAGGAGTCAGGACACTAGATAATGTTATTCAAAGAAGCAATGGAGGTATAACATAAGCATGTTATCTCTGATTACAGGGGAAAACAACAGAAGCAATAAATATTAAAATAAAATATTGAGAGGAAGAGAGATGCAAATGAACTTAAAAATCTCATCTTTCAACTAGGGAGTCAGTAAGTATTGCCTGAAGTGGCTAATTAAGAGATAGGGGTAGGCCCTGGCCAGTTGGCTCAGTGGTAGAGCATCGGTCTGGTGTGTGGAAGTCCTGGGTTCGATTCCCAGTCAGGGCACACAGAAGAAATGCCCATTGCTTCTCCACCTCTCCCCCTCTCACTTTTCTCTCTCTCTTCCCCTCCCCTCCTGTAGCCATGGCTTGATTAGAGCGAGTTGGCCCCGGGCACTGAGGACGGCTCCATGACCTCCACCTCAGGCTCTAAAAAAGGGCTCTTGTTGCAACGGAGCAACGGCCTCAGATGGGCAGAGCATCGCCCCCTAGTGGGCTTGCCAGGTGGATCCTGGTTAGGGTGCATGGGGTAGTCTGTCTCTGCCTCCCTTTCTCTCACTAAAAAAAATAAAAATAAAAGACACAGGGGTCAGCCTCATCTGAAGCATTACGGAAATATTCAGAGGAACCTGAAACAGGAGGGATGCCAAGCAGGTTGCCTGGAGACTGGGAGGCAAGTGGGTAGAAGTGCAGTGAGCTAAGAAGGATGTTTTCCATCATCAGCTCATCTATATGATTTGATTTGCTTTCAGGTGCAATTAAGAACAATTTCAAGGGAACAGAATGAAGAGGTTGGATTAAACAGTCTCTCAGGGTTCTCCCCTGGAACTGAGAATCTGTAACAACATAATCACCTCATTCTCCAGGGAAGGAGAGGAAAAGAGTATTTACTGAGCATGACGTGCCATGTTGTACCCATTGTCTGCTTTATACCCAGAACATCCTGTGAGGTAGCTCTATGATCCCCACCCTATGGGCAAGGACAGGGAGGCTCTCGGGAAGGTGAAATTCCTGACATTCCCACCAGGTCCACACAGCAATAAGGAAGCAGAGGGGTCGCCCCTGAGACTGGGGACCACCTCCCTGCAACCCCCATCGCTTTACCAGGGCAGCCATACAGCCGAAGCCTCGGGATGCTTGAAGTACCCCCCCACCCCGTTTTACATATATGTGATGAAAAAGAGCAAAAGTATCAAAAACAGAAAGAGGAGAAAATTACTTTAAAAATCATCACCCGAAAAACTTTTTTGCCTCACGCATAACTGACAGGAGTACATTCCCTCTTCTTTCACTGGCTGGGTGTTTGGTCCTAACAGCTACCATTCTTAAACTTAAAAGTGTGTAACATATTTACGCTGTCTGAGAATGAGAGAGTCTTGAGTCATCTTCTAGCCAAAGAAACAGGAAGTTACTGATACCTGTTTCCCAACTCCCACAGGTAACCTCTACCCCAAATCTGCGTAAATAATTTCTTTGCAGGCAGCAAAGTTTTGAAGATCTGCGGGTGTGATTCCAAGGTAAATAATGACCATTTATGTGGTCAAATTTATACCTATACGTTCCCCCCAAACCAAAAATTCTCCCCTCACTTTTATCCATTCCACAAAGACTTATTCAAATTCCACCTTCTGCGGGCCGTCCAAGCCTTCTTCTTTCTGAAAGCTGACCAGAGCCCTCACTCATTCAGGTCTTCCACCCAGCAATCTGCAGGCTGAGCTGTCTAATCTAGCCCAAGCCCAGGCTTCTGAAGTCTGTGCTTCCACGGAGAATCAGAGAGGGCTTCTGACTGAGAGAGCGTCTTCTTGGAAGGCCCAGCCATACTCAGGACTCACATTTTATCTGACACGAGAAGTCAACAAGAGGACTATAGTGAACATGGGTACAATACTACCTGGAGGTCAAACAGGGAGGTGCAAATTCTGACGAGGATATAGCCTGAGAAATGAACTCATTCATTCCTTCTTTCCTTCATTCATTCACCCAATCATTCAACAAATAGTAGGCATCCGTCTATTACACACAAGTCTCTCTGCAGAATGCTGGAGCCACAATAGAAAGTGAGGCAGGCCTGAGGCACGCTCCTGACCAAGATGAGGAGGAAAACGAGTACAGCTGGGCAGTTCTCGTAAGTGCTACAACTGGGGTGTGCACGGGGGCTTTGGGAACACACGAGGGACAACCAGTCCAGACTTGCGGGAAGACGCTAGGGAAGGCTTTCTGTAGAAAGAAATGCTAAGCTGAGACGTGAGCCAGGGGTGTGTGTTGGACAGGTGGGGTGGGGAGAGCAGCACCTGCGAAGGCCCCACAGTGAGAGGGACGATGGTGGGCGGGTGAGGGGCGGTGACAGGAGACAAGGTTAAGGGGTGAGCAGGAGGCAGGCCAGACAGGGTCTTGTAAGCCTCGTTTCAGAGTTTGGGCAATAACTGGATGGTTTTCATGAAGGAAACGGTCTAATTGGATCTGCACTTCCACCCTCTGGCTGCAAGAGAGACAGGGTTAGGGAAGAGTAAACGGGTGCTGGGAGAGTCCAAGCAAGAGACCGCTGTGCCCGGAGTAGTGGCAAAGGGAACGGAGAGGAGGGGGCAGGCGTCTAAGACCCAGTGACAGATGGAATGTGAGAGCAGACAGGAAATGACACCTAGGCTGTGCCGTTCACGGGGTCAGAGGACATGCTGGTTGGCAGGCAGGGGGAAGCTGACATCAGATCTGAGGAATATGAATTGCTCATGTCTAGACATTCAGGAGAAGATGTCTAAAAGGCAATTAGATAGAAGGTCTGGGGCCCCACCCAGCCTGGGGAGTGGGTCCCCA
Organism: Rhynchonycteris naso; assembly: GCA_037038555.1. Lineage (NCBI taxonomy): Eukaryota > Metazoa > Chordata > Mammalia > Chiroptera > Emballonuridae > Rhynchonycteris > Rhynchonycteris naso. Next base: position 115,790,237 of record CM073003.1, on the reverse strand, counting down.
GGCACAAGAGGGGCCTGGATGCTGCAGGAAACACGGTGATGGGTAAGAGTGGAAAAACTAGATTTCAGTGAAGTGCACCATCTAGTGGGGCAGACAGCCAAGGACTGGGAAACAAAACAGAGTGGGTTTTGGGTGCAACAGGCATTGGTAAAGTGTGGGCTGAATACAGGGCTGGGAGTGACGCAGGGATGGCTTTGAGCGGGGCCCGGGAGGTCAGGCAGGAAAGGTGCAGGGCAATCAGAGGGCAGATAAGATCACAGATACGATCGCTGATGTCAAACAGCAGGAAATCCTTGGCTGGGGTTTGTGAGGCAGAGGGCAGCTGGCAGGGCTACAGGCCCGGACGGTCCCTTCTCCTAAAACCAGCCTGCCTTTGCTCTTTCACTCTGCAGCACTTGCTTGAGTTTTACAGCCCTGCATGGGACATAGATCTCTCTTGAGAAGCAAGCACAAAAGCATGAGGAGTCCCCTGGGCCCATAGCAAGTCTCAGTTGGGAATGCTGATTTTAAACCTCTAAGTGGCCAATTAGAACCTGTTGCGTGGTAACCGTCCTCACCAGCCGAGTTTCCTCTACTGGTCGTTATTAGGCCTGGTGGACCCCGTCCCCAGAACCCACCTCCTTCAGAACCACCAACTGCACACCCAAATGCAGGATGTGGGGAGGGAGACGCTGGGACTGCCGTGTGGCCAGGGCAACAGCAAAGACCCCAGGGGACTATGTGCATTGCAGATGAATGGGATGTGAAATCAGCAAGTTCATGGACTGGGGAAAAATGGAATTAGTCTGTGTTGTAATTGGAACAAAGATACCCCCCCCCCCCGGCTTCCCTGCCCTCCTACCCGCCCAGTCTTCCTTCCATCCTGCCACCTGGAAGCTAAAACAGCTGACTGGTTAGTAACAGCCAGTTAGCCCCTATGCCTTGTCCTACCTCCTTGCTGCCCACACAGCCCCCCTGAGGAAGTGGGTGGGCATCTCAGCGGGCTCCCAGATACCAAAGCAGGACAAAGTCCAGTGCTAGAATGTCGGGACAACGGGGCAGTTTCCCGGAGTCTCAGCCCCTCTGCTTTCACTGGCGATAAGGAGGCTGTCTTGTCAGGGTTTGTGTATATTTTGGGGGAGGGCGATGGTTTCCAGCAGCGATGACAAAATTATGTCACTCAGGGTTGGAGGGGTAGGCACAGCTGAATTCTCCTGGCCTTGTGGCTTAAAGCTGGGAGCTAGAATTTTAAAAATGACAACAACCAACACAACAATAGCTGTCTGGTGTGAATAAATCAAAACTATACCATTTTTTTTGTCGAGTTAGCAAAAATTGTATTTTTTGTTGTGCCGCAGAATTTTCTGTGTGCTATGAGGTGAGAAAGGTTGAAAATCGCTGCTCTAGGACCTTGGCGTCCATGGTAACATGAAGGTAGGAAGAAAGTACAGGTGTAAGATCAAACCGGTTTAAGGTTTGATGGCAGGAAACTGGGGGAGCTTGCAAAAAAAGAATTTTAAGTCCAGTGAGAATGCCTGTCAGTTCTGAGCAGGAGAGTGACAGGACCAGATTTATAGCTCTATTTATAGCTGCTACACAGAAAACCAGCTCTGCAATTTTATCCCCTAATGCTTTACCTGCTCGTAAATCCCACCTTAGCAGGAATGCAAAGATAGAAACCCTCAGAGAGTATGGTTTGTAAAACATTCCTCTTAAACTGAGCCCAGGGAGAAGGTATTATTATTATTATCTCTTTAAGAGTCATAGAAGCAGCAGTAAAGTCTCCTACCACGATCCATGGGAGGAGGGCGGCCGACAGCCGTATTCTGGGTGATCTTTGAGGGCCATGCACAGGTTGCTGGTGGCCTCTTTCTGATTTGGACTGGCTTCCAGGGCTTCGTGTGCCTTTCCCTGATCCTGAACTGACATTCCCTGCTGGTAACTCAAATAGATGGGCAGTACCAGAGTCGTGGCAGAGGGGGCTCTAGCAGATGACTCTAAGTTTCTGTTTCTCTTCACTTAAAGTTGATAGACCATCCAATACTACAAATCCTCACGTTCCCGACTTAGTCCATGAGGTTAACTGGGGACTGATTTCTCTTGGTTAGAGGATGTCATAAAAATTCACAATATGTATTTATAAAAAAGGAAAGGCTCAATGTGATCCTGAGCATGTCAGGTTAGTGGAGAACAACAGACTCCACCTCAGGCCCTGTCTCTGGGTGGAAACATGTATCCTTTGCAGCTGCTTTTCCTAAGGGTCACCATCAAAGCCATCTAAATTTAAGAAATTTTAGTATTTCCTTAAAGAGCATTTTGCTCTGAGTTTTGAGGCAACAAAAAAGACAAATAACAGTGATATGAACGTCACATGTTTTTCTCTGTCAAGTAAGGGCAGAGAAATGAGCTGGCAAACTGGAGGTCGAGACCCCACAGGAATCCCCTCTGGTTTTCTGGCAGGAAAGGCGTGGGGGGTGGGGGCCTAACCAGAGTTCAGCAGGGTTGTTTTTAACATTCCCTTATATGGAGGCAGATGGATGGTGAGTGTCCGTGCTTCCTGCATGCTGATGTTAAAGCCCAAGGACACAGGGCCTGTGGAGCAGGCGAGAAATTAGGCTTCCCACACCCGCCACAGCCCTTCCTTGCACAGAATGTACGAGCTGTAGCTCCCAGCCCCTTACCTGAAGCTCCAGGTGCGGTGGGAAGCTCAGATGAGGTCTGCTCCAGGTGCTCCTGCTCTGTGAACCCCTCCCTTCCAGGAGCTCTGTACCTCAGCTAAACAAATCAGTCATCTTATCCAATTCTTTCTCTGTGTGTGGGCCTCCCCAGCGATCTGGGCCTGTGCCTCGCTGTGTAATGCTATATATGGATATGCCTCACCTCCACACCGCCCCGGCCCCTGAATTGTCAAGGGGGAAAAACAGTTATTGTTCTGAATTAGAATCATGTTTAATTTAGCACGTTGCCAAGTGCTTTCTTTGATATTCTTGAGTATATCACATAGTTTACATGGTGTTTATTTTATTAATAAGTTGTATTATATTAATTAGTTTTTGGATGTTAAAGCAACTTGTATTCTTTGGATAAACAGCACTTGCTCATGATGTAGAAATCATTCTTATTTGTTGCTTAATTTGGTTTTCTAATATTTTGTTAAGGATTTTTATATCTCTGTTCATGAGAAATTGATATGAATCTTTCTGTTTCCTTTTTTTGTAGTTTTCTTATGGTGTCTTTATCTGGCTTTCATATTAGGATAATACTAGCTTCATAAAATAATTTTAAATTATTTATTTAATTTTTGAAAAACATACTGTAGGCCTATTTCAGACATTGTATTTCTTCTTAAGTCAGTTTTGGTCATTTGTATCTTTCTAGGAATTTGTCCATTTTATCTAAGTCATCACTTGTTGAAATAAAAATGTTTATGATATTTTCTTTAAAAAAATCATGTTTGGTCAACTGGGAAAGATCTACAGCTAAGAAGCTGGCCTGGAAGGCAGCCCCTACCCCCAGTGCATATGTCTTCCAAGGTTGGCGTCCCCCAAAGAGTACGAATTTGGGGATACAGGGAAATGGTATTCCATACTAGTGAGTCACGTGGTGAGAAAGTTACTTCCTTTCCAGTTTCCGATCAGTCTTTCTGACAACTTTAATGAGAAAGTCTCCGTGTGCGACCTTTTCTAAGAGCACATCCAAATACCTCTTCACCATGCGCCAATCTCTATTTTTAACAGAGAAGGGGCAGGCCTCAGGTGCAGAGGCCTGGGCAGGCAGTGGCTAGAACGACACCACCTTGCCTTGTTTTGGTGGAATTGATTATTCTGGTTGCTCTCTAAGGGTGAAAAGAAATAATGTTTTCAATGGAAGTGATAGAAAGCTTTCCTTTAAAAGAAGTTTAAGTTAAAAAGGAAGTTAACTTAAATATAAGTATTCTGGAAGGAACAGGACCAGTGGTCTGCAGACGCAGCAAGAACTGGGACAAGCACACGTCTGTGACCAAGCTTTGGAAACGGTAGTTCAGGGAGACTCCTTCCAGATCAGGGGCTCTGCACCCTGGCTGCTCTTTGCAGCTTGGTGAATCTTACTTTTATAACTAAACAAAATAAAAACAGATGTAGGAGAAAAGTAATATGCTGAAACATGAAAACCCCTGCAAGGCACCCTGTGGAATGCGAGCAGTGGTCACACCGGGGGAGTGCAACGTGCCTCTCCTCTCCCTCTCTGCTTCTCTGGGTTTTCTAGCTCGGCTTTATTACAGCTATGTAGTAAGGAAAGCAAAACAAAACAAAAATTTTAAAAGGACTATACAGTGGAAGAAAGAGATAACGGGGCCAGATGTGAGGCTGTAATTAAAACAAAAAATCTAAAACCAAAACTGAAAACCCAGCACAGCCATCGGCACAGCTCGGCAGAGCGGCACTCTGTCCCTGCGTACGCCACCCGTGAGGATGCTGGTCCCCGGCTAACTCCCGCACTCGCTGGACCCCTGGGAAGGCCGTCTCTTTCCCGGGGCCTCAGTGTCCACTCTGTGAATGGGGACATGCAGCACATTGGTTGTTCTCAACAGGGGGTGCTTTAGTCCCCCAAAGGCATAGTAGGCAGTATCTGGAGACCTCTTTGGTTGTCCCAACCGACATCTAGCGGGGAGACCCCAGAGATGCTGCCCAAGAGCCTGCAGTGCACAGGACGGGGCCTACAACAAAGACTTATCTGGCCTAAAATGTCAGTGGTGCTGAGGCTGAGATGCCTGCCCTGGATGGTCTCTGATGATTTTCCCAGATCTGACCAACATGCGATTCTGAGTTTGGGCCCAGACTCTCCTCACCTCCTGTCAGTTGCTCTTGTGACTGACCGGAGCGTGGCTGTGGCCCACTCCACTGTGGGGAGGAAAGAAGAAATAAACAGGGCAACAGGGTCAATGGCAAGAAATAGGCGCCAGCAGGAAAAGGCAGGTGCAGAGGGCTGTCTCCTCCCCAGGGCCTCGGGCCTGCCCTCCCTCATGTGAATGAACAGGGCCCCCTCCTGGTGCATGCTGGCATAACAAGCAATGGGCGGATGGGTCAAAAACCACACAAAATTTGAGTAAAAACACAGCGACCATGGAATATATCCCTAATGACCACCTTATGACTTCTTGGGGTAAAAAATACTAAAGGAATGCTAGTCATTAATAACAGAGCTTCCTTTAAAAACACAACAGACTTAGAAACAGATACTTAAGAAATGCTAACTCATTTCAGATTAGATTCAAATAGTTACAAGCATGCCACAATTAGGGCCTGTGTGGACACTTGATAAATGACACAGGTCTAACGCTTGCAGAGCAGGGAGGAGAAGGTCTTTTCAATCAGTGGTGCTGGGAGAACTTGGCAAGAAATGGAATTGGATTTCTACCTCCCACTAAACACAAACATCAATTCCAGGGAAATAAAATGCACTCAGAGACCTATTACTCCTTGAGAGGCTAAACTCTAAAACTTCAGAAGAAAACATATATTCATGACTTTAGATAGAGTAAGGAAGATGTTTTTTAAAAAAAGATGAATATACTAAACCTTCATCAAAAGACAAGCTGCAGGAGTAGATCTGCCACACATGTATCCATAATATATAAAGAACAGCCACAAATCAATAAGAAAAAGATAACTCAATTAAAAATAGGTGAAAATATCAAACAGCATGGCACTAAGAGGCTGTCCAAAGTGCAATGCCATGTGGAAAGACTAATGCCAGCATCATTAGTCAAAAGGGAAATAAAAAACCGTAATGAGATACCATGACACATCCACCAGAATGGCCATGACTGTTGAGAAGACAGACAAATCAAGAGTTCATGAGGATGCGAAGAATGAAAACTCTGATACCTTGCCGAATGGGAAAATCAACTGATACGACCGCTTTGTAAAACTCTTTGGTAATATCTCCTGAAGCTAAACAGAGGTCTGCACATCGACTCAGCCATTGTACTGCTGTGTACTCACTGGATCAAAGTGAGAACATAGGGTCACCAAGACAAATGTACAAGAATAGTCATGACATCCTCATTCACAACAGTATCAAACTGTAAATAATTCAAATGTCCATCCAAAGTAAAACGAACAATTCAGTTTATCCGACATAATACTAGACACAATTTATCCAACACGATACTGCATATTCTGTCTAGTACTGTATGTATCTTAGAACTGAAATACAAGCACCAAGCAAAGAAACACCCCACTCCATAATTCTAAGAAATTTTTAATTCTAAGAAAATTTATAAGCACCTAACTGAAAGAAGAAAATATACCTTTGTCTAAGTAATCACCTTTTACGTTTGTAGTTTCTCCACCTAGAAATTAAAAATATATGTATAACCCGTGAAAAACAAATAGGCAAGCCACAGACTGATAGAAGGTGTCTGAAGATTATACACCAATATAGACCCAGAAAGCACTCTGCAAACCTATTAGAAAAAGATGACACAAAAGGGAAATGTCTTACTTCGTACCTTTCAGTGCCTATCCCACTTCTATATTTTATATTTACCTTTAGTTCAACAATGCCACATGAACATACTTCCCTTGTAAAATATCAGACATTCCAGATAAAGTCCCTATTGACCTTAAATCCTGGTTCCCTCCCTGAGACATAGAGAAAATAACAACCATTCTGCTTTTTTTCTAGTTTTTTTTTTTTTTTTAATGCAGCAGTCTTTTGTGGGTTTTAATATATTTTGTTTATTTTACATGTCAGGCATGTAAAATAGCTTTTTTTCCACTCAGTAATATGACTTTCACCATTTTCCAGGCTGGACTGTACAAAGCTACTTTAATGCCCTATTCAGAGTCCTGTACAAGGACGCTGTTGCACAGTTTACAGGGCATGCCCTATGGGTGGCATTAAGTCACACTCCTTCCCCTCTTCCGTGCTTCCTTTTTTATTTTTTGCCCTTAGTTCCCCCTCTTGAATGAGAACAATTGATATGTCATGTAAATACTCATGTAATTCCAGCTTCATAAAGTACAAAGCCCCAGAAAGCTCAGGATTCTAATCTCGGAACATGCCTTTGCTAAGCAGAAAGCAGACTGCACAGCTTTGGGGAGCCCCGATCTTTGCCATGTGCCCGGCCCCCCTCTCCCCAGGGCTGGGAATGGTACTGAAAACCCATGCCTTTGTTTTCCCACCTCTGCTGCTGATGTGCTGTGTAATCTTGGGCGAGTGGCTCCCCCTTCTGGCTCGCCATTTCCTCCCTTATGAACAGAGGAGGTTGGAATTATACACTGTGGGAGTCTCTCTCAGCTCTGTCTTTGATCCTGAGTGTCCCAGTGTCCTCGAGGACATGTACAAGTGACCACCCAGGCAGGGATGCCTGAGAAAACTTTTCCCTTTCCTTGTAGTCCCATCCATAGTCCACCTCAGGGAATAAATAGGGGAAGTTTGATGCTCAGGAGGTGCTAAGAGCGGACATGAGGACCTAAGGCTTTGGGGACCTCCCCACCCTCCCCACTTCCACTGGGGACTCACCCACCCCACCATCCCCCCCTCCCCTCCTGGTGCATCTCCTCATCTTCCTGAGGCCTCGACAGAGCACTGTTTCCTACTTATCTCATCCCCATGAGTGCTGGAGGTTAAGTTGCCATGGCAACCAAGGCCCACTGAACCATGTTACAGAAACCTGTTACTATAAAGAGGAACACTTAGCTGTCTTGGGAGTCCACAGGGGAACAGAGAGGCAATTACGCGCACTTTAGATTTTCCGGTGAGCACGTGTCCGTCCTGTGGAGAAGGGGACCAGGGGACCCTGAGCCGGGGAGTGAGCCGGCTTACAGATAATTGGAAGCAAGAGCTTTCCTGGGCTCTTGTTCTGAGCTCTTGCAATCAGGGCTTCCTCCTCAGCTCTCTCTCTCTCTTTTTGTTCAGCCTCCTTCCTAATTCCTTCCTTTTCTCTCCGCTCTCTATGAGCCTCCTGCCCACAAGATGACCCCCGAGCTGGACAACTGCAAATAGCCTGGTCCTTCACTCCCTTTTCAATTGGTTGTTCTCCCAACAGCTGAAAGGAAGGAAGTCAGAACCCCTCCTGCTCCCTCTCTCAATGCTCCGAGGGCCTGGGGGCTGTGGCTCCCTGCTTCCCCCACTCAGTGACTACCTTGTCTCCTTACCCTCTTCACTCCAGCTCACTCTGGGTTCTTCCCTTTTCTTAGAGATGTCAAGCTTCCTGCTTGCCTGACACCCATCACCCTCTGCCTGTCCCATCTCCCTGCTGATTACTTCCCCGCACGCACCAGCATCTGCACCCACAATCTCTCACTGTTCCCTCGTCCATCACCCCCCTCTCCAGAATAAAAACAGTGGTAACCTGTCTCTCTTGTTCCTGGCCATTTATCCACCGCCTAGCAACTGCACCTGGCAATGAGCAAGGTAGCAACACCTTCCGCCGAGTGCGTGTACAGGGAGAGGAATGAGGGAATATCCCCACTGCGTCCTGGGGGTCATACCTCCCCAGAGCAACATCTCTTCCCATTTCCTTCCAATGCTCCGGCTGCACCAGCTACACCCTGGGCTGCAGGGAGGGCGGGGCCCACCTGTGGGCTCCAGTCGTGGAGAAGAACAGAGACACACGGGGGTGTGCCGGGAAGAATGGGGAGGATGCAGCCTCTGTGACAAGCCACGAGGACTGCCAAGTGTGGACGAACAGCCGTGGGAAAGAGTGGCTTGTTCCATATGGTCCCGAGAGGGGGGAGTACCTGGAGCTTTTGCTCAGTATAACTCCGGCCAATTATTTAGTTCTTATTGTACGCACTCGACACGCGTTACCTGCTTTCAGCCTCTAATTACCCTGTGGGGAAGAACTGCTGTCACTGCGTGGCTCTGCTGTACTTGTGAACACATCCTCTCTGTAAATACTCTCCGCTACTGTCCAGGACACGAGCCAGGGACTGGCTACTGCTCTGTCCGTGAGAGCAGTGCCGTTCCTACGGCAGCCCAGGAGACATTATTTGTTCATCGAGTGAAGGGAAAATTAAGAACGCAGCCAATGGCCACGTCCTACCACTCGTCAAGGTGGGCAGGGCGGGACCTACACTTCTAGCGCTTGGATGGTCAGAGCTGTCTGACCTGGCGCAGAGGGGTGCGTGCGAGCCCCGCTCTGCAAGGGCGGGACTCTGCGGCAGGGGCCTCAGGAATCTGGTTGGGGCGGGGGTGCCCCCCAGCTCGGGACGCTCCCCTTTGCGCTCAGGACTCACCAGGGCTTGCTCTATCAGCAGGCAGAAGAGGATGGCATTGCCCACTTCCCTCAGGCTCTGGAACACGTCTGTTTTGAGCTCTGCATACTCTATGATGTCCTTCAGCTGGTGGTGGAAGAACTCCAGGATCCCTGGCGGACAGAGAGGGACAGTCAGCGAGAAGTTGACACACAGCTCAGCCAGGTTTATGGGAAGAGCCAACCGAGCAGCAAGCAGCCCCAGACCTGACTCTGGAACAGCGAAAAGCCCAACCTCAGGCCTGGGGGTAAGATTTCTCTCAGGCTCAGTACTAGAGAAAGATCAGGAGCCTGGTTCCAATCAGTTTTTGGAACAACAAAAAAATACTACACACACACACACACACACACACACACACACACACACACACACACACACACACACAAAATGAGTAGGCCTGGGTCTTTCCCAGTCCCACCAAAGAGTAACCTTAATACCTAAAAATGACAGGAATGAACACTTACTTATTGGTGTTAGATATTGCGCTAAGGACTTTCTCTGCAATGCCTCATTTGATACTCATAACACCACCATAAACTAGGCACTTATTACTCTCGTTTTCAGATGAGGGTCACAGAGGGTAAGCGGCATGCCCAGAGTCACACAGCTTAGTGCATGTACGTAGTGCAGCTGAGACAGAAAACCAGAGCTTTCGGTCCTAGCCCTTTCCTGTTCTGAGTCATACTGACCCAGCACCTGACATCTTGGTTTTTAGAAAAAAACACCCTGCGCCCCACTCTTGGTCTCCACTGTTCTGTATTCCCAGGCCGGCTCTCACACCTGCGGTTTCAACAGTCCTGCACCGCAGGCCTGGCAGGCATCCTTCGCCTTCGCTGGCATTAGATCAGTGGTTCTTAACCTGGGTTCTATCGAACCCTAGGGGTTTGATGAGTCGGTCTCAGGGGTTCGGAGAAGCCTCTGCCGCGGAGGCCAGAATAAAGTAATACCGTAATTTGTTGTGAGTTCATGCACTTTGTTGGTTTTGTTCTTTGAGCAAGGTGATGTTCATGCACGGCTCATTTTGTGCACCAGTAAAAAAACATATACCTAGGTCTTGAATTTGGAAAAAAATCATATTTTATTTATCAGTAAAGAAGGGTTCGGTGAATGCGCATATGAAACTGGTGGGCTCGGTACCTCAAAAAAGGTTAAGAACCACTGCATTAGATGATGTAACTGCTCAGAGGGATTAAAAATGGCTCAAGGCTACTACCCCGCTAGCGGCAGAAGAAGGATACAAAACGCAGCTCGCTGGCAAGTTAGAGAAGCAAACATTCCAGGGCAGAAGGCCGGAGCACCCATCCCACCACGGGAGGGGTTCGGGTTGTTTTCCACTCACCACCCCTGCCCGTTTCGCCATCACCAACCTGGGGAGCCATACTCGTGCCGGGGCAAGCGGCATATCTTGGGCATGACTTCGATCAGTGTTTTCACATACTGGAGAATGGTTCCCTGGAGCTGAGAAAACAAGAGTACGTGATGAAACAGCCTGCCATGGCCATGCAGGTGCGTGTCCAGCCGGGCGCTGGGCTACTGGTGATGGACGGGGGTTCTGCTGGAACCCTTGGGGGAGCGCAACGGACTGAACGTGTCCCCTGTCTGTTCTTATGTTGAAACCTGGATCTTCAATGTGATGGTACTTGGAGATGGGGTCTTTGAGAGGTAATCAATCATGAAGGTGGAGTCCTCACAATGGGATTAGTGCCCTTATAAGAGGAGACAGGAGAAAGATGATGTCTCTCTCACCAGAACCTGACCATGCTTGACGTCCAGCCTCCAGACCTGTGAGACAGGCATGTGGTGTAAGCCACCCAGTCTATGGTGTATTTGTTACAGCAGTCCAAGTGGGCTAAGACAGTAGGCTCTGTTCTCCCCAAAGATGGGGGACAGCCCTGCTGCCCTGTATAAGGGAAAATGGGTCTTTATAAAACAGAAATGGGAGCTTTCTCATTACTTCTTTGGGCTTATAGACTTTAAGGAAGACTGTTCCTAGCCATGATGTCCTTCCTAGGGTTGGGGTGCTTACATGAGATCCAGATTAAGGGCTAAAGTGAAGTGGGCCCAGGTGGCTGTGCAGACTGAGACACATTCTCTTAGTTAAGCATGGAAAATCCAGAGCACATTTATCCCTCCTGTGTCCATGGCAGACATCTTTAATCAATTACCACATTTCCCTGTGTAACTCTGGATTTAGCTTCACAGTTCATAATCCATGGCTCCACACAGCTGCTACCAGAGAACTGGAGTTAGCCAGTGAATCCTATTTGCCATTCCTGACATGGTTACACATCACTCTTTTATTTCTCTTTTTTTTTATTATCTCAAATTTTCAGAAAAATTTCCTTGCTTTGACGGTATTGTGGGGAATTAAATGGACGTTCAGATGACCACACTTGGGGCAGAGACAGTATGGTAATAAAGGGATACAGAATTCGCTTGAGGCCAGTGCAGTATCAGTAGCAGCATTTAGCAAGAAATCCCAAGGGAAAGGAGCATGGTGATTGATTAGAGATGTCTGCCAGGGCCATGGGAGGCGAAAATGGTAGCACACACATCATGGGTTTGCCATGCTGAAATTAGATAACACGGCACAGGAGGGGACTATGAGCAGTCATTACTAGGCCCTAAAGGACAACATCAGGATTGCCGAGTTCAGTCATTAAGTGCAAGGAGTAAGCTCATGGGTAGAAAATAAGAGGCACAACCATAAGTTAGAAGGAGCACAGAAATGTAACAGCGGCAGGTAAGAGGAACCAAGGGATGAGGGCAAAGGACTCCCTGGGCGATTTCTACAGACACAATGGAAGTGCGTCTGATTTCACAGGCCAGGTCAAAAGTGAGAGCAGATCGTGTTCCTGCGAACCCCACCTGGGCACGTTCCAGGCCCCCCTGTGGCCCGTCCTTACCAAGCTCTTGACGATCTTCAGCAGTTCCTCCATGACCACAGCAATGCCCTGGTAACCCAGGAGTCTGCAGATGGTCTTGAAGTGAGGGGGCCCCACGAAGTTTCTGTAGGAGCTGTAGATGTGGCTGTAGGCGATGTTGAGAGGCTGGAAAACAGAGGAGGTGCAAAATCAGCGACTGAGTCCTGATTGGACGCTGGCCGGGTACTGGTGGGAGGTGTTTTGCTGATAGAAAAGATGGTATTCAGTGGGACACTTGGATCCATGTAAACACAATAAATTAAAATTAATAATAAAAAAAAGGATGGAAACCTGACATCATATGCGCTCTCAGTGGGGACCCCTGTGAATGCTTGCAAGCAAGATGCTGGCCATGGAGAGAGGTGTGGCCAGTGGCCACAGGAGAGAGCAAACAAAGGTCACTAGATGGAGCAGTTGGTTCCCTGGTGGAAGAGGAGAAAGAACTTCCAGTTGTATATCTTTTTTTACAGACTCTGGCTACCCATAACTGTCCACACACACACCAGGACTTGTACAAGTAGAGCTATGGGGTGGGGGAAAACTGATGATTTTCTCTCGCTAGAGAGATTTTTGGTACTAGAAACTGGCTGGAAGAATCATGTAAAAACTCGATAGCTGATTTAGCAGTCTTCCTTCTTCTACTTTTAGTTGTCTCCATCTATAACAGGGCGGGGTCTTGGGAACGACAGGCCTGGGCATCAGGGGACCTCTGCTGAGGGTATGGGACAACCAGTGTCTTCGTCTATGAAACGAGGGGATGGATTAAATCAGGGGGTTCCTAATTTTTCATGTAGCAGTCCAAAGGAAAGATGTCACCGGAACTAATGTGTGAAACAGGCAAAAGCAGAGACGCTCTGTTTGGGTGCTGGTTGGGGGCCCAGGCCCTGGCCCCTGACTGTCACCTCCATCGTCCTCGGAACTCCAATAAGACATCTTCAGTGAAGTAGAGGGATCATAATAATCTCTGTATGAGGATATATGACCATAACACAGGTCCCTAAATTGCTCTCATTTAGTTATCAAAATTGTCACTGACTGTTTTGAAATGCTGCCACTTACAGAGCACCTCATGCCTGGCTTCCTGAAGCCCTCTGTGAGCATGCTCATGTCACTGACACAACAAACATATGGATATGGACCATTCTTAGCCCCATTTCACAGACAGGGGAAGTGAGGCACAAGGGGGTGAGTAGCACGTTCACAAGTAACCGAACCCTGATACACCCAGGAAGGTCAGATTCCAAAGCCCATGTTCTTAACCTCACTTACAATAACTTTGGAACTGAATTCTATTATAAAACATACCCATTGTTTTTTAGATAAGGTTTCACTTCAAAGCTTAGTTCTGAGTGTAGTTTTCCGGCCTGGAACAATACACATCCGGAACACAACCATGCAAATATGGGAAGACCACATCTGATACCCTACAAGCTGAAATTCTCTCTTAGTTGGCTAGTGAGGAACCTACATGAATTAAGTAGGAACTGGAATGAGGCTTTGAAGACTGTAAGGTTCTCATCTCCCTCTGGAGTCATCAAGAGAAGGTTTATGATCAGTCTAGGCTTTACATTAAAGTATGTTTTAGGATAGATGAATTATTCTAAACTTTACAAAAGAAGCATAACAACTGTACATGAAGAACACAATGGAAAACCCACTCACGGCAAGGATTCGTGAGGAACTGAGACACCCACTTATTGGGCAGGTTGAATGACAGTTCATTTGGTGGGCCAATGCCCACGTGTCAGGGCGGGGTCAGCATGCGACAAAGAACAGGCTGTGCACTCAGCACCGATGTGCTGTCACAGTAAACCCAGTCTGAACTTGGCAGACGGGTATCTTTGACGTGGTCCCTAAGGATTTCTAATGTTATAGGGCAGGAATGGTTTATGCGGGGAGGGAAATGTAACTGACTTAAACGCACAATGCTCACTAACATCGGTGTTCAGCAGATCCTGGAAGTATATGAACTGTGGAGTTTGATTTAGCCAGCCACGGGGGCCAGGCCATATAATTTCCTGTGTGGCGCAAACCATTTCAGTGTCACACACGGCCGGGTGCAGGGTGAGCTGAGTGAGGCACCTAGATCTCAGGATGTTCGGAGAGGCTCACTGTCCTCGGTGAATGCATCTCAGTCCTGCCCTGTAATCAAAGACCCATTCCGTGTTCACCTGTGTCCATGGCTAGGGGTGAAGAGTATATAACAATCAATAAACAAACCATGGGGGACAAAGACTGACTAGAAAGGGGCCCAAGAGAACTTTCTAGGTGAGGGAGATGCCCTACATGTTGCTTGGGTTGCTGACTGAATACACAGATGTACACACCTTTGTCAAATCTCATGAAAATATATGTACCTTTATGATTTGTGCATTTATGGACTAAGTGGTGGTATCTCCCCAACTTCATATGTGGAAGTCCTAACCCCTATATGTGGAACCTTTGGGAGGTCATTAAATCATGAGGGTGGAGCCCTCATAAATGGGATTAGTGCCCTTGTAAGAAGAGCTTCCCCAACCCCGTCATGTGAGATACAATGAGAACAAGGCCATCTGCAAACCAGGAAGTGGGCTTTCTCCAGACACCAGATCTACCAGTGCCTTGATCTTGGACTTCCAAGCTTCTAGGACTAGGTAATAAATAAATGTTGTTCAAGCCACCCGGTTGATAGTGCTCTTGTTATAGCAGCCTGAACTAACTGCGTTTATTATATATGAGTATGTGTCAATATATTTAAAAAACCCACTGGGCTCTACCACAGCCTAAGTTTCTTCCCAGCATTTGTTTTCAAGGATTAATAAACAAAAACCTTAATTTTTCTCCTGAAGTCGACTGCAGCTCAAACCTTCACAGGCACAAGGGAATGGCGACCTGGCTCGGCTCATGGCCCCGAGAAGCGCTCAGCAGTGCACGTGGGCTGCCACGACCCCTTTCCATCCCCCGACCCACACCACGTCCACGGGGCCTCTCCTTGAAAGCTCTAGGCCCTGTTCCTTCATCCCCTTTCAAATAGTTAATAAAGGGCATTTCTGAGCAGCAGGGAGCTTTCCAATGGACATCCCTGGGGGGAGACAAAAAACCAATCAGCTACTTAATTTTTTCTGTGATTCTATGTTTTTTTTTTGTTGTTTTTTTTTTTGCTTTGTCTGAATCTATAGTTATAAACCGAGGTGGGCACATCTGAGTTCAAATTCCAGGTCCATAGATTTGCTAGACTAGATGATCTTGAGCAAATGACTTAATCTGTCTGCTTTGGTTTGCGGAAAAGATGACACCCGAAACGAGACAGCTGAGAGAGCACGGTGCCCGGCACACCGGAACAATGACTGCAGTGACAGCGCTCACATTGCTTTGTTGGGTTACTTGGTAAGTAAAGACCAGGGAGATTCAGCTTCCTGGTCAAATTTCCCCCAAGAGTCGTGACGCCCTGAATGTGAAGAGAGGAGTGGATATGCAAAGTAGAATTTTACACAACACCATGGATGTCCCCCATGGGGATGTGACAGAGGATAGAGCAGGGACCAGCTGATGAATGCAGCCAAAATGCAGAGTTTGCTCAATAGTTACATTATAGAAAAGGGGAGCTGTCCACCAACACACCGTGCTGGATGGGGGCTGTCCCAGCAGCAAGCCTTTGAAGGGAGGCAGAGAATTCTACACGGCCTAGGGCTGTTCAGAGGGGACCCGCAGGGGGTCAAGGTGGAAAGAGATGTGACCAGCGTGCCTGCCCATCAGAGGTGCAAGCCCCAGAGGCCTTCTGGACGCTCGCCCTTCCTCGCAGTCTTTTTAACCACCCACGGGGTCTCTCGCCCCTAGTTCCCCTCAGCACTTCCTGGCAAGCACAAATGGAAATATAGATAGTCCTCCCCAGGTTAAGACAGAGGAGAAAAATAATTTTTAAATTGTTTTACCACCACACACAAGGGTTTAAAAATATCTGCTCAATGCACACAGGCAGCCTCTTGTTGACGTGCCTACATCAGCCTTGGGTTCTGGTCTAAACCAGAGGTTCAAGCCTCAGCTGATGACCCCAGCTCAGGAAGGACCAGTGTGAATGGAGCAGAATTCAAATCCTTCTAAGTGAACAATGCCCCTCCCTTCCCCACCCTCCAAAACACAGCACTCCCATGCAGGAAGAAACACACACACATGCTGAAAAGCACATGCTCACACACAGCCCCGGAGGGCACCCATCTGACCTGCTGGCTCAACAGGAGGCTGGGGCCTATTGAGAAAATGTGGGAATATGGGAGCCTGGGCATTTTCTGAGGTCGGGCAAAGAAAAACAGGAATGCAACAAGACTTGAGACACTGGAAAGGTGCTACCAATCTCTTACATTGAACCAACTCTGCTAACTGATTCCAGTTATGACCCAGGGGCCTATCTTAGAAACGCATTTCGTTTAGGATGGCTCACTTTTGACGTCAAGCTGAACAAGCTTGTGCCATCCACACTGCACAAAATAATTTCATGAAATCTTAAGATATAAACAATCCTGATTCAGGAATTAGAGCCATCTTATTAATGTGACATAAATATGCATTTTTAAAAAAGGCAAAATAGTATTTTAAAGAAAGAAATAAACATGGTGGGCTTGACCTGGCAGCTCCCAGGCACTATATTATCTGCATGGACCTTTTAAAAGTTGTGACGAAGCATATACAACGTAACAGCTACCCTTTAAACCATTTTTAAAGTGTGGTATATGGGCTTTTAGACATAAGGCCTCTCTTTCACCAGATGGTAAACAGGGCCAGCCACCCCAAACAATGAGACCTATTTATTTGGCAAACTGAATTTGCAAGCAATTTGTCTCTCTTGCTTTCTGGAATCACACTTGCTGTTTTCAGAGATCCCCAAGAGGAATTAAAACTGCTTCTAATTTCCTGTTTTAGTTACAATTTCTCTAATGTTCCTTGAGCCAGGCAAATACCATCAGCCCACCAACACAAACACAGCTCTCTCCTTTGGTCCAGAGAGCAAGCTGCAGCTCAACTCGAAAATCACCTCAGGTAAATGAATAAAACAGCAACACAAGGAAAGATCACAGGGTACAGCGTATAAAGGACTCATTAACTGCTGAGTCACGGGTTCAGATCCAATGCTAGGAGACAGGGAAAACTGCTGATGGGTCCGTCCATTCGTTCTGGATGTCTAGTGAGCTGTTGGGCTGGGTCTCCAACATCTGGTGTCTTTGTTGGTCTTCTCAGCTAAGAAGCTAAAAGAGTCAAGGCAGCTGCTGTAGAGACCTCAAGAATGATGCTCCCCCTTTCTTGTCCAATGAATTAAGCCATGTGGAGAAGGCAAGATGGAGAACAGGAACCCAACCTTCCTGTTCAGAGATAGCATACCAACACTCTAAATTTTTGGAGGAATCCAATGTCCTCACTTTTTTATAACCTAATATAATAATGATGATGCACACGTGTATAATGCTTCCTGTTTATGAATGTTTTCCCCTAATAATGCCTTCATAACTGCCCAGGCGTATTCATTATTATGTGAAGAGGGTTCACATTATAATGTGAATTATTTTAATTATCTGTGGTTGCTGTAGTAAATTTTCACAAACCTGGTGGCTTACAATGACAGACATTTATGCCCTCATAGTACTAGACTCCCTAATCCAAAATCAATATCACTGGGTTGAAATCAGGTTGGCAGGACCCCACTTCTTCCAGAGACTCTAGAGAAAATCTGTTCCTTGCATCTTCCAGCTTCTGGTGGCAGCCGGCATTCCTTGGGTTGTGGCCGCGTCCCTCCAATCTTCAAATGTCTTTGTTGAGAGCAGGTCTTCTCTGTGTGTAGCCTCCTTCTGCCTCCCTCTTATGAGGACATTTATGATAACATTTAGGATCCATCTTGGTAATCCAGGATAGTCTTCCTATCAGAAGACCCTTTACTTAATTACCTCTGCAAAGTCCTTTTTCCAAAACAAGTAACATTCCCAGGTTCCAGGATTAGGAGCTGACATATTTGGGGGCCATGGTCCAGCCTACCACATCAGGTAAGGCAGGTGCAATCATCCCTACTTAGCAGAGGAGGAATCTAAGTGAAGTGATTTGTCTGAGGTGAAATACAAGATGATGTTCTACCACGTGTACCAACTGCCAAAAATCACAGAATGCTCTGGATGGTAGATAAATAATGTGTATGGATCCAGCTGGGATGTACCCAGGTTGCTGCAGCAAAGCCCCTACGGATGATGACTTATCGGGGAAGGCATTGCAGGAGTACGATGAGTTTCCCAGAGGTCAAATTATGTCTCAAGGGTAGCACGTAGCTAGTGACGACCACGCCAACATATGCAAAACACACCAAAATACTCTTGATGATTATTTCAGAGTTGGAAGAGTTTGACTGGCATCTTTGAACTTCTCTATATTCTTTAATTTATGTACAACAAACATGTACATATTTTTAAGCTATTTTTTAAAAAATAAAAGGAACAGAAGCCTCATGCAGATTATAAACCTTGCCCATTACAGCCTCTCTGGATGAAGCTACATCGAACTCAGAAAATGACTCTGACCCGCAGACCTCTTAGTAATCATTGCTACTCATGCTAAGCCAGCACTTTGTAGAGAGGGTTCATCTCGCGGTTACAACAACACTGTCAGGCAGGTATTATTGATAGCTGCATTTTACACAAGAGTTCACCTAGGTCTAAAAAGTGAGGGAATTTGTCCAAGGTCACACAATTGGCTGTGAACCCAACCTGGGGGGTTCAGGGCTTGCACTCTGAACCCTGGGTGCCAATGGGCTTTGGGACCCAGCTAAGCCCTCACACGGTCCCTTTACTGCCACCTTCAGGCAGGGCACAGGGACCACACTCTTGGCTGATTCCCTCTGGCTGAAATCACTCCTGGGGCATACAGCAGGAAAGGCTACTATTTGGACACCTTTGCAGCAGGGCCTCCCTGAGAGTGAGGAAGAGTGAGTGAGCCTGGCTGGGCATGACCTCCTGAGGACAGTGTCCCCGGAGATTTCTCCCACTCACCAAGAGTACTGGGGAAAGGTGACAGCCCAAAGGCATAGGACAAACCCTGGGCGAGGACTTGGCTTCCACTCCTGGTCCTGCCACGCATCAGTGGCACGGGGCATCAGTGGCACGACCTGAGGCATGCCCTCCCTTCTCTCAGGGTCCGTGAAGCCAGAGGACTTCGGAGGCCTCCTATTCTGAGCGTCTCAGTTTCTCAGATAAAACCCTCGGTGTCGAACATGGCCTCCAGGAGCATTAAAAATAAAATCCTTTTATTGTGGTGAAGGCTTCAGTTCTGTCTTGTCACGCCACAGGCCCCCTAACTGGTATTTTTATTCCCCTTAAAATATCATTTTCAAAAGGCACCTGCAAACTACCGCACTGGCCTTTCTGTGGAGAGGACACTTTCAGGCTCCGTGGGGTGTCACCATTAGCATGGATTACAGCAGATCCCCACAGGCCCCCGGAAAGACCGAGTGCTACAGGACAGCCACAGAGCAGTTCTAATCAAGAGACACTGGGCACCCGACCCCACACCCCACAGAGACCCTCAGCCAGGGGAGCATCTGTGACTCACCAGGCGACCCTTTTTGACTTTTTGATTATCACTGATGTGAATCACAGGGAGACCTTCAGGGGTACACTTGGCTCCTTTGGCTAACAACCAAGAAAAAAGAAGCTGACTTTTAATAGCACGTAATTTGTGTTGAAATAATTCAGGTTTCAATCTGCGCCAAGGTTGCTGTAACAGGTGACCTCAAACTTGGTGGCTTTATCATCACAGAACTTTATTCTCTATTTCAGGCATGCCTTGTGATGTCCCCAATGGTATGGTGGCAATGTGTCCTTGCAGAGGGGAATGAGAGGGCTGGGAGCTCAGAGGCGGACAGGCCTTTGTGGGAAACGGAACGGGGCCAGGAAGCAGAGCCAGGACTCCTGAAAGCAAAGGAACTTTGGGGATCATCCAACCCAGGGATAGTAAACAATTTCTATTTCTGGTGTCAACTCCAAAGGATTGACTGGTAAGCAGTTACTTGGGATGCCTGCGTTAAGAAGGACTCCGAGGCTGTTCCTGAGTCCTAATGGAAGGAGTGCTGTATTAGTTCCCTGGGGCCACTGTAACAAATTACAACATACGTGGTGGCTTAAAACAATAGAAATCTCACAATTTCAAAGTCCAGAAGGCTGAAATCAAGGAGTCAGCAGGGCCAGGCTCCCTCCGAAGGCTTCAGGAGAGGATGCTTGCGCCTCCAGCTCCTGGTGAGCCCTGGTGTGCCTAGGTTTATGGCCTCATCACTCCAATCTCCACCTCCCTCTTCACTCAGCTTCTTCCCTTCATGTCTCTCTGTGTGGATATCTCCCTCTCCTTTTTCTTATAAAGACACTGGTCATTGGATTTAGGGCTCTCTCTAAATCTAGGATAAGCTCATATTGAGATCCTTAACCAATTAGTTCTACAAAGGCCTTATTTCCAAATGAGGTCACACTCGGAGCTTCTGCATGGACCTGAATTTGGACGGGAGGCACTCAGACCAACCCAATACAATATGGTCCTTATCAGGCTTGCTAAACCATCATGGTTTAGCAATGACATGGGTTCAGGACTGGACAGGGGCAGTACTCCTGTCTTCAATCTGCCACCCGATGCAGCCCATGCTCACAGCTTTACACATGACAGAACCGGGGCCCAGAAAATAAAAGACTGCGGACCAGTGTCACAGTAGACAGAATACGGAGGTAATGCCACAGGAGACCAGAATACAGAGGGGAGTGGGGGAGGTGGAGATGACATTACTGTTTTAGTTGTGGGGTAACGGGGAAGGGCATTTTACATTTGAAACCACTGTCCAAAGAGGAGCTAGATGGGGCAAAACAAACAAAAGTACCAAACAAATGATAATGAGCCAATTAGAAAATTTAGTAGCCTTGGAAGAATTACTGCATTTTTCCGCTCCATAAGACGCACTCCCCCCACCCCACCCCCAAAAAAGAGGAGGGGGAAATGCCCGTGCATCTTACGGAGCAAAAAATACGGTATTTTATTAAATATTTTAATGCACCATTTGGTTCAGATTTTTTTTTCTTATTTTCCTCCTTAAAACCCCAGGTGTGTCTTATGGTCAGGTGCGTCTTACGGAGCAAAAATACGGTAGTACCATAATGAGGACCCATTTGTAGCAGATTGTCTGCCTTTTCTTTCTTTGTTTGTTTTCCCCCAAATAAATGAGAGCTCCTCTCACTGGCGAAAGCCATTCCAGACTGGTCCTTGAAAACATCGTGTGTACATATGCCTGCTGGTTGCCATGGTGAGAGATGCTGATCCAAAGAAAGGAATAATGTGAGCGTTGGGGGCGACAGTGGGATTACTCAGACGGTGGTGAGAGAGACATCAAGGAGAGCCCAGAGCAGAGGAGGGGAAAGGCACCATTGCCCTAGCGTGAGTCCACCCTGACTCTGAAGGCTACACTCTCACCCAGTATACCCAGTCGTCCGCAAGCATCAGGTAAGGGGCATAAATGGCTCTTCTTGGGAATGGAAATGGCTTTTGCTTTCACACTCTGCTTGGAGGAGGGCCAGGCAAGGGTAATAGGAATAGCTACAAATAGGGGGAATTTCCGAACAGAAGCAGAGGAAGGAAAAGAAATAAGGAAAACTGTTTTGGTCCTAAAAACAGAGGATGCTGATAGCGTCTTAACACTAAGCTCTTAAAAATGTCTGCTGTCAGGAACTCAGTCTGCAAAGACAGCCAGCGGCAGAGGGGAGGTGGAGAGGAGAAAAGAGTCATGACAAGAAACCGACTCCTGATCATCCCTGATGGAAGGCATTTGCAAGGGCTGTTGCCCCTATGTCTTTAGTAATGAATTAAGCTCTTTCACGGAGGCCAGAAGTGTATTTACAGGGCTGTGTGGGGAATTGTGGATGGGTGTGTATGAGATGGAGACCGATGGAAGGAGTATAAATATTCACTCTCCTTCACAATGACCTCCCCGGGAGGGGTCTGAGCACACCTGTCTTGTCATCCCCTTCGGTCCCTATTTTTCTGAAATTTCCAGGCAAACAGAAACAACTACTCCCCTTCCTGAGCATTTTAGTTCATTGTCCCCCTCAGAGAAGAGAAACAATAACTGAAAGGAAGACCTATCCATGCTGCGCACCTTCCTGCCGCTCTAGGAACCAGGGCACGGAACCAGGAGGTCCGAAGGAGGCAGGGAGGAGGGGGACAGAGCAGCTGGTGACAGATCAGTTTGGCTTAATACCCAATTCTGGTTAAAATCTGACATTTTTTTTTATTACATTTTGGCAACCGAACACAAAACCCTTCTGCATTTCGCATGACAGGAGAAACAAAGAACAGAGCTGGGGGGACCTTGTAGGTCTGCACACACGGGTTGAGCACGGCCAGTCCTGCAGTTTTAAGATTAGGGGGAACTCAGTGACGGGGGAAACACACAGAATTAAAAAACAAAAATGAAAAGGCTTGAAGACGGTGCAGGCTCCCTTCCCGAAGTGAGAGGGCTGGCCATCGGAAGGGTTTGATTTGTCTGGAAAAACGGCAATGGCTCTCAGGACGGGCACCTCATTCTGCAGTAATCTTTTACTAAAACCCAGCAGTCTTGTGTTCGGAAAATCTAGTGGTTACATAGCTTGGACATAGTCTGGTTCTTAATAGCTGAGTCTTCAGATTGCTCCCCTATGAAAATGGGGACCTAGCTCAGAGCATGACCCGTGGCAGGGCACCGGCTTGCTAACTGTTGGTGGCGATTACCATTATTAACACCCTAGTACTGGCAGCAGTACCTAGACCCAGCTGACTGTACTGACCTATGGAAACTAATTTCATGGGTACCTTTGGCTTTGGAAACACAAACAAAACAGGAGCAGAGGTTGTGGGAAGAAATCAGCTGCTAATGAGTGACAACGCATTCCTAATTCCTCCTTTCATGGTCTTTCTTTTTTTCTTTCTTTTTTTCTTTCTTTTTTTAAGGGTTGGGGACATGTTGTATTAACGGATCTCAGTCAGAGTAGGATGAGGCTGGAGGATGTGGGCCCATCCTTTTTAGGTCTGAAGGTGACCAGCTTTGGTAGGAAAGAACGCTGATTTGAAGGTCTGTCCTGCCATTGGTTAGCCAAGTCTAGATGAGTGACATCGCCTCTTGGCCTCCATTGCTGTCTGTAAAATGGGGGCAATATTAGTCTCCATCTCAAATGCTCAATAAATTGTGGCTATGATGAGTACAAATAAATAGTTCAATAAGGAAAAGTCCCTTTTCACTTTGGTTCTGGTTGCAGAATCAGGATGAACATCGAGGTTGGGAACGTTTCTTACACGGGAGCCATCATTTCCTGGTCGTCCTCGGAGCCCTGCCTGGAGGACAACTACCATATTATGTACAGGCCCAACTGGAACAGCATCTTCTCTGGCTATCTGCGCTATGGCTTCCACCGCGAGGAGAAGGTGCCTCGAACGATCAGCTCGGTGGTGCTGGAGCACCTCGCCCCTTCCACTTACTACTTCTTGTGCATCAGCTGCAAGAAGACTGTCTTCCCCTATAGGCACTACTGCACCATGTTCCACACCCTGGATAAGAATCCCCTGACTCCGGGAAGCGTCCTGGTGGACCCCCGAATCTCCCTGTGGATCCTGATGGCCATTCTGCTGTCCTGCTTCACAGCCGTCATGGCTTTCATCTGCCTCCAGTTCTGGTGCATCCGTTGCCACGAGCCTCGCTGGTTTTACAGAGCCGGCCACATGGAGGAAGCCAATGGGTTGGTGAGATGGCCAGAGGATGTCCCAGCTGCTGGTCAGAGGGAGGAAGACCAGCAGGAGTTCCCACTGGCAGAAATGCCACGCAAGGATTCTGGAGCCGAAGCGGAACCGGAAGCTGAAGTGGAAGCAGACCAGGATGCCCCCAATGTGGGTGCCCCACAGAGGGGCGGTGGTGATCAACCCATCATTCAGCCTCATTTTGAGAAGTGAGAGGGGGGAGGAGGCAGCCTCAGCAGGTAGCATAAAGCCCTCTGTGCAGTAGTTCCTTTGTAAAAATGTGTCTGTAGACTGCCCGTGTCTTCCCTTCACTGTCAGTGTTCTTGTGGACCCACTGGGTTCGATGAATGCCCTGGGACAAAGCTTCTCACTCGGGAGGACACAGACCCCTATGGTGTGCTAAGGGGGAAACATGGCATCTCTTGGGGGCAGGTACATTGGGGGTGAGGCCGTTCAAAAATTTAAAAATTATTTCAATACTAAAGCGAATATGAATACTGCTCACAAAAATTAAGGGATATTTCAAAATGAATATGAAGCGATAACATATCCCCTGATTTTTGTGAGCAGTCTATTATGAGGTAGAAAGTGAAATTTGCACGACTTAAATAAAACACAATAGTTCTAGGAAATTTTGGAGTGGAAGACGGGCTCTCGGAGCTGTGTCTCAGCTTTCGTGCAGAAGGGCCGTCTCCCGTGCTGTTGGGGGCCCTGTTTAGAAAGGTGTGAGAAGGCTTGCTCTCAAGTGTTTTCCAACTTCCAGGCAATCACATACCCCTGGCACATCAACAGTAAGGAAAGCCATATACTATCCTTACTATTATTAGCAATTTTTTTTTAAAATTGACTCATTTATTTTACAACTTAAACTTATTTTAAAAGGTAGCCTTACAAATACTCCGAAAATGAATACCAGCACCCTCCCACTATAAATAGAAGAAACATAAGAATAAATAGAATGAAAACAAAATAATAAATTTAACTTAGACATACCACTTCCTAACGATTCCTAAAGGTTTAAGGCCTGCTTTCTAATCTTTGATAAAAAGGGAGATTAGCAAGCACTGGAAAAGCATTAAAGACCTATGAGCGCCAACGGAAGTCTTTCTCCTTGATATAATCCACAAGGTTTGAAAGAGAATTGAAAAGGGAGGTGTTTTTACTTTGTGAGTCACTCATATTTAATGCCAGGCCTGTGAACTATCTAAAGTGCTGTCTGTAGGACTCTCCTGGTTGGGGACAGTTGCCTTGACCAGAGGGGCTGCTCTGGAGGAGATACCTGCACCTTCCAGCATCCTCCCATGATCTCTTGGCCCGAGTGGTGGGAACGCATCTTGGTTCATCATACTTCCTAATCTAGGGCTCCCTGACCCAGAGGACAACCTTTCCTAACAATGTTATATTCATCCAGTCAGTTCCTCTCCTAAGTTCATCTGAAACTGAACAAAGGTGGCCATTTTTATCCCATCACAAGGAGACATGTTGGCTTTTTTGTTGATGATACATTTCACCTTTTCAGCGGCATTCTTTATAGTCCTTCTATAACCACCGTCTTCCCCCGCGCCCAGGGTAAGAAGTGACCCTCCTGCACGTGTCATGGTGATGGTGAGCCTCTGTGAACGTTGTTCCCGTCACCACAATGGGTGTAGAAATGGAACTTGAGAAGGGCAGAGGTGATGTTTGTTTTAATCTCTAGTATAACCCTAGCATGTAAAACCTATCCCAGTGTCTGGCCTATAAAAGTGGGTGCTCAATAAATGTCTGTCTAAGGAATGGCAACGGACCAAAGGTCCAATGCCGGCACCATTGAGGATGTTTAGTTAGTTAGTGTCAGGATGTGTACGTGGGACAAGGTAGCAGACACAGGAAATGGGTTTCTTAGTTCTAGCTCCAGTCAACTGGATTTCCTTCAAAGCTCCACCTTTCCAGCCGCTCCCTTTCTGCAGATCCTTATATTTACAAAGCACACATCCCAGATTCGCAGGAAGATACCACAGTGAATCAACTGAGCAACTGGAGGCGACAGGAAATGCCAAGACGAGAAACGCCCTGCATGCACTATACCCTTCCCCTCCCCAGAGATTTCCTGTGCAGGATCCAGCCCCTGGTCTGAGTTCACCCCCTTCCTTGCTAGTTGTGAACCAATAAAGATGAATAAGCTCACAGTCGATCCCGCCTGGACCTCACTGCCGCCTCGCTGTCTCCACACCTTGCTTTTCTGATTCAGTGCTTCTGCTCCCTAGCCCTCTGAGAAGGTGGATACAGGCAAGACTACTCACCTTGGACCCATAGAGGTAATAAGGCTGGACGTTGGCAGGTTTATCTCTTTGCGGTTCTTGGGTGAAAGGAATGGCAGTTCGAACAAAACTAGGAGGAGAAAAGAGATGGGGCAGGAGTTAACCAGTCCTGATATTCTTCAGGGGACATGGGATAGCGGGAGCCCTTCTTGGAGAGGTTCAACCACGCCATTTCTTAGGAGCTACCTATAAAGGTACTGACGCCCTCTGACATGCTCCCAATTCAACTACTGACTCCTCTCCACAGATGGGAAAACTGTAGTCCAGATTCCCAGGCTTGACTGGGGGCTTGGGGCTGCTCAGGACAGTGGGCGGGGTCTGACATGGCCTTCTCTGGGGCTCCACCCCCACCCCCACCTCTCCACCCTCAGCTTGACTTCTCAGGAGCAGTGTTCTGCAAACTCTTTCTGTAAAGGCCCAGACAGCAAACATTTTTAGCTTTGCCAGCCAGATGATCTCTGTCCCAATTACTCAGCTCTGCTGGTAGTGAGTGTGAAAGCACCCATAAACAATAGTAAATGAGTGAGCGTGTCTGAGTTCTTGTAAATTTTCAAATAATTACCACTTGTCACCGAATCGCCGTTCTTCTTTGGATTATTTTTCTTCAACCATTTAAAAACATTAGTACCATTCTTAGCTCCTGGGCTGTACAGAAATAGTTGGGAACTAGATGTGGCTGGCTGGTGGGCCAGGGTCTGCAGACTTCTGCTCAAGTAGGTTAAAAGTCCCAATTCTTCAGAGAATAGGAAGTGCACCTCACTAAGTACGTGAGATCAGGAGCATCCGTGGATGCCTCCCAGACCTTTCATTCACTCAACACAAGCTTGCTCAATGCCAGCCCTCAGGATACGGGGAGGACCTGGAACCAGTTTTGCTCATCCTTACGTACTTATTTTGTACATGAGTACCTCTCACCTCTTGCACCACCAGGTTTTGAACCTCTGTGGGTGGAAGGGATTAGCTCTTGTTTGCATGTGTGTGCTCTGCACGTGTATGCCTGTTTGTTTGCACACATGTGTTCTCACATGTGGATGTCCTCACACCAGTACCATCTGGTCATGTCCCTCCCCTTCCTTAAACTCTCCCAAGATTCGTAAACGCTTGATCCTATGTGGCCTAGTGAGCAGTACGCGGTCTGGTCCTGGTCCCCCTGCATCCTGCGTCTCTCTGACGGCACCATTCCCTATCCCATCCGCTTCACCCTTCCCAGCTTCGCTCCCTAGAAACGTTGCCTGAAATACTCTTCTCCTTTTTGCTTTATTTATTCCTACTCCTCCTCCACATTGCAACTCAGGCATACTTCCTCAGAGGAGGAAGCCTCTCTCGAGGTCGGCACTGCTTCCTGGGCTGCGTCAGGTGGTGCTGCTCTCGCTCATGGCTCTGTGGGCTCTCTTCCATCTCCACGTTCACTGCTTATCACACGGTACGTTAATCATGCGATAAATCATTTGATCAGTCATGTCATTGTTTGCTCTAGCCTAAGGGCTCCAAGAGGCAGGAAGGTGTCTGCCTGTCCCCTGCACAGAGCCTGCCTGCAGGAGGGGCTCCGTGAGGTGCCATCGGAAGGCGCTGACACATGTGCTGAGCCTTGTTTGGAGGCGGTGGCTGGCTGCGCCCCGGGCCCTACCCCGCCCCGCCCCCTCAGCATGGGGCCTCTCTCACCGGTTGGTGGACCCATTGTAGCAGTAGTTGGGGAGGAAGTCGAAGTTTAGCTCCCAGAAGACGTGCAGGGTGATGCGGCCGTAGGGTGCAGATACATTGTGGTTGGCCTCCCGGAACATGGCGTCGAAGCTGTCCAGGGTCATGTGCTTGCACAGGAGCCGGTGCGTGAGCCGGTTGATCTCCAGCAGCCACTCCAGCTCCTGGCCAGAAAGAGAACCCGCAGCCACTGAGGACCTCCACACACACCATACAGGTGTGCACCACTCCATCTTATGCCTGTCACGCAGGCAGGAGCCCCTCACACAATTTCCTACTCCTGCCATGGGGACCAGGACCCCGGCAGTGGCATGTGACGTTTCCTTCTTCTGAGCAGTCGAAGGAATCAGCAGACATTGCTGAGGGAAGCTGTATGCCTGTCCCAGGAAGGGGACCACAAACGACACTCAGATCTTCTGTCTGCTCCCCTCTGGGTACAAATCATGCCAACTGGCTTTCCAGATTCCATACTATGAGAAAAAGCCCTCCCTCAGTGTCACAAGTACAGTAAAAGGAAGTTGTCACCATATCTCTATCCTGCATTAAACAATCATACTAGGTGCTTTAGGTCAGATCACATGAAACTACTGATATTTTAAGGCCAAACACCATCAAATATCAGTAATTTTGTACGGTTCCACCTAATATGTGCCAAGCAGTATTTTAAGCACTTTATATGTGTTAATTCATTTAATGCTAAAACAAACAACAAACAAAACCCTATAACGTCAATATTACTGCTATCCTTACTTTGCACGTATAGAGAAACCAGAGCTTTGAGAAGTAACTTGGCTTCAAATCCAGGAAGCTGGGCTCCCAAGTCCCTATTCCTAACACTGTATAGAAAATTTCAAAATAGCTGGGAGCAGAGAGCCCTCTCCTTTGGACTGCAGGTCTCTTGGTCACAGGAGTTGGTCACACTGGCAGAGGTGTGGCTGCGAGCTGTGGACAAGCAATCTGCTGTTGGCCCACAATGACCAAGGACCTGAGTGAGTCGTGGGCCCTGATTGTTGGAATCCAACCTGTGGGCAGAGAATGGCAGCAGAGGGGATATTATCCAGACACAACAGGACACTGCACTTGCTGAGAAGTCAGACAGCGAACCCCTTTGGCTCCCTATAGTCCCTTAACACATCGCTATTAGAGAGAATCAGAGTGCAGTCTCTTGTAGAGAGAGAAGGCAGCTCCCTTTGTAATGCATTAGGGCACTGCTATACTGTTGTGGTTGAGCCATCTTTTGAGATGGGTATGACTTCCTGTTTCATGGAGGGGAAAAGTGAGGCTCACACAGGACATATATAACAAGGCTTAGGATGTGAACCCCAGTCTTTTGGTTCCGAATCATGTGTGTTTGGCCCCTGTGGCACCGCTAGCTTCCTGGAATAAAGAGACAATTGCTAAGAAAACCTTTGGAAAAGTAAAGATGGCATTACAACATAAAAGTCAAAAGACCATCAGAAGGGCAGGTCTCCAGAGTGCAGCCAGGATGTCTGATGGCCAAAGGCCAGCTTAACGGCGGAGACAAGGGGCTCAGTTATCTGTGGTCATAGGAAGCAGCCCCACACCAGGGACTCAGTTTCATTCTCATCAACCACAAGGCCCCCCTTACCCTGGTTGGGGACCAGAGTGTGGTCAGGTGGGAACCCAGGCCGTGCTTCCAATCTTGGAGCTTTGCCACTCTGAAACTCAGATTCTGTGGCTCTAAATTGGGGGTAGAGAACTGGGTCAAAGCTTGCAAGCTTAGATGGCTGGACATTTCACATAAGTGAGCCAAGCCGGGCTGGGAGAGGTCCAGGCTGGGTTGCCCGCAGCAAATGGGAGCGCCCATGCCCAGAGGTAGGCTGAACTGCTAATAACTTCATCCATCTGATTATTGTCACATGCAGACAAGGCTTAGTTATAGCAGATCCTGCCATTTCTCAAAAGAAGGTCAAAATCTGGATTTCAATTCTGGGATGGCTGCTGGAAGAATAAGGTTCCAGTCATTGTGCTTCCTTGAAGTAGATGAGGGCAGAAGTACGGGATCAGCGCTTTGCTTCTGTCCTTTGGGGCCCAGCTAGCTGGACCATTCTCTTTGTTCCCATTTACTTAGGAAGGCTTAAAAAAGTAAATAAAATAATAAAAGGAGTAAATGCTAGTGAGTTGACTTCTAAGATCAATGAGTTGCCCTATTATGGGGGGAAAACCGGCAGATAAGAAACCGGGGAAGAATGTCTGTTCTGATGTTCTGTGCTTTTTATAGTCTTATGAGCACGTGTCGGTGTGGACGAGGGAGAGCGGAGGGGAGTGCTCTCCACCCTGCTGATGTGGGTGCTGCCCGAAGGGGAGGTCTGCTTTGCCCGCCCTGCGGCAGTGCAGGGGTACTTCTTTGGGACCCAATCCCAAAGCTGGCTGTGCACTGGCTGTGTTCTTGCAGTCTTCCAGTCAGGAGGGCCCGTCTGTGGGATGCAGGGTTTAGTGCAGCAAGGTGCAGAGGGTATAGAAGGCCATGTGCGTGGTTCAGGTACCTTCAGGAGGGTACCGGCCGTAATGGGGGTTTACAGAGGAAATACAATACCCAGGTGAGCAATTTCGGTGAAATACTGGAATGAGCTCTTCAGGGATAAAGAGAAACCCTGAGGGTCAGCCACATGTGATTGTTAACCAGCTGTGGGTCCCAGGGAGGTGCGAGAATGGGGGCTTTGAACTTAGGGACAGCGAGACCTGCTAGGTCAGATACATGCGTGAAGTGTCCCCATGGGGCTTGCGGCAAACCATAGACAGCGCAGCAATTGTTTAGGCAATTGTTACCGTCTGGGGAGGCTGTTCTGGTGCTGCCAGAGCTTCTGCAGTTCTACTCAAATTCTTCCAAATGTGAAATGTTGGCTCAAAATTTCAAATATGCTCTGCAGCTTCAACAGCACAGGCTGGTGGCTCTCAACTTCAGCATCAGATCTCCCGGAGACTACTGACCCAGCCACACAGGAGGATGGAGAGGGACAGATCTGCAGCCCTCCCAGCTCGGCATCAGGCTGCCTCTCCAGCTCAGAATGGAGTTTCTAAGGGGAGGGGCGGGCTGGTGGTGGAGGGGGGGAGTAAGTTCCTTGGCTTGTTTCTCAGTAAAGGCAGAAGAAGCTTCTCAGCAGAGGTGAGTGGGGACCTCCTGATCCCAAAGGGGAGAGTGACCTCTTCAAGGGCGTCGTGGGGAAGTGGCTACTCTCTTGGGGGCCATCGTCCTCACCTGATAAACAGGGGCTTTCACTGCTTGTTTTGATGGTGTTCTCAGTTCAAAGAACATTTAGTGCCTTTCAAGGGGTGGGGAGAGGCCATGGGCACCCACACACACCCCAAAACCAGTTTTTCCATAACATATGCTCATTCATTACTGGAAAACTGGAAGATACAGATTAAAACAAACAAACAAAAAAGATGAAAACTAAAATCTCATCCCTTGGACATAATCACTGCTAACGTTTTGGCATAAACAAAGACAAATCTATTTCTTAAAATAGATTTCCCAGAAAGGGTGTGCTATATTATAGTCTCTCAAAGTAAGTGACCCAGGACTGAGGTGGGCGGTCGGGTCAAGTCCTTCATGAAATGTTGCTGAAAACTCCCTCTGAGAACACTTCATTGCAGCACATTTCTGTGCTCATCTCCTCTGTGTTTTTTTGATAGGCTATTATTTACTAAGTGCAATGAAATATGCAAAGCTCTTTCCAGACAGCATCTCATTCCACACTATACCAACGCTGTGAGGTGAATGCTAATATTTTCTCCATTGCGCAGCTGGGGAAACAGGCTTACAGAAGATAGATAATATGCCAAGATCACCCAGGTGGTCAGTGGCAGGGTCAGGACCCAGCCTGCAGGTCTTTCTGACTCTAGAGCCCTACTTCTTAGTCACTTTCTTTTTTAACTACTTTGTCCACTTAACAAAACAAAACAAAAACTCCTTTTCATTTTGAAATAATTTTAGACTTACACAAAAGTGAAAATAGCAGGGTCCCTGCATATCCTTGACCCTATTTAACCAATGTTCACCTCTTACGTAACTATAATTATCAAAAGTAGGGAATTAATATTGGTACAATCCTATTAACTAAACGACAGGCCTTATTTGAATTTCACCAGTCTGTCGAAAAAAGGTCTTTCTTTCTGCTCTAGAAGTCAATCCAGGATCCCATGTTGCACTTAGGTGTTCTGCCTACCAGTCTTTTCCAATCTCTAATAGTTTTCAGTCTTTGTCTTTTTTGATCTGGATGTTTTTGAAAAGTATTGTTCACATTTTTTTTTTTTGGAATGTCATTTGATTTGGGTTTATGTGGTTTTTCTTATGATCAGATTGAGATTATGCATTTTAGCAAGAATACCACAGAAAGATTCCTAACGGGGATACATAAATACATCTTACTACTACTGGTGATATTAACATTGGATGTCTGACTAAAGTGGTGTCTTCCAAGTTTCCTCATTGCTAAATTACTAGTGTTCTGTTTGGAGTTAAGGTCTTGAAGGAGACCACTTGATGTTTTTATGCAAGAATCCTGTTTCTTCTCAAAGTTGTTTTTATTTTGTGGGAAAATATAGAAAACATAAAATTTATCATTTGAATCACTTTTAAATGTACAGTTCTGTGGCATTCAGAACAATCACATTGTTGGGCAACCATCACTGCCATCCAGCTCTAGAACTTCTGAATCGTTCCCAATGGAAACTCTGTACCCATTAAACACGGACTCTCTTCCCCTGCCACCACCATTCTACTTTCTGTCTCCGTGAACTTGGCTATTCTAAAAATCTAGTAAGAGGAATCATAATATATTCTTCTTCAAGTTCTGCCCACTAATGTTAGCATCCATGGCTGGGTCTTGCCAGCCACAATTATTACTGTGCTGATCTAATGGTGACTTTCTATTTCCCTCATTCCTTCTATTCATCTGCTTTTGAAAGCATTAAAGTCTTCACTTAAAGACTGACCAATCAAGTTTATTCGAATTCTTGGAGAATAGTAACAGAGAAGTTCAAGTGCTGTTTAATATGAGGAGGGCGTAGGTCCATGCTTGCACATCAGGACCAACTATATAATTTGCAGGTCCCTTTACGAAATGATAATGTGGGACTCCTGTTAAAAATTATTATGAATTTCAAGATGGAGATAGCAGAGCATTAAACCCAGCATGGAGCCCTCTGCAGCCTGTACTATGTATGGCAAACTCATGAGGCTGACCCTTCCTGGGTTCATAGGACCACTCACCTACTTGCTTGGATATGTAGGACCCTAAAGGATAAGCAGTTGTACCCCCAGGATGGCCCTCTCAAGTGACTTCAAGACCCCCTTCCACTCCCACTCTCCAGGCAACCAGGAGGGTAAGATTAGTCCCATTCTTAAATCTATTTTCCCTGCTCCATTCAGATAGGAAAGAGACCTGCTGCTTCTCTTTAACTAGCCCAGTACTAGGCTCACAACACACGCGACTACAATCCCAGAGTGCCCCGTCACTTACCACAATAGAGGTCAGGTCCTCACTCTCAAAGCGGCTGATGGCCTGGTCCAAGGATTTATACATGGCGGCAGAGATGCGCTGAGTAATGAGTCTGTTTAGGTCAATTGATCTACCCAAGAGCTGCATGGAAGATAGAGAAGAGTTCCTTATGGTCTGCACAGACATTTGACAACTAAATGCACTGCATTGATAGGAACTTAAGATTAAAAGTATAAAGGACATTAATGGGACACATGGGGACTCTCTGTAGAAATCAGTATTGTTAAATTTCCTGTGTATGACAATTTTATTTTGATTAAGAGAAACTATCCTTGTTTTTGGAGGTATTCAGGGGTGAAGTGGAATGATACATGCAACTTACTCTCAAATGGCTACAAAAAAAAGTACATTCTTTAAAAATATCTGTTTCAATATATTACTTATATTGACATATAAATGTATTTTACATATTTACTGTATTTGTGAGAAAGGAAAAGCAGATACATGAGACAAAGAAAGTGAAGAAAAATGTGCTACAACATTAATAATCAAGAATCTGTCTATAGCATATATATGTGCTCATTATATATTATTCAAGTTTTCTATAGCCGTGAATTCTAAAACGTTGACGGAAAGTACAATTCATTCAGGCTGTCGGAAGAGGCTCAGGACAGGCTCTGGTACCCCCTGCGGTGCTGCCGACCTAAATTTAGTCCTGAGGTTGTTGCTGAGTCCGTTCTGTGCCCCAATTCACTGTGACCCAGGAAGAGCTGCTCCTCCAGCAAGCGCTACTGCGCACCCTTGTGGGGATGAATGGAAAAGCACTAGGATGACGGGCTGGTCACAGACTGGAAATTCAGCTCACAGTAATTTCCCCTGGGGAACACACGGGCATTAGCGCAGATGCTATGTAGATAGCAATAAACGTTTATTGACTATCTGCTGTGTGCACCGTACATTGCTAGGTGACCAAGGATCATTCTTAACCATTTAATTTTTTTCTACTTGTCTTCTGGGCTGAATTTTCTAACTGACAAGGGCCCCCTTGAAGTCACCTTGTGCACATACAAAGTCTTCAGTACTGAATATCCTGTGGCTAATTCTGGCTGCATCAGGGAGTGACAGTCATAATTTTCTGAGAGGCTGGTGGAAAAGCATGGAGCCCGTTTCAGCCGGGGTAAAACGTTCTTTTCTCCTTACGAGTCTCCACGTCCCTTGGATCTCTCTTAGCAACAGGCCTGTCGAATGTTTCCTAGGCAACCCCTTTCCTCTTCATTTAGAGCATCTTCTCAGGGGAGGCTCTGCCCTCCCAAACATGCAGACGTCACAGCGTAAAGCCCATTTCCCCGCCGCGCGGCTGCCGGCAGGGTGTAGGAGTAGGGCGCAGTTGCTGGGGCATCTCCTACTTTGTCTGCCTGGTTCCACTGACATTTTTAAGGAGGGACCTGTTTCTAAGTTCCCAACAGCATCTGGGGTCAAATATTAACAGAAACCCACTCCACAAAACAAGCAGTAATCTCTACCCTGGGCTCAGCCTGCGGGCTTCATTTCTAAGGCCCGCAACTCTCCTTCACTTGGGCCAGCATCTGAGCCTGTCCGGGAGAGGCTGACCCACGTAGGAGCAGCAGTCCCGACGGAAGGAAGCGGCCTGCCCCGTATAATGGACAAAGGCTCCGGTGGCAGCTGCGCCACTGAGGTGAGCTGCAGACAAGCTGAGAAGCCCAGAACTTGACCCAGAGGACACCCAATGTCTTCTGGTTGTTTGCATATTCTGAGGCTGCGTCACACCTATGTTTAGAGGTCCACACAGGGCAGCGTGCAGGGCCGACAACACGGAGCCCCCATTTCCGATCTCCATGCCAACTTCACAGCTACTTTCTCCCGCCCGTGCCATCGCCACCGCGGTTTCCTTTCATCGTTACCTGGACGTGTCTCTGTTTCAGAAGCGTTTCGTAGCGGTTGGACGGCGGGTAGGGGATGATGACCCCGTAGTTCTTGCATTCGGCTCTAAAACGTTTATCCAGCAGGACACTGGAAGGGATCAAGTTAAAGAAGGCCAGTCAACACGACAGTGAACAGCTTTCAGTTGCCTAGTCACTTCTACTTTAGACCATAAGATCTACTCATGAAGCACTATCTGATATATTTTAATATAACTTTTTTGTGTGTGTTGGAGAGCAAAGTTCTTCAAGTTCCTTTTCAACCACAGGAACTCAATATGTGAAACAGAGTTTCTAAGCTAAAGAAAACAAACAACAAAAAAGTGCACGGTTGGCATATCCCATACCCTCTCTCAGGACAGAATGTTCCCGGTAGGAAGCACCGTGAGGACTAGGAATACAAAGTTCCTGTCCCCGTGAAGCCTATGTTATAGTGAAGAGAGACTGATACTAAAAAAATAAGCAGAAGAATAAAATAAGTTCAAAAAGTATACATCTGCATAGTATTTATTATTTATCATACACATTCACAGTCACTTTTAATCTCATGACAACTCTGTAAGTTAGAGGTACCACCGCCACCTTTCTCACTGAGGTATGACTACTGAGTAACAAGCGCTCTGAAAATAGTAAAAGCAGGACCACTGGGTGTTAGGAGGTCAGGGAACGCCTCTCCGGAGAGGTTTTGTTGGGCGGAGACCTCACTGCTACAAAGGGCAAGATCTGGGGGGAGCACCTCTCAGGCACAGGGAGTTGGGGATGTTTGAGAGAAGGGACGATGGCCCGTGTGGAGAAAGGGCAGGGCATGGTGGAGGTTGGAGTGTGAAAGTGAATTTATATACCTGGTCTAGGGGCCAGACCATGTGGGACTACGGTGAAGACATGAGATGTTTTCTACATGTAACTGGAAGTCATTAAAAGAAAGTAATTAAGCAGGGAAGTGACCCGGTGGCAGAAAGGGGGCGGAGGCGGTAGAGGAGTGCATAGGGGGATAAATGGTGATGGATGGACGCTTGATTTGGGGTGTAAACACACAATGCGGTGTACAGATGATACGTTTGAGAAGTGTGCACCTGAAACCTGTATAATTTAGTTAAGCAGTGTCACCCCAATCAATTCAATAAAAAGGAAAAAGAAAAGCAGGAAAGTGACAGGTTATTCTCTCCCGTACAGAGAGCGGCCACCCATCCCATGAGCTTACTGAGCCCCTGAAACGTGGTGGGTCCAAATGGAGATGTACTCTGAGTATAAAACACATAGTAGATTGTGAAGACTTAGGGAAAAAAAGAAATTATCTCTTTAATAATTCTTAATTGTTACAGGTTGCAATTATAGTATCCTAGATATACTGGATTACATATTACCACAATTATATTGTTAAAATTATTTTCCCATTTATTTTTCTTTTTTTAAATACAGCTACTGAAATTCTTAAAAGTTACATTTGTGGTTCACATGTATAACTGCATTATGTTTCGAATAGATGGCACTGATCTGGAACATTCTCTGTCCTGTGCTTTCTAATGCTTTCAATCTCTCTCCAGCCCTGTCATGCAGCCTGCCCCCTCTTGTGGTCTGTGAAGGAAGGAGAACTTCAAATGTACGAATTCAAGTTAATCCTCTCAGCAGCCCTAAGAGGTAGGCATATTATCATTATCTTTTAAACTTCAATTAATACATACAGTATGTTTGTTTCAGGTGTACAACATACTGATTTGACATTTATAGCCCTTAAAAAATGATTCTCATGGTAAGTCTAAAAATTATGTCACCATACAAAGTTATTGCGATATTATTGGCTGTATTCCCTATCCTGTCCACTACATTTCTGTGGCTTATTTATTTTATAACTGGAA
The DNA here is from genome assembly GCA_037038555.1 of Rhynchonycteris naso. Classification (NCBI taxonomy): domain Eukaryota; kingdom Metazoa; phylum Chordata; class Mammalia; order Chiroptera; family Emballonuridae; genus Rhynchonycteris; species Rhynchonycteris naso. Next base: position 115,753,085 of record CM073003.1, on the reverse strand, counting down.
GTTTGTACCTTTATTAAACTTCACGCTTTTCACCCATCCATCCACCCCTCCCATCCAGTAGCCATTCATTTGGTCTCTGTGTCTGTGGATTAGTTTCTATTTTTAATTTGTGTTTCGTTTTTCAGATTCTGCTTATAAGTGACATCACATGGTATCTGGCATGCTATTATTATTATGCTTCTGCCACAGGGGCTTTGCACAGCAGTTCCTTTTCCCTACCTTGTCCTGTCCCCTCCTTTACCTAGTTTTACTTATTAATTCCCATCACTTTCAGAAATGAACTCTAATGTTCCTTTCTCAGGATAGCCTTTCCAGTTCCTCACCCCAAAGACTAGTTCAGGTTTAACTGTCCTATATCCCCATTGCCCATTGCCCATGGTCCCATGAACTTTTCATTCACAGAGGGCACGTAACGTCCCTTGTCACTGTGCATTCATTAGTTTTCATTGTCTGTTCCCCTCAGGAGATCCAGTACCATAGCTATTTTTCCTCTCCTACATTCCAGCACATGGTCCAGGTTCATGGGATCATTTAGATTTCCTTTGGGGCTAAAAAGGGAGGTTGGCAATAGCAAACCCAGGCTCTCCTACCTGCCAGCCATGGCTTTGTAGTAAGCAAAGATCTGGTCCGCCAGCTTGTAGACAAACTGATCAAAACACAGGTTCACCTGAAGAGGAAGCAGAAACTGTCAGGGCTTCTGTCCAGTTTTGTCACAGACACTAGCCATTGAAAGAGGGCAGGTGGGTTGGACGCTTAAAGCGTGGTTCCTTGTTCTCAGGGTCCTCCGTGAAGCACAGAGAAGGCACAGACCCAACAGCTATTGAGGAACTGCCTCCTCTCTAGTCCCTTCTTCGATGTTACGAGGGACTGTTTTCCCATTTCAATGTTTCATCACATTGGTGATGCCCAGGTGGTAAGAAAGTGCATGTCAGACACAGAGGATCAAATCCCTCATCCAATATGGAAGACCAGGAAATGGCCAAGGATGAAACTTTAAGGAGACCGGCTGTGGTACAAGCTAGGGGTGGCAGTGTAATGTGAAAAGAAACATTCAATTTCGGTGATTGATCTCTGATTCTTTTCTTATCAAATTCTCAGCTCTATAAGGTTAACTCTTTATTCAAAGAGCCTCCATGTCTGTTGTTTTACACCCCAGGGTATTCTGAAAACACGAAAACACAATGGCACACACTGTGCTGACCTCACATGCAGGCAGCCAAGGCCTCTTCCCTGACTGTGAACTTCAAGTGCATTGGGCCCCCTCCAGGCAGAGCCTGCAGGGTCCAGGTGGGGTGCCTACTCATACCCTATGATCTTCTTCTAGAACCAGCTTCAAGCATCCTTGTCCAAATGGCCCAAGCCCCTTCCAGGCCCTGGGGCTCTTTTCCCTGGGTTTATCCCGAGAGTGAACTGGACTGAAGGATTGTGAACCCCCAGGGCTGGCCAAGGGAACGTTTCTTGCAGGCGAGGTGGTAGAAAAAGCTTTGGTATCCACTCACATACACATGAAGGACATGAGGTCCTTCATGGTGGGGGACAGGGTTTGGTGAATTTTACCTAATTGGCTTCATCCTGTGTTTATAGAACACCACATGGTTAGTAGAACAGAGACTATCATTCCAATATTCAGACGGCAAAACTAAGTCATTAGTGCCTTTGCTCTTACGTTTTTGTTTCTTGCTGGCCCAAGCAGGACGACACTCCCTTATTCTTCTTTGAAAGAAGGTACAGCCACGTGATTTGCTTTGACCAATGACGTGTCATTTTCAGGTAAAAGCTTTAAGAATCAGAGTGTGATTCACCCTAACACTTCCTCCCTGCCCTGGCTTCTAGTAAATATTCCTCATAAAAAAGATCACATGGAACAGAACCCCCAGACAACCCATAAAGTAGAAATAAGCCTTTGGTTTCAAGCTAACTAAGAATTTGAAGTTGGTTGTTACTGTATCACAATCTAGCTTACCCAGACCATGACAGAAATAAAGCCACTGAGTATCTCTCTTTTGAAATCAGCTTAATTGAGCTGATGGCTATATCAGTCCTATCAGTACTAGACAGAAACTCCGTGACCTTGGTGTAATGACACTTGACCACTTTGAGTCTAATATTTATTATCTGTCATATAGTAGCATATACTTCTTTAAATTGTTGTAAAGGATTATTTAAAATATTTATATAGTGTTTAGCACTGTGCCTGGCAAATGATAAAAACATAATAATTGGTAGGGGTATTACTGTTATCATTAGCCAAGCAATTAAACCATAAAAGACACATTAGAAAGTTAATTTTACTCAAGCAGTTCTATCATTTGCCAGCCCTTAAACATTTGAAAAATAAAGACCATCATCCTGGTCCAGGTCCTTTTGGATGATCATGATGTTTACAAAGAGCACTCTCTAGAACAAGTCATTGATCCCCCATGCGACGGTCTCCCCCCAATCCATGTATTGAGATCCTAACCCCCAAAGGTGATGGTGTTAAGAGGTAGGGCCTTTCCAGGGGGATTAGGACATGAAGGTGGAGCCCTCATAAATGGGATTAATGCTTTTATAAAAGAGACCAAAGGTCTCCCTTGCCCCTTCCACTGTGAGAGGACACAGTGAGAAGTCTGTGACTCAGAAGAACACTTCACCCAGCCCTCCTTGTACCCCAATCTCAGACTGCCAGCCGCCAGAGCTGTGAGAAGGAAATGTCTGTTGTTTATAAGCCACCCAGTCTGGGATATTTTGTTATAACTTGAAAGGACTAAGACGCCCCACTTTGTGCCAACAGCTAAAGATTTGTCGGCTCCCAGAACAAGATCACAGGAACAAGAGGAGAGCCCGCCACTTGCCTCGGCTTCGATCTCGTCGTACAGGAACTGCTTCTTGAACTTGGTCAGAGCATAGTAGGCGCTGTCGTTATACAGGTCCAATGGGTAGAGGACGTACCTGAGGACGGAAACACAACAGCCAGCAGCTTACTAAACATCTCTCTCACGGCAGGCAGATCTGCACCCGCTCGGGAAGTACAAAGATTTGCGTGAAAAGACAACCAAATTCAGAGATAGGAAAAGCGGACCTTTCAGTCCTCTGTTTCCAGCTTCCACTTAGGAATGACTTACTTTACAATCTACTCATAGAAATCAAAAGTCATGATGCTGATAAACCCAAAGCCGGGAAAAAATTAGCTTCCTGATCGCCAGAGATGATACTTTTCCAGGTATGTTAGGAGATTGATATAGCGCAGGAAGGGCAGATGGGCCGGGAGACTTCTGAACCTACGTGCAAGGCTGAGTCAAATCTTATGTGACTCAATCCTTGGCCAGGCACAATGCCACATTTGGAAAGTTCTGGGGAAAATACAGAGCTCGCTGGCAAAGCAGCCTCCCCCTGCACCCCAGGAACCTCCATGCTGGCCCAATTCTGCATCTTACTCCATCATGGAAGGTTCTTTGGTCTCCAGGATATGATCTGTCAGGATCCAGGGCATGGACATCTCAATAGGAAACTGGATTCGCCGGCCCATGGTCAACTCCAGGAAGAACTCTCGGAACCAGAGCTGGGAGAGGTCACAGCATTGCTGCAGGGCTTCTGCAGGAGGGAGAGACCTGGGTCACAGAGGAAGCAGCAACGGGTTTGAGAGCTTATGTTTTTCATGAATTTGTATTGTTATTCTAAGGACTGTGCTGGGTCCACAGCTGGTCCTCATAAATCGGACTTGACCGGGAGATCCTGCTCTCCTGAACTTGAACGTCATGCTAACGTCTATTTAGAAGACAAGGTTTGTTAAGCTTCAGAGACAGTGACAGTGCATGGGGGAGGGGATGGTAATATTTGAGAGCTTTTGTTGCCCCCACAATTTCCATCAGCACCCCACAAAGCCATCCTGAAAATACTTGCTATATCAAGTGTCAAGCCAGGTCTCCAGGTCTCCACTTTTTAAAATTTTTTTATTTTTTAAAATTGATTCTACAGAGAGAAGAAGGGAGAAAAACAGAGAGAGAGAGAGAAACATCAACCTGTCCCTGTATGTGCCCTGACCAGGCATTGAACCCACAACCTTTGTTTATCAGGACGATGCTCTAACTGACCGAGCTACCCGGCCAGGGCCAGGTGTCCAGTTGTCTGCTTTTAACTGGACTGCAACTCAGTGACCCATTGTACGTGATAATGCTGAAATCGGCACTTAGAGGCCTTGAAGGACCTTCCTAGGCTGTTCTCCATGAAGAGCTCTGGACTATTGGTTAAGACCTCTCGTCAATACCAACAGGTGCATGACCCACTCCCATGACCGTCTCCTCTATGCTGCCCTGTCGCACCTGCACACACATCCTACTAACAGGAGAAGAGGAGTGGGGGACACAGGATTGGGGTGCAGCCTGGGAGCTTCCTTTGCTAGGAGCAACAAGCACTAATCGGCTCAGAGCTGCTGCTTAGACACAAAACGCTGACCTAGTCCTAGGTGTGCCTGCACCTGTACAGCTGTTTCTGAGCCCCCTCGGCTAAGGACTCCATGACAAATTAGTCACAGATGTCTACCCGCCACGTATTTCCAAGCTACGTCGGCATAGCTGTACTGAACCTGGCCTCTCCTAGCTCCCAGAGTTCACCAGAAAGTGCGTTTTATCCTTGGTGGCAAAATGTTCCAATTGGAGTCAGGGACCCACGTCTCTGCCACCTCTGGCCTGACAGCTTTGTGGCTCTGGGACCAGGAAGCCCCATCCTTTCCCTGGACACTGCAGCTCACCACTGATGTTGAGCAGGTGTGTGAAGAAGAAGGACTGCTTGTGGAAGTCCTCTATGGCGAGGACAATGGGGCCGTCCAGGCTGCTCCGCAGGGTCTTCTTGGAGCCGCTCTTGTCTGCGATGAGTGATTCCAGCATGGTCCGCACCATGTACAGCTGGAGAAAGAAATACAGGCAGGTCAGGGGCTGGCCCTCCATCTGGCGGGAAAAATTGCTTTGTGCTGCATTTATATACATACACACACATATACACACACATTTTTTTTTCCCTGTAGATGTCTGCCCATAAAAGACTTTGTCTTAGGAATCACCAATTTTAGGGTGGGAGAAGTGAATTCAGAGTGTGTAAACTCTCAAGAGGGAGACTAGCCAGCCCGGGAAGGCAGTTCTGTCCAGGGCCTGTGGCATCCCTGGGTGGGGGACCTGGTCAAACCAGCTGGCTCAAGGCCCAGGTTCCTGCCTGCTCTGCTCGGCCAAGGCCATGGGCATCCAGGGAGACCCTCCTTTCACGTCACCCTGGAGACACGCCCTGCTTTCCCGGACAGCCACAGCGGCACCCTGGGTGGAGCACTGGACTGAGAGTCACAGGACGGCGGTGCCAAGGCCAGGCTCTACTGCTGACCTGCTGTGTGACCTTGGGCAACAAGCGCCACTCCGGAGCACGGTTGTCTTATCTGCTAACACGAGGGGGCTGTCCCAGATGCTTTCTCAGACCAGTCCCTTTCAGCTCTAATGTTCTACAGAACCGGGAAATGGGACAGGATCGGAACAAGCCCCCCACCACCTCAAGGTTCTGAGCCTCAGCGCTGAGTCCACGACTGAGGAATTTTGCCATCTGGTCGCGCCAGCTGCGTGGCACAGCCCGCCGGAATCCTGAGCGGAGGGCGGGCGGAGAGCAGTACTTACACAGGAGCCCACCAGACAGTGGCTCCCTCCCACAGAGGGCCGCGAGTGCAAAGGGCACAAGTGCTAATCTAGATCTCTGCACATCATTTGCCTCTGACTCTTAGGCTGGAAAGGGCCTTGAGGAGCCAGGCTAGTCCGTTCCTGCTGCCTCCTGGAGAGGTGTACCCAAACCAACCCCGCCAGGCGGTGTAATACCAGGGATCGGCAGCCTCTTCGGCCCTGTGTGCCACCAGTGGGGTGAAACAAAGCCCGCGGGGACCACTGGCAGGCCTAAGACATAGACGGGAGAGAGGAGGAGGGAGTGGGAGGGCAGGAGAGACAGGGAAGAGGGAGAGAGAGAAAAGAGAGAGAGAAAAGCAAGAGGTATTGTATACGGTGGGAAAGGCATCACGACAGCTAGGGGCCACTTGCCGACCACCTCTGAGATGCTCCAACCTCCCTCTGCCACCAGGTCCATCCTTGCTGCCTCTGGACCTTCTCTAGGACCTCACCCACCATGCGCCTGGCACTGGGCAGGGCAGCCGGCCACAAGTAAGGAGTGGCACGCCATCCCTATCGTACGGTAAAGGATCTACCGTGGTAGCCGGTTTATCAGACGTCCACCCTCTGCAACCCTGTCAGTGGGAATATCTATCAACCATCCCTAAGAACCGAGAAGCACAGTTCTAATGATGGCCCTTGGAGGCCTCAGAGAAAGGGTTCTTTAAGTCCATCCGTGAGGGTGTTGACTGATTTGCATCAAATTCTAACTATTTGAAAACCTGTTCTGTCCATAAGAGGGGGGGCTTTTCCCACCAGTTTTATAGAACAGAGCACTTAACTCAACAGGGCAGTCGCCACCCCCAGCTGTGCTAGACGCCCAAGACCACTGCACCCCGAGGGCTCTAGCGGAGCCCTGGGGTGGGAGTCAGGAGACCTGGTTCTTGTCCTACCTCAACCTGTGACTCACCTTGTGGCTTGGACAAGTCATTTTCCCTCTCTGGACCTCAGTTTCCCCATCTGTAAAATAAGGGGTGGAAACTGGGACTTGTTTGTCACTTAAGGGTACTTTTGGCTCTGACCATCTGGGAACCTATTAAATGTACCTGAGCACCTAACATGACTCAGTGGTGCCCAGGGGGCTGATTGTTGGTGACATTAACCTTCTACTTTTCTGATAAAGAGTCCTTTTCTCTCTCCCTCTCCTCTCTCTTTTCCCTCCCTCCCCCTCTCTCTCTGTCTCTCTCTTTCTCTCTCTCCCTGCTGGCCTCTGTCTCTCACCCTCCTACTTGCCAGTTTCTCTTTAGCCTTGTCTGTCTCACCCTCACTCATGTCTTAGGACTTAGAGCAGTGATGGGCAACCTTTTGAGCTTGGTGTGTCAAAATTCGCCAAAAAACCAAGCATAACTCGGGTGGTGTGTCACTTGGAGAAAAACGGCCTAACCAGAAGTCCCAGAACTAGACGCTCTGTGCCGGAGTTCTGTTGTTTTGGCCTCCAGACCTCCGGCACAGAGTGTCTGCACTACAGCCAATGTTTTATCCTCGGTTACTATACCTGGCCGTGCAGGAGCCGAGGATGAAACGTCCTTCTAGGCATGCGGCCCATACTTCTCTGGTATGCGGCCGTAAGTCACTGAAAATGGCTACGCGTGTCAGTGCTGACACACGTGTCGTAGGTTCGCCATCACAGACTTAGAGGAACACCCAAAGCCCTGCTCCGCCCACCCGGACACTCTGGGATGGAAAGGTCTCTGGCCCTAACATGACACAGAACTGTTTGTAGAAACTTCCTCAGGCCCTTCCACAACCAGCAGGCAAGATTAGTGCAAATGACCCATGCAGTGTGAAGCCAGGGGACATTAACAATGATGGTGCTGAGAATCCCTCTCGCCTCGTCCCCCGCTGGACCCCTCGCAGACACAGACACACACACAGTGAGAAGGGTCAGGGCTGGGCGTCAGATGGCTCATCTCAGATGATTCAGGGACTCAGGATTTCAGAGCAGAGAGAGGCTGAAAGGTCACATAAAGTGGGAGTTCCCAGCCTGGGACTTCTCGGCCAGTAAGACCTTTAAAAGCTGCCATGGAACCATATGCTTTTCCCCAATACCTCAAAAAGCCTACCCGAAACCATCCTTTGCGTAGGTGGCAAAGATTTAACTAAAATGCCCAGATTCTTTAATTTTTTTCTGTAATTTTACAACTGCTTTGGATAAACCACAGGCAACCTGTTGTTCAGAAGCTCCAGTTGGAAACTTTGAATATGTCTGATTACCTGATTTTCCCTAAGGGGCCAAGGGTTTTTGTCACTTGTGCTTTTGGGGTCTTAGGAGAAATAAAAAGGGGTATTTGATCAGTTACATGATCTCATCCCGAGTTTTATTTAACAGAGAAGATAATCAGAGCTCAGAGAGGTCAAAGCACTTTCCCAAGATCACACAGCAAGTCAGAGGCAGAACTTGTGTATTCCCAAGTTAAAATGTCAGTCTCTGCAGAAGAAGTGGCAGGGTTCCTTAAAGAGGGACAGGACAGATGCATATATAAACTCCCACACTCTGGAACCAGTCCTGGTCTTACCCCCACTTGCCAGATTAGACAACTGAGGCACAAAGAGATTACATAACGTGCCCAAGGTCACCCAGGTATCTAGGATGAGAATCCAGGTCTCCTGAATCTTAAGCCAGCGGTCCTCCCTCCTAGATCCAAACAAGACGGTACAGTAAGACTAGATAGAGCATCTGCCTCACCCTGCCCCTCCTACCTGCGGTCCCCAAGCCTGTGCCCCGCGGCCCAGCCAGGGTGACCCAGCATGGCCCGGCTGGCCTCTGAGTCAGCGGAGCCGGCCTGTGCCTGGGGCTGCTTACCTGTGTGCTGGAGGGGCCCACGGCACGCCGGGGCACCTTGATGTCAAAACCACCTTTGGGATCCTTCTCCCCTCTCAAGCACGGGTCATTGGGGGGCTCTCGGCCCCCCTCCCAGTCACAGATGGTTTTCCGAATTGCCTGCAGCACACTGGGAAGGAGGGAGTGAGGCTCAGATCAAGTTTTACCGTGAGAAGGAGGTAAGCCCTGTTTCTAGAACGTGTGGTGGCCCAGGACCGCTTTCCTGGACTTGCTGGGGTGCTTGTCAAAGGTGCTCGTCCTGGGCCCAGCCCAGAGAGGCTGGTTTCACAGACCTGAGCTGCAGCCCCGACCTCTGCACTGTACAGCGCCCGGGGTGACTCTAATGCCCCCTGGCTACCTGAGGACGCAGTCCTGAGCTAGTGCTGTGGCCAAGAACTTGAGGGAGGCAGGTTGACTGTTTCTGTTCTGGGTTACAGGAGGATCTCATTAGTCCAATTACACCACTCTATCTGAAGTTTTAATAATAGCTTATACTTGTTGCATGCTTACTTCACGTTGTGCTTAGGTCTACACGTGGAATATCTCGTTTTATCATCCCCACAGCCGATGAGGTAGGCACCATCATCTCCCACATTTTACAAATGAGGAAAAGTGAGGTTCAAGCTCCCATCACCAGACAGTGGTGGATATGGGTTTTCAACCCAGAGACTAAGGACCCATCTCCTAAAAAGGCTTCCTAATACTTGCTGGAAAGATCTACCATATGTGTGTTCAGGGCTGCCCTGGAAGCTGTGGCCTGCACCTCACACCCCTGATTTTTGACGTGCCCCTGTACAGGCCCCCCCGAAGACCCACCTGATAAGAACGTTCTTCTTCTTCCGCACCGCCTGCCTCAGGGGCTCGCGCAGTGTCACCTGGGCAAAGTCCTGCAGGGCCGCGTAGATGGTGTTCCTGATGGCCTGGTTGAAGACGCTCTCCATCCTGCCCATGAGCACCTGCAGGCCTTTGATCATGGCGATTACCTGTCCAGGCAGAGATCAAGGTCAGGCTCAGCGTGCCTCCTCACACCCTTGGCCCATCAGAGGGAGGGCGCCGAGGGAGATGTGCACAAGGCCGGCCAGAGCTACTTCAAGCGCCAGTTCGTGGCTGGGTCAGAACCGTGTGCCAGAACAGAACCCAGCGCTCTGCCTCCTTCCTAAGAAGGTCCTGCTGCGAAGCAGAGACGTCAGCTGAACCCAACAGTTGATTTTCCTTCTGGCAACAGCTCCCTATCTTGTTGCTGAATGGTGACAAGTGGCAGGTGGCCCACGGACCACATTTTGAGTTCCACTCTGACTTCCTCAGGCCTTTCCACGTGGCATGTACCCACAGACCACATCAAATACATAGAACATTTTTTTTAATGTACAAATATTAAAAGAATATATACAATCTTTGCTTTTAAAGTAAATAATTTGGCCATTTGCTGCTTGAGTCCATAAAGTAGGATTCTTGTAGACCAAGGCGACAAATCTTTGGACAAAAATCTCTAATCACAAAATAATCGATAAGTTGGACTTGATCAAAATTAGAAAACAGTTGCTCTTCAAAAGGCACCCATAAGAAAATGAAACAGCAAAGTCACTGGTTAGAAAAAATATTTATGACATGTATATGACTAAGGACTTGTGTCCAGATGATATAAAGAATCTTCACCAATTAACTCTAGAAAAAACAAAAGTTGTACAAGATAAATGTGTTCTCATCAGACCAGGTGACAGCAATGAACAATAGTTACTTGTTTACAATAAATAGAGTAATTACTAATGTAACCAAAAAGTGTGAAATTACCACTTTGGGAAATGAGGGGAGGAAATTGGATGTGTTGGGGGTTGGGGAGGTAGAGAGAAAGAACTAAATTGGTATTTTCCAAAGTAAGAAATCAATAGAAAATGCCATAAATTGAAAAAAATCAAGAAATAGCCCTATAAGTCTATTATTTAGACATCTAGAGATAACTACCAGAAGAAATAGCTTAACAAGGTGACTATTTTTCTACTTTGGGATTCAGGAAGGAGTGTAGTGTTACTAATTTTTGCTTTATTTTATTATTGTTAAATGCCACATAGAACTATTTTTTTCTTAAAAATATTTTTTTCCATCTTATTAATAAAAGAAAACCTCTCCATGAAAGTCAAAGTAAAAGACTAGAAGGAATTACAGCAAAACGTTACTGGTGGTTGTCTCTGGATGATTTTACGAGGCTGCGGGAAGGTGAGGGCAGGTACCGTGCATATGTGGTCCTTCTTGTAAGGAACGAAAGGCGCGTACGGTTGTACAAAGTTGCCTGTCCCCTCCTGACTGTGCGTCCCATTTTGAGTAGGTTTGTGCAATACTTTCTCAAGCGCAGTACTTGATGATCGGGAGGCGTCTTCCAGGCTGACTGTGCGCAATGAAAGTGCCAGGATGTGCAGGGAGTACTCAGCTCAATGTCAAGTGTGATTACAATCAGTGTCCTGCCTGAAATTACACCCCTGAGCCTCAGTCCTTTAAAGTGTAGCCTGCAGATGTGTTAAAGAACCTGAACCCCTGATACAGTGTGTCCGTAAAATCATGGTGCACTTTTGACCGGTCACAGGAAAGCAACAGAAGACGATAGACATGTGAAATCTGCACCAAATAAAAGGAAAACCCTCCCGGTTTCTGTAGGATGCTATGGCAGCATGTGCGCGTGTGCAGATGATGACGTAACACTGTGTATACAGCGGAGCAGCCCACGGCCATGCCAGTCGAGATGTGGATGGTACAGAGCAAAATTCAGTGTGCTCTGTGGCTCGCTAAATTCAAATCCGTGACCAAAGTGCAACGTAATTATCGGTGCATTTATAACGAAGTGCCACCACATAGGAATAGCATTACTCGGTGGGATAAGCAGTTGAAGGAAACCGGCAGTTTGGTGGAGAAACCCCTTTCTGGTGGGCCATCAGTTAGTGACGAGTCTGTAGAGGCTACACGGGATAGCTACCTAAGGAGCCCTAAAAAATCTGTGCGTGTGTATGCTCAACAATTACACCTAAGCAAGACTACAGTTCATAAGGTGTTAAAGAAACGTCTCTGTTTTACGGGGTACAAATTGCGGCTGTCACATGCTATCAAACCGACAGATAGACCCACACGATGTGCATTTGCTACAGATATGCTTCATGAGATCGACAATGATGCAAGATTTTTGCAGAAGATTGTGTTTAGCAATGAGGTGATCTTCCATATCTGTGGACATGTTCATCGCCATAACGTGCGAATATGGGCTGCTGAACATCCTCATGCCTACGTTGAGTACGAACGTAACACCCCTAAAGTGAACGTGTGGTGTGGCCTGATGCATGATAAGGTGATAGGCCCTTTTTTTTCGCGGAGCAGTCTGTGATGGCAAACACCTATCTTGACATGTTGAAATTGTATGCAGTGCCACAATTTCCAGAAGGTGTCATCTTTCAACAGGACAGCGCTCCTTCACACTACACCACCATTGTTCGTGAGTTTCTGGACAGAACATTCCCCTGGCGGTGGATAGGCAGGGGTTCTGTCAAGCCATGGCCACCACGATCCCCAGATCTGATGCCCTTAGACTTTTACTTTTGGGGTTATGTGAAGCAGCATGTGTACATTGAACGTATCAACGACATTAATCACTTAAAACAGAGAATCACAGACGTTATTCACTCTGTTACACCAGACGTCCTTACCCATGTGTGGCAAGAACTTCACTATCGTTTGGATGTGTGTAGGGCAACAAATGGAGCCCACATTGAACTGCACTGAATAGGTATGAAACTGGGAGAGTTTTCCTTTTATTTGATGCAGATTTCACATTTCTATCATCTTTTGTTGCTTTCCTGTGACCGGTCAAAAGTGCACCATGACTTTATGGACACACTGTATGTTGTCAGACCCTCTATAGCCTTCATAGCTCGACATCATTATCTCCTTTGACAACTGTTGGTTGATTCTCAACAATAACCCTGGGATGGAGCAGGTTGAAATTGTCAGCTCCATTTTACAGATAAGGGAGATGAGGCTTAGAGAGATGCAGCGACCTTGGGCTCAGGGCTAGTATCCAGGTCTCTGCCTTCTAGGTAGGCTTCAGATGGTCATGAAACAGGTAGCTGTCACTCACAACTTAGTATGAATGAATTTTTCCCTCAAACTATAAATATCTTTTTGCAATAAAACAAACAAAAAACAAATTAGAAGATTATAACCACAAAATAAGAGTCTCCCCTCCAGAAATTACTACTATTAATGGTTTGGTATACATAAATATAAATACTTATGTTTTTCAGTTTTGAGCAAATATGTTAAAGTATATTCATTTCACTATAAATGGGATCATTTTTTACCTGCTGTTCTTTAACCTTTTTCTTTTTAACAATACACTGTGCATACCTTTCCATGTCAGTACATCCATTTCAGTGGCTGCATAGTAGTCAGTGACATAGCTGTACCCTCATCCATTTTAGCTGGTCCCATACTGAAGCACATTCCAGTTGTTTCACATACTTTAGTATTATAAATGATACTGTGATAAACGTCTGCGTGCACTAGTCTCTGCACAGTTGGCTTAACTCCCTGGGATGTATTTCCAGACCTTCTGGGCCAAAGGTTATGCACATTAAACATTTCAGTGCATCCGATCAGTCTGCTCCCATAGAAAGATTAAAAAATGTAGACGGGCTACCCCAAATCTCTGAGGTCTATTTCCCACACCTCTGCCAGCACAAGCATCACCAGTCTTCAAAGTCATTACCACTCTAGCTGGTCAGCAACACTCTAGCTCAGTTTGAACCTGTGGTTCTCTCTGCACACTCATCAGTTTGGGCATTTTTTAAAATCTCTTTCAGCCATTTCTTTTGTTTGTTTCTTCTTCTATTGGTTTCCTTTAGCCTGTTTTTCTAGTGGAGTGAACACTGTCCTTTAGACTTTTAAGAACAGAATAAGCTTCTAAACGTTTGTGAACACCTGACGGAGATGAATTCAGGTGGGAGCAGGCGGGGCAGGGAAGTGCACACACGCGAGGGGACCAAAGCTGCCCTCTGGCTCAGAGCCACTCCCCCTCACCGCGACCCACCCTGAGCAGCAGCCTCCGGCACTGGAGGAGGCGCCGGAAGGTCAGCACCCACCTCCACGAAGGCGAACTTCTCCTCGCTGGTGTAGTTGTAGCGCGTGGCTCTCTCGTACTCTTCCGCCGTGCCGGGGCAGTCCTTGTTACAGAACTTGTCCGTGGGGTGAACCAGCTTCCAGGAGTACTGGGGAGATGGGAACAACCCAAGTGTCCATCGCGGAGGAATGGGTAGACAAAACAAGGTGTGACCATGCCATGGGAGACTATTCAGCCACAGAAGGGAATAAACTACTGATTTGTCCTCTAACATGGATGGACCTTGGAAACACACAAAGAAGCCTGCCACAAAAGACCACAGAGTATAGAATTCTACTGATAGGCAACACCCAGAATTGGAAAGTCTACAGAGGCAGAAAGACTGCTTAGGGCTGAAAGACAGGGAACGGAGGAGAATGATCATACTTTTGAGGACATGAAAATGTTCTAAACACGTGGTTGTGCAACTCTGTAAAAATACTGAAACCCCAAGGATCTACACTGTAAACGGGTGAATGGTATGGCACGGGAGCTTTATCTCAATAAGGCTGCTATGAAAAGAGTGCTCGGGGAGAGGCAGGGGCAGACGGATTCCAAGTGAACAGGGGTCAGGCTGAAGGGGCGGGGAGGGCAGCCCCTGCCTCGGGACACCTACCACCTCCATGACGTGAGCGCTCCACTTGGATAAAAGCTGCAGGCCCCGCAGGGCCAGGTCGAAGAGCTCACGGTACTCCTCGTCTGACTTCTGGCTGTCCAGCCCGGAACCCGTCACCACCTGGGGAACACCAGCCGTCAGCCTTACCACCCATGTGCCTGGCACTTTTACACATTCTTTCGTTGATTTCCCCCAAGAATGCTACAAGGAGGTGGGCGCTATCGCTATATCCCCTTGACAGATACACTGAGGCTAGAACAGTTCTTTCTGGAAGCCACGTGGCTTGGCAATGGGCGATGGCTCAAACCCAGGTAGGGTGATACCCATGTCCCCCCACAACCACCCTGGCATATCTCAGAGCAGTGGCCTTCAAACCTTCCCACCGCAATACACAGCAGGAAACGCATACTAGGGACTCGGGAACATATCCTCACCTAGAGAGATTAAATATATACATGAAACATCTGTCACAAAGCGACTTTATTCTTAGCACACGGGATTTCCTGATATGCAAACAAAAATGCTGAGCACGTACCACTGATTTGATTTTGCAACTCATTAACGAGACTTGACTGACTGACTAAAAAGCGATGGTCAAGACAAGCACCTATTTGAATGGGTAACACTCCACAGTGAAATGTGATGTGGACGTATGCATGTGCATAGACACGTGTGTATATGTCTGTGTATAGTGAGCCAGTCCTCACTATCTGTGGATTCTGTATTTGCGAATTCTCTTACTCACTAAAATGGATTTGGAACCTCAATTCAATGTACCTCCTTCATGGTCATTCACAGACACGCACTGAGTGACAAAATACTGAGGTCACATCCCCCAGCTGCGACTAAACCAGGCGAGGCTCTGCCTTCTTGTTTCAGCTCCCACACCATAAACATGCGCCCTTTCCGTGGTGCCACGTTTTTCACATTGTTGTGCTTTTGCCATTGAAAATGGCCCCAGGCCTGATGCTGAAGTTCTGTCTGGAAGGCTGAGAAGAGCCTTACGGAGAAAACATGCTTTAAATGAGCTTGTTTCGGGCATGAATTAGTGTTGTTGGCTGAGTTAATGTTCCTGAATCAGCAATATCTACTACCTTCGGTGTCTTTAAACAGACAATAAACCAAGGTTATGCATTGGTCAGATGATGAGCATGTTGTGAACAGAAACTCATAGGAACCTAACCCTGTGTTTCCCCCAGGAGTAATAATGGGTTCATTCAGGGTTCATGGCGACTTTACAGAACATAACAACTGCAAACGATGAGGACTATCTACGTAAAAACACATTTAAAGGGTACAATTTAAAAAATAACTTTGAGCCAGACTCATTCTTAGGCCACGCCAAAATTTAACAAGGAATAAAAAGAGGCCCTTAACTTAAATTATTCCCATTGTTTTACTTCTGCTGGATTGGCTCATACAGTTAAGAAAGCCAAAAGTTTGCACTTGACCCTGATTTGCATCCACTGGCCTGAAGACCGCACCATCTGCATCTTTCTGACTGTCCTCATTTCAAATCCATTGCCTCTTTGATAGAAGACGGTTCCAGAGTTTGGGTTCAGAAAGCATGCATACTATGGCCGCCAGCCACAAGGTGGGACCAGTGAGCAAAAAAGGGACAGTGCTGTCATCCAGGTGCTCCAGATAATAAAGGAATTCAAATCACAGCACCTGTGCTATAAACCAATATACGCAAGTACTGAAAAGGTTTATACGGGAACAGATCCAGAAGGATCTATACTCCCAAATATTAATTATAGTTGGTTCTGGGTGGTAGGATGTTATGTGATTTGATTTTCTCTCCTTTTACATATCTCTATTTTTTCTGAGGGAATGATATTTTCTGACTTGTTTAATGATCATTTATCACTGTGTAGTTGAAGTATTTAGATGGTGTTATGAGCATGAGTGTTCAGAACTCTGTTTCTCTTGCTGTCTAGGGTGGAGATGCTTTGGAACAGGTATGAACTAACAATTACTACCAATCACAGATTATTCTCTGCTAAGCACAGTGCATTTTCCATGCATCATAGAGTTTAATCCTCTTAGTGAACCTTTTGGGATACGATTACCCACATTTTATAGAGGAAGAAACTGAGGCACAGAGATGATGAATAACTTGTGACGGCCAAGAGCAGAACCAGAATCAAACCCAGTCCTGTGTGGCTCTAAAATCCATGCTCTTGGCCATTCTGCCCTTTTGCCTCTGACGTGCATTCCCTCGCTCCTGCTCTCCACTATCTCCACGGTCATTTCTGTCCTGCCTGGTCCTGACCCCTTCGCACCCTGGCCCCTGGCGGGCCTCCACCCCAGCAGCCGGCGCGAGCTCACCTCGCTGTTGCTGTAGCGAGCGAGTTCGGAGATGAAGCGTATGTGGTCATCTCGAATCTGAACCATCTGCTCGCAGATGTTGTACTGGGGGCTGATGCTGCTCTGGGTACATGTCCACCTGGGCGGAAAGTCACAGCATTGGAGCAAGTCCTGGTCTCAGGGGCCTGGTGGGACAGGCTCCTTCCAGTTACGTGTTACTCCTGGTGCCCAGCCAAGGTGGGTAGAACCAAGAGGTAACCCAGATACGAGCAAGACAGCCTGTCCACCCCACACCGTGGGGATCACAGGCCGAGTGGGCCAGCCCTTCCTCCTCCTCTAAGACCCACTTACAGGCTTCTCCGGACACCTGGCGTCCATGTACTTACCAGTCACACGAGCGAGAAGGGACTTGCAGCCCTCCTAGGGCTGCAAAGGGCTAGAATCCACGCAAAGGAAAAGCAAGGTGGGTGACCTCCCAAAACCTGTCTACTGACTGTGACATCCTGCGGCTGAAGCTGGCTTCTGTGTGGCCTTCGGAGCGGGACTAAAGAGACCTACGGGGCTGTGCCTTTTGTTCAACAGGGACCTGTTCACACGCAAGCAAGCACTCCATGGTGAGGGATGTCACGGTCATTCTCTCTCTCTCTTTCTGCTCACCCCTCTTCTTCCCACTCCTATTTCTCCTCAACTCCTTTTTGGAAAGATATCACTGGGAAAACCATCCTAAATTGAAGAGGAAATGAATAAGTGAAAATCTTTACTCTCCTTCCCTAAGAGAAAAAAAAAAAAGCCAAACAGCCCCCTTTACTGTCTTCTGTTGTCCAGTGCTGGATGACCCAGGGGACAGATTAAAAACACAGCTACCCAATGCAGATAAACGTTCTGGCAAGAATTTAGCCTTTCAAAAGGAGCCGTGCAGTAGCCTTCATAAGGACACTCAGGATGGCGAGAGTCTTCTCAGGCTCATACTTTGGCTTTAGTTTCATCCTGAGTTACCAGTATAGAAAGGCGGACATGATCACTCAGACCCCTGGCACCCCACCCTGACCACGTCCCCATTCCCAACCAGCTTCAGGTGGCAGAGAATTTATGCAGAAAACATGAGAGAGGGAGTCTGGTATTCTCGGCTCTGAGCTTTTCCTAGAAAACCTCCCCACACACCAGCACCCAGCGGGTTCTAAACGGACTAACCCGGGTGAGGCTCAGTCCCTGGGGCTCGGGCCGGTGGACTTCCATGACACTCTGCTTATATATTTGTAAAGAATCAGCCCTGATTAAAGGGTAGTCGCCCACTTCCCTGTGGAAAGATTCAAATCACTCAGCTTCAGAATGAGATGCAGGCAGAAGAGACCTCTTAACAACCAACCCCAGAGATAAAGGTATCTGGATGTCCCCTCTCTCCTGTGAGGCACCAACACCCCAGATCTCAGTGCAGACTCCCTAGGATGGTGGTTTATAAAATGACCCGAGGTGAGGCCACCGGCCACTTCATGGTTGGAACTGTCCAAACCGTACATGCCATGGTATACTTACTGCATGGACAGAAAACCTGAAGGGAGAATTGAGTGATGAAGAATGACGTCATCTTCCTCCACCCGGCCACCGAGGGCCGGGCTGGGTATTCCTCCCCTTCTCAAGGAAGGAGGACTCCTACTGTCCCACTGCGGCAGGGACAGAGAAGGGGTGTGGCTGTGCTCTGAGTGCTTTTGAACACCAGCAGCAAAGGGCAGACACAAAAGGGCTCAGAGCACTGTCCACTGCTCCCCTCTGGAGTCCACCTGCCCAGGGCTCTGGGGAGGGAGGAGGGGCTGAAGCGGCCCCTCGGCCCCCTGCCCGGGCTGGGCGTCCTCGCGGGAGCCGAGAGACATTACGGCAGGCACTCACTTGGACTTGTTCTCTTCATAGTGAGCACTGGTCTTAATGTATCTGGCCAGCTCTATCTGCATGTCGCCGAAAAGGGGTACCACCTGCAGCTGCTGCAAAGGAAGCAAACACAGCGCGTGAGAGCCGGACGGGGACTAGGTGGCTGCCCCCCAGCAAGGAAGGCAGCCTCCACATGCCTCTGGGCTCACCCCCAGTTCCTGCTTCCCACGACGCTTCTGTGTGAGCCTGGAGCCAAAAAGAACTCCAGCCAGCATACAACCAATGTATGTTCCAACAACTCAGCCCAGAGAGGCAAAGTGACTTGTCCAAGGTCACCCAGCAGGCAGAACGAGTGAAGAATGAGGACCAGATGGCCTGCCTCCCAGTGTAGGTCCTTTCTGCTCTAATGTTCCTGATTAGATGATGCTCGCTGCTTGGAACTCTGGACTAGGAGTGGGTGCCTGGCTGCCGCTGACCGCCTACAGTGTTGCGGAGAAACTGTGCTCCATGGAGTAACTGAAACCAGGGGGCACACAAGTCCCGTAACAAGACCAGGACAAACAGAGGCGTTGCCAGTCTGCTTCTGACGCACAAGGCTCTTCGCCAAGCTCTTCAAAACTAGAGGATTTGTAGGTCAGTGACACTACTTTGTATGACACCATGATGGTGGGTACATGTCATTCTACATTTGTCAAAGCGCATAAAATGTACAACGTCAAGGGTGATCCTTAACGTAAACTATGGACTTCAGGTGACAATGATGGGCCAACGTAGGTTCATCAGTTATAACAAACGCACCACTCCGGAGGAGGATGTTAATAATGGGGAGGCTTGCACGTGAGTCGGGGGGTAAGCAGGGGGCATATGGGGAATCTTTGTACTTCTGCTCAATGTTGCTGTGAGTCTAACCTACCCTAAAAATAAAGTCTTCTAAAGGAAACAAAACACAGTATCTCAATCCATACACTAACCAACCCCGTGAGGTCAGTACTCTCACCATCCCCATTTCGGGGATGAAGAAACTGAAAGCAGAGAACACAAGTGACATTTTGCACAAAGTCAGACCAGCTAGGAGCCAGGGAGACAGAATTATGACCCAGGGCTCTGACTCACCGGTGTAAGCCCACTGAGCCCTCAGGGCAACCCTGCAAAGTGGATACATTTCGCACTGCCACGAGGCTAGGGAACACAGTCTCAGAGAGGTTTGGTGACTTTCCCAGATGAAACCCGGGCCCGTCTGAGGCGCTGCTGTGTCCTCCCCCTCCCCCGGCCCCTCCTGCTGATGCAGGCAGAGGCAGACTTCACTAGGGTCTCCCGAGATGAGCCCTGTTGTCATGTGGGGCAGCTCTGGAGAAAAGGTCAAATTCTCAAAAGCACAGAATGGCTTTTGGTGACTTACCTCCCCTTGACCTGGAATAGTTGGTGGGGCCCAGGCCCAGCCAGGTGCCCCCCATATCACATCTGCAAGGGGGTTCCGCTTTGAATGTTAAAAAGCCTGACTTCCCCTTGTCTGACCCGAGGCCCCGCCCCATGCCTGCAGTGCCCAGTGCTGGAATCAACTGACCACGTGGAATTCAATTCCAAAGTAGGAAATCCCTTAGAGAAAACCTCAAAGGCTTAGCTTAACCAGTGTTCTACTTTTAAAGATCTGGGGGGAGAACACTGGAACAGACTGAGCGTACGATGGATGGTCTGAGGCATTCTGCCCAGAGGCAGGGGGCTGGCAAGGTGGCCTCTGGTGGGCCAGGTGGGAGCCTGTGATGTTGCAGATGTCAATCGGTTTAAAATCCAGCCTAATCCTTCTGTTCCTGTGAGCTCTGGTTCACACTGAGAAACAAAGCAGACGCCGTGATTTGGGCCGTGCCACTTTCTTTATGTGGCAAAGGATTTCAGGGAAGGGAAGAAGCACTAGGCATAAAGGATCGTAAGGCTGCCCAACAGAAGCCCGGCTGAATCCTAAGACTTCCCAGGGCCGCCCTGCGTGCAGATTCCTCTGCCACAGGCGACAGGAGGCCCCGCCGTTCTCTTCTCTTCCTCCTCCTGGGCTCCTTAGAGCCACAGCCGACCAACAAACCCCATGGCTTGCTGGCTAATGTCCTTTCTTTCTGCTGAAGGACCACCCCTTGGCCCCTTCCCAGTCCCGGCCCCAGGTGCTGACCTTAAAAAATTTATCGATTTTGCTGAGGTTGATTCTCTTCTTGGCATCCAGCTTGTAAATGTTACTGACATTCCCGTCCATCAGGTAGAGACCAAAACCCATCACCTGGAGTGAGAAGGGGCAGCGCGCAGAAGCCGGTCACGTCGGATGGAAAAGTTTCAAAAAACTGAAAATGTAGGTCTGTTCATGTCTACCCCCCACATACACACCCTGTAGCTACACATACTGTTACAAATACCCATGTGCCTTCAAATAAAGAATGAACACAGAGGTCCACTTTCAACCCAAAGTTTGATTTCTGTGAAGAAAGGCAAATAGCTCCTTCGTATATTATTACAGCGGCCACTTCTTGAGTTCTTACTCTGGGCCAGAGGCCGTGCTTAGGACTTTCACAGGCCATCTCCTTAACTCTTACAGCAGTCGGATGAGTTAAGTTCAACACAATAACCTCGCTCTATAGGTGAGGAGCTGAAGATACAGAGAGGTCAGACAGCTTGCCAAGATCACACAGCAATTTAGCTATAGAGACAGGACGTGAACCTGGCCCTGACAATAACATGTATGCGCGTGGATCCTTCCTGAGAGGAAGGGCTGAATGGTGCTACAGTCGCATCCCTGGGGTCCGGCACGTCTCGGGCGTGTGGGAAATACTTGCTACATGTTGAATGAATGTAAAACGATTCACCACTTTCCCCATAGAAATAATAAATATAAAGATCTCCAAGGAGCCTTTGGAGACTTTATTGTTTAAAGAACACAGTACAGTGTACAGATGATGTGTTGTGGAATTGTGCACCTGAAACTTGTATAATTTTGTTAACCAGTGTCACCCCAATAAATCCGATTCTAGACAATAGAATAAAAAAGAATTCTTTTCTTTCCCTCTTGCCTGACAATGTCTACTAAACAGGTTGGCAAATTCTTATAGTTTCCTGAATGCTGGCTTGTTCTGTTCTTTTAGTCAAACATACAGGGGGCCTCCCTCAGCTCATGGTTGCTATGGGAGCGTAGGTAAGTCACATCTGACACATAAGGGAGGAAACTGGAGGATCTTTGAGGTCGCTTCTCCCTTACTTGCATTTTGTGGTTCTGCGGGGTGAGTGCCAGCTCTTCTGTTCAGGTGTCCCCTAATGGCAGCTGCGTTCACTAACAAACTACAGAAACGTGAAACTCCGGAACCATGAGGGGGCCAGATTAAAGATGCAGCAAACTGAGAAGAAAAAGGGCTGAGAAGCTGTGGTGTCTCAGGACTAAAGGCAAGTGAAGGAGAAAGAACAGCCTAAGAATTTGATGACAACATCTAAGAGTACTTGGGGACAAGAAATTGGTACCCTCGTTTGTGGAATCAGCAATTCTGGGGAGAGATATGCTCATCGCCCAGGGCTAGCACTGGAACTGAGAGAGGCCATGTGACATCGTTGGGCTTCTGAGTATGCAGGAGAAGGCAGATGGAAAAAGTCAAGGCCCTGCAAACTCCATCTTGGCACTCCGGGAATGTAAAGAAGGGAACACCAACAGGCCTGGGGTGCTCAGAATAGCAAGGGTGACATGGAGGAGAGGAGGAAAACGTCAAGCCACCAGGAGAGCTTTGAAAGGTGATGCTCTGGAGAAGAAAAAGGTCAAAGGGGCTATGCCGGTGTGTACAAAGAATGTGGAGGTTGTTCAGATCAGTGCTACACCCTAGGCAGCCAACAGTAGCGTAATGGCTAAGAAAAAGATCTCATCCATGTGACATAATATTAACAGCTGCACAATATTCCGATCCAGCTAATGAAATGAGGCAAAACACACAGATAACTTATGCATACCACATATGTTGAAAATGTATAAGCACAGAAAAACGAGAAGAAAATAACACCTACATACTAAAAATGTTTTCTCTGGATGAAAAGATTGTGAGAGATTAAAAATACTTTTTGTGCATGTCTCTCTGTATAGCTCAGATTTTCTTCAATAATGAATATTGCTTGATAACTTAAAAACTGTAAACTAATGGATCAAATATGATGATTCAGGCAAACAAGCGCCAATGCTTGAAGATTTTGCCTTCCCTTAGAGTCGGTCATTTCTCCTCCAGGAATTTTGACGTGACAACGGTGTGTACGCCAAGGCTGTGCTATAAAGAGTGTTTGGTGTAGTTTCGCAAATACCCAACGAGACGGGATGTGTTAAAGAACAATGTCCCCCTATAATGAAATACTTGGCAGCCACTAAAAATTACATGGCAGAAATAGCCTTAACAATGTCTGGAAAGGTGTGCATGACATATTAAAGGAAAAAGAAAAAAAACAGGTTAACAAAACGTTCTGTGCAGTAAGATCTATATCAATATTTAAGTAAGAAAAAATAAATATTGTTTTGTTTTTTAAAAAATGATTTTAAGTAAGAAGGTTGTGAGAGGACAGACCCAGGCCCGGGGCACGTGATCACAGGACTTGTACCTTGAGGAGCATGTGCTTCTCGCTGGGGGTCAGATACATCTTGTTCTCATAGTAATCCACACAGATGTTGACAATGTCCGCCAGCAGCTCCTCGTAGCCTGGGATCACTTCCAGTTGCTGATGGAGACACTAAACAGCAGCGCCCCCTCTGGTCACTCCTGCCCCACACCCTCCTAGCTCACACCACCACAGAGGGCCCACAGCTGAGCAGCGTGCCAGTGCGTGCCCCCACCTCCCCAGCTGACCAGCAGGGGGCGGGGAGCCTGCCTCCTCTCACTGTCTCCACAGTGGCGGGTCTGAGCTCCTGCCCATCTGCCATGGCAGGGAACTGGCTCCCCTTGGGGCCCTCCATTTTGTTTCCTGGTAGTTTTGATGGTTAGAAAGTGCTTTCTTGGGCTGAGCTGAAAAGCAGCTTTATAGCCAGAGGCCTGTAGTAATCTCTGTTTAGTTCTGAGGGTGCGGACTGAGGTCTCTACACATAATGGGGGGAGGACCCAGCACACAGGAGGAGAGCGGACCCAGCAGGAGTCTCCCTCCTGGCAGGACACAGCAGTACAGGAACATTTCTCATGGGAAGGTCTGATGACATGGGGCTATGTCTCCGGGTAAGACACCCAGAGCCTCAAAGGCATTGGCCTTTTGCCTTTAATAGAGAGTAGGAGGCTCAGTGAAGCCAGCAGCATTGCTGAGAGGTTTGAGCCTGAAAAACCTTCAAAGATGGGGGGCCCCACTGACATCCTTGCTGGTGCCTGTTTAGGCTAAATGGACAGATGAACAAGACAGGTTACATTAATCAGACAGTGCGTGAGAGCCACAGCTGAGTGGGGTTACCCCGGCCAAGCAGAGGCAGTAGTAATAGCCAACCTCTTATGCCCTCGCCATTGTCAGGCCTTGCATACAAAGGGCTTTCTGTACAGTATCCCCTTTATTTCTCACAACAGTCCTATGATGTGGATTCGCATAATATGCTCAAAATAACAGCCCCATTTTACAGGTGAGCAAACTGAGGCTTAAACCTTGCCCAAGGTCTCACAATGGGTTGGAAAACAAGGCTGTTTAACTCCAGGACCCGTGCTCTCGATACACACTAATGTGAGAGCAGGATACAGGCTGAAAAGGTCTCCAGGGAATACAATTTGGAGCAGGTGAAAGGCTGTGGTTAGGAGGACAGACTTTAGCAGCCTGGCAGTGGGGGTGTTGGATCCGAACTGAGCTTCTCTGCGCATGCCCCCCCCCGCCCCCAGTCCCTGCCTGTGTCCCAGGACGTCAGGCTAGGACTACCCTGGAGGTTCCCATCACCTGGGTGATCCTGTTGTGGTTGGCCAGGAACATGGAAAGGTTCTGCGACTCCTGGATGGACTGGGGGTCCGCCATCTTCCTCAGGAACTGCGCTGCCCTGAGATACGAGTGTTGCAGAGAGGAGCGCTCAAGCCCAGCCTGCCGAAACAGGCCTCGCGGCTCCCGTGCTTAACTGGCCCGGAGGTACACTGTCCCCGAGGCCAATGAGCTCTGATACCACTGGTGACAAACGTCAAATGTGAGTGTGTTCTGGAGTCACTTCATTTGGAGTTGTTTACCCCCTGTGATGAGGGGAGCTGAAATTAAGAGGCAAGAAGGCACTGAAGTCCCAAGTCTAAGTTTTAAGGGCAGCTGCATCCCATGAAGCAGCCAGAGGTGGTGAGACAGGGTAACGAGCATCCTTGGGCCTCACAGTGACCTCCTGTGAAACTGCACAGTCATGGAGCCGAACCCCAGGCAGGATGCGTTCTTTCTGTTGCGTGTTACGTTCTTTATTGAAAAATCTCAATGTTTCTAAAGCAAAGCATCACACCGAAAACCAGTCTCTTTAGCCTACGGGGCTGACAGGGAAGGGACGCTGGGTGTGCGGGGCACCCGTAGGACTTGAAGGGAGAAACCTGTAATGGTGGCCCCGGCTTTTCCAACCTCACCAGACGAGACACCTGCCCCTCTCACAGCCCTAGCTGGTCTGCAGAGCACGTCGGCTGTGACCACAACAGAGGGACGTGAGGAGAAAGTGGGGAAGAGGTTATCCTAGGAGCCTTCTAGGAAACCTTCGTGAAAGATGCCATTTCTGAGTCAGGCATGAGGTGGGGTTCTGCCCGCTGGGCACCCCCGGGCTTTCTCAGCTCATCCAGAAAATAAAATTTTTGAGAATCAGTCTGTTGTCTGCTTTCTCCAGTTTCCTCGGAGCCCCAGGGTGACATGGTTCAAGGAGGACGGTCCCTCTCAGCAGGAACACAGAAAATCCTTCCCGAGAGGTGTGTCCAGACAACAGAGGAAGTCTGTTGCTTGTGACTCCTCACCTCACTTTTGGGTGGCAGTACCCTAATTTTTAAAGGGGAACAACCTCTTCTCCACTCAGTCCTTCTCTCCTGTAAGCTGACACTAATCCGCAAGCATCTGTCCAATCAGAGCACAGGGAGGGATGAAGGACCTAGCTGACCACGCTGGAGCCATGACAACCCTTCCTGGGACTTTTGCAAAACTATTTGCAAGGAGCTTTGAAGCTGGAGCAGTTCTGCTGGCCAGAAGGCGGCCTAAAACTGCCAGAAGCCACCACAGGGCAAAGCCAGACTGAGAATGAGTCGGTATTGAGGGACGTCGAGCTGAGAGGCGGAGGGAACCCCACCAATGTCATCCTATTGCCCAGATCCAGGGACACAGGGACTCTTCAGTTCCGGGAGCCAACCCGTCCCCCCTTTCACAGAAGCAGTTTGAATCAGCTTTCTGATTCTTGCAGGAGTAACTAATGTGACCATTTTATGATGATGATCTTACTGCTCCTGAGCCACAAGGGACAAGAGGAAACACTGCTGCTCCACAGTGAGGAGAGCAGGGAGACAGAAAACCCCACGCACCTATTCCTCCAACCACAAAAACAGGTCGGGCCCAGCCCTGCGCGCTTGGGGCGCTTGGGGAGCAGCTAGCTGGGCTCTGGTGAAGGAGCGTGTCAGAAGGGCTCTATTCTCTTCCTCCCATTGGCCGGCTACCCAGGAAGTGGGTGGGGCGAGGGCAGACTGACCTCTTGTAGGCAGAGTGGTCGTTCTTGACGCTGCACTTCATGTTCTTCAGCTCGTCCAGCACGGCGAACATGTTGATGAACTTGCCCAGGGTCAGGAGGTAGGCCTCGGAGACGAAGTCCTTCCTCCGCTCGGCGTGGCACAGCCGTTTCACCTCGCTGCAGAACCGCTCAATGGCCTTGCGCTGCGGGAAGGGGGCATCAGTGAGGACGGGGCAGCCCTCAGGCAGGGAGCAAGGTCAAGGCTCCCCTGGGGCCCTGGTCACAGAGCCTGGACATCTAGAGAAAGGCAGATCCGCGAGAGGAGTCCCGAAATCCAAAGCTGATTTCTCAAGGGAAGCCTGGAACCCTCCCCATACTAGCCCCACCCCCACCAAGAGAGCTGCATTAATAAATTCACGCGTCCCGTGTGGCGCTTCTGCAGAGAAGCATTAGGTGTTATTCGTTTCTGTATCCCAGCACCCAGGACGGTGTCAGGCACCACGCAAGAAGGGGGCAGAGACCAAGAAGAAGAGAGACGGTCAGAGAAACAGGCTCATTCACCCAGGAACTAGTGTTTACTGAGCACCTAGAATATATCGGAAGACAAAGTAAACTAATGCTGTACATTACACTGGGATGTGTTCTGTGCAGGAAAACACAGCAGGGTAAGGGGACAGGGAGGCCGGCTGCCCAGAGCTGGGTGGACAGGGATATCACATGGCGCGGAAGGGTATGGGGTTTCTTCGTGGGGTGATGAAGTTGTTATGTAACGTGACCCTGGTAATGGACACACAATTTGGTGAATGTACTGAATTGTCCACTTTAAATGGACGATGTATATGGTATGTGGATTATATCTTAAGAAATCTGTTATCAAAAAAGCAGTTGAACAACAACCACACAAAGGAGGCTAATGCAATAATCCAGAGGATGAGACAGAGTGAGGAGGAAGAAGAGGAAGAAGAGGAAGAAGAGGAGGAGAGGAGGGGAGAGCAATCTGTGCTCTCTCCACATGTGCCCCCCACTCCTCGAGCTGGGATACCCCACAAGCTGGTAATTCCTCTCCTTCTGAGGCTAGACCAGGCCACGCTTTCTCCTCCCAGAGCCCAAGTTCAATGACACGTCCTGTGATGATGGGAAAGTCCTGCATCTACAACACCTAATAGGAGAGCCACTCATCACCTGCAGCTACTGAGCACCCGATGGCTGGGACAATGAAGGAACTGAATTTTAAATTTTATTGAATTTTAATTAATGTAAGGAGTCACATGGGGCTCCTGCACTGGACAGGTAGTTCTAGATGAGCCCAAATCCACCCTCCTCTTGCCAGGAGACCCTCAGCTTCACACTTAACGGGTTTCCAGATAGTTTTTCTCTCTTGGACCCGCCTTCCTAAAGACTTTGGGCCCCTTGAAGGGGGGTCCATGATGCTAAGAACAGCAGCTTCGAGGTGTTACACCTGCTCTGTAACTGGGGCCCTACCTGGCCCTTTACAGACAGACCTCCTTGAACCTCACCACAAACCTGTGCAATAGGTATTATTTCCAAGGTGAGAAAACGGAAAGTGCCAGAGATGCTAAATAACTCACAGGCCCACGGTCACAATGTGGCGGGACCCTGGGTCTCCTGCCTCCGAAGCCAGAGTCCCTGGCCTGGGCCACAGGCCTCTGCACCTTCCCGGACATCCCAGCCCCTGCCCCAGGAGGCCGGCGCAGAGTGGAGCGCAGGTGGACGTCCGGCCAGTGCCTGCGAGTCTGCTTATGAAGCTCAGCTCACCCGTGGAGCACGTGGAGGGCAGTGTGTGCGGCATGGCTCCCGCCCTGGGGTACAGACTGGTCTCAGTGTGCCCCGCCTGCATTCCTGCACAACTTCTGACGTAAGTTTAATAATCAACCTGTTAACCTTATTTTTCCTGTTATTTCTGTTTGACCAGCTTGTCCCCTCCACCCCCACCCCCTGTTTTTTTAACTAGCTTGCCCTCTGGAAAGCCCTTGGCTGTCTCTTCCCCTTTCCTCCTTCAAATGATCACTCTTCCTGGCTTCCCAGCTGGTCTCCCTGTTGGAGCACCTGTCCCCTCCCACCTTGCACATCTGTACTGTCCCACCTCCCATTCTTTTCCCACACAGCGGACAGATGTTGTCAAACCTCCAATCAGACTGTGTCACCGGAAACCTCCAGGGCCTTCTGCGGTGCCTGAATAAACTCCACACGCTCTTTCCTGTCCTACTTCCTGGCCCGCAGTGCTCTAGGCGCTGGGACCCTGGCTCCCTCTGCCGCCTCCCCTTTTATCCTCTTCCATCTCCCCCTGCAAGGCAAGGCTCCTCTAGGCCTCAGGGCCTTGAACTTTACTGCTCCTTCTCCCTGAAACCCTTTTCCTCAAATCATCCCACACCAGCCCTTCTCATCACACAGATCTCAGCTGAAAGGCCACATCCTGAAGCCGTCCCTCAAGCTGCACCCATGTCACAGACACCCTTGAGCCCAGAGAGATTTAAAATGTTATTTTATTCACAGCATGTCTTATGCCCCCAATGTTATTGTGTATTGTGGATTGCCAGTCTCTCTTCCTGCCCAGGCACACACGTTAGCTCACTAGATGCAAATGACATGGAGGAAGGGGGCTTGCCCATCTTGCTCACCCAGGGGTGTGTCAGGGGCACTCAAGAAGTATTTATCGAATCAGTCAGCAGCACAGCACAAAACCAGACCCACACATCTAGAAGAGTGGGGGCCTTCTCAAGTCTCCTGATCCAGATCCCCCCGACCTCCTCACCTGAAAGTACATGAACTTCATGAGCTTGGTGACCTCTGGCTCCAGCACCTCCACTGTCTTCTCATAAATCTCCACTCGGTTGGGCTGCTCGTTGCATTTCACCTGTGGGGAGAGGGGGATTCAAACATCCTGATCGGCCCAGACAGTCCTGGTTCACACGTGTTGTCTTATCAAGGGACTCCTTTTCACTCTCGAATGCGGACGACAAATGTAAGGTCATCCTGGTGAGAGGAGGCTGGGGTAGCCGTGTTGGGTGGGTCTGACTGGAGGCAAAACTGCCCCCAGACCATAGCTATAGAAAAGAAACCAGTTGGTCCCAAGAACAGAACCCTCCCCACCTTCTGTCTGTCCTGTGCTGTGACCAGGAGCCATCACACATCTGCTTATCTGGAAGGTTTCCCTCCTTCTGCCTTTTCCTCGCTCTGACCCCAGAGCGGGCCTCCCAGATTCTCAGCAGAGAAAAATGTTCTGTCCACAGCTCTGGGTGTACCTGGGGCCAAGCCCCCTGGCCATACTCAGGCCACCAAGAAACCCACTCTCTTTCCCCAGTGGTTTCCAACACATCAGAATCACAGGGCACATGTTTTCACAGCACGCACACCCACAACTGCTAACAGGGTTACTGAAACTGCTGTGTGAGTGAAGGGTAAGTGCAAGGTCACTCTTCATACTGTTGTTTAGAAAGTCTTAAAATAGGAGCCACAAGCCTCAATAACGAGGAGTTGATGATTGAATGGATAAAATATGATGGACTCAGTCAATATCATTATGTAATTTCATTCCATTTCAAGGAGTGAAACAGAACTATGTCAACTGACATGGAGAGATTGCTACCTCACATTGACAGGTGAAAGCTGTTACGGAATAGGAAGTGTAATTTAACCCCTTTTGGTTAAAGTGCAAAATGGAACAGTGTGTGTAGGTGTGTGTGTGTCTATACATATTACAGGCATGGAAAATTTGAAAGGGTACAAACCAAACTGTTAATGCGTAGTTACCCCTGGGGGCTAGGATCAGAGGAAGGCAGAGAAACGGTTTCTCTTCACACATCTGTGCCTCACTGATGTTAAAATGGGACTCGTGAATCATATGATGATTATAGTGATAGTAACATATGATCTGTACATGTGTCAATACATGTACAGATAATACATTAATATATGAAGATAACAAAGAATAAAGTGCAAAAAAATCAAGTGGCAGAACAATAC
Source organism: Rhynchonycteris naso (assembly GCA_037038555.1). Classification (NCBI taxonomy): domain Eukaryota; kingdom Metazoa; phylum Chordata; class Mammalia; order Chiroptera; family Emballonuridae; genus Rhynchonycteris; species Rhynchonycteris naso. The sequence goes on along the minus strand of CM073003.1, from coordinate 115,723,061 downwards.
AGGAAGCAAACCACTTTTATAAATAATTGTTTACAGAATAATAATCATAGAAATATTCATGATGATCAATGGGAAAGATCCAGACGCACAGGTAGCAGTGTGTGCATAGTGCTCATGTTCTACTGGGAGGGGGGTCTGGGTGGGGTGGGGTGGGGTGTGGAGGGGGGATAGCTTGCTTTTTACTTTACATTTACACCTTTCTGCAATGGCTTGGGGGCCATACAGTTAGCATGTCCTGTTTTCCAAATGAGATACAGTGAACAAATATTTCTTTACGCTGGCATCAGTTTTATGGGAAACCCTCCGAGTGTTTTCAGCGTGTCCCCTCGGATAAGAAGCCCTGCTTTGCTTCATGCCTCCTGGAGAAATTAGCTCTCCGAGACAGGGCTGAGGTGGAGGATGGCCGCGGCCCCCGGAGGCAGGAGAGCCAGTCTCACCTGGGGGATGGCCCGCGAACAGCTGCGCCAGGTGTACAGCATGACCGCATACTCGTGCCCTTCCTCCAGCATTTCATTCTGAAAAGCAAAACACGCTCATCAGGGAGAAAGGGCGCTGGTGCCACCAGGCTTCCCGACAGCCCCCCGGATCCTCACTGCTCAGTGTGGTCTGGGGGCCAGCAGCTCGCCATCACCTGGGGGGAAGGGGTTGTTAGAAATGCAGAGTCTCGGGCCACTGCCTGGGTTAAGGGAATCAGACTCTACATTTCAACCACATTCCCAGGTGACTCACCCTCCCAGGTGCACAGCAAGTTTGAGCAATACAGGCCCAAGTTGTTCTCATCGGGCACAAAGGGCGGAGCAGGCAGGCCACATTTTCCAAAATGAATGGCTGCCTTATACAAAAGGAAGCAGACCTATTTGTTCCAGCAGCGAAAGCTGTCCTAGATATACTGTTAGCAAGAAAATAAGCAAATAACAAAACAGTATATGTATAGTACATAAGCTAAAAAAGCCACACAAAGAGAAACAATTATGCAAGTAGATGACTGCATGCTGAAAGACATTTTGGTGGAATATGCACCAAGCTATGACTAGCAAGCTCTCTGCAGGGCTGGCTCAACAGGAGCGCTCCCTTTTCCCATCACAAAGCAGCAGTGTTTGCACTTTCTATCCCAGGGGTCGGGCACCTTTTTGGCTGAGAGAGCCATGACCGCCACATATTGTAAAATGTAATTCCATGAGAGCCATACAACGACCCGTGTACCTTAAGAATTATCTAATAAAAATTTGGTGTTGTCCTGGAGGACAGCTGTGATTGGCTCCAGCCACCCGCAACCATGAACATGAGCGGTAGGAAATGAATGGGTTGTAATACATGAGAATGTCTTATTTATATATATATATATATATATATATATATATATATATATATATATATTTTTTTTTTTTTTTTTTTTTTTTTTTTTACAGGGTCAGAGAGAGAGTCAGAGAGAGGGATAGATAGGGACAGACAGACAGGAATGGAGAGAGGTGAGAAGCATCACTCATTAGTTTTTCATTGCCGTCACAACACCTTAGTTGTTCATTGATTGCTTTCTCACATGTGCCTTGACGGCGGGTCTTCAGCAGACTGAGCAACCCCTTGCTGGAGCCAGTGACCTTGGGTCCAAGCTGGTGAGCTTTTGCTCAAGCCAGATGGAGATGGGCCCATCTCGAGCTGGCGAGCTTGGGGTCTCGAACCTGGGTCTTCCACATCCCAGTCCAACGCTCTACCCACTGCGCCACCGCCTGGTCAGGCAAGAATGTCTTATATTTTTAACATTATTTTTTTTTATTAAAGATTTATCTGCGAGCCAGATGCAGCCATCAAAAGAGCCACATCTGGCTCGCGAGCTATAGGTTCCTGACCTATTCTATAGGAACCTATGTTACTATTTCATAAGCGTGAAAATGATTAAGATCAATGTTTTAAAATAATAGAGAGAAGACAGAAAAACCAACCGTAGCATGAAAAATAACCCTGAAAAATACAGTATGACTCACGTCACTTAGAAAATGCTACAGTGGAAAGAGCTCTGAACTCAGGTCCAGATAGCTCAGCTCATTACTCTCTGGCCATCTGGCCTTCAGAAAATCACCGAACCGAAGATTCTCCATTTAGTGACAATGACAAAACAACCTCAGAGAAGTTTATGGGAGTTAAGTGGAATACAAACACACACATACACACATACATGCACATGCATGTTACAGAATCTGTAAAAGGAGTGAAGAGTTATCGCCAGGAAAAAACAGTCTGGCAGTTTCTCAAAGAGTTAAACCCAGATTTCCCAATATGACCCAGCAATTCCACTCCTAGGTAAATGCCCAAGAGAAATGGAGAAATGACAACATGGGTCCACACAGAAACCGGATTTCCTTTTCATAGTAGTAGTACTCCAAGAGCCACCAGTAGCATCAACACAAGTGTCCCCCCACTGATGAATGGAGAAACAAATTGCGGCACAGTCACAGAATGGAGCAGTCTTTGACTATAAAAGGGATAAAGTGCTGATACGTTACAGCAAATGAACTTTGAAAACATGATGCTAAGTGAGAGAAGCCAGACCCAAAAGGCCACATATTTGTAGAATCCATTTAGCTGAAATGTTCAGTATCGAGAAAACCCCAGAAACAGAAAGTAGATGAGTATTTGCCAGGGAATGGGAAGACAGAGGAACTGGAGGTGACTACGGAAGGGTTTGGGGTTTCTTCCTGTGGTGACAGAAATCAGATAGTGGTGATGATTGGTACAGGCAGAAATTGTTGAGTAAAGCGAGGTTTTCACATTACTCATGAATGTCAATGCTACACCATATCCTTGACTCACCTACAACGCTATCCTTATGTGGACAGAATAATGGCACTAGAAGGATGCTGGCATCCCAACCCCCAGAACCTGGGAACACAATACTCCACATGGCCAAGGGGACTTTGCAGATGTAATTAAGTTAGAAACAATGAGATGGGGAGAGGTTATCCTGGATTACCTGGTGGACCCAAGGTAGCAACAAGGATCCTAATAAGTGAAGGAGGGCGTCAGGAGAGTCAGAGAAGGGATGTGAGGGCAGAAGTGGAGACTGGAGAGATGTGGTCGCTGGCTGGAAGGGGGCCGGGCTGAGGAAGGCAGGCCGCCTCTAGGAGTGGGGAAGAGTGGGGAAACAGAGTCTCCCCCACAGCCCTGCCAACATGTTGACTTTAACCTTGTAAGATCCATGTCGGACTTCAGACCAAAATTAACTGTAAGCAAATGACCTTGTGTTGTTTTAGTATGCTGAGTCTCTGATAATCTGTTACAGTGGAAATAGAAAATACAATTCCCCTCCAAACTGCCCCCGCTTCTGACTTGCGATGGGTGCCCCTGACCTGGTACTTTTAGGAAACCACAGTCAGTGTTGCTGGGCTCCCTCGGGCTGACTGTTGAGCGAGGTGGCATGTCCTGGCCCCACTGCCCTCACTCAGCCTTTAAACCTCCAATGAGGGTCACCTCATCTCCACGATGCTCTCACCTCACAACTCATTCTACACATAACTAACAGATGAAGCTTACTCCCCAAGCAGAGGTCTGTTCACAGTTCTCCCATGGGTGAACATTCCCCATTGCTTTTGATTTTATTATTATTATTATTATTATTATTATTATTAAGTGAATTAAAGCCCTCTGCGGTGGGCTGAATTCTGTCTCTCTGACATTCATATGTTGAAGTCCTAAGCCCCAGGACCTCAGAATGGAACTGTATTGGGTGACAGGGCCTTTACAGAGGTGATTAAGTTAAAACGAGGCCCTTGGAGTGGGCCCTAATCGAATCCAACCTGACTGGTGTACTTTTAGTAAGGGAAATCAGGACACACAGGGAGACATCGTGCATGTACGTGCCCACAGAGGAAGGGCCATGTGGGGACACAGCGAGACGCTGGCCATCTGCAAGTCGAGGAGAGAGGCCTCAGGAGACACTTCAACCTTGGACTTCTAGTCTCCAGAATATGAGAAGATACACTTCTGTTATTTAAGCCACTCCACCTGTGGTCTTTTGTCATGGCTGTGCTATCAAACGGAGTACACCCTCTAGGCACTGACCCTTAGCCAACTTTCCATAAATGCCTCCGAGAATTTCTTCACGTATACCTTACAGTCCAAACCCAGGCAGTCTTTGAATGTTTTTGCCTCCATGCCTTTGCTCACGCTGGTTCCGCCAGCTGGGGTGCGCGCCCCCTCTCTTCTCGGACAGATACAATCCTAACTCTATCGCTCAGTGGAGTGAGGTCAGGAGACTGGGTCCTGGACTCCAGGAGCAACCCTGTGATTTACTAACTGTGGGATCATAAGCAACTTGCTATTACCTGCTCTAGGTCTCAGTTTTCTTATCCCTAAGATGGGGATAATGATGTCTTTGCAAGTGGCTGGGTGAGCATACATTATATACCTTAAAGTACCAAATACACGGTTACACAGCAGTGCGTGTGTATTTATATATTTTATATGTACGCATATGTAATATAAGGCCTACTTGAAAGCTACTTCCTGCATCAAGCTGTCTCCGACAAGCACAAGGCCCCTTCAGAAACAAAGAACCTTGTATTTTTACCATGTCATTTACCTTTAATTTTGTGCCTTTTTATTTGTCTGTATAGAGTAGTCTACAGCATAGGTTTTGTAGTCAGACGGACCTTGGTTTAGCTGTCACGTGTCAGTGGCAGGACCCCGTGTAATTTACTTAACGTTGGTGGACTTCAGTTTACGCCATCCCTAAAATGCGTACTGTCATAGAAAGGACCTCAGACGGTGGAGGTGAGGACTGAGACAATGCATTTCACACACCTGCACAGAAAGTGTCTGATAGACGGTAAGCTTCTCTATTTCCCACTTGAGTCACTGAGAATCGAGACAGGCCCCTGTTTAGCCTTGCATGGTCCCTCCCCAGAATTTAGCAGTCTCTGCAGGTACCAGGCACACTCTCTTTATAAACTGGATGGGCAGGTTATGGCAAGACAAGGTTTTAGAACATAGCTGATATAGTGGGAAAGGTCCACAGAGCCGCAGGCTCAGCCTATGAACAAGGAGACTGGAATTCTTCAAATTTCAGTGCTGCAGGAGAATAAAATCCACGCAAGCCCAAGAGGGAAGGGGGGGGGTGTCCCTCACGAATGGGTTTGACACCTGACCCATAAGACAGCTGATGAACAATTTAGGTCACCAGCATCCTCAAGTCAACAACATATTATTCCAAAGCCACCGTCCCTTTTATTAGAAATCTCTTGTTTTGCTCAAGAGACAAAATGGCATACAGCCAGGAATCTATAATGTATAAAACAAGGCAGGATCTAATCACGTGTTAACCCCAAGCTCAGGGGAGGGAAGAATGGGGATAAAGTTGGGTACTAAAGGTGAGTAGGATTCGCGAAGCTGGAGGATACAGGAACCAGTCGGGCCCAAGACACTGGGGGGAGGGGCAGGCACGAGGGTGGACTTAAAGAGAGGCGTCTGACCCAGTCAGGACATTCTTGGACTAGCAGGGCACATGCCCCTGGTGTGAGAAGCTGCCCACAGCCCCTCCCGCCTTGGCAGGGCCACAGAGACTTACCATGCTGGAGTGTACCGTAGCCTGTTCAATGTACCTCGCAATGCCTGTGACAAACGCATTCCTGTCCTCGAAGTTTGTGTCAAAGTTAGCCTGTGGGAAGTGGAGGACAGGAACATTTGGTTATTGGAAAACAGGTCCGAGGTGGCTGGGTGCCCAGGGAATAAACTGCTGCCAACAAATGCCACCGGTTCTCTGTGGAAAGCTATGTCCACATCACCCTCTCACTTGCCCCCAGATTCCCACTCTGGACCACACTGGGCAGGGGCCATCCCCAGACAGGGCCCACTGCCACTTCCTATCAGGTTCACCCCACGTGCCCCGGAAGGAAATGCTTATGTACGCTTTACACACCTAAGAGCTGTTGAGATTATGATGTGCACTGCTTCTGTCCAGCAGTTGCAAAAACACTCACCTGAGGGTGCAGATACATATGTACAAGGATAATAACTGCAGCCGTTTTTGTGATAGAAAAAGCTGGAAATCATTCAAATGTCCATAAACAGAAAAAGGCTAACTAAATAATAGTATATCCATACAATGGACTTATACGTACTACATGATGGTTAAAAATAATGTGGTAGCACTGTTGTATTGTCAGGGAAATATATCCCTAATAAAATTTTAAGTTAACAATAGCCAAATCACAGAGCAATATATATAGTATGGTTCCCTCGTTATATTAAAATATATACACAGATATATAGTAAAAAGGGTATGTGTGTATATATAGACACAATTACAGGGAAATTTTTATTTGTTATACTTTTCTGTATTGCGTGTAATTAAGAAAGATACTTATATAACTAAAAATTTTAATCTGGGTTAGAAAATGTGAATAAACAAAGTTTGTGAGTTAAACCTTCAGGCAGAGACTTCATAAATCTAACCTTTGAATAAAATTAAAAATGTATTATGTATTTTTATTTAGTCTCGTTTAGTAGCCCAAGAACATTCAAAAGGTCAAACACGGCTAAGAATTTCAAATGAACTTATTCTTACTTAGCACGGCATACTCGCCTTGCACACCCAGACCAGGGGCTATTCGAAGGGAAGAATCCGGTTGCACGACGCCCTTCCCCCTGTGCCCTGCTGACCACAGTTTTGAGTCATCTGATCATGGTTTAGCACAACCTTGCCCATCTCAGGCAAAAGCAAACAACTGTGACGGGCTTCCCTGAGCCATTAGCTGCTGTGGGGAGTTGAAGAGCTCTTCTCACATACATGAAGGAAAAGTAATTACCCAGGCAGGCTCTAGGGGTTTCTAAATTGCAATATTTAATTCATGAGGTCAGAGCTGCCAAAGCCTTGGTTGGCACTGCAGCGAGAACAGCCGGGAAGGTATTTGGGGTCAGAGCAGATCAACAAGCCTTCCCTGGGGAAGGACGAATAGCTCTGGTGTACATTTACTAGCTAATCTAGTCCTTACACTCCACTCCACCAGGGCACCAGGGCATCCATCAGCTTCGGGCCTTTCCCCTGCTAGAGGCAGACCGCCCCCTTCCCTCTGCCTTCAGGGCGAACCGTGGAGTTCCCTAGCCCCCGAGTTCCCTAGGCCCCGGAGCGCTGGGAGAATGTACCTGGTACATGATGGAGGAGGGTGGAGGCTCGATGCATGGCTGCTGGTCAGGGAGGGGCAGCTCCTCCAGCAGGTCCACGTTGGACAGGGCATCTTCCAGGGTAACGTGGGTGGTCATGGCTGCAGTGTCCGTATGCCGCACTGAGGGTAAGGAAGAGCAGCACCGTGAAGAGTTTCAGGGGCCTCTAGAGATTTCTCTCAGCCTCACTCTGTCCAGGCTCCTCCCGGAGAATGAAGGGAGTCAATATGCACTGAGATCACACTTGCTATTTCCCCACAAGGTGCCCTCAGCCTCAGCGGATTTTGAGGATCTCTTCATAGTTTACAAAGTTCCTTTATGTCTATTATCTTGGCTGAGTTGAACCACAACCCTCTGTGATCAGCATGGTAGCTGGTACCATCTCCACATAGCTGATGAAGAAATGAGGCTCAGAAGTTATGTGACACCCACACAACCACAGTGACCAAGGGCAAAGGGCTTCAAATAATGCCTGATGCTTGGACACAGGCTATGGTCCGCATCCATTTTTTGTTCTCTATGAGAATAGGCATCAGTTCCATGCTTAAACTATTGCATAGCACAAATATCCACAATTTCAACATCCAAGATTATCCACTTGAAACTAGAGTTTAGGTCTTACAAGTTAATTCAACTGGGACTAAAAGAATTCAGACTCCTGCAATATTCACCGACTTGCAAAAATGGAAGAGCCATCATCTTCTTTGGCCTGGGTGTGTTTTGTGAGCCTGCACCAAGCAAGTCAGCCCTGAACGAACATTTTTTAGTGTCTGGAGTACTGGCACGGTACACTGGCTTCAATGAGAACTAGCAAGCAGTAAAGCTGAAGGTGATCTGAGCAGCCTAGTTACTCAACTCAGCAAACAGAATACTCATTTCTCTTTCAAGTAAAAGTGAAATATTGATAAAAAATGATTATGATTTAGGCCATCAAGTTCTCCCAAACATGATCTCTTAAGTCACATTCACTGATTTCAGTGCAATATAAATCAGAAGTCAATAATGAATAGCCCAAAACACCCCATACCATAGAAGTATATAAAAACACACTTCAAGCTTATTTATAGCTAGAGAGGAATTTGAATAGAAATCACAAAATAGAACTGAAAGAGAGCACGAATAAATATCTTAAATGCATTTGGCAGAAAATAGAAAAATGGAACTAAGTGAACTGAATTTTCTATTCCAAATCTAAAAAAAAAGAATAAAAATCAACCCAAAGAAATGAGAATGCTGGGATTGGTAACACAAAAGCAGACATATATGAAGCAAGGAACAAAGCAAACCAAAACAAACAGCAGACACAAATCTAAAGACTGAGTTTTGTAAGATTAAGAATAAGCTAACCCTTTAGCACAGGGGTCCCCAAACATTTTACACAGGGGGCCAGTTCACTGTCCCTCAGACCGTTGGAGGGCCGGACTATAAAAAGAACTATGAACAAATCCCTATGCACACTGCACATATTTTAAAGTAAAAAAACAAAACGGGAACAAATACAGTATTTAAAATAAAGAACAAGTAAATTTAAATCAATAAACTAACCAGTATTTCAATGGGAACTATGGGTGCGGATGCATCCTGTGCTCCTCTCACTGACCACCAATGAAAGAGGTGCCCCTTCCGGAAGTGCAGTGGGGGGCGGATAAATGGCCTCAGGGGGCCGTAGTTTGGGGACCCCTGCTTTAGCACATTTGACAGTAAGGGAACAAAGAGAAGGCCCACTGTGCTATCAGAGCAGCACCCCCTGCCCACCCCCCACCACCAGGAAGTGTGGGACATGCTTAGGGCAGGAGTACTATGAGTGTCCAGAGGCCAGAACTCGCCTCCTCACTAGGAAATGTGGTGTCAGATTCCAGGGGAGAAGGGGACCAGGGACATGAGAATTAGGTCCAGGGGCTGAAACAGTCGGAGTGTCGTGTACTCAACTTCCTGCCCCTGAACTAGTGTCTGTGTCAGGCCTACAGTTGGGGCTGTGAGCAGCTAACTACGGTTCACACACCGCGAGTTTGCAACACGCCTCCCTGCCATGCACTATGGCAACAGTCGAGACCACATCCAGTGAGGACACAGGGAGCTCAGAAGGGACTTCTTCCTCTGCCCTTTGCAGGCACTTACCCTCACCTGGTAGTTTCAGGCCCTCCCCGCACCTATGCTTCTTCCTCTTCTCTCTCCCGCATTGTGTGGCATTCAGTTTCACAGCAAACCCATTTCCAGTCCACAAAAAAAGATAGCCTTTTTTTCTTATATTAAGTCCATTTTGCAGGAGCGGTTAATGATTTTTTAGGGGATGACGATCTATAAGCCCAAAAGCTCTGATAACCCTCTTCATTAATTCAAATAATGATAACAGTAAATGAAACATTTTTTAGCCCTCACTCTGTAGCAGACACTCGGCCAAACACTTGACTATTTTAATCTTGTATCAACCCTATAAAAATAGGTATTGTGATTATTCCCATTTTACAGATGATTAAACAGAAGCTCAGAATTTAAGCAGTTGCATAAGGTCAAGCGTTGGCAGTCGGTGGAGCTGTGGCTAGAACCTAGGTCTGTCCTATAAAAAAGACCTAGATACAGCTATTCATCTATAACTCCTGGGGTTGTGGCAGAGGGACCCAGGAGGCAGCTTCCACTGGACAAAGATGGCATAATGTGAGCACCACTTAGCATAACTCAGGGGACCTAAAACAATATCAAGTAGTATGTTTAGCTATGAGATCATAAAGACATTAAATAAAAACTTGGGTTTTATTACTTTATTACTGTTGGAGGATGACTGTGAACCAACTTTTATGTTGAAAACCAATAAATAAAAGGAAAGAAGCAAACATTTAACCTTTCTTTCCCATACAAACTATACCACGGGAAAGTCAAATTGCAGAAGAAGAGAGGGGTGCTTCGCTCTGTAAAGTTCTCTCTCTATTTCCCCCAGAAATAGTAACAGAATTAAAATATTCCAATTTTCCAACCCCTAATAAACAAATGAATGTAGGTGCTGACCATCAACTATTACTAAATGACAGTATGTGTCTCCTCATGTAAAACAAGCCATCACTTTATGAAGAATGCTGGACCCAAAACAAAAAACTTGAATCAAATCAAGCCTTCGGTACCAACTGACAGGAAATACAGAAGATGGAAGGACACATTAAAATATGCCACAGTGATCTAATCAGTAAAATATAACTTATGGGAAACTGTTAGACAAATGATTCAATGCTTTCAGTAAATAAATTACAAGAAAATAAAAAAGATGGAGGGGGAAGCTATAAATTATAAGACCTTACCTGGATCCTATTTCAAACACACCGCCATAAAAATAAAACGATCACATTTATAAGAAAACTGCAAAATTTAACGCAGATTTAGATATTTGAGAATATATTAAAAATAGGGTTATTTTTTAGATGTGATAATAATATTGTGGTTATGTTTTAAAGGAGTTCTTATCTTCTAGAAATACCTACTAAAATGTGGATAAAAGGTTACAGGTGTTTCCAAATGATGGTAGATGAGGGAAGGGTGGGAAGTAGTGCTGAAATTTCCCATAAAGCCCCCCCAGTTCAGTTCCAGTTCTAATCTATCTTCCCTGACTGCTACCTGCCATGACCTTTCCCCTCTCCTTTCTCCTATACACTGAGTTTCCTCAGGGCTTTGCAGACACCAAAATACTCATTCACCAGAATAATCCTTCAGGTTTCCTGCTTTAACACAATAATAACCCTGCTCTTCCCTCGAAGGGACTCCTGAGTGAACAGTCCACAAAGCCAGCAAGTTAGGAGTCTTTATTTTAAAGCAACTTCTCTTTTCTCCTTATAAATACAGCTTCTCTGACTTTGCGTTTGTAGATCACTCACTGGAAGTCAGATGTTACTCACTCAAGTGCTGAAAGTCACTGCCAACTCCACATCAACCAGGAAGAAAAAACGCACTGGAAATTTTAACAGAGATATACATGGAAGTAAGTTTTCTGGCCCGTGTGTCCTGCCTTGTTATGCAATGCTTTTTCAAATGAAAAGCAGTCTTTATATTCGGGCTATGAGCACCTGGCCATTTTGCCATTTTGGAAGATAAATTAATAAAATATTTAAAAATGAACAGTGTTCTGGGAGCATCGTTTGCCAGACAGAGCCGCCACCTCTTAGGGTGGGGTATTCACGGCGTATTTAAATTCCACGTCTTCATAACAAACTCCGCACGAAGTGCCTTGAAGTCACCGAGACAAGTAACAACATTGGACTTACGGGCAATTTGCTTGTGAGAAGGGCTTCAGGCCCCACCCAGCCCATGGCTGAGATGACTGACAAGTCTGAGCATGAGGAGGTGACCCCACACGTGCAGGACGGTGGCTCAGAGAACCCAGCTTGGGGAATGCAAGCTCTGACTACCCACACCCCAAACCCTGCTGCTCTGTAAGCAAACGACTTGCACTGGCATTCTCTGTCCACGGGGAAAGTGGAAAAAGTAAGGTGTTTTTACTGAAGTAGAATACTAGGCTAGATACAGTGGTTAAGCTTGAGCTGTGGGCTCAAATCCATTGCCACCTGTCACTTACTGGCTATATACCCATAAGCATATACGCAACCTCTCTGAGCTGCAGCTTCTTTATCTACAAAAGGGCACTAACTAATGCCAGTCCCTGCCCTCAGCGACTTATTCTGACAGTGACATGACATTATGGCATGTGGACTGCTTAGCCCAGTAGCAGGAAGAGAGTAAGTACCTGGGAAATGTAGCTAGTCAGGAGGCCTCTTTTTAATAGAGTAAATGCATGAATTAAACCCTGCAATGATTCTTCTGCAAAAAGGAAAGGCGTTATTACCACACTGCTGTCTCAGTTCTCTAGATCTTTCATGCTGACTTCCTCAATCACAGCCACCCTGCAGGTTTGAGAAAGGCAGGTGTTATTTTGGCTGTTTTTCTAAGGAGGGCACGGTGTCACTGAGAAGTGAAAATGTCCATTCAAGGTCACATGTTAGCTAGTGGCCAAGCGAGGGCAGAAAGGTGATAGCTTGACTCCCAGTTCTGTGCCCTTTCTTCCAGACCACACCTACTTTGTACTTTTATGAAAGGTACCAAGCCCTTTCCTTTCCTTTCCCATCCAGTCTGGCTGCCTTTTCCTTCCTCAAGAAGAACAAGGCTCCAACAAGCTAGAAAGATTAGGTAACTATCACCTCTGAGTTTCACTGGACACCAAGAGGCCAGGAAATATTGTCCCTGTCTCTGAAAATCTCTCCAGCTAGAAAGCAACTAAAATAAATGAGTAAAAATAAAATTTAAAAGTTTATACATATATACTGACATATACAATAAAATATTATATAAGTAAATAAATACAAAAATGTTAAAAGGAGGCTTAGATGGTCACCCTTTAAAATATATTTTTTATTTTTATTTTTCAGAAATTTGAAGCAGGGAGGCAGCCAGACAGACTCCCGCATGTGCCTGACCGGGATCCACCCGGCATGCCCACCAGGGGGTGATGCTCTGCCCCTCTAGGGCGTTGCTCCGTTTCCGCAGGAGCCATTCTAGCGCCTGAGGTGGAGGACATGGAGCCATCCTCAGCGCCTGGGCCAACTTTGCTCCAACGGAGCCTTGGCTGCGGGAGAGGAAGAGAGAGAGAGAAAGGAGAGGGGGAAGGGTAGAGAAGCAGATGGGTGCTTCTCCTTCCTATGTGCCCTGGCTGGGAATCAAACCCAGGACTTCCACACTCTGGTCCGACACTCTACCACGGAGCCAACCAGCCACGGCCAAAATAATATTTTAAAGCAGCATTTGACTGAAAAGGGGAAAAAAATCCCAGGAAGAACTTTGGAATTTAGCCAGCTTTTCCATCACAGGTGTGGGCTGGGTTTGTCTGGAGCTTGTGTGGGGACTTGGGTTTGCTATGACAGGTTATGGCTCCACAGGCCATGGTGTTCCCCTATAGCTGAGACTGTTATACATGTCAGGGCTTCTTCCTGGACGTGACGGGCCAAGCAGGGACAGTCACTTGTGTACATCTCATAAGACTTACATAGAGTGCCCCAAAAGGGACCATGTAGCTTGTTCTGAGCAGACTGGCAGTGAAGAGTTCTACAGGAACACTCCCCTTACCCAGTCGTCAGACCTTGTGGCTCCAAACCCCACCGGAGTGACCTGGCCACCTGCAGAGTATTACCTGGACCCAAGCTGTAAACATAGCCACAGGTTAGAAGCAGCCCGGCTGTTAAGGGCAGCATACCTCCCAGTGGCGTGTGGAGAGGGGACAGAGCCAGGTGGACAGGAACCACACAGGTGTGGGGGTCTCAGCCATGGGGTGTGAGAGTGACAGCTCTCCACATTTCTATAGCCCACAGAAGTGTCACCGATACTACGTTCCACAAAAAAACTCAACGGGCTTCTTGTGTTGCCAGGATGATTCCAGAGCTTGAGAGACCCGAGAACATGGTTACCTCCTAACGTAGCCTTTCTGCCCCCCGTCCACTGAATCAACTTTCTTCCCTCATTCTCACTGAACCCACTATGCTCCTCCTTCTTTCATGGCTTCTATTGGATTTTACTACACAGTTTACCATATTCTCTCTGCTGACCTGAACAAGAAACTCCTTAAGGGCAGGCACTGTGTCTCACTCAGATCCAGCTCCCAGCACTGTGCTAACTACACATTTATACCTTGATTTAACTCTATGTTAAATGAGTGGATGACCAATGAACCCAAAACCTTAAAAAAGGCATTGCTATATCTAAAACACCAGGTTTTTCAAAGTTGGGGGGGGGGTAGGAGAAGGAATGTAAATAGCAAGAAAGCTGTTTATATTTGAGAAAGAACGCTATCACAGTGGCTCACATTTAAGCACTCCAAGTAAAAAGTTTCCATACTTTTGTAAACAGTTATCTACGAAATAAGATCTCTTCATCATCGCATGTCCTGATTCCACTTCTTCAAGGCTCCGCCCCTCGCTGACATGACTGCTCCTTCCTTGGAACTCCCTGGGTTCATCAGCAGTGTTGGTGGGGGTTCGAAGTTGGAACCCCTACACATTGCTGGAAGGAACATGAAATAATACAGCCACTCTGAAAAACAGCTTGGCAGTTCCTCAAATTTTAAAACATAGCATTCCCAGATAATCCAGCAATTCCACTCCTAGGTGTATCCCCAAGAGAAATGAAAATACACATCCGTACTAAAACTTGTACATAAATGTTCATAGCAGCATTATTTGTAAGAGCCAAAAAGTGGGGACAATTCAAATGTCCATCAACTGATGAGTGGACAAATAAAACATGGCATCACCATACAATGGAATATTATTTGGCCATGAAAAGGGATGCAGTATGGATTTATGTTATAGCACAGATGAACTTTGAAAATATCTGTGGCTAAGTAAAAAAAAAAGCATAATTCTTTTTAAAAGGAAATGTCCAGAAGAGGCAAATCTATAGTGACATAAGGTAGATTAGCAGTCGCCTAGGCTGGGTGTGGGGGCGGGGGTAACAGGTGTACTGCTGAAGGGCAAGAGGTTGCTCTCCGGGATGATGAAAATGTTAAAAACTGATCATGATGATGACTGCATAACTCCATGAATATACAAAATATTACTGAGCTGCACGCTTTAAAGTGGGTAAATTGTACAGTGTGTGAACGATATCTCAACAAAGTCGTTACTAAAAGTTAGCATTTGTATGACTACTTTGGGAAATTTCGGGTCCACAAGCAGGAGTGGTACAGAGAGACAGAACTGGAGCGGGAGCTTGGGGGGTTGGATGCTGCCTCTCAAACAGAGACTATGGTGAATAAAAAGTGGACACACCCATCCTAGCCGCAAGGGGCAGCCTCCTAGGCTGCAGGGTGAGCTGGACCACCACAGGGCAGGGCCCGAGCCAAGCCCCTCCCCCACCTGTTTGTGGCACTGCCATCTGTCAGGTCCTGGGCGGCCCTAGTCAGTAGGGGGACTTCTCAGACAATGAACACCTCTGAGGTACAGTGACAGGCTTGATGAGAAGACGGGTCTGAGGTACAGTGACGGGTTTGATGAGAAGACGGGTCTGACGCTCTCCTCCTCCGACCTGAGCTCTCTTTCTGAGGCTGAGCGGTGAGAAGGGCTTGTGTGCACGGCCACCTGGCTAGTTAAAGACCACGCTGGGGCTAACGCTACAACTTCCTGGGGAGACATGGGTACCTGACACAGTAACAAATACGACAGACTGTAAAAGAAAAAGGGGACTAGGAGAGTGAGTAGGGCTGGGGAGGGGGTGATGAATTCTAATTCAGCAATAAAACTAAGAGCAAAATAAGAAGGGAGATATAACCCAAGGACATTACTTGGCTCTCCCATGATCATCATTTCCATGTCTTAATAATGTGGACACTTCAAACAGGACTTAGGTTAAAATAGAGCTCTTTCTGTATGGGGAAAATGGGGCAGGGGCGGGCGGGGGATGGTGTAGGAAAGAGAAATCTTCATCCATCACAGCAGGAAGTGAGCAGACAATGCACAGAACAGATAAATCAAGAAAACAGCAGTGTAAGCATATCATTTAGAGATCTGGAGGCAACTACTGGGGAAAAAAAAAAACGGTGAGTTAAAAGCGGCAGCCTCTGGGGGGAGTTGGGCACTGGACGGTTGTTTTTCATTGTGAGTCTTTCAATACTATTTGATTTTCTTAAAGCATGTGCATGTATTGCTTTGATCAAAGTTTTAAAAATTTACTTTAAAAGACAACAACCCAAGGCCTCCTTTCTAGCAGTTCAGACATCTGGCTGGTCCCCAACACGGTCTCTAGGCAGTCTTCGCTACGTAAGGGCCTCTCTTTGGGTCTTCTGGGACCAGAGGCCCTGTCACCTCCAGCTTCTCCCCACACAGGGGACCTGAGGTCAGAGCAGAGAAGGCCTTCAGCCTAGACTTGGGCCTCTGGGGAAGGCCTACCTTCCTCTTTGTTAACAGCAAAAAAGAAGGCCCTGGTGGGGCTATATGACTTGCAGCTGCATTTGCTGCTTTACCCTGATGCTTCCTGCGCTGTCAGGGCTGAGAGGCCTTTCTGACCCCACCCTCCCGGGTGGGGAGGTCACGCTGCCAAAGGCGGCCTGCTGATTTGCTCCCCCATGAGGGGCACCAATGTGATTTTTATCTGCAGAGAGGAGCCGCCTCTCAGAGGCACCTGCTACAACTCAGAGAGGGAAGCCGCTGCACCTGCTTCGGAAACAAAGAATGAAACTTCAGGTATGGCCATCAGATCGGAGCCCAGAGACCTCAGCTCCATCGATGTGAAGCTGCAACTCGACGGTGGCTCAGCCTGAAGGCTGACTTAGGCCCTGAAGTCACATTGTCACTCACTCCAAGAGGGAAATGTCTCTGTGACTGTAAAATATGGAGGGTGGCCTGCTAGTGGTTCTCAACCATGATGTCAAAAGCTCTGTTGTGAAGGTTGTGGCAACTTGTCCTAATAATGGTTTAAGGAGTGAGGTTTGCAAAGAAGCTGCTTTTCATTGTGTGTGAAGGAGGGCTCAAAGTCTTCCCATGACATCATTGCTTGTATGTTCATCTCTTTCCTTAAGTGGGAAAAAGTGGGGGAGAGTTGGGAAGGGGACAAGCTGTGGGTATGTTAATATTGCCCGTAATATGCACTAAAAAAAAAAAGCAAAACCAAAAGCAACCAGTGAGGAATCTCTGGACTTGAGGCTCTCTTTCCAATTCAAAAGCCAATGACTCTGCCTATAGATGGGACACTCCATGCCAAGGGCTTCCTTAAGGATCACATTTCCCGAGGAGGAGTATTCACTGTGGCCAGGGTGTTTAGGGTGCCACAAACCTGCCCATGGGCATTCTTGCTTTGTGCCTCTTCTCCAATTCTCTCCACTCCCTACTGGGCTGTTTTCTCCCTTTCTCAATCTTACCCTTGATTATTGTCAAGACTCAATTCAAGAAAGATCACCTCCATGAAGGAGTATCCAGACGAACTCCATCACGACCTTCATTTCTCTGGATTCCTACAGCACTCACAGTCTACAGTCATCACTTCCTACTGCATTATATAAACAGCTTTATATTTTACTAATTAATTGGATCACCCAAAGTTATCTTTCTGGGGAGTTTGACCCCTATATCAACTAGCATAGAGTTGGGCTTTCCTTGTTTCATTGATTTTTCATGAATGGTTTGTTGAATGCATGAACCAATGGCCAAAATTATGTCTTCCAGTTTAAAAAAAACAATATTTAATGTTTTGAGTAGTACAAATGTTCATTATATCCTCATGCCTTCTGACCATCCAGAGTATGACTGTACAAAAATTTTTATTTAAAAAATGTGTAAGGCAATATTAAAAAAAGACAAATGTATGTTCTTCTTGTGTCCATAAATTGGTTATCAAACAAACATGATTTTAAGTTAATAAAACTGGAACTGGAACTAATTTCATTTTTTGGAAAAAAAAAACTCACTCCCAGGGGTGAGCATGAAAAAAACTCACTACTCAAAGGGTTAAAACATTATGGTCATCTACGTACCATATCTAAGAAAGTCTGTTAAGAATCTGAAGAGACCTTTAGAAAATTCTTCTGCCATACAGTTTCCACCTCAAATCATACAAAGCAGAAAGAACCTCACTGTCCTTCCCCATGGGAGAAGAGCATCGTTGGAGGTTGGTGGCTGACCCTCGGTTTTGAATTCCTGTCTCACCAGTTGTATAGACCTTGCCAAAATCGGTCTTAAAGCACCACATCTTAATAGTACGAATCAAAACCGTTCTCAGGTATCCCTTCACTTAATACTGAGTTATCGAGTGTCCACAGTGAGGGTCAGCCTGCCGACACTCTCTGATCTTGGCCAGGCCTTCAGTGAAGTGAGACAATCCTCTCATTCATTTCCAATTGATTTCCTATTCCACCCCCAGGGGCAGCTGCTCCAAAGCTCCGGAAGTTTCTTGAACTTTGCTAACCACTCCACCACCTTCATTGTCTGCAGAAGACTTCATCTCCTGCCTAGTTTAGAAGACATGGACCACACCACAGAAACATACTAATCATCTCTCTGTTCCGGGAAGAGACTGGAGTCTGAGCACTGCTGCTCTCTGGTGACATCATGATGACGCAAACACAAAATCCAAAAGTCTGTTGATGAAGTCATTACTGGGTCTTTCTCGGGCCTCTCTCTGGAAGGTCACATATGCCACTCAGCTAGAAAGATCCCTGCAAGGAATTCTGCCTGAACCCTTCTCAAAACAATTTGTCTGAAGAATGTGCATCCAATTTGTTTTCTCCTCTGTCACCAGCATCCAAGAAGTATGGCCTGAATGGTCATTCTTTGAGGAACATCACACACAACCCTCAGCATAATGGCCATGGCTAGGAGGCTGATATTCAAATTCTTTGCATCCTGGGAGGCGTCCCACACCCAGTGACTGCAATCTGAAGTGTCTTTGTACAGACAAGGCCATCCAAGGGCCTTGACCGAATATGTGAATCACAAAATGCCTTTCAGTTTCCCTTTGACGTGATGGTACAGAGAGGCCAAAGATTTGTCCTCATAAATTGACACACAATATAGAATTAATAAATTGTCCCTTTAGGAATGGAGGGCAGCCATCCAAAAGAGCCACACATTCCAGAACCTCCTTCTCTTCTCTCCATAGCCTTTTCCTCTTACACTGGGACTTACAGACGTTATCTCATACATGGGTTCCTATGGCAACAGGTAGGCCACAGGCTGGGCAGATTGCTTTCCAGTGTTCAATTTTTCAAGTCAGAGAGGGTAGTGGCTGATTGAAAGTACCACATCAAGACAGGGATCACTCCTGTGTCTTAAGCCCACTGCACTGCTCTGTCTGCCTGGGAAGTCAGGTGTGCCCTTTAACATGCTTCGTTGGTTGCAAAATGCTGAATGCGCACAGAGGAAGAGGCTCTTCTTAACCTCTGTGTGTTGAAATGTGAGAACTACCCCTGGGCTTCTGCTCAGCACAGTCCCTCCCCTTCTCTCTGCCTACTCAAGTTATACCCACCCCCAGTGTGCTACTCAAGAGCACTTCTTACCTGAAGCCCTTCCTGATACTACGTTGTATCACAAGTTCCCTTGGCCACCTTTTGCAGGTTAACCTGGGGCTGGGTTTCCTGATCGCAGAGAAAAGCAAAAGCCAGGAAGGCTCTGGAGGTAGAGGGGTTGGTAAGAGCTGTGGACTAACTACATACGAGCCACATTCTTAACGATTATGTAATCAATACATTTAACAATAAGTATACAATAGGACTATGTGCTAGATGCTCTACTGAGCACTTTCATGCATCCCTCGTTTAATAAGAGCAGCCAGTGATGTGCCAGCTCCAACTCCGCCTCCTGGGCGGCCACTTTACCAGTCAGGAGGCAGCAGCTTGCTCCACCCCCTTGTCCCGCCTCCACCACTGACACAGGGCCCATCCTCTGGGCCCTCGACAGGGCTTTGCTCCTTAGAGCAACAAGACCAAAGGCCTTTCTACTAAGGCTCCAATGAGGTGACTGATGTCTGGTTTCGTCAACTACAAGGGAATAATTAATGCTTGCCAGGAAAGAAATAGACTCTTTGTTATGGTGGCCACAAGGAGGCTACAAAAGGCCATTCTGTGAAGCTCTTGGTGGCACCCCAGGGCCAACAGTGGCCCAAAGAAAGCCCTGTGAGAGTGTAGGCAGATCCTCAAACGTGAGACTGGAGCTGGGCCCTGTTTCCAGGAGCGCTGTTCCCAATGCTAATTAGCTTGTTGCCTATTCATCACCTAATTCAGCTTGCTGTGAATGACAGCAGCCGAGGCCGCTGAACACCCTGAGACAGAAAGATTTATTAGAGGGGACCTGTCATGTTCTCACAGGGCTCTTTCCCTATATTTTTGAAAAGATTTTATTTATTCATTTTTAGAGAGGAGAGAGAGAAAAAGAAAGAAAGAGATAGAAGGGGGGAGGAGCAGGAGGCATCAATTCCCCTATGTACCTTGACCGGGCAAGTCAAGGGTTTCGAACCAGCAACCTCAGTGTCCCAGGTTGATGCTTTATCCACTGCGCCACCCCAAGGTCAGCCATCTTCCCCCATCTTTTAAACTCATGTCAACTTCCTCCTCTGGACCAGCCTGATTTGATTTGAGAAAAATTCTTCAATCCTCCTAGATTTTATACCTGACTCTCGACCTAATGCCCAAAGCAAGTGTTTCCTTTTCCACTTCCAGGAAGGACTGGACAAGGCAGGCTTGGGCGCCTACAGAATGGCTCAGAAGTGGCCAGGAAATATACTAAAGAAGCTTAGTGAGCAGAGAGCTATAGCCCTCAACCGGAGACTTGGCACGCACAACTAGCCAGAGACGCTGGCTTTGTAAACCACAACACACTCTTCTTGTGGCCTAGTAGCTGTCCCCGTAGATGGCAGCCAGTGTCGTCGAGTAACTCTCCAGAGGAAAGTTTCACACACACCCCAATTGAACAAAGGGTGCCTGACAAATTCTATCTAGTGACAGTAACCCCGGACCAGTTGCACATACATACTCATACGATATTTTTGCCCTCAGGGCCAAAACTTCTCCTGCAGCAAACAGAGCTGACAGCTGCTAGGTACTGTCATCATCTCAGGAAGCTGTTCCCCAAAACTGCTACCCAGCTCCTCACTGTGACTTCCAGCCCACTGCCTGGAATTCCACCGTGAGAGATACCAAGAATTTGACCTAAAGCTTTGCTTCCCATTCAGATGCCTCCTGTCCACTGTTTCCTTTCTGGTCAAATGACATCAAAGCACCTGCTCTGTGTGGAATGAGAAATTCTTTTGTATGTAGCTCCTGAGGATAAACATGGTCAGTGGCTCCTTTCTTGAAAACAAGTTGAATGGGAAGCACAGAGCACTGTGTGGAAGTGGAGGTGGAAGGCCTCCCGGAGGGTCGCAGGGGCCCACCATGCTGGAGAAAACAACCACAAAGCCTTAATAATCCCGCCCAGGGATGTGGGCCTCGATTTTTGCCCTACAACATCTGTGATCTCCAGGGTTGCCAGAATCTTCCAATAGGGCCTGTGCCAAGAGAAAGAGGTAAGACCCTCTGCCCTAAGGGGGACATTGTGGGCAGGAGATGGAAAAGGGGAGTGTGTGAACCAGCACTCTCCTGATTTGGTCCTCATGCCCACAGGACTGCCCCAACCCCCTGCTCATTCCAGGTGGCACAAGCACCCAGGAGCCAGCAGGAAAATATCCTTGCCTCCTTCCTGGCCTGGCTGGAATGGGAGCTGATGGCCATCAGCTCTTAGTGTTTCTATTGCCCCGGAATAGAATTAACACTGTTAACTCAGTCAGAATCCCTAGGCTGAGGAGGGCACCTGGGCGGCCCACGTCCTTCCTTGCCGGGTTATCTGGACAGAGAACCATACCCTTAGCAGACCACGCTTCCCGCTGCCACCCCCAGAGAGCACCCCCTTCTCTCGCTTTTCACAAAGGCGATGCGTACCCATTTAGGGGGAGGACTGTCCTAAAAAGCTGAAGCCACCAAAGACAGGTAGGCATCTTCCTGATTCTTCAGAGCTCAAGAAAGCCCTACCTTTTGCCCAGGAGGCAGCCCACTCATTCCCTTCCTCCGCCCCCGCCTACAGCCAGCCGGGGGAAGAGAGCAGCAAGTGTAGGCCTGAAGGTTTCAAAGCGGGTCAGACGAGCTTCCCCGCTCATTAAATCGCCCACCCCCAAACAGCGCCTCTAAGCCCCCTTACCCCACCCATCTCAGGTTCACCGCAGGGCGCTGGGTGCCCGAGGCGGCTGCCAGGAGGCGGCCATCGCTAGCCTGGGGGAGGTGATGGTGGCCGCGGCGGCGGCGGAGGCTGACGCTCTGCAGTACCTGGGCGCGGGGATGCCGCCCCCGCCGGGCTCGCGGCCGCTGCAGGTGTCTTGGGTGTGCGGGACCCGCGCCGCTTTCTCTCCGGCCCGCAGCTCCGGCCCAGG
The DNA here is from genome assembly GCA_037038555.1 of Rhynchonycteris naso. Classification (NCBI taxonomy): domain Eukaryota; kingdom Metazoa; phylum Chordata; class Mammalia; order Chiroptera; family Emballonuridae; genus Rhynchonycteris; species Rhynchonycteris naso. The sequence continues at coordinate 115,700,993 of CM073003.1, read as the reverse complement.
CCGCGCACCTGCTGCTGCCGCCACCGCGCCCGAGCCCCTCCGCGTGTCCGCGCCGTGGGGCCCAGGATGGGCCGCAGAGGAAAGGGGACTGCGCGGGGCCCGGGGTCCGGGGCCCAGCCTCCAGGGCTTCCGGGGCCCTCAGGCCGCCCTTGCCGGGGCGCAGAGCCGGGCACCCCCCGCAGGCTGGGAGAAGGGGCGCCAGCCCCTCGCGCATCCTCACGGCCACATCGTCGTCTCCAGCAGCATCCCGGTCCCCGCGCCCGCCCCAAGGCCTGCGAACGCCGCTTACCTGGATCTGCGGCAGGTTCAACGGAGCGGCCCGAGGATACCGCCGGGCCCCGCGCCGGGGCGCAGGATGCTCTCCCCCGCTCCGCTCCGCCAGCCGCCGCTCTCGGCCCCGCCCTTGTCCCCGCCCCTCCGCCCGCCGCGGCTCCTCCTCCGCCCCCGGTGCCAGGCCCCATCGCCCGCTCGGGTGTCACACAAAGAGCAGGAAATGGCTGCGGTGAGGGGCTCCGGGTGCGCCCCTCTATGCGGCCGGCGCATCCTGGACCTGCACCTTGGGCTCCAGCCCCGGGACAGCCCGCTGCCCCGCTCTGGGGTTGGAGAAGAGAGGGAGGACCTGTCCCAGGCCCCGCATGCCTGGAACCACACCTGCAGCAGTGCGAGAACAGAAGCTTTGGGATCACATTAGTATTTCCAAGTGCTCGTTTATCTGCCTAGTATTTATTGAGCACCTATTTTGTTGCAAGCACCGTTCCAGGAGCTGGATATGCACTCGTGTACAAAAGATGGGGTCCCTGCCCTTTCGGAGCTTACCATCTCCCAGGAGAGACAGGGCATTCATTAATTAATCTAGCACATGTCCCGTTGGTTGTAGCTGGGAGAAGTTCTGTGAAGGAAGGGAATTGGGTGAAGGGATAGAAAAATCATCTGGGGGTTGGGGAGAGGGGCCTTTTGAGTCTGGCCCCTAATGCCACTCCCCTGTCAAGAGAAACTTCTGGCATTTCTTTCTAGTTTCTTAAAGCAGAATCCCTGAAGCTGACATCTCTTATGCAGAACCTGCCTCAACTTCATTCAGGAAGAATTGCTTAATGGACAAAAGGGAAAAGCTATGGTGACATGAAGTAATTCCTGCCAAAACCCAGGAAGGAACCGTGAGGACAGGCACCTTTCCCTTCAAGGCTTCATCTGTCATTGGTTAAGGCGTGGTTGTCACTGACATGTGTGCAGCCTGGGGGCCTGTCAGACCAGGCTGAAGGCAGACCACACCAAATCCCAACCTTGAAGTAAGTCACTTCACCGCTCTGTTCCCAAAATGACCCTGTAGCTATAAGGGGCCATACCTGCTCACAAGCTCAATAATTATAAAGCATTGGATATTTTAACAATTGATTTAGAGAGAGATAGAGAGATCAATCTGTTCCTGTATGTGCCCTGACCAGGGATCAAACTCACAACCTTTGCCGATCAGGTCAACGTTCCAACTAACTGAGCAATCCTGCCAGGACTTTTGTGACAATTTAAAGTGTATCCAGATTTAAGGGATAAAGTCTTGTTATAAGGACACCATTCAGAAATGTTTGCCTAGGACCCACAAATTTATCCATAATCACTCAGCTCTTCCTAGCAGGGGCTATTTATAAAGGGGGCATATTACTCAAGTGTCAGCAAGGGCTGTGGCAGTCTGTGTCCTTCCTGATCTCACACCATTTCCCAAGCACTCAGAAATCATGATCCTCTGTGGTTTGATGTTACATCACTCTAATTTAAATTGCTATTTTTAGAAGGGATTGTATGTATGTGTGTGTGTGTGTATTGTGTGTGTGTGTGTGTGTATATATATACGTATATATATATATACGTATATATATACACACACACACACACACAATACACACACACACATTTCTGTCTCCAATGTCATGTGAGAAAGCTGTGGGGGTGTTTGTGAAGGATAGCTTTAAAAACAAAATGGAATTGACGTTTCTTTCTTTAAAATTTTTTTTCCCTTTTCCCTGTGATCCTTGGGATTTTGAGTGTCAGTGATTACAAATATAGAACAATGAGAGAATGGATTTTCATTCTAAAGGGAATGTTGCTGTGGATGGTGTAGATTTCTGGAAGATATATTTCTCCCTGTGGTTCCTTCGCTGCTTTTTCACCTTTTAGGAACAAGGTGCTTAAAAATAGAAGAGACAGTGACATATATATTTGGTTAGATGTCAGGCAGAAATGATCTTCTGACCTCTGAATTTTATTCATTTATAAGCAAACAGGTCTTGTAACTATTATTTTAGGAATTCGGAGACTTGCCTTTTGGTCCTGGTTTTACAATTGAGTATTCTTAGACAAGCCTCTCCACCTCCCTGAGTGAAGTAGGTTGGATATACCCCAAAGTCTCTGTGAATGTGGAAAATCACTTGAGTTAAAACAAAGGACACACCTTGGTCGTGCTTACAAGCCCTTCCCTAGCTTCCCATGTGCTCAGGATGGAGCCGAACTACTTTCCATGGCCTCCGAGGGTCTTCAGATCCTGGCATGTACCTCTTCTGTCAACAAGCTCGCTATGCTTCAGCTGAAAGGAATCTTTTAGTTCCCCAAGCTTGCTGTGTTCCCTCTCGTGACCTTTGCACAAGCTGGGCTTTTTTTGCTTGGACAGATCCATCCTCCTTTTCCTCTTCCCTTCTACCCTTTCCCCCAGTTTGCTGCCTGCTGGTAGCCACTTAGATGTCACTTCCTTCAAGATCCCTCCCTGTCTGGGCTAGGTTCAGGTTAGCTGTCTATAGCTCCCTGGGCTTCCCCTACCATACCTCTTGTGATGCTCAGTTGTAATTGTTGACATACTTGCCTGAATCCCACCGGGAGAATGAAGTTTGTAGCTGTCTGTCCACCGCCTTCAGCTTTCCTTCATGTCCAGCCCACCAGTACCATCGGCAATAAGAGAATTGCAGCAATCAGATGAGAATTGCTTCACCACTTGCAAAGATGTGTCCCACGCATTGTGTTTCCATGTGTGACAACATTACCTTATTTTTAGAAAAGCCTCAAGTACCTTAGGACATCTAGGTCCCCATTTAAGATCCACTGGCAGACCCTGCCTCATAGAAACCGATAATGGAGTATTTGTAATGGGCATAAGAATTGGTTCTGGAAGGAGAAATCCAAAATACTGATATTAATAATAATGACTAACATTTATCGGTTCATTGCCTTATTTAATATTCACAATTATCCTATGCAGAAAATATAATTATTAGCCCCTGTTTTTATAATTGAAGAAACTAAGGCAGGTAAATAACTTTCCCAGGTAGTGAAACCAAAACTCATGCCTCTAACCAGAATTATCTACAGTTTCATTTCCCCTCCCCAACTTAATCCATGTATTCATTAATATGCCGCCTTATTGCAAAAACATATTTAATGTTAATTACAGAGACGTGCGATTTTAAAATGTTTTTAATAAGGAATAAATTTTATAAAGAAAGAAGGAAAGGGGTTTGAGATAGAGAGAAAATGTGAATAATGCAAAAAAAAAAATCCCTATTGCTACAGAAGACTCATGGATCTGGTCCATGTGGTTAACATTCGTGCAGTCACCAGGAGAAGAGAAATATAATGGTCAGTTACACAATTTACATTGTCCATTAGGTCAAACCTGACCACTTGCTCAAAACTACCTCACGTTACAGATGAAAAGAACTGGGGTTGAGAAAGGGGAAGGGTTGTACAAGGGCAGCTGGATCCAGGCCCTGGTCTTTCCATCGGAAGCTGGATTGCCATTTTCTTCATGGAATCTGAAGTAATTTGTTAAAGAATATATTTAAAATGAAAATTTATGTCTGTTTATTTGGGAGGCCAGCCTCTAAGCTAAGTACTGTGATGAAATAGGCTCATTTCACCTTCATAAAATCCTTAGAAGTTGCCCTATTATTTTACAGATGAAAAATTTTAAGGTATCGTTCTCACCGGTTAACTTTATTTTTAAGATTTAATTTTTCAGTTAGCTTTATTTTTAAGATTTTATTTTTCAGTTACAGTTGACGTTCAATATTATTTTGTATTAATTTCAAGTGTATGGCGTTGTGGTTAGACAATCATAAACTTTACAAAGGGATGCCCCCTGGCACCATCTGTAGTTATTATTATGTTATTGACTATATTCCCTCTGCTGTGCTCTTATGTCCCTGTGACTATTTTGTCACTGTCAATTTGTACTTCTTAATCCCTTCATCTCCCCCCCCACACCGCCTCCCTCCTCTCTGGCAACCAATCATCGGTCTGTTCTTTGCATCTGACTCTGTTTCTTTATAGATGAAACATTGAGGGGTTTTGCTGTTGAAACATGGCAGGTCCCCCTGGGCCGTTTGGCAATGCATTCCCTCCCTTCTCTGCTGTCTTCCCCGCACTTTGCTCATCTTCTGCAATTTTTAGAGAACTGGCCTCCCTTGAAGGATAGCTCTTTTACACGTAACTTGATAGCAAAGAACGTTTCATCTTTATTTAAACAAATACTGCTTATAATATTTGTGGATAAGAACTGATAAGGAGGGTCTGAGCATATTCCAAATGGACTCGGAATGCAAAAACACAGCTGAGATAGAATAGGGTCAGTGCTGCTGTATTCTCAGGCCAGCACAGGTGGCCCCATAATCAACCCTTATTGTTAGAAGCATGGTGTTTGGCAACAGAGAGATTGCTGTCGGTGCCCCACATCTTACCCCTCCAGACCCCTGCATTCCCCCCACCTTGCTGCTTCCCCTGGAGACTGACCTCTGTGGACCACCTTACAAGGGTTCCCTTGTCCTCTGGCTTCCAGTTGGTTCCGTTAACAAGAAGCCTCAGCGGTTGATGGGGAGAAGGGAGGAGAGTGGGGTCAGCATATTTGTTCTCTTGGCTTCCTCTTTGGGATGCTGCCTTGGGCTTCCTCTGGCCCGCATCAAAGGTCCTCTTCTCTAAGGGCAGTCTTCTCCAGAGGACCCTCTGCTTCCACACTCACACGACCACTTGCCCTGCTGTCTCTTCAGGCCTATGGTGGTAACTGGTCCTTGGCTCTGGTTCTCCTAACCCTGACCCACACTACTCTTAAATAGTTCTTTTGTAAATAAGCTCTGCTTCAATGATCTTAAAGCGAGCGTCACACGTTTGGTCCCTAGCTGATAAGACAGCTCATCATCTTATGCACCTAATAACACAGTGCCAAGCAGTAGCAGGTAAGTTGTAACTACTTATGAAATAAATGAAGGCACTTTATAACTCCTAACAGTATCTGTATGGTTCACGCTATGACGTAGGGAGAACCTTGAAGTCATTGAAAACACACACATACACACACACACACACACACACACACACACACACACACACACAAACACACCGCTGACATTGAAGTGTGGCTCTGGGGAGCAGGCTTCCATGCACCAAATTTCCAGCACTTCGCTCAGAACCACAGCAAATAAACATATACTCTAATTCAAAAGACGTGCTTTCTGTGCAGATGCAGCTTCTACTACAATCCTGTCTTCCTCATCAGCAGACAGCTTCTCAAACCCCTCTCACTAGGGAATACACAGCTCCCTCTGCACAGGCGTGTGAGCACACTCACACACACATGCACGCGCACACACCACCCGTCTTTCTGAATTGAATGTCTTCTGTCTCTTCCTCGCAGTGGTGGGCCTCAGAATGTTGGAAGATTCCAGAGAGAGTAAGGTCTGTAGGATAAGTGCTCTGAGAAGCAGAACTGTTCCTCTGACCCCACTGAGAATTTTCCCATCTGGACCATTTATTTGCCAGTGGGAGTCAGGCCCCGAGGTGAGTCCCACGAAGGGTGGCAGGGAAGCCCCAGGTTGCCTCGCCTTTGCCTAACTGTCCATTGGTGCTGGAATCACTGGAACTGCCGGGACCGGCTTCTGTAGAGGACGTGGGCGTTTGGTGGACTGTAAGGTAAAGGGAGAGCCTAACACCCAAAACATAATAACCCAGCTTTCATTTCCCTGACATTTTAAGAGGGAAGGGAACATCTATTCATTTCTGTCCAGCCGTGACAGAAGACTGAATTATGATTCCCACATGTTGCCCACACAGCAGACGACAGGGAATGAATCTGGACAATCATCTGGTGCCAGGAGCAAGGAAGAAAGCCGCTCCAAACTGCTTTCTCTGCCACCAGTTTTCCTCTCTCAAATGCACTCAGCATGCTGCTGCCAGAATAGACACTCTATATTTTAATATATTTAATGTATACACTGTTTATTTTAAACACAAAGTTGGCCTTCTCTTCTTGCTCAATGACACCTTTTCTATCTGTAAGGAGAATTCCAATTTTTTTTTGTCTTTGATAACATGGTCCTTGCTTAGATTTATAGCCTCAGCTTCAATCTGCCTACCCCGTCTATAATCCTCTCCCTTGCTCACACACACACACACACACACACACACACACACACACACACACACACACTTTATGCTTCACCAGTGATAAACTCATAATTGCTCCTCAGTATATTCTGTTTCTTCTATCCTCTTACCTGAAAGTATTTTTCTTATTTCTGCCCATTTGCTTGCCTTAAGGGATAAAAACCCACCGTACTCCAACTTCAAAACTGAGTCAGACATTATTATATCCTCTATGAAACTGCTTCCCAAACTTTAATGTGCATAGGATCACCTGTGTATCTGGTTAAAATGTATATTCTCATTCGGTGGGTCTCAGGGTGGAGCCAGAGAATTTGCATTCCTCAAAAACTAGTCCAGGGACTGAGCTTTGAGTTGTAAGTGACCTTCCCCTATTAACAGTCATAGATTCCATCCGCTTTTCTGAGCTCTTCTTTTCTTTGACCATATTTCTGTTGTTGCTCTAATTGCTGTATTAGATATAATTTTACATGTTTATATGTCTGCCTTTCCATATATACCTGCACTTCCTGAATGGTAAGGACTGTGTCTTTTTCGTCTTTGTTACTGTACTCAGCATAGCATGTCTTAGGAACATAGGAAACATTTGATATTTACCTGTTGAACAAATGTTGAATGACATACAGTTTTTAGTGGACTGTGGAACGTGAAACCATGTAATCATTTCACTTAAGGAAAGTGTGTGGCTGTTTGACATTTGGACAAATATGAAATTCAGGCCATACACACTATAGTTACTAAAAAGTACAGCTTTATTGTTGGACTCCACCTTTAACTTGGTGTGCTTTATGAAGGGTAAAAATATTTGTGACATTTTTACTGTGAACACTAACAATGACTGTACATGAATAAATACCCAATCTATGCATATATAAATACATAGTCTCAAAAGGTACAAAAGACAAAACTATAAAATGCATCCAGAACCAAAACCTTGTATAAGGGAATTAATTCCCTGTGAACACATGGCACCATTTGCAAAATGTTAGGATAGAAAAAAAAAATTAAAAATAGGCCCAAAACCCATTTTGCAGGATAGGACAGTGGGAGGTGAACTGTCTACATGCGTTCCATTAAAGCCCCAATGACTCTGAGCTTGAACAAGATAACACCATGTGAGAGGGAGGTTGTTATGCATCTGAATCTCCAGCTTGTCCAAATATACCGTTTAGAGAGAGGTGATTGCACCACCATCCAAAAATCACTCCAAGAGTTTTATTTGAACACTGTAGGAAAATTAAGTTTCTTTCACAGCGGGGAATACCCTTCCCCACCAAGTGCCCAAGAAGTGCAGCCAACTCAGGGTTGGGATAATTAAAGAAAGCCTTTATACTTCTGCAGGAGAGTCCTTCACACTGCTTTGAAGCTCACCTATAAATGGCTTCCCGTGACATGACTGGTGGGCTGGGTGAATCAAAGGGTTAATTAAGTCCAAACTCATTAAATCTGACAAAGGGGAGGTTACAGATGAAGAAAGAGAAGATCCTATTCCAAGCTGGAGGGCCACCGTGCCAAGCACAATGGTCTATGCAGGAGAAACATCACTGCCTGGTGGTGCTTTGTTGCTGTCTTTATTGGCTTTCCTGCCTTCCCCCTCTGCTGTGTTTATCTCGTCTGCAATCCCTTTCATCCTCTGTAAATGACAGTGTTGAATAGGAATAAAACACTGTGCATTGGAGTCAGGCAGATGTGGGCTAGAATCCTGGGCCTTATACTTCCTAACTCTCACTTTCTATAGATGTTTTTGGCTTTTTAAAGCCTCAGTTTTACTATCTGTAAAATGGGAATGATAATACTATCTCGTGAGGTTGGTGTGAACTCGGGGTGAACTGCGGAGATGGCTTGTAGCTCAATACATATTCATTTTGCATATTTAGGGTGCTCAATCAACAAGAGCCATCACTATGCCTCTTAGGAGCACCCCACTTTGTGCCTGACTCAGTTTCCATCCAGAGGGATTGAGTAAGAATAGAGCCCTTGTTCCTCCTCCTGAATTCTGGGAGACTTAAAGTCTCAACCTGAAAGCTGCAAATCTCTAGGGCTTAACACAAGCTTCAAATTCTCTCTGCAAGGCCACACTCCCCAACACAATGCTGCCCTCTGTTGTTGACAGAGAGTGCAGAGCGGGGGCTGATTCCTGGAGGTGCTGTGTGGCAGGGGACGTGATGACAGAGGCCTCAGTCAGAGTCTGTGTTCAAAAGCAGCCATTTCCTCCTCGGGTGCCTGCGGAAGTGTTCTGTGCAGAAGGGGAGGCACAGCCACCTGCCTGGCTTGGTACTGAAGGTGAGCACTGGCGTGGTAACAATCTAAGATCTTTCTCTACCATTAGATGCCCTCTTTCTGCCCTGGCACAAGATACTCAACACTTCAACCACAGAGTTGAAGTTGTTCACCCAAGTTCACAATGCTCTTTTCAATGAGAAGGGTGGCAGTGTGCTGCTCAAGCTGCCTCTCTGCATATCCGACCCCGATGGGAGCTGCTGCTCCTCCTTCCTCCACGGCAGGAAGCTGTGGCTGACAGCACCGCAGCGAGGACCTTGCTCTTTCTGACCTTAATTAGCTCATGCTTCTCCTTGGTAAGAAGCCATATTCCTCGTTCCTCTTGCCCCATCCCCGGGGATTTTGTATTGTCAGGTCGAATAAAAAGTCCCTGACCATTCACCTTAGATCCATGTTGAAAATAATAATAAAAATAAAAATCCAGTGTCCTACTTTGTCTCTCTCTTTCTCAAGAAGAAGTGCAAGAAATGTTGCCCGAAAGCTGTCCGACTGAGGTTTGTGCACGACCAGAGCTAAGAGGCTGGAGAGAGGGCAGAGACATGGCCGCTGCTACGGGCCCGGCTCCCTTTCATTGGCTGAGCTCCTGCCCGTGGCTGAGTGCCAGCCTCTGTCAGGATGCTGCCTCGTGGCAGCTCAGGGGCTGGTGCCACAGGCCAGCTGCCTCTGGGGAGTGCTGAGCTGGTGGCAGCTTTTAATGCTCTATGGAGGGAGGAGTTCTCCCCCTACTCAGAATCTGCAACAGAGCCTCAGCTAAAGCCCCACTTCTGCAAGTTCACCCAGTTGAGTCAAGAGTCTGGAGAAAGGTGGCCGGTCTTCTGGTTTCTAGAGAGGGAAGGAGAGGTCTCTGTGAGTTCCTTGTACTTGCATGGCATCGCTAATTCCAACAACAAACTAGAATTCAATAGCAGTGCCCTCTGCTGATTTTTAAATGTACCTTTAAATTGGTGCTGGACCAGTCGAACATCCACACGAAATGAAATGATTTTAGACGTAGACCCTACACCCTTCACAAAAATGAACTCAAAAGGCTCTAAATGTAAAATGTGAAACTTATAAAAATTCTAGATAATAACATCATAGGAGAAAATCCAAGTAAAGGACTTACAGATGAAATATACAAAGGCTTCTTAAACTTAAAAGCAAGAAAACAAATAACCTGACTTTAAAATGGGCAAAAGATTTAAACAGGCATCTCTTAAAGAAGCTGGACAAATAGCAAATAAGTATATGAAAAGATACTCAACATCATATCTCATTAGGGAATTACCAATGAAAACAACATACGGCTTGTTTAAGAGATACAGACCACTGTTCACCCATCAGAATGGCTGAAATACAAAACACTGACAATACCAAATGCTAATGAGGAGGTGGACCAACAGGAGCTCTCCCTGCTGGTGAGAATGCAAAATGGAGCAGCTAGTTTCTGACAAAGCCACACGCAGTGTTATAGTACCACCTAGTAATCACACTTCCCGATATTCACTTATGTAAATATCTGAAACTTATGTCCATACAAAAACCTGCACAAATGTTTAGAGCAACTTTATTCATGCTTGCCAAAAACGAAAACAATCAGGATGTCCTTCAGTTGGTGACTGGGTAAGCAAAATGTGGAACAGCCACCCTAATGGAATAGTATTCAATGATAAAAGGAAATGAAATGTCAAGCCACAAAAAGACATGGAGGAATCTTAAATGCATATCGTTAGGTGAAAGAATTCAATCTGAAAAAGCTACACACTCTACGATTACAACTGTATGATATTCTCAAAAAAGCAAAGCGTGGAGAAGAAAAAGATCAATAGTTGCCATGGGTACTGGGGGAAAAGGAGGGAGGGATGAAGACATAAACGTGAAGTATGGTGGATTTCCGGGCAGTGAAACCACTCCGTAGGATACTATGGTAGAAATACATCCATCAAAACTCATAGAACTGTGCAACACAAAGAGTGACCCTTAATATAAACTATGGGCTTCAGTTAATAATAATGTATCAATAGTGGTTGATTAATTGTAATAAATATACTACACTAATGCAAAAGGTTTATTAGTAGGGGAGGAGGGTATGTGGGAACTCTGAACTAGTTGTTCAATTTTTCTGCGAATATAAAAATTCTAAACAATAAGGCTTATTAAGTTAAAAAAAGAAAAAGTGTTAAATAAATGTCAGCTATCATAATTATTATAGTATATTTAACCCTTGTTAAGTGGGCTAGATTTGTTTTGTGCCCTTGTTTTTTTCTTTGTTTCTGATTATAAAAATATCAATGAGCTTAGATTTATGAACTTACAAATCAAGTATTATTTAATTCTCTACCAGTAAGAAAGAAAAGGTTTAGGGAATTAATGACTCAGATAGGGCAAAGCTGAGACAAAACTCAAGTATTCTATAGTTTTTCACTTCAATCTTAATACCCTCCAATGATCTCAATTTGTATGAACTCCTTATTTCAGCAACTTGCAACTTGGAATAAAATTTAAAATATCCTAACTCACCCAAAAAGGATGTCTCAGACTCATGCTGATGTGGTTCAAGGCACAGTCTACCACCCAAGCCCGAGATTACTGAGACATCCGGGAGGGTGCAGAGTAACTGGATTCCCGTTCTGAACTGCTGAGTGACTAAAATGAACTCTTAAGTCATTTTAATATTTTCACAGCACATGTCAACTTCTGATTCCCAACTTATAGAACGAACTTTATGTAGTTCGTGGTTTTGCAATGTTTTTGCAGTGTTCTACAGAAAATTGTTTTTCTTATAAAAACTGAAATATTGACATAGGTTTCACCTTCTCTTTCTCTCTGACAGTATGTTGATGGCTTGTGACATTATGTAGCAAATCAAGTCATATTTAAGGTCATGGCTAGATCTTATAAGAGTGGGAAAACTCTCTAGTTGAAAGACACTCACAGTCACTGTCCTGTTAATTTATTGTATTCATCCCTGCTGACTCATCCTCTAAAAGGGTTCCTTTCCCTAGGGGAGGGGGGCAGATCCTGAAGCTGTAGGTTATAATCCAGGGGGGAACCACTTCTTTTACTGACCTCTTTCCAGCAATGGTTCATGATCTGGTAGATGTGCGAGGAGGCCAGCCGGGGCTTGTATAACCGAAATCCAGTAGTGATATCTTCCACCACCTCTGAGTTGCTTCGGTTTTCATACGGGATTTTGCCTTCGCTGAAGACTTCCCACATCAGCACACCTACAAGAAATGGGAGTGCAGCACGGCTAATGATAAAGTAGCAAACAAGCAAATGTACATCGAGAAATCACAGGCTCTTTGAAATTAAGATTCAAGTCCCTACTTTCAAGAAGTACAACATCAAGCCACCTAAGGCTTATTATTTCTAGAAAACAGAGATTTCCCAACCTTCTTAGTGGTAAAAAACAATATCAGCCCTTTGTTATATTTAACTCCAATGTTACTACTAGAACTTGCAGGGGACATAAACTCGAACATGTACACATGATGAAAATGAGTGAAGTGGGTGAGGTATGTAATAGGGACTAGCGAGGACTGTGGAAAACTGAAGATCAAAAGTTCTGTCTTCATGGGACAGCTGTGATTTAGCTCCAGCAAGGTAGGGCATATGGGAATGAGGGCTTAGGATTACCACATTTTTTTGATTTTTCAAGAAAAGTCATATACGGAGAGTTTTAAAATATAAATCCAATTTGATTTTTAAAAATACTGTGTAGACCAAGCAAAACACAGCTTCAGGTTATCCATTTTTGACAAGCTGATTTAATCCATTTTCCTATTGTGCCCAAGCATAAATGTCACACCCAGCTTTCTTAGGTGCTAATACATTCATAGATATCAGAGTAGAAAGACAGTTTGCAAATCACCTAACCCAGTTGTTTTCAACGCATATTCTGGAAAACTTTAGGGCAGAATTTTTCAAAGTATGACCTCTAAAACATTTGAATAAATATCACTTCAGAAGTTTGTTCTTCCAAGTTCATTCTGTAACTTAAATTTGGCTAACAAAGTCATAGCGGGGCTTATTGAATAGGGGAGTCATCCTTAAGGAACAGTTTAGGATGACTCAAAGTTAACAAACCACTGGGTTGTTGGAAATGGATATTCTAAGATGCTGGAGAAGATTTTAAAACTAGTTATTCTCCTAGAGATTTCATTAGTCAGCTTCTTCTTGGTTTCTACTACTAGTCAATTTTCCTGACAAACCTTCCCTTCATAGAGAATGGTACGATCTGACCCCAGCCTGTTCTGTCTAAAGTGGGATCCTTCTTGTGATGCAAATCAAAGAGGTGTTTGGTATATCTTTAGTATGCACCAACTGTGGCTCAGGGTGTCGTGACATATCCAGCAGGGGTATTTAGTACTTCCTGCCACACCACCATCCTTCATTCTGCCTCTCCTTCATGACCATTTTCCGACCTGGGCCGGTTCACCCCTCCTTAGGCAACCTGGTGATCCCCCGATCTCCTAGGAGGTCACCATATTGATGCCGAACTTAGTGCGGACACCCGAGGGGCATAGTGCACTACAGCCCAGAACTCCTGGGCTCAAGAGATCCTCCCGCCTCAGCCTCCCGAGTAGCTGGGACTACAGGCGCGCGCCACTGTGCCTGGCCCTTCATGACCATTTTCATGTATTAGAAATTCTAATTCTTTATCATGGCTGCCAGCTTTATTGCCCTACTATTCATCCCCCCTTCTCTTTGGACACACCGAGCTTTTGCACTTGTGGATTCCTCTGTCAGGGACACTGTTCCCCAGATATCAGAGAGGGCTTTCCAGATCATGTAGTTAAAGCATACCCTCTCTCCACCCACCCCCCAGCCACTCTCTATCCCATGACTTTTTTTATTCATAGCACTTACTTTACCTTACAGACATGTTGATTAACTTGTCTACATAATTGTTACCTGTCTCCTCCTAAAATTTAGCTCCAAGAGGAGTCTTTCCTGTCCTAACCACAGCTGTATTGTGAGCACCAAGGTTAGGCCCTGGCATACAGGAGATGCTCTGTAAATTCTGGTTGAATGAATGAGTAAACAGTTACTGAGGATTATGGTAAGTGTGGGAATAGAACATTGGACAAAATATGGCCCTGGCCCTCAGGAAACTAACTCCTGTGCTAATCTCCTGACTCCCCCAGCATTGGATCTCACAGCGGCTGCCACCAAAATCCTAAATGCCCGCTTTCATTTTTACCATCCCCCTATTTCAAAGACCTCTAAGAATAAATACAATAATGAGGGACCCTTCATACATTTTAGAGCTGTTATTACACACAGGCTACCCAATGGGACTTGCTCACCACCCAGAGTTCAAGGGCCAGTAGACCCAGATCTATGGGGTATGGGTATGGAGCCAAATGACACTCACCAAACGACCACACATCTGACTTGCTGCTGTAGCGACTGAAGGAGAAGACCTCTGGGGATGCCCACTTCACCGGGAATTTGGTGCCTGTGGAGCTGGTGTACTGATCATCAAGAACAAACCTGGGAAGAGAGTGGAGAGAGAATGTCTGGATGTTCTGGGGGCATGAGTCCCATTCCTGAGGCTGTGCTGGCACCCCATCCCCGTAATTACCTTGTCATCCCAAAGTCCGACACCTTGATGACTTGGTTTTCTCCCACTAAGCAATTTCGGGCAGCCTGGAGAGGAGACAGGCCAACAAAAGGGAAAGAGAAATTGTTGGGAGATATTCAGTAATTAAGGAGGCTCCTATAATCACGGTCCTTTGCTTTTCTGTGTGCTATTGTACAAGGGCATTGAGGAGCTTTACAAATGTTAATTAAACTTTACAAGTGCTTGCTAGAAGTTCGCTAGAAAGTTGAATGTGTAAGATTCTTTATCAGAATGAGTAAGTTTGGTCTTTTCTCTTCATTGCTGGGATCCTAATTAGAAGAGAAGTGAATGGAGTTGTTTAGCCAATGATATGCTCTAATGCAACATGAGAAGATAAAAAATGTTAACATTAGGGCTGCTAGGGAGAGACTTCTGTCTTCCATTTGACTAAAATAAGAATGTTTTGAGGTTGCTAATCCTCTTAAAACTATTTCTAAAGGGGGAGGGTATCTGGTCCCCAATTAGTATTGCAGAATGTTGCATCAGACGAGCCCTTAGCGACAAAAGACTCCGTTGAGCCTCAAAATTTAATGTGCCTACAGTTTCATGGTGGGACATATCAAAATAAATATTCCTGAGCCCCAACCCCCAGAGATTCTGAGGATGTTTTTAGGATCACCCCAATGTGATTCTTGTGGATCCTGGGATAGCACTTGGAGAAAAATAAAAAAAAGGCTTGCCTAACCAAGCGGTGGCGCAGTGGATAGACCGTCGGACTGGGATGCAGAAGACCCAGGTTCGAGACCCTAAGGTCACCAGCTTGAGCGTGGGCCCATCTGGCTTGAGCAAAAGCTCACCAGCTTGGACCCAAGGTCACTGGCTCGAGCAAGGGGTTACTTGGTCTGCTGAAGGCCCACGGTCAAGGCACGTATGAGAAAGCAATCAATGAACAACTAAAGTGTTGCACCAAAAACTGATGAGTGATGCTTCTCACTTCTCTCCATTCCTGTCTGTCTGTCCCTATCTATACCTCTCTCTGACTCTCTTTGTCTCTGTAAAAAAAAACCCCCAAAAAACCCAAAATAAACAAAACAAAAACAAACAAACAAAAAATGCTTGTCCACTTCCCTCATTTTCCAGCAAGGCACAGAGGCCACAGGAAAGTGAAGAAGAGGAGGTCATTAGTTTCACTCTGGAAAAATGTAAACTGAATCTCAGAGGGTTAGAGGTAGAGGTGGGGCTGCAATGAGAACCCAGATCGAAGTCTTCATGGAACACTCTCCCCCCTGGGACGTGCAAAGTGGGTAGAGGAAGAAAGAAGTTGAGAGGAGGAGGGAGATGGTCTGTGAATTCTATGGATGACTGTATCCCCAGGCCGGGGAGCCCTGCATTTCAGTGGCCCTTCATCCTGGACCTGCAGGTGGTGGCCGTACGCCCTCTTACCAGGTCTCTGTGGATGACACAGGCTTCTTCCAGGTACGTCATGCCCTCACACACATCCAGGCACATGCCCAGCAGGGTCTCTGCAGCGAAGAGCCCCCGCTGGCTGCGCAGGTAATCCGACAGGCAGCCATGCTCCATGAACTCAAACACGAGGCAGATGGGGGCCTGCTCCAGGCATACCCCATACAGCTGGACCAGTTTGGGGTGAGAGAGCTTCCTGGAGGAAAAAGGTAAGGGGTGAGATGATTCGAACTCAGTCTTCCAAAAATGTACCCCATTAAAAAAAATGAAGGATGTCAGAGAGTCGGCTGGTGTGTGTATGTAGATGAATGGAGGCCAGTGTGGCCAGCATGTTGTGGACCAGAGGAGAGATGGGTAGGAGATGAGATTCACGAGCGGACAGGGGCCAGACCATGACAGGCCTCGTAGACCATGGTGGGAGTGCGATTTTATTCTCCGTGCCATAGGGAGCCATCGCTGGATCTGAGCAGGGAGCTGGTACAGTGTAGCATCAGTGGTGTTTAAAGAACACAGCCCAGCCTGACCAGGCAGTGGCGCAGTGGATAGAGAATCGGACTGGGATGCGGAAGACCCAGGTTCGAGACCCCAAGGTCGCAGCTTGAGCGCGGGCTCATCTGGCTTGAGCAAAAGCTCGCCAGCTTGGACCCAAGGTCACTGGCTCGAGCAAGGGGTTACTTGGTCTGCTGAAGGCCTGTGGTCAAGGCACATGTGAGAAAGCAATCAATGAACAACTAAGGTGTTGCAACGGCAACGGAAAACCGATAATTGATGCTTCTCATCTTTCTCTGTTCCTGTCTGTCCCTATCTATTTCTCTCTCTGACTCTCTCTCTGTCCCTGTAAAAAAATAAAGAAAGAAAGAAAGAACACCGCCCAGAACATCCTCCCCAAGGCATCTTTGCGCACCCTGGTTTGGACCACTCACATCATGACTTCGGCCTCCTCTATGAGGTCCTCTTCTGACATAGCTCCTTCCTGAATGGTTTTGATGGCCACCTTGTCTTTGTTGAGCCAGTAGCCAAGATGCACCAGTCCAAACTGCCCGCTGCCAATCTCCTGCACAAAAGTGAGCTCCGAGGGCTGGATCACCCATTTCCCTGGAGGAAACAGAGATGGTTTTCTAGGGTTGGCAAGCAGTAGCTATGAGCCATAAGGCTACCAGGAGGTTGTAGAGCCCTATGTATAATGTTAGTTTATTGTTAATAGAACCCAAAGATGGCAAATGTGATAAGCCTTAGATTTAGAACCATCACAGATGGACAAAATTATTATCTTTTCCCATATAACAATATAGGATATGCATGTAAAATAGTGAGAAACACATGTGTGGGAGGTTACACAGAAAGAGGAGGAAGACTGGCATTAATCAAGACATCAAAGAAAGTAAATGAAAGGCGTCTTGTAAAGTCCCAACCATGTTCTATACCTGTCTGAACATTTATTATTGTCATTTTTCACACAGAGTAAATTTCATTTAAGCTGATCATTCATCCATTTACCCACCAACAGACGCACGATGCACACAGCACTCCGGTGGGCCTCAGCAGGGGTGGGGGCCAAGGAATCCGATTTAAGAGAACTGGGAAAGAGGGCCCAGCCAGTACAGTGTCCAGCCCATGATAGGCTCTCAATAAATGTTCAATAGACAAATAAAAAGGATCTGGGTCTCAATTTTCACTCTGACAAAGTGAAGGGGTCCATAAAATAATCTCTGAGATCCCAACCCGCATGGCTACATCGGCAGGCAGTCTTCCGTTGTTAGAAGAGCTCTCTTTTCACAAGGAGATTTGAGAGGTATTTTCTTTTCCTGACACTTGGTCTAGTACCACAGGCGACTTGATTTCTACCTCTGAGGCAGAGACTCAACAGAAAACAGTACTGAGCACCTACCGTGTATCAGATACAGTGCATGTTAGCAATGGCAGCTCCTAGCAAGTAAAGTATTACCATCTAACCACCTGTGTCAAGATCACCGAGGACACTTGTTTAAAATGTAGACTCCAGAACTCCTGTCTTAGGGGTTGTTTGGGTCAGTGTTGGGGAGGGGCCAGGAGTCAACATTTTTAATAAGTATCCCATATGACTTTGATACACAGTGAGGTTAGAGAACCACCAATCTGGTAGATACCCAATGAAAATTCCACAGCCTTCTCCATCAGGACAGTTTGGACAAAGGGATGTGAACTCATTGCCTTCAGGCTCCCGGCAGATAACCACAAGTGGGTGAAGCAATTCCATAGGGCAAGGAGGAGAAGTAGGACCTGTGGCACTGGAGGTGTATGCCCTGCTTAATGGCATCTAATAAACTTTTAACACTGTGCCATGCAAACAAACACACTAGATGCTGCCAGCCTACACCCCTTGCAATAAATAGTGGGAACACAGAATTAAGGCATTGTTTCCTAATATTTTTCTAACAGCATTTAGTAGAGTGCTCCATAAGAAATAGGTGCTCAATATGTATTTCACTGATGAACTCTTAACTAAAAATAATGGACATTGATTTGGCCACGATATATGCTCTTCTATATATAACTCTCTTACTCACACACATCTCCAGATACACAGTATACCTGTTCTCATAGTGATTTTAAGTCTGGGGTAGACTTGGCTCATGGAAAGTTCATTCAGCTTTGTCCCAGACTTTCAGGGACACGAGTTTTAGTGCAAATGTATGACATTCCTGAATGTACTGCTCACCGTATCTCAGCCCTGCCGTGACAGGGGCTTTCTGCCTCCAGGAACAAACTGGATAGCGAAGTCGAGTGACCAAGCCTGGGTTGATTAAAAGGCAGAAGGCTGTGGTTAGAGTATTGCTGGACCATCCAAATCAAATCTCCAGGAAGAAATATAACCCAGTGCAAAAGCTGCTCTTATTTTGGGAAACCAACCCCAAAACCCAACCACTGATATCACACCCTGAGAAAAGTCAGAAACACAGGTGAGAAGGTGATAAAATCCCACGATTCCAACAACAGAAGTTGTTAATGGAAAATATGTGATAGAATCCAATATTCTGCACCCTGTTCTATCTGTATATTTAATTATTATTTAAGGTCAGCTTGTTTGACATGAGGAACCCAGGCTAGGCGTTTGTCACTTGTCTTCCTCCACATCCCTAGGTGAGGTCCCCTCTTTGTTCTTTAGGGCTCACCTCCTCCATTGTGCTGGTGATAATTGATGAGGAGAGGGATGGAATCAAACACGTACTTTTCAGCCACATAGTATCGCTTGGGGTTGTCATTTGTCTCCTTGATGTGATAGTGCTTTATACAGGGGTTGTTCTCACTTAAACAAATGAAACACAGATGCAGTGATTAGGAAGAAATGTTTATGCACAAAAATGTCAACCTGTGTCAGATTCCTGCTGGCTCTGTTTTCCACCCTCTCACAAGGATGGCGCGCGTCAGTCCTGACAGGCTGGTCCTGCATGCTATCCGAAGGGCTCTGAGTCTGCATGTGAACTCAGCTAGAATCAGTGCTGTGATGTTGCTTCACAGCCACAAAATGGGGAGTGGTCTCATCCGTGCTACATGTTTGCCTTCCCTGCTCCATGGTTTTAATTAATTATCAGCCCGTGTTAAGGCAGCATCTCGGGCCTCTTCACACCAATGGGTGCATCCAGCAGTGTGAACACAGCAGCCCTGACTGTTATCCTTAGAAAGGCCTGCATCCAAGGTTGGCCCTTGGCTGACATCTGAGAACTTGGATTGGAAACGGTCGATCAACTTCCGGCACATAGTAAGGACTCAGGAAACGATAGGAAGCTTTATTCACAAGTCGGAACTAGAATTCATATCCTTAGACTACCAGCCAGCAGTATCTTTTTTTATTAGTCCATGTAATTAATTATAAACTCATCAAATATAGGGCCAGGCCTTTTATCTCTTTAGAGCTCTGCACTCAGGGATGCTCTCTGGGAAAAGAACCTGGCATTCCGTCCCAGCCCAGTCACTTACCAGCTCAATGATGCAGTTATATCTGCCAAAATCCCCTTGGTTCTCCCAGAGGGATCAGGAAAAACACACTGTTCCCAGGACCCCTCGACCTCTGGGTCTGCGGAAGTGCCTGTGTGCCATCTTCCTCGCCCATTTCAGGACTGTCTCCCCCGCTCCACCAAGCAAGTTAGTGCCATACCTGACAATGGCCTTGGTGAAAACAGACACGGTGTACGTCCCCGGAGTCCTGGAGTCTCGTACCATGAAGGCCCCTTCTTTGCCCTGGGATGGTTAGAAAGAATGGCGAAATAGTGGTCTCAGGAAACCAGTTTTGGGTACCCAGTTTCACTTTCTTTCTTACAAATGGGGGAATTCGGTAGGCCAGCGTGGTATAGAGCAGACTTTCAGCAATAATGGCTACCAGTTCTTTCAACAGATACCTTTTGAGCTCTTACCATGGGCCAGAGACTATTCTAGTGATGGTATAAGTGGTAATGGAGACCAGCAGACACCAGCTCTGCCCTCTTGGGGCTCACCACATTACCAGACCCATTACGGATACCTTCCAACCCTCAGCACCACACTGCAATCTAGATGTCACTGATATCACTATCTGCCATGCCCTGGTGAGGACACTCAGTGCCAGGGAGCTGAAGCGACTTCCTTGCGACCCGCAACCAGTAGGTGGCAGACCTGGGATTTGAACCTTGAACGTGGCCTGTGAGCAAAAGCCCTCGCTCATTCTACTACTCCTCGATGTCTCCTTTCAACAAACACTAGAAGCCACCTCTCCATTCCCCAAAGGGCAATCGCTCTCTGTCCCGGAAACCTCGTCAGTTCTTCAGTGAAATAACATGTTCTGGTCCCTTTTCAAAGTGCTGATTTCGCTGTCGGGCAAAGGGAGAAAAAACCACGCAGCTGCTGGCTGCATGAGGGAAGTGGAGAGAAGAGAAACACCCAGATTTGCACCCTTTCCTCCCCCGATGATTTTGTTAGTGCTGATGAAATCAGTATAAGCAAATGGATATGCTAGTTTCTTCATTACTGAAGGGAACCTTAAATCTTAACTCTAACACATTATGTCTAATGTGCTATTCCCACCCAGCTGTAAATCTCTGCTGGTAATATTTGCAAAGGCTATTATCATGAGATTTACTCAACTCAGACATAGTGTGGTCATTAAGCGAAGGCCAGAGTCAGAAGCTTTGAGTGCTGGGCGTACACTTGTAGAATGTGGAAACAAGTATATACGATTTAGAAAAACACAGGCCCCTACATCCCCCAACCCCAAGGTGAGTTGTCTATGCTTAAAAATAATAACCACAGGCCATGTAATTGTTTGAATCCTAGAACTTCAGGGTGAGAAAAGACCATATAAAGGTTACCTAGTTCAGGGTTATCCCAACCTTGGCACCATTGACATTTTGGGCCCTGTATTTCTACGTGGGGGGTGGCTTTCCTGTTTTACAACAACTGGATAAGAAGCTTTAGCAAGTGTTCCCGGGTGGACAAAATCAGCTCTGGTTGAGAACCACTGATCTGGCCTAACTACGGAAACACCTGTGAGACAGACTTTGTTGATGATCACAATTACCTCCCCAAAAAACAAAATAGCAACAGCAAATCACTGACCATGCTCCACCCCATATCCACGCACTAGAATCTCTAAGACTGGGGCCCTGGCACCTGAATGTCTCAAAAGCTTGCCATGTGATTCTTACAGACATTCAGGTTTGATCTCCACTGACTCAGCTAAACACACAGCTCTTATTTATAACAGCCCTGATGAACAGTCTCTGTAGAAAGCTTATCCTTGCACAGAAACATAATCTGCGTCCTCTAACTTGGACCTAACCTGCAGTGTGTGCGCGTGTGTGCGCATGTGTGGAAGGGTTGGGTGGGGAGGTTGGGGACAACTAACTGGCTCTTACAATATTGTTCATTCTTGTCAATCATATAGTTTACCACATAAACTGTGTGAACCCCCCAAACTCTTCTCATCTCTGCTGGGAGTTTCAAGAGTCTATTTTGAAATTTAGGAGGTGGGTGGGAAGTGGAGAAATTGGATGAAGGTGGTCAGAAGGCACAATTTTCCAGTTTTAAGATAAATAAGTCATGGGGACGTGATATACGGCATGGTGACTACAGTGAACGAGACTGTGCTATATATTTGATATCTACTACTGTGTATTTGAAAGTTGCTGGGAGTGGATCATAAAAGATATTGCGAGAAAAAGAAACTTGCAACTATGTGTGGTGATGGGTGTTAACTAATTGTGGTCATCAGTTTGCAATACACACATACCGTATATCAAATCATTACGTTGTTAACTTACACAATGTGGTACATCAACTTTCTCAGCATCATGTTTGCGATATTCACCCATGCATTACATGAAGCATAGATTGTCTTCAAAATGTCTCTCCTTTTGCCAAATAGTGAAACTTTTAGTCTTGGCTTGTTGAGATGTGATGGGTTAAACTCAAGGCAGGAAGAAACGAAACCTCAATAGAGATCAACTCTGCCTGCATGTGTCACTTATTCTAAAGGAGAAGAAATGTTCACCAAAAGGACCAGAAGTTTACCAACTGTCTTGTGAAGAGGGGCGTGTGAACAAATCTTCAATTAAGAACGTTTTGTTGTTATTCTTTCAAGGAAGCCATTATTATTACTTGGACAAAAATTTGTCATCAGAGCAGGGCCTAGCTGGTAGCAAGAGGAACCTGCTGACGCGAGAAAAAGGAGAGGTGAGGTTTGCAGTCAGCTCTGCTGAGCGCAGGAGATTCAGAGCTCTTCCTCCATTGCTGTTGCTAGGTGACACGCAGTGATGGTGACAGGAAACTGGTTTGGGGCGAGGTGGCCTACATTTCTGAGGAAAATGAGGTATCCAGCAAATGCCTTACCACTGACTTCCTGAAAAGGGCTCAGCGGAAGTCACAACCACCTAGGACACTGGAACCGGAAAGGTCTTTGCTCATATCACCACCATGCAAGGGGGCACTGACCCAGGCAATGCAGGCCGAGGTGGGGGGAACCTTGCTCCCATGGGACATTTTCAAGGTCTCAATTTACCTTTTATACTTCATTTAGAAAAAAATAAGTAAACAGGAAACAATAGAAAAAATTATGCCAAGAAGGTGAAATGCATGGATATAGGGATAGGAGAATAGAACTTAACTCATGTATCCCTTTATTAATTGTGTGTGTACATGTATGCATGTGTGTGTGTGTGTGTGTGTGTGTAAGAAGTACCCCTGCTCTCGTCCAGACTATACCACTGATTCACACTCTGACCTTGGCTCCAGTTTACTCGCCTAAAACACCCAAGGGATGATCCACAGATTTTCAGAGGAATTCTCATTCTAACAGTCCCAAAGTCTATGTATTGTAGATGTTTCCACATTAAATGCATGGGTTCAGACAAAAGAGGTCCAGGCAGAGTGGGTACAGTGCCGCTGGAGAAGTAATGACATTGCTCCATAGGGTTCAAAGGAAAGGAAGAGCACATCTCCTGGCCAGGGAGAGGGCAAGCATGGGAAGCTTCATGGAAGAGGTGTTATCCGAAGAATAGATAAGACACTATAAGCGATGCTTTTTTGTGGTCCCCAAATTTGGGTAGGTCGCAGGATCACCTGGGGGCCACCTCCAGAGGCTTTGATTGGTAAGGGCTGGAGTCTTAGAATTTGTATTTTTTTTTAAATTATTTATTGTTTTTACAGGGACAGAGAGAGAGTCAGAGAGAGGGATAGACAGGGACAGACAGACAGGAACGGAGAGAGATGAGAAGCATCAATCAGTTTTTCGTGCGGCTCTTTAGTTGTTCATTGATTGCTTTCTCACACGTGCCTTGACCGTGGGCCCTCAGCAGACTGAGCTACCCCTTGCTGGAGCCAGCAACCTTGAGTCCAAGCTGACGAACTTTTGCTCAAGCCAGATGGGCCCACGCTCAAGCTGGCGAGCTCGGGGTCTTGAACCTGGGTCCTCCACATCCGACACTCTATCCACTGCGCAACCGCCTGGTCAGGCTTAGAATTTGTATTTTTAAAAGCTCCTCCAATAATGCTCATGATGAGCCAGGTTCTCCTTAAGCACAGTCGTTCATGTAAAAACACTTATTAAGCATTTGATGCATGCATTCATTCAACAAGCATTTATTGAGCAACTACTTGGTCATAGGTACAGTTGTGGGTTCCTAGGTAGAGCAGGTACATGATAAAGTGTCTCTATTCTAGTGGAGAAATAGGTACGGGGCAGTATGTCTGGAGACTTAGTTAACAAAAATGAAATAAATCCATTCTGGGTTAAGCAAAATGAGTCAATCCACATCTCACTGGTCCTACACCTGTTAGATAGGAAGACACTAAATATACCCAGGAAACAATTGAGCCATTGTTTCAAACAGCAGTGTAAGACAGGAAGCCACTGAAGCTTGCCTTTGTATTACCTACAGAAGCTAAGAGGATTTGGTAAAGTATTATAGTTCAGAGTATTAGTGAGGAGGGATGTTTCAGCAGCCAGGGAGAGCAGAATGTATTTAAAAAGTCCCTCCAAAGAACTTCTGCAAGATAGGAGTTATAATGACCTTTAGCTAGCCATTGATGAGGGCTGTTGTATGTATGCCATGGGTAACACTTTATGCACCGATGAGTGATTGAAAGTAATAAAACCGCAGGTTTTAAAAATAATTTTGCACTTCCTCTCAGTTAGTCAAGTGTTGCTGTGTTATCCAATTAAGTAGGTTGGGGGAACCAAGTGCTGACCTGGCTCCATATGTATCCCAAGTTTGACCTGAAAAAATACAGATTCCCGGGAATTCAGTTTTGGAAGTTCTGATCTGTAGATCTGGGCAGGCCCTGGGAATCTGAATTTTTAAAGTTTCCTAGTCATTCTATTGGGAACCGCAGGAAAAGGTTCAATACTAAGTCAATGTGGAATCTAGCAGAAACCAGAGTCCAGTAATGACTCACTCAGCTCAATTCCTCTTTGTCAGTGAAATCTTTCTAATGCCACTAGCTTCTTCTCTGAACTCAGACACCCCTGAAAGCCAGCCTCCTGTGCTCATAGTTTATTTTAGATGATCCTCTAAGTCTTTCTTCAGAATTTGCTTGTTTCCCAAAAGAGTCACTGTCCTGACAGTGGTCAAAGTCCTGACGCAAGCACCCCTAAGTACTTAGTCCTGTGCTCACGAAGATGGACAGGTCCCTGAGTGAATATTAAGAAGTCCTAATAAAAGAAGTGGTGCAAATATACCATAACTGAAATGGGTAACAATGGAGGCAACCGACAGAATAGACTGCCTGTATCGCAGTCATCACTGTAAACACACAGTCTTTCGGGGAATCCACAACAACTGAACTCACCCTCTTTGATGAGGACAAGTTTCCCGAGGGCAGAACATCGCACCCTGTCCTCTTCATAAGCTGCTTGTTCAAGGCACCTTACCCAAAGGAGGAAAACCAAGTTCACTGCTCCCAAATACGACTGTGGGTTTTCCTTCTCCTCTCCTCTTACAGATATTATATTTTTCCCCTCTAATACAGTGAATCAATCTATTACCAGCTTTTCTTGTGCAAAAGTGAATAGACATTAATAATGGACTCTATATCTTTAAATTATCCTTTGACAATATTCATCATCTCCCCACCTTCTGATCACAGCCTTTCATGTCCTGCCTGGCATCCTCCCAGGTTTCCTTCTGTAAGGCTCACTCCTAACCACTGTTCAGAGCCATGGATGGTTTGGGTGGCCACTCTCTGGTCTGCCTGGGACCGGTGTGGGGGTAGCGGGTGCTCCTGGCACCTAGGAACCTCAGTTTCAAAGTGAAACAGTTCCAGGCAAACCAGGATGTGTTGGCCACTCTAGGTTCATTGCCTTCAGATGAGAGTTGCAGTTTAAAATTCTTAAAGATAGAAAATACTTTCAAACCATAACTGGAAAATGGCATACGGTGAAAGGCAGAGATGGTGTTGACATTAGCTCGCTAAGACTAATGCCTTCTTTTAACTCATACTGAGTGTTTCCTGGTCTCACCAGTAAGGCTAGGGCTTGGGCACTGTTCTTTCACATAGACCAAATATTAGATGTTCTTTCACATAGACCAATTTTTCTCTAAATTACTAATGTCTGGGTCCTTCCAATCCTAGAAAGGCTGATTTAATGAGTCCGGGGTTTGGCCCGGGAACTGGCTTTTAAAGTGTTTCCTGGGTGATTCTAATGTACAGACATGCCTGAGAACCACTCCGCTGGCATATATGCTGATAAGTTAATTGGTGGCTCTGTGAGGCTTTCTCTTCACCTCCCTGCCTTTTATTTCTCTGCAAGCGCCATGGATGTGCGCCTCTCAGGACTCCCCAATGTGTGGTCTGCAATGGGTGTCAGCTGGCAAACTGTTACTGGCCCACCCCCAGACAAAGGGAGAGATTGAGAGTAAGCCTTTAGACACCTTTATAACAATCTGATAGATTAATCTTTTTGTTCAAAGAATCTAATAATAATTTTTCAAAATTTGGACTTGCGATTTTGTCTTTGCTTCTTTTTTCTTTTCCTAGTGATTCATTTTTATTGTATTTTGTAAAATATAAACTTGTGACAACTTGGAAATCAAAAACAAACCGCAAAAAGTGATCCATCACAGATATTTTGAGAGGCAGTACCCTAGAATAACAGACCATTTTCTGGTCCAGGGAGAGAGTGTTCACCTTGGGTGCCAGTTAATCAGTGGCAGCTATTGGAACACATGTGTTGAAAAGGATCTCAATGCCTGACCTGTGGTGGCACAGTGGATAGACCATTGACCTGAAATGCTGAGGTCGCCAGTTTAAAACCCTGGGCTTGCCCAGTCAAGGCACATACAACAAGCAATCATTCAATGAACAACTTAAGTGAAGCAGCTATGAGATGATAATTGTTGTTCCCCATCCCTCTCTTTACTCTCTCTGTAAAAATCAATAAATAAAATTTTTAAAGGAAAGAAAGGAAAGGATCTCCAAACTGTGGACCGTGACCAACACAGTGTCGGTCCTAGGAGAGGAGCAAAGAGTAGCAGTATGCGAGCTGGGTGACTGCCACCCACAATTCAGTCCAATGCTCATCTTCTACTTATTGAGAAACGGAGGCCCAGAAGGAAAACGAGACGCCCCCAAAGTCACACACTGAGTTAGGAACAGAGCTGGCACCAGGACCTAGTCTTTTCATACCGCACCATAATTACTCTCTTCTCATCCCTCCATCCCTTAATCCTGAGGTCCCTGGGTAAGGTCAGTGCCACCACCCACACTGCAGGGGTCTCAAGGACTGTGGCTGCATGAGGAACAAGTTAAAACCATGGTGCATTGCTTCTGTGCACATGGCTCACCCAGGCACAATCTGAGTCACAGCCCCCTTATCCAGCCAGAGAGATAAGTGAGGAAGACAGTCCCTAGGCTCCCTGGTATCAATCATCACAGCCGAAAAGACCACCATACCTGTGGCAATGGATGCCAGTCAATACCAAGGCCTTTGACCCTTCCCGCGTTCCTTACTCTGTCATATGCTTATCCTGTAAATCCCTAGAATATTTTTACCAACCAGACATGAAAGCCACTGTTAATCCAATATATCAATTCACTTCACTGACATTAACCACAACATGTACGAGAAAAAAAAGCAGCCCAATTTTTTTTTAAGTCAAAATGTAGATGAAGGGGACTTACTGTGTCCAAAAGAAGTTTTTCAGCTTTGTCTCGGCTAATACTCTTATTGTACCACCTGAAAGCAGGAAAGAGTCATATGTCAATGACATGTAAACATTTTTTTATGAAAGAGAATGCCAGAAATACCTTTAGAAGGGTGAATACATTTTTTTAATTTGCCCCAGGATCCACCATCCCCTATTGCTTTATAGTCAGTTGGAATTTTGGGTGTGTCTCCTCTGTCCTAAGTGAAGAGATTCTAGTAATTAAAAGCAAAAAACAAACAAAACTTCCCAGCCTGGTGAGCATGTGAAATAAGTGACTTCTTTTCCCCTGAAAGCATTGACTATAAAAAATGAAAAAGAATTCCACTGAAGCATGTATTTATACATGTTTTATTGCAGCTCAGGGATTCTTGGAGTTGATGACTCCCAGCTGAGGGGTGGGGGCTATCACATGTCCTTCATTGAAATGAATCTCAGGTTGAGAGATTCTACAGGAAACAAATGATAGATCTTCCCTATAGAATTCATTCTCATTTCAACAATAAATGACCACATATGAACTAATAAGAACCCACACAAGCTACTAGAAGTCCTTGTACCTTGTAGCTAGTATTATTCTTCAACACTGGTATCATCATCTTGTTTAAGATGTCCACATTATTTTTAAAAATTTGGTGGCTACATCTTACTTTCTGGTGCAGTAAGATGTTCCAAGTTAATCTTGTTCTTTTCCTGCCCCACCCCTGAATCCCCAAGCCATTTCTCCAAGAACTCCTGGTCTTGATTATGGAAAATATTGTTCAGAGACCAAGGTCTGGGCGTGTATATTGCTACTGTGGTGTTATTGCTTCTGGGCTTCTCAGCAGCTGAGCTAGGAAATCTATGTACATGGTGAGTGCTCTGTATGCTACAATCTGATTTCATTAAATTTTAAGTAATTCCATTAAACTTATATCCATGTGCACTCTTCTCAATGACAACTTGAAAGGAACAATACAAGCTAAGCAGATATTTAATACCTATGTGTCTGCTCCTTTGGTGTTGGACATATTAAATCAGTTTGTATTCAATTCAGTGCTCACAGTATTTTTTTTCCCTCTCTCAAATTCAGTATTCCTGGGATTCTCAGAAGAAACTCTTCCCTTTGCTGCAATCTGCACAGGCATCTGAGAAGCATCCTCTTGTTAAAAAAGGCAGATGAGTACACATACCTTCCCCCTTTTCCTACTTGAAGTGCTCCTCTACTGTTATTTAAGGATCAGAGTACTGTATGGGGAGCAGAAAGCAAGTCAAGAAGAAGAAAAAAACCTGGTAATGTTATAAACAATAATTTATTTCTAATCTAAAATGGACTCCTTAGTACCATATTTTTGTAAAATAAATAAAATATCTTACTCATAGGTTTCCAGGTTATTTGCAGACTTTTCCACCAGATAACTGCTTGGTACGTATCCTTCATGCCTGTTAAAGGGGAAACCAGTGTTTAGACTAACCCAGCACTAATTTTTACGCCTCCATCTTATAAGTTTAATTCACTAGAAGTCACTTAGAGATGGGACAGTCCCACATTATTTGACATTCCTAGTAAGACATCTTAAAGTTTTAGAATAAAAGCATTGGTAAAAATAACAACAACCTGCTCTCTGTTAGAGGCAATAGACTCCCTACTGAAATATGAGCCATAATAAATAAGGCATGGCTATTCTACTTTTAAAGCACTGCTTGCTGTTCTTTTCATTGTGAAAGTTCCTCTACTGGAAATAAAGAAAGATCAATGTACAGTGTTTATTTTCTATAAGGAAATATTTTTCTGTGTGTGATGATCAGTATTTTTTCCACTTCAATGCTATTATTTTATAGTCAGGAAACCAAAATAATTAAAATATAAAAGTTACTTTCCAACCACCGGGACCAAAAGATACTGCCTGTCAGCATGGTAAGTTTTTAATTCCAAGCCTCCCTAATATTTGTTTGTTGTTAATTGAACTCCTTCAAACATAAATGGTAAAATAAGAGAAAAGGGGATAATGGGGGTGGGAGTCTCTTTTGAGCAGGAATAAATAATTGTGCATAAACAAAGGCATATAGAGTAAGAGACTAATAAGTGCATCAAAATACTTCATATTTGTGTGGAGCTTTGTGATGGTAAAACCACTTACACGTTCACTATCGTATTTGCTACCACAAGGTGAGAACAGTGTCCTTCAATGTCTCATAATGGACCTGTATAATGAGGGTTAGAGTACACATCAAAGCCCTCCAGACTCTGCCAGTCTATCAAAAAATACCTGACAGTTTCTGGCTCTTCACTTCATAAAGTGTTTGGTCATTTTTCAATCTACCGACTATGTTTATGGGGAATGTGTACTCTACTTCACAGAATTGTTTTGAGGTTTGAAGAAAGCAAGAATGGAGATGTGCCTGCCTGACCAGGCGGTGGCGCAGTGGATAGAGCATCGGACTGGGGTGTGGAAGACCCAGGTTCGAGACCCCGAGCTCGCCAGCTTGAGCGCGGGCCCATCTGGCTTGAGCAAAAGCTCGCCAGTTTGGACCCAAGGTCCTTGGCTCCAGCAAGGGGTGGCTCGGTCTGCTGAAGGCCCGCGGTCAAGGCACAGGTGAGAAAGCAATCAATGAACAACTATGGTGTCGCAATCGCAATGAAAAACTAATGATTGATGCTTCTCATTTCTCTCTGTTCCTGTCTGTCTGTCCCTTTGTATCCCTCTCTCTGACTCTCTCTCTGTCCCTGTAAAAAAAAAATAAATAAAATAAAACATTAAAAAAAAAGCAAGAATGGGGATGTGCCAATATGGGATGATTGTCTCATTTCTGGTGCCGATGGCTGACATCACTAGTCAATTGTGGCATGCTTCCTTTGGAGAATGGACATCCAGTTTCAGAATCCTCCTTAACACAGCGCTCAAGACTTGTGCCAACCGATGGGAGCCAACTTGTTCTGACCTTTGCTATTTCCTTTACATCTCTCTTTGGGAATTCCCCTTACTTATATCTGATTTTTGCCACACTATATGTTTACAATTATATTAGTAAGTCAAATACTATTTTTGCCTTCAAGTAGAATAACCGTGTTTTAATATGTCCACCAAGTCTGTGTTGTCTACACAGGGGGGAGAATTCTCTCACTTGTATGTGAATATAGAATTCACAAAGCCCCTCCCCTCTTGTCGTCTCGGTAATTTTCTCAACATCCTGAGATAGTCAACGTTGATATTATCATCTGCATTTTGTAGATAAGCAAGTGCATTTGCAGAGGTCAAGGGACTTATCCAAAGTCATACGCAGCAAGAGCAGCTAAAGTTCGACTCTTCTGTCTTGCCACCCTGTGTACTTGCCACTAGACCGCACTATTACCAAGCAAACGGGAAATTCCTGTACCCCGATTGGCCTCTGGAGTGACCTCTCCAAAGCCCTTTGAAGTGCCAAGCTGAGCTTTTCCCCAGGCCACTGAACAAAGGTGCGCTAAATAAAAGCCAGGTGATGGAAGGGATGGGTTTCTGAGTAAGTTTGTCTGGTGTTTGGAGAGCCAGGCCATCTCGAGCCTGTTTCCGATATGGCCTCTTCATATGGACGCAATAGGGCTTCTTTGTGGAACAAATTGCTAGTCTCTCAAATGGTGGATGTCAGCAGATGATGAGTTTGGGGGCCAAGAGTGATTAATGGGGTGTAGGGAGCAAGCATAGCAACTGCCTCCCAGCCACTTCAGAGAAGTGGAAAAACACCCCTCAACCACATCTTCCTTCCTCTTCCTTCTGCTTCTGCTCCCCTCTTTTGCCTCAGTACCGGAGCCATGCTGACAGGGGCAGGACAGATCACCACCGGAATTATCTTTGTTCCCAGCACACCTCACACGTTGGACGGTAACCCCAAGGATGCCTTACCCGTTCTTGTCTTGAACTCTCCACCAGTGAATCTCCGAGCTGTCCAGCAGGTAGTACTCATCATTGCACTGCAGCGTCAGCTCCTGAGGATCGTTCGTCTGGTAGTCATACAAGGCGATGACCAGGGTTTCTTCATGCTCCTGAAGTGATCGCTGGCGGAGAGAGACAGCAAAATCAAAGACGTAGCACAAAGAGGTCAACTGCAGGGCGAGTTCAGCCATTCCCCCAGCTGTAACTTGCTTCTGGATGGGTGGCAGGTCAAACACCAGTTCCTATAGTCCACGGGGGCATTCTCTGAGACAACTGCCTTCCTCTAGTTGGTTTTCTTTATGTGTTAGGAGTATGGTGCTGACACACAAAGACATTCAATACCTGGAACTTGTCACCCCTCCCATTCTAAGAGGTAACATCTTACCAAAGTGAATTCCAAGCAGCCACATGTGTTTCACAAAAGCCTGCTCATTTCTCTATGTCAGTGGTTCTTAACCTTTTTTGAGGTACCGAACCCACCAGTTTCATATGCGCATTCACGGAACCCTTCTTTAGTGATAAATAAAATACGATTTTTTTTCCAAATTCAAGACATAGGTATATGTTTTTTTACTGGTGCACAAAATGAGCCATGCATGAACATCACCTTGCTCAAAGAACAAAACCAACAAAGTGCATAAACTCACAACAAATTACGGTATTACTTTATTCTGGCCTCCGTGGCAGAGGCTTCTCCGAACCCCTGAGACCGACTCATCAAATCCCTAGGGTTCAATAGAACCCAGGTTAAGAACCACTGCTCTATGTGTACCCTGTCACATGGCGCGGCCTCTCTGCCGGAAGCATCACATTCTTGGCGAAGATGATACAGTCAACACTAAATCATTTAGTCCAGGCTTTTCTGATTTGGTTTGTGGGTTTGTCCAGACCCATAGCATCATAGGCTGGAATTCCTCTAAGAGATCGTTTAATTCACTCTTGTTTAGAATGGAAAAACTGAGGCCCGGATGGGGAAATGGACGTGTCCCAGTTTAGCGTTTGAATTAGTCTTAATGCTTTCTGCTGCCTATGTCTTTGGTCCCCAGTGCCTTTCTTAGGATGAGGTACTAGGGATGTGAAGAAGAGAGTGTAAGGCAAACAAGGTCAGGGTGGGCACACCTGCTACAGGATGGCAGGCTTCTTGAGAGTAAATAAGGGAAGAGATGGTGACTGCTGGCTAGAATGAGATTTGTTGTTATATAAAAGTCAAAAGCTCTCTGAGTACTTGAGGCATGTGATAGCATAAAAATACTAATGCAAAAAAAGAAAACCAAAAAGAAAAAACTTGCCATACTGATGTAGTATGTCATCCCAGCTGAGCCCAGATTGGAATTTGAAGCCTAGATATTGGTGGACCTTGTGAGGTGGTGTATTGCATTCTATGAACAAGAGGTGATGGATCTGAGGCTTTCACCCTAAAAGTTAGTGGAAAGAGGAGGGGTGTTCAAGGACACCAAAAGACAAAGGAGGGTCCCACAGTCTCTCCCACACAGAGCATCAGGCTTATGACCTCAGGCTAGATTAAGAGTATTACATCTCTAGATGCCCATTCAAGACGCCATCACCCATCAGGGGACAGAGCATAAGGCATGAAGGGAGAAACCAATTCAAGTGGCTCATGGTGGAAATTGTTGCAATGGATGGAGACGTTTAGTTGAATGTAGAATGATGAGTGCAAAGGCCCTGTGGCCAGAGTGCTCAAACAGTATGAATGCTGCTCCTCTGAGAAGTCTTTAAGAGCTGAACAGCAGAACCCAAAGAGAGACAGGTGGGCAGTATTTTCTAGCCTTTACCTTTATTGATAGTAAAAATAAGGCAAGGGCTAACTGGCTTAAGGTGTAGAGGTGTGGGTTTAGGTGAGACTGTGTTGGGGAGGCATCTGCCTGCCGGGGGGAAGGGTGAGGTTCCAAACCACATCTTCCAGAGATGTGGTGAGATATTCTTTAGGACATTAGCGAAAAGAAAGGGAAAGAGCTTGTTTTCTGCTACAACTTAAGTACACTTTTTTCCTCTTGCGAGGGATTATGCTGATGACAGATTTAAAAACCGGCCTGAGGTTTTGAGCGATTGAGAACTTCTCTCGTGGAGAAGCTGCCAGGTTTTGAAATGTCATTATATTGGCTGGAGGGAAACCAGCAGGGCTCACTCTTCAGGAAGAAGCAGTGAGGACGCGGAGTCAGCACGTTCTAGAATTAATGGGCAGTTACTCAAATGTGGCATTTGGTGTTGATCTGTCCGTAAGGGGAGGGTTGATCTTTCTTCTATTTTTTTTCCCCTTTGACTAAGTAGCTTCCCCAGACTTGTCTCGATATCACTTCAGTCTTATAAGTTAGTGTGTTAGGTCAGTGTTTCTCACACTTCAGTGTGCCTCAGAACCACTTTATTAGAATGCAGAAGCTTTATTAGAATGCAGATTACTGGGCCCTGTCCCAGAGTTTTGCAGTAGACCTGGGCTGGGGTCTGAGCATCCACACTGAGTTTCTCACAAGCTCCCAAGGGATGCTGATGTTGCTGACCCATGGACTGGACTCTGAGAACCAGCACTCGAATTAGAGTTCCCTCCCCCAGCAAATCTGGGGCCCACTGGTTTGACTCCTCAGTGGTTGAAAGGCCTGGGGAGAATCCCAGAACTTGTTTTGGGTCTCGACTTTCCAAGCTTTAAAAGGAGAATAAAACTCTAACTCTCTTAAGGGGCAGCTAGAACTGATAGTGAGTTTTGAAATAGTAACAATGTGGAACTGCTTTGAGAAATATCAAGCATTATCAAATGCACACTTCCAGTGTGCCTTTAGGTAGGGGAAATATACAATTTTCCATAGAGTCAATAGTTTACATCGGGTACATCTGCAGTTTTACATGTGTGAGCTCTTATACTGCAAAGTGGCCAGGTGGCTGGACGCACACTTAGATACCAGTAAGTGTTAGCTGAGTGGTCCTTTTACGTGGACCGAGCCATGAGACAGTTCAAGAGCAAGAAACCCAGTGTATTGAGTTCAGTCTATTGCATCTGCGGAGGGTTTGAGGAGTCTGGGCAGGCAGGGAGAACCGAGCAGCCCGCAGCGCGGTGGGCCCACCCGGGCCCAGCCCTTGATCTCCCACTCACCCTGTTGTCTTCAGGAGTGGGAGGAAGAGGCTTCTTTGAAGCTGAAATGAAAAAAACAGAAAAAGAAAATGAGCCTGAAACTGAGCTTCCCCAACCGGAGGTGAGCAGCAGGGGGCTTTTCAGAGAAAGGGGCCCTGAGGGGTCGGCAGTAGGAAGGGGCCCTAAGGGGAGGGCGAGGCACAGGGGTAGGGGGGCGGGGACAGAAACCGGCTCTGTCGGAACCTCTGCTGTAGCTCTTTCAGCCTGCTGGTCTCTGACTTCATCTCCCAGGAGACACCTGGGGCTTCCAGAAGCCAATATTCTGGGCCTCTTTTTTTGTATTCCCAACCACAGCCCGATCCAAGGTTGTGACAGAGGGGTTAGGCTTGTGTCCTTCCCTGTAGGTCCGGAGACCTCCACGAGTGGGAATGGGTGACTAAGGGGGACAGTGACTCACTGGCTTCCTGACGCTGTTGTGGGCTGGAGGAGGGGGAGGCTGAGGGGGAGGTGTTCTGCTGCTCTCAGAGAGGCTGCAATCCGCTTGTAGTTACATTACGGCCTCGGAATGTGTGTTCCTGCTGCCCCCGCCAAACAGCACACGCCAGCGTCCCTTCTCTGTTTATCTCTTTGTGTCTCCATGTTGCCATGTCTCCCACTCTTTATCTCTCCTCTCTCTATTGTTTCTTTCCTCCTTTCTCCTCTCTCTTTCCTTTCATCTCTTGACCTCTGTCTCTCAGTATTCCTCCTTTGAGGCACTGAAAGGTCGGGCCTGGAATGAATGGATCACACCCCGCTGTCTGGGTGTCCCAAGGGAGGCAGTCACAGGTTGCCGCTCCATTCCAAGGTTTCCTGAGTGAACGGAGACCAGAGGGGACTGGGAGGCCATAAGCAGGTGGCGAGTTCCTCATCTCTGCATGAGGCTGACTTGAAGTTGGTCAGGGGAGGTTCACGCGGAGACCCTGCAGGCCAGCCCTTGTGCTAAGACCTTGAACAAAGGCAGGGTGGGGTATTGGGTATACAGTTCACAGAGAAGAAGGAAAACAAACATAATGGGAAGCATGATTCTTATTCAGCACTGAACTTGGAGCCAGGAGACTGGCATTCTGACACCGTCTCTACCACATACCAGCTGTGTGTGTGGCCTTGGGCCCCTTGTGGCCCTGAACATTCTGTGACTGGTCTCTTTCTTTCTCTGGCCTTGTTCTTTCCTTCCTTCCTCGCTCACTGTGTGACGTTGCTATGTGGTGAGGTCAGGGCCAGTTCTGGTTGCAGAAATAAGTGTCGCTGTGGGTTGGGGTTGGCAGGGTCCATTTTTACTTAATCACCTCTGCGGCTTCCCAAACACACACAAATGCACACAGACACACACTGCTATATCTCAGCTTCACATTCTCTGTCCGCAAATAAGAAAAACTAGTAGACACAACTGCCATTATTGAGAGCTCAGTAAGTGTCAGCAGCTGTTCTAAGAGCTTTGCCCAGGCCAAGTGTCCCAACAACTCCACAGTGTGGCTACTCATTATCATTGTCCCCATGTTACAGATGAGAAAATTGGCTCAGAGACTTAGCTAGGTTAAGCTTCATATATGAAGTCACACAGCAAGGAAGCGATGGGGCTGGGACTCACCCCCAAGTGTTTTTCACTCCAAAGATCTGTGGTTTGGGACCCTGCCCTATACATGCACCCAACATCGAAATCCTAAGAACCTTCGCCCTGAGACAATGATCATGTGCTGGGTGCACAGCATGGTGGGCTTCTCAGATACTCTGCCCTCAACTCCATCAAAGCTGTGGTGCGTGAGGTTAGTTAAAACAAGTCAGGCCCTGGCCAGGTAGCTCGGTTGGTTAGAGCATGGTCCCAAAGCACAGGTGAAGCCGGTTTGATCCCCAGTTAGGGCACATACAGGAACAGATCTATGTTCCTCTCTGCCTTTTCCTTCCTCTCCCTAAGAAAAATAAATAAATAAAAATAAATAAATAAAACAAGTCAGAAAGAGGAGAATGAGCACCTGGTTGTAGGTGGCAATACAAATGCAGGACAAAGTGCCTGTCCAATGGTTAGGCCCTGGGTTCTTGTAGGGAGAAGCTCGGCATGACCAGCCTCCCCAGTGTCATCCTGGTGAGTCATTCAGATGGTCCTCACACCTCAGTCGCATGTCCACCTCTCAGTGGGTGGGGGTGGGGGGACACTGTGCGCCCTGAAGAGGGACCGCTGTGACTTGTGTGGTGAAAGCAGCAGATGGAAACACAGATCCCAAGAATTTCAAAGCTGGAAGGGGGATTAGTGAATATTTCATTTCAGGTCTCCTAAAACTTCCATTACCATTTTAGAGATGATGATGTTGGGGTCCTTAATGGCCAAGTGACTCATCCGAGGGCCCCGAGCAAGGTACTGGCAGGAATTTGGAGACCAGACTTGTGGCTTTGGAAAGGGTTTTCACTCATGGAGGCCAACCCATGCGTCCCGTCATTGTGGTGGAGTACACCCATATAAAACCTTCCATTTTCTTTACATTAAGCACTGGCCTTCAGGAGTGTGGTCCACAGGGCTAAAGCAGAGGATCACTGACTTCTAAAATTAGGTAAATAGTATTCTTCCGGGCCAAAGAGCTGGCAAGATTGGACTTTCTCTTCCAAGGTGGAGGGTGAGAAGCCGTGGTTTTTTAAAGTGGTACTAAAAGAGGTTATGACTCAGGAAGTCACGGAAAACCCAGCCATGTGTCACATTTAGCACATCCGCCTTGGGTTGTCAATCTGAGGTATTAGATTTCAGTGCAAAGGAAAGAAACTGACGGATGAGGAAAGATATGTAGGGCAAGAGAAGTTGAGAGGAGAAGGGAATGGGGACAAAATAATTCCCGTGATCGCTACATTATCCCTGTTCAACAATTTCTGGAAAGGACACTTCCTCGCTGTGTGACCTTGAGTGGACTGAGCTGCTCAAGCCCCTCTTTAACATCACATAATGTGAACACAGCTCAGCGTCAGACGGTTGAGAGAAATGGGAGCAAATCGCATCTAAAAGTGCGCCTGAGTGGAGCCACACTTCATTTGGAGTCCAGGTACCAAAGGCATCACATAAAGTAAAATCGAGTGGCATTCCCAATCCCGGGACCCAGGCCTTTGACCTCAAAGGTGAAGAAACAACTTCTTTTGTTTTCACTTTGCATGTAGGCTGTGGCCTCTTTCTCTGAGATTGTGGGGGTTCAGGGCAAGTTTGAAGGGGAGGTGGGGAGAAGCCACAGAGAAAAATAAGCAGTTGTTTTGTTTTTATTTTCTTCCTCCTCCAAGTGTATAGAGTTGAACTGTGTGATGAAACACTATGCGATGTGATGACATGATAAAAAATAAATATTATATGCTTCTTAAGGCTGTCTCTACAACTTAGGATTCAAGTAGGCCGTGTCATTTATTCCCCATCTTGAAAGTTATAGAAGTGCTTTTCAAATATTACTGTGCATACAAAGCTCCCAGGGATCTTGTTACAATACAAATTCTGATCCAGGAGACCTGGGATGGGGTCAGAGTATCTGACTTTCTAACTAGCTCTCAGGGGATGTCGACACTGCGGGTCCAAGGGCCACACTTGGAGTAGCAAGGAGGTATAGTGACGGAAGGGGAACATATCAATAGGCTGATAGTAGAGACAGATGATTCCCCTCTGAAAATTCTGAGAATGTGGAATTTTGCAATCAGTCTCTGACACCCCTGATGATGGGAAGTTGAGAGCTTTCACTTCCTACTGGTAGAAAGGTCATTCCTTTCACAGAGAAGAAAGGGATTCTTAGCATCTTACCGTTCTTGGTTGGATCGTACTGGGCACAGCCCACCGCAAGCTTCTCCAGCTGAGCACAGCACCTCCACCTCCCATCCATCCAGAAATTAGGATGATACTTGGGCACCAAACTGTTGTTATTCCTCGTTTCTGAAAGGGGTTGGCACCAGAAGAAGCGTTATTTCCAGATTAGTCTCTCAAGGGCCACCAACCTGATACCTCCTTGAGATTGGATCCAGCTTGAGTGAAGAGAACTTGGAATAGTGAGAAAGATGGCCCCTGTCCCAAGCATATGCATGGACACAGGAGTGCCTATTGGATTTAAGCATCAGCAGACCTGGGTTCTTGTCTGGCTCTGCCTTGGGCTAGTTGTGTGTCCTTGGGTTGGGCAAAACCTTCATCTGAGCCTCAGTTTCCCCACTGTGCAATGAGGTTGCTAGACTGGATGGATGGGCCCCACAGAAGTGCCTTAGGGTAAAAGGAACAATGAACAGGTAGGATTCCCACTTTCCATCTCTCCCATCTCTAACCACAGCAACTTTGCCTTTACTCCTTTTAATTTGTGGCTTTAAAGTAAGGTTGTGGTAGGAGAAAAAAAAAAGAAGACTCTACTGCCAAGAAAAAAAGAGCATAAAAGTTGAAGAACTACACAGATTATTTTTAATGATCCTTCGGTTTTAAGAGCCGATGAGTAAAACCCCTCTGGAAGGGAGAATGACCAACGATCATAGCTGGTGTCCTTTGCACCACCTTCACCTTAGCGTTTGTCCTGTGCCCAGTGACACACTTGAGAGCACTTTCCAGTTCACTCAGTGCTTGACTGATCATATACCATTTGGGACTCACCATATTATTATTCAGGCTAAATAATAACAATAGTAACACCGATGGAATGCTTTCTTTTGATATTGTCCTGTGTGTCTGACATGTAACCCATTTAATTCTCACCATAACCCCATGAGTATTACAAATAAGAATTCACAGCTGGGGAAACGGAGACACCAAAGGTCCAGGAACTTGCTCAAAGTCACAAGCTAATTATAACTGGCAGAGCTGGGACTTACACTTTAGCCGCCTGGCTCCCCCTCCCATGGACCTAAATGCCTCTGTGATGGTTCTAATGATGCTTTCAGAAAGATAAGCTTTAAGAAATACCCTCACTGCTGACCTGAAAGTGTAAGGAGCTAGTTAACATGGATTGGGTGCTGCCTAGGGGCCAGGCTCCTTCTGAGGGCTGTACTCACAGCACTTCTGGAGGCAGGCACTGTTAATATTCCCTCCCACCCCCTCTCCTAAACATAGATGGGAAACTGAAGCACAGAGCAGCTGAGGAAGTTGCCCAAGCACACGTGGCTAGTAAGTAGCAGGGCTGGGATTCAAACCCAGGTCACCTAACTGGAGGGTCCATGCTATTACTCTTCACCTCATACCAGGGGTCAGCAAACTTGTTCTTAAAGGGCCAGATCATCAATATTGTAGGTTGCTCAACCAGCAGGTGAAATTGATATATTGGGTAGGTACTTCTACAGCCCTTTAAAATGGAACCGTTAAAAACACATAAACCATTGTTAGCTCGGAGCCTCCCAAAACCAGGTGGTGGGCTGGGCCTGGATGACCCTGCACTGTATTGGTTGTTACCTCTTGGGCCCAGAGTGAAAGGTTTGGACCTTCCACCAGCACCAAGAAGAAGAAATGTTTGATCCATTATTCTACAGAGCAACCCAGCCTACTAGAGGATCAAGGGGCCTCGGGGACTCAATCATACAGGAGATTCATTACCTTCTTTAAGGGCCAACACCCAGCGCTGCCGGCTCTCTCGGTCGGGAGCAAACACATACAGGAGGTAATTGTCATGCACAACCTGGAAACATACACAGAGGTAAAGGTGAGCAGTGCGCAGAGATGGATGACTGAGAGCAGGCCCATCTGGCTTCCCTGGCCATGAGTCCGTCTCTGCTTGTTGTCC
Source organism: Rhynchonycteris naso (assembly GCA_037038555.1). NCBI lineage: Eukaryota > Metazoa > Chordata > Mammalia > Chiroptera > Emballonuridae > Rhynchonycteris > Rhynchonycteris naso. The sequence goes on along the minus strand of CM073003.1, from coordinate 115,660,923 downwards.
AAAAGGCAAACTCTGGATGACCAGGGACCAGGGTCCTTTGCATCCAGATGTTTGGGAGTTGTGCCGCCTTGAACCTCCACAGTTTAGGCTCCTTGTCTCAGGTTCAGTGTTACCCTTCTGCAGTCACTAAAGTAAAACAGCTAAAGAAAGAGTTCTCTTGACAGTATCTTTATTCCTCATACTAATTTTTCAGTAAAGAAAATCTTTCTGGCACATAAAAGAGTAAGGTACTAGATGACAAATGTATAATTGGGATCTAAAGAACTTCTAATTTTGAAATAATGTGAGACATCCAAGAAGTTTCAAAAAATAGTACTGAGTTCCTGTGTACTTTTCACCCACCTTTCCCCATAATAACCTTTTACATAACCACGGCACATTTTCAATGCCAGGAAACTGACCCTGGCCCCATACTGTTAACTAGGCTACAGGTCTTTGAATTTCACCAGCTTTTTGTTCACGCACTCACTTGTCATTGGAGTTTTCAGGACAAGAAAAGACATGTTATTCCTTTTACTTTCAGTCCTAAAAATTCCAACCCATGGAAGTCACTTTTTTAGTAGGAAAAAGGTCCTTGTCTATGCCACTGAGGTTGTCAAACAAGAATGATACCCTAGGATGTGCAAGGCGTTATCCACTCCTCGAGAGCCACAAATGCCAAGAGTGATGATGAGATTTAGACAATGTCAAGACCTAAAGACTAAAGACGCCCTCCACCTGCTCTGCCCAATAGAACTTCCTGCGATGATGGCAGTACTCTGTCATCTTTGCTGTCCAACACAGTGGCTACTAGCCATGTGTGGCTATTGCACATGTGAAATGTCTTTGTGTGACTCGGAGCTCAATTTTTAATATTTTTTAAGTTAAATGAACTCACATTTGAATTTAAGCATCCACATGTGGCTGTTGGCTACTGTATTGGACAACATAACTCCAGATGGTTTTCAAACAGTAAAGTCTGATTCTTTTTAACCCCAGAACCCTCAAGCAATTTCGAACCAGGAATTGCAATTGGTCACTCCAAATCATGAGTAAACTGCACTTAAAGAACCTTAGGCTTGGGGTCATTGGTTGTTCTTTCCTCCCCCCAGGAGCAGAGTAATTAGGACTTTCCTTGAGGTAGGGAAGACATAAGGGAAAGGGGAATGAGAAATGACAACATTTCCACGATTCTGTATTTAATCTTTGTTGAATTGATGAATAAATGAATGTGTAATTCAAAGAACACAGTGGCTTTGTCTAAGTTTTAACCCTAAACCCTGTCTCACCTTCTCTTACAATGATTGAGGATTTCAACCATCATATAAGGCCTGACGGACTTACCTGAAAAGGATATTTATAGTGGCAAGGGATGCTAATGTCACTTTTCACAATCTCGACACATTTGATTCTGGAGAGTTCAATGGAGCCCTTCAACGTGCGCTTTTTCTGTGGGAAGAAAATGCATATCCCATTTAGAAAGAGAGAAGATAATAGTTTTTCCCAGGTTGTTTCCAGAAATCCGTTACTAGATAAGATCCATTAGTTTTGTAAACCAACCCCCCAGATATCCAGAAGCTACTTCTTGGCCCTCAGTGGCCTAGAAGGACACTCTGATCTGACTCCTAAGACTCTTGATGGAGTGACTGTTTCTACTCATTGCGCCATGGCATCTTAAATTCCAAGGACCTTGGGACAAACAGCGGCATTTGTAGAACTTGCACCTGGAGTGGGTAGTGCAGTCTGTGGGAAACCAGCCACACCTGTGCTAGTGTCCTTTGCTTTGTGTCTATCCACAGCCTTATTAACTCAGTAACTGAGCTCTGGATGGGGATGTGTACCTTTAAAGGCACCTTTCTTTTCTACATCTGGCTCCTCTGTGTCCCCTAGTTACCCACAGTCCCACAATGACAGACCCATAGCACATTCCTGACTGCTCTATAGCTACCTCTTTACCGCACCTCCATCGAATCTTACCGACCCCATGCCTCACTCACTTGGAAGCTTGTTAGATGTATTTCCTTGATAACTAATTCACACAGTGGTCTTCAGGATTAATAATGATGTTACATGTTACCCTTGTACTTGAAGAGTGGATCTGAGAGGATGATTCTATTAGTGGACCATCAGGCTCCATAGAAAGCCAGTTGGGGAAAAGCTTTTACAGCTCAGAAGCCTTTCACAGGCACCTAGAATTAGGCTTCCATTGAGCATAAACTTTAATTCATCTGTGGAACCAGTTGCAAAACACTTCGTTACTTCTTATCCTTTAGAAAAAAATAACTAACGGTGGGTGGTGAACTGGGCAAAGGTTTCAAAGGGCTAAGTTCAAAGTTGGGCTCCGCCTCTAACTAGCTCTGTGACCTTGGGCGATTCATCTTACCTCCTTGAACTTCAATTTCCATATCTGATAAGTGAGGATAATGACACCTGCCTTTTAAGGATTGATCAGAAAACAAAATGGGAAATGGAATGATGAAGTTTATAACATGTGCCCTCAACAAAGGGCACCCTTTCAAATAAAAAGGTTAAGGGAGTCGGCTTATGGTAAGAGAGTTGTGATATATGAGTGCACTTGGTTGGTATTCAGGGAGCCATGACATCATAAATTCTCCAGGAGTGAGGTCAGTCCTTACCTCCTGTTTTCTGAGAACCAGAATGGCTGCGGGCTTGGGCTTTAGCAGCTGAGGCACACAGAACTGAGATGAGAAAAGTCAAGAAGGACTTCCTATCAAATACAGAGACTTCTGCTATTTCTTTTTAATAGTCTTTCTAAAATCTACTTGATTCATTTTTGAAAGTACAAAATCTATCCATGGTCATTGCAAGAGATAAAACAATATGGAGGTCTATGAAGAAAATATTTCTAGTGTCTTATTATTCTCCCATCTCCACAACCCTGAGGAAGTCAAGGTTAACCATTTGGAAGGCGTTTGTCTTTCACACACACATTTATAGGATATATACAAAGAAAAACCAGCATCTGCTCCACACAGTGGTCTATAACCACTTTGTAATCTAGCGATGTATGAAGAGTTTAGTCTCCCCATAAGAGCCTCTGAAAACATATGCCCTTTGAATTCAGACTATCTTTTCACTTAGAGTCTTCCGCAGCTGGAAATACATGCCCTGAGCCTGCCCATAATCACAGTCTTTGGAATGTTTAATGTGTTTTTTAAAAAGCAGAAGAGGACAAGGGGGCAGGCTTTTCAACAACCATCTGCCGCTACGGAGAAACAGGGAATCTAAGCTTTGAGGTTATTTTGATTTTTGACCACTTTGGGTTATTTCCTTAGTAGCACACCCAGTGAAATACAACAAAAGGCCTATGGTAGTAATATGATGTGCAGACATTTTTGTCCTTGGACCCCACTAAGTCCTGTGCTTCCCAAGAGTCTCAATCAGATTTAAGGCCAACACATCTAGCCATTCAGGATATATTAATTGCTGGCCAGCGAGGAACGGGGCACTGTTCTGAGGGAAAGAAATAGAGAGATAAACACAGTAGAGTTTCTCATGGAGCTCCAAGTCTGGCTGGGAAGGCAACAAGTGCTATACAGACAATAGGACAGGTTGATATGATCAACTTGTGGTCAGAGCTGTCATTTGAGAAAAGATCAGAATGTTGAAAAAGGAGCCAGACAAGAGAAGGCCTAGGGCTGGTGAGTGTCCTAGGTAGAGTGAACAGCAAGAGCTGGAGTAGGAAAGTTCTAGATCAGTGTTGGTTGTCAATAGCCTGAGATCATCATAACCAGGCTAGGGGGTGGAGGTACATAGTCACTGGAGTCATGAATAGGAATAAAAATTTTATATGAAATTCTAAAGCAGCACTGTTTGATAGGAATATAATGTGAGCCAAATAGGTATTTTAAATTTTCCAGTAGAAAAAGCAAAAAGAAACAAGTAGAATTAATTTTCAGAATATATTTTGTTTAATCTAATACATATCTAAAATAGTATCATATTCACATGTAATCACCATAAAAAATTAATGAGATAAATTATTATTTTTATACTAAGTCTTTGTAATCGGGTATTTTATAAGACATCTCAACTTGGATTTGACACATTTCAAGCACTCAGTAGCCACACATAGCTTCAAGATTGGACAGTGTGGCTTCAGGGTTCCCAAGAAAGACCTCTACTCTGAACTTGGATGATCTTCTTTGATAGCTTCACGTTTGCTGATTTAAAACATGGATTTTAAAAGACGTTTGTGCCTTTACTATCTGTCAGGTGAGCTTGCTATCTGATTTGCTCTTCTGTTGTATGGATTTTATGTTCCACTGCCAAAACTCATTCTTTATTCTCAAATGAATGCTTGCTCCACCCCCATCTATTCTTCTTGGTCAGTCTTTCCAAAGGCCCTCAGGTCATTCTCCTGGGATCTTACAAAGCCTGATACATGGTAAAGAGCAGGCCAGTGTACCTTTCCCCTGCCCAGAGCGCAGGGGAATAGCTGGTCAACCAGATAAACATAGTTCCTTCTCTGGGAAACAGTGATTGCCTGTAATCATCCCAAACAACTGTGCTATTTCTGAAAAATGCCAGGGTGAGGCCTTCCAAGGAAACCACACAAAAGCCACCAGGGAAAGAGAGACACTAAGTTAAACATGCCTTCATTCTTCCTTGTTATTCTGTCTGCATCATTCAGGATGAAAGTCACGGAATTTCACTTGGCCTTAGTCTCCTTTCTTGCTTATGCTCACAGCTGTCCTCATATTCCAGAGCCCCACCTGGGACTTCAGACGTGTGTCCAACTCAATCCAACAAGAAGCTGATGCTCATATAGTTGTAGCTGTACTAAGGCAAGTGTGTGCAAGTTGCTTTTATATCTCCTTTCTCTTCGTGTTAATTTTTGTGTAAAGTAGAATTTCTTGTCTTTCAAAGAGAGAGGCAGGAAAAAATAAATAAAAGACAATAACGTTTTTGAGTGTCTCCTATGCTTCAGGTTTTCAGTGCGCCATTGTATTTCATCCTGATCCCCACTTAACAGGTGAGGAAGTCAAGGTTCAGAGTGGCATACGTGGAAGAGCAGTATACAAACTCAACTCTGATCCAGAGCCTTAATGGTATGCTTCATGGCTTTGCACGTGCCCTGACTTTCCACAGGAGACTTTCATTCCCCAACCCCAACACTGAACAATCAATAGAGTGACTGATTTCTGCAAAACGGGCCCTGATAGGGGTTTGTTTCTGCCCCAGTTGATCATGCAAGTGGGTTTCAAAGGGGGAGTGTTTTTACCTGGTTCCTCAGAATAATAGCTCCCTTTTGCTCTATAACACTGGCTCCTTGGCTACTCAGCTAGCCCAGAAGGTACACTAATTAGAGTGTTATATGTCTGATACCATGAAAGAGGGCATCTCTACCCTTCTTAAAAACAGCAGAATTTGAGCTTTCTGCTTTGGTGAGGCAGAGGGGGAAAGAAACAGACCTTTCAGGTCAAGAAGACCCACATCTGCCTGGCCAGCTGTGCAACCTGAGACAAGTATCTTAACTTCTCAGTTGCTTTGTGGGTTTTTAAATTTTTTAAAGTGGGAATAATAACAATCTGTGAATCATCAGTTAATTTAGAGGACTTAAAAGGACATAAACTTACTAACAAAATAAAACCATTCATATGATAAACCAATCATTCAAGTGTTACTTTCTCTTCTTTCTTTTCCTTCTCCAAATGCTGCCCATAAAACAAGACCTTGTTCTCTTGTGTTTTTGTGCCCACGTTTTCTTTGGGGATTATTATTTCCTGGCAAATATGTAACCAGGAACCACCATTTGGGAAGACAGCATTAATTTTTAACTGGTGGTACTGGTGATTTTAACATTTTGGAATCATTTGTTTACTTGGCCAATTATTTGTAAAAACACAGCAAAACAATGAAGGGGGCCTATTTCATGGTCTTCCCAACGCTGGTACAATGTGAGGACTTCAGCTTTCTGTCTTCTCTCCCTCTCTCCCATACAGACCTTCCTCAAATAGTCATTCACCAAAGGCTTAACGTACTGAGAGCTTAATGCTTAGCTTGTTGCAGAGGAGTTTGGATTAGAACAGGTATTAGAGGACTTAAGCCCAGAGGAAACTTTGACAGTGGAACTTCAGGTATCAGCAGAGAGAATATTTTCAAATGTGAGTGATGCGTGTAAGACTTTGCGGGATCACACTGTAAATGTAGCCACATGCTGCCTTTGTCAGAGTTTCTGTAAGATTAAGAACTCTTTCTGGATGATGATTTGAACAAGGCATTTTGGGTACTGTATTTTGCTCATGGCCTCTTCTGGATGTAGCATAGCCATTGTGCCAACCTGAAATCCCACAATGACACAATTGAAATGAAAACCGATGCCGTGTGAGATGAAACTTAAGTGACTGATTTGGGGATTGTTGATGCGCTTGTAGCAGAATGCAGAGTATCAGTTCTAAACTTGGTTTCAGGAGTCTTCCTAGATTCTAGTTGTCATCCCTCCTGCAAAACATGCTGAAAGAAATCCACACGTTTCCTCCCAGGCTCCTAGCTCCCTCAGCCTTCTGTCTCTACGACAAAGGGAACCCTAGTACTGCAGGGGAGGAAAGCAGAGACTCGGAAGAAAAGCCATGGTTTGAATTCCTGGGACAAGTAACACTGAGCAAGTTGTTTCAGCTCCCTGAGCTTAGCTCTCTTAGCTCTTCTCTGCTCTTTCAGTTTTTCAGGAGTAGGAGATGCAGACAGCTGCAGCTCAGGGTTATTATGACCCACACTGCAGGAGGGTCCCGAACTCATTAAGTGATACCCAATAAGATGTGATTATTCCTGTCTCTGTTGAAAAAGCAGCATCTTCTAAAACACAAGTATAATTTGTAATTAGCTGTTGCTGGTCCCTTCCTTGCCACCCATCCTCACCTGAAGCTACCGCCACTACACTTTGGATTTCTGGAAAGATCTGGAGGCTCCTGGATTGACTTAAAGCCAGGAAACTACCACCCATCCCACACCTGCCTTTCTTTCCTCTTTTCCTCAAGACCTTTCAGTCAGAGAGAAACCAGAGTCAACGGCTTGCCTTACCTCAGCTTTTTACACTGTGGTTGTGCTGTGGGGAAAGTGCTCTAGCTTCCCTTAAAGTCTGCCATCTTGTCAGTGGTAGCGCCCTGACTACCCCAAAGGAAAAAGCGAGGATTTAAAAAAAAGAAAGAGAGAAAGAAAGAAAGAAGAGAGGGAGGGAGGGAGAGAGGAAAGAAAGAAAGAAAAGAAAGAAAGAAAGAAAGAAAAGAAAGAAAGAAAGAAAGAAAGAAAGAAAGAAAGAAAGAAAGAAAGAGAGAGAGAAAGAAAGAAAGAAAGAAAAAGAAAAAAAGAGAAAGGTCTGTACTCTCATACAGTGTCTGGAGAGTAATTTGTGACCCTCTGTTACAAGGATAAGTGTCTTTTCTCACAAGAAACCATCAGGAGTAGGTACTCGCGGGAGTGGCCCTAAGCTTTGGGTGTAGAAAGTAGAAGGAGAGCTTTTCTTCTCACCTCACACCTTTCTGTACCGTTCACTATTTTACCAAGAACTTGTGTTTCTTTTATTGTATTTAAAAACACCTAAGTGAAATATAGAAATACGCTTCCCTTCTAGGATTGATCTTATAAAAAACATTTGTTTAAAATATATAAAGATGTAGGAAAAAAGAGAATGTTCACAGTGAAATTATTTATTTAAAAAATAAACTAAGGAAACTTGAATATCCTTCAAGAACAAGTGGTTAGATTAGTTATGATCCATTAATTCTGCACCGGCTCTGAGGCCATGACATTGATGTATGTGGAGAGACAGAAATATATACATTAAGTGTCAAAAACAGGTTTAGAGCAATAGATGAAGCATCATCTCACTGTTGAAAAAAAAATGATCAAATATTAGTTTATGCAAAACTCAAAGAAATAACACAAGGAGGAACAGTGCTAACCCGGGCTCTCCCTTCTGGGTGGCAGCATAGCAGATTCTTGCAATGTAAGAGGTAGATTTCTATGATATCTGAAGTTTTTACAGTGAGCATATACGTTTACAAAGCAGAAATAATAAAATAATATTTTAAAGCAGTCAGAAAAATTTAAAACACCATACTGCAACACAAATTTGGCAAATGTCTTAGGGAGAAGGGTCAGGGGTACATACATATCCAATGTCGGATGTGCAGACATTGTAACCCCGTGACCCCATTAGCAATAAGCAGCAGCCAGGCAGCAGCTGTCACCTGCTCTTCTGTGTCCATGGGGGTTCAAGTTCATGGCAGACCCTCTCACATTGTCCCTGAGTGATAGCCGTTTTTGTTTTCATAGATTCGAATGAAGTAACTCTGTGTGCTTTTGTGGGTATATTTATCTTAGAAGCGAAGCAATAATTCAGAAATAAATTCCAAGCTTCATTCATATTTGATAAAGATATTAGCGAGCTAGCCTTTAAAAAGCATGTTTGTTTAAATTTGCTTATAAAAGTGGGCAGGGTGAAGAGGATTTCTGAAGAAACTCAGAGCAAGAACTGAGTGCTATATGTCACTACAAAGCAGGTCATCAAGGTGGCCTGCGCATTTTGTCCTCCAGTGTCTCTGGCCTGTGAGTTCTCTTTCAATGCCCTCCTTCTTTCCACAATAGTGATATGAGATTTTTAATGAGTTGAAGGTGTGTATTTTTTTTAAATTTCTTTTTATTTTATTCGTTTTAGAGAGGAGACACAGAGTGAGAGAGAGAGAGAGAGAGAGAGGAAGGGGGGAGGAGCTGGAAGCATCAACTCCCATATGTGCCTTGACCAGACCAGTGCAGGGTTTTGAACTGGCGACCTCAGTGTTCCCAGGTCGATGCTTTATCCACTGCGCCACCACAGGTCAGGCTGAAGGTGTGTATTTTTGTATGTACTTCTGAAACACTGGAGAGTTGGTAGCCAAAGAATGTAAATAAGTAACAATTTAATTGAATGGCAGGAAATAACTCCTTGCACAGAGAGGATTCTCATTTCATATTTGCTAATTGGTTGATTGAGGGAACAGCAGGTAAGACCACGTATGCAGCAGAAAACGTTATGTGTAGGTCTAAGGCAACACTCTTAATATAAACGGGAAGGCATCCACGTTTAGCTAATCTTCATGTTCATTTGTGAATTCATGGTATCACTGGAGAGAGCTATAATCACACAGTTCCCACTTTTTTGAGCTGAAGGGGTCTTTGGAAATCATTCCATCAATGTCTAACTTCTTATGTGAAATATTTCACCTCAAGGTAAAACAACTTTCTAAATTGGCTCTTATCTTTTCATTTCTAGTATTCCGTTTATACTCTGAGGAGGCTGAGGTCATAGAATTGGAAGGCACCTTGGTGAGTACTGCAGGTCAAGCGGAAGCTCAATGGGCAGGCCAGGAGGATCGGGTCCTGGTGTTCCTACTCCAAGCAGAGCCCTTCTATTTCTGCCTGTTTCATATGTGGAAATGGTAAGGACATGTATGGATACTTTGTACTGAGATAGGGTTTCATGCTTTGAGAAGTTTGAAAACCTCTGATCTAGTCCGATCCCTTGATATTATGACAAGAAATCTAAATGCCAGGTAGAATAAGGAATTGGCCAAGTTAATTAGTGCCAGATCTGAATCTTAGTAAACTGCCATGTTGTTGCCCCCTCGCCTCATTGTACTTTTCTAGAATTACAGATTAACAGTGTGTCTGAGACTTCACTCCTTTCAGCCCAGCCTAAAATTAGAGATGACCTCTATGAAGCAGTCAAAAACGGCTTGTGTGATCACTTCCTGCACTTCTTTGCTTCTTAATAAAGACACTTGATGATCTGACCCAAAGAGCTCATTCATGTGAACCTTGCAGAACCCCTAAAGATGGTCAAGTAGAGAGACTGATGTCTTGCAGAGTAGCGGAGGCTTTTCAGCACCCCTTAAATCCTACTATAGGTGGTGGGTTCATCTACATATATGTGACTTTAAATCAAATCCATCTTATCCATGTGCAAAATATTGTGTATTTCCCCTCTCTTTTACCATAACATTAAAAAACCTATAAGAATAGTGTGCTTGGAAACTACCGCAACAATGGATTCTTTTGTTTTTATCAGTTCTTTTTTTTGGTGGTCCCATGCATGTCTTCAGTCTCTTTGGAAGAGGATGTAGCAACAATTCGCAGCGGCCATAGTTGTTCTTATACTATGACACTACTATCTTATGCGTGGTGTTCTATCTTCAGGGGCGTATTTAACAAAAGGACAGTCCTATTTTAGGCATACTATTATTTTACAGTGTTTTCCCTATAACTAGGAACAACCTGAAATGTCAAATAATAGATTATAGATACATTCATCAATTTGTTCAAACAAATGAAACAGATAGGTATATCTCTGAAATGAACTAACTCAATTATTAAAATTGATGTCTTTAGACAAAGGAGTTATGAAGAACATTTTGTGTTTAATTGTTATATTTATTTCTTTAAAAACAATATATGAAGGTTTGCTGCTCTGTCTTTTAAGTTTAATCAAGGTGGATTTAACCTGATTCTAACCTGTTTTCAGTCCTTGCTGCTATAGACTGTCTGAGCTCAGTGGTGGTCTTGAGGCAGGTTAGCTACCATGCACTTTTCTACCCAAATGTGGAGTAGAATGATTCTGGACCTAGTGCCCCCAGGGAAAGGGATGCTATAAGAAAACTGCCCATTGTATGCTACATGACGGATCAGAAGAATTCATCTATCTAGATCACTACGGTAGCCTCAATCTGCTTCCTGGCTTCTACTCTTGCCCCTTGTATAATCTGCTGTCCCCACAAATGTCAAATATAAGTCCCTGCTCTGACCACCTTTCTTCTCAATCAGCCCCAGCTGGAGCTTAGTTCTTCCACAGAGCCTGCCACAGCCTACCCCATGTATTGTGTGTTGCCTCTCTCCTTCACGAGCATGTGAGCTTCTGAGGGCTCAGTCCGTAACCTTGTCTCAGTTACTAACCTCTGCAATCCAAGCGTCTAACACAGAGCCCGGCACTTAGTAGGTATGCAAGAAATGTTTGCTAAGAAAATGTATAAATCTAAATATATCAAAACATAAATATCTCCTTGATATAGTGTTAAAGAAACATAAATAAGTAAATAAAAATAAAAAGCTTTGATGCCATGTATGTAATGGGGGGGGGGAGCACACTATACTATTTGAATTTTTTAATAACAAATAGGTGTAATTTCTGTGACTTTTTAAATATTAAAAATAAATTTATATTTAGAAATTTACAAATAATAAATATAGTGAGAAACCTGCTTATACACAGCTTTAGGTAAATAGGGGATTATATGGCAACATAAGATTTGGGATTAGGTCTTTATTCTATTAACATACTGATAATTTTCAGTGAATTTCAAGGAACCAAGCAGACATTTGAGCAAAAAGGAAACTTTATGTGCATGGTACACCATTTCAGAGCTCTGTTTTCTCCTCTGGGTCACTTTAAGCGAGGTCCACAATGTCAGGAAGGCAAACCCAGACTGACACCCGGATTAAAATTAAGTCCTGGTAGATCTTTCTTCAGTAGGTCTAATAACTCATGGATGAGTGAAAGAATTTATTACTGGTTAGTTAAGGAAAAAGGAGAATGAGAATTTTCTATTTGGCCAATGAAAATTTAAGAAGCACTTTAAAATGGTTTTCTGTGGGGTTCATTTCTAAGTTAGATATGAGGGTGTCTTGTAGTCTATGGACCTCATACTTCAAGACTCCTATATTTTCTACATAAACCTTTCTCCCAGACTGAGCCAGACTTGCAGAGTAGGGGAGGCTTTTCAGCACCCCTTAAATCCTACTATAGGTGGTGGGTTCATCTACATATATGTGACTTTAAATCAAATTTTATCCATGTGCAAAATATTGGGTATTTTCCCTCTCTTTTACCATAACATTAAAAAACCTACAAGAATAGCGTGCTTGGAAACTACCACAACAACGGATTCTTTTGTTTTTATCAGTTCTTTCTCAGTGGTTCTGGTAATTTTTGGTGGCCCCATGCATGTCTTCAGTCTCTTTGGAAGAGGACTAAGCCCTCACATTTATAGTATTGCTCTGTGACCTCTTTTTCCTGCAGAAACTCATTCATGGGTACACTGGTCCCTGAGCCGTAGAAATCAAATCTAATTTTAACATGGGAGAATTTGCTTCCAAGACAAAAATGCTCTAGCTGGCTATCTCCATAAAACATCTACATCACGTCACTCAGGCAAAGATCAATTAACAAAGAAATTCCAATAAGGCACTCAAGGCCCAAACTGCACATGTTTGGCCTTGAGTGGCTTGAATTGAAAAACACTCTGTTTTGGATTCTCGCTTTTCTTTGCATGGCTAGACCAGGCTCATAGCTCCAGCTCCCAGATGCTCTTCTGAATCCAGTTTGAGTTATGTGACCTTCATTCACCCACTGAGTATTTACTGACCACCCCTGCATGTTGTGTTGGTGATACAGTGATGAGCAAGGCCATCAAGATCCCTGGCCTCATGGAGCACCTTCCAGTGGATGTACAAACAGAAAATAAACAAGGAGGCGCATCAACAGACGCAATAATCCAGTGCAGATATTCATATATTGACATATCTATTGCTTTAAAGAAAAAAAAAGAAAGAGAATCCTGGGGAAATATTTAAAGAGATGGAACACAATAAAGAACCAGCCCTGTGAAAATCTGGGGTGTTCCTGACAGTGAGAACAGCTAGTGCAAAGACCTCGAACTTGCAAGACCCCGTGAGTGAGCATAAGCGCCCCGTTAAGTGTGCTTCTCCCTTGCTCAGCCTAGTACTGAGCTGGCCTAAAGGCCCGGGTGGGACCGTTAGCTTGGGGTGTCCAAGGCTCAGAAATGAGTCAGATGGGATAGGAGCATGATGTATATGAAAAACTGTGGTATGAAATAAAATCAGAAAGGCAGTTAGGGACCACAAGATGAAGAGTCTTACAGATGATGAAGTTTATTTAAATACTCCAAACAGCCATGGAAGGCTTTAGAGTAGGGAAGAATATCTGCTTTATCAGTTTAAGTGTTCATTCCAGGCTTTGTGTGGATAATAGACTGTACAGAGCATCAGGTATCAGCGAGAGCCCGGCTGGAAGGCAACTTGATCATGTAGGTAGGAACCAGATGGAGAGAGACCGTGACTGATGAAAGTCTCAAGCAAAAGTGCTCAGGTGGCTTTAAGAATATTCTCTACGGGGTCTAGCTGTAAAAGGCAAGGAAGGAAGGGGAAGACAAAGTGGGAGGAAAAAAAGAGAATACAGTTGCTTGGTTCTCTTAAAAAGAGTTGGAATGGGGTGATTGGCCCACCCCCTGGCTCCTACATGTGTCTCTCTGACCCAGCTCTTAAAACCCCAAATTCCTGATTCTCCTCTCCCTCAGTGCAAGGCTAAGCCATAAACAGCTATCTCTAGGTTGACTTATTTACTTATTTCTACACTCAGGAATTTCCTGTTTAAAGTCTTGCCTGACCTGTGGAGGCGCAGTGGATAAAGCATTGACCTGGGAGCACTGAGGTCGCCAGTTCAAAACCCTGTGATGGTCTGGTCAAGGCACGTATGGGGGTTGATGCTTCCAGCTCCTCCCCCCTTTCTCTCTTTCTTTCTCTCTCTCTCTCTCTCACTCTGTGTCTACTCTCTAAAATGATTACAATAAAAAGAAATTAAAAAAAAAAAGTCCTATATCACTTGCTTTGTTCTCTACTCTTCCGTGATTGAGCCTAGTTCTGTTAGGGTTCATCTGTGTAACCCTAACCTCTCCAACTATATCTATACCTCATGCTCTTTCTCCATCTTTTCTTCCCTCCTTTTATTCCTTCCACAAGTAATTAATGAACAGATGATATGTGTCAGCCACTGTCCTAAACATTGGTGGTGCTATCTTTAGCAAATTGGGTGCCAGTCTTCATAAAACTTATTATCTAACTGAGGGCAGGGTGGGAGAGTAACATTAGTACAGTAATCATATTAATAAGTGAGTAACTACATCTTTGGGCTGTGCGCCGAAGAGAGGGTATGTGTTGTATGGCAGAGCCTAACAAAGTGAGATGATTAGTTCAGGGAAAATAAGAAAGATGTCCCCAGGTAAGTGTCGTTTAAAGGCGAGGCTTTAAAATAGAAAAAAAATCTTGTGTGGTTGGAGCCTGGGAAGATGTGAGAAAGAGACATGAGCTGAGACAGAAGAAATCATGTTACAGTTTCTGGTGTCCACTTTCAGGGCAAAAGAGAGAACTACCGAAGGGACAAGTCAGCTGCTGATAACGGGCATCACAACATGATCATTGTCACCACGTTAGATGCTCACACTGGCTATGGTGTACAGAATGGAGTGGGGCGTGGGGCACGGTGGCTACAGGGAGACAGTGAGGGAGGGGGTGGCAGCAGTCCCAGGTGAGAGATGTTGGCAGTTGTCACGAGGAAGGTGGCTGTAGGAAACGAAGAGAAGTGGAAAGAATCTAGAGGAACTTTGGAGACAGAGCTTAGCAAGGCTTTCATTTTCTTATGAACACATAGTAGGACTCCCTGAAGTGACTGAAGGCAAAGATTTGTTCTGGAGTCTATGTGGAAATGATAGTGCTCATAAAATACTTCATTGCAGAAGAACCATGGGTTACTGATTTCCAGGACTGCCCTTACGTTGAGAACTTCAGAGCAAGAATGCATCGCTCACTCTGTAATAACCTAGTAGCGTCCCCAATTACCTGCAAGTAACAACTACAAATAGTAATAAACTCCAATAATCGGAGAGGTTATCTAGGCTCTGGAGACATATGGAATGTCAGGCAAGTTATGTATACTCTCTTTGTCTCAGTTTCCTGATTTGTAAACTAGACTAATCATAGTGCCTAATTTACAAGGTGATTGTAAAGAGTAGATTAAAGAATCTACATTTAGCACAGTGATTAAAATGTGCTCAGTAAATATTACTATTATTACTAAAATGACGGTGACCTCCAGAATCTCATTCAAAGAAAACAAGATCAAGAAGAACTGTTTCATCATTTCTTAAAAAATGTAAATAGCTTTCTAGAGCAGGGGTGCCCACACTTTTTCAGCTTGCAAACTACTTATAAGATGACCAAGTCAAAATGATCTACCTACAATAAAAATGCAAAACATAAATTTATTTCTTCTATATTATCATTATTTAAGTTACTATTATTACTATTTAATATTGTGTATTCTTCTTTCACCTTTCTCCTTCTCAGCTCTCTTTTCGGAGGAAAGTCAATGTCATAGTTTTTATGAACAGTCCGAAAAAGCCGCGCCACATTTCCCTTCTTTGGAATAGCAATGGCACACAGACAGATGAGGCAAAAGCACTTAGAGTATGACATAGTGAAAAAAATCCCCTCCCATTCTGTATGAAAGTGGTAGGTTTTAGGCTTCTTACTTGGACCAGCTATGGCACTCATTTTTATACCCTTTGTTGTATTAAGTTTAAATAAATTGAAGGCTAACTACGCAGCAATGTAACTGAACAAGTTAGCGCGATTTAACGCACATGTGTAGTGTCAAAAGTTCAGACGTCAGATTGGCTACCCTGTATGCCAATCAAAAGACAAATGTCTTTTTAATATCATGCGATCTACCCGCACTTCCTTCGCGATCGACCAGTAGATCGCGATCGACGTATTGAGCACCCCTGTTCTAGAGGGTCATACAGCATTAAGCAACTTACATAAAGACACACAGCTCTTAAATAGTGGAGCTGGTCTTTGACACAGACTAACACCAGAAGCTATTGTCATAGGATGTCATAAAAACAAGGAAAGGGGATCATCTTCCCACCTGCCATTTTTTATTTAGGATGAATGCATGTTATAAAAGCTGTTTCTGTTGCTAGAACATACTGTAGGCTAAAGGAAAAAGTCCGTGAGTAGTGACTCTTATCTAGATAGCAACTAGCGTGGTGATCTTGATGATTCATCCTGTCCTACGTAAATGGTGATGGCTTCCATCCCATGGTGAGCACAGTAAGCTTGATTCTTAAGGTGCAGAGTCATGAAAATAAGGAAACCTTTCCAGTTCTCCTGACAGCCATTCAGAAGATTGCGATGGTACTACTGCAGTGCCAAGTTTATAACAGATTTTTCTCACAAAATACTCACCATCACTTGAGGTCGATAGTATTGGAACTCTTTACAAATAAGCAACAGAGGCTTAAAGAAATGAAATATTTTGCCCACATCAAGAAAGTAATGCCCTGACCAAGTACTTGGTTGGAGCGTCGTTCCAATGTTCCATGGTTGCGTGTTTGATCCCAGGGAACATACAGGAGTCAACCAATGAATGAATAGATGGGTGGAACAAGAAATCAATGTTTCTCTCTTTCCTCTCTCTCTCTCTCTCTCTCTCTCTTTCTCTCTCTCTCTCTCTTTCTCCAGAGTGATTTTTCAACAGTGTCCCCATGAAAATTACAATCAAGACAATCTTGAATCAAGACGATCTGATTGTGTGATTAGTTGCAAATAATATTGTCCTGAACTCAGAACTAACCAGTTCACATGCAGCAGCGTTGCTCATAAATTAAGAGCACTAACTCAATGAGATGATGCTGTGTTGAGTCAGAAAAACAAATTGCTAAACACTGTAAAATGAACTTTAAAAAAATATTTAAAGACAAATGACTGCTCTTTCAATATTGAAACCAGAACTTCTAATATCCCATTCACAATAAGAAAAAAAATTGACCAATGCCAAGTGATTTACCAGCATGATATGATGACTCTTCCAAGTTCATAACTTGCCTACTGGCCCTCTATTAATATAGTCAATAAATACTTACTGAGTGCCTGACCAGGTGGTGGAGCAGTGGATAGAGCGTTGGATTGGGATGCGGAAGACCCAGGTTCGAGACCCCAAGCTCGCCAGCTTGAGCGCAGCCCATCTGGCTTGAGCAAAAAGCTCATCAGCTTGGACCCAAGGTCGCTGGCTCCAGCAAGGGGTGGCTCGGTCTGCTGAAGGCCCATGGTCAAGGCACATGTGAGAAAGCAATCAATGAACAACTAAGGTGTCGCAATGGCAATGAAAAACTAATGATTGATGTTTCTCACCTCTCTCCATTCCTGTCTGTCTGTCCCTATCTATCCCTCTCTCTGACTCTCTCTCTGTCCCTGTAAAAAAAAATAAATAAATAAATAAATAAATAACACCCATTATTAAAAAAAAAATACTTACTGAGTATCAACCCAAGGGGTCCTGCACATAAGTAACACCACATGCTTTCTGATTGTTGGTTTTTATCTGTAAGGATCTGCTGTACACAAGCACGTTTTCACTGCTAAGGAAGAAGCGGTACTGTTTCACCTGAAACTTTAAAATGCCAGGCACCCACAGACTCTGTAACAGCCCAGCCTCACTCAAGACTGCATTTCATTGAACACTGCAAACAACCCAAATGCATGCCTATACCTAGTAAGTCTGAACTCGGGGCCCCTTTGTCTCTAAGTGACCACCTAACGCTATTTCCCCTTCAGTAAAATATAGGTGAAAACCCCTGCCCTCTTTTCTTCATGACAGAAAAGTAATACAATGATAATAGTAAGAAATCAAAAGCGCTTTTAAAAAAAATTGCTAGAAGGGCTAAACAAGTGCTATTTCATGGAAACAAAAATTTTTTTAAAGAAGAAAGCAGTGTTTGTTGGTGGGTTTTCCAGTCCTTTCACTTTACAAAGAAAGAATCTGGCACAGAAGGGAGAGACATTTGCCTACACTCACCTAGAGGAAAGTCACGTTTGGTCTCCTGGTCCCCTGTCCAGTGCTTTTTGTAGCAAATTACATAGTTTTGATCATTCCTGTTGCTCTTATTATTATTAATGTTATGGAATATAAGAATGATTTTGGATATACAGTGTGTCCGTAAAGTCATGGTGCACTTTTGACCGGTCACACTGTCAAAAGTGTACCATGACTTTACGGACTCACTGTATTCTAAGAAGACTGGCTTAGTTAAGCAGCTGTAAGATTCCAGATAAGAACCACTGGTCTGTACCGTGTAACACTTTGTGCATGACTGTTCTAGTCTCCTGAAAATTTTGGGGGGGGGGATAAAAGGGTTTACTGCTGTGCCTTGCAAATTTTAGACAATTAAATGCCCCGAGAATATATTTCCACGATATCAGTTGAGTGATGAACATTGACACAAATAAAATTCAATTCATAAAAATGTTGACACTGAACCGACCATTTCACCATTCCAAGTCCTAGTTTCGCCCAGTAGACATTAAGAAAACTGTGCAAGATCATTGCTCAGGTCCCAGAGAATGCTAATATTTTATTAATCTATGTCCCATAAAATGTAATATATTTCAAATTAAGTTTAAATTCCATCCAACCATAACATTTGCCACATGAAATATTATAATTTAAATGTTAAACTCAAACTTGAAGGAGAGAAAAGCTAATGGATTTTAAATTTACTCTTGTGTAGTTTTTAGAACTGAAATCGCTTGATACAGCCACCCAATCTCTTGACTTTTCTATACATTTTTTTCTGATTAGTCTTACTGTACCTTTTAGGTTGTTATAACAAGCATGTCTGTGCCCCCAGTGCCCTTTTACTATTCCATGTATATTTTCATGATTCAGCCCAGTGTAAAGACAAAATACTGTTTAAAAAATACCCCAAATACAAAGTTCTCACATACCCCATGACGGTCTTCAAAGTATGCCAGGCTAGTTTTGGTTAAAACAAAGAAGCGGACTTTAAAGTTCGAGGGCGATGTTCTTCTCTTTTGCTGGGATTTCTTGATGAGCTGTTCTTCTAGGAGGATAAAGTTGTTCATGATCCAATTCTTGAAAAGTGATGCACCTTGGGCATCACCCCTCAGCACAACCCGAGGAAAGAGCTTCAGGGCAAGGAATGTGATGGGGAGGCAGTTGATGTTGAGAGAGTTGTTCAAAGGCAACTTGCCTCCAACATTATCTTTCTATCAATGTTCAGTCAACACTGCTGAGCTTCTCCTCTGATGTCAAAAACCATAACCACATCCTTTCGAAATTCACAAAACCAAGAGGCAAATGTTAAAAAAAATACACATATTCTTTGCTGTATGGTTTGAAAATGATATTTGAAAAACCTTAGACACAAAATGATATGAAGGATTAGAGTTTAATTTTTATAGTTCCTGGTTTAGCCCATTCAACAATAAAGGCATGTAGCACAAGGGGTTGAAATGTGGGTTCTGAAGACAATAGACATAGTTTGTGTATTAGTTTCCTGTTGCTGCTATAACAAATTATCACAAACTTTGTGGTTTACAAATTTATTATTTATCTTTCTGTAGTTCAGAAGTCCAAAATAGATCTCGCTGGGCTAAACTCAAAATGTCAGCACGGTTGGGGGCCTTTCTGAAGGGTCTCTAGAGTAGAATCTGTTTTCTTGCCCTTTCCAGCTTCTAGGACCACCCACATTTCTTGGCTCATGGCCCTCTTTCTTGGTCTTCAAAGCCAACAGCAAACAGCAGGTGAAGTCTTCTCATTTCATACAACTGTAAGCCCTTCTTCTGCCCCCCTCTTCCATATTTAAGAGCCCTTGAGATTACCTTGGAACTGCCCAGATGATCTAAAATCCCCCCCCCCATTTTAAGGTCAGTTATTATCAACCTTAATTACATTTTATATCTTGAGTCCCCTTGCCATGTATCCTAATATATTCACAGGTTTTGGATTGAGACATGGGTGTCTATAGGGGAGCCATTATTCTACCTGCCACGGCTCTAATTCTGACTCTACCGCCTATCTAGCCATGAGACTTAGGCCAGTCTTCCTGAATTTCCTAAGTCAAATCCACCATTTATGCCCAGATGGCATAAATGACATAAACCTTATACACTTCTCTTTATACCATTTATGCTGCTTGCAATGTACATTTTGGAGAATAATTCTTGGATTAATGTCTGTCTCCCTGACTAGTCTAGAATGTCCATGTTGGACAGGATTATATGTGGTTTTGATCACCGTTATATACTCAGTAGCCAGCACAGTGCCTAGCACGTATAAAGGATGTTTAAGAAGAATGTGTTGAGTGAATAATAACCAAACTGGATGGGACAATCAGAAAAGAAGGAGCATAAAACACTAAAGATAAATATATTGAGGGTAATTATTATTATTTTTTAAGGTTTTATTTATTGATTTTACAGATAAGGGTGGTGAGCAAGAAGCACCAATTCATAGTTGCCTCACATTAGCTGTTCATTGGTTGCTTGTCCTACGTGCCTTGACCGGGCAAGCCCAGGAACTCAAGCAGGCAACCTCAGTGTTCCAGGTCAATGTTCCATCTACTGAGTGCTCCATCCACAGCCCAAGCTAAAGTTTATTATTTTTAAAAATTTAAATAAGAGCCTGTAGAAATCTCTTTATGCCACAGGTAGATAACTGTTTTCTGTCCCAAAACTTAGTGGAAGAGCAGAAAATAAGTAAATCCTTCAGAATGGCATAATAAAGCATGCATGGGCTCTGAAGACAGACATAAGTATGTTGAAATTCCAGTTCTGTGACTTATTAAGCTGTTTTATGTCTGAGTGGGCTACTTCCCTTTTCTGATCCTTAGTTTCCCTGTGAGGGTCCTTTGAGAACTGAATCCCATAAAGTCTATGAGTGGTAGATGCAATGTATCTTACCTTAGAATTAAGTACATATTTAAAGTACAGTAACTCCTAATTTCAGTATAAATAGCCAAGAAATCTTAGTGTAAGAAGAGATGACATATACTGGGCAGAGATAAATAATGAAAGAAAACAATCATTATTGCTGCAGTTATCTACAATTTATTTTATGATGTAAATGATTAGATTACGGCTTAATTTTGCTCCATATATTGGATGCCCCAGCATAATCAAGACACTCAAGATGGTGGGGAAGGGGATACTTTAAATGATCCCTCCTCCCCCACTCTAAAGTTTTAAGACATATTTCAAAAATATGTAGGTTTTATTTTTCTTTCTGAATATGGGCTTAAGATAGTGATTGATATTTTTTTCCAAGTATATACTCCTTCATTCTTCCCAAGTAACTGACTCCCTAAAGGTTACTGCACATCTGGCCAGCCAGAATCAAGATTACATTTTTCAGTCATGTATCTGTTTTCTAGTTAATAGAACATAGAAGAAGTGATGGACATGACTTCTAAGAAATGTCTTTACGGGAAATCACTATCCCATTTTTATTTTTTTTCCCTTCTTCTTGCTGACTAGAATGTGGATGTGATGGTTGGAGCTGAAGCAGCTATATTATATCATGAGGTAGAAATTATATGTTGAGGGTTATGACATAAGATAGAAGAAGGAGCCTGTGTCCTGACAACCTTAGATCTTCCATGCCAGTCTGAGAGCACTATTTTTTTTAAACATAAAGAGAAATAAAATTCTTTCTTTTTTATAATTTTTTTCCATTGATTTTATGAGAGAGTGAGAGAAGAAAAGAAAGAAAGTCTCAGAGAGAGAAGCATCAATTCGTTGTTCCACTTAGTTGTGCACTCATTGGTTGCTTCTCATATGTGTCCTGACCGGGGATTGAACCTGCCACCTTGGCACACAGGATGATGCTCTTATCCTCTGACCCGGGGCCTAAAATTCTATTTTCAAAGCCTCTGCTATTTTGAAGTTCTGTCATAAACAACAAACCTAATTCTAACTAATGCAGTGCTGAATTCAAAACTAGACTGTCAACTCCTTGGAGAAGGATAAATTTGTACCTGTTTGGCTCTGATTGAAATATTTACAGACTTGGCCCTGGCCAGGCTGCTCAGTGGATAGGGCATTGTCTCAGTGTGTCAAGTTCATGGGTTCCATCCTGGATTAGGGCACATATGAGAAGCAACCAATGAGTGCACAACTAAGTGGAACAATGAGTTGATGCTTCCCTCTCTCTTCCATCTTTTCCCTCTCAAATTAATGGAAAAATTAAGAAAACAAGTTTTACAGACTTCGCAAAGTGTCTTACGTGAGAAAGCAAAATACCATCAGTAGGTATTGGAATAGACACTATTACTTGCCCAGTCTCCATGGAGTGTAGTCATAAGTAATTTTTCTCTCTCTCTCATAGCACCTTCAAACCCACTCACTGGGATTTCTCTTTGTCCTCACCTAAATGGAGCCTTAAGGTCTCAATATTTTCCTTTATACTTTCAGGAAAACACACACAAGGAGAAATAATCCTTTTGCTTTTGGTTTAAAATGCTCAAGTCACATGAGCCAAATTTAAAAAGCTCCCACTTCTTAAATTTGGCATCAAAAGAACAATAACAACCCTGGCCAGTTGGCTCAGTGGTAGAGCATTGGCCTGGCATGTGGAAGTCCCAGGTTTGATTCTCGGCCAGCACACACAGGAGAAGCGCCCATCTGCTTCTCCACCCTTCCCCTTCTCCTTTCTCTCTCTCTCCCCCTCCCACAGCCAAGGCTCCATTGGAGCAAAGTTGGCCCAGGTGCTGAGGATGGCTCCATGACCTCTGTCTCAGTTGCTAGAATGGCTCCAGTTGCAATGGAGCAACACTGCAGAGGAACAGAATATCACCCCTAGTGGGCTTGCCAGGTGGATCCTGGTCGGGAGCATATGGTAATCTGTCTCTCTGCCTCCCTGCTTTTCACTTTAGAAAAAAATAAAAGAACAATAATAGTAATGAACTGAAGAACAGCCCAAGTGTTAACATCATCAGTTCGTAAGATATTTGAAGAAAAATCCCAACCCATCGATCACTTTTGGAAGATGTTGGAGAACTAACATTATTATGAAAACTAATAAATTACATTTCTATTTTCCCTGAAGAATTCTATCTCTGTTTAGTAATCAAATATTTAATAAGAGAAAGTCCTTTGAAGAAGAATTCCAGCTGCTAAGTGAAGAAGTGGTAGAATAGCACCACTTCGCAATCCTAATGACAATAACAGAGCTGAGCCACCATCATCAATGATCACTAAAATGATTATGTGTAAAGCCACTAGGAAAATTTATCACTTACATAGGAGACCAATAACATTGAAACACACTGATCAATCCTAACATCACAAAAAGAAAGACAGCTAGGCATTCTGTTCCCTGATGTAATGTGACAGGAAGTACAGAAACCACCTATGCAGCGGTCTTACAAAAAAGAAATCAAACATGAATCTCACCAAACCTTCAGATCTATATCCAAGATTGCAAGAAATATAAGAGATAGAGGACCATGACAAATGCTTGGAGATGCAATTGGATAAGTCTAAAATGCACAAAACATTAAAGACATGTGACCCATATCTGCAATAAATAAGTCAGAGGGAGAACCTATAGATTTGAAAGAGCTTTTAAGAGGCATGTCAAGTGTGTGATGATTTTGTTTGGATGTAGAGTCAAACAAATTAATTGTAAAGACATTATGAAGCAATTAGGAAATCAGAACATCGCATTTTTAATGATTAATTATCATTATGTATTAATAAAAATTTAATTGTTATTCATTTTAAAGTTGTGGTAATCGCACTGTTGTTATGATAAAGGAGTCTTTATTGTGTACAAAAACACACTGAAATAACTATTGATAAAATAATAAAATGTCTGAGACTTTCTTTGTTATAATCCTGTGCGTCACTTGGCTTCTAGTGGATGTAAGTGATCTTCTCCTTTACCCTGAGTGGGTTGTAAGAGGAAATGCATGTTGCATTAAAATTTCTCTCTCTTTTTTAAAGATTTTATTTATTGATTTTAGAGAGAAGAAAGAGAAAGGGGTGCGGGGGACAGAAATGATCAATTCGAAGTAGTTGCTTGTCATATGCACCTTGACCAGGCAAGCCCAGAGTTTCAAACCTGTGACCTCAGCATTCTAGGTTGGTGCTTTATCCACTGTGCCTCCACAGTTCAGGTCAAAGTCTGTCTTGATTTTTCAAACGCTTGTGTTCTAAAGGCTGCAGGTGGGTGAACATTACCACTGGCAGAACCCGTTTTGCCTTTTATTGTGTCCCGCATGGATAACACAGTGCTCTTTCTCAGGGTAGGGAGGTACTAGATTCCTGTCATTGTATTATCTTAGGCCTTTCACTAACTGAGTTGGTAAAGTGTCATTTAATATTCTATAACATTTTATAATTTTCTAATGAAAAGAACTTCAACACAGCACTACTAGATGCAGATACTTATACAATGACATCAGAAATTTTGGTTTTCACTTCTTAGCTCTGTGCTGTCTTCCTGCTTAGGCAGACTTTCATCCATGGCAGCAAAATAAGCTGTCATTTTACCAGTAAAACTGGATTCTTTTTTTCCCAAGAGTTCCAACAACAACAACAAAAAAAGGCTCAGGGCTGTGAATCACTGCCCTGGCTTGGGTGACTTGCAAAGATGTACCTCAATATTACAGCCAAGGCAATGGAAAATTGTGTTGTCTATCACTAGGTCTGAAACCTCTCCTGAACTTGGGGGTGGGATACAGCCAGCCCTACCCAGCCCCACAGGGGTCCCCAAACATTTTACACAGAGGGCCAGTTCACTGTCCCTCAGACCATTGGAGGGCCACCACATACAGTACTTCATACACTGACCACCAATGAAAGAGGTGCCCCTTCCGGAAGTGCGGCGGGGGCTGGATAAATGGCCTCAGGTGGCTGCAATTTGGCCCATGGGCCGTAGTTTGGGGACCTCTGCATAGAATAAGAGGAGAGGGGGATTTGTTCTCCAAAGAAACACTGGAGTGTTTCCACTAGAGAAAGAGGAATGGCTGCTGGCTTGTCTATAAATGATCTCCCCCTTACACTGACTTGAAGCCTCTTCTTTGCTTTATCACTTGCGACCCTACAATTCCAGTCCTCTTCTCTGGTCCAGGGAACAACCATTTAGACAATTAAAGACGTTTCTCATATAACTCTAGAGCCCTCAGTGTCCCAGCCAAAAAGATCCTTCAACTGTGCTCTTAGGATGAGGCTTTGAAGCCCTTTATTATAAGATCCCTTATGGTCCTCATTCAAGCTTGATCAGATTTATTTGTATCTGTTTGAGAATGATACCCAGAATATTTGATAATTACAAAGCTTCTTTATTCTGAAAACAATTTTTAAAAATATCCCAATTCCTTCTAGAGCTACCAATCCAAGAGAAAAAGAAGAGCATATGCACCTACCTATTCAAAAACCAATCTGGAAGAATCAGAACACCTAAACAAACTGATTACAACAAATGAGATCTAAACAGTTATCAAAAAACTCCCAACAAACAAAAGCCCTGGGCCAGATGGATTCATAGGCGAATTCTACCAAATATTCAAAGAAGAACTAACTCCTATCCTTCTCAAGCTATTTCAAAAAATTCAAGAGGAGGGAAGACTTCCAAGTTCCTTTTATGAGGTGAGCATAATTCTGATCCCAAAACCAAGCAAAGACAACACAAAGAAAGAAAATTATAGGCCAATATCCCTGATGAATTTGGATGCTAAAATTCTCAACAAAATATTAGCAAACTGGATCCAGCAATGTGAAAAAAAATCATACATCATGATCAAGTGGGATTTATTCTGGGGAGGCAAGGCTGGTACAATATTCACAAATCAATCAATGTGATTCATCACATAAACAAAAGGAAGGAGAAAAACAACATGATAATATCAATAGATGCAGAAAAAAACATTTGATAAAATCCAGCACCCACTTATGATCAAAACTCTTAGCAAAGTGGGAATACAGGGAACATACCTAAACATGATAAGGGCCATCTATGACAAACCCACAGCAAACATCATACTAAATGGGCAAATATTAAAAGCAACCCCCTTAAGATCAGGAACAAGGCAGGGGTGCCCCCTTTCACCACTCTTATTCAATATAGTTCTGTAAGCCCTAGCCACAGCAATCAGACAAGAAGAAGAAATAAAAGGCATCCAAATTGGAAAAGAAGAAGTAAAACTATCATTATTTGCTGATGATATAATACTGTACATAGAAAACCCTAAAGTCTCAGTCAAAAAACTACTGGAGTGGTAAACTAGAATTACATGATTCTGCTTTAATTAGACACATTCCATAAGAAAAGACAAAAAATAAATAGAAATATACAGTAGAATATAAGTTATCAAAATTTACAGTGAAAAATTGGCTTTATATCATATATAAGTAGTAAAAAATTTGTGAGGTAATTATTGGTATGATCTTTGAGTATGCATAACTATAGTTTCAGTGTTTTATATCATTTACATTTTTTCAAATGTATCACTTTCAAAATATGTATTTCCACAAGAAACTTTTTCTATATGAATAAAAATTTTTAATGCAAAAAAAACCCAAAAAACAAAAAACTACTGGACCTGATAAATGAATTCAGCAAGGTGACAGGATATAAAATTAATATTCAGAAATCAGAGGCATTTTTATACACCAACAATGAATTGTCTGAAAGAAAAATTAAGAAAACAATCCCCTTCACTATTGCAACAAAAAAAATAAAGTACCTAGGAGTAAATTTAATCAAGGAGGTTAAAGACTTGTACTCAGAAAATGATAAAACATTGATAAAAGAAATCAAGGAAGATACAAACAAGTGGAAGCATATACCGTGCTCATGGTTAGAAAGAATAAACATAATTAAAAGGTATATATTACCCAAAGCAATTTGTAAATTCAGTGCAATTCCTATTTAGATACTAATGACATACTTCAAAGATATAGAACAAATATTCCAAAACTTTATATGGAACCAAAAAAGAACACCAATAACCTCAGCAATCTTGAAAAAGAAGAATAAAGTGGGAGGTATCACACTTCCTGATATCAAGTTATACTACAAGGCCATTGTACTCAAAACAGCTTGGTACTGGCATAAGAACAGGTATACAGATCAATGGAATAGAACAGAGAACCCAGAAATAAACCCACACCTTTATGGACAACTGATATTTGACAAAGGAGGTAAGAGCATACAATGGAGTAAAGACAGCCTCTTTAACGAATGGTGTTGGGAAAATTGGACAGATACCTGCAAAAAAGGAAACTAGACCACCAACTTACACCATTCACAAAAATAAACTCAAAATGAATAAAAGACTTAAATGTAAGTCATGAAACCAAAACCATCTTAGAAGAAAACAGGCAGTAAGTTCTCTGACATCTCTCACAATAATATATTTGCTGATTTAACTCCATGGGCAAGTGAAATAAAGGACAGGATGAACAAATGAAACTCTATCAAACTAAAAAGATTTTGCACAGCTAAAGACAATATGATCAAAATAAAAAGACAAACCACACAGTGGGAGAACATATTCAACAATACATCTGATAAGGGGTTAATAACCAAAATTTATAAAGAACTTGTAAAACTCAACACCAGAAAGATAAACAATCGAATCAAAAAATGTCAAAAGAAATGAACAGACACTTCTCCAAAGAGGACATACAGATGGCCAATAAGCAGATGAAAAAATGTTCAACATCAGTAATCATTAGAGAAATGCAAATTAAAACCATAATGAAATACCACCTCACACCAGTCAGAATGGCGCTCATTAACAAAACAATACAGAATAAGTGCTGGCGAGGATGTGGAGAACGGGGAATCCTCCTGCACTGCTGGTGGGAATGCAGACTGGTGCAGCCACTGTG
This sequence comes from Rhynchonycteris naso, assembly GCA_037038555.1. Classification (NCBI taxonomy): domain Eukaryota; kingdom Metazoa; phylum Chordata; class Mammalia; order Chiroptera; family Emballonuridae; genus Rhynchonycteris; species Rhynchonycteris naso. Next base: position 115,633,398 of record CM073003.1, on the reverse strand, counting down.
GAAAACAGTTTGGAGATTCCTCAAAAAATTATAAATTGAACTGCCTTTTGACCCAGCCATCCCACTTATAGGAATATATCCCAAGAACAACACATCACTGATTCAAAAAAAGAAATGCACCCCCATGTTTATGGCAGCATTGTTCACAATAGCGAAGAGCTGGAAACAGCCCAAGTGTCTGTCAGTGGACAAGTGGATTAAAAAGCAGTGGTACATATACACAATGGAATCTATGGCGCCATGAAAATGAAGGAAATATTACCTTTTGCAACAATATGGAGGGACCTAGAAACTATTATGTTGAGTGAAATAAGCCAGGCAAAGAAAGAAAAATACCATATGACCTCACTCATTTGAGGAATCCAATGAACAATGTAAACTGAGGAATGGAATAGAGACAGAGGTGGGATCAAAGGGACCAGAAGGAAAGCAGACAGAGGGAAAGGGGATGATAGGATGGGATAATCCTGGAGGGAAGGGGGGAGGGCGTTGCAGGGAGGGGCCAAAATGTTGAGGGGAATACGGGAGAGGAGGGGATGCATTGGGGGGGGGGGACACTAGAATCTATGTAAACACAATAAATTAAAATCTATAATAAAAAAGAGAGCATATGCACCTAGTAATACATGCACAAAATGTTCAATGCAGTGTTATTTGTAATGGAAATAACATAGATGCATCAGTGAGAAGTTAGTTAGACAATCTTTGGTGCATCCATTCAGTGAAACACTACAAGATCATAAAAACAAATAATGGAGATACATAACATATCACCCTCAAAAAAGCAAAAGATATACAGTGTGTCCATAAAGTCATAGTGCACTTTTGACTGGTCACACGGTCAAAAGTGCACCATGACTTTTTTGACACACTATATATTGGTAAAACAGAAAAGGTGCCTAACCAGGCCGTGGCGCAGTGGATAAAGCGTCAGACTGGGATCTGGAGGACCCAGGTTCGAGACCCTGAGGTCACCAGCTTGAGCGCGGGCCCATCTGGTTTGAGCAAAAGCTCGCCAGCTTGGAACCAAGGTCGCTGGCTCCAGCAAGGGGTCACTTGGTCTTCTGAGGACCCGCGGTCAAGGCACACGTGAGAAAGCAGTCAATGAACAACTAAGCTGTCACAATGAAAAACTGATGATTGATGCTTCTCATCTCTCTCCATTCCTGTCTGTCTGTCCCTATCTATTCCTCTATCTGACTCTCTCTCTGTCCCTGTTAAAAAAAAAAAAGGTGCAGACCAGTAAGTACAGTATGATTTGTTTTTACATAAAAACATTTTGTGTTTTTATTAATGTATATGTACATGCCTAGTGCATTGTCCAAAAGTTTACATATCGAACTTCCAGCAAATGGTACTGGAGAGGTAGAGAGATGTTTCACTTTTGAATTTATATAAGGTGATATGGTGGGAGAATTTTTTACTTTCCAATTTAACATAAAAACATGTCCTTTGTCAGAAATCATTGGTTTGATTGGTAAAAGACGGTGATAACTGAGGTGTCCAGAAAGCTTAGAGCTAATTTTTTGAAATATCTGTAAATAGTTGTGATTATAAAAGTAAAATATGTTCTTGCAGGAAAAAGCAGGCCAGCAAATATAAAAAAGTAATAATCACTTCTAGTCTCAACCCTCAGAAATAATCCATGTTAACATTGATTTTACATTCTGTCATTATTTTTTTCAGCATTAAATTTAATAGTTAATTGCAATTATCATCTCATCTCAGCTTGTGGGGAGCATTTACTTTTCTCTACCTCTTGGGAGGTTTTCAACTTTATGTTTAATGTTAACGTTATTGACTATTTTATTATTTGCGTGCGTGTTAAATTGCAAGCTTCTTCAGTACAACGTCAAAGAAAGAAATATGTAAACTGAGGTGGGACATCTCATGGCTTATAAACATAGCACAGTTGGAAGCTGAGAGGGGGAAATAGTTGTTGAGATGGGTGAGCAGGGCAGAGTTTTGGCTCCGAGTCGGGCTAACTGTGGCTGAGCAGGACAGAGACAAGACGCAGTAGACGGCAACAGAAAGCGTGTAGGAGGTCAAGAGAGGTTGGATCAGCAAGTTGAGAAATACAATTATTTAGATCACTGGTCTTGGCTTCTTTTATGTATACCAGCCCATTTTCTTTCTTTCTTTCTTCTTTTTTTTCAGCTCATTTTTTAAAAATACAAGACAGAAGCAATCTGATTTGCATAATGGCCCTCAGGGGAAGAGTCTAGGTGACTGTGGTCTTTTTCTGACAGCCAGAGGTAAGGCAGATTCAGGCTGGCTTCCTGAAGTCCTAGGTGCCCAAGGCTAACCGCAGCTCTTTACATGCCATCGGCTCAGCAGCATCAACATCAAGTACCGTGGATTGTATTTTAGGCCCAGGGGATTTACCCAGCATAGACACACTGTGTACACTATGGAAATCTCCCCACCCTCACATCCTGCCTGGCTCATAGGGCCCTCTCAGGCAGCACATTCATTGAAAAGGTTATTTATAGCTGTCTGCTGGCCTTGCTTTTCAAAATAATAGATGGGGGAACGAAAATGATGGACTTGAAACCTCTTCCCATGATCAATATGTAGACTTCAACCATCTATAAGCTCACACATCTACATATAACTTCATACATCCTATACAATGTTTTTTTGTGTTTTAACTCTTCACGTCTCTTCCATCTTAGGCCAATTTAAAATGTAGAGAGAACTATCATCCGAATTGTGGAGTTGGCAGTAAAGGGTAGAGTTTTTCTTCTTACAAAACAGTTGTTGCTGGTTTTAAATATGATTATAAATGTTACCAGGTCCACCATTCATTCAATTTATTCAGTATTCCTCCAGCATGGATTTAATTTGCCCTCATGTTTTGTTGTTTCTTCACAATGTTCTCCTATTGGATCATGAGCTTTCTAGATTTAGGGTCACCCCTTACACGTTTGTTAGCAAAAAAAAAAAAAATTACCCCAAACTTGTAAAAGAAATTGTAAAACAGACGTGTCATTTCAATGACATATTAAAGCCTGCCCAAGGATTATTTAAGAGAAGAAAGTAGACAATGAGATTGGATCAACCAATCAAGACGGAAGTATTGCTATTTATTATTTTTTAACAGCCTTATTGAGCCATGTTTTTCATATCATAAAATCTTTATGTGAACAATTAAGTGTTTTTTAGTATGTTTCAGCACCCCAAGAAAACTCTTATTGATTAAAGTCTCAGATCCTGTGAAGTTATGTAATAACTTATGGATTTTTGTTTAGTAGAAAAGATAACCCAAAGGTTATGCTTTTATTGTCCTGTAGACATTTAACCAGTTTTTTATTTTTAGATCTAGCCTGGCAACATTAGTTCAACATTCTTTCTTCAATGCCAATGCATAGTCCTCATTCCCTTTTGAACCAGTTTTATCAATTGGCTGGTTCCCTCATTGATGAATTAAATAAGTCTTTGACCTGTTTTCATTTTATATTTGTATGAGAGTCATGTTTACAAATATTTGAAAGATATTTTGACAACCTAAATACTCTCAGTATAACAATGGCCACAGAGTGGGAAATCAATAAATACATCTTGATGAATTGATCTCTTTTCTTTTCTTTTTTTTATAAGGGATAATTAATTGTGTGTGTGTGTTTGTGCAAAAAGATGCATGAGAAACTGGTAATAGGAGCAATCTTGGAAAACTTGTTGGCTTAGGAGATGGTTGAATGAAGAGTTAGCTTTTCAGGGCCTTCCCTTTCATACCTTTCAGACATTGTTCCACTGCAAGTACTAGTTACACAAAAATAAATAATACTTTTAGTTTATAGATTTATAAATATGGTATGTCAGTAAAATTATATTCTTAGAATATTCATTGATTTAAATTTTGAGATAGAAAAGAAATAAAATAGCTTTGTTCAAATTTAACTCTCTGGCACCAAAAATTTGAATTTGAGAACCAAAATACAAAATGTTATTCAAAATTAATTTTCTGATATTTTTTTCTTTGGGAGAAGAGAATCAATTTTTGAAAGGTCTCAAAGGAAAAAAATCAGAAAGTTAATTTTATTAAAAATCTATGGCATACCTCCCTGGCCGGATAGCTTGGTTGGTTGGAGCGTCTTCCCGAGGCACAGAGGTTGCCAGTTCAACCCCCAGTCAGGACACATACAGGAACAGGTTGGTGTTCCTGTCTCTCTCTCTTTCTCTCTTTTTCTCTCTCCCTTCCTCTCTTGCTAAAACCAATAAATAAATATTTAAAAAATATATGGCATACTGCCTGATTAGGCGGTGGCACAGTGTATAAAGCATCAGACTGGGATGTGGAGGACCCAGGTTCAAGACCCCGAGGTTGTCAGCTTGAGCACGGGCTCATCTGGTTTGAGCAAGGCTCACAAGCTTGAGCCCAAGGTTGCTGGCTTGAGCAAGGATTCACTCAGTCTGCTGTAGCCCTCCGGTCAAGGCACATATAAGAAATCAATCAATGAACAACTAAGGAGCCACAATGAAGAATTAATGTTTCTCATCTCCCTTCCTGTCTATCTGTCCCTCTCTCTGACTCTGTCTCTGCCACAAAAAAAAGTGTGTGTGTGTGTATGTATGTGTGTGTGTGTGTGTATATATATATATATACACACACACACATACATAAACAAAATAGCATATATGGTATACCATATATATATATATATATATATATGCTATTTTGCAACTTTTTTTTTTACTTACTAATGTTTATTACAAATTGCTCAATATTATTATCCTTAATAATTGTCTCAATCAGAACAGGTCTAGTGGCTGATCACTTCTCACTCCTTTGACTGATACTACCCATGTCTTACCATCACCATCTCTTGTAGAAGTCTCTCGGTTTCCACTTCTGTCCCCCTTGTTTTTCTATAATCTCTTTTCATGATGGTGGCCCAAATGATCTCTTATAGATACAGGTCAGATCATCTCCCATTTAGAACAAAACTGAAGAGCAAGGTCCGACCCGCATGATCCGCTCCCCTGTCATCACCCGAGTTGCCTCTTGGCCTCCTCTCTAACCACTTTCTCTTACTTCACTCTTGTCACTACACCTCTCTTGGTGTTCCTCTCCCACACTAGGCATGCCCTCACCTCAGCATCTGGGCCCTGGCTATTCCTCTGCCTGAGAGGGTATTCCCCCAGACATCTGTGTGGCTTCCTCCCCAAATTCCTTTAGGTCAGCAGTTCTTAACCTGGGCTCTATCGAACCCTAAGGGTTCGATGAGTCGGTCTCAGGGGTTCCGAGAAGCCTCTGCCGCGGAGGCCAGAATAAAGTAATACCGTAATTTGTTGTGAGTTCATGCACTTTGTTGGTTTTGTTCTTTGAGCAAGGTGATGTTCATGCATGGCTCATTTTGTGCACCAGTAAAAAAACATATACCTATGTCTTGAATTTGTATAAAGAAATCATAGTTTATTTATCTCTAAAGAAGGGTTCGGTGAATGCGCATATGAAACTGGTGGGTTCGGTACCTCAAAAAAGGTTAAGAACCACTGCTTTAGGTCCTTGCTCAAAGGTCACTTCTTATTGAGCCTTCCTTGATCACCGCCTCTAGCTCCCTATTCCCTGCACATACCCCTATCCCAATTGCCTACTTTATCTTTCTGCATAGAGCTTATCAGCTTGGGACATGCCATATATCTTATTTATTGTCTAGATGTAAGCTCCTTGGCAACAAGGATATTTGTCTGTTTTTGTCCATTGATATATTCTCAGCACCAAGAACAGGGCCTGGCACAAAGTAGGCACTTGCTATTAATTAAACAAATAGATGAGTTTATGCTGCATAGTACTTGTATATTTGTATTCCATCTGTGTGACCTTAGTCCAGTGTCGTTTGACCATTTTCACATTTGGGGACTTCCGTATGCTTTTTGCTATCTTGTGACCTTGATGAAATTGCTTAACTTCTCTGAGCCTTGGTTTCCTTCTCAATGAAACAGAGATAGTGTTGTACCTACATTTTACCAGCCTATTGTGATATTAAAATAATTTTAAAGAATGTAAAGTAGGTAGCACCATGCTTGACTTATACTAAGTTCTCAATAATATGATTGATTTCTCTCATCATTAATCATTCATCAGAAATGGACTTATGAGAAGAATACATGATCAAGTATAATATAGAAAACCCTCCCTTCTTATCTTTAAACTTAAAAGAGTTAACTTTGAGTGATTATCTTCTTATAATAGATTAAAAGCCACTTTCTTCTTTTTTTAAGAAGTCATTTAACATTTTTATTTTTATTTATTTATTTAAAAATTAAATTTAATGGGGTGACATTGATCAATAAGAGTACATAGGTTTCAGGTGAACATCTCTGTACAATTTGAACTGTCGATTGTATTGTGTGCCCGTCACCTAAAGTTAAATCATTTTCCGTCACCATATATTTGTACCTCTTTACTCCCCTCCCTCCCACCCCTTCCACCCCCTCCCACTGGTAACCACATTTAACATCTTTAGAAAAAGCATTGTAGCACTTTAGAGGTAGAGACTACTTTTGTATTTCCACTTTCTGACTGGTCCTGAAAATGGTACATTTGTTGAATAAACAAATAAAAAAATTAATCTCAATGGTCACAAGCCAATTCATATATATTTATTGAAAAGTTGCAAGATGCCCGGTACTACAACAGGTCCTAGAGATATAAGAAAGATCATGAGGAGCTTGGGCTTTATTTCAAGACCTTTACAGAGTAATCACTGAGTTTGGGGTGGTGGTGGTGTATTTTATCTCAGAAGTAGTTTTCTAACTGAGGGAGGGGGAATTTGGATTTATCACCTTGTGCATAGTAAAAAAAGAAAGAAAAAACTCCAGAAAGATGTCTTTGCCATAATTTCTCTGAAGAGCTTTTCAAAGAAACAAACATCAGTGGTTTTTCATGTAGACATCAAGAGTGAGGCACAGGCATTATCGGCGTGGGCAATCCTATGGTGATTCAAGACCTCCACGAATTCCTGCGGTTCCCAGGAAGGGCCCACGCATACGTCTGGCCGCAAACAACTCTATATTTGGAGCAAAGTGAGAATCTAATGATGAGCCATGTTGTAGCTTGAGACAGAGAAAAATCCTGCCGTGAGTCCCAAGACCCGGGATAAAATCCGGCATTCTGACTCAAAGCAAGATAGCCCTGAGCCTCGATCCTTAACGGTAAAATTATGGTTTTAAAGATTAGTCTGCTTCAAATAAGGAAATGGGTGACAAAAAGCACCATACCCTGGAAATCACTGTACAAACGGGGACTCTGATTCTTACAGGTTGCAGAAACCCCTTTGGACCATTCATTCAACAACGTCATTCAACTCCTGGGTGCCTCGAACACCACCGTGCTGGTCACGAGGCACGTGAGGAACAATTGCCAGCACACAGTCCATTGCCAGGATTTTATCCCCAGGCAGTTTTTCAGCAAAAATATATTTGCAAGAAGATGATCGTCGCAGGGATATCTGTAACAACAACAACAAAACTAGGAACAACCCGGAGATTTACAAAAGCAGAATGGTTTCATCAAAACGCATCCCAACATTTTGATTATAAAGACTATCCAGCCTACCCGCACTTATGCACTTACCTCCTGGCAGGGTCAGCCTGTTGCCCTTGGATGCAGTGGTTTGTTTAGGGGGAGCCTGGTGACCCTGCCCCAGGGGGGTGGCTGCTTGGGGGCTGGACAAAGGGGTGTGCAATGGTGACAGGTCACAAAGGACTGTAGAGGGTAAATGTAGTGGTGTAAGGAGCTTTAGGCAGAACCCTGCAGGGAGATGGGCAGTTGCCTTTACTCCCTCTCTCTCTCGGAGACTCGATTTGTGGCTGGCGGAGCTGTCTCAAATTTAGAGAACCATGAGCAGTGACTGTTTGTTACCTTACTACACGGCCAACAGCTACCGTTCAATGGGCGTGTTCAATACCTCCATGGGGGACCTGCAGCGACAACTGTACAGGGGAGGAGAGTACGATATTTTCAAGTATGCACCAATGTTCGAGAGCGACTTTATCCAGATTAGCAAAAAAGGAGAGATGATTGATGTACACAACCGTGTCCGGCTGGTGACAGTGGGCATCGCGTCCACCAGCCCCATCCTCCCACTACCTGACGTCATGCTGCTCGCCCGACCAACTAAAATCTGTGAACAGCATGCCAAACATGCCCGGACCGCCAGGGGGAGAGGTCGCAAGCCCATGAAGATCCTGGAGCTCACCAGGCTGCTGCCCTTGAAGTTTGTCAAGATCTCCGTCCACAATCGTGAGAAACAGCAGCTGCGCCTGAAGCTTGCCACAGGCCGCACCTTCTATCTGCAGCTGTGTCCGTCTTCAGACGCACGAGAAGACCTATTTTGCTATTGGGAAAAACTTGTCTATCTCCTGAGGCCACCAGTGGAGAGTTGCAGCAGTACCCCAACACAACGAACCGGGGAAGCATCGACCATAGAAGATGACAGAAGCTTATTGGTAAGTATCAGAGACTCAAGATAATGGGTCGGGGTGCTTTGAGAGAGCAGCTCTGAGTTGGTCCTACAAAGCCTTTGGTGCTCTATAGAGCTCACCTGGGAAATGCATTCTATTTTTCTAAAATTTCATTTATTTATTGATTATAGAGAGAGGGAGAGAAGAGAGAGAGAGAGAGAGAGAGAGAGAGAGAGAAAGAGAGAAATGTTGATTTGTTGTCCCACTTATTTATGCATTCATTGGTTGATTCTTGTATGTGCTCTGACTGGGGATTGAACCCACAACCTTGGCATCTTGGGACAATGCTCTAACCAACTGAGCTATCTGGCCAAGCATTCCATTTTTAAAAGGCTCAGGGCCACTATGATGGCACTTACCATACTGGGGAGATTCTAAGTATTGCTCCAAACTGTCTCACAAGGCCAACATTCAGAGAAACCTTAGGTATCAGCTACTCTGGTCTTAGACCAGGGGTTGTAATCTCCTCTATAGCATCCTGATTATCCAGTCCCTTCCTGAACACTTACCCCAACCCAGGGGATCCCTTCTGGCCTCTGTCTCCCTGTGACTACCATGGCTGATTAAAATCAGCGCAATCCCTTTGTGTGTCTGCTCGGGCACAGTTTCTTTGAGCAGCCACTGAAATGTAGTGTGAAACCTTTGACCCAGCAACCCTACTTCTAAGACTCTGTTCTGCAGAGAAATAAACACAAGTGTGCAAAATAAAAGTATCTGAGGGTTGGGACTCTTACCAGCGCTTTCTCTAGCATGGGGATTGTTCGAGCAAAACCACCTGACTGCTTGACGGGGGTGCTGTAGATGGGAGGTGGCGTCCCACTGGAGCTTAGATTTAATGGTTTCAAAAGTTCTTCTAATTAGAAGCCCTGGAGTAGCTCAGCTCTGGGATGAGGGAGAGCAGAGCCTTGTAAACTCACTTTGTCACCTCTGTCTCACCCATTTCTCCTCCCCTTGGCACAGACTGCAGAGTTCCAGGCAGAAGGGTATCAGAGTGAGGGGAGGCTTCACAAGTTTTGCGATGTGTCCAGAGCCACCTCTTCTGCGTATGCTGGGGGAGAGGGAATGGCCAGCTCGCCCTTTGTCAGGAAAACTTCAGGAACAGCAAGAGGGGGAGTCACAGGCCTGGCGGTAGCTGGAACAGCAACAAGTCCTACAGCAAGCATGGCAGCAGCAGGAGCCGGAACGAGGCCTACAGCAAACAAGGCAGCAGCAGGAGCGGGAACAACGCTTGCAGCAAGCATGGCAGCAGCAGGAGCAGGAACGAGGCCTACAGCAAACAAGGCAGCAGCAGGAGCAGGAACAACCGTTGCAGCAAGCATGGCAGCAGCAGGAGCAGGAACAACCGTTGCAGCAAGCATGGCAGCAGCAGGAGCGGGAACGAGGCCTACGGCAAACAAGGCAGCAGCAGGAGCAGGAACGAGGCCTACAGCAAACAAGGCAGCAGCAGGAGCAGGAACGAGCCCTACAGCAAACAAGGCAGCAGCAGGAGCAGGAACGAGCCCTACAGCAAGCATGGCAGCAGCAGGAGCAAGAACGAGCCCTACAGCAAGCATGGCAGCAGCAGGAGCAGGAACGAGGCCTACAGCAAACAAGGCAGCAGCAGGAGCGGGAACAACGCTTGCAGCAAGCATGGCAGCAGCAGGAGCAGGAACGAGCCCTAAAGCAGGCAAGGCAGCAGCAGGAGCGGGAACCACCCGTACAGCAAGTGGGGTGGCAGCAGGAGCTGCAGCAGGTCCTTCCGCAGGCGCTGTGAGCATGGCAGCAACCAGGAATGCGAACACAGGCCAGACAGATATGGCGCTGGCTGGAGTCGCCACCAGGGGTCCAGGAGAAAGTGGACCCATCAAGACCATGGCAGGCGCTGCCAACGTATCCTCCGAGAGTACAAATGTGATGTTGGCAGCTGCTGCCAGCTCATCCTCGCTGGGCACTACCATCGCAACGAGCAGTACCAGTGTGGTGTTTGCAGGTGCAGTGACCACCCAAAATTCTGCCACAGAAGGGGCTAAAGGCCCAGCCATAGGACCCCTCATCTCAACCTTGAAGAGTGAAGGCTACATGAGTGAACGGGACGGAAGCCAGAGGGTCTCCCAGCCCAGAGCTGAAGCTTCGAAGGAAAAAAGAGAAAAGAGAGAGAAGAAGGAGAGAACTTCCTTTAGAAAAAGTTCCCATCACCACAGGAAAGGAGGGAGCAAGTCAACCCGGAAATCATCCTCCCATCGGTCTTCATCAGGCCATAAGGGCTCAAGAGATGACAGAAAGGAAAAGGGGCAGAGCAAGGTCAAGGGCAAAGGACACAGCCCGCATAGGAGCTCCAGCCACAGCTCCGCGAAAGAGCCAAGGTCAGCCCACAAGCTGAGGAAGAGCAGGTCCTCCAGTTCAGGTATTCTGAGTAAGAAATCCAGTCGGATTGGCTCTTTCTTCAAGAGCTTCCGAGCCACTCGGGCTTCAAAAACTGAAGTCTCGTCGCACAACAGGGAGGTGGACTTCAAGGCTAAGAAGGAGGAGAAGCACGACAGAAGGGCAAAGATAGAGAAAACCCAGGGTGGCCAGGATCTGGAGTTCTGTGGGACCATGACATCAGAGATAATGGAGACGATGGAGACTGTCATCATTGAAAACAAATGCATTTAAATAGGAGCCAGGGCAGGAAGCTGCACTAGAGACCCAGCTTCATGGAGGTATCCCCTGGAGAGACAATGCCAACTTTCTTTAATAAAGGAAATCATACAGCTCCAAGAGAAATGCCTCTTTTGTTTGATTTTCTATGTCCCCTACCCCAGTAGTGACTTCACAGTGGCTTCTGTGATGTGGGGAGCCTGAGACCCCAGCTTCCAGTCACGTAGAACCCCGCCTCCCAACCACGCCCAGTGTGAGCGTCCTGCCTTGCCTCAACCCCACTCTGCCATTGGTTTCCCCAAGACTATGGCTGAAGTTATCAACTATGAGCTGGAAAGCACCACCGCCACCAAGTCCCCATGCCTTTCTTGTTCTTGTCCCCAAGGTCCCCTGAACATGGACATTCAGTCCAGTCCATAGACTAAGTGAAGAAAGGACTCATGTCTCATAGAATAATTAGGGGATAAAACAGGAGGTTGCAGCAGCATATGTAAGCAATCAGAATTGTGAAGTTGATCATTTAGGTTGGGAATTGGTAGCCTGAGGGCCAAATCTTGCTACCTGCCTGGTTTTGTAAATAAAGTTTTATTAGCACATAACTGCATCCATTCATTTATATATTGTCCATGTTGGTTTTCACCTTGAAACAATAGATTTGAGTTGTTACAACAGAAAGTGTATTGTCTGCAAAGTCTAATATATTTGTTATCTAGCACTTTCCAGAAAAGGTTTGCCCACCACATGTCTAATTTTAACAATTTTCCTTCCTCTTGAGTATATACTGTGGAGAAATTCTCACATAGGCTTGCTAGGAGACAACTAAAAAGACAGTTTATAATAAAACAATTTGTAATAGCAGAATTCCAGATGTTCATCAAACAGAAGAACTGATAAATTGTGGTATATGTTTACAGTGCCTATAATACAACAGCAAAAGCAAGTGGCAGCTGTACGTGTTAGCATAGGTGAATCTCAGAATGTTGAACAATTAAAGCAAGGCAGAGAAATACATATTAGATAGTTCCATTTGTAGAACAGTTCATAAAGAACTTCAAACTATGCTTAAGGTGTAGCGCAAAGCAAGGAAATAATAAACACAAAACAGTGAATATACAGTACATACAAAGAGCTCAACAGAGTGGGGATTGTTCTATTAAGCAAAGGGGTGCATTCATGGTAATTTATTGTTGTATCTGTTTTATTTTAGCATCTCTGAAATCAGCATGGTTCTAAATTCTGTCAGCCAGGTGTCAGTCACTGCCTTAGAAATACCAACCAATTTATTTCAAGTTTTCCTTTGCATAAGAGAGGTAGATGACAAAAGATCTAAGACTGAAAGATACCTTTCATAAACATAAAATTAAAATTCTAAGTGTCATAAATACTCAGAATCCAGGAAGATGAAAAAGGGTTAGATATCTTGTAGAATAATCCAAAATGCTTGTGCATTAATGCACTCTGTAAGCTATGTATGCATGTGGAAGGTAATTTCAAAAATAAAAACCACAGTACATTAGAAATGAGATGATACATTTTGTAAACATCCACTTTAAAAAAGATGTGACATGTCTTTTCAACTTAAAACAATTGTAAGTAAATTTCATGAGTCTGTGAAAATCATTAAGTTGTCTTAACAATACATGATGAAAGTCAGATTTGAGAAAAATGATTCTGAGAACCATGTGTGTTTGTTTGAGTTGAGCCTGGGATTCATCGGCCCAGCCTTGCAATTCTGTTCTCACCCTCTTCTGTGACAGTAGTGCCTACTGGGGCAGAGTTGGGTTTCCCGTAAAACTAAGGGACTTTCTCTGGAGAGCGAATGTGTGTGGCAGAGGTGGAGGAGGTGAGAAACAAGGTACTATGGGAGGAGAGGTGGTTTAGAAGTCTTAGTGTAAGCCCTTCTGGTTGCTCTGATGAGCAGCTGGAAAATCCCACCTTGTGATTTCTGATATACAAAGACCAACAGAGGCTGGGGATCAAGGTGTCCTTGGACCTGACACTTGAAGCAGTGAATACAGGTAGAAGCAGAGAAAAGGGTGTGCTCTCAAAGGCCTGAGAGAGGCTTTGGGGAAGCCTGCTGGGAATGATGCTAGAGGTAATGGGGAGAGAAGAGAAGGAGAAAGGGGAACTTTTCCCGAAGCCATCAAATGTAAGGTACGCTTTGCAAGGGGCTGCTATATCCTAGTTACAGATGGCTTGATCTCATGATTCTGTATACCATGGCTTTTTCTTTCCTCCTTCTTTTAGTCTTGTTTTATGTATTCCCACTCCTACGCCCCAAAGTGCTTCTTTAACACAAAACTAGTTTGTCCACCAGGCAGGGTGTTAACTGAGCAGACCCAGTTTACACAAATACCACAGAAGTGGAGGTGGGGACTTGCCCACCGTAACGAGCTCTGCCAGGCACTTTCTCTGTATTTCCCTTTCTATCTTGATGGTTCATCAAGCGACAGGTGCATAAATACCTACATATTTCAAAGCAGCAGTCCCCTTCCTCTGGGGGAGATATCAGTTTGGGCATCAAATCAATACACCCCATCAGATAAAGGCTAATATCTCTGACAGCGGTATGCATCATCAAGGTAGCAATTCTGCTGCAGCAAGCATGATAAGGAGATGGATTGTTGATAACTAACCAGTGTCCTGAACATATTTTTCTTTTTATTAAATTTATTGGGTGGCACTGGTTTACAAAATTATACAGGTGCACAATTCTACAACACATCATTGGTACACGGTATTGTGTGTTCACCACCCCAAGTCAAGTCTCCATCCATCGCCACTTATCTCTCCATCCGCTCCTCTACCACCCTCCTCCAGTATCCCAAACGTAAAGCCTAACACACGTCTACATATATGCCTATGGTACATATATACAATGAAATATTACTTGGCCATAAAATACCTTACCACTGGCAATGGCATGGATGGACCTAGAGAGTATTACGCTAAGTGAAATAAGTCAGTCAGAGAAAGACAAGTACCATTTAATTTCACTTTTATGTGGAATCTAAAGAACAAAATGAATGAAGACCGGGAATTGAAACAGGCTCATAGATACAGAGAACAGACTGATGGTTGCCTGAGAGGAGTGTGTTCAGGGGAATGGATGAAAAAGGTGAGATATTAAGAAATACAATTGGTAGTTACAGAACAGTAACGGGGTTGTAAACTACAACATAGGGAATATAGCTAGTAATATTGTAATGACTACGTATGGTGCCCCATGGATACTTGAATTATCGGGGGAACTCTTTGCGAAGTATGATTATCTAGCCGATATGCTGTATAGCTAAAAGTAATTCAAAAGAGTTTACCTGCCTTTTTGTAGGGTTCTAAATTCATGTTAACTTCTCCAGACTGCAAGAAGAGATAACTGGCCCTCAGTGGGACCTTGTTGTTCTTCAGTGGGGCTTCATATGTGGGATACAAATCCTTGTTATAAAAGAAAGTGTAAACTGGGGATAGTTCCCAAATGCCAGGGTTACTGCTGTCCCCTGCTGTTAAGGAAAGGTATAGCAGGCACAAGAAACTGCCCCATCCTCCCCACCCCTCTGCTGCACACAGATCTGGGTTGTTAAGGTTGTTAGTGATGAGGCTGTTATTAACCAAGAGACAACAACAAAAGAAAAAGTAGTGATTAGGAATCGAAACTGTACACCAGGAAACAATGCATTATTGGGGACTCTCACCTAAAGTGCATTGCTTAAACAATATATAAGAGCTGATAGAAATTATGATAGAAAAAAGCAGGAGTTGGAGATGAAAATTTTTATTTGCTAGTTTTCATTTTTTTCTGCCTGGGCTGATCAACAACCAGTGATGCAATGTAATTGACTAATAAGAGCTCAGAGGTATTATTTATGAACCTGTGTACGCATGACAGGTGATACCACCAATATAAATCAAAATCAAGGTAAATGGTGCTGAAAAAATTGGACTCATAAAAAAGTAAAAAAGGAACCTCAACTCATCTTAAACGATATATATATATATATATATATATATATATATATATATATATCCAAAAAGGATCATAGACCCAAACCTAAAACTTAAATTTATAACAGGGGGATCTTTGTGACCTTGTGTTACGCAAAGATTACTTGGCTAGGACATAAAAATGTATGAACCATAAAAGAAAATAATGTTAAGAAAGTGAAAAGATTAGCCACAGATTGGGAGAAAATATTTACAAAGTACATATCTGATAAAGGACGTACCCATTGTGTGTGTGTGTGAGTGTGTGTGTGTGAGTGTGTGTGTGTGTGTGCATGAGCATGGGCATGTTCCTTTACAACCCAATAGTAAGAAAACAAACAAGCCAATTAAAAAATGGACAAAAACTTGAACAAGAAGCTCACCAAAGAAAAATTGCAAATGTCAAACAAGTATGCAGCACTAAGGAAATGTAAATTAAAACAACTACACAGCTATTAGAATTGCAATTGGTGAAAATAAAAAGGAAAAATACCAAGTACAGATGAGGACTCAGAGCAACTGTAACTCTCATAGTTTGCTGGTAGAAATAAAACATAATACAGCCTCTTGAAAAAAATTGCTTGACGCTTCTTACATAGTTAAATAACTATTAAAAGGCTCAGCAATTTCATTCCCGTGTAGTTACTGAAAAGAAATGAAAACACATGTCCATATAAACACGTGCATATGGATGTTTATAGGACTGAAACTAGTCTAAATGTTCATCAACTGATGAATGAATAAATGAATGATGCTACCCCCATACAATAGAATACTCCTTACCTGTAAGTAAGAACAAGCCATTGATGCATGCAACAACACTGATGGACCTCAAACGTTTTATGGTAAGGGGAAGAAAGAAGACAAACGTGAAAGTCTACATACTGTATGATTGTATTTACAGGTATATGACATTCTGGAAAAGGCAAAACCATATGAACAGCAATCAGATCAGTGGTTACTAGGGGCTAGGGTTGAAAGGGAAGCAGAAAAGTAACTGCTTGCGGTGATGGAAATATTCTGTATCTTAACTCTGGTGGTGGTGGTTATATGGCAGTACATATTCATCAAAATTGATAGAACCGTACACCTGAAGTTAGTTTTACCATATATAAATTATACCACAATAAACCTTACCTTGAAAAGAATCAATAGGCGAAGAAAAATTGTGCCTATTTCTATTTGCCACATAGGCTCAAAGGATAAAAATAATGGTTCTTATAATGTGACAAGTTCCTAAACCAGGCAAGATGCCAGTTACCACTTACCCCTACCTGTTCCCGCCCCCCCATCTCCTCTCACTCTCCCTTCGCACACAGACTGCTTCCTGTCACTAACTCAGGAAGATCATGGCAGCCTCTGGCTCTTTGCCTGAGGCTCTTCGCTGTCACCCAGATTTTTGCACAGTTGACTTCTTTTTGTCCTTCTTGTCTCTGCTCCAAAGTCACCTTCTCAGAGAGTCTACCTTGATTACCCTCTATGAAGCCGCTATCCTCATTCCATGTAACTATCCCCCCATAGGCCTTATGACTACCCAAGGTTCTTACTTGTTTGCAATGTTATCTGTGTCTCTGCATTAGAATGCAAGGCTTTTGTCTCTTTTTTTTTTTACCATCTAGAACAGTGCATGGCACAGTAGAGTCACCATTAAGCTTTGTTGAATGGATGCATTCCTTGTTAAGCTTTGCAAGACATCTTATCTTTAAGGAATAAACTTTCCATTCAGATTCTGGAAATACAGTCACATAAATAAATGTTATTACATGCTGTATCTTCACCAGCCCATCTCATGGTATGAATTTCTTACCATTATTCATTTGTAGTTTACTATAAAGAACAGTAAGAATTGAGTCCTAGATTCTAACCTTGATCTACTCCTAACTGTAAGACACTCTACCTTTGGGTCCAGTAATTCCATGCTGAAATGAAATAATGTCTATGGGTAAAGATAATTGTTGAAACGCTATTCTCTCTACTTTTTTATGTTTGTGTGAACCCTGAAAAAGGTTCCTTGTGGTCAACTGGACACAAACTGATAACCACAGTCTAACAGTCATTGCTGACAGAATCCTCCCAGGTATTCCGCATCTCAGGGAAGAGCCACAAACAGATACTGGCGTCCTGTACTGTGTTTCTGCCTGTGAGTCAACCCTTATAAAGGAGTTACTGATATAATCTTTTCTATCAATGGGCTAAGACTTGTCCTTCCAATGGGAACTGCACAGCTATGGTCTCATTTGCATCCTTAGCAGCCAATCAGAGCAGCTTCATAACAACCAATCAGAAAGCACAGTCCTGACCAATCAGGACACTACTGCTTGGGCCAATCAGACTGTACAAATTAGGACACCTCATTTGCATATAAATGGATTAATCAGGGGTCAGGGAAGGAACTTGCTCTATAAAAAGTGGCCTTCCACCTGACCAGGCGGTGGCGAAGTGGACACAGCATCAGACTGGGATGCAGAAGACCCAGGTTCGAGACCCCGAGCTCACCAGCTTGGACGCAAGGTCGCTGGCTCAAGCAAGCGGTTGCTCAGTCTGCTGAAGGCCCATGGTCAAGGCACATGTGAGAAAGCAATCAATGAACAACTAAGGTGTCGCAATGGCAAAGAAAAACTAATGATTGATGCTTCTCACCTCTCTCCATTCCTGTCTGTGGCTTCCCATTTGTGTCCCAGGAGTGAACTTTTTTTTAAGGGTAGAAGCTGTTTTTCCTACTTTTATAAAGCGTTTACCTAAATAACTTTTCCTTTTACTGATCCCCAGAGGGACACTCTTGTTAGCATTTAATTGGTGGCAGCGACCTTTCCGCTTGGAATGCTCCAGAAGTTTTTAAGAAAATAAAATAAAAGAATCTTATTTTAGAGAGGTAAAGTTGAGAACTTTTATCACAATAACAATCTTTTATGTGTAGCATGCTCTTGTAAGATGCCTATGAATCTTCAAAAAAATTGATTTCTTCTTTTAATTTGCTGATTTTTTGACTGGAAGTAGCATAGACTTCTCTTAATTTCTAAATAAAAATAAAAGTGAATGAATGGTGAAGAAGTGGGAATTGAGAATATATTATTCATTCTCAACCATGGTCACAAATATTTTCATATTGAAAAAGATTTAAGTAGTATATAGAATCCAATCTAATTTTTAAAAATATCTTTGACAGTGAGGTTAGTCATATTTTTTTTAGGTATCTGCTTATCTGTATCTTCTAACTTTTATGTAAGGCATGGAGGTAAAAGCCTCGTTTAATTTTAAGCGTTAAAAAAAAAAAAAAAGAGCCTGGCCTGTGGTGGCACAGTGGATAAGCGTCAATCTACAACACTGAGGTCGCTGGTTCAAATCCCTGGGCTTGCCTGGTCAAGGCACATATGGGGGTTGATGCTTCCTGCTCCTCCCCACTTTCTCTCTCTCTTTCTCTCTACTCTCTAAAATAAATAAACTCTTTGAAAAAAATAAAATAAAGTAAAAAAGAAAGAAATCGATATACCGGCGGCTACATTTACTGAGAGAGAGCGTAGGTACTACCCGACTCTACCCCCTCACACCCCCTGGCGACTAGGCGGCTACACTGTAGAAAGCTGGGGCGTGAATGATGAGATAAGGTATGCGCAGGCGCAGTAGCGAGCCAGCGGTGTGAGGCGGGATAGGAGTCTCAGTTAAGGAACAGCTCTTTCAGCCAATAGAGAGACAGTATCGTTGGCGTTTTCCGGGCGGAGGACGCCGGAAGTGGCTTTTGCCTGCGGTGGGGAAAGCGGGTGCCAGAGTGAGCTCAGTACCTAGGTGAGTGGGCGGTGACAGCTTGGAGCTGCGTTCTGCCCGCTTCTCTCTTCCCGGACTCCGCAACTTAGGGCGGCCGGGGAATGGGGGAGGCCTGGGGCGGAGTGCCCGCGTCCCTCAGCGCGGCCTCCCCGCCTCGCGTCGGGCCCCGGAGGGACCGCGCGGCGGCTCGGGGCTTCCTCCGGGCCGGGCCGGGCGGGGCGGGGCGGCCGAGCCAGACTGGAGGCTGGGGACCCGGTTTGCTAAGCTGCGCGGCCTCGGCGAGGCATTTGGCCCCTCCGGCCTCCGGGAAACGGGGATGCCGTCGGGGAGCAGCCCTGAACTCACTGGACGAACGGGGCGGGGACGGAGGTCGGAGATGCCTCTGGGGGAGTTTGAAAAACTCCTTTGTGGCAGCCGGAGTGACTGCAGACAAAGGGGATCAGATGTCGGGGGTGGAGCCGGGATGACCCTTGAGGCACCTGGCGCTGTCCTCGGCGGGGGCCTCCGTCGCCTTGCGGCGTGCAGTTAGAGACGTGATGGCGCGATAATCACGACTTCTGTACTAAGTCGCGTTCTTGTCCCCAGTTCACCGACCTAAGGGAGCGCGCAGCGTGCGGCCAGAGGACCGGAGATAACAATTCCTGCTGTGTACCCTGTTGTGGACTTTTGATCTGGTGGCAACGCGTCCCCTCACTGAGACTTGGGGTCCTTATCCCGAAGGTGAAATGAACAGTAGTGCTTACCTCAGAATTGTTAGGAAGATGAAGAGAGGATAGAAAATGGTACCTGGCACGTAGCTGGCCTTTGGAACGGTGCTGGGAATCACAAAACGGAACTCACAACCTAAAGAGGCTTGAGTGGGTGAACGCTGGGCTGTCTACAATTTATTTTGAAGTGCAGAGCAGTGCCAGCTCTCTGATTTTGGTAATTGTGTCGTTAATGGGAGAACATTCTTGTTTGGGAGATATGTGCTGCATGCAGTATTTGGGGGGTCAAGAGATGAGAGACTAATAAGACAGATGAGGGGAAATGTTAATATTTGGTGAATCTGCGTGAAGAGTATGGAATGCTTTTTGTGTACTCTTCATGCAATGTTTTTATGCCTGAATTTATGTTAAGGAGTTTTTAAAAGTTGACTCTAACTATTTGTAGTTGTCATAGTAAATGAATAGAACAGTACAGTGTTCATAACCCCCTTTCTCCTTTTCCTTAATGGCTGTATTGTGTTATATAGACATTTTATTCAGCCCTCATATTGATGAAATCATGCATCAATTCCAACTTTTCCCACTCTTTTCAAACAGTGCTGCATTAAACACAATTTTTTGTGTACTTGTACCAATATTATTAGTTTCTTTTTTTTTTTTTTTTTTTTTTTTACAGTGACATAAAGAGTCAAAGAGAGGGATAGACAGACAGGAACAGAGATGAGAAGCATCAATCATCAGTTTTTTGTTGCGACATCTTATTTGTTCATTGATTGCTTTCTCATATGTGTCTTGACCGCGGGCCTTCAGCAGACCGAGTGACCCCTTGCTCGAGCCAGCAACCCTGGGTCCAAGCTGGTGAGCTTTTGCTCAAACCAGATGAGCCCGCGCTCAAGCTGGCGATCTTGGGGTCTCGAACCTGGGTCCTCCTCATCCCAGTCCAACGCTCTATCCACTGCGCCACCGCCTGGTCAGGCCCAATATTTTTATAGGATCAATTTCTAGAAATAGAATTGTTGGTTCAAAGAATACGAGCACTGATGTTTTTGATACTGCCAAATTAAATTCCAAATTTGTATTTTCTCTTTTATCAGTTGTATATGAAAATTTCTCATATTCTCTAGGGTGGTACTGGCCTACCATCTAAGAATGTTATGTGGTCATGATGGTAGCTTCTATGATAACTGAGGAGAGTGGGCGTTCTTCACCTGAGAAGGTGTCCCCGAAGGGCCAGGATAGCTAAAAGCTTCTAAAATTGGGCTCACCATTCTGAAGAAACAAGAAGGAGAATGTGACTTCTGCTGGTATCCAGGGCTTGCCACATAGAAGGTGTTCTTGTATTTGTTGAATGATGGAATATTTGAAATCTTGCTAGTTCGTTAGATGAAAAGTATCCCTTTTAGAAGTTGGTTTAAAAAGTGTGTTAGCTTAACCTTTATTTAAGATTTGCATTTTCTTTGTCGTATATTATTTATTTAAAATAAAAAAATTTTTTTAAGTCAGAGGAGGGGAAATAGACTCCCACAGGGGCCAACTCTCAAACCAACTGACTTGTCCTTAGTGCTCAGGGCCAATCCTCAAACCAATCAAGCCACTGGCTGCGAGAGGGATAGAGAGAGAGGAGGGGGAGGGTAAGAGAAGCAGATGGTTGTTTCTCATGTGTGTCCAGACTGGGATTGAATTTGGGACATCTGCATGCCTGGCTGATGCTCTATCCACTGAGCCACCTGGTCAGGGCCATAAAATACAAGTTTTTATCAAAGTCTCATTCAGTGGACCTTCATAGAGGAACTAGCACCTTTTAGGTGTTGTTTGAGGTGCTGGAGCAGTGGTTCTTAACCTGGGTTCCATCGAACCCTAGGGGTTCGGTGAGTCGGTCTTGGGTTCGGAGAAGCCTCTGCTGCGGAGGCCAGAATAAAGTAATACCGTAATTTGTTGTGAGTTCATGCACTTTGTTGGTTTTGTTCTTTGAGCAAGGTGATGTTCATGCATGGCTCATTTTGTGCACCAGTAAAGAAACATATACCTATGTCTTGAATTTGGAAAAAAAAGTCATATTTTACTTATCACTAAAGATGGGTTCGGTGAATGTGCATATGAAACTGGTGGGTTTGGTACCTCAAAAAAGGTTCAGAACCACTGTGCTGGAGGCAGTGTTGTGAACAAGACAGCCAATTACTGAAGTCATAGTGCTTTCTAGTGGGGATGGAGTCAGAAAATATGGTTTTAAAAAATCTAAATAAAATTTGTAGTATTTGCCCTTGTTGCAAGCATTTTTATCCCAGAAAAATGAGAATGCCTTTTGATTTTGCTTGTGATATTTTTCCTATATGGGACTTTTAGATTTATATATTTTTATTAAATTTATTGGGATGAAATTGGTTAATAAGATTATGTAAATTTCAGGTATACATCTTTACAATACAACCTGTATAATTAATTGTGTGTCTAGTCTCTATGTATTTGACCCTTTAACCTCTTCAGGTGGTCTTTTGCAGTAGCCTTAAAACTAGGGTCATTTCCGCCTGACGGTGGTGCAGTGGATAGAGCATTGAACTGGGACATAGAGGACACAGGTTTGAAACCCCAAGGTCGCCGGCTTGAGCACAGGCTTATCTGGTTTGAGCAAGGCTCACCAGCTAGAGCCCAAGGTTGCTGGCTTGAGCAAGGGATCACTCAGTCAGCTCTAGCCCCCAGTCAAGGCACATATGAGAAAGCAATCAATGAACAACTAAGGTGCCACAATGAAGAATTGTGCTTATCTCTCTCTTCCTATCTGTCTGTCCCTATCTGTCCCTCTCTCTGTCTGTCTCTCTGTCACAAAAAACAACAAAGCTGAAATTATTTCCTTGATAGATTGTAAGCAGCACTGGGATGGAGGCAGTGTTCCTTGAAAGGTAGTGTTTGAGATTTTTAGACTCTGGATCTTTCCTCTGCTACTTATTCTTATTTTATACAAGTGCCTCAACCTTTCTGAGCCATAGTTGTCTCATCGCTAAAATGGAATGAGAAAAGTATTTAGGAAAGTGTCTGGCATATAGTATGCACTCAAATGTTATCTGTCATCATAATCATCATCCCTGGCTATTCATTGTCATATTAAGGATGTTTGTACCTACTTCCACGTTCTTGTTGATTTGGAGCCTTCTTGAAATAGATGGAGCTGCTCAAAAAAGATTTATGAAGCCTCTTTGTGCAAGGTTGTGGACACAGTGAGAACTATGATAGTCAAAATTTTTCTTCTCATGGACCTTATTGTCCCGTTGGGGAGTCAAATCAGATACTGGTACAGAAAATAAAAGCCAGAAGGCAGTATCTGCTTTTTATGAATAATCAGAGACATTCTTTCTTTAGTGGTTACATTTTAAGCTAGTGTCTGCAGCAAGAAGACCAGCAAATAGACGCAAAGGCTGAAAAGGTTGATAAAGAATGGTGTAAATAATGCTAGATTGAAGACAATATTGCTAGGATGGAATAAGAGAAAATGGGTGTGGTATGAGAAGAATTATGCTGGCTTTTATAAAGAAGAACAGTAGTGAAAGCAAAAAGATCCCTGGGGAAGCTATTGTATTCTAGGCAAGAAGAATGGTGACTTGGTCGTACTTGAATTTGAGATAGTGAAACTGAAATTGAGAGGACTTCAGAGAGGGCCTGGCCTGTGGTGGCACAGTGAATTAAGTGTTGACCTGGAACACTGAGGTTGCCAGTTTGAAGTCCTCGGTTTGCCCAGTCAAGGCACATATGGGAGTTGATGCTTCCTGCTTCCCATTTCTCTCTTGCTCTCTCCTTCTCTCTCCCTCCCTCCCTCCCTCCTCTAAAATGAATAAATAAAATAAAAAAAGAATTGAAGAAAGGACTTCAGAGGAGTTTGATAAAAGTGGAGGATGAAGATAAACTAGGTTTCTGGCTTGAAAAACTAAGTTGGTAATGGGGACATTTATTGAGATAGGGAAGATTAGAAACTGGGAGGAATAGTTTTAGGCTTTATGTGTACATTAAGGTGTATAAAGGGGATAAAATCAAGTACTTTTTTTTTAAGTCTGAACACCTTATCATAAGGAAGGAGCTTAGAGGCAGTCCGCATTGGAGACGTAAAGAGTAATAAACATAGATCTGGGTTTTCTGCTTTGACAGGATATGTTGACATTTTGAGCTAGACAATTCATTGTTGGGCAGGGCTGTCCTGTGCAATGTGTTTAGCAGCGTCCCCAGCCTGTACCCATTAGCTGCCATTAACACCCCTTCCTCCAAGTGTGACAACTAAAAATGTCTCCAGACCTGACTGACCAGGCGGTGGCACAGTGGATAGATCGTTGGACTGAGATGTGGAGGACCCAGGTTCGAGACCTGAGGTCGCCAGCTTGAGCACGGGCCCATCTGGCTTGAGCAAAGGCTCGCCAGCTTGGACTCAAGGTCGCTGGCTCCAGCAAGGGGTTGCTCGGTCTGCTGAAGGCCTACGGTCAAAGCATATGTGAGAAAGCAATCAATGAACAACTATGGTGTCGCAATGGCAATGAAAAACTAATGATTGATGTTTCTCACCTCTCTCCGTTCCTGTCTGTCTGTCCCTATCTATCCCTCTCTCTGATTCTCTCTCTGTCCCTGTAAAAAAATTTAAAAAAAAGTAAAAAAAAAAATGTCTCCAGACCTTGCCATATATTTCGTTGGTGGGCAGAACTGACCCTGGCTGAGAACCACTGATACAAATGATATTAAAAGCTATGGAATTGCCTGACCTGTGGTGGCGCAGTGGATAAAGCATCGACCTGGAAAACTGAGGTCGCCAGTTCAAAACCCTGCACTGGTTCGGTCAAGGCACATATGGGAGTTGATGCTTCCGGCTCCTGCCCCCTTTCTCTCTTTCTCTCTCTCTCACTCTGTGTCTCCTCTCTAAAATGAATAAAATAAAAATAAAATAAATTTTAAAAGCTATGGAATTGACTGTGATTACCCAGTAGAGAAATAAAGCAGAGGTCTAAAACTAATCTTGTGTCTAGAAGACCACATGATTGTAGATAAGCTCTTTTTGACTCCATAATCTTTGACAATTTCTGGAATTAATTGGCAGTATTTAAAAATAGAGAGATCGTTCTTGCTTCAGCAGTACATATGCTCCTAACACTGGAACAAGGCTGCTGTGCAAGAAAAAGAAAAAAAGTTGAGAGAATCCATAGAAAAATCTGGGTTTTGACCTCATGAAAAACTAAGAAATTGAGGAACAATGACTTCATTCTCACACGAATGCTAATGGCTGGAGGTTCTGAGATCTGGCATAGTTCACTCTACTCCCTGCCCGATAGTGCTTCACTCTTTATGTTGCCTGCCTTTCCCTTTGGTATTTAAGTTAGTGAATCCCTAATTTAGAGAGAAGAGGGTTCAGGACAGTCCTCTGAGACATCCTATGTCTCATTGGGTGTTCAAACTTAAAAAAACCATTATTTGATTTCATCCATTATATGTACCTGTATATGCACATACAGACTAAAACTATTCCTCCCAGTTTCTGATCTTCCCTCTCTCAGTAAAATGTCCCCATTATCTATACTGACATTATAATTTGACTAGAGAAGGAGAGGCAGTCCAGGAGACTGAGAGTGATTAATGAAGTAGGAGGAAAACAGATGTAGGCTTACAGAAGCTGAGGGGGTTGGAGGGTGTTTTGAAAAGGAAGAAAATGCTGCTGATAGGTTGAGTAACATTTTAGAAAAATAGCCAGTGGATTTGGTCATGTGGTAATTGTTGATGACTTTGATGAAGAGTTTTTGTGGAGGTAGGAGGTTGAAGCCAGATTGCATAATGACAAGAATGAATATGCAACTTGACCAGGCAGTGGCACAGTGGATAGAGCATCGGACTGGGATGTGGAGGATCCAGGTTCGAGATCCTGAGGTCACCAGCTTGAGTGTGGGCTCATCTGGCTTGAGTAAGGCTCACCAGCTTCAGCCCAAGGCCGCTGGCTCGAGCAAGGAAGGGGTCACTCGGTCTGCTGTAGCCCCTGGTCAAGGCACATATGAGAAACCAATCAATGAACAACTAAGGAGCCGCAACGAAGAAGTGATGTTTCTCATCTCTCTCCTGTCTGTCTGTTCTTATCTGTCCCTCTCTCTGACTCTCTGTCTCTGCCACAAAAAAAAAAAAAAAAAAAAAAAAAAGAATGAATGTGCAGAACGTTAGTAAAGCAGTGAATTGTGGGCTGCTGCTGTTAGAGTAACACCTGATGCGCTTGGCCACTGCCTCATTGATACTTAGCAGTGTTCTCTCTACCACTGTGGCTTGGTGGAAACTCAGGGCTGCTCCACAGCGGCTCATAGAACTTCACATATTCCAAGTATAGAACTGCCTCCAGTATATTATTTGCCATCTTTGATGTTGGATGGTGTTTTATATCTTGAAAATCTGATAAGGTTAGTCTAAATGGGATCATCTCGTTTTATGATATGCCTAAGATTAAAATGAAATAAATCCTATTAATGGCTGTAGAGTAGACATTTGGGTTTGAAATTTCTGTAGTAGGAGTAGAAAAATTGTGGAACACCTTGCAGAAAAAAGGAGATGAAATTGAATCATTATTTTATCAAAGAAGCTCAGATGGTACCAACTGTCTGGAATATAGCAATGTTAATTTTGTCGAAGTGTTTGCTTTTGGAAATCCATCTGTAATGGAAAACAACAGTGTGACACGAACTGGGGAGACGGCATGGGTAGTTTGGCTATGGAGAGGAGTACAGAAATGAGCGATAACTGGTAAGGTTGGAATGTAGGTTTTCTTTGTGGATGAAAATAACTGCAGCATATTTTTTTTGTGCTGATGAAAGTATTAAGTAGTGAAAGAAAGTACTTGGATGATTAGGATATGATGGCAACCTCTTCCTGTTGTTAGTTTTAGAAACTAAGCAGATAATTTTGTCCTGGGCCCCAAACTGCTAGGGCAAAAAAGGGAAATATTCTGTCTCTTGGCACCCGATGTGGTGGGTTTGTTTTGTATGGGTGCTCTTAAATCTTTGCTCTGTTTCTGTAGGTTCGTGACCTTCCGCAATGGGTGAGCCACAGCAAGTGAGTGCCCTTCCACCACCTCCAATGCAGTACATCAAGGAGTACACGGATGAAAATATTCAGGAAGGCCTAGCTCCCAAGCCTCCGCCTCCAATAAAAGACAGTTATATGATGTTTGGCAACCAGTTCCAGTGTGATGATCTCATCATCCGCCCGTTAGAAAGTCAGGGCATCGAACGGCTTCATCCTATGCAGTTTGATCACAAGAAAGAACTGAGGAAACTCAATATGTCTATTCTTATTAATTTCTTAGATCTATTAGATATCTTGATAAGGAGCCCTGGGAGTATAAAACGGGAAGAGAAGCTAGAAGACCTTAAGCTGCTTTTTGTACATGTGCACCATCTCATAAATGAATACCGGCCTCACCAAGCACGAGAGACTCTGAGGGTCATGCTGGAGGTGCAGAAACGTCAACGTCTTGAAACAGCTGAAAGGTTTCAGAAGCACCTAGAAAGAGTCATTGAAATGATTCAAAATTGCTTGGCTTCTTTGCCTGATGATTTGCCCCATTCAGAAGCGGGGATAAGAGTAAAAACTGAACCAATGGATGCTGATGAAAGCAACAACTGTCCTGGACAGAGTAAACAACAAAGAGAAAATTCAGGTCACCGGAAAGACCAGATTATAGAGAAAGATGCTGCCTTGTGTGTTCTAATTGATGAAATGAATGAAAGACCGTGAAATATTTTTTGTTTGTGTTTCTTTTTTCCTTTCAGTAAATAGCATCATATAGTAGTTAATTTGCTCTTGGAGAGTCTTAAACGAGACGAAACTAGGAGTTATATAAACAGCTTCACTCCAACTTTATCAGTGATGAGATGTCACAGGCAGTAATTTCACTTTCTGGCAAGCGTAGGCAGAGGAACATGACGACGTGAAGACAAGGCGCTGCTGTGTGGCACAGTCCTGTTTCTGGAGCTGTGCGGAGTGTTGCAGATCCTTCATCCTTGAAAAGTACATTTGTCGATTGCTTTAAGAAGGATAAATAAAGGATATCAAGTTGTATAAATATGAAATTATGAAATCTCTATTTTACTTAAAAATTTGCTTAATCCCTAAAAAATTTTGTAACGTTAAAAAAGAGGAATCCCATAGAGTGAGTTATGAAACAGCAGTTTTATTGTTCCTGTTGACTGTCGTATACACAAACTCTCGGCCTCTTGCCCCTGTCCTGGATGCGTCTCTTAACTTTTTAGTCACTCAGATAATAAGCCCTTGGATCACTCAGTTGCGACCATTCTTTTTAGGAATTAAAATGTTTATATAATTAGCTATATATTGCCTTTATAATTAAATTCATACTTGCTTAAAGCTGGAAGCCTGCAATGGGAAGGGAGTTTGGAAGCAGCCTGTTAGATGTTCACTGGAGATTGTATCTCCCGTGAGGTGTGTTACTGAGATAAGGCTGCCCTGCCAGGGAGTATCATTTCCCTACTCTCCTTGCATCTGTTGTATGGCCATGTGACTAAGCTCTTAACAGTGGAATATGAGGGTAAAAATCCAGGCCTGCCCCTTCTTGCATGATCCTCTATTCTCTATCTGCTGGTTGAATGGCTACACCCAAGATAACTTTATCATTTTGAAGATGATAAAGGTTCCATCAGTTTGGGCCTTGAATGACTGAGGTCTGTGCTATTCTTTCATTAACTCTTCCCCCAACCCAGCTAATTTAACTTTATGTAAACAAATCATCTTATTTTGACCACAGCTTTTATTTCTGTATTTCTCCTCTCTCTAACTTTTCTCCCACCAGTCTTGGTGGAGAGTCTGTATCTGAGGTCTGCTAGCCTTTCTCTATTTGCGTCACTGGGGGCCTTCTTAGAAATGCAGATTCTCAGCCCTGGCCAGTTGGTTCGAACACAGTCCCGAGCCACCAAGGTTGCAGGTTCAATTTCTGGTTGGGGCACAGCAAGAATCAATCGATATAGCCTGACCAAGCGGTGGCGCAGTGGATAGCGAGTCAGACTAAGATGCGGAAGACCCAGGTTCGAGATCCCGAGCTCACCAGCTTGAGCGCGGGCCCATCTGGCTTCAGCAAAAGCTTGGACCCAAGGTCGCTGGCTCCAGCAAGGGGTGGCTTGGTCTGCTGAAGGCCTGCGGTCAAGGCACATGTGAGAAAGCAATCAATGAACAACTAAGGTGTTGAAACGGCAACGAAAAACTAATGATTGATGCTTCTCACCTCTCTTCGTACCTGTTTGTCTCTCCCGATCTATCCCTCTCTCTGACTCTCTGTCCCGTAAAAAAAAAAAAAAAAAAAAGAATCAATCAATATATAAATAAATGGAACAACAAATTGATGTTTCTCCCTCTTTCCCTCTCTTTCCTCCTCTCCCTGAAAATCAATTTAAACAATTGAAAGACTTATATAAACTTTTAAATCAGACTATTAGTGCTACTTTATACCTTTGCAATAGTTCACCTCAAGATTCTTTTTAAAAGACCGACAAGATTGAATCCTATCAAAGAATTTAAGATTCTTAGTGGAATTGAAAATCTTAATAGCCTCTCCCCAAGACACCCACAAATTCATATACAAATTGTGTTTCAAATCTTTTTTTTTTTTTTTTTTTTTTACAGGTACAGAGAGAGAGAGAGGGATAGATAGGGACAGACAGACAGGAACGCAGAGAGATGAGAAGCATCAATCATTAGTTTTTCATTCCCATTGCGACACCATAGTTGTTCATTGATTGCTTTCTCACATGTGCCTTGACGGCGGGCCTTCAGCAGACCGAGTAACACCTTGCTGGAGCCAGTGACCTTGGGTCCAAGCTGGCGAGCTTTTGCTCAAGCCAGAGGGGCCCACGCTCAAGCTGGTGACCTCGGGGTCTCGAACCTGGGTCCTCCGCATCTATCCACTGCGCCACCGCCTGGTCAGGCTGTGTTGCGAATCTTTTAATAACTCTGTAATGTGCTTCAATTGGTTTATTTATTTCCCTGCAAGGATTTGCAAAGCAACCAAAAATTGGTTTGTACTCTTTTCCCACCGCTCTCAAGGTTTTAAAGGGTTGAGGGCAAAGAAGTAAAGAGATTTCTTTTGAGAGTTGCTAAAATGTTATGCAACATCTAGATTGCTCCCCCAGAAGGGGTGGAGGGATAGTCCCCTCGCCCTTCAATTTAAGCTTAAGAAAGAGGACTCGAGTCTTTGGAGCTCAAAGATCTACACCAAACTCATGCCAGAAAAAAAAAAAAGTGACCAGGTTCTGTTTGGGGATAGCTACACTGCAAAAATTTCTAAAGAGGAGAATGAATGTTTCACATATAGAATTGACCCGTGGTCACTTTAAACTTGTCTTTGCCAGCTCCAGAGCTGAATACCTTAATAGAGTAAATCCCTTTAGGAATGGAATACTGGAAGCCAGGGACTAAGGGAAATGCCAAAAGTGAACATGTGGGAAAAGGCATTACCTTTATCAGTGATGCTTAAATCTTGCTTATTTGCACCAGAATTATCTGAGGGCTTATTAAACCATAGCTTGCTGGGCACCACCCAGCTCTCTTAGGACATATTAAGGCATTTATGCCTTAGATGTCTATGGGTATTTTAAGGAGACACCTACTTATGAAATGGTCAGTTTTGTGGTTTTATGGCTACAAAGCATATAGCAAAGTTTTGGTACTTAGTAAACTATCAAAGGTTAGCTTTTCTTCCTAAGTCTTTTTGTCTTTTGCATTTGGCATTTAGAATCAAAGATTGAAGAATTGGTTTCAAACTGCAATGTAATGAATCTAACAGTAAGTGGCGCTCTTACCTCAAGTTTAGCTGCGGCCAGTGGCTATGGAGGGGAATAAGATGAGAAACTCAGGTTCTGTTATGATAATAAAAATTTATTGATTGAATTTTAGAGAGAAAGAGAAAGGTGGGGGGGGGGGAAGAAGCATCAATTTGTTACATTTATTCATGCATTCATTAGTTGATTCTTGTATGTGCTCTGGTCAGGGATCAAACCCACAACCTTGGTGCATTGGGACAATCCTCCAACCAACTGAGCTACCTGGCCAGGATACAAAATTTGCTATTCAAGAAGAGAGCCTTGCTACCTGTGCCTGTTTGTGTCCTTTTGTAGTAGAGAGGACAGGATGTGAATTCTTCAAAATAATCACTATATAAATAATAATAATCAATTTATGTTGTGAATAAGTCTTTTGATAGAGCCTTTCACCCTGGGCTGCCTAGACAAGGTTTGGGGAAGAGCTCTGGCATTGGTTAGTGAGTAAGACAGATGCTTCTCACGTTTGCTTAACATATGACCAAATTCTGTGAAGCTGCTGGTTCCGAGCTCCCCACTCCAGGTTTGAAATAAGGGAAGACACTCAAAAGATAGGAGTCCCGGTTAGGTGAGAAGACTGGTACAATGCATTAGCCAGGAATGCATTGTATCAACACTACAAGGAAGGATACCTTGTGTGTCTTTACTGATTTTCACATTCATTCATTCATTCATTCAACAAATGAGATTTACTATGAATACCATATAACTGATTAAGAGCCATTAAGAATGAGAGGACTTATATGGAAAGATATTCAAGATATGATAAAAGCAAGTTGCTGGGTATAGTCTGAACCCATATTTTTGTCAATGCACAATCAAATTGGAAAAATTTTATAGAAACCGTTTTATGGATGAGGAAACTGAGACTCAAATGTAACTTGCCACATATGAGGGGCACTTCAGTTAATACATGGCAGAATTAAGACTGAATTTTAAAAGAAAAACAGCAAGGCATGGTAGAATTTGGGCTCCTGTATTTACTGTGTGTAGTCTTGGTTGAATCTCAATTTCTTTAACTATAGTAATTATGGTACCCATTTCATAGGGAATGTATCATCTGTTGAGAATGTAAGAGAGGTCCCATTCTAATTCTTTCTGAAACTTGTTTGTCCCCAAGCAACATCCTCAGGTCTCAGACTTGCTAGTTACCTGTGTAGAAGCATCTGACCTGGAAGGGTGGAGGCGGAGCCTGGAGGCGCAGGTGGTGCATGACCCTGGGGCTCTAAAGGATTGCTACCTGTTAGGGACAGTGATGCAGAAAAAGAGGAAGCCACAAACAATGCCAGAAATTTAAAGGGACTTGACTATAGAATATATAGATGGGAAGAAATAATATGAAAATGTTGTGGATAACTTTATACCCACAAATTGAAAAAGAGGCAAATTGGATAAATTCTTATAAAATACCCAATATTGGTTTAAAATAGACATGAGTAGCTTTCTAATGATTATATAAAAAATAACCATTAGTCAAAATATTACAAGACTTCAAGTTTAAAATAGCTTTGCTGAAAAACAATAAAACGAATGCATAAAATTATAGTTTAAAAAGTTACAAAGCAAACACTTGAATTCAGGACATAAAACAAAAAATTAAAACGTTTCATCTTGATAAAATGGCTAAGAAGAGGATCCATTTTATGTTATATATATATAGGAACTCCACATGTATGAGAGCTTCAGAGACAGAAAGGGAAAATGAAGAATAAAGGACATTATGAGCCTGATCAGGCAGTGGCGCAGTGGATAGAGCATTGGACTGGGATGCAGAAGAACCAGGTTTGAGACCCTGAGGTCGCTAGCTTGAGTGAGGACTCATCTGGCTTGAGCAAAAAGCTCACCAGCTTGGACCCAAGGTCACTGGCTCGAGCAAGGGGTTACTTGGTCTGTGAAGGCCCGCAATCAAGGCACATACGAGAAAGCAATCAATGAACAACTAAGGTGTCACAATGAAAAACTGATGATTGATGCTTCTCATCTCTCTTTGTTCCTATCTGTCTGTCCCTGTCTATCCCTGTCTCTGACTCTCTCTCTGTCCCTGTAAAAAAATAATAATAATAAGGACATTATGAGCTAAGAATGAGGTCAGGTTCCTAAAGTTTCAGAGGGGAGGTAGGTCATTCATAGGACATGAGGAGTAGATGTTTAGTAATTAGCTGTTTGCCCTCTCTTAGAGATAGGTCAAAAAATTTTTTTGATAATAACTCTTATTATGGCCAAGACACCTAATTTAAATTCCTTAAGGGAGATGTAAAACTGTCTCATAAGCCCTCAAGATTTTGATTGCTTTAATTTTAATGGTTCAAAAAGCAAAAGGTGCCTGACCTGTGGTGGCGCAGTGGATAAAGCGTCGACCTGGGAACACTGAGGTCGCCAGTTCAAAACCCTGCACTGGTCTGGTCAAGGCACATATGGGAGTTGATGCTTCCAGCTCCTCCCCCCCCCCTCTCTCTCTCTCTCTCTCTCTCTCTCTCTCTCTCTCTCTCTCTCTCTCTGTGTGTGTGTGTCTCCTCTCTAAAATGAATAAAATAAAAAGAAATTAAAAATAAAGGCATTTAACCTCAAAATAATGAGGGACGTAAAGAGTAAAGCCAAGATGAGATGCCATTCCTTACCAGTTTGGCAAAGAAAATAAATGCAGTATCATGTGTTGATGAGAATGTGGAATAAGAGAAATTCTTACACACTGCTGGTAGATGTCTCAGAAAACATGAATTATCTAGTAAGTTTCAAAAGGTATGTACCCTCTGACTCAGTAATTCCACTCTCAGAAATATACTTCAGAGAAACTGTGTGCTGGGATTCATAAAAGAATGTCCAGTACAGCATTGTTCTGATAAACAGAAGAGGAAATGTTCACTTAAAAATAGAATGAACAGTGCCTGACCTGTGGTGGCACAGTGGATAAAGCGTCGACCTGGGAACTCTGAGGTCGCCAGTTCAAAACCCTGCACTGGTCTGGTCAAGGCACATATCGGAGTTGATGCTTCCAGCTCCTCCCCCCTTTCTCTCTTTCTCTCTCTCATTCTGTGTCTCCTCTCTAAAAGAAGTGAATAAATAAATAAAAAATAGAATGAACAAATAATGTGAGGCATATCCACTCCCAGGAAAACTATTCAGTATTAAAAACAACCTTCAGGGCCTGACCAGGCGGTGGCACAGTGGATAGAGCATCGGACTGGGATGCGGAAGACCCAGGTTCGAGACCCCGATCTCGCCAGCTTGAGCGCAGGGCCCATCTGGCTTGAGCAAAAGGTCGTCAGCTTGGACCCAAGGTCGCTGGCTCCAGCAAGGGGTGGCTCGGTCTGCTGAAGGCCGCAGTAAAGGCACATGTGAGAAAGCAGTCAATGAACAACTAAGGTGTCGCAACGGTAACAAAAAACTAATGATTGATGCTTCTTACCTCTCTTCGTTCCTGTCTGTCTGTCCCTATCTATCCCTCTCTCTGACTCTCTCTATGTCCCTGTAAACAAACAAACAAACAAACACAAATAAACAACCTTCAGGGATATACAACAGCATGAATGGATCACATAAATACACTATTAAGTGAAAGAAACAAAAAGCAAAAGCCTACGGACAATATGGTTTCATTCAAATGATGTTCAAAAACAATCAAAACTAGGCATATCATTTTAGCCATGCAAACATAAGTGACAAAAATACAGAAAAGGAAAAGAAACAATTACTGCAAAATTTGAAATAGCTATTACGTATAGGAGAGGGGGAAGTGTTTATGATCAGGAAGGAACACGTGGGCTTGGAGTGGGGGTTGGGGACAGAAATGACTTTAGGAGATGGGCAATGTTTTACTTTTTGTTTTGGGTCCTGATATTTTTCTTTTTTTTATTGCTTGATATTTTAGAGAGACAAAGAAAGAGAGAGAGAGAGAAAGCATTCATTTGTTCCACTTATTGTGCATTCCCTGGTTGCTTCCCGTATGTACCCTGACCAGAGTTCAAACCTGCACGTTTGGGACAATGCTCCAACTGACTGAGCTAACCGGCCAGGGCTGGTTCTGATTTCTTGAGTGTTTGCTTTGTAACTATTTTTAAACTATAAGTTTATGCAATGTCCATACACCTGTTATATTTTCCATTACACAATAGTTTAACCTTAAAGCCATATTGTGACATCATCATAAACCCATCATATTGGAAAAAATTAAAATCTGACAGTACTGATATTGGCAAAGACATGGAGCATCATAAGAGTTCCTGTCAGGGTGCTCTTCCTCTGGGGAGCATGCTCATGACTTTCCGTTTGCCTTTTCCTTATTCCTCCTGAGCCATAAGTGTGCATCTTCTAAGCTCTAAGAGGAATACTTGCAACGAGGGGACCAATGGGTGGCAGCAGCTCGTCCCAAAGCCTCCTGGTAACCTGTCTCCAAAGCCTCCTTTGTTGTTTCTTTTATTCTAAGCCCTTCCTTGTGTCACTGTTTCCAGCTTTAATAAATGTACTTGAGAGAAAGAGAGAAAGAAAAGAAAGAGAAAGAAAGAAAGAAAGAAAGAAAGAAAGAAAGAAAGAAAGAAAGAAAAAGAAAGAAAGAAAAAAAGAAATGAGGAGTTCTTGTCACCGCCAATGAGAATGTAAACTGAAATAAGCACTTTGTAAGACTGTTCAACATTCCCTTGTAAAGTGGATTTTTGTGAGAAGTGAAAAAATGAGAATATGATTCAGGGATAAAAGAGGAAATCATAAAATGAGTAAGAAAGAACTCATCAGAATTGATAAGGAGAAAGAGTGTGTCCCTTAAACTGAGGAATATGGTTAACTTCACTCAGAACCTGGAGCAAAAGACAAACAGAAAGAAGAGGAACCCCACTGGAGGGGGGGTTCAACATCACCCCATAGGTTCTACATCACCAGCATGGGCCTGGGGGGAGGTACTGGGACCTGCCTTTGCAAGATGCGACCACAGACGGGAGTTCTCACAGTGACTCATACATAGCTCAACAGAATTTTCTCTGTAGTAGAGCCCTTTCCTTCTTTCAGTTTCATCACTGGGAGGCTCACTGAGCTATTAAGGTAAAATTTTCACACCCCACCCCATTTCCTCTACTCTGAAGAAGTTCAATTATGTGGGCAGGAAGAGTATTAATTTCCCTCAACAGTTACTTGGGTAAATATTGTGGTAGCTCAGAATGCTGATGTGTGCTGGAGAGGCCCCTATTTTCTATGCTGTGGGGCAAAGAGCCCCGGCCAGTGCTCTCAGCTGGCTCTCGCACTGGTTTGGGTGTAACCCCATGCTTTAGCTCTCTGGCATTCATCCATAGTTGCTAAATATAAAAACTACAAACATGAGAGCTCTTGATCATCTTCCCAGGGTTGTGAAGAGCGTGTCTTTGTAAGTTAAAAAAGTACAGTATTAGTAAAATGCCTTCTGTAAGAAAAAGAATGGCATATTTAGAGAGGCAGGTTTTCCTTATTTCGGCCCCCCTCCCAGTCTGCCTGCCCCATCAGGGAAGGGGTCTGTAGTGGGCATTTGTTTTGCTGCCCAGCAACCAGTTCTCCCCCTGAAACCCACTGCACTTTCTTTGAGGGAGTCACCTTCTCTCACTCTCAGAATATGAGTGTTGGGGATGTGACCCAGGCCCAACCCAATAAGTTCGTGTGATGCTGTGGTCACAATGTTGAGGCCCAGTTTGGGCCTTTGAGGGGATGTGAATCCTTGGGCCTGTGTGAGAGCGGTTGACATGTTGGTGTGTGGATACGTACTGTGAGCTATGAGAGGAACACCACAGAATCAGAGGCAGGAGCCGACACTGCAGACAGCTAGAAATGACTGGGCTGGTAACTTCCCTGGGGCCATTGCACTAATCTTGCCTGAAGCTGGACTTTTCAATAATATCAGTCAGAAAATTTATAGTTTAAGCTAGTTTGAGTTGAGGTTTCTGTCAACCGGTACATAAAGTCTTCGGTGAGAAAAGAAGAGTTGGTTGGCACAAGATGGTTACATGAAAGGTGATCATAGCAAAGGGAGACATTTGTTTGTCTTATAAATGTGTCATCCTGAAGACTGAAAGACTTAGGGTTCCTTCCAGGTATGCCCAGAATCTCTAGTGTGAAGTAGCCCTCTCAGCAAGTGACAGCACTGAGATGACAAAAGAAAAATAAAATAAAAATGAGAAGACTTCCATCTGAGTTGGAATCTACTGAATTACCAGAGATTTAATGGTGAATATAAAGAAGAGATTTGTACTTTCTCCTGAAAAAGATTTGTACCTTCACTGTGTTCATGATGTTCATTCATAGTTGTACATGAGTGAGACTCTCTAGATACACCATAGGGTGTACTGACATTAACATGTATATGTAGACAGAAAAACAGAAAAATATCTGAAAGGAGATCCATTATGTTAAGAGTGGGTGTTTCATGATACTGGTGTTGTAGCTCACATTTTATTTCTTTATTTTTATTCTTACTTCATTTTTCAGAATTTTATACAGTGAATATGTGTAAAGCCAATAGTCAGGGCCACTATCACAGTCGCCTGACACGTGTAGGTTTGCATTAGATTCGAACAGTCGGTAATGAAACAATGGAGCCAAGAACTGGTGAGACATCAGCTTTAATTCTACCTTGCACCCGGCGGGCAAGCAAAAACACACACTGGGCTCCAAAACCCACACATTCAGTGCTCACAAAGCTACTGACTTATTCGAGTTTCCTAGAATCAAAGGTTTCTAGCTCACCAGACTTATTCACTTCTGTTTCCCATCTCCTCCTGCACAAACTCTGCACAAAATGGCTTCTTCCTCAGCACTCTGCCATCCTGGCTGCTTCTCCTCTCCTGCACGTGGCCTTGATCTGCTCTCCTCTCTAATACCTCAGGAACCAAGAGCGAGCAAGCTACTGGTCTGTCCCACTTTATAATGTAGAAATCCAAACCCTTAATCCAATCTATAGACAAGGAAGTCTCTGATACAAAGCCACCCATCTGAGGCATAATAGGATTCCTCAGGAGAGTGCACCACCCCACATCATCCAATCAGTCAAGGGTGTGGGGAAGAGCTTACTCTTA
Organism: Rhynchonycteris naso; assembly: GCA_037038555.1. NCBI lineage: Eukaryota > Metazoa > Chordata > Mammalia > Chiroptera > Emballonuridae > Rhynchonycteris > Rhynchonycteris naso. The sequence continues at coordinate 115,596,003 of CM073003.1, read as the reverse complement.
AAACCAAGCCTTAGGCCATAAGGACCTGGCCTGCTTACATTACAACCTTTCCCCCACACCCATCCCAAGCATAAGGACAAATAATATCACCTGGGTGGCGGGCTTCCATGTGGGCAGCTCCATCTTTAACAAAGTGAGCATATTATATTTTATGTGCCCAACAATATGATATATAATTTAAAACAGCTTTTTCAAGTATAGACACACAATGTTACACGTACCCTTAAAGGTAAGTCACATGGATGGCTGCAATCTGGAAGTCAGAATATCTAAGAGGACATATTTTAGAGAATCAGGAACATTTGATATGAACTAAAGAATTAGGTACGATTAGACAGTGCAAGATAAAAATATAGGGATGGGCATCATAATGTTTGCAATAATTGTTTTGAAAGCCAGAAAGCCACTCTAGGTCGGAGAGCATTTCCTGGTAGCAAGAATGGACTTCTTAGAGAAGGGCAGTGAACGTGGCCTTGTCAGGGGCAGGCAATGGACAGAGTCGTCCTAGCATATGCCCAGTGGGAGAAGCAGGACCAGAATAGTAGCTGAATTTTTATTCTATTTTAAGAGCTTTATTAAGAGATAATTCACACACTACGTGCTGTTAGTAAATATGAGCCCTTGTCCCATGGTTAATTGACTTTACCTTACACTTGAATTTCGGCATTTGCTGGTTGTTATTAGTTAATGTGGGCAGACATATTAAGCGCACATATCAAGTTCATGAAACATAGTTTATAGTGGAAAAATCTGGAGCTTAGGGACTCATGTTCTCAACTAAAATTACCCATCGTGTGTGTTCGGCAGATAAAATATAATATGCTCACTTTGTTAAAGATGGCGCTACCCACATGGAAGCCAGTCACCCAGGTGATATTATTTGTCCGTATGCTTGGAATGGGTGTGGGGGAAAGGCTGTAATATAAGCAGGCCGGGTCGTCATGGCCTAAGACTTGGTTTTAAGAGTAAGCTCTTCTCCACACCCTTGACTGATTGGATGATGTAGGGTGGTGATGTAGGGAGGAATCCCATTATGCCTCAGATGGGTGGCTTTGTATCAGAGACTTTCTTGTATGTATAATTGGATTAAGGGTTTGGATTATCTATGCTATAAACTGGGGCAGTCTGGGAGCTTGCTCGCTCTCTCTTGGTTCCTGAGTTCCTGAGGTTAGTGTTAGAGAAGAGAGCAGATTAAGGCCACGTGGAGGAGAGAAGCAGCCGAGATGGCAGAGTGCTGAGGAAGAAGCCAGTTTGTTAAGAGTTTGTGCAGGAGGAGATGGGAAACAGAGGTGAATAAGTCTGGTGAGCTGGAAAGCTTTGATTCTAGGAAACTCGGATAAGTCAGTAGCTTTGTGAGCACTGAATGTGAGGGTTTTGGAGCCCAGTGTGTGTTTTTGCTTGCCCGCCGGGTGCAAGCTAGAATTAAAGCTGATGGCTCACCAGTTTTTGGCTCCTGTGTTTCATTACCGACTGTTCGAATCTAACATGAACCTGCATGGGTCAGGCTGCTGTGATGGCGGCCTCGACTACTGGCTTTACAGTGTGCCTTTGGACAAATCATCTTTTCAGGTCTCAAGCTCACAATCTATAAAATGACGACGTTGACTCTGATCTCTTGAGTAACTGCTAGCTAGCTCTGTGATGCTATGAAAGTGTACACATTGGGCAAGTTGGAGATTTATATTAAATGGATTTAATGGCATAAAGTGGGTAACAAGGAGATTCAGGAAGGAAAGACAGAGAAAGACCATGGGTTTTGAGAAGCTATTCAGTCTGTGATCTCACTTGTCTTTTGTAAAGAACCTTTGGCTTTTTAAGTTTCCCAGACAAAAGATCTGAGACTGTTTAGGTCTGAGATGTTGCCTCAGGGATGGAGAGTTTGGCAGTAATTCAGTACTTTCCATCAATTGATGACTGAAGCCCTGGGGTGGGAAGGGAGGGGACATCTTGTGTATATGAGCTGAAATAGAAATTGAAGTCCCCTTAATTCCACCCACAGGAGGGGAAAGGAAGCATTGTTGGCAGGACGGTGGTCTTCCCTAGTGAAAGAGTTTAGAAGTTCAGGTCAAATTAAGAATATTAACACAAATTCCTGATTTAATACATTTTATAAATGAGGAAATGGAGATCCAGCAAAGTTTTATGATGTCGGCCAATTTGTGTTAGAACAAGATGAAGAATTAGGCTCGTGATGGAGTGGAAAGGGCCCACGAGTGTGAGGATAGGAACATGCCATTCATTGCGGTATTCTCCAGCTCCTAGTCCAGTGCCTGACACATAGTAGGTGCTTCATAACCAATGGTCACACGACTGACCAATTGACTGACTTTCTGAATGAATGCGTAAGTTTTTACCTTGTATTCCCTGATAATGAGCTGGACTCAGACATATTCTATTTCAAGCAGAGGACTATTTCATTCAAGGTATCAGAATGCTTTCTTTACTTGCTGAGGAACACTTTTTGTGATTGAGTAACACTTCTTCCTCTGAGTATTGCTTCCTCTTTGTTGATGCAGAATAAATATCAGAGCCCTTACAGGATGTGTGTGGTATAGCATGACAGACAACTGGGGTTTCCTCTGATGTGCTGTGGGCTTGGCAGTATTAATAGAGGAATGATGGGTAGTCAGACACACTGGTGTGCTGGGCTGGCATTCGGGGAGGTGGGCACCGCTTCTGTGATTGTGGAGTACAGTTGCCATTGCAGCAAGTACCCAATTTAATTGGAGAATTAGAACAGCACCTCAGCAGAGCTGTTCTTGGACTTTTCTTTGGCAGAACCCATGTTTTCACATCCTTCCTTTGACTGTGTCCTCCTGTGGCTGCTACTACTTACAAGTAAGTCTGGGCATGCACTCTTGCAATTGTATAGTGCAAGGTAAGGATACAAGGACAGCTGTTGTAACCTTTGCAATAGCAAAAGTTGTGAAGCAACCTAAATATTCACAGACAGAGAAGTGTGCAAAATAAATAGTGCTATATCTATGATGCCAAGAGTGAAACTGACTAAACACAATGATAGGAAGCATCTCTGATTCATAATGTTAATTAAAAAAAGCAAGGAACAGGCTCCCGGTTGGCTCAGTGGTAGAGCGTTGACCTGGCATGTCTATGTCCTGGGTTTGATTCCCAGTCAGGGCAGAGAGGAGAGGTGACCATCTGCTTCTTCCCCCACCCTCTTCCTCTTCTCTCTCTCTCTCTCTCTCTCTCTTTTCCCCCCTGAAGCTATAACTCAATTCATTTGAGCATGTAGGCCCTGGGCACTAAGGATGGCTCCTTTGAGCCTCAGCCTCAGGTACTAAAAACAGCTCTGTTGCCAGCATGGCCCCAACCCAGGGTTGCCAGGTAGATTCTTGGATCCTGGTCGGGGTGCATGTGGGAGTCTTTCTCTGTATCTCCCCTATTCTCACTTAAAAAAAGAAAAAGAAGAGAAAAGATGGAGCAGAATAGGACAGATAGTGGACATCTATTTTATGTGTGTGTGTGTGTGTGTGTGTGTGTGTGTGTGTGTGTGTGTGTATGTATGAGTGTGTTGTACAGTGTGAGAATAAATGAATGTTTCTTAATGTATAGCCTCCCGGAAGGGGAGCTGGGAAGTGGGAAAGAGGAGCAGAGAAGACTTTTCATACATCGTTTATACTGTTTGACTGTTTTACTATGTATGTTTATTATTGTTAAGAGGCAGCTAATTTTAAAAGTGGCCACATGTTAGATTCTTATCCAGTAAGGATATTTATTCGTTATGTGTTCAGTGGGGGGAAATATGAATTGTGTTGGGATAACTGCCCTTTGTTGATGAACAGACAGCTAACTCACATGGTGAGCTGTGTTCCTGGCTGAAAAGGACTATTTCCATCAGCCCTGCCCTCCAGTGTTCACAGGACTGGGCCACAATTCTCTCCTAGAGCTCTGGTTCTCACAGTGAGGGTCTGAGAGCAGGCATGTCAGCAATTCCAGGGAACTTGTTAGAAATACAAATGTTTATGTCCCAGCCCAGATCTATTAAACCAGTAATTCTAGTAGTCAAGCCCATCATCTGTGTTTTAACCAGACTTCCCGGTGATTCTGATGCCCTCACGTCTGAGAGTCATTGCCATAGTGGTCTTCCTCCAGACGGAGTAGCAGCTGTGGTTTCTTTTCTACGTACAAGGCATTACTTATTTGCCCTTTCCCTGACGTGGAGCAGTCTCATTCATTGCCTGCATCTTGCTCTCCTCTTTTTATTCAGGGTCTTTGGAAGGCTCACACACAGCTGAGGTGGGTCAGAATGCTTACCTGCCCTGCTCCTACTCCCCAGCCAGCCCTGAGGCTCTCGTGCCTATGTGCTGGGGCAAGGGATCCTGTCCTGTGTTTGAATGTCAGAGTACGCTGCTCAGCACTGACGGAAGGGAGCTGAGGTTCCAGAAATCTAGCAGATATCAGCTAAGGGGGTATATCCACAGAGGAGACGTGTCCTTGACCATAGAGAATGTGACTCTAGCCGACAGTGGGACCTATTGCTGCCGCATCCAATTCCCAGGTCCAATGAATGATAAAAAATCAGACCTGAAGTTGGACATCAAACCAGGTGAGTGGACCTTTGCATGCTTTCTTTATGGACAGCATGATCTGCAGATCATATTAAATATTCTGATGGCCTCACTTCTGCCCTCCCCAATTATAGCCCTGGTGGGGGCTCCTAAGGCCTACAGGCCTGTCAGTGATGTCCAGCCATGTTTAATTCCTCTGTCTTAATTGAAGCTCATGGACAGGATCCATAAACTGGGAGGAAAGGCCTCAGTCAGTGGTTGGGACCCTGACTGCCCTTTAAATTTACCCTGGGGCCTTTCTAATACCTATAAAGGCCTGAGCCCCACCCACTAACCTGAGAAACCAGTGTCCCTGGAGGTCGTGCCCGAGCACTGGGATTTCACAAAATCTTCCCCACGTGCAGCCAGTACTGGACCCACTGAACTGTGCATGTGCGTTGGGGGGTGGTGGTGGTGCATGTGCTTGTATATTTTAAGATGCACAGAGCATGTACTTTGTGGCTGATGGAGCCGAGTTCAACTCCTCCTCTGCCTCTTACAAGCTGTGTAATCTGGGAACAGCTTATTTAAACTCTATGACTTCTTCCTCTATAAAATATGATCATACCTGTCATATAGGCCATTGGAAGGATTTTAGATGTGTTTTGTAAATCATTTATTGTGGCCTTTTGTGTCGTGAACATTTTACACGTGTGACATACTCGCAAGGAAGGTGTCCAGGTCTGAAAGTTGAGCACATGTTTCTCTTCATCAGTTGTGTTTCTTATTTTCTCCTGCTGCCCCTTTGATGCCTTGAAATAAGCTCTCTGCTCTCAGAGAAGCCTCGTCCTCACATTGCTTTCTGACATTAGCCAAGGACAGCCCCGCGGGGACTCCACGGAGGGACTCCACTACAGCCTTTCCAAGGATGTTCTCCACCGAGGAGCATGGCCCAGGTAATTTATACAGGGGCTGTGGGGGAGCTTTTAGGGGGAGTCTGAGTTCAGAGCATTTTGAATATGGGAAAAATGGGGAGACAGCTAAGAGTGGAGGTATGAGTGTTTCTGCATACATGACGTGGTATTTCAGGTGCGGGAGGTGGTGGAGATAACCCTGTGCTGGGAAGAATGAGCCCTGGGCTAGGATTCTTGATTACTCACCACCTAGCCCAGGGCCAATGCCTTTCACTTCTTTGGATCTCAGTATTCTCTTCTGTCCAGAGGATTGTGGATTTCATGACCCAATAAATTCCTGACCCCTACCTAAAAGAATTTCAATCTGTATATGTTATTAAGAAAGGAAAACAAAATTTCTAATATTGCCATCACTGCAAAAAGGACAGTCTTTTAAATCAAGTACATTTAATCTAGTGAAAAACTCTACATTGTACTATTATTTTGTTTTATTCCTGACCTTGTGATGTTTTTTCTTAAATTGGCTCCAGTCCATGTTTGGGATGGATTAGGTGATTTCCTGGACCCTTTCTTCTTATTATTTTTAAATTTATTTTTATTTATTCATTTTAGAGAGGAGACACAAACAGAGAGAGAGAGAGAGAGAGAGAGAGAGAGAGAGAGAGAATGGGGGGAGGAGCTGGAAGCATCAACTCCCATATGTGCCTTGACCAGACCAGTGCAGGGTTTCAAACTGGCAACCTCAGTGTTCCCAGGTTGACGCCTTATCCACTGCGCCACCACAAGTCAGGCACCCTGGACCCTTTCTAACTGGAATAAAGCCCAGCATCTTTCTCAGATTTTTTAATTTTTTTTCAGAGACAGAGAGAGAGAGTCAGAGAGGGGGATAGATAGGGACAGACAGACAGGAACAGAGAGAGATGAGAAGCATCAATCATCAGTTTTTTTGTTGCAACATCTTAGTTGTTCATTGATTCCTTTCTCATATGTGCCTTGATCGCGGGCCTTCAGTAGACTGAGTAACCCCTTGCTTGAGCCAGCGACTTTGGGTCCAAGCTGGTGAGCTTTTTTGCTCAAGCCCCATGAGCCCACACTCAAGCTGACGACCTCGGGATCTCGAACCTGGGTTCTCCACATCCCAGTCTGATGCTCTATCCACTGCGCCACCGCCTGGTCAGGCCCTTCTCAGATTTTGAACTCAGTAAGAGTCGCTATATTCTTTATGGAATTCACCAAGGACTTTTCCATGCTGCTCTGGAAGAGAAGATAGGGTCATATTGATCAGAAAGGTTCATTTTAAATATTTTCTCACCGAGACCTGGTCTCTCCTAAACTCTGGATCTCAGTTTTTATTCTATAAAATAAAGTTAGAAACAGGTAAATCCCATTTTCTAATCTCATAAGTGGCATTTTATGAGATTTAAATAAATGTGTCTAAAGTGCTTAGCCCAGTTTCTAATGACAGCATATGTTCAGTACATGTTAGTTTTTGTCCTTGTCATTATCAGTAAGAACCGGAGGCATAGTGAGATTGTGGGTAAGTGCTTCAGTGACTAGTAGAATGCGTTCTAATGTCAGCTCTCCATACTAGACTTGTTAACTCAGTAGATCTGCTCAAACTCTGTGAGGCTCAGTTTCCTCACCTCTCCAGTGCCTACTTCATAGGATTGTAAAGACTGAGTGTACCAGTATATAAAATGCTCAGCATAGTACCTGGCCCACAAAAGGATTCAAAATTAGTTATTATTACAGTTTTCAGCTTCAGCTTTCTAAAGGCTTAATCTTTGGTGGTTCTTTAGTGATTGTTAACCACCATGACATAAAATTAGTGAGGAAATGAAATTTGGTGGGAACAGATGATCACCCACATTGTGGGTTAATGAAGTAATACCAGAGATTTATTGTATACTATTACTATAGTTTTAAAAATGCTATAAGCACTGACCTAGAAGACACCAGGGCTCATTTCATCCCACTGTTCCACCCTGTGCCCTAGTGTTCTCTATAACATCACCACCAAGTAGGTATTCCTTCAGTGCCCGCACACATTCCTGCATGGGTAGTTCACTTCCTCGTGAGGCAGGGCGTTTCCTTAGAGTTGTCTGTACCACACACAGAAGTCTTCTCCCTTTCAGCTTTCACTTGTTTATCCCTGCCCTCTCCAGTGGTCGGCAAACCGCGGATCATGAGCCACATGTGGCTCTTTGGTCCCTTGAGTGTGGCTCAAAGGCCAGCTTAGGAGTTCATTAATTAGGGTTAATTAAGTTAATAACAATGTACCTACCTATATAGTTTAAGTTTAAAAAATTTGGCTCTCAAAAAAAAAAAATTTGGCTCTCAAAGGAAATTTCAATCCTTGTACTGTTGATATTTGGTTCTGTTGACTAATGAGTTTGCCGACCACTACCATCTTTAGTATCAGGGAATATCGCCACAGTATCTATAATCTCTGAGCTTTTCAAACATGAGAAAAAACATTTAACAAACAAACAAAAGACAATGCTTCAAAATAGAAAAGTAAAATAAAATATTTAAATTAATGATATTTAATTGCATATTTATGACAGGTAACACCATGTCAGCTAGTTACCTGCAACTCAACTTATATGTAGTTATATATACGTTTTCTTTGATTTGAAATGTGGGAAAATTTTGTTGGTCTGTTAATTAGTTAATGTGAAGAGTATGGAGATTTCCAATAGGATTATAGTCATCTTTAAGATTTTTATAAACTCAGATAAAATAAATATTTTTAACTGTTCTCTTGGTTATTCTTCCTCTTTGTGGCAGAAACACAGACGCTGGAAATGCTTCATGATAAAAATCAAACAGTAAGTGACTTCACATGTGTGTGTGAGCTAACTTTGTGTTTAACTCAGAGAAAAGGAAGTGTGGCTTTAGCCTTCTGTCCTGCCCACTCTTTCCCTGCTGGAAAGTGCCTTCATCTCCCCAGTTTCAGATGCCTTGACTGTAGCATGTTGATGATAACAGGTCGGTGGTGAGCATGGGGTGCAGTGGTGCACGTGAGGTACCTGGCACATAGGAAGGGCTGGGAAACCAAACGAAGCGTTAGCACTCTGTCCCTCATCTCAGAGGTCACAGCTGTGTCCCCTGTGCAGAATTCAGAGGCCCTTCCCCACCCTAGAGTATGTTTTTTCTTGCTTCCATTGCAATCCAACGGAAAAAGATTATTTTCTCTTTAAATTTATTTATTTATGTATGACAAGATACCAGTCATAAATATTCTAAGCCCTAAATTTATATATCTAACTATCTATATTACAGTTACAGTGAGGTTAGTGCCCCCACGTTCTTAGAGTAAAAGGGAAAGCAAACCTATAGCAATGAGTAAAATACTTTTGACAACTTATCCAGGGCTCCTCCTTCATTCATTCAGTTTAGTCTCCAGTGTGTGTTCACAACTGAGGCTCAGCATTTTGTATCTGTCCCTCCCCTCTTTGTGGTCAAAGATGAGTTCTGTACACCATGGTGCTTGATCCACAATATCTTGCATAGAGCACTTCTTCAGTAAATGTTTATTGAATAAACGGAGGATTTAATTTCCTTGCCTTCTTTGTTTCAAAAGTGTTTACTATTGTTCTAAAGGGGGAACTGGAAATAAAATGTAAAAGCAGAGGATTTTTCTATGTGACTCTCAGTTATCAAAAAATCAAATTAATTACAACAACAGCAATAGCAATTATTAAGCACTTATCATTGATCAGGCGCTACACCAAGCATTTTATATGTCTCATCCCATCATTTTCCTAATAACTCTACAGGATGACTTAGCTCTTGGTGACAGAGCTTGGAGTTGAATCCAGGACTGTCTGGCTGCAAAGCCTTGGCTCTCAAGTTGCTGTCTTTCTATGAAAATAGCAGTTTCACCGTAAGACACCAAATTTAGACCTCTCTGAAACTTCCCGGGACTACCAGGCAATCTTGAATGAAGAAGACTCTGGATCCCATTTTTACTAAGAGCTCCTACTTTACCCACAGCACAGAAGAGTACATTTTATTCCCCTGTGATTCCAAAGATGAAGCAGCTCCCTTTCTTTGGGTGGTTTGAGGCTTGTCTAGAAGGGAACAGATCAAGGGTGGGTTCAAGGTTCCCGTGCTCCTGGGATGCTGATAAAGGGGTGGTCCAATGCACAAGTCTGGAAGTGGCTGAGCACCCAACTAATTTCTGGCCATGTGCTTCAATTCTGTTTGTGTTTCCATAGCAAATATCCACACTGGCTAATGAGTTACAAGATTCTGGTGCGATCACCCAAATGAGTGTGTACATCGGAGTAGGGATCTCTGCTGGGCTGGCTCTGGTTCTTATCTTCGGTGCTTTAATTCTCAAATGTAAGTCCTTTGATGTTGTGTGTCTCTCCCTCTGGAAAGGAACTGTTAATATAGGAACGAACATACACCTAGATAGAAATATAAGTTTATATTTACACCTAAAGATGATGAGACTAAAACTCTTTAGTCCTTCCAGACTCTAGCAATAATAGCTAATTTTTATCCAACAGTTATCATGTAATAAGCAGGCATTATGCTAAGTGTTTTACATATATTTAATCATAATCTCTACCTTATAAGGTTGGTAGGGTTATTACCCCATTTTACAGCAGGGGAGAGTAGAACTTAGAGAGAGAAAGCCACTTTCTCAAGGTTTCAGAATCAGAAATTGGCAAGGCTGGAAGTCAGATCCAGGAAAGCTGAGTTTAGTACCTGTTCTCTTACCTTTTGATAAGAAATGAACCTCTTTAATTCATGAATATGTCTAGGTTTATTAGGAAGCACAGCAATGAAATCTTTTCCTTCTATGAATATTGCTACCTCTTCATTTCTTAGGCATAGATCTTTAGAGTGTGGTATCAAGTCATTTTAATACTGGGTCATGGCCAGAACTTTAGCTTTAGTATTTTCCTCTACTGTGGCACTGAGCACATGCATTTTCCTCTAAGTTATTTATTATTAAACAAAATTATTTATTGATTTTTTAAAAAGAGAGAGGAGTGCCTGACCTGTGGTGGCGCAGTGGATAAAGCGTTGACCTGGGAACACTGAGGTCGCCAGTTCAAGACCCTGCGCTGGTCTGGTCAAGGCACATATGGGAGTGATGCTTCCAGCTCCTCCCCCCTTTCTCTCTTTTTCTCTCTCTCTCTCACTCTGTGTCTCCTCTCTAAAATGAATAAAAAAAAATAAAAAAAATAAAAAATAAGCAAAAAAGAGAGAGGAAGGGAGAGAAGAATAGACAGAGAGAGGGAAGGAGGGAAACATGGATTTGTTGTTCCACTTATTTATGCATTCATTGGGTAATTCTTGTATGTACCCTGACCGGGGATTGAACCTACAACCTCAGTGTATCGGGAAGATGCTCAGCTATCTGGCTATGGCCTACTTATCTTTATTTTTTTTAAATGCAATTGAAGTATGATTTGTATACAATAAAATTTATATTTTAATTGCATGCCACCTGGTGAATTTCAGCAGATGATTACATGTGGGAAACTATGACCACAATCAAGATCCAAATATTTTCATCAGCCCCAAAACCACAGACACTTTTTTTTTTTTTTTTTTTTACAGGGACAGAGAGAGTCAGAGGGAGGGATAGATAGGGACAGACAGACAGGGATGGAGAGAGATGAGAAGCATCAATCATCAGTTTTTTGTTGCGACACCTTAGCTGTTCATTGACTGGTTTCTCATAAGTGCCTTGACTGCGGGCCTTCAGTAGACCAAGTAACCCCTTGCTCGAGCCACAACCTTGGGTCCAAGCTGGTGAACTTTGCTTGAACCAGATGAACCGGCGCTCAACTGGCAACCTTAGGGTCTCAAACCTGGGTCCTCCACTTCCCAGTCCGACGCTCTATCCACTGTGTCACTGCCCAGTCAGGCTCAAACACTCTTAAAATTGTGATATAGCCTCTTCTCTTTAATAACAGAAGCCAAGGCCTTATATCCCAGGGCCTAGTGTATTCTAGAAGCCTTTCTTTCTGATACACAAACACGGTTAACTAACCATTCTATATTTGCCTAAGATGTGGAACTTCCAGTGCTAATACTAGGACAGTCCAGGGAAAACCAGGATGAACTTGTCACCCTGACTGTGTGGCTAGAAGCTGTCAAGTGTTTACGGGCATTAAATCTTTACAACTAGCCTGACCAGGCAGTGGCACAGTGGATAGAGCGTCAGACTGGGATGCAGAAGACCCAGGTTCGAGACCCCGAGCTCACCAGCTTGAGCGCGGGCCCATCTGGCTTAAGCAAAAGGTCGTCAGCTTGGACCCAAGGTCGCTGGCTCCAGCAAGGGTTTGCTCGGTCTGCTGAAGGCCCGCGGTCAAGGCACGTGTGAGAAAGCAATCAATGAACAATTATGGTGTCACGACGGCAACAAAGAACTAATGATTAATGCTTCTCATTTCTCTTCGTTCCTGTCTGTCTGTCCCTATCTGACTCTCTCTCTGTCCCTGTAAAAAAATAACAATAATAAAAAATAAAATAAAAAGAAATTTAAAAAAATCTTTACAACTGGTCTGCTGAGAAAGGTATTTTTATCTTTTATTGTTTTTTTTTTTCAAGGACAGAAAGAGGGATAGATAGGAACAGACAGACAGGAAGGGAGAGAGGTGAGAAGCATCAATCATTAGTTTCTCGTTGCCCTTGCAACACCATAGTTGTTCATTGATTGCTTTCTCACATGTTCCTTGACCACGGGCCTTCAGCAGACTGAGCAAACCCTTGCTGGAGCCAGCGACCTTGGGTCCAAGCTGACGAGCTTTTGCTCAAGCCAGATGGGCCCGCGCTCAAGCTGGCAAGCTCAGGGTCTCGAACCTGGGTCTTGTGCATCCCAGTCTGATGCTCTATCCACTGTGCCACTGCCTGGTCAGGCGAGAAAGGTATTAATATTATTCCAACTTACCTAATGGAGAACCTGCGTGCTGAAAGGTTAGGTTACATGCCCACAGTCACACAGTTAATTGCTACACATGGTCTTTGAAATCAGGGCGTCCTGCTCCCCTGTTATGTTATTCTGCCATTAATGCTAAGTGGGTTGTGTAGAGAGAAACTGTCCCACCTGCACTTTCCAGGGTTTACCAAAGGCTGCGGTGGAGTCTGTGAATTGATCACATGAATATGGTCTACACATTGATTAAGAGCAATGATGACAGTCATAACCTTTTTGAATTCTGTCAAGGCCTGAATGTTAGGGCCCAATCTAGAATGTGTGAAGGGGTTTGAAGGGAGGGAGGGTCATGAGGACTGGAGAGAGTCTGACATTTTGGACAAGAATATACATTACTCCAGAATCATGGCTTCTGAGAAGAACAGGTGGGAAGTCCTGTCCTATTTGCAATCTCATCCCAAGCAGTTGCTCAAGAAAATTTTACAAGCATGATGACAGGTTTTTAAGTCATGTCATCAAAGCCATAATTTGGCACTCAGTAATACCCAGTAATCCTACTTTTATTTTATTTCTTTCATCTTTATTTATTTTTATGACAGAGACCGAGAGAGAGACAGAGAGAGAAACAGATACGGACAGACAGAAGGAAGGGAGACAGATGAGAAGCATCAATTTTTTGTTGAAGCACCTTATTTGTTCAAGGATTGCTTTTTCATATATGCCTTTACTGGGGGCTATAACACAGCGAGTGACCCCTTGCTCAAGCCAGAGATCTTGGGTTCAAGTTGTTGATATAAGGCTTAAAGCCAGTGACCTCTGGGCTCAAGCCAGCGACCATGGGGTCATGTCTATGATCCCATGCTCAAGTTGGTGACCCCATGTTCAAGCCGGAATGGCCCATGCTCAAGGCAGCAACATCAGGATTTTGAATCTGGGTCCTCTGCATCCCAGTCTGAAACTCTATCCACTGCACCACCAATTGGTCAGGCATGTCCAGAAATCCTAGATCTTTCTAGTGCACTCTGAGATGAGCGCCCCTTCCTCATGCCATCAGACCTCCCGTATTGCTCACTTAGCTGATGAGATATGAAAGTCCTGCTCTATCTGCTGTGCCTTAGCCAAGCCTTCTTTCCTCCTTTTACCCTTTCTCTAGAATTATATCATGCTTTCTATTTATCCTAATCTCATTAGTGTGAAAATATGTTCTAGTTTCCACATTCCTCTCCAGCCACTCCCATTTCTCTGCTCTCCCTCACAGCCTTATTCCTCAGAAGTTGTTGCTTCTCCTCATCACCCCACCACTGTCAACCCACCACCTCGCTTCTGCCCCGAGCTCCATGGAAGGTTCAGTCAAGATCACCAATGACCTCCATTGTGCTAAATGCAGTAGAGACCTCCGTCTTCATTGTAGTCAATCGTTCAGCAATACTGAAATTGACCCTCACTCATTCTAGAAAGTCTCCCTTCTTTCGGCCTCTGGAACATCACTTTCCCACCTCATCGGCCATTCCTTTTCAGTCTTTTTTATTCCTCTTCAGCTTGACTTTTAGGTGCTGAGACCCCTCAGTGCCAGCCGTTTCCCTCTTGTACTCCTCCGTGTGATGACCTGTATTTCCTTGCTCTTCAGTGTCGTCCTCAGTGTTGCTCTCCGACTCTGTTTGTCCTGTTGATACTTCCACTTTGATGTCTCCCGTCTCACATGTCCAGTGGAACTCTAGAGTCTGTATTGGACGTTCTCGGAGTGCAGCCTCCCTTCCCTTGTCTTTCCCAGCCTTGTGTTCCACGCCATCCTTCTGGTTTCTTAAGCCAAAAAGCCAGGAGTCACCTTTGAACCCTCTCTTTTCTCACTCCTACCGCACAATCCTGGTTCAATTCATTATTGTTCATGCCTCCTGGTCACCACTCACTGAGGCACCATCGTCTCTACTACTTAACTTGTCACTTTATTATACCTCCTTTCAATCCACTTTCTAAATAGCAGCCTGAGTTCTTAAAATACAATCAGACCATATTTCTGCCTTTAGTTATTTCTCAGTTATTGTGACTCAAAGTGTCCTACAGGACCTAACCCTAGCCTACCTCTCAGACCTTATCCTGGGCCCCCCTCTTATTCTTATTCATGTTTTCAGTTTCAGGTGCTCACCTTGATCTTTATCAGGGGTTGTCCCTGCCAGGAATGCTCCATCCGGCTCTTCACCTGGCTGACTCAGTCTCTTCCTTCAGAGTTGACCTTAATGGTCCCCTTTTCTCAAGTGCTTTCCTGACCACCTTCTCTATGATCAGTCCTAGTACATTGTTGGTTTCCTTTATGTCACATTGCAATGAGAAATTATTATTCTTATTCCTGCATTCTTTTTAAAATCCTTTCTAGATAACTGGAACATAAGATTCACAATGTCAAGTTTCATAATTCACCTTTGTGTCTGTGATGCTTAGCACACTCTCAGACATATAGTAGGTGTTCCATCTACTTGTTAAATATGCAGAATGCATCTTTATTTCTTTCCAGTATACTTCATGTAATAGACGAAAACACACATTGTAGTTTGATTTAATTGAATCTAAGGGGAGACTAGATTTCCTTAAACAATCCTTGCCTCCAGTTAGTCCATTTTATTTACTTATGAAAGCAATTTTAATTGACTTTTCTTCCCTTTTTTATCTAGGGTATTCATATAGGAAAGAGAACTTACAGAACTCAAGGTAAGAATAAGGTGGGGGAGGAGGGAGTAGGGTACAGGGGGAATCTTGAAGCCCGAACTCTAATATGGCCTTGATCTTGACTCTTAGAAGTCATCCTGCCCTGGGAATTTGGGATGTAATCTTATACTCCTTTTTTGCTTTAGGCCTAGATTTATGAAATGCAAATATGCTGTTCTGTTTACTTCCTGATCTCTCTACCTTCCTTAGTCCTAAAGTTAATCTATAAAATTTATGTCCCCATTGATAGGAAATATTTATTTCTTTCTATATTACTTGTCTTCTCATTCAAAGTTGATTGAGCAGTTACTGTATCCAGGCTCCGGTCTGGGCATTTGGTTCCAGAAGTGAACAAGAAACCCAGATTCTACTCCCAGGGCTTTTATAGCCCACTCCAGGTATTCTTAACTCTGATACCTTTTAGAATCACTTATGACACTTACACATTCTGTTGTCAATGCCACAGAAAGTAAGTCAGAATCTTTAGGGATGAGGCCTAAGTACAGGTATTTTTCTAAGAGGTTCCGAAGTGATTCTGATGTGCAAAGAGGGTTGAGAACTACTGGCCCAGGGCCCCCATGGTGCAATTGGTTAGCGCGTGGCACTTACATGACAGTGCAGAGCGGAGAACTACTGGCCCGTTATATTGCAGTCTTAGTCTTCATTCCTGACTACGTTCACACATGTTCATACACTCACATGTGTATACCTCAAATTCAAATGCATGAAGGTTATGTATCTTTTACTGGATTTTAGTGACATTTGGTTCATTGGTAGAATGCAATATAATTCAAGAAAAATAATGACTCTGTCCATAGAATACTATCTAACCAATCATTTTGGACTAAGTAGAGAAAATATATTCATTAAGAAATGGTAGTCTGCAGTAAAGAATTTAAAAGAGGTTAAGTAAAATATTTAATTATCAGTGGTTTTATATTATCTGTATCACTATTTTTTCTTAAAACCGAAACCTGGAGAGCATTTGAGATCTTTCTCCCTGGCATTTGTCCTCAGTGTGCCTGAAACAAACTCATTAAAAAAAAAAATCTGAAACCCAAAATGTGATAACATTCATGGGTATCATGTACGTGCATTAATTCTTTATTTGTGACATCACTGGGTGATGTTCATCTTTACCAGTAAAGGTAAACTCCATAGAAAATAAGGGACTTGTCTGCCACATTAACAACTGGGTCCCTTTAGCACAGCACCTGACACTTAGTAGTCACTTATAAATGTTTGATTACTGAATAGGTAAATGCTCCTTGTAGAAGTTTGGTGAGAGAGAGTGCTAATTATTCCCATTCTACAGATGAGGACTTTGAGAGGCAAAGTTGACTAATATGTAGCCTTCATGGGATTTTTGTGTTCTGTTCACTGCTGCGTCTCTTGCTGCATAGAACAGTGTGTAACACACTAAATATTTCCTGAGAAAATAAATGAAAAACCAGAGTCCCGCTTACCCAAGATTATATATATTATATTATATATATGGCTGGTAAGTTACAGAGACAAAACTTAAACTCTCATCTGATTGGATGCATAGCATTCATTATTTTTTATTGTCTTTTGTAACTGTTTCAGCCACAGAAGAATTGAAATAATAGCACAGGGCACAACAGAATTCTTCTCCTAAACATATTATCTAGCATTTTGAAATGTTAGTTTTCTCTGTTTCTCTATTTATACACAAAATTTATTTCAGGATGAAATTTAATTCATTTTAAGGATGTTACAGACATTTTAACACTTTACTGAAACTTTAATCGGTACCTCCTAAGAGTAAGGATATTATCTTAGATCACACAATGGCATTTTTATACCTAAGAAAATTAAAATTAATTCAAATTTTCTTTTTTATTTTTACAGGGACAGAGAAAGAGTCAGAGAGAGGGATAAATAGGGACAGACAGACAGAAATGGAGAGAGTTGAGAAGCATCAATCATTAGTTTTTCGTTGCTGTCACAACACCTTAGTTGTTCATTGATTGCTTTCTCACACGTGCCTTGACCATGGGCCTTCAGCAGCCCGAGCAACCCCTTGCTGGAGCCAGCGACCTTGGGTCCAAGCTGATGAGCTTTTGCTCAAGTCAGATGGGCCATGAGCTCAATCTGGCGACCTCGGGGTCTCAAACTTGGGACTTCCGCATCCCAGTCCAACACTCTATCCATATGCCACTGCCAGTCAGGCTCAAATTTTCTTAATGTTCCTCAAATTATTCTATTTCCTGGCTTTTCTCCCCTAGTCAGGACCCAATCTAGCATCATGTACTGCGTTTGGCAGGCATGTCCTCAGCAAAGCTATTGTTGTTCTTCTCAGTTTTCCAAGAAATGGTTACCCCAATGGCAACATTTTATTTCCACAGCCTTGTCACTTTGGCCAGCCTCCCTCCCTCAGGCTTGGCAAATACAGTAGCAGAAGGGGTGCGCTCAAGTGACAACATCTACATAATTGAGGAGAACGTATATGAACTGGAGGATCCATGTGAGTATTACAGCTACGACAGGAGTGGGCAGCCGTGCTGACCACTCGGGGCTGTCACCCTTCTACGCCATCAGACCCAGCTTCATTTTTGAGCTTGTCTGGTCTTCTTGAAAACTCTCCAATGTGTCACCTGATTGGCCGAAGGGTCTGCCCTCAGCTGCCGACCAAGTATTCCGTTCCCACTTTCTGAAGATGATCTGCTGCTCCCTAAGGATTGAACCCTGACCTGCACCACACTGGGACTGGTTACCACGTCATCTCTGCATGGCAGCCGACAAGGACTGCTAACGGGGGCGTCACAATTCAAATGAGCTTTTGTGTAACGTTGGAATTCTTAATATGGGCGCTGCTGAATTCCAGGAACGTCATTCCCATGACGTGTCCACGAAGCACCTGAAACGGGAAGACTATGTGCTGAGCTGTGTGCATGTCTTTTTTGGTACAGAGAGTCTTAGGGGTCAGTGGTTTTCTAAGAGAACAATCACTCATAAGCGGTTAATAAAGTGCGGGAGTAGGACTAGACGGTCTGAAGGTTTCCTTTGAGTCTCAGGGTTTGCGGTGGCTTTGAATGAGGACTCTCCAACAGCATATGCCACTGCACAGTGTCCTTTCCCAGCTGAGAAGCCGGCCAGCCAGCCGGAGGTGCGGCCGCCGCTCCTGGAGAAAAAGGAAGCTCCCTCGGTGTGTGTCGTCAAGTTCTGCTTGGGGTGCACTCAGAGGGAAACGTCTCTGACCGACTTCTGCATTCGTGGAGAGAACCAGAGCTCGGCCTCTCACAGAAGAAGAAGCAGCGACTGGGTGCAGTCTGTTTCCTGGTGGAAGGAAGGCCAAGGGCGCCAGCATCTGTGTTTGTCAGCATCACATCCCTCGGTGGGAAGACGGTGGTCTCTAGTTTTCCATCCCAGCTGTGGGGCCTGTCTGCCTTCCCTCTTTGCTGCCTCCCAAGAGCCCGGCACTGCTCTCCCACATAACAGAGGTTACTCATATCTCTGGAGTAAAGCATGAACCGAGCAGAATTGTAGCTGTCTGGAAAGCCTTCTGTGGAGAGCTCAGACAGCTGTGTAACTCACTTCTGGGAGCGCTCACAACCACGCCTGTGCCCCCGTGTGCTCTTACGTAGGCCGGTGGCCATTGTGTCTCAGCATCCTCTCCCCATCAGGTGCTTGGAAGGCTGTTACCCCTGTCTGGTTCCCCCTTTGCTGAGCCCTGCTCAGCACAGACAGATCCATCAACAGTGTTTTCCCTTCACTGCCTGAAACTGCCCTTCCCTAGGGATGACTGAACTCTGCTGGCTGCATGCCATGGACGTGAGTCACCAATGACACAGGCAGGGGGTTTGCTTGTTTCTAGAAGGCTTTCTGACCCTCTGAAACATTGTGTGAATTACAGTGTTTGCACTGCATGTAGACATTTTTGGAAAGTACTGCCTTTCTATAGGGAGATACGTATTGGGGATCATTTTACAAAATCACAGGCAGTGTCTCTTATACAGGTTGGAAAATTGATCGTAAATGTTTTAAAGTTATGAATTCAGAAGGGAAGGGACTTCAGAACACATTTGGATTAGAACATTGTTTCTCCTACAAAGGAGATTCTTATTCTACAAAAGTATTTTTTTTATATTTTAGCATTATTATTTTTTATTGAACTGCAAAGAGAGAGAGAGAGAGAGAAAAAGAGAGAGAGAGATAGGAAAGGAAAGAGAGGAGAGAGAGCGAGAAACATCAACTCGTACTTGCGGCAATTTAGTTGTTCACTGATTGTTTCTCATGCATTGCTTAACCGCAGTGCTCAAGATGAACCAGTGACTCCTTCCTGAACCCAGCAACCTCAGGGTTTTGAACGTGGGACTTTAGCATTCCAGGTCAATGCTCTATCCATGCGTCACCACTGGTCAGGATCTTTAAACAAGGGTGTGTATGCAAGGGTTATCATAGCAATGATGTTTGTATGAGACTTTTCCTCTCAATAGGGAACAGTTGATTATTGTGGTCCATTAGCATACTGGTGCAGGTAAGAAGAATTATGTGGTTTTATCATTCAGCTGTTTTGCTAATTCAATAAGTATTTATTAGTTCTTACTATGTGCCAGGTACTCTGATGCTGAGACCACAGAAAGAAACCAGTAGACACATCCCTGACCCCATAGAACTTCGAGTCTGACGGGCAGGAGGAGTCACTCCATCCATTCATTCTGTGAACAATTCTTGGCATCTGCATTGTCAGGCACTGCTTTAGTCCCTAGGCTCAGAGCAGTGAGATAGCAGACAAACCCCTATTCTGAAAAAGCTTACGTTACTTATCAGACGGGAATGCTATATTTCTAAATTAAAAAATAAAGTGTTTTGGAACAGAGTATAGAGTTGATGCAATTTTTTTCTTTCTCTAAAAAGAATCTGGGGCCCTGGCAGTTTTGCTCAGTGGATAGAGTATTGGCACGGTATATGGACATCCCAGGTTTGATCCCCGGTGAGGGCACACATGAGAAGAGACCATCTACTTCTTCTCCCCCTCTTCCCTTCCCTTTCTCACTCTCTTGCCCTCTTGTAGCCAATGTCTCAATTGGTTTGAGTAGCATCCCAGGCACTGAGGATAGCTCAGTTGGTCCGAGTGTTGGCCTCAGGCACTGAGGATAGCTTGGTTGGTCCGAGTGTTGGCCTCAGGCACTGAGGATAGCTCAGTTGAATTGAGCATTGGCCCAAGACATGGGCTGCCTGGTAAATTCCAGTTGAGGTGAATGCAGGAGTCTGTCTCTCTACCTCTTATCCTCTCATTTAAAAAAGAAATCTGGAAGACCCTACTCTTCTTGGAAGAGGTTGGGCCTGTGATCCCTCTGTCCCTGTAATGTACGGAGGCAGAGGGAAAGTGCTTAGGCC
Organism: Rhynchonycteris naso; assembly: GCA_037038555.1. Lineage (NCBI taxonomy): Eukaryota > Metazoa > Chordata > Mammalia > Chiroptera > Emballonuridae > Rhynchonycteris > Rhynchonycteris naso. The sequence continues at coordinate 115,575,613 of CM073003.1, read as the reverse complement.
CCCTCAGCAGTATGTCTTTGGTGCTAAAGTTCCCAGTTCGTGGGTTCTATCCTCAAAAATGTATCTAGTAGAATATACCCAAATTAATATGTTTACTCCACAAGGAATATAGTCATGATACAGACTTTCATTTTCCCTTTTTCATGCTTTTATAGTTGCTTGATGGTCTCCATTTTCTTCTGTAAAAATAAGATGAGATTTAAACATTATAGCAGTGGAATCACATCTGTTCTCCTCTCTATAGATTGAATTGAAGGCTGCTTTGTCTGGAGTAGCCATTCTCTGTCTCCTACAGCTTCACTAATAAGCTTGTCCACTTAAGAAAAAGAAGAAGAAGCCCTGGCTGGCTAGCTCAGTGGTAGAATGTTGGCCCGGTGTGTGGAGGTCCTGGGTTCGATTCCCAGCCAGGGCATACAGGAGAAGTGCCCCTCTGCTTCTCCACCCTTCCCCCTCTCCTTTCTCTCTGTCTCTCTCTTCCCCTCCTGCAGCCAAGGTTCCATTGGAGCAGAGTTGGCCTGGGCACTGAGGATGTCTCCATGGCCTTTGCCTCCAGCCCTGGAATGACTCTGGTTGCAACAGAGCAATGCCCCAGATGAGCAGAGGATCACCCTCTGGTGGGCATGCCAGGTGGATCCTGGTTGGGTGCATGCGGGATTCTGTCTCTATGCTTTCCCGCTTCTCACTTCAGAAAAATACCAAAAAAAAAAAAAAAAAAAAGAAGAAAGAAAAAGAGAAAAAGAGAAAGAAATGAAGATGAGGACAGGTTAAGAGGTGAAGTAAGTTAAAAGGCTAGCAGTAGAGTGGGCAGCAAGCTAGGACTCGAACTCTGGTTTTCAGAGTAGGATCTACTCTACACCAATTATTTGAAATGGGAAAGATGCTAGGAAGGGGAACGAGAAGCTACCACCAGAGCCCCGAGAAAGGGAAATGCAATAACAGTGTAATAGGACTGAATATGTGTATTGTCTATAGAAGCACCTTGGGATTTTTTTCCCCCCAGAGCTCTGCCTCAGAATCACAGGCTGTGAAAAGAGCGGCCCTCTGATCTGTTTGGACTAAAGAAGTAAGGTCATGTTTTCTCTGTCCCTTCCTTTTTTCTAGATTTGGAATTCCTAAAGCAGAAATCTCGAGTGGTTCCTCATTTGTGCTTCCCTTTGTTGTGCTTCACAGGTGTTGTGTTATTTTTACAAATTGAAGGCAGTGCCTTTCACTAGCAAAAAGGATTCCAACTCGTCCTTTTGCGCATGGACTGGGACTGATTCTGCATAACCTCCAAGGTGTGCCTGCAGTTAATTTGGGGGCATTCATTTAAATTTTTTATTTAAGTTGAAATTTAAAAAATTATACTAAGCCACATTAATTTGTCTCCATTTCTGTTGAAAAAGACTGGATTCTCCTGGAGATAAATAGATGCCCTAGAGCTATAAATTTTTGGTAAAAATTTTATTTATTGATTTTACAGAGAGAGAAAGGGTGGGCAGAGGAGAATGAGAAGTATCAACTCATAGTTGCTTCACTTCAGTAGTTTATTGATTGCTTGATATACATATATGTCTTGACCAGGCAAGCCCAGAATTTCGAACCAGCGACATCAGCATTCCATGTGAACGCTTTATCCACTGCACCACCACAGGTCAGGCTAGAGCTATAAGTTTTAAGATTTTCCACCAGTCTTTTCTGGGACTCAGTTGGGAAGTGGGGATAAGGAGTGGGGCGGCTGGACCAATTGGGTGAAAGGTTCTCAGTCTTAAGGAGGGCTCAGATTTTGGCTGATTTGCTGTGGAAACCTGTGTGAAGAGCAATATTGGTCAGAAATGTTACATTCAGGCCTGACCAGGCAGTGGCGCAGTGGATAGAGTGTCAAACTGGGATACGGAGGACCCAGGTTAGAGACCCCAAGGTCACCAGCTTGAGTGCGGGCTCATCTGGCTTGAGCAAGGCTCACCAGCTTGGACCCAAGGTTGCTGGCTCAAGCAAGGGGTCACTCGGTCTGCTGTAGTGCTGAGGAGGTCCCCCCCGACCCCCCACCCCCGTCAAAGCACATGAATGAAAGCACTCAATGAACAACTGTGATGCCGCAACAAAGAATTGATGCTTCTCATATCTCTCCTTTCCTGTTTGTCTGTCCCTATCTGACTCTCTCTGTCTCTGTCACACACAAAAAATGAAATGTTGCATTCAGGTTTCTAGATCCTCTGTATCTTTTCTCAGTTATATTGACTGCAATGATAAAGGTTATTCCAAGTGACTCATTTACTCATAGTAATGATTTTGTTTTCTGAATTCTTGCTCAAATTCCTTCTGCTTATGTGTGACTCTTTCCCACCCCCAACCCCCCAGAGAAAGCTATTCATGTGTGGTATTGCTGGTGGGATGTTTGTTTAAATATGCATATGATTTTAAAATAGTTGTTTTGTGGGTGGGTCACCTTTGGAAAGCATTTGATAGTATTTTGTATAATAATAAGTAACAAATCTTTGCAAAAGCCCAATGCTATTAAATCTCTTTGACCCAGCCATCTTCCCTGAAATAGATGTGAAAGAAATGTCTTACCATCATGTGATAATGCAACAAAGCACACTGGTTATGAGTGAAAGTGTTAATCCCAAAGCAAATCTGTGTAGTTGTCGATGTTTTTAAGTAGCAACACCCATTGTTTTGGTTTCAGAGTGGGAAAAGTCACTGTAATATAGTAATTTTCTTGGGAAACCATCTTGCTGTATACGAGTAGCACCCTCTAGCTGTATGAGCAGGAGCTCAGCTTACATCCAGTTTTTTGACATATTTGTCTTACACAAGTTCAAAACTCTGTCGGTGGGCATTCTATTAATATCTGAAGATGTAGATTGATTATATTGGGACACAGTGTGGTTCTAGATCCGAGTGTGGCAGCTTATGTCCTAAATATTTGAGGATAGAGACTGTACATTTTCTTTTCTTTTCTTTTCTTTTTTTTTTGCACAGGATGTTCCATTATTTAGCATGGGGTGTTTAAGGACTGTTTGGTGAACTAATGTTTGGTGAGTGATGAGGACGGTTGAGTAGGAGTAAGCACACCAGGCTTTCACCGCTGTGTCTGCCCGAGAGCGTGTCTTCCATGGGTTCCATCCTCTAGTTCTCTTTCTGGTCCTCAGTTTGTTTGTTCGTTTGTTTATGTATTTATTTACAGGGACAGAGAGAGAGGGATAGATAGGGACAGACAGACAGGAACAGAGAGAGAGATGAGAAGCATCAATCATTAGTTTTTGTTGCAACATCTAGTTGTTCATTGATTGCTTTCTCACATGTGCCTTGACCGCGGACCTTCAGCAGACCGAGTAACTAGGGGTCCCCAAACTTTTTTACACAGGGGGCCAGTTCACTGTCCCTCAGACCATTGGAGGGCTAGACTATAAAAATAACTATGAACAAATTCCTATGCACACTGCACATATCTTATTTTAAAGTAAAAAAAAAAAAAAAAAAACGGGAACAAATATAATATTTAAAATAAAGAAGAAGTAAATTCAAATCAACAAACTGACCAGTATTTCAATGAGAACTATGGGTGCAAATGCATCCTGTGCTCCTCTCACTGACCACCAATGAAAGAGGTGCCCCTTCCGGAAGTTCGGTGGGGGCCAGATAAATGGCCTCAGGGGGCTGCATGCTCCCCAATGGGCCATAGTTTGGGGACCCCTGGAGTAACCCCTTGCTGGAGCCAGCGACCTTGGGTCCAAGCTGGTGAGCTTGCTCAAACCAGATGAGCCCGCACTCAAGCTGGTGAGCTTGGGGTCTTCAACCTGGGTCTTCCACATCCCAGTCTGACACTCTATCCATTGCGCCACCGCCTGGTCAGGCTGGCCTCAGTTTTAGATAAGGTGAGTAGTTGGCTCCAGGTTATTAAAAGATCTCTTCATGGCCCTGGCCAGTTATTAGAACATTGTCCCTCAACGCAAAGTTTTCGGGTTCAGTCTCTGGTTAGAGCACATACAGGAACAGATTGATGTTTCTGTCTCTCTTTCTCCCAAACCAATAAATTAAAAAAAGAAAAGTTAAAATGTATTAAGTCTCAAAATTTGCATAGATTTTCAGGTCCAGAGTCTGACCTGAAATCAATATCTTTGCTGCATCTTTCAAGTTTTTTATTTCCTGAATCTTTTAAAAACAGCCTAGCAGAGAACAAATACCCACTAATATCTCCTTATAATCTATTTAAGTTAATAAGTGAATAAATTTAGCAAGAAGATTGTAGCGGACCAGAGAAGTTTGACTTTCAGAGATCCTTCCCCATTTTCTTATGTGAACGTGTAGCCAAGAGATAAGAAATTGAAATCTGGAAGAAAGTTGTTTTTATCCATAAAAACCTTTGGGGGAAGGATCAGTGACAGCCACCAGAGGAGCTGGAAACCCCCTAACTCAACTATCAGCACAGTCCTCTGGAAATTTATGCCAAAGAGAAAATCAGAACTTTGTTGCTTGAATTTTCTGAGTAATACATTACATAATAGAACAATGATGATTGATCCAATAGAAATTAGGGAAAATTTGGGGAGTGGAGTCAAGGTATCCCAGTAAGTAAATCCTCAACTCTCCTACTTCCAGGAGCACATCAGAATTAAAACTAAATTATGGAACACCCATCACTGAGAACCACCTGAAGACTGAGCAGAATTTCTCTGAGGAAAAGGAGTCACGTTGAGACAGGTAGGAGGGCTGGATACGTGGTCTGGGCAGGTCCCCCACCCCCTGTGTGGTGATAATGAATGGGAGGGATAGCAGGGCTTCAGAGGTTCTTCCTGAAGAGCTGGAGGTCTGATCCCCACACCAGGCTCCCCAGCAGGGGGCACCAGTTCTGGGAAGACGAGTCCCAGTAACATCCGGCTTTGAACACCAGTGGGGATTCTGTCTGAGACTGAGGAAGGGTTGCAGGAAACCAAGGCTCTGTACATAGAGAGTTTGGCACAAACTCACTCACTCTAAGTTCCAGCACAGAGGCAGCGGTTCCAGAAGTGCCCAGGATGCAAAGGGAAGAATTAAGTTGACTAATGTTAGGACAAAGGCTGGAGGGACAGGGATTAGGATCTGTCTCAGGGCACAGAAGCTCTGATGGGTGCTATTGTTCCTTTGCTGAGCTCTTTTCCCATCCAGCTGGCCCTGAGCAGGCAGGCACAAAACCCCTCTCCATTAACCTGGCTCACACTGGCTGCCCTTCTCTGGCTTTCCCCTGCGACCCTGCCCCACCCAACCCGCTCCCCTTGATGGAGCCTCTTCTGTTCCAGCAGCTCCAGACTCTTCCCAGGAGCCCACACAGTCTCACAAAATGCCCTCGAGCCCTACATGAGTAAAGGCCTGCTTCTGGCATGCCTGAACCTGTCCTCCAGCTCCATAAAAGCCATAGCTGGGCGGGGTGTACTCTGCTGCCTTCCCCAAATGCCCTACAGCTCCAGGAGAGCAGTGGCTTGCCTCTGTACCCCTACCCCCACACCCCACCCCGCCACCTGCCCCATCAGTCTCCTAAATGCCCTTAGGTCAGCACAAATGATGGCAGTCTTTTCTTAGCACCCTCACTCTGGCACAAGTAGTGACTGGCTTATATAATAGTTCCAACCAAGCAGCCTCCAGACAGGCACAAATGGGTAATGGCCTAAGCCACCGCCAGAGTCTCACCTACACATTTCTTTTTTTTTTTTTTTGACAGAGACAGGGAGAGAGACAGATAGGGACAGACAGACAGGAAGGGAGAGAAATGAGAAGCATCAATTCTTCTTTGCAGCACCTTAGTTGTTCATTGATTGCTTTCTCATATGTGCCTTGACAGGGGGGTGGGGGAAGGCTATAGCAGACCCAGTGACCCGTTGCTCAAGCCAGTGACCTTGGGCTCAAGCTGGTGAACCTTGCTCAAACCAGATGAGCCGACGCTCAAGCTGGCGACCTTGGAGTTTCAAACCTGGGTCCTCTGCATCCCAGTCTGATGCTCTATCCAGTGTGCCACCACCTGGTCAGGTTCACCTACGCATTTCTAAACTGATACATCCAATGGGCCACTAAAATAACACTGGGGAACAATTTATTTTTCATTGTCTGTTGCATGAGGTTTTAGAACTATTTCTATATATTTCTGCATCACTAATTCCAAATATAAAATCCATTTTTTGGTGCATGCTCTAGTTTTTATGCAATTTTAATTTCTTTTTGTTACAGTTAATGGCAAGCATTGGTTTTTAAATTGGAGTTAAAGGGCAACAACTCCTGGATTGAACATAACCACAAGGTAATTAATGTTTTACAAACATCACTTTTACATAATTGTAGTTGTTTTTAAATGTAAAAAAATTATTATCTGATAAAAACACTCTCTTATTTTGTTTTAAGATTGAATCACGGCTTCTTCAAGTAGACATAATGTAAGAATAGACCTGACACCTTCTGTTATATATGTGGCTGTTACACATTTCAACGTCAAAGGCGCAATATTTCATTATTTGTGACACGTGCATATATTGCCTATTTTCAAGTTCCCCTTGGTGATTAAGATAAGAATTGGGCTCCTCATATTGTGTGTCATGATTGTGAGGAAATGCTTCGTGACTGGACAAAAGGAAAATGCAAAGGAATGCCTTTTGGTATTCCCATGGTTTGGCGTGAATCTAAGGACCACAGCAGTGACTGTTATTTCTGTCTGATCCATACAAAGGGCATCGGCAAGAAAAACGGCATATGATCGCATATCCTAATATTCCTTCAGCAATACGACCTATCCCACACTCTGAGACACTCCTTCCAATATTCAGTGGTTTTATTTCTTCTAAGGACAAAGAAAATGAACATGGTGATCAAGTGTATTTTGATAAGATGCATGAGGAAATGGTTATAGAATCTGAAGGGTCTTCTTCTGATGACAAGCAGTCATTAAGCCCTCAGCAGTTTAGCCAACCCCGAATTAAACGACTTAGTAAGAGATTTGGGCCTATCAAAGAAAGCAGCTGAGTTATTAGCCTTCAGGCTTCAAGAAAAGAATATACTTCACCCGTCAGCTAAAGTATACCATTTCAGGAAGCGTGAACAAATTTTTGTGCACTTTTTTTTTCTGAAGACAAACACTTTGTTTACTGTCATGATATCAGTAGTCTTCTCAGCCAGCTAGATGTTATCACTAACAGTCCAACAGAATGGTGGCTATTTCTTGACAGCTCTAAACGGAGTCTGAAATGTGTTCTCCTACACAACGGTAATGTTTATGCAGCGGTTCCAATTGGTTATTTAACTCATTTGCGAGAAGATTATAATGACATAAAAATTGTCCTTGACTTTCTGAAGTATGAGGAGCATAACTGGATCATTTGTGTGGATCTGTATCCTGCTGGGACAACAGAGAGGTTTCCCGAAGTATCCTTGTTTTCTGTGTTTGTGGGACAGCCGAGCTCGGGAGAAACACTGAACACAGAAGGAGTGGCCGAAACATGAAGCTCTGGAAGTAGGGATGCAAAATATTGTGAATGAACCAGTAGTTAATCGAGACAGGATAATATTTTCCCACTTCACATCAAACTTGGCTTTATGAAGCAGTTTGTTCAGGCTTTGAATAGACAAAGTGAATGCTTTCAACATATTATTTCTGCTTTTCCTGCCTTGTCTTTTGAGAAGATAAAAGCAGGTGTATTCGGCCTGACCAGGCGGTGGCACAGTGGATAGAGCGCCGGACTGGGATGCGGAAGATCCAGGTTCAAGACCCCGAGCTCGCCAGCTTGAGCATGGGCCCATCTGGCTTGAGCAAAAGCTCATCAGCTTGGGCCCAAGGTCACTGGCTCCAGCAACAGGTTGCTCAGTCTGCTGAAGGCCCGAGGTCAAGGCACGTGTGAGAAAGCAATCAATGAACAACTATGGTGTCAGAACGGCAACGAAAAACTAATGATTGATGCTTTTCATTTCTCTCTGTTCTTCTCTGTCTGTCCCTATCTATCCCTCTCTCTGACTCTCTCTGTCCCTGTAAAAAATAAATAAAAAAAACATTAAAAAAAAAAAAAAGCAGGTGTATTCAATGGACCTCAAATTCAAACCCTCATATATGATGAAGAATTTGCCAGGAAGATGAATAAGGAGGAGAAAGCAACATGACGGTCTTTTGTGGCAGTTACAAAGAACTTCCTTGGCAAAAAAAAATAAAAAAAGCAGAAAACTGTAAACTTCTGGTTCAAAGGATGCTGTTGGCTTTCCGCGACATTAGATGTAACATGAACGTTAAGATTCACTTCCTGAGCAGTCACCTTGATAAATTTCCTGAAAATCTTAAAGCTGTTAGTGATGAGCAGACTACTGCTGGAGCGTCAAACGAGATTGTACTCAACAGGTACACAAACGCAAGAGCTACAAACGCAAATTTTTAAAAAATTTATATAATTGTGTTTACATAGATTCTAGGGTGACCCTGACTGCATCCCCCCTCCCCCATATCCCCCTCCACATCTCCTTTGCTCCCCTCCTTACAGCGCCCTCCCCTTCCCTTCAGGTTTATCCCATCCTATCCTCCCCTTTCCCTCTGTCCTCTTTTCCTCTGGTCCCTTTGATCCCTCCTCTGTCTCAATCCCTTTCCTCAGTTCTCAGTGTTCCTTGGATTCCTCAAATAAGTGAGGTCATATGATATTTTTCTTTTTCTGCCTGGCTTATTTCACTCTGCCTGGCTTATTTCCAGGTCCCTCCATATTGTTGCAAAAGGTAATATTTCCTTCTTTTTCATGGCGCCATAGTATTCCATTGTATATATGTACCACTGCTTTTTAATCCACTCGTCCACTGACGGACACTTGGGCTGTTTCCAGCTCTTCGCTATTGTGAACAATGCTGCCATAACATGGGGGTGCATTTCTTTTTTTCAGTCGGTGAAATGGTGTCCTTGGGATATATTCCTATAAGTGGGATAGCTGGGTCAAAGGGCAGTTCCATTTCTAATTTTCTGAGGAATCTCCATACTGTTTTCCACAGTGGCTGCACCAGTCTGCATTCCCACCAGCAGTGTAGGAGGGTTCCCTTTTCTCCACATCCTCGACAGCACCTATAATGTGTTGTTTTGTTAATGAGTGCCATTCTGACTGGTATGAGGTAGTATCTCATTGCGGTTTTAATTTGCATTTCTCTAATGATTAGTGATGTTGAGCACTTTTTCATATGCCTGTTGGCCATCTGTATGTCCTCTTTGGAGAATTGTCTATTCATTTCTTGTGCCCATTTATTGATTGGATTGTTTGTCTTCCTGGTGTTGAGTTTTACAAGTTCTTTATAAATTTTGGTTATTAACTCTTTATCAGATGTGTTGTCGAATATGTTCTCCCACTGTGTGGTTTGTCTTTTTATTTTGTTCATATTGTCTATAGCTGTGCAAAAAAGCATTTTAGTTTGATATATTCCCATTTGACAAATGCAAACTTTTGCCTGAATAGAATTTTAATAAGTTTTGCACAAATCTTATGGTTAAAATAAGTGTTTTAATATGTTCTATTCCAAAATTGTAGACAAATTCTGATGCAATCATATCTTTTAGTGTATTTACTGCATTATATAAATTATTATATTTTCACAAAGATGATGCCCAAGAAGACATTCTACTTCATTATGTTAAACTAAATGTTGATAATTTTACAATAAGAGGAAAACCTAAAATCTTGAATTCCAAAAAACCCGTAGCTTACAGAAAATAACTGATGTCAGATTTGAGATCAGCACACTCGAATTAGGTGAGAACAAGTGTTTTTGTGGATGCAGCAAAAATTTTGTTCTCCAGTGTAATGAATGTCTCAGAGGAAATAGGTGGGTGTCAGAAAGTATTAGTATAAATATTGCCACTAGACAAAAGTGCATACCTTCCACACACAACAAATATTTTTGGAGAAAATAAACCACATAGCTGGAAGACATTGAGGAAAGAAATTGAACAAGATACAAATAAATGTAAAGATAGATGGTGCTCATGGGTAGGGAGAATTAACATCGAAATGTCCATACTACCCAAAGCAAAGTACAGGTTCAATGCACTCCCTATCAAAATACCAATGGCATTTTTCTCAGAACTAGATCAAATAAGTCTAAAATTATTTTGGAACCACGAAAGAGCTGAATAGTCAAAGCAAAACTAAAATATTGAGGCCACACGTCTGTTTTCTTTCTGTCTGCAGATTCTGTCGTTTCTCAGGGACATGTGAGTGGAGTGGAGGGTCAGCCTGTCACGCTACCCTGCACCTACTCGACAGCTCGTGAAATTGCAACTATGTGCTGGGGCCGAGGGCCGTGTCCTACATTTAAATGCCCAAATGCACTCATCTGGACTGATGGATACTGCGTCACCTTTCAGAGGAACACGCGGTACAAGCTATACGGAATCATTAAACAAGGGAATGTGTCTTTAACCATAGAGCACGCAGCCCCGTCCGACCGTGGCGTATATTGTTGCCGTGTTGAGCGCTCAGGGTGGTTTAATGATTTGAAAACCAACATATTATTGGACATAAAGCCAGGTGAGCTGGTCCTCCTTCCTCCTCTGAGTACTTCATGTGGGTGAGCTGAGATGTCTACTGTTTGATAGTAATTTTCCTTCAATACAGAAAGACGAGGTTCCTACAATCCTGTTTAATAATGGCTGTTGGGAAGTAGAATTACTTATTTGAGTAGAATGAAGTGTTGAAAACAACCTTGTTTGAGGAACATAGGCAGAGGCTCTTCCTGTCAGATCTTCTCTCTTAAAGCAATGCTTCAAAAATGCGAGTTAATTCATGAAAAATCATTCACTGCTCCATTGTGAAATGTAGTGAACATTTTCATCAAGCTGAATTTATTCAATTTAAACAATTCACTTTTTCTCTGGATGATGTCATTGCAAATTTATAAGATGACCTTAATATCGTAAACTAATGGAGAGAATTTCAAATATAGAGAAGGTAATATTTTATATGATACTGTCAAGTAGGTATATCACCTAGCTTTTTTATTTATCAGCTCAATCTTGTTACTGGTATATTGTCTACACATGTAGTTCAACCCCAACCTGGAGGCCCCTTCCTTGACTTCATTTAAGCATAACTCACATCACACCACAAAATTGCTTGTTTAAAAAATAAAATGACTTTATTGCAATATAAAAAACATTTGTGTTCCAATAACTATCTACCAGTTAAAAGCTTTTCACGAACTCCAAAAATATGGCAAACTTACATTTCTTCACTCTTGAAGTAGACATGTTTTTCTTAATTTTCTTATACTAACATCTTATTTAAAATTTTCTTTTCTTTTTGGAATTTTTTTCTTTCTTTTTTTTTTTTACAGGGACAGAGAGAGAGAGTCAGAGAGAGGGATAGACAGACAGGAACGGAGAGAGGTGAGAAGCATCGATCATTAGTTTTTCGTTGCCGTTGTGACACCATAGTTGTTCATTGATTGCTTTCTCACATGTGCCTTGACCGTGGGCCTTCAGCAGACCGAGCAACCCCTTGCTGGAGCCAGCGACCTTGGGTCCAAGCTGGAAAGCTTTTTGCTCAAGCCAGATGCGCCCGCGCTCAAGCTGGCAAGCTGGGGGTCTCGAACCTGGGTCTTCCGCATCCCAGTCCGATGCTCTATCCACTGCGCCACCGCCTGGTCAGGCTTATTTAAAAATTTTTAAAAATTGATTTGAGTGAGACAGATGAAGGGAAATACACATCAATTTATTGTTCCACTTTTTTATGCATTTATTGGTTGCTCCTTATGTGCCCTGACTGGGGATTAAACCCACAACCTTGGCATGTTGGGGTGATGTTCTAACCAACTGAGCTACTCGGCCAGGGCTTAGTAATGTCTCTTATTGACAGCGGAATACTCTATTTGTGACCTTAGTAAGCTGTATTTCTTTTTCTTTTTTATTAAATTAAAAAACTTTATTTGCAAACTTCCAATTTTTAGACTAATGTATTTCTCTTAAAAGAGCAAGTAAGATAAGGTCAATTTAGAAAAAACAGCTGATTCTGTGGAAACTATATCTTGGAAGCAATACAGGAAAACCAAATGAGCTGATGAGATAGAGTTCTGTAAACAGATGTGAGGAGGGAGCACGTGGAGAATAGATTATGATTACAAAATTTTGGAAATTGTGCAATATTTTGATCGGGCAGATTTTTTTTTAAAAAAGGCACGGAAAGGGCCTGACCTGTGGTGGCGCAGTGGATAAAGCGTCGACCTGGGAACACTGAGGTCGCCGGTTCAAAACCCTGCACTGGTCTGGTCAAGGCACATATGGGAGTTGATGCTTCCAGCTCCTCCCCCCTTTCTCTCTTTCTCTCTCTCACTCTGTGTCTCCTCTCTAAAATGAATAAAATAAAAAAATAAAAAAAAAATAAAAAGGCACGGAAAGGAACTTTAGGTTGTAGGAAACTTTTGCAGTGCCTACCCACATACTTTCCCTACCTTAGATGTTTTTTGGAAGCATGTCTCACACCGCGTCACAGCATTGCTTGTTTAAACATAAAAATGACCTTATTGCAATTGAAAACATTTGCAATCCAATAACTGTTCACCAGTTGCTTTAAGAATTTCATGAAATCCAAACATCTGGGAAGTTTACAGTTCTTCAGTCAGTCTTGCTGTGGGTATCCTAAGCCTTCTTATTTGATGAAAGGGGTAGGTATTTGAGGATTTCCTTGTTTCTAGTGCTCCTGTTTGATGACCCTTTGTCCATTATAGGTTTATATTAATAGTGAAATATAATGTATACAACATCTGTGTCTTTTTAAGCAGTAGCTTCTCTCTTTTTAATGAACAGAAACCCCATTCTGTAAATTCAAATGTTTCTACCAGGCTGATTTCCCTTAAGAAGGGAAGTAAGGTAAGGTCCATTCAGATGGAGAAAACAGCTGACTGGGGAACCGTATCTGGGAGGCAATCCAGGGGTGCCCCGGAAGCTGGTCAGATAGAGCTCCACAGACAGCTGTGCAGAGGCAACACCCGGGGAAGAGAGTAAGATTGCAAAAATTTTGAAGTTGTGAAATTTTTTTGATTTGTCTGAATTTTTAAATATAATGTGGAAAGGCCCTGGGAGGGTAGCTCAGTTGGTGAGAGGGTTGTCCTAATTGCCAAGGTTGCGGGTTTAATTCCCGGTCAGGGCACAGACAGGATTCAGCCAATGAATGCATTAATAAGTGGGTAGCAAATTAACATTTCTCTTTCTCTTTAAAAGAAAAATCAATAAGAATTTTATAAAATAAATATATAAATATACGTACATGGAAAGAAATAAGCTGGAGGCTTTTACAGCGCCTCGTGATTCTGTAACAGAGAGATACTTACAAGGTCACTGCTCTTTCCAGTGGGAAGCAGGTTCATAACTGAGCCAAAGGGACTCTGCCTCTAATAACCTTTCTATTTAATTTTTTTTTTGCTTAATTTTCTTTTATTTTTTACAGGCTCAACTTACCCTTCCGCTTTCTTTTTTCTTAATTTAGAAATTAAATTTAATGGGGTGACATTAATCAATAGAGTACCTAGGTGTCAAGTAAACCCTTCTATCGTGTTTGGATTGTTGATGGACCCGTCCACTTTCTATGAGAGACTTTCCTCATCTGTACCTACCCTCGTATCTTCCTAGCTTCCTCCTGGGGAAGGTATTTTCCACCCACAAAGACAAGTTCATTACTAGATCTGTCTTGGTTTCTTCCACTTAAAGTACCTCAAGTACTTTTGATCAGATTTTTCGCATTCTTGCTTTTATCTCTATATTAGATTTTAAACTGGAGACGGGGTAATGGATTCTACTTTCTCTCTCTCTTTTTATTTTTTTACAAGACTCTGACTACAATTTAGATCAGGGTCAGCAAACTATATAGCCCAGGGCCAGATCAGATTCCAAACTGGCCCACCAACTGCTTTATAAAGCAGTTTTATTGGAACAGCTATGCCCAGTCCTTATGCTCTCTGTTCTCTGTCTGCTTTCCACTGACGAGTTGGGCAACTGACACTGAGACCAATGGGCCCCCAAAGTCCAACACATTTACTGTTTGGCCCTTTTCAGAAAGTTTGCTGAGCTCAGCTTTAGACGTATTCCTTGCATATTGTAGAAATTTACAAATGTATGTCGAAACAAGTTTTTCTTCTTTAAGCCACAAATTGGCTTACTTTCAAATTACACAAATTCTCTAAAAAGAAGAACTTTCAAACCAATTGTCTATTCACTAAGGATTTCTTTTATTGTTAACTAAAGTTGAATTTTTAAAGAGCTTCTTATTTAAAAAATAAAAAGTGCCTTGTGAGAAAAAAAGTATATATTCTTGATTCTGGCATTTCTTGACCAGCGAAGGGTTTGGGCTTAATTCTAGTGCAGTGGTTCTTAACCTGGGTTCTATCAAACCCTTGGGGGTCGATGAGTCGGTCTCAGGGGTTCGGAGAAGCCTCTGCCGTGGAGGCCAGAAAAAAGTAATATCATAATTTGTCGTGAGTTCATGCACTTTGTTGGTTTTGTTCTTTGAGCAAGGTGATGTTCATGCACGGCTCATTTTGTGCACCAGTAAAAAAACATATACCTATGTCTTGAATTTGGAAAAAGAATCATATTTTATTTATCACTAAAGAAGGGTTCGGTGAATGCGCATATAAAACTGGTGGGTTCGGTACCTCAAAAACGGTTAAGAACCACTGGTCTAGTGTCAGCACTCTCCCTGGGTAGCTCTGAGACTTTTCATGAGTGGTTTTGAATCTATACTGCCCCTTCTGACTCTGGAAAAAGCCAAAGTTCTTACCTGTGGTCTAGTCTACCTTCTGGACAAATGCATACATTGTCTGTGTGACCTGGCATACGATAATGGTTGCGAGAGACTCCCATTTAGGGTGCAGGTCCCTTGGGAGGTACCCTTAAGACTGACTGAACTGAATGCTATTTAATTATTTAGTTTTAACTTTCTGGATCTAGAAACTACTTTTTTTTTTTGATTCATTCACACTAGATTTATTAATTTTAGTGAGAGAGAGGAAGGGGAACAGAGAGAGAGAGAGAGAGAGAGAGGGTCAGGAACAATGAGCTGTTCCCGTGTGTGCCCTGACCAGGGATCAAAATGGCAACTTTGATGCACATCTGACACTCTCACAGAGTTAACCAGCCAGGGCGGTAGAAACTACATTTTTAAGTTAGTCATTCACCACTGAGAGGACGAAGAGAGGTCCAGGTTCTAGACATTTTCCCCACCTCACTGATTTCTGTGAAGACACAAAAATCTGATATGCATGGTCGCTCTTCACGAAGTACTTCAGTGTTAATCCTGGGTGGCCTTTTTCATCTCTAAACCTCCAAAATATATACTTTTCAATACAGCTATTTTTTTAAAAATATTTTTTGGTTTTTCTTCAATTCATTCCCTGTAAGGATCTCATTGACCAAGGATAGGAACTCTAATTTCAGGGGTGGGGGTAGGGGTTTAGTGCCTATTTCTGCCTGGGGACAGACAGTCTCTCATTGGGGATGTTGATGTATAGGCCCAGCACAAACCTGTTGTTTCCAGTGGGGGATTAAAGCAAGGTCCTCTTTGATTCAAAAGCCTAAGCACTTATGAATGGCACTTAAGCTGCCATTCATTTTTCCTTGTTCTGATTTTTTGGATGTTTGCACACATTCTTTTCTCTGTCTTAGTTAATGACATGAGCCAGTCCACAGACTTTACCCTGAATAAGACCCACACACTGAAAGTGCTCCATAAATGTTGGCTTCAGTTATTATAATCATTCCCTTCACAGCAACAAACCTGTGAGAGAGGCACTATTACTCTCAGTTTATAGATCGGAGGACAGGTTTAGAAATAGTAAGTGAAATTCAAGTTCACACCACACAGCAGGTAAAAGACTCACTCCTGGGTATTTTATAGTTCAAAACCCATAATTACAGATTTGACTATCTGCTTCTGAAAACAAGAGAAAAAATACTCCTTACAGGCAGAAAAGCATATGGAATATAGCATTCTTTTAGTTGATTTCTGTCCTTTCATTGTTAATATTTTCTTTATATCCACTTCTTATCACTTAATTATAAAAGAAAATATTTATTGTAGAGAATATTGTAGAATATTAAAATAGCCCAATAAAGGGTTTTTTTATTCATGACATTTCCTTTTGCCACCCATTTTATACTCACTCACTCATCTTGAGCTATTGGAACCAGAACTATTTCACACAGTTCATTTAAGGTTTGACTTGTTCATTTAAAGATCTGAGTCAAATGAAGACTCAGCATATTGTATATTATTTTTGGACAGCCTTAGGTAACAGACATAGTCATTATGTACATAATGTAACAGCAGCTATATCAGAGCTCTCACATAAACTTTTCGTACGTGATATGTGGCTAGATATGTTATAAAAGTCATCTAACTCATGGCTTTCAATTCTGACCATAGAGACACAGTAAACTGATTTTTGACTTTATGTTCTAGTACACACTTGTATGAAACAATGCTATTTTACTACATCCAATATACACTGATATTTTGTATTCTCTGTTTATCTTAAATACAAGATGTAGATCACTGCATAGGTTTAATAACTCTCTCTAAAAGGTCACGATCCACAGTTGGCAAAACACAAGCCAAACCATTTCTTCGCTACCTTGGAGAATATGCATCTAGATTCACTACTTCAGTGTCTGATAACTGTCTTAGATTTTCCATTTTTGCATTCTATTATATGAATCTCTTGAAGGAGAATAGTCTAAATATTTCTTAGGTTTATTTTTTAACTTCTAGTTATGATTTTTATTACACTTATATCTACTACAAATGCTCTAAAATTCATCAAATTGTATCACTCCTTACTGTTTTGCTTCAGATCAGCTCTTTCTCCAACTCCCCCCCAAATAGAAGAATATAAATTGCTGAGAAGCTTAATTATTTTTTTAAACAGTTAAAAATATTTCCCATTGATTTGAGAGAGGGAGACAGGAAGAGAGAATGAGAGAAAAGCACCAACTCATTGTTCCACTTCATTTTGTGCTCATTGATTGCTTCTCATATGTGCCCTGACCAAGGATTGAACCTGTGCATACTGGGAAGACGCTCTATCCACTATGCCACCCACCCAGGGCCAAAGCTTAATTATTTTTATCTAATTGGTTTCTATGTCTGTGAAGTATTGACAAGGGAAGTCCAATGATAAACAATCTCATGCTTAGAACTAGAACAGCTAGAGTGAATTTACCTGCTTTGTTTAAAAAACAAACTAAGAAACATTTTTTAAAATGCCATACAGATGTTGTGCAAAAGATTTCTTGCTGGGAGTACAACTATAGCTGAGAATAAATGTAAATATAAAATCTGATATTCAGGTAGGAATATGGGTATCAGTGTATGATATACCCTGAGATCATGTCTCTAAACAAGTTCAAATTTAAAAGTAAAAAATCTAGCCTGATCAGGTGGTGGCGCAGTGGATAGAGCGTCGGACTGGGATGTGGAGGACCCAGAATCGGAGACCCCGAGGTCACCAGCTTGAGCGTGGGCTCATCTGGCTTGAGCGAAAAGCTCACCAGCTTGGACCCAAGGTCACTAGGTCGAACAAGGGGTTACTTGGTCTGCTGAAGACCCGCAGTCAAGGCACATATGAGAAAGTAATCAATGAACAACTAAGGTGTCGCAACAAAAAACTGATGACTGATGCTTCTCATATATCTTCATTCCTATCTGTCTATCCCTCTCTCTGACTCTCTCTCTGTTCCTGTAAAAATAAAAATAATAAAAAAAGAAAAGTTAAAAATCTAATTCCAGCCTGACCAGGTGGTGGCGCAGTGGATAGAGCGTTGGACTGCGACCTGGCGGACCCAGGTTCGAGACCCTGAGGTTGCCATTTTGAGTGAGGGCTTAAAAAAATAATTAAGCTACTCACCAGCTTGAGCCCAAGTTCACTGGCTCGAGCAAGGGGTTACTTGGTCTGCTGAAGGCCTGCGGTCAAGGCATATATGAGAAATCAATCAATGAACAACTAAGGAAGCCGCAACGAAGAATTAATGTTTCTCATCTCTCTCCCTTCCTGTCTGTCTGTCCCTATCTGTCCCTCTCTCTGTCTCTGCCACAAAAAAAAAGAAAAACCTAATTCCATAAAAAGCGTACTGATTTATTTCTATTCTGCTTATTAAACAAACTTCCCAACCACTTAGTATTCACAACTCTGGAAGCTTCAAGTTATTTCATAGGTTGTGTGAATGTGGGCATTGTAAATAAACAAACATGTCACTCATTGTTTGGAAGTGATCTGCTTTTCATTTACTCATATAATTATTTTGTAGAAAGTCTTCATCTAAAGAGCCCCAGGCTGGACCTTCACAAAATGCAACTGCAGTGTACTACCAAATGGATGAGAATATGTACTTTAAAGAGTGAATTAAGAGCTGAATACCCTCCAAGGTTTTATGCCCCGACTGTAGAAAACAGTGACCAGATCTCACCACGTCAGAGTCCTTTTAAGCTCCAGGATGACTTTTCTATCCATTTGCCACCATATTCCAACATGTAAGTGATATTTGTTAGTGTCTCTTAGCTCATCTGTATGTAGTCTTTATCGGTAATAAATTCTAATTTTTTATGTGAAAACTGGGTCAGTCTTTCTATTCATAGCAAAGCTCTCTCCCAAATTTGAAATGAACACTTTAGAATTATACATTATTTTTTGATCTTATGAATCCCTATCTATCAAGAATTCTCACTGGGTAGACAGGAAAACAACTTCTATCTTGGTCACATCGCTGTCAAGGATGGTGTAATAGGACTTAAAACCAGCAAATTCGGTTTGGTACTTAAATTACTTCACTTGGAAGCATTACATGATTAGTTAATGTTTTTTACCTTGCAACTCCAAATGTTACTTTTCTTAAGTTCTGCAAGGGTTTTAAATCGTGGAGGTTTACAGGTTTTTATTTCTCTTATGGGGAAATAAAGTTAGTGTGATTTTGCCGTTAGATATGTTTTTCTTTTCTTTCTTTTTTCTTATTGCTCTGAAAATACAAGGTTTCAAGTGCTTTCTGGGGACCAGAATGGCGTTTCTAGTAGTTAGAGCAGTGGTTCTTAACCTGGGTTCTATCGAACCCTAGGGATTCGATGAGTCGGTCTCACGGGTTCGGAGAAGCCTCTGCCGCGGAGGCCAGAATAAAGTAATAGCGTAATTTGTTGTGAGTTCATGTACTTTGTTGGTTTTGTTCTTTGAGCAAGGTGATGTTCATGCACGGCTCATTTTGTGCACCAGTAAAAAAACATATACCTATGTCTTGAATTTGGGAAAAAAAATCCTATTTTATTTATCACTAAAGAAGGGTTCAGTGAATGCGCATATGAAACTGGTGGGTTCGGCACCTCAAAAAAGGTTAAGAACCACTGAGTTAGAGGAAGCTAGCGTGGTGAGTGACCAAGTAGATACCAGGAGAAGAAAATCAATTACATGTGATTTAACACATGCATGCTATTCCTGTGACATCTGTGCCAAGTTCCAGGCAATTATATAAACAACTGCCAGGGAATCGGAACTAAAAGGGAGAGAACAGGGAAGAAGACTTTCTGCCTCAGAAAAGCAAGTTTGCAAATATATAACTGTTGTTTGAGAGTTACTAATTTCAACTAAATTCTAAATTGTACCGAAACCATTTTGATTTTTAAAATTATTTTATTTTATCTTTTAAAGTTATTTTAGAGGGATGAAGTATTTTTTTTTAATATTAAATCCATTCCAGTGCTATTCCTTTTTACAATTGAATTAAATTTTTGGTTTTGCCAAGAGAGTTAAAGGTAAAATGTAAGGATATTTTTAGCCACCAGAAACGTTTCTACATGAATAGTTTACAAAGCTAGGTGTTAATTTCAATTTGAGTTAATTCATCCTGAAATAATTCATGCACGGGGCTCAGTGCTGCTCACACCAGACTGGTCTAATGGGGCAGAATGCTTGTTTCTGAAGGCAATGTTTTGGATACAGTTCTGCAGAATTCTAGAAAGTTAGTTAACAGCCCTCTGAATAAAGGTTATAGGGGCAAACAAGATTGTTCAGCACTGTCTACCAGGTTTCCTAAATAGGGCAAGACTAATGTGCTCTAAAACATTCTGTTCAAACTAACTATAGTGTTTTTTCTAAATCCAAGACCACACGTATGAACGTGCAGACTATAGATTAAAGGCCACACTTGTAGCGTCTCTGGAAAGACCTGGCACATTGGACCACATTCCTATGCTGTCGGGACCTTATTGGATGGCATCTCCCCTGCCCTGCCCGGTCCTTGCCCTGTCTGCACGCTCCTGTTTGTTACCTGCTTTGTGACCGTGGGGCTTGAATTTATGCCTGTTCTAGTGTCAACACCTTTCCTGGAGATGTATGATGGCACATAAAAGGCTCTGGGAGTCTGGTTAACTTTATTCAATCCAGCATTTCCAGAATTTGTTTGAAACCCATGAGCACAATGGTTACTGGCATGCCCGGTAGCATCTGTGAAACTATCCGTGCGGTGTGGGGACAGCAGGTGGGACACAGAATTAGAACTAGACTTGAGTTCTGTCCTAACTCTTAGCAGTAGCACTGGATGACATTAGGGAAAGTTGTTTTCTATGCCTCCATTTTTACATGTAGCAGAGACCATCATTTCCATGCCTGCATCAAAGCATAGACATAATTCTAATGATGACGTGTTACTTGTGAGAAATCTGAGAAGTGAAAAAAACATTACAGAAATGCAAAAGGTTTTCTGGGTTTTTTTTTTTTTTGTTTTTTTTTTTGGTGATTGTTTAGTAATAGCAGGTCTAGTAATGCTCAGTAAATTTCAACAATGTGGCATTCATAAGTCTCTTGCTATATAGTAATTCTTATCTTTTTTTAAAAAATAATGTTTTCTACAAGTTGATATTGGGTAATTTGTCTATGATTTAACACTGTAATAAAATAATTATCAACTGAGAAGAAGAATGGGCTAGAAGGAAGGAACAAAAGGTATTTAGCTCATATTAATTTTTTTTTCTCTAAATTCATCAATCTTCTAGAATGTATTGAGTTTCGGTTTTGATCGTTTGAAACAGTTGAGATTTAATTTTCTACAATCTGTCCTGGGACATTAAAACAAAGTTATAATTAACACTGTATACTTAAACTGAGGAAATGTTACTTATCGTAAAGAAGTAGCAGAACCAATCTCTCACTGATGGCTGTGAAGATAATTTTGTGAGTATGTGAAAGTGTAAGGGTCACATTGTTATTATACGCACACTCGAAAATAAATGTGATTTTTGCTTTCATTCTGAAAACTGACTTTTTGTTTTCTCAGGCTCATGGGTCGGTCAGTGGGGGCCCAGCCCTTCCCCTTGCTGTGAGTCCTAGGACGAGGGCAGGTGAGCACGATGGGGAGTCAGTGTGCCTGGCATTCCTCTAGGGCCCAGGGTGGGGCAGAGCAGCCCTGCACGCCAGTTCCCACGGAGCGCCCGTTTAGTAGGGAAGCCCCGAAAGCACCCATTCTGGTGCCATCAGAGCTGCGGAGGGGAGAATGCAGTGACAGAGTGTGGCTTCTCAACTGTCGCCTTCGGAGCCAGCTCATCCTCTGTCGCAGGGCCTGTTCTGTCCACTGCAGGAAGTCTAGCAGCATGGCTGGCCTCTCCCACCCAGGGTACGATTGTGCCCCTCCGCTTGTGACAACTGCAAATGTCTCCTGCGAGTCAATGTCACCCCTGGTGACATCAAGGTGATACAGAAGGCCTCGGGATGTGAGATGTGGGTGGGGAGTGTGGGAAGCAGTGCAGGGATGGCAGGGCAAAGGCTTGTCAAGTGGAATCTGGCCAAACTCAAGCACAAATAGTGGCTCTATAGTGACCTATAACTTAGTCCTTTGGGTTAGAGATGTGTTTGGTTGATGGCGCCTTGTCTACTGAGCTCTGTGAGGGACGTGTCTGCAGTTTCTCAGCGCCCAGTGAACACAGAGTGGGTGCTCAATACATGTCCATATCTCTGACAAGTGGTGAATAAATTGAAGAATGGTTCTGAGGACCTTCCTGTGTGTGCTGGGATGGGGTGGGAGAGAGAGGAGTGTGTTTACAACTCTTTATGAGCTAGAAACAACTCTGCACATGACTGGCCAGAGTCTGCGTGCACCTCGAGGACTGTCTGCAGCCTTAGCTGTACGTTATTAGCCTCACCTGGGAAGATGGGCCAGCTACGCATGCCCAGAACAATGGTGCTGGAATCTCAGAGGGTGGGGCCCGGCGGGGTTATTGCTTTTAATCTCCCAGGTGGTTTCAACGTGTAGCCAAGGTTGAGAACCGCTGACCTACAGAGACTTGGTGAGGGACGGTGAGAGCATGCTTTCTTGTTCCGTGTGACAAGCGCTCTGGAAAAGCGTAAAATATGCAAACTATAAAAGAGGGATGTCAACAGTGTGCTGGGACAGGTGAACAACAAAGTGGGGCATGACTCTGGGGACGGCTGATCTTTCCCATGGCTGGCTTCCGGGACAGTGGCGTTTTCTTGGTGGCAGCCTGGGAACAAGAAATTGGACGCTGCCAGGTTTTTGAAACCTTCTCAGGAAGCTGGCCCACAGCTGTCTAGCTGATTGTCCCTGGAACTAAATGCGTTGTTCATCAAGTTGTAAAAATAAGCAAAGAAGAAAGTCCCTCTGGACTGTGAGGATTTGCTCGAAGGTAACCTTCCTTGCTTTATACTGCAGACTGCTGAGACGGGGTTCGCTCTGTCTGGCAAACGCTGAAACTGCTGAGCCTTAAAAAACACTTGGATTTTTGACTGATTCACACATTTCTCAGTAGACTTTATTTTTTAGAGGAGTTTTAGGTTCATAGTAATATTGAGTAGAAAGTACAGAGAGTTCTCATATAACTACCTTCTCTCCCCAAAACATTCCTCCTTCTCCACTATCAAAATCTTTCCCAAGTGGGTACTTTTGGTCCAGTTGATGAACAATTATCGGCGCAGCATTATCAACTGAAGTTCGTAGTTTCCATTGGGTGTATGCTGTGCATTGTGCATTCTGTGAGTTTTGACAAATGTATAATGGCATGTGTCCACCATTATAGCATCATACAGGATAGATTCACTGCCCTAAACATTCCCTGTGCTCCACCTGTTATTCCCTTCCTTCCCCCAAACCTGTAACAACTAACCTTTTTTATTATTTCCATAGTTTTATGTTTTCCAGTATGTCATATCATTAGATTTATACAGTATATAGCCTTTTCAGATTGACTTCTTTCACTTAGTAATATAAATGTACAGTTCCCATCTTTTCATGACTTCATAACACATTTCTTTTTATTTTGGAATGGTATTTCATTGTTTGGATGTAGCATAGTTTGTTTATTCATTGACCTATTGAAGAATATTTTGGTGGCTTCCAAGTTTTAACGATTATGACTAAAGCTGTGAAAAATATTTGCATGCAGTTAAGAGGTGTGATTGATGAACTGTATGGTAAGAATATGTTTACTTATTGTGAGAAACTCTGTCTTCCAAAGTGGCCACACCGCTTTATCTTCCCATCAGCAATGAACTAGTTCCTATCACTCCACATCGTTGCTTGCATTTGGTGTTGGATTTTAACCATTCTACTACATACATAGTACTATCTTATCTGTGTTTTAATTTGCACTTAATTCCCAAATAACATGTTGGATTTATTTATTTATTTATTTATTTATTTATTTTACAGGGACAGAGAGAGAGTCAGAGAGAGGGATAGATAGGGACAGACAGACAGGAATGGAGAGAGGTGAGAAGCATCAATCATTAGTTTTTCGTTGCTGTCACAACACCTTAGTTGTTCATTGATTGCTTTCTCACATGTGCCTTGACCGCTGGCCTTCAGCAGACCGAGCAAACCCTTGCTGGAGCCAGTGACCTTGGGTCCAAGCTGGTGAGCTTTTGCTCAAGCCAGATGGGCCCGTGCTCAAGCTGGCGAGCTCGGGGTCTAGAACCTGGGTTTTCCTCATCCCAGTCCGGTGCTCTATCCACTGCGCCACCGCCTGGTCAGGCTGGATATATTCTCATATGTTTATTTACCATCAGTATATCTTCTTTGGGGTTGTGTCTATTTAGAACTTTTGACCATTTTCTTTTTTAAATCAGGTTGTTCATTTTCTTATTGTTGACTTTTAAGAGTTCTTTACATATTTTGCATAATAGTCTTTTATCAGGTGTGTCTTTTGCTTGTCATCTCATTATTTTAACAGTGTCATAAAGCAGAAGTTTTTAATTATAATAAAATCTAACTTATTCTTTTATTTTTATTGTTCACATATTTGTTGTTACATCTTAAACGTCATTGCCATTCCCAAGGATAACTAGGTTTTTTCTCCTATGTTATCATCTAGGAATTTTATAGTTTGGTGTTTCTCATTAAGGGCTATGGTTCATTATTTTCTTTTTTTTTTAATTGATTTTAATTTATTATGTTTACATAGATTCTAGGGTTGCCCCGAACGCACCCCCCCCTTCCCTGTATTCCCCTCCACATCTCCCTTGCCCCCCTCCCCATAGTGCCCTCCCCCCTTCCCTCAGGTTTATCCCATCCTATCCTCCCCTTTCCCTCTGTCCTCTTTTCCTCTGGTCCCTTTGATCCCTCCTCTGTCTCAATCTCATTTCTCAGTTCACATTGTTCCTTGGAATCCTCAAATGAGTGACGTCACATGATATTTTTCTTTTTCTGCCTGGCTTATTTCACTTAAAATAATAGTTTCCAGGTCCCTCCATGTTGACGCAAAAGGTAAGATTTCCTTCTTTTTCATGGCCCCATAGTATTCCATTGTGTATATGTACCACTGCTTTTTAATCCACTCCTTGTGCTGTTTAATCCACTCCTTGTGACGGACACTTGTGCTGTTTCCAGATCTTCGCTATTGTGAACAATGCTGCCATAAACATGGGGGTGCATTTCTCCTTTTGAAACAGTGCTATAGTGTTCTTGGGGTATATTCCTAAGAGTGGGATAGCTGGGTCAAAAGGCAGTTCAATTTTTAATTTTTTGAGGAATCTCCATACAGCGGCTGCACCAGTCTGCATTCCCACCAGCAGTGCAGGAGGGTTCCCTTTTCTCCACATCCTCGCCAGCACTTATTCTGTGTTGTTTAAGTGCCATTCTGACTGGTGTGAGGTGATATCTCATTGTGGTTTTAATTTGCATTTCTCTAATGATTAGTGATGTTGAGCATTTTTTCATATGCCTATTGGCCAACTGTATGTCCTCTTTGGAGAAATTTCTATTCATTTCTTTTTGTTTGTTTGTTTGTTTGTTTGTTTTACAGGGAAAGAGAGAGAGTCAGAGAGAGGGATAGATAGAGACAGACAGACAGGAACGGAGAGAGATGAGAAGCATCAATCATTAGTTTTTCATTGATTGCTTTTTCACATGTGCCTTGACCGCGGGCCTTCAGCAGACCTAGCAACCCCTTGCTGGAGTCAGCGACCTTGGGTCCAAGCAGGCGAGCTTTTGCTCAAGCCAGATGGGTCCGTGCTCAAGCTGGCGAGCTCGGGGTCTCCAACCGGTATCTTCCGCATCCCAGTCCGACGCTCTATCCACTGCGCCACCGCCTGCTCAGGTGAGAAAAAGGATCTAAAAAAAAATAATTTATTTAGTGATTTTAGCCAGAGAGGGAAGGAGAGAAAGAGAGAGAGACAGAGAGACAGACAGGAACATCCAGCTGTTCCTGTCTGTGCCCTGACTGAGGATCGAACTGGCAACTCTGCGCTTTGGGCCAATGCTCTAACCAATGAAGCTATCCAACCAGGGTGAGAAAGAATTTTTTAATGAGATCTAATCGTAGGAAAAGAAAAGCTTGGGTGGGGTCATCTGGGCTTTGAATGAGGAGCATGACTTTGAGAACTGTGCAAGATGTCTTGATATGTGCACATTCCATTCTCATCGATGTCCGCTCCCCTTTGCTTTCTGTTGGAAGCTTCCCCTCTGCCTGTGGGTATGGCAAGCAAGAGCCCCTACCATAAGGGACCACTTGATCCTTTAAGAACTTCTAGAAACCCCCTTTTCTCTTTCTTTTACTTCTCAGTCAGTCTTTTCTGTTCTAAATATCTATTTCCTGCGTCGCCTTCAGTCCTTAAAGTCATGCAGGCTGGCTCTGGCTCCACTCGTCCACTGAAGCTGTCAGGTAACAGTGCCGTGTAAGTGCAGTGGCGGCTTCCCAAGCCCTGTCACACTTGCCCTTTTTGTAGCATGGGACCCCACTGACCAAACCGTCCTACTTACAGCTCTCTTCCCCTTTGCTCTCAGGGAATGCTGCCGTGCGTCCTGGTTTTCTTCCTGTCCCTCTGCATTTGTGTCTGGGTCCTCTTTCCCTAGCTCCCTAAGCACTCATGTCCCCGAGGACTCAAGCCTCCGCTTGCTTTTTTCTGGACACCTTCCCCCTGTTTACTGGAGACTCCCAAATCTCTGTTACAGTCACATCTCTCTTTTGAGCTGTGACTGCAGCTCAGGTTCACCCACTGTGAACTGCAGCTTTATGTCTTGGCCTAATTGGAAGTTTACAACTCTAATCTCTTCCCGTTATTTTGGTTCCGCTCTTTTTTCCCTCTCCTATTAGAACTCCAGTGACATGAATGCTAGCTCTTTCATTATGGTTAAGTCACTGAGATGTGGTTCATTGTTTTTTGTTTTATTCTGTTTTCTGTCTGTTACTCAGGTTGGGTAAATTCTATTAACTTTTCCTCAAGTTCTCTGCTTCTATCCCCTGTCATCTTCACTCTAGTATGGAATCTATCCATTATTGTTTATTTTGGTTATTTTATTATATTTTTCAGTTCCATGATTTCCATTTGGTTCATTTTTATATTGTCTGTATCTTTGTTCACAGTCCTAGACAATTTTGTGGATAAAGACACTTCTTAAAAGTAATGGCCATTTATTTATGTATTTCAGTATTCTTGAAACATAAAACAAAATTTGTATGTTTACTGCACCTAACAAAACTTGTGCTAACTCTTTAATAGTAGTATATACTTGAATTGTTCTGATCCCCATCTCCACCCACAAGTGTCTGTTTATAATGGATTTATTCAAACTAGTATCAAAAAAACCTATAGATTGCATTTGGCTGATATGTCTTTAAGTTTCTTCTCATTTAGAACAATGATTCTTTTATTTTCATGACATTGACTTGTTGAAAAACTAGATGAGTTGTTCTTAAAAATGTCTTCCATTGTGGACTTTTCAGATTGTTTCATTTCCTGTAAGTTAAAAGAGCTAAATGGTTTAATTAAATTTAATTTCAATATTTTTGTAAAAAAATACCTCATAAGTGATATTATTAAAATGTCTTTTATTAACAGTTAAAAATTGGGGGAGGACTGGACTATATAGTTAAGAGGACTTATTTATTTATTCATTTATTTATTTTAGAGAAGAGAGAGAGAGTGAGAGACAGAGAGAGAGAGAGAGAAAGAAAGAGAAAGGGGGGAGGAGCAGGAAGCATCAACTCCCATATGTGCCTTGATCAGACAAGTGCAGAGTTTTGATCTGGCGACCTCAGTATTCCCAGGTCGATGCTTTATCCACTGCGCCACCACAGGTCAGGCTGGACTTATTTAAATTATGACATACCCATGCATTGTGCAACCAATTCTGAGGACATTAAATATGTGCAGTAAATAAGAATTTTAAGTAAAGTTTGAGAACATAAACTATATTCTTGGTGCAGTACATTTTAAAAGCTGGTCACAAATATAGATAAAATCATCATGTGTGATTTTGACTGGCAGCATCTGGATCACAACACTATTGATGTGTGTTGGACTATAACTTAATTCTCCTGTTTCTCCTTTGACGAAATAAAGAAAGAGAGATGCATAATGATCACACATTGCTTTGTAATCGTAGTAATATAAAACCAACCAAAGTTATCCTACAAAAGCATCCCCCAGAAATAAGATAGTGTAAAGAGGATGCAAGCCTCGGTGGCTTCCCTAGGGTTCTCTGCCCCTCCAGACCATCTCCTTAAGGAGGCACGGCAGGGGGGAACAAAGTGCCCTGTGCCCTGTTCCAGGGCTCTCTTACACTGGGAGCCCAGACATCGGAAAAGGAGAAAAACAAGATAAATTAGGAACAAAATGTAAATGCCCTATAGTCTAACAAGTAGGGTTGTTAGCTGCTCGTTTTCAACCCTGAGATTCAGGGAGCCCTTAGCATACAAATGTTCTACCCATGACTGAGAAACAGTGGGCAGTCACCCTCAGCACAGCCCAGACTGTCATGTGGTTACCCTTCCCCTGTGCCCATGGTAAGGGGCACCGGAGGCCAGCCAGGCCACAGCTAGGAAGGGAGAAGCTGACTTGTGGCACCTTGCCTTTTCCCCTTTGGGTTCCTTCTTGTGTGGCCACCCCACCTTTCCTACTTCTTATTTCCAAAGGACTTTCCCCTCCCAGACCCCGTGCCTTCCCCTCATTGGGTTTTACTGTGTGTGTATTCTGCAGAGAACTTCTCTTTGAGGTAGAGTGGGGTGGTGACCAGGGCTCCAGGCTCTAATCAGATGCAAGAGTCTGGCTCTTCCACTTATTAGTATGCATCCTCAAGCAAGTAATTAACAACTCTCAGACTCTGTTTCTCCAGAGTGTCAGAATGTGAACTTGAAAGTTTTCTAAATATTAAATAGCCAATGTCTGTTTTGCTAGGTTTCCAATGGCAAGATTTGGGTCTAAAGATGAAGACATTTTGTCTCCTTTACTTTCTCCTCTCTACTTTCCAACCAAGTGGTTAGCAGGGAACCGTATTAAAATAATAGAGGATACATATTTTCTCCTGAAATGTAAAATTTGTCACAGCTAAAAGAAATCAAAGGAATAGGTAACAACTCACTCCCCCCTTAGCCCAGGGAAATTGCCATTAACTGAATGAATATATGCCCTGGTCGCGTCTTTGTGCTTTGTTTAGTGTTCAAAGCATGCACTTGAGGAAAATTCCTTACCTTTCATAGGGATTTACATTTAACCATATATTTCACATAGTTTGTTGGATGTGTGTATTTTTAATTCTGCTGTGTGCTTTTAAAAACAGCTCTATTAAGATATAATTTACACAAAATAAAATCCATCCATTTTAAGTAAACATCATATTGTCAGATGCATATAATTATGTAACCACCATCGCGTTCTATCAAAGACAGGCACTTCCATCTCTCCAGCACGTTCCCAAGCTCCTCTCTGAAGGTAATTCTCTGCGCTCACTTCCAGCCTCAACTGACCGATCACTGATCTGCTTTCTTCCACTATGGCTTTGCATCTTTTCAGAATTTCATATAAATGGAACAGTATAGCATGGCATCTTTCATGTCCAGATTTGTCACCTGGCATGATGTTCTCGAGATTTCATCAGTGTTGCCGTGTGTATCGGAGGTTTGTTCCTTTTTATTGCTCACTAGCATTTTGTTGTGTGAACGTTGCAGTGCTTGGCTGCTGCCCATAATGCTGTGGACATTTATGACCAAGTCTGTGTGTGGACATGCCTTCATTTATCTTGGGTAAACACCTAAGAGTGGAATTGCTGGGCCTTGTGGCAAGCATATGTTTAACTAAATTGGTAATTGTCTGTGGGGGATGTTTGACTCATCCCAAGAACTCCATGCAAGGGGAAGACAGCTCTTTCTGCTTTGCAGATAAAGAAACAAAGGCAGGAGGAAAGTTTGGTGATTTACTCACACTTTTTTATTAGGTTTGAACATGCTAAGATTAGGACCTACATTTCTAGTGTTCACTTGCTCTTTGGTGTGTTTTCCTTCTTTTTAACCTTTTGCTTCAACACAAGAATGTTAGTTAGTATATAAAATTAAAAAGTATAGATCTATAAAGGCAAACGGAACCTAAAATCTCTAGTTTCCACTGCTCAGAGGAGACCTCTGTTAACATTTTAAATATTGTGGGCTTGTCTGTGTATGTCTGTGTTTCTTCTTATAAAATGGGTTGAGATTATACTTAAACTTATTATTTTTTTTGGCGAGAGAGACAGATAAGAAGGGAGAGAGATGAAAAGCATCAACTTGTACTTGTGTCACTTTAGTTGTTCATTGATGACTTATCATATGTGCCTTGATGGGGTGAGGGAGGGCTCCAGTAGAGCCAGTGACCCCTTGCTCAAGCCAGCGACCTTGGGCTCACACCAGTGACCTTTGGACTCAACCAGTAACCATGGGATCATGTCAATGATCTCATACTCAAGCCAATGACCCTGTGCTCAAGTCAGCAACCTCAGGATTTCAAATCTGGGATCTCAGCATCCTAGGTCGACACTCTATCCACTGCACCACTACCAGTCAGATGGTACATAAACTTTTGTGTCTTGATTGTCACACTCAATCATGAAGATTATTTTCCTCATTTCTGTCCTGAATATCTTTTCACATCAGTAAATATACACCCACAACATTCTTTTAAATAGTCACTGAATCGTTTACAGTTACGTCTCAGTATGAATCTTCATATTGGTAGCACACGACACAGGTTATTTTCAATTTTGTGCTATTATTATCGATAGTCTTATATCCATTTAAAATAATTTATTTGTTTTTACACCTAGTTCTAAGCCACAGTTTTGCATTTTGAGGTGATTATTTGATTTTAAGATTCATCGTTTTTTAAAAACCTAACTTGGGTTTCTTTCCAAGTTACCCTAGATAAGTTGATGAGGGGATTGGACCTGCTGTATAGATGGGTGGATGGGACTCATCTAAAATGAAGAAATATGTCTGTTATGTAAGACACTCAGGTGGTAGGTTTTGTACTTTGACTCAAAAAAATTTTTTTAAATTTGAATATGGGAAAAAACCTCCTACCTCACAAAAGAGGAACTTTGGGTAAAAATCTGGCAGCAAAAATGTCTGAAAGAACAAGTTTTCTTTAGCAGTGCAACTCCAGAAGTTTCACTTCTCTCTCCTCCTCTTCTCTTCCCAAACTAGAAAATGCTAAACCCTTGGACGCAGTTTAAAAGAGCTCCCAAGGTACAGTGGGGCTGGAGCTGATGGCAAAGGGGGAGCCCCGTCATCACCAGCCAAAATGACAGCGAAAAGAATAATCCCGTTCTTCTCGAAACATGTCCATACTCGAACTGTCTCTGCATTTCTATGGGCTAAACTTATTCCTCTTGAGTTCCCATAAAAGTGACCGTTCTCAAAGTCTTTTGCCTGAGAAAACAGTAAATAGGAAAGTCAGTAGAGGAGACTCATTCACACTTAAATGCCTCTTTCCCACTCCTGCTCTTCATTTTCTAAGACGAGTATGTCCAGAGACTTGAGACAGAAGGAAGTTCAGATACCATTTCATACCGTTTCCTCATTTTAAAAATGAGAAAGTAGGTGAAGAATATGTTTTGATTTCATTCTGAGCTTTGTTTTCTCTTTGCTCTTAGGATTTAGTTTTGCAATTCTTGGCTTACATGACTTTTTGAAAAGAGTTATGTCTCTAGTAACTCCTTCAGACACATGACTAAACTGAATTTTCTAACAGAAAAGTATTTTCTTTCTTCAAGAAATGAGAGTTAAATGCCTCAGGACTGTTTCATATCAGGAACAAACTGTTTAACTTCCCTCACACTCTAATACATTTTCCCCTTTACGTTTAACTTTCCTTGTTTCTCTTCTTCCTGTAATAGAGGCAAAGGCACACTTACCATGTGTTCTCTTTTCCTTCTGTTTTGTAAAAAAAATTCAAAAAGTAAGTTATATGAATTGAATACAAAATGGAAAGTAACTAAGATGTCAATAGCAATATCTCTCTCAGCAATAATTTTCTAGAAAATATAAAATAAAGTATAAAGAAAATTAACAATAAAAACCATGAAGCCTGACCAGGTGGTGGCGCAGTGGATAGAGCGTTGGACTGGGATGCGGAAGGCCCAGGTTCAAGACCCCGAGGTCGCCAGCTTGAGCGCGGGCCCATCTGGCTTGAGCAAAAGCTCGCCAGCTTGGACCCAAGGTTGCTGGCTCCAGCAAGGGGTTGCTCGGTCTGCAGAAGGCCCGCGGTCAAGGCACATGTGAGAAAGCAATCAATGAACAACTAAGGTTTGGCAACGAAAAACTGATGATTGATGGTTTTCTTTTCTCTCCATTCCTGTCAGTCTATTTCTCTCTATCCCTCTCTCTGACTCTCTGTCTCTGTAAAAACAAACAAACAAACAAAAACCATGGAGTACTTAGAAATTAATATAATCAGGGATGCACCAAACCTTTCTGAAAAAATTTAAATTCTGTTAAAGAACACAAGAAAACCTGATACACCAAGTTTATGGATGGAATGACTTAATATACATAAAGATATCAACTCTTCTTTAATCGAGAAGGTTATTCAACTCAATTCCAATAAAAATCTAACAGCGTTTACCCCCAGTTTTATTGCAATATAATTGAATGTAGTTTTGGGTGTGCACCATGATGACTTGACATGAGTATATATTGTGAAATGATCACACCATGTTTTGTTAGTATCCATCACCTCACATAGTGACATTTTTTTTCTTGTGATGAGAACTTTTAAGATCTACTCTCTTAGCAATTTACAACCATACGATACAGTATTGCTAACTTTAGTCATACGCTGTCCATTACATCCCCAGAACTTACTCATTCTCTAACTGAAGTTTGTACCTTTTGACCACCTTCTTCCATTTTGCCTATTCCCCATCATCCTGACAGGATCTTTTTCAGTATTCAACATTTGATTCTAGAAGTATTATTTAAAGTATAAAGTATAAGATAGCTTCAAAAACAGACTGAAGGCAGTGGAAGGGTTTAGATTCACCCATCCTTATATCAAAACCTGTTACAAAGCCATCACAGTAAGAAATGTGCTACTGGTGCAAAACAACAAAACCCTGATGCAACAGAATAGATGGCACAGAACACACACGTTCGTGGACCTTTACTTACCTGTCCGCTACTCCACATAGCATATGACAGACATAGCATTACCAATCAATGAACAAGAATTTTTCTTTTTTTTAGCAGACAGTAGTAAGAAAACTAGTTTATTACATAGGAAAAAAATCAAGTGGAATCTCTACTTCATGCCATATACAGTGTGTCCGTAAAGTCATGGTGCACTTTTGACCGGACCGGTCAAAAGTGCACCATGACTTTACGGACACACTGTATAATAGCAAACTCCAGAGGGATCCAAGTCCTAAAGTAAAACTAAAAATTAATAGGAAAAAATGTAGGCAAATATAGTAATCTTGGGTGGAAATGAAACTTTTTTTTTTTTTTTACAGGGACAGAGAGAGAGTCAGAGAGAGGGATAGATAGGGACAGACAGACAGGAACAGAGAGAGATGAGAAGCATCAATCATTAGTTTTTCGTTGCTGCTACAACACCTTAGTTGTTCATTGATTGCTTTCTCACATGTGCCTTGACCGCGGGCCTTCAGCAGACCGAGCAACCCCTTGCTGGAGCCAGCGACCTTGGGTCCAAGCTGAGGAGCATTTGCTCAAGCCAGATGAGCCCGCGCTCAAGCTGGCGACCTTGGGGTCTCAAACCTGTGTCCTTCGCATCCCAGTTCGGTGCTCTATCCACTGCACCACCGCCTGGTCAGGCGGAAAGGAAACTCTTAAACAGGACCCCCAAGGCAGAAACCACAAGGATAAAGCTCGATGGATTTCAATATATCATTATTATAGATTTCAGTTTAATAAGTAAGGTATTCAATGGGCAAAGTTGGCAGAGGGATGATGGAGCGAAAGAAATGATTGTTCCGAGATGAAATCACACCTACACAATCAACGGAAAAATGGGCCAAGATAAGAGAAGTCAACTCACTGAAGGAGAAACATAAACAGTTCACCAGTATGTTAAGAGGTGATTAAACTCATCAGTAATGAAAGAAATCCACAGAGAACAAAATAGCACATCTATCAGCTTGAAAATACTATGAAGAGGGATAATGTTGCTGGCATGGATGTGGGGAAACAAACTCTCATGCACAGCTGGGGGGAGTGAAAGCGGGAAGTTGTTCTGGAGAGAGATTTGGCAGTGCTTTTGAAATTAAGTGTGTGACCAGCCTGTGATTTAATAATCCTTTTCCTGGATACCCACCCTTAAGAAACTTTCTCAGCTCCACGTAGGGACATATAAAAGGCTGCTTATTGAAATCTTTTGTGTGCATGTTAGTGGGGGATTGTAAACTAGGTGTTTATTATCAAGAGAATGGATGAGTATAAAATGGCATACTGTAATGGTGGTATACTGCGCAGTAATTAGCAGCTGTAAGATAAACGTACAGATGGTAACACGGGTAGATGTTAAGAACATGGGATTGAGTACAAAAGCAAGCAGAGTAAGATCTATAGCAAAATATTTTATAAGTTTAAAACTGTGCCTCTTTCGCCTGACCAGGCGGTGGTGCAGTGGATAGAGCGTCGGACTGGGATGCGGAAGACCCAGGTTCGAGACCCCGAGATCGCCAGTTTGAGCGTGGGCCCATCTGGCTTGAGCAAAAGCTCGCCAGCTTGGACCCAAGGTCGCTGGCTTCAGCAAGGGGTTGCTCGGTCTGCTGAAGGCCCGCGGTCAAGGCACATGTGAGAAAGCAATCAATGAACAACTAAGGTGTCGCAACGGCAACAAAAAACTAATGATTGATGCTTCTCACCTCTCTCTGTTCCTGTCTGTTTGTCCCTATCTATTCCTCTCTCTGATTCTCTCTCTGTCCCTGTAAAAAACAAAACAAAACAAAAGTAACTGTGCCTCTTTCAAATATACTTCCATATCTAATGACATTTACTCAAGACATTAGAGAAAAATTGGGATAGGTGTGGAGATACCAAGAAAAATATGAAGACTCTCAACAGGCTGGTGATGATATTGTGCCTTAAACTGTGTGATAAATTCAATTTTGCACCTGTGAAAAAACATTCACGCACACACAAATCACTCATTCAACAAATATTTACAGAGTATCCACGAGGAGTGGAAAAAACATAACAGCCAATCTCACTACAGAGGAATGACAGCTTCTGACATTTTGGACACCTGTACTCTTCTCTCCACCCCCTTCTCCCATTTCTGAACCCTTGACAAACAGAATCATGCTTTTCTTCGGACACACATTTCCCTTTGGGATGAAGTCTTTCCCTGTGCTATCAAACCTGCCTTTTCTCCATCCTAAAAAGAACTTATGCCCTTGACCATCATCACCTGCCTTTCTATTTCCTGTGTTAGGACACCGTCCAATCGTGAAGCAAATGAACTTTCACATTTAATTCTCAATCTAAAAATGATGGTCCTTTCTTTTATTCTTCTCTTAAAGCTGTTTGCTCAAAGGTCACCAATGTTTTCTCGCTTTTTTTTTTTACAGGGACAGAGAGAGAGTCAGAGAGAGGGATAGATAGGGACAGACAGACAGGAACGGAGAGAGGTGAGAAGCATCAATCATTAGTTTTTCATTGCCATTGCGACACCATAGTTGTTCATTGATTGCTTTCTCACATGTGCCTTGACCACGGGCCTTCAGCAGACCGAGCAACCCCTTGCTGGAGCCAGCCACCTTGGGTCCAAGCTGGCGAGCTTTTGCTCAAGCCAGATGGGCTCGCGCTCAAACTGGCGATCTCGGGGTCTCAAACCTGGGTCTTCCGCATCCCAGTCCGACGCTCTATCCACTGCGCCACCGCCTGGTCAGGCTGTTTTCTCGCTTTTAATCAAGTGTTTTTCTCTCAGGTGAAGTAAATCAGCATTTATTGGGAATATATATACCTATATATCTTCATATATATATCAGGATCTGTTCAAGATGTTGTGGCTACAAGATTTTAGTATAATCCCTGTATTCCAGGAGATACTCTGGTTAGAAAGTTGATATGAAATGAATACTCTTAATATGGTATTCTGAGTACAGAGATCATGTGTGCCCAGGTTGCTACTGAGGCTCAAGTGGAAACTCTGGATTCAGGAGGACTTTTGGGAAAGATTCATTCTGAGCATTGAAGGGTGAACAAGTTAAATAAAGTTAAGGAGTTCTAGACAAGTGGTTCTCAAGCCCAACTGTCCATTTGAGCTCAACACACTAACGCCTCTGTGTCACCCAAGACCAGAAACATCACCATGTCTGGGGTAAAACCTGGGCATGTTTTCTAGGAAGTTCCTCTTATGGTTTTAAGGTACAAAGAGATCTGAGAAGCACAGATCGAGACTGATAGAGAAAGAAGAGCAGGGCCATAGGGATGTAGAAGGGTAGGCCATGTGGCTAGCAAGTGTCAGAGCTTCCAACCATCACTTCAGAGAATGTTCTTCACCAGTTTTCGTTGCTGTTTTCAGGTAACCAAGGTGGTATGAGGATACATTACATTATGCTGCAGGTAAACCCCTTAGTGGTTTAAAGCGATCACATTTTGTTTTTGTTTGCTTCCATTGAAGGTCATTGGAGGAGGAGGCCTGCTTGCTGTCATTCTCACTCAGGGACCCGGACTTGTGGGGGTTTCACTCTTTGGAGCCAGTTGCTCTGTCAGGGGAAGGAAAAACAGTGCACTCTCTACCTTCCATCCACTAATGACCCAGGGCACTTCTGCCCTCACGTACTGGCCAAATCTAACATCAGGGTAGTGAGACATGTGCCTGGAAAATAACTGAAATATTTGTAAAAATGACTGTCACTGAATCGAATGAAACCGAATTGCACTCAATGGCCAAAGGCAGCCAGTTATATTTATCTAAGGTTCCATAATGTAATGTGACCTGGAAGTAGTAATTTCACTATATTTGGGCCATATATATCCCCAGGGTTGCTGAATGCTGTACTTTTTCATTCTTACATCGGATTCACTTTCAATTTCTTAACCCAAGTCCTGACCTTCCTTGAAGAATAAAAGTTGGGTTTCCAAGATTTCAGCACTTTCTATGCTTTAGATAGAAACGCATCTTCAGAGGACAAATTCAATGTAACAACGACTTCTTGAACCAGTCAGGACACGCATCCACCCAGGCTTCAGTTCTCCTTTTCTATTTGTGGAGTTCTCCGTGTGAGGATGATTTCAAAGGCCAATTGACTCATGCCACTTTCCTCGTATCTCCATTTCCATTTCTTACAAATCAGAACAATATTTCCCCAGTTCTCTATGATTTCAAAGATCTTACCCCTGAATAGTTTCATTCAATCCCCAAAATCAACTTTATGGTGAAGGGGTTATTCAATCTTATTTCACAGATAAAAAATGAGGTTCGGAAAGGTGAGACAAGGTCTCGCAGAGATTTCTGAAATGCTTGAGTCTCCTACAGACACTCCCGTCTTCTCTCTACTTTGTATTGGTTTCTCCCTTTAATGAGTCAAAATATTTGTTTACTTTTATTCATTCAATCATTCATTCATTCATTCATTCAACCAGACTTGTAATTTGTTGGAAGCCTGGCATCGGGCCAGCCACAGGTTGTTTTATTTGTCAAAGACCTCTGAACTCTATTTTTAAAATATCTAAATGTGTGAGATAATTTATTAGTTATATTCATTACCACCACTCGAAACTTATGCCTCTGTCTTGCTCCATCTTGGTTTGGTTGTTACGATAACTAGTTTCCTAAGCTCTTCCCCCTTCAAAGATTTGTCCTGAGCTTGTTGAAATACTAATTTTTGAGAAAGCCAGATAGTGTGTAGAAATCCATCTACTTTGAGACTGCCATCCTATAAGGAAGCTCAAGATGTTGTGTGGAAAAGCCATGTGGAGAGAGAGAGAAAGAGAGTACTCCAGCCCCTAGCTCTTCATCCTACCAGTTTGCTAAACATGTGAGTAAAAAGTCACCTTGGATGTTGTCTTTGCATCTATTTCATGTTGAAGTCTTTCCCTAAAAGTCTGGTGATCCTTGGTTGTCTATATTTAAAGTGACACAATAAAACCTAGTTAGGAGTACTGCATACATGACCAAGGATTATGCACTGCTCACTTTACTGAAGGGAGGTTGAGTGGTATTGTTGGGAGACACCCAAATATCAATATCTGTGTTTTACTAGGGCCATTTTCTTTATCCAGAGATAAAATCCCCCAGTTTCCTGGGAATAAAATCCCACAGTTTGGTGGACATTCAGTGGGAAAATTTTCTCTGAATCCCTCTATTATCATTTCTTCTCTGTGTTTTCTGGCTTCTCCGAGTTCAGAACCTTACCCCATATTGGTATATTTACCATTTCCTTCAATGTGAGCAATGTGAAATGTTTGAGGCTCATCTGGCTGGTTAAAATCAAATGAGATATTTTTCCTATTTAATCTAGAACACTTGTGCATCCCTCTGGAGCTGGAACTGGCTACTGGTATGCTTGGTGTTATGATTGTATTACCCTAAGGGGTACAAGTCAAAGGAGAGTATAGCAATTAAGAACATGGGCTTTGAGATCAGAAAGTCTTGAGCTTGAGTCCTGTTTCCATAACTTTTTAGCTGTGAATATCATTAATGTAACTCTCTTAAGCCTCAGTTTCCACATCTCTTACATAGGAAGAATAATACCATCTATTTCTTAGGGTTGTGAGAATTAAATAATATATCAGTATCATTTAGTAGAGTGCCTGGCATATAATTAAGCATTCAATAATTAATGATTATGGTATAAATCTGTTTTAGAAAACACATCTGATTGGGGAGCAGCGATGAATTCCTTCTGTAAGTGGTACTGTGTTCCTGGATATATCATTGACTTCCACAGAGTTCAGAAGAGCCATGAATATCATCTCTTTCAAGCCCTACAGCCTGGTTCGTGAATTATCTTGTACTCTTCTCTGTTAACAGACTTCACTAACAAGTGGTGAAATTGGAAGCTCTGGCTGGCTAGCTCAGTTGGTTAGAGCATCATCCTGATACACCAAGATTGTCAGTTTGATCCCTGGTCAGGGCACATACAAGAATCAACCAATAAGTAAATAAAGAAGTGTAACAACAAATCGATCATTTTTCTCTCTCAAATCAATTCTATTAAAAAAAAAGTTTTTTTAAAAAGGAGCAAGTTGTGGAATCGGGCCCAGACCTTGAGCTTGTTTGTGACGACCATAATATGCTTCCTCCCCTGAGCCTATTTTTTCTTTGCTCTAATGGTATTTTTGCCTTATGTGATGATTGATCACAGCCCCACTTTTATTTCTCCATTATCAGAGCAAGGGGGAACCAAGGATCTGTGTGAGAGAGAACCCAGAATGGGAACAAAGCCAAATTCCAGCCTATCTTTTCTTTGGCCCCTGCGGGGCTCCACGTGTACAGGACTCCCCGTGGGGAGACTTAATTGAATTTTATTGCAGCCAGGAGGGCCACCTCTCACACATGCGCATACACACAAGCACGCAAGCACGCGCATGGATGCGCATGCGCATGGAGAAAGTTCGCCAGATGCATGGACAAAAGAGTACATGCACACCCACGCTGTCACAGTCTGCAGTTTGCACACACATACACACTAGTGGCCAGGAGCAAAGTGCTCAGTACATTTCCTCATGTATCCCTGGTTCACAGAGGCTATTCAGGATTTTGAGACAAAAAAGAGAAATGAAAACAAAAAAGTCCTGCCCTGTCAGCATTCAGTGGAGTATAAGAAATGAAGTTTGGGCAGACAGACCGACTCCTGGGGTCTGCCAGCAGTCACAATGTCCAAGGGGCCTCTTGTTTTCTGGCTGCTGACTGGGCCGTGGGTGCTTTATCT
This sequence comes from Rhynchonycteris naso, assembly GCA_037038555.1. NCBI lineage: Eukaryota > Metazoa > Chordata > Mammalia > Chiroptera > Emballonuridae > Rhynchonycteris > Rhynchonycteris naso. Next base: position 115,536,030 of record CM073003.1, on the reverse strand, counting down.
GAGTAAGTGCTGCCCTGCAGGACTCCCTGGGGGGCTTGGCACCCTGTGATGGATGTCCTTGGCTGGTGGGGCCTCAGGAAATCAGAACCCCTTCATTCATTCCTGTCCCCCCCCCCAGGGCTTCTTCTCTGGAGGGTCTCTCCCCTTCCTGTTACATGAGATTTTACTGAGACCAGTTTGGGGGCTTTAGGGTGGGGTAGTTTGTGTTCATATAAGAAATGGTAATTAAGAAGAAACACAGAAATAAGGTGTCAGATGAAATGGGGGAAAGCAAAGCCCTTTGGAGATGTTACCAGCACAGTCAGAGCCAGGGGAATTTGTTCTGGTAAAAGCTCTTATTATCTCATGCTTATTTTTTTCTATTTTTAGGAGTTTTTGTTTGCTTTTTTGCTTTATTTTGGGGAGATGAGGCTTTTGGGTGAAGTTTCATTCTGTACATTGCTTCCAGGTTTTGGACAACACAGATGTACACACTGGGTTTGGGCCAGTTTATTTTTTATTTTTATTTTTGTTTGATTGGCTGATTGGTTTTTAGACAAAGAGGAAGGTAGAGAGAGAGAAACATCAATTTGTTGTTTTACTTCTGTATTCTTTCAGTGGTTGATTCTTGTATGTGCCCTGACCAGGGATTGAACCCACAACGTTGGTGTATTAGACCAACACTCTAACCAACCTAGCTACCCTGCCAGGGCGGGTTTGGGCCAGTCTAGACCTTTGTATCCTGGTGGCGTAGGGCAAAATTCTCTGTGCTGAGCTGTAATGTGTCTGGTCACTAACCGTTGACATTGGGAATATGTCTAAATTGCACTGGCTCTTCCATGTATAAAATGAAGGACCTGTTTTCCTTTTTTTTTCAGGGACAGAGAGAGAGTCAGAGAAGGGGATAAACAGGGACAGACAGACAGGAACGGAGAGAGATGAGAAGCATCAATCATCAGTTTTATGTTGCAACACCTTAGTTGTTCATTGATTGCTTTCTCATATGTGCCTTGACCGCGGGCCTTCAGCAGACCGAGCAACCCCTTGCTGGAGTCAGCGACCTTGGGTCCAAGCTGGCGAGCTTTTGCTCAAGCCAGATGAGCCCTCACTCAAGCTGGCGACTTCGAGGTCTCAAACCTGGGTCCTCCGCACCCCAGTCCGACACTCTATCTACTGCGCCACTGACTGGCCAGGCTGAATAAGACCAGTTTTTAACAATCTGTGATTCTCTATCCACTGTGCCACCACAGGTCAGGCAACAATCTGTGATTCTAGGACTGGATGTCCAATGTCCCTTCTGTTTTTCAGAGTCTGGTGGTTATTTGCATGGATCTCTTCAATGTGCTCCATGAGAAGCTACCTTCAATCCCGAGGAAAACAAAGGTGTTTCCTTTACCTCTTAAGCCTTTGCAATGCTGTTGTCTCTGCCTTTCTTTCCCCTGTGACTCCATGGGTCCTCAGGTCTCTACCTAGGTCAGGCTTTTCCTGAGCACTCAGGTCTGACGTAGATGTTTCTGCTATGAGCTCCTGTCCTCCCTGGAGTCCCCCCATCAGAGAACTTGTCACCCTGTAGTAATTGCTCCCTGCACTGCTTCTCCCCCACATGCTCTAGCAGTTAATGGGGTAAAGGAAGTCCCTGTCTGCTTTCTTTATCAATGTTTTCAACGGTCCTTATCTTGTTCTGGGAGCTTGAGGTATGGAGGGTTTTGTTCTGCTGAAAGTTGCTGGAATTCAAGTCCATGTTTCCAGCTACTGGCCGGACGCAGATGGAGCTGTTGGCCGAGCTAGGCTGTCTTCTCCAACCCTATTTAAAGAAGACAGCACCTGGTGAACTGTTGCTGCTTGTTTCTTTTATTTGTGTCTTTTCTGAAACAACTGATTTAAGCCCTAGCCAGGTAGCTCAGTTGGTTGGATCATTGTCCAAATACACCAATGTTGTGGGTTCAATCTCCGGTCAGGGCACATATGGAAAGCAACCAATGAATGCACAGCTAAGTAGAACAACAAATGAAGGCTCCTTTCTCTCTCTCTCTGGAATCAATCAATAAATTAAAAAAAAAAAAAAAGCTGAACCAGAGGCTTCACTCTGTAGATAGTGAAACTGAGACCAGAGCCTTTCTTAAAGTCCCCAGTTGAAGAAGCTGAGCTGGCACCGGATTCTACGTGGTGCCTGCCGTCCTAGGTCATTCCTGGAAAGCAGAATTGGTTTGATACCAGCAATTCCTTTGCCCCAGGATACTTTTGTAATGGAAGAGAACAGGCTTTTGTCCTATTTCTAAATTCTAACGTGCTTGGTTATTTCATTAATTCCACAGGGGAATTTGATACTGCGTCTCATGCGAACCTTAGAAACTTCTCCCGAGGGGTGTTGTGCTCTACCTCCTTTATTTTATGTGATAGTAGGGGTAGGATGGTCATGGCTTTCCTCCAAGAACACAAAAGCAGTAGCTGGCATGGCCGATGACGTTTACAATAGATGCCTGGCAGGTATTTTTCTGCCGCACCAAATTGCCCGCTTTCTTTTCTTTTTTTTAACATTAATTTCTTTATCAGATGAGTAATACAGAAATGCCCTTGGTGAAAACAATTAAAATGTTATAAAGCCAAGATCCCTTTGGATGAGCACCCCGAGGCCCCGTCCCACGGAGGCGACTGACACCACGAGTTGGGTATATAGCCCACGCCTTTCCTCTGCAATTAGCTCCGTACCCCTGTACCCCACTCCTACACACAAACCGTGCAAACCGCTTCATTTATTTATTTTATCTAATGGTTTTCTATGTTATGGGTTGCATTAAAATTTGCCCTTTACACACTTTCGTAAAACTCTTGAGTTTTCATGCCAGTGGCCTTAGGTCTGTTTAGTTCTAATAATCTTTTACACATGACTCTGTGGGATGAACGTGCTGCAGTTTGCCGTGGCCCTGTATACGCTGTTCATTCCATTCACGTGTATGTGAGGGCTGCGGTAAACATTTGCAGTTAGGTTTGCCTGTGCACGTGTTTTTCCGGGGGAAGTAAGACGTGAAATTGCCAAGGCGTGGCTAGCACACATGCATGTCGAGTATTAATAGACACGGCCCGATTGGTCCGCAAGGTGGCTATACCAATTCATACCTGCCTAATTTCATATTGTCTAACACAGAAATGGTCCAGAGCAATTAATTTCTATTTCCCATGCTGAAAGGAGAAGACAGAGGGATATAGTTTGACTGACCAACTTCCTGCCACAGCCCTCTCTGGGTTGGAGGGCAGAGGGAGACCCACTCGAGACATTCAGGCCAGAAAGTACCTAATTCCTGCTTATTGGGATACAGTGAGTAGAGCGCTGTTTTTGGCCCTGTTTATATGAGTTAGTGAAATGGTCAGGATTTGTCATTGGAGAGTTTATTGGTTGATCGAAGAGTACTCAAGGTCAGTGTTTTTAAGTCAGCATAAAGGTTTTGCTGTGCAAGTGAGTTTAGACACTCATGTGGGTCAGCTGTGTCCATGTGGGGCATGGGAGGGTGTAGAGCTAGCTACATGGTCAGCTGCAGCAAAGGGCACATCAGAATTTAGACTAAAACACATGAACGACAATGCTCTTCACCTTCCTGGAAGCATCCATTTGCACAATCATTGCATAGCATGTCTGCGGTGCTTCCGTACCGCACAGCTTGGTTTTCCTGTCCTTTTACATAGCTCCAGCTGCTGCGGAGACCGTCGTGACGGCCTTTCTGGGTCAGTCGGTGACTCTGCCCTGTATGCATGCATCGTGGTCTCAGAACAGCAACAGCATGTGCTGGGGCAAAGGCTCGTGTCCCAAATCCAAATGCAACAAGGAGATTCTCCACACCAATGGGGTGAGAGTGCTCTCGCGGAAGTCTGCCAAATATGAACTTCAGGGAGATATCCGGAGAGGCGATGTCTCCTTGACCATCTTCAACACCAATGAAGGTGACGGCACTGTGTACTGCTGTCGCATAGAGGTCCCTGGCTGGTTTAATGACGTCAAGAAGAACATCCGCCTGAGACTCAGTAAAGGTGAGCACATTAACCCCGGTTAATGGGTACGGGCCTCGGTGGGTGGTGGTGCAGGGGTTTTGACTCGGGAAGCAGTGAGTGGACAGATTACACCTGAGAGGTGTTGCTACAACTAGAGGAGCCGTGGCAGGAAGCAAATGCCCACGGGGCCAGGAGGGTTGCAGAAATGAGTGAGTGCAGGGGGGTGGGTGGGGAAGGAGATTGCAGGGTCAATGCGAAGAAGGCAGCTGCTTCTGACCTAGGGGATTGTCACCTTGTGAAAGTTTGGGCCCAGTGTTTTCAGTTCTCAGTTTTCATGTGAGCTATACTGATGTTTGCATGTTGGCAATGTGTTCAACATTCAGAAAGACATAAACTGCATAAACCAAAGAAAGTGTGTCTATGGGTCAGCTTCAGCCATAGGCCAGTGGTTTGCAACTTCTGGCAGAGGGGAAAAGGCATGGGGTGGGGGATGCTCATGGCCATTTTCAGGTGTTTTTCCTTCTCTTTCTACCCGTTGCCTGTGGTGAAATTTGAAATGAGGTAGAACTCCTAAAGGTTGAGTGGCATGGAGGGCAGCCTATGGCTGAGTGCTGCTAGCAATAACCACCTTTCCTGTTTGTCTGGAATGGAGGCTTTTACGATAATCCCTGTGTTGCCCTGGCTGATGGTGCTGCAATGGGTAGAGCGTTGACTTGGAGGGCCGGGGTCGCAGGTGCGATCCCTGGTCGGGGCACGTCTGAGAAGCAATGAATGCCACAACTAAGTGGAGCAATGAGTTAATGCTTCTCTCTCTCTCTCCCCATTTCTCTCTCTCTCTCTCAAATAAAAAAACTATGTGTCCAACTTTCATTAATAATGGAGGAATGTTGGGCTCCACATCTGGTAAGGCAGAGTCTGGATAGCCATGTGCTTAAATGCTTGACAAGGTTTTCAGATGACCCTAACGTACTTTATTTTTATTTTTTATTTTTTATTTATTCATTTTTTAGAGAGGAGAGAGGAAGAGAGAGAGAGAGAAAGAGAGAGAGAGAGAGAGAGAGAGAGAGAGAGAGAAAGGGGGGAGGAGCAGGAAGCATCAACTCCCATATGTGCCTTGACCAGACCAGTGCAGGGTTTTGAACCGGCAACCTCAGCATTCCAGGTCGACGCTTTATCCACTGCGCCACCACAGGTCAGGCACGTACTTTATTATTTAAAAAAAATTATTGCTTATATCAGGGTGACATTGGTTAATAAAATTATGTGTTTCAGGTGTACAATTCTCTAACCCCCCATCTATACACTGCACTGTGTGTGCTCACCCCCCAAGTCAAGTCCTCCATCACCATCTATCTCCTCTTTACCCTGCTCCCTCTGGAAACCCCCACATTGTTGTCTGTGTCCGTGAGGTTTCAGGGTTTTTTGGCTTAATCCCTTCACCTTTTTCACTCAGTCCTACAACCCCCCTCCCCTCTGACAGCTGCCAGTCCGTTTCTATTTTATTTGTTTATCCTAATACGCTTTAAAATTGGAGAACAACTGACCTGGGTTTCTAACTAGAGAACTTTCCCACTCATGAGCCTATCTTTCTCTCAAAACAACTTTGTGAGATGGAAGTTACTACTTCTTCTGACTTATTGGATTAATGATGCCCATCCAAGTCTGCTGTTTTCAAGCCTGGTGTAACTAGTTATTATTTTATAAAACATTTCTTGACCTCCATACTGTGTGTGTGGGGGCATTTCTAAGTTCACTTGAAACTAAAGGCGTCTTTCTGGTCCATTAGAGTTCATGAACATTTGGCATATTTGATAGAGTGAGATCTGTAGGATAACTGTGAGATCTGTAGAATAATCGTTTGAATGAAGCCATATTCAAACGTTTAGGGGGTGTGTTGTACCTGCACGAACCAATATTTAATGTCTGAAAGAGACTACATCCTCATCCTATGTTGCATACTTTGGGCTCAAGCTTTTTTAGATTTTAATTTTATTTTATTGTGGAAAGAACACCTAATGTGAATTCTACCCTCTTAACAGGCATTCAAGTGTACAACGTATCATTGCTGACTATATGCACAGTGCTGAGCAGGAGGTCTCCAGACTTCCTTCATCTTGCTTGACTGAAATTTTATAGCTGGGTTCACTTTTGATGCAGTCATTCATTTACTCATTGATGTTTTTGAGACACCTACTATGTGCTCAACACCATGGTAGGTCTTAGATTGGTACCAGAGGACAAAATAAATACCCGGTTTTCCCTCATGGAGCTCACTGTCCAGGAGAAGAAGCAGACATTAAACAATAATCATTAGGTAAGTTTATAGTGACTAAATGTAACGATTGCTCTGAAGGTCAAGTATGAGCCCAAAAAAATCGTTTTTATTACAGAATACGGATGACCTGCTTGCCGGAAGCCTCCTGTTAGCTGAGACATGAGGGTTAAGAAGGAGTTGGCCTATTGAAGAGAGAGACTAGGAAGCAGCAGGGGCAAAGGGCCTCCAGCCAGAAGGTCACTGATATGTTCAAAGAACTGAAGAGTAGAGTGGAGACATGAGATTAGAAAGAAACACAAGGCCAGGTCAGGTGAAGCCTTGCAGCTGAGGTTGGGGACTTGGCTCTTTATCTCTCTCTCTCTCTTTTTAAAGACTTTAGAGAGAGGAAAGAAAGAGAGAAAGGAATAGGGGGAGCAGGAACCATCAACTCAGAGTAGTTGCTTCTTGTATGTGCCTTGACCAGGCAAACCCAAGGTTTTGAACCAGCGACCTCAGCATTCCATGTCGATGTTTCTTCCATCGTACTACTACAGGTCTTGGCTTTTTATCGTAAGGGCAAGAAGGACCCAGTAAAAGGTTTTAAAAGGGGGACTGACATAATTAGATTTATTATTTTATTTATTTATTTATTAAATTGATTTTAATTTATTGTGTTTACATAGATTCTAGTGTTGCCCTGAATGCATCTCCCTCCCCCGTATTCCCCTCAACATCTCCCTTTTCCCCCTCCCTTTCCTTCAGGTTCATCCCATCCTATCCTCCCTTTTCCTCTGTTCTCTTTTCCTCTGGTCCCTTTGATCTCTCCTCTGTCTTAATTTCGTTCCTCAGTTCACATTGTTCATTGGATTCCTCAAATGAGTGAAGTCATATGATATTTTTCTTTTTCTGCCTGGCTTATTTCACTCAACATAATAGTTTCCATGTCCATCCATGTTGTCACAAAAGGTAAGATTTCCTTCTTTTTCATGGCCCCATAGTATTCCATTGTGTATATGTACCAAGGCTTTTTAATCCACTCCTCCACTGATGGACACTTGGGCTGTTTCCAGATCTTCACTATTGTGAACAATGCTGCCATAAACATGGGGATGCATATCTCCTTTTCAAACAGTGCTATGGTGTCCTTGGGGTATATTCCTAAAAGTGGGATAGCTGGGTCAAAAGGCAGTTCAATTTTTAATTTTTTGAGGAATCTTCATATTGTTTTTTCCACCAGCAGTGCAGGAGGGTTCTCTTTTCTCCACATCCTCGCCAGCACTTTTTCTGTGTTGTTTTGCTGATGAGCGCCATTCTGACTGGTGTGAGGTGATATCTCATTGTGGTTTTAATTTGCATTTCTCTAATGATTAGTGATGTTGAGCATTTTTTCATATGCCTATTGGCCATCTGTATGTCCTCTTTGGAGAAGTGTCTATTCATTTCTTGTGCCCATTTCTTGATTGGATTGTTTATCTTCCTGGTGTTGAGTTTTACAAGTACTTTATAAATTTTGGTTATTAACTCCTTATCAGACGTGTTGTCAAGTATGTTCTCCCGTTGTGTGGTTTGTCTTTTTATTCTGTTCTTATTGTCTTTAGCTGTGCAAAAGCTTTTTAGTTTGATATAGTCCCATTTGTTTATCTTGTCTTTTATTTCTCTTTCCTGTGGAGATAAACTAGCATAATATTGCTGTGAGAGATGTCAGAGAGATTACTGCCTATGTTTTCTTCTAAGATGCTTATGGTTTCATGGCTTACATTTAAGTATTTTATCCATTTTGAGTTTGTTTTTGTGAATGGTGCAAGTTGATGGTCTAGTTTCATTATTTTGCAGGTAAATGTCCAATTTTCCCAACACCATTTGTTAAAGAGGCTGTCTTTACTCCACTGTATGCTCTTACCTCCTTTGTCAAATATCAGTTGTCCATAAAGGTGTGGGTTTATTTCTGGGTTCTCTGTTCTGTTCCATTGATCTATATGCCTGTCCTGCCAGTACCAAGCTGTTTTGAGTACAATGGCCTTGTAGTATAACTTGATATCAGAAAGTGTGATACCTCCCACTTTATTCTTCTTTTTCAAGATTGCTGAGGTGTTCTTTTTTGGTTCCATATAAATTTTTGGAATATGTGTTCTATATCTTTGAAGTATTTCATTGGTATTTTAATTGGCATTGCATTGAATTTATAAATTGCTTTGGGTAATATAGACATTTTAATGATATTTATTCTTAGATTTATTATTTTAAAAGGTTACCCTAACTAATGTGTGAAGAACAGATTGGAAAGGCCAAGAATGGAGGCAAGAACTCCAATTTTTATAGGCATTAATTATAATGGTCCAGGATAGTGGACCAGGTAAAGGTAGTAGATATGGAAAAACATGAAAGGATCCTAGATATTTTTGTTTTGTTTCCCTTTTCCTTCATCTCTACTTAGTACCGCATATGTCTTCTGTTGGTTACAGCCCCAACAACCACCCCTCGCCCAACCACCACCACCACTGCTGTGACAACCACCACAACTACGCTTCCAACAACAGTTGTGACTACACCTGACCTCACAACCGGAACACCACTTCAGACAAGAACCACTGCTGTGCTCACAACAATGACGACCACATGCCCTCTGACAATTCTTCAGACCACCGAGCCTTCCACAGAATGGCCCACCCTTACTACAGGTACACGGTACAATTGGCCATTCTTTCCTTCCTGCTGGTCAGAGCCCTTGGAACAGGGCTCTCTACTGAATGAGCAGCCCAGAGACTTGTTCTGTGGTTTATTTTCTTACAGTTCTGGAGGCTAGAAGTCTGAGATCAAGGCATCAGCAAGGTTGATTTCTTATGAGGGCTTTCTCCTTGGCTTATGGGTGGCCATCTTCTCACTATGTCTTTACATGGTCTTTCTCTCATATGCATGCCTGTCCTAATCTCTTCTTTTTATAAAGACACCAGTCATATTGAATTATGGCCCCGCCTGCCAACCTCATTTTACCTTAAAAATCTCTTTACATGATCTGTCTCCAAATATAGTCACATTCTGAACTACTTGGGGGTTTAGAGCTTCAATATATAAAGTTGGGTGGGACACAGTTCAGCCCATAACAGTGTGTGTGTGTGTGAGTGTATGTGTATTTACTAAACTATGCCTTTTCTTTGTTCTATGGTTTCATTTTCTTTACTGTTTTTTTTATTTGATTTTGAAAAGTCAGCTTTTTTGGGGTTCTCCAATTGACCTCCCAGGAATCTTGGAGATGTTTGTTGAAGAACCAGAAAATGTCACTTTCGGTCAGACTCCAGTTCTATCCTGCGAGGGTTTAAGTATCTGCTTGGGCCTAAGAGATTATTTGAGAAAAGGTTTCTAGATGCCTTAAAATATTTTTTGGTGGTGAATGGGTTCTATTCCTTTATTTTTTCTTTTTTTTTGTTTCTCCTGAATTCCTTGTAATCCTTCATCTTGGACCTCTCACTGAGTTACCAATAGGAGCTTATCAAAGCTCCCACTATGTTTCAAACTCTGATTCTGAGGATAAGGTTATTATAAAACAATTATGAGCCTGACCAGGTGGTGGTGCAGCAGATAAAGCATCAGCCTGGGATGTAGAAGACCCAGGTTTGAAACCCCAAGGTCGCCAGCTTGAACATGGGCTTACCAGCTTGAGCGTGGGATCGCTGGCTTGAGTCCAAGGTCACTGGCTTGAGCAAAGGGTCACTGGCTCAGCTGAAGCCCCCTGGTCAAGGCATGTATGATAAAGAAATTAATGAACAACTAAGGTGCAGCAAAAAAGAATTGATGCTTCTCATCTCTCTCCCTTTCTGTTTGTCCCTGTCTATCTCTCTATCTTATCCAAAAAGAAAAAAGAAAACAATTATGAGATAGCTTGAAGGCTTTCTTAGGCTTTTCATCTGTTTCAATAAGCCTGGATCACCCAGGCTAGTGGCTCAGTGGATAAAGCATTGATCTGGTGTGCCAGAGGTCACGGGTTTAACCTTTGGTCAGGGTGCATTGAGAAGCAATCAGTGAGTGCACAAGTAATGGAACAACTAAGTGAAACAATGAGTTGATGCTTCTCTTTCTCTCCTCTCTCTCTCTCAAATCAATGGAAAAATATTTTTTAAAAGATCACTTAAATGACGTGGCCCTGGCCAGTGGTGTGGAAGGTAGAGGGAGTGATGGTGCCAGTTCCATCCTGGGGTCACAGGTTCAATCCCTGGTCAGGGCACGTATGAGAAGCAATCAATGTGTGCACAACACATTCTCTTTCTCTCCCTTCCCCCCGCCTTCCTCTCTCTCTCAGAAAAGAACAACTTTATAATATTTGATTGGCTAAGTCCATTATAGTCTGAATATTCACCTAAAGCCCATGAACCCTAAGCCAACCCCATTTTAGTATATAGTTTTTATTCCATTGGCCTTTAAAATATTCATCTTAAAATACATTTGAAGTTTTACCCCACGCTATCCTTGAAGAAAACCTGAAATATATGGAAAAGCCCAAAGACAACTATAAAAAAATAGCCCCAAACGTCACCACTTAGCACAAACACTTATTGTTTAGCTGCCTTTTATCAAATATTTTTTTTCTTCCAGAACCAGAAACCTCCCTTGTCTCTGAGGTGACCACTAGAGACACAGCTTTACTCACATCCAAAGGTATGTGGACACATGTTTGCTTTTCCTTTCCTTACCTCTTAGGTTGAGGGGAAGAAAACAGTGAATCAAATGTTCTTGAGTCAGATGAATGGAGATGACTTATGGACCCCATGTGCCATGAAGTCCACCTGAGACAAACTGAGGTCAAGGCAGCATTTGTGGCTCATTTATTCTTGTGGCTAGGGGATAAAAGAAAGGGGGGAGAGAAAGAGAAGGAGGGAGATGATTGATTGATTGATTAATGATTGATTGATTTTGATTCATTTGCACAGTTCTCCATGGCTGCACATCTCTAGAAAATAGCCTTTCCATGGGCGGGTTGGTGTGGCTCAGCTGTCTCATCCTGATTCCAAGCACGCCAGTCCTCTTTGTTGAAACCCCCAAGGAGTGCACTCACTTGACCGCTTGCTTGCCTTTTTTATAGCAGAGGGAGAATTCTTTCATTCATTTGTCCTTTCATCCGTCAGGGTCCCGGGGCAGAGAATACCCTGTAAATGATAGAGAGAACTGCCTGGGCTTGACCTCCAGTTCTACTTCTTTGTGCTGAGGGTCTCTGGCCTCCATCTCCCCCCAGGTTTTTTGTGGAGCTGTGTAACTTCATGCTCTTAAAGGAGTTAGATGAGTGCCTGGCACATTAGTAACGATTCAGATGGTAGCTAGTACCCTCACGGGACTTAAAATCACGCAGAGGAAAATAGACACCTGTGGGGTAAATAAACCAGCACTTGTGACCATGCATTATAGGGAGGCAGGGTGGTGGAGAGGCTCTTGTGTGCCTCTCTGCGCACTCTGCTGTCACCCTGCCTGGGTTCAAAACTACCACTTAGCTGCTGTGTGACTTTGGGAAAATTACTTAATCTCTCTGGGCCTTGGATTTCTCACTGGTAAAATGGAAATTATAATAACAGCCTTCATATATATATGTATATACATATATGTATTTTTCTGAGGATGCATGTATATCACATAGAATAGTGTCCGGCATGTTCTAACTGCTCAGTAAACATTAGTGGCTCTTTCTTTTTAATGACAGAAGTCAGTTAAAGGGTCAGAGGGATGCCTAAAATAGAAAGGCAAGCATTTACTTAAGTTAGTTTTCTCCTGTCTTTCTTTCTTTTTTTTTTCTTCCAGAGTCTAAACCTTGGGTTCTCCAGTCAACACCCCAGCCATTGATGTGGGAAATGAGTGAGTCAGTGATTTTTCCTTGGGAGAAAGGGGTGCTGTGCTCCCGTGAGTGGCTTTGTCTTTGGCCATGGGAACAGTCTGTCGTCTGCCTGCTTGTCTGGGAATTGAGCTGTTTGGGTTCCACAGTGGTCACATTCCACATCCTCCTGCGAGCTGGGATGGAAGCAAAACACACCAACAGCTTCGGGTGGCTTCTCCCCAGTCCGCCACATTTCTGAGCCCCTTCCTTAGCCGTTTCTGACCTGCAGCTAGGAATGTGATTTGGAGAAGCCCCATTCATTTTCCAAATACTCCTGACTTATTTTCAATTACACACATATTATGCTAACGCAGGTTTGTGAGGGATACATTAAAAAAAAGAGATAGAAATAAAGTTCTCTTTGACTTCCTCTCTTTAACCCCAACCCCTCCTCTGAGGTCGTCACAGCTAATACTCGAAGATGATCATTCTAGATCTCTTTCTATTCCCTCCTGTGTGTGAATAGATATAGAAATGTATGGTTTGTTTTGTGCATGGAGTTTTGAAAATGGCTATCCTACGGTGTGCAGCCTTCTGCATTTTATTCTATTCACCCATCACTCCATATATGAGAGCGCTTTCTTCCTCCGCGCATGTGGACCTGCACCATGAGGTTCCAGTGCTGAATAGCACCTCACACCATGGATACTTAGAGTGTCCCCTGCCCCGGGAGGCAGGCAGTGTGGTTGTTCCAAAGTTTCGTCATGGCGAACAGTCTGCAGCGAGCAACATTGCATGTGTGTGTCCCCTTAAGCGTGTCTGCAAACATTTCTCCAGCTAGGGCAGGAATCAAGAAGGAGACATGCTAAGCGGAAGCACTTTCAATGGAACAGCTATGACAACATCATTCTCCGGAAAGGCTGGGCTGGGCTGGGCTGTCTTCCCGCCCACACGATATCTGCTGTCCCGTATCCTCCCTACACTGAATGTGCCCATTTGTTTATCTATCCTTTTTTTTTTCAATCTCCTGAGAAGAAAAAAAATGTCATCTCGTTCTTTGGTTGCTCTGATAAGCAGAGAGTTTGAGTGTCTTTCTACATTTTTATTAACCAGAAAAGAGTCATCCTTTCAGGCTGTGAAGGAGGCAATGTACCATCACTCACAAAGGCTCAGAGGATAGGATTGGAGGGGACAGACAAGAGCCAATGGAAGGGGCACAGGTTCTGAAGAAAGACTGTAAAGCGAGATGAAATGGTGAGGTGACCTAACGTTGGAAAGCTCTGGCACGCAGTGACTCACGCAGTGGGGGGACAGGAAATCTGGCCTAGAGGTTGATAACTTAAGGGAAACTAGGTCCCAGAAGTTCAAACCTTCTTTGATCATGGGACAAAGGTAGGGCAGGGGCGGGGGTGCTGTTTTCTATCAGAAGAGAAGGTAGCAACCAGAGAAGCAGTGAAGTGTGGGCAAGGAGGTGTCAAAATGGTATCACTTACTCCATTTAAATTTTGGACTAATTTACATTGAATTGGGAACAAGAGGTCATGTGATATCTTAGCCTCTTTTGTAAGATTCCGGATAATTGTCCTTTCATGCCTCCTTGTTACATTCTGGGAGAGAGAGGACACTCTCCCCTATCCAGAGGCTGCAGGGCTGGGGAGGGGCTTGCTCCCAGAGGGTCTGTCAGTCTCTGTTAACCGCTACTCATTATGGGACACACCAGGGTGTACTGAGCATGCGCCATGTGCTGGCTGAGCCCTGCTCCTAGGCCACTGCATCCAGCCCCTCTCTAGCAGTCACATTCCCTACTCCACGTAACTGTCACCAGGCCATGCCACTCTCAGGCACCAGACCCAGCAAGTCTAGCTCTGACTCCATGCCCTTCTTCTTTTTAAGATTTATTTTTTTAAGATTTTATTTTTATTCATTTTAGAGAGGGGAGAGAGAGAGAGAAAAAGAAGAGGGGGGAGGAGCAGGAGCCATTAACTCCCATATGTGCCTTGACCAGGCAAGCCCAGGGTTTCGAACTGGTGATCTCAGTGTTCCCAGGTTGACGCTTTATCCACTGCGCCACCACAGGTCAGGATCCATGCTCCTCAACACTATTTTATTTTACCTTGTTTTCCACTCAGAAATAGAAGGTCATGTTCTTTCATGTACCATTCTCTCTTCCCACTGGTTTTGGTAACAAAATACGTATAGTAATATCCGCCTTCTACTAAGGACTGAGCTTTGTGTCAGGTGCCATATCAAGGGTTTGTAACATGCATTTTCTTACTTAATCTCACAGCGACCTCCTGGTCAGGTAGAGCTATGACCCCCACACTACACATTAGAAAGAGAGAGAGAGAACAGGTCAGAAAGTTTATTAGAGACGCTCATGCCTCCTCAGGCCTTTCTTTGTTTTAGCACCGTTCATTTACACGCATCACTTCAGCTGATTTTTCACAAAGCCTGTGACATGGATACCGTTACCCCCTCCATTTAAGAGTTTGTAAAGGTTATATAATTGTCTGGGAGATGACCGACCTGGATTTAGCCCGTGTCTGCCCCCCTCTGACGCCACTCTAACACTGTGCTAAGCGGCTTCCCCCTGACTTCCCCTCGGAGCCTTTTATAGAATAAGGTTACTTCTTCCTTTACAGCCAAGTGCTCTCCATTGGCCTGCCCATCTCTGTGGGGCTTTCTTTTCCTGGCTAAAGATCCCCAATTCCCTCCTCGTTTCTTCACGTAATTTTCTGGATACTAAGGCTTCTTTCATGATTGAGGGCTGGTTTAAAGCCTTAAAGAATATCTTGTCAAAATTATTATCTGCCCAAATTAACATTACCCAGAAAGGCAATTTCTCCTTCCCTCCCTCCCTCCCTCCCCTCTCTCCTTTCCTTCCTTCCTTCTTTTCTTTCTTCTTTTTATTTTTCAGCAGTACAATGAAGTGTTGATTTTAATTTGTGTATAACAATTGAGTGAAACAGATAATCTTTGTGGATACTGATGATTTTACCAATATTTGTACACAAAGGCACGTGGGACTTTAGGGTTACTTTGGGAATTGCTGATGCTAGTAATATATACATTCAACAGAGAGGCTTTCTTTAAGGAATAAGAATTCCTAAGCAAACGTCACTTAATCAAACCTTATTTTTAAGAATGGCATTTGCTCATTTTATTATTTTTATTCTTCCCATTTGTATAACCACTGGAAGAAAAAAATACCTACATCAGAAATCAGCATTTTCAAACATTATAAGTAATCAGCAACAGATTGAAGATTTTTTAAATTAATTTATTTATTTTTAATTTTTTTCAGGGACAGAGAGAGCCAGAGAAAGGGATAGATAAGGACAGACAGACAGAAACGGAGTGAGGTGAGAAGCATCAATCATTAGTTTCTCATTGCCATTGCGACACCATAGTTGTTCATTGATTGCTTTCTCACATGTGCCTTGACCGCAGGCCTTCAGCAGACCGAGCCACCCCTTGCTGGAGCCAGCGACCTTGGGTCCGAGCTGGCGAGCTTTATGCTCAAGCCAGATGGGCCCGCACTCAAGCTGGCGAGTTCGGGGTCTCGAACCTGGGTCTTCCGCATCCCAGTCCAACGCTCTATCCACTGCTCCACCGCCTGGTTAGGCAGATTGAAGATTTTTAAGGAAATAATAAGTCACACTCTTTCAGTGAGCACCTGAAGCTGTGCGTCCATGTCCACTGCCTACAAATCAAAGAGACGTGTTCATTAGTAGAACAGTAACAGTGGGATTGTGCCACTGTAACGTGCCATTGTGAATTGGTTAGGCGTTGCTTTTTACTTTACTTTTGGTTTCGAAAGTGACGTTTCCAGTACATTCAGTAATCCCCTCAGCTGGCTTTTCCCAGATTTCATTGTTGAAAGGAAGATACCTGTTTGAACCCAAGAGCCCTAGTTATTTCCAGTTAGGATGAAAGCACATCTGGCTGAAGAATTGGGGAACTAGGCATGGCACGGAGAGTTGAGGAAATACCTGGGAAGAACTCAGCTTCTGTAAAGGGAAGCAAAATGCACCAGCGGTCTCCTTTGACTAGACATCAGGTCTGTTTCTCTCTAGGGCAATGAAGCCCTGAGCACCTGCACCCCGTTCTCCGCTCTCAGTTCCCTTCCTCTCAGTCCACGAGCTTTCATTTCGCTCAGGCTGTTAGAACAAAATACCATGAGTGGGTGGCTTGAACAACAGAAATGACCTTCCAGAGGCTACATCTCCAAAACCCATCAGACAGGATTAGGGCTTCACCGTGTGAATTTCAGGGGACACTATTTGGTCTGAGCAGCTGGGTCTTTCTTCTCTGTGTTCTTGTGCATTGCCTGCCATTCTTCTCCCCGCTGTGAGGTTATCGCTTCAGCTCTGGCGTCCACGCTGCTAACTAGACCGGGACTCGCGTCTTGACCCACCCAAATTCCCATTCACACTTGAAAGCTCAGCCCTAGAATCACCTGCTCCTGGAAGATTTTCTTCACTTTTTTTTTAAATTGAATTTATTGAGATGACATTGCTTTGCAAAACCATACAGATTTCAAGCATACAATTCAATAAAACATCATCTGCACATGTGCCCATCGCCCCAAGCAAAGTCCCTTTCATCCTCATTTAGTCCCTTGTGCCCACCTCCTCCTAGCCTCACCCCCTTCCCTCCGGCTGTCACCTCACTGTTGTGTGTGACCATGTGTTATGTGTATATATGTTTTTGGCTAATCCCTTCACCTTCCATCCAGTCCCCAACCCCTTCCCCCTCTAACAACTATCAGTCTGTTCCATGTGTCCATGCCTGTTTCTAATGTTTTCATTAGTTTATTTTGTTCAGTAGAGCCCACATATCAGTGAGATCATGTGGTACCTGTCTTTCTCTGACTGACTTATTTCACTTAGCATAATAATCTCCAGGTCCATCCATGCTGTGGCAAAATTTTTCTCTTTTTTGTGGCCTAATAGTATTCCATTGTGTAAATGTACCATAGCTTTTTTATCCACTCATCTACTGATGGGCACTTGGGCTGTTTCCAGATCTTGGCTATTGTAAATAAAGCTGGACTGAGCATAGGGGTGCATATATGCTTTCAAATTGGTGCTTCAGGACTCTTAGGGTATATTCCCAGAAATGGGATCACTGGGTCAAAAGGCAATTCCATTTTAAATTTTTTGAGGAATCTCCATACTGTTTTCCACAGTGGCTGCACCAGTCTGCATCCCACCAGCAGTGCAGAAGGGTTCCCTTTTCTCCACATCCTCGCCAGCACTTATTCTGTGTTGTTTTGCTGATGAGCGCCATTCTGACTGGTGTGAGGTGATATCTCATTGTGGTTTTAATTTGCATCTCTCTAATGATATGCAATGTTGAGTATCATATGCCTATCGGCCATCTGTATGGCCTCTTTGGAGAAGTGTCTATTTAGGTCCTTTGTCCATTTCTTAATTGGGTTGCTTGTCTTCCTGGTGCTGAATTTTATTAAGTTGTTTGTGTCCTTTGTCAAGTATTAACTGATCATAAAGGTGTGGGTTTATTTCTGGCCTTTCTGTTCTGTTCTGTTCTTTTATATGCCTGTCCTTATGCCAGTGCTAGGCTGTTTGGATTACAGTGGCCTTGTAGTGTAGTTTGGTATCAGGTATTGTGATACCTCCAACTTTTTTCTTCTCTTTCAATATTGCTGAAGCTATTTGGGGTATTTTTTGTTTCCGTATAAATTTTTGAAATGTTTGTTCTAGGTCTGTGACATATACCATTAGTATTGTAATGGGGTAGTATGGCCATTTTAATAATGTTAATTCTTCCACTCCATGAACAAGGTATACAATTCTGTGTTTTTGTATATTCTTCAGTTTCTCATTTTCAAAGTCCTATAATTTTCTGAGTACAGGTCTTTGATCTCCTTGGTTAAATTTATTCCTAGGTACCTTATTTTGTTGTTGTTGCTGCTGTTGCAACAGTAAATTGGATTGTTTCCTTACTTTCTCCAGAAAGACAATTTCTCACCTCTGCAGTACGGTGGCCCAGAGTGGAATTTAGAGATGTTTGGTCATTTGCCCAAGATCACACAGCTAGTAATATGAACAACAGTAATAACAGCAATAAAAACCCTCATAGGCTTGTCCTGAAGCTAAAAGAAGTCTGTGAGGGGAATGCAAACTCTTACTCGTCCAGGTGTCTAGGCATTTGAAGCATTCCTTTAGCCTGAGGAGTAATTGAGTTTTGCTCAGCAACAGGAATGGGAGAAATAATTCCAAATTGCTCCCTCAAGTCTCAGTCTCTGTGGGGCAGGAAATCTGAAGCCAGGGTGAGTAGAGCCACATGACTATGTCATTTTCTAAATAACTTCAGGTGGCCTGGGATTAAGTCCTCTGTTGATAACGCCTCAGGCTCACTTTTACTACTTGAGTAACATCCACACTTTAAAAAAACCAAAAACAAATTGCTAGTTCTTTCTTCTCCCAGGCTCCTGGGTTGCATTGGGTGGGGGTTCAAAGAGCCCTTCTGGGGAGTCAGAACAGCTCAGGGTTACAGCCCTGTTCTGCCATTTCATGCTGGTCCATTCCCCCGCTTTTAGACTTTCAGGGGAATGACTTGTTCAGTCCTTTTCTAAAGCTCAGTTTCCTCAAAATACAAAATTGCAATAATAGTAGTGCTTACCCCACAGGTTACTGAGTGAGGACATGCATAAGAAAAATGCCTCGTCCATTGTTGCTGGCTACTGAATGAGTCACCGCGGCAGAATCCCATTTCCTCTTGTCCTACTCCTCTGCTGCTATTCCCCCATTTGTGGCCCTCTGAGAGGTCACAGCAGGTCACTTCCGGAAGCCCCCAGCTGACTCGCTGTTCCTTTTAAGTACTACATGGACATTTTTTGGTTCTATGTTTTTTAGTTTTGTTTTGTTTATTCTTTTAAACTGCTGATCACACCACGGAAACAGCTGACAAGTGACAAAATTACAAACTTGGGGAAGTTGCAAAACTTTAAAATGGTATGGTAATAATCCTCTACTTGCTATTAGAATAAATGTCAGATTCTGAAAGCTTTTCGCATGGCTCTCCAGAACTCTCCGCTGTTGGTTTTCCTCCTGTGGGTGGACATCGTCCGCCGCCTCTGACTGGTTTGTCCTCATGTTGCTCCATCCCTGGGGCATCAGCCTAGAATTTAGGCTTTGAAATCAAATTATGGCTGAAGAAGAGCTATGTTTGAGGTTCCTTGCCGGGGCTTTCAAATTTGTGCTTTTTATTTGATAAGATACTTCCAAGTAATATCTTCTCCTTTGGTGCCCGCCTCCACTTTGAAAGGGTTTGGTCTGCAGACATCATCCAAAGGAGCCCCACCCGGGGGGACAGATCTTCACCTCTCTCTAGCTGCCCAGATGGAGCTCAGAGATGTGTGCAGTGGCTTTCCTAAGGTCACAGAGCTAGACAGCTGGAGAGTGGGACTCATGTCCATGGGTTGAAGGGTTGTTGTCTATGGAAAACTGGAAAACAGAGGAACAGAGAAGGCCAGCAGGTTGAGAGAGGTCTTGCAGTGAGTTAGGAAGAGAGCCGGGACCAGAGGCCAGTTCTCCTCACAGCTGCTGTCTCTCAACACAGCTTCCCTGAGGGCAGACTTTCATATCTGGTCCTAAACCATTAGTGCTCACTTCTCCTCAGCCCCCAGATGGGTCATTATACCCATCACCAGCCTGAAGTTGAAGCTGCATTCAAATTTAATGTACCCAAACACACACGAGGACTTCAATCCAGTAAAACTGGGAAAAATGAACGTTGCTCTGGTAACAATAACATTTTTCTTCCCTTGAGATGTTTACAGTAGGTTCTGCTTAGTCCTAGGGTTAGGACGGTGAGGATGTGGGGAGGGGGTGCTTGTAGGAACATTTGTTCTATTACTCTGTTGTTCTGCTTTACAAAGCCAGCCTCTGTATTCTGGCCCAAAGCAAGCCGGCCTGTCCACGGAATCAAAGGATTCTCAGAAGAAAATGTGGTTGGAAATGGGATGTTTCTACCTTTACCTTGGCATTTGGTTTGCAGATATGAATATTTGGTAAAGGCCTTTCAAATCTGTCATTTGTTAATTGTGGCTCACCTAGGCATTTCTCGGTACATGGCACAGGACATATAAACATAAGTAAGTCGTGAGCTCTGTTCTTAAACACATCACCCTTCAATGGTATAGACAGGCTTGTACATAACACCTGATCATCCAATGTGCCTTGTTTGGACAGAAGTATGAAAAGCTGCCCTGAGGCCCCAACGAGGAAGAGATAGAGTCTGTCTTAGAAAGGAGGGGAGGACAATTCCACTCAACAGCATTTGAATTGGTTCTTCAAGGACAAGACCATTTCATTGGAAAAGGAAGGGTGAACCGGGAGGAAGAACACATGAGCAAAGATGGGGACTTGATAAGAGCCTGAATTCTTTGGAGACTGTTTAATAGTCAAGTTGAATCTCATGGAGGCAGGAAGCTTGGAAGGGTCTAGGTTCTTTTTTGTAAAAATTTTAAAATATGTATTTATTGATTTTAGAGAGAGAGAGAGAGAGAGAGAGAGAGACAAAAACATAAATCTGTTCCTGTATGTGCCTTGACTAGGGATTGAACCAGCTACCTTTTTGCATGTCAGGACAATGCTCTAACCAACCAAGTCACTTGGCCAGGGTCTTTATTGTAAATGTTTTAAAAAATTGATTTTAGGGAGAAAGGAAGAGAGAGAGAGGGAGAGCGAGAGAGAGAGAGAGAGAAATCGATTTGTTGTTCCACTTATTGATTCATTCGTTTGTTGATTCTTGTCTGCGCCTTGACCAGAAATCAAACCTGTGATTTTGGTGTGTCAGGACGAGGCTCTTACCCACTAAGCTGCCTGGCCAGGACTGGAATGGTCTAGGTTCTTAAAGGACTCTATTGATGGGCTGAAGAATTTAGATCTCTTTCCAGAGTCATAAAGAACCATTCATATTATTTCTGAGTAGGGAATGACATTTTAAGTTCTGTTGCAGAAAAATATTGCTGTGGCAAGAGTGTGCAAGATGTATCAGAAGGCAGCGAGCCAGGAGGCAGAGAGACTATCCAGGAGGCCCCTGCAGTAATTCAGGCTGGAGAGGAGTGTGTAGACTAGAATGAGGGCCTCAGTAACAACAGAGAGGGGACAGGGTCAGAGCCAGTTAGGAGTTAGCGTCGAGATGACTTGTTGACTGAAGTATGAGTGAAGGATGACTAATTCTTTGTACTTGGGAGACTAGATCGATGTGACAGGTTAACTGGTAAAGGAACCACCCGAGGAAGAATGACGTGTTTGGGAGATCTTGAGTTTGAGGGGTCTCTGGGAAATGTGGGGGCTGTGCCTGGGTGGGATGGGTGTCTTTGATGTTGGCACCGACCTCAGATCAAATAGTAATTACTATGATGACTCACAGTATAAGTGCTAAACAGAGACTTGCCGCTGTGCCAGTACTCTCATACATATCTCATAAGGGACAGTTCAGGGCTACAGATGTAATTTTGAGAAGCAATGATAATACATGACACTGAGTGCTTCTTATAT
Organism: Rhynchonycteris naso; assembly: GCA_037038555.1. NCBI lineage: Eukaryota > Metazoa > Chordata > Mammalia > Chiroptera > Emballonuridae > Rhynchonycteris > Rhynchonycteris naso. The sequence continues at coordinate 115,514,486 of CM073003.1, read as the reverse complement.
GCCAGGGCTGAGCTGGTGCTTTTAGTGCATTGTCTCATTTTATGGCGTTCTCCAGGTCTGTGAGGAAGACTCTTATTCTGCCCATCACAAAGGAGAAGAGACTGAGATTTGGGGAGGTTAAGAAATTTGCTTGAGTTTGAGTCCTCAGTCTCTTGGTTCTTAAAACTGAGCTCTGAAACACTTTCTTATACTGTCTCCTAAGCAAGCTAAGCCTAACTGAAATTCCTGGGGGATCACCTAAAAGTATTGTATGCGATGAAGGGAAGGATAAGGAGTGCAGAAGGAGGCAACCACCCCCATCCCCCACCTCCAAGGAGCAATCACATGGGGGGAGGGTACATGGGAAGCAGAAAAGCCAGCTTGGGGGGGGGGCAAAGAGGGAGACAGCAGAAATAGGAAGGGACCCAGGAGAGTACAGGGGCACAGGGGCTGGGTTGACAAAGGTACGGCGGGGGGCGGGGGTATTACAGATGAGGAAATTCTGCATGCTGGTCAAGTAGGAGGAGGCATTTGGAAAGGTGGCCATTAACTGTGGTGGGGCACCTTGAGTCCCGTCCAATGATGAGCAATTGTAAGAGAATGAACATTAGGTGTTATTTCAAAAAGTTCAAGGGAGAGTACTTAGAGGGGAGGCCAGGTAGAGAGAGAAGGGGCTGGTGAGTAGAGCAAGGTCTGTCTCGTGTAGGGGAAGAGGATGTGGTCAAGAGCAGGGAGGTGGGACTGGGTCTAGAGATGGAGGTAAGGGAGGAGTGAGGGTAGAATAAGCAACCGGCTCTCATCTGGCTCTCCCAGGGAAGCAGCAGACTAAGACCTTGAACTTAGAGATCATCCAGTCTGCGGACACCAGACCTGTTCGTGGGCCAGAATCACAGGGAGCTTAGTAAGAATGGCATTTACTTTATGTCACTCAACACTTGCAGAGTTAGAACCTCTGGGGGTGGACCCTAGAAAGCGTATGTTTAACCAACTTCCTCAGGAGATTCTTAGGAAGCCAGCCCATCCCTGGCCCCAGGAAGGCACTTAGGAATTGCTGGTACAGTACACTCCCTTTACGCTACATAGAAGGAAAGCGAGGCACAGAGACATTAAAAGAGCTCGAAGAGAAGTGGGAACTAGGCCATCTTCTGGCTCCCCAATCGCAGCTCTCTCCCCATCCCACACTATTGTATTAAAGATGCACCGAGCACTGTCAGGCCCCGCCACCTCTCTGGGTCCTTGGCCAGTGAGGACAGAAGGAAGTTGTAAGGGGAACTGCCCTTCTCGGGAGAAGTTCAGCAGAAGGAACAGAGGAAGGCAGGGGAACAGAGCAAAGCTCGTCCTCACTCACGAACGCTGTTGTTAGGCGGAAAGAAATTGGATGCAGTTGATTTCAAGGTCAGCACCTTTCGTGTGCCGCATTAGCTGGCTTATTTTCTCTCACATCCAGTGCTTTTCATGGGCTCGTGTGGGTTGATAGGCTGGCAGTCTGGGGTAAAGGAAAAGGACAAAGAGTGGCTTCTTTCCATTCCCCTCACAAAAGCAGTATCTTCTATCAATCGTACCAATGGTTTGTGTTTTTCATTAATAAACTTGGAACAGAATCCGTGTAAATCTTGCAACTAACAGTTCACCTTCAGAAAGGTCAACCAGCTGAGATCAAAGGGAGTTGCCAAGCTCTAAGAGAGGCATGCCCATGGTGAGGCAAACAGAGTGTGGGAAGGAAGGTGCAGTCGCTGAGCTAGAACACAGAGCCGGCCCTGCTATGGGTCCCACTAAAGGTTAACCGAGTGAGCTGCGTCACTCACTCCGCAGACCAAAACGTTCTTCTGACGCCCCGCCAGGCACCGCAGAGACCTCCGCTTTCACAGGAGGGTGGGAGAAATGGGGAAACCTCAGTGAGTTCTGTAATGAGGAGTCTGTCCTGCCGCTGTGAACAAGTCAGTGAGTAAAGGTACCAATGACTTTTGGGAAGAACACTTACGGACTGTGGGAAGCTGTGAGGCTCAGAGGCAGGAACAGACGTGGAACTTGGACGCGGATGTCATCGCTCTACATTTATGATCATTACTGCTGAGGCAGCATTGGGCAAGACATGGGAGCTCTCTGAGCTTCCGTTTTGTCCTCTTTCCGTAATTCTGCCAAGCCAACTTAGTACAGAATACGCTTACTTGCCTTGTAGATTCATCCTGAAGTTCAAGTGTGACGATAGATGCCAGAGCTCTGTGCGCTTCCCGCTGCCTACATTGCACACGCCATTGTCTTCATCAACAGCAATAACCATTAGGATCTCTTTTCCAGAAATGGCACCCACCCGGGCAGCGCAGGGCTGGGGGGTCCATTGCAAATGGCTGTCTTCCCACTGCGCTAGGAGACTCTGCAGTGCTGGTCCTTCCAGAGCAGGTGTATGTGAGTTCTTGCCACGGAGCCCCGAGGAGACGTTGGGCTCCCAGGTAGATAATCCTGGCCCTGACATTTGCTCACGCCCCTTCTAGTTGCAGGACTCTAGCGAGTTGCCCGCCATCTCTCCGCCGCAGGGTTCCCACTGTGAGATTAGGGCGAAACTAGTGCAGACTGTAGAGCATTTTCTTAGAGCAAATGTGGGAAGTACTTTGCACTGTGCCTGGCATGGAGTCAGTGCTCGGTATAGGGCTTTCCTTTATTATTATTGTCAATAATTCTGAAGGTTCTTGATAAAATGTGCGCCTTGCCACCTCCCTCCTTCAAGATGTACTGATCAGCAGGTGTGGGCAGTGTAGTGCTGGACACTGACCGTTAGAAAGGAGTCCGTTGGGGAAGGATTAGGGGTGGGGCCTTATCTGCTTCACCAACACTCTCAGATGGCGGTGTGTAAAGCAGTAGCCTGGGGTGGTGACTCTGGGCTCTCATAAGGATGATGACATTTCTGTGGCTTGGGGACCTCCGGGGCAGTGGAAGGTGGAGGCATAGTTCAGAACTGGGGTGACTTAAATAATGGTTTTCTTGAGTCTCTGGTTTCCGGCAGTTACCACATCTGCATGAACTGTGAAGTCATCTCATCATTCCTTCCTCTTTATGAACCAGTGGGTGCCAACTCAATTTGCACCCTGTCCCCTTTCAAAAGTTAAAAATGGACCCCGCCGAGTTTTGCCCTCGGAACTGAGGAACATCGGACTCACGTATATAATGCCCTGTTGATTCATTAAGTGTAGAGTGCCCTTTTTGATTAGTCTACATATGAGGTCCCCCAAGTTTAAAGGAAGTATGTGAATTCAGTGGATGTGTGTTTCTATTTTCAAACGGCATTTTGAAATTCCAGATCTACCTTAACACTGCTAGGCAAGGTCAGAAAATATGGGTTTTAGTCACTCCCTTCGTAATCTATTGCTGTGAGACTGGTGAAACTCTCTACATATAGGATTTCTACTGATTAGAAAAAGGAATCAGAGAAAATATTTTCAAATTCTTCTCCACTCTAAAATATTCAGATTGTAGCCTGACCTGTGGTGGCGCAGTAGATAAAGCGTCGACCTGGGAACGCTGAGGTCGCCAGTTCAAAACCCTGCACTGGTCTGTCTGGTCAAGGCACATATGGGAGTTGATGCTTCCAGCTCCTCCCCCCTTTCTCTCTTTCTCTATTTCTCTCTCTTACTCTGTGTCTCCTCTCTAAAATGAATAAATTTAAAAATATATTCAGATTGTGATTTTTGGATCTTTTCCTTTTCCTTTGGATTTTTAAGATCATACCACTAGCGATCCAGAAGGGGGCAGCATAAGCCAACACTACCTACCGGAGAAAATCATTCTCTGAAGGCTTGAAGTTGTTACTTTTTCAAATTCCAGGATTGGGTTAAGAGTGTATCATTGAATGGGCTTATTTTAGAGCTAAATTTGTTTTAAAAGTAGAGACAGATGAGGTCCAGTGTCTATGAATTCAATGATGAGTCAACATAGGTAATGAGTTTTATAATGTATCCACTGTGGAGATGAGAATAGCTTCTATTTCCAATTGAAGCCCACTGGTTATAGAGTTTGTATTTTCACATAGGATTTTAATATGCTCTTCTTCTGTCTCTCAAACTGGTTATAATTCTGATTTTTTTAGTCCTTTAAAGCTGGGGTCTTTTTATGGTTTGTGTTACCTTGGGCAAATGATTTAAACATTTTAGCCTTGGTTTACACATCTATAAGTGGGTTTTATAAGATTCAAACGAGATAATCTATATAAAGTGGTTATCAATAGGCCACATATGCTTTAGTGCTCAAATTTATTAGTAGAGGGAGTTTCTAGCAAATTGGAAGCAAATTTCTGCTAATGGATGGAACAGAGGTGATGTTCAAAATGGATTCTTGAAAGAATTTCTGAAAATGCAGTGGCTTTCCAGAGATGCCTGTAGCACATAGTTTTATTTGAGTGAGTGAGTGAGTGAGAAAGTGGGTTTTTAGTCTATAACCTTAGGCATAACCATCCTCAAAGGCAAGTCTCTTGTCACCGTAGGGTCTGAAAGTCTGGAAGTTTTAAGAGTAAAATTGTGCTCATATATAACACATTTAATTCCATAACTCCTTGGGGGTTGTTTCTGCAAGAGTAGACTAACTATTCAAGGAATCAGTGAACTTTTCCTGTAAAGGGCCAAATAGTACGCAGTTTAGCACCACCCAAACCGTCTTGGGCTGTGGGTTAATGGGTTGCTAACACCTATCTTCGAAGTTTCACTTAGAAGGTCACTGTGGTCCTGCTTCAGAGAAATGACACATAGCCCAAGAGTTCATTTGTGACTCAGGCATCTGAGAGAGTTCCCAGTGATGACACATGATACATAAAATATTTTACAGTTAAATTTTTTTACATTTGAAAAAAAATTTAGAAATTATACAAAAGTACTGATTGAAAAAAATGTAACTATCTATAATATTTTCACTCAAAGTCAGCTGGATTTAGCCTTAGTATTTCTTTTTAGTTTTTTTGAGGGAGTAAGATGTATGCATGCATTTGTGTGTGTGTGTGTGTGTGTGTGTGTGTGTAATGTATTTATCTACTTATTTTGTATTCTAAGTATAACTTTGTCACCATTTTAAAAAATTACTATGTAATGATAATTTTCTCAGGTCAAATTCTTTGTAGGCATTCAAAAATACAAAGGTTAAAAAGGACATAGAATGACAATTCTATGTGAAATATGAACATTTGCAGACGAATAAAGAGAGACCAATCTCTTGCCCAAGGTTACACAGCCAGGAGACTTTAGTAAAGAGAAATACTTAGTAGTGGTGAAGTGTGATAGAGACGGAGTGGGAGCCTTACAGTGTTCCAAGGTCTGCGGTCAAGTTTTATAGAAATTTCAATTTACCTAAGTATGCATGCAGACTGTGAACCCCGAGGCAGGGGAAGACACCTACTAAGAAGGGCTCCTGGTGGAAAACTGTGCTCAAATTAAAAAGCAGAGCCCAGCAGCTATTTCGGCACAGGAACCTCTCACACAAATTGCACTTCACAGAGAGGCCTCTGCACTAAACTGCCTGTCTCTGTGTTGAACTACCTGCAGTACTATGTTCTTACTATCCGAGCTAGCCCTTTATTAAGGAGTTCCTGGGGTCCTATTTCAACCAATAAGACTGAGACTTTCCCCATTCAATCAGAGCAATACACCTCTGACCAATCAGATCAGCTCTATTCAGACCAGTCGGAACAGTGCCTTTGGATCAATCAAATTGTGAGGATTTGGACTCCTCATTTGCAGGAAGAAAGACCAATTAGAGAGCAGAAGCAGGGATTTCTGTCCATATAAGCAAGTTCCCCTCTGGCTTCAAGAGCATACTTTCCACTGAAGACTGTTTCCCCAGCTAGAGCTGAAATACAGACGATGGGTTGCTAGAGCAGAGCAGCCCAAAGCAGAGCAGCCAGAGCAGAGCAGTGCTGACTAACTGAAGAGGGGTGTGGCCCCAGGGCCCCCAGCCATTGGGGCAGCTTCAGGAGCAGCCATGCTGTTTTCACAGCTGCACTCTAGGACCACAGCAGTGCTGTTTTCACAGTCATGTTGTGTCACTGTTGAGCTGTTTGCACTGAATAAAGTTTCCTTCTTTACCACACCCCAAACTGGGGATTCCTGTTGGTGTGGAATTGACCATTAGTTGATAATGTCAATGTTGGGCAGATAAAATATATTATGCTCACTTTGTTAAAGATGGTGCTGCCCACGTTCAAGTCCGTTGGTATTAATGTGTGTTGGGGGACAGGCTGTGGGTAGGCCGGGTCGGTATAGCGTAGGGCCTAGTTTTAAGAGTAAGCTTTTCCCCACACCCTTGACTGATTGGATGATGTGGGGTGGTGCACTCTCATGAGGAATCCTCCCATTAAGCCTCAGATAAGTGCCTTTGTATCAGAGTCTTCCTTGTTTGTAGACTGGATTAAAGGTTTGGATTTCTACACTATAAAGTGGGGCAGACCAGGAGCTTGCTCGGTCTTGGTTCCTGAGATTAGCATTAGAGAGGGGAGCAGATTAAGGCCACATGAAGGCCAGGAGAAGCAGTCAAGATGGCGGAGTGCTGAGGGAGAAGCCAGTCTGAGCAGAGTTTGTGCTGGAGAAGGAGATGGGGAACAGAGGTGAATAAGTCTAGTGAGCTAGAAACCTTTGATTCTAGGAAACTTGGATAAGTCAGTAGCTTTGTAAGCACTGAATGAGTGGGTTTTTGAGCCCAGTGTGTGTTTTTGCTTGCCCGCCGGGTGCAAGCTAGAATTAAAGCTGATGGCTCACCAGTTCTTGGCTCCGTTGTTTCATTACCAACTGTCCGAATCTAATGTGAACCTGCACGAGCCAGGCTGCTGTGATGGTGCACTGGCTTTACAGCTAAGAACCCAAGAGCCTAAAATTAAACCAGCAAACTAATTTTTAAAATTTACAGTGTTAACTCCTTATGCCAAGGGGTCCATATTTTCGATTTTTAAAAAAATATAAATTCATTCTCACTCTGTAGGAAAATCTAATATTAATCAGAAGTATTGGTAAGTCCATGACCTGGGAAAGTGTGGCTAATTCTAAGATCCTTTTGTTGTTGTTGTTTATTTAAGATAGATAATATCCATCTATGGAAAAGGTACAAACCATACAAACATTTTTAAATGAAAAGTCAATCTTCCTTTCATCCCTTGTGCCCATTCCCAGAACGCTGTTGTCTTGGAAGCTCTTAGTGACCAGCGTCTTTGTATTAGTTTCCTTTTGTTGCTGTAACAAATTACCAGAAACACAGCGGCTTAAAAGAACACAGGTTTGTTATCTCATGGTGCTGCAGGTCAGACATCCTAAAATCAAGGTGTGGGCAGGGCTGAATTCCTTCTGGATTCTCTAGGAGACAATCTGTTTCCTTATCTCTTCCAGCTCGGAGCAGTCACATACATTTCTTGGCTCGAGGCCCCTTCCTCCATCACTAAAGCCAGCAATGTAGCATTTTCAAGTCTCCTTCTTTCTGATCTCTTCCTTCATCACATACCCTGACTTTCACATTTTTGTCTACCTCTTAGAAGGATCTTTGTGATAACACTGGGCTCTGTAGCTAATCCAGGATAAATCTTTCTATTTCAAGATCTTTGACTTAAGTTGCAAAGTCTCTTTTGCCATGTAAAGTCATGTATTCACAAATTCCGATGCTTATTAGGTCATGTACAGCTTTGAGTCTTATTATTCTGCCTACCACAGTCTCCCAACTGTTTGAGAGACTAATGATTCTTTTTTTTTTCTCCAGACCAGGTTAATAATGCATTCTTATTAGTAAAAACATTTATTGATAATTTGTGTACACATACCTTCAATATCAATATATGCATTTTGAAATATATCTCTCCCAAATAAATGTTTATAGGATGAAATTTAAATACATGTAAACAGACACTTTCATTTCCCCCACGCAAGTGGGCAGACAGCCTCACGCCGTCATGGTGAGCATCAAGCCCCCTTTGAAGAACACTGTTCTGGAGACCACTCTTTCTCTAAGTTCACTGCAAACCATTGTCCTGAACATTGCTTCTTGCATCCTTATTGTATACCATGCTTTGTCCATGGTACGACTGTGCTTCAGATCCAGTATAACGAGGTCCTCAAGAACATGCTATCGACGTCAATCATACAGGTGCCAATTCCAGCTCAACCGCCTACAGCCCGTCTGACCTTGATCAAGTTGCTCAATCCTCCGAGCCTCAGTGTTTTCACTGGCAGTGTGGGTTAGTGTCCACCCCGTAGGGTTACTCCAGAGGGTTAAATGTTCACTGGGATGTTAGAAATGATAAGGCATTAGACAAACACCCTTTGTTGGGTTTGATCTCCTTACCTGTACTCGGCACCTATTTCCTGATTCTTTCTTAGTCTGGTTACCCCCCAAGTCTCATCCTTTGCAGGCTAATTCTCTTTAGTCCCTGTATTCATTTCCCAGGGTTCCAGTAACTGTACCACAAGCCAGGTGGCTGAAAACAACAGGAATTGATTCTGTCCCAGTTCTGGAGACTAGAAGTCTGAAACGAACGCATCAGCACTTGTGTCCCAGCTTCTGGTGGCCCAGGGACTCTTTGGTTTTTGGCAGCGTCACTCTGGTCTCTGCCTCCACCTTCCCAGGGCCTTCTCCGTGTCTCTCTGTGTTCTCTTCTCTTCTTATAAGGACACCAGCCATCGGATTCAGGGACTATCATAAATCTAGGGTGACTGCATCTCAAGATCCTTAACTAATACATCTGCAAGACCCTATGTCTAAATAAGGTCACCACCTGAGGTCCTAGGTGGACATGATATGGGGGCGGAGAGGCCAACAGTCCATCCACTACAATTGCCCTCTCCCAGGATTGTTTTTCTTGCAAGGTCGGGGCGGTGCCTGCGTTTACCTGAGGTGTTTGTGTCAGAATTCAGGGCCTTGAGAATGCGAGGGCCAGGAGAGCACAGACCACAGGCACTAACACCAACAGGCTTGTCTAATCCACATGCTCTCGCCTTAGTGTCACTACTTTTCACAAGGAAGAAGAATCATCAATCCGTGTTTCTTGTTGCTATTTGGCGCATAACACCCCACTGAGGCTTTTGGCATTTTCCGAAGGAAGATAAAAAGGGAAAAGTGCTGTTTGGTATCACGCAGCAGTCAGTGTTCGCGTCTGCAAGATGCCTTCGCTCATTAGACGATTCCAGTTTAGCATACAGATCAGCTCCAACAACCCGACCCAGGCTGGCTTTTCTCTCTGATGGTTTCAATTTCAGGTTTATCCATCACAAATGATCATAGTACAACAGGACTTTGACTGAAAAGGGGTAAGAGTTTTGAATTTATACCTGTAACTTCCAGCTCTAGGGGATAATAACAGAGAGAAAAACAATAGTAACTGAATTGTAGAATATAAAACACCTGCCAACGTCCCCCTCGGAGTTTTATGCTCGTAGGCATTCAGCAAGCCGTTCTCCCCGTCCGAGAGCTCTCTTGTACCAAATTATGAGCCTTACACACCCGATCGCAGTTCTTTTGTCGTGCACGCGGGGAAGTTGGGGGGAAATAGCGCTCAGTTTCAGTAACTATTAGCCTAACTACTTATTCCATTCGGGCCTGTCTACATGGGGCCTTACATTCTGTTTCCATCAGGAGTACTGCACATATGATTTTTGCATCTTTCCTGAACATTTCCTTCAGCCTGCTTTTCTGTGACACTGCTCTTCTTTCCTGCCTATCTCTCCTGCTTCCTTCTTCTCTTCCTCTGCCCACCTTCTAAGTGCTGGGCTTCCCGGGATGCAGGTTCTTCTCTGTCCGGACATGCGGGTCTTGGGTTTCTTATACATTCAGAGGATTTTGATGGCTTCCTGGATACTGATGTCTTACACATCAGTATCTCCAGTGTAAACTTGATTCAGATTCAAATGAACTAACTGAGCACAAATACGTGTCAGGAAGTGTTGGGGTTCCCTTGCTGAGCAGGCAGAGAGGGACCCTGTCCTCATGCGGCTTGATTCTAATAGTTATCACTGAATGACGACGTTGGCCTGTGTGCCTCCCCCCGCCCACCCTCTCCAGCTGCCTGTGCATACATACCCCATCATCATACCTAGACTGTCAGGCTTAAATAACCCTCCAGTGTCCCTTCTCTAACGTACTGAAAGTTTGGCGAGGGTGGGACCTTGCCGCATTCATCTCAGCATTACTGGTGTCTGGAACAGTGCTTGGTAGAGTCTCACTACATTTTCCTTGTTGAACTCAACTATCAGGTACATATAATGACTCCATGCCTCAGCTTAAACTTCATGATCTCAAGGACCTGTTCCTTGACCCTCCAGAACAATCAAGTCCTATGATATCTTATACTATTTCTTCCCAGAATTTTGCATAATCACAACTATTTTTCAAATATTCACATTATTTGTTTAAATGTGGTCTTCTGCACTAAGTTGTAAATCTCCCTGACAAGGTCAATGGAACAGCCACCATAAGTGCTAGGCCTTTCGTAAATAGTCAGTGAATATTTGTTAGCTGGTAGAGCGACAAATTTCCTAGCTGCCTAAAAATCCTGAATGCCTTGCTGGGGCCTACAGAGAACTTAGACCCAATGGCTTGCTGGCCTAATGCCTCACTCTATCTATAAAATGAAGATGTTTCTGTGGGAACATGTTAGATAGCAGATGAGCTTTAGATAAAAAATAAAAACATACCAAAACAAGCGATTATATTTAAATTGTACCCCAAAAAGGATGGTATAAAAAGATTAAACGCATCCACTGAAATTCCAGATAAGCTTCGAAATGCCGATTTCAAAATGTGATATTTTGTTCCCCCACAGGAAACACAAACATTACTTCTTTTTTCCCTTCCCAGCCTCTGAGACCGTTGTCGTGCACAATGAAGTTGAAACGGAACAGGTAAACACTTTTTTGTGAAGTATTTGAAGTGTATGACATGACTTGGATTTTTAAAATCTACAGTAGAGGTTTGCAGAAACGAACCGGGAGAACAGATAACATCGTAGGTGCAAAGTGCTTCGCGCCTGTTCTGACCCAGCGAAGGAATCGGCGCCCTTGCCCTCTTGGTAGGAATAACACTAGTGTCATTACTCCTAAACATGCAGATGCTTTGAAAAGCAAAAAGAAAACAATTTACAAAAACATGGAAAACCATTGTGTGTTCTTTCTGTGTGGCCCAGGATGAGTGACATCTTGCAGACCCATCAACTGCCACCCTGTCCCTTTTCTTTTCCCAGAGTACCCGTCATTAATGGTTATTATTACAAAAGTGATTCGAGCTGCATGAAGTAGAACCTTTAGGCGGTACAGACACCTAACAAGGAAAAGTGAAGGACCCCCCTCCCTGCTTGCTTTTCCTCTCCTCTCTCCTGGGAGAGAGTGCCGCCCTGTCCCTGCTGCTGAGCTGGAGAACGGGACTGGGGACCGGGCGCTGGGATATGGCTTTGCCCCCCATGAGAGCAAGATGTCACCTGCCAGGTGGCGCTGCTCAAACATGTCATGTTAGGACCCTTTCAGACTTTTCAGACTTACAACAATTCATATCAAGAAATTAAAAACGGTATTTACTCATTTAACAATAAGAATAACAAGCCTGTTACGCGTTAACACAAACAACATACATTTTACGAGAAATAACTATTTTTCCAAATGAAAACATATCAGTGAGGAAAGTGTTTCACATGCACGGAGCTCCAGGTCTGGCTCCACAGGAGACAGAGGGGTTCTCCTCCCTGCGGACACGTCCCATCATCAGAGACAGGAGGCCATCGCATCGCATTCGTGTAACCCCTGGGAGACTCTGCTGTGTATCTCAGGAGAGAACGATGGTCAACATGGCGGATGATGTCTCATGAAAACCATTTTAAAGTCACAGGTCCCCTGGCTGCACTTTGAGAACCGCTGCGGTGGAAAATGTGAAATTGAGTTCCATTTTCTCTTTAGTCCTGTTGCCTCTAGAAGCCTGAGTCGGCCGTGGGGAGGACTGCACAGGGCTGGGGGAGCTCAGAGGACGCAGGAGGCCAGCCACGTGATCTGGTAGTGAGCACAGCTCACAGCACGGTCATTTCACACCTTCAGACCCCTGAGGCCACAGCCCACATGCCTGATGTCTAAGACTTAGGAAAATGTGGGGGGTCTGGGAAAAAGTTTCTGGTTTTCAGAAATGAAAGAACATTTTTTGGGTTTGTAAGGTTGTCTTTATTTTGATTTTGAGACACATTAGGGCAAAAGGGGGCGGGGCGCAGTGAGGCCGCTGCTCATGGGGGGTCTGGTTGGGACGGGAAACTCATGTGAAGACGACATGCAGAAACAAGTGTCCAGTTGTCTTCCCTGTGTCTCATCAGATAAGAGGGTGGACAGCTCCTTCCTGCTGAAGATCATGGAGGGTCTGGTTGGGATGGGAAACTCACGTGAAGACGACATTCAGAAACAAGTGTCTAATTGTCTTCCCTGTGTCTCATCAGATAAGAGGGGTGGACAGCTCCTTCCTGCTGAAGATCATTGGATCCTCCCTGGGATTTGTGCTGTGTGCACTGGTTGTAGCTTTTCTTCTTCGAGGTAAGGAGGGATGGAGCCCTTTGGAGCTATCGAGACTCCAGGAGGACCCGGGTGTAGGTTGATTCTGCTTCCTGCCCTCTTCTCCATCCCCCAGAGTCTCATTTCTATCATTGTCTCCATCCCGGTCAAGGACCGGACAGGGAAACTCATTTTCTTTAAGATGCTCAAGGCTTCATGAATCTTCCTCCCGATAGAGTTATAGTTTGAGGATGAAAATAAAAATAAGAACATCTTTATTTACTGGACATTTATTCGATGTCAGTCCTGATGCTAGATTCTTGATGTTCCTACCTCATTCCATCCTCATTACTGCCTTCAGTGGAAAGAGCTATTATTATCAGTGCCTTGGGGTGGAGGAAACCCATCACCGCCTCCTCCTCTGGCTGGGATTGCCCCAGGAAGAGAGTCATGAACGACTCCTACTCTTCTTTGTCCCCTTACAGAAAGATTTCTTAACCTGGGGTCCACAGGCAGAACCGGGGGTGACTGGATCCCTAGAAACCATGTACAAAAGTACTTGTACATTCTTATCTGCATTCTGCAAGGGGCAGGGTCCAGAGCTGTCATGGAATTCTCCAGCTGGCCCATGACCTTGCACCATGCCTCCCACTTCAAACAGATGTTTTAGAACACTACAAAAAGGAGTCATGAAGAAGACTTTATAGTTTTTATGCAAAGTATAGGCGTGTGGCACCTGGTCTAGGTGTAAAACGGGGGGATTGTCCTGTAGCCATTAATAGAAACTGTCTCAAGGTAGCAAATGAGGGATGGCTAGTAATCATCTCAGCCTGTTTGAGCAGCATTAGTGAAACTTGCATATTTTGAAACCTGCCCTTCGTGAACACTGCAAAAGGAAATTTCCAAAGGCCTGTTAGGGTTTGGGTGTTCTGGGTAAGTCTCATAAGGAAGTATTTTAAAACCCAAATGAGTACTTGAATTGTGGGTGACTCAGATATGAAGCAGCTTAAATCCCACTGCCCACAGTGTTGGAGCAACTCTGTAGTTGATGGTCCCTGCCAAAGCCTGTCTCTACATTCTCACCTTTAGACTCCCTCTGCTTTTCCTAAGGTAGTACTGGGCTTCACCCAACATTTCAAATGTTCTCGCGCAGGACTCTGCTTATACTATGGCCTTGTCTTTTCAGGGAAAGTCATGAAAACCAATTGCTTTCGAAAACACACAAGGTAATTTCATCTTGCATGACTGATCTTTGTAATGATAGTACAAGGTGTTACAAATGATTAGACACTACTCAGTGGTTTAATGACTTGTGCTTGTGTTCTGATTAAATGCAGGGTTGGAGAGATGTGACAGTAGAGGTGAAAAAAGATGTGGGAATTAAGCTCACATTAACCCCTGCCTTGATTAACACTGTGATGGTTGTCCAAAACACAAATGCACAGGCAGGTTGCATTAATAGAAGTATGACATGCAAACGAAAGAAGGTGATATGTCACTCTACTCTGCGCTAGAAGTTCTTGGTTCAACTCTGGACAACTTATTTTAAAAGGACATTTTTAAACTGGAGTTCATGGAGAGGAGAGTTAGCAGTATGAAAAATGAAAAAACAGCCTGACCGGGCAGTAGCACAGTGGATAGAGCGTCAGACTGGGATGCAGAGGACCCAGATTCAAAACCCCGAGGTTGCTGGCTTAAGTGCAGGCTCACCAGCTTGAGCATAGGGTCACTGGCTTGAGCAAGGGGTCACTCACTCTGCTGTAACCCCCTGGTCAAGGCACATATGAGAAAGCAGTCAGTGAACAACTAAGGAGCTGCAATGAAGAATTGATGCTTCTCATCTCTCCCACCTCCTGTCTGTCTGTCCCTATCAGTCCTTCTCTCTGTCTCTGTTACCCCCCTCTCCCCCCAAAAAAAGAAAAATGAAAAAACACATAGAATATCATTCTTGGGATATTGCTTCCTCTACCCAATTAGACCATGGGAACAAGGGTTGTTTTTTTAAAATAGTTTGAAGAGTCTCTGGAAAGTGGTTTTGGATACCTATCCTATTCTCTACCTTTATGGGAAAAGATTTGGTGTAAACTGTGACAAAGACCTTGCCTTTAACTTAATAATTGTATGATATCACTGTATCTGTTAACAAATATTAGCAAGTAGGAAAACTGAGGCTTAGTGAGGTGACTTTCCAAGGTTGTGATTGGAGATTGTTTTTGGTAAATTAACACCTTTAGGTTGTGATTCTGTATTTTTTAACATAGAAACCTCTAAATCCCTTATTAGAATAGATTGCCAGAAGCCCTTTATTCCTTGTATTCCTGTCTGGGAACTTGGACTGGATGGATTCCGAGTCCTTTTAACTCTTACAGCCTTGGTCAGCTGTGTTGTAACTTAGCAGCATCCCTTTATTCCTGGTCATGGTGGTTCCTGTCATCAGCCTCTCTTCTCTTCATAGGCTGAACAACACTGGCGACAGTAAAAATGTCCTCGATGGCATGCAGCACGGACACGAAGATGAGGATGGTCTTTTCACACTATAAAGTGCCACTGTTTCTTAGAATGGAGGACAGGGGCGGGATGTGAGCATTGTCAAAATAAGTCTTAGAATGTTTGTTGTTGTTCTTCAAAGCCCCATCTATTCCACTGGTGTCATTGGGCCAGTCTTGCTGTAGTTTCACAAGTACTTTAATCTTGTAACATCACTGCTAAGCGATCTTCCGTGTTACACTCCCGACACTTTTGGTGATGACACACTCACTACCACACCCAGGGGAGTCTGTTCAATCTCAGGGCACTTCTGAGACCTAGAAATATGTAAAACAAAGTCTGTCTCCAGATAGCATCTGCCTACCGGTCCTAGTGGAACTCATGGTGCTCACACATGTCTGATCTCTCTTCTACCTGGCAGTGCTCCAGATACTGAAAGGAGACCCCCATGTTTCTGTAAATCACCTTGCCTCTGGGACACAAGTCTGGTCCCTTCCCCACCCTGGTTGCCTTTGCTTTTGCCTTGTATGCATTTGTATCTCCCCTTTTATGCCCAACTGTCAGAGGGGAGTGGCCCAGCCCAGGTACGGCGTGAGCAGCACTGGGTCCACGCTTCATCAGGGATGCAGGACGCGCACCATAATCGTGGCTCACCCGTGAAACTCCTTGGTTTTCTATGACTTTCTGTTCACATTTGAGTGTCTTTGGAGGGAACCATGGTGCCCCATCTTAATGCTTGCTTGGGGAATTTAATTTTGGAAACAACCAAGAGTCCATCCGAGCTCAATGTGGAGAGCGGCTGGGACATTCAGCCAGGGCCGGTGCATGGAAGTGACAGGAAGGCGGTCCAGGTGCTTCTCTGAGTATGATGCATGGATGGTTGATCCTCAACAGGAGCATGAAGAACCCAGGGGGAGAGGAAAGCAAACAGTTATTGAATGAATGAAGGAATGAATGAGTGAATGAATGGAAAGAATGTGCATCAGAGTGAGAGAGGCCTCTGGTTGACCATAAGTGTGGCAAGTCACCAGATCCGGAAGGAATTTTCCTGCTATACCTCCTGGCATGTTCGGGGCAATGCAGCAACAATGTGATAAGCATTCAGTCTTTCAGAGAACCCGCTTTTTCTATTTCTACTCTCTTGACATTACTTTTAAGAGAGGGGAAAAAATATCAGTCTCATTACTTCACTGGCACGGCCTATAGATTCCTCACACAGCCCCAGCAGTCAACTAAAAACTCCCCGTCTCCCCTGCGCACCCCGAGAACAGCCTGCCTTCTGGCTCGTTCTCTGGTGCTGAGAGCAGAGTGCCAGACTCGGCTTCGGTGACGGGAGCAAGCAACAGCATGTGCGGGCTCCTTCGCTTGGCTTGCTCCCCTCTGTGTTAGCCTGTGATGCTGGAAATGACTTACATTTAGGAACTGAGGGGGAAATGGACCCAGAGTCAGGCTCAGAACCTCAGTTTCCTCGTCGGGAGAAAGGAGTGGGTCTAGCCGGCCTCGTCCAGTCGGGTTCTGACCATGTGTCAGTCAGCCATACAGCCCATCCTGACTCAGCGCATGCTCCCTCGCCACCTTCTGAAACAGCCCCGCGTGGGTGTGACCCAGGAGCAGAAGACGGCAGATGCGTCCCGAAGGAAGGTTTATTATGCCCCATAGAGAAGAGAGCTTTGTGTCCTGCAGGTTAGGCTGCCATCAGTCTCCTCCTGAGAATATTTCTGAGTCCTGGGTCAGAGTAAGGAGCATTTCAGTGGGCCGTGGTAGTCCGTTAGAACTGGTACCGGCCTCCAGGAGCACCTCTCGCCTGGTCGTCTCCAACCCTAGCTGAATGTTGCAATGACCTGGAGAGTTTTTAAAATGTCAATTTCAAAGCCCCACTCTTGAAGAGATTTGTATGCATCTGAATTTTGTGAGAAATGCCCGAACTGGTTTCAAAGTGCCGCCAGGGCTAGGAACCAGGGCTCTGGCTCCCTGGTTCTCCACGATGCCCTGCAGAGCGGCAGCCTCAGCGCCATCTGGAACTTGTTACACATACAGATTCTGGTTCCTACCCCAGACCTACTGAGTCAGAAACACTTAGGGGGTGGGGAGTGGGGAGGGGGGCGGGGGAGCCCAGCGATCTGAGTTGCTACAGGCCCTCCTGGTGACTCAGATGCATGTTCACCTCAGAGAGAGATTGTGGCGCTATCATCTCTAACAGGGGATGAAAATTTCCAGAAGATTCTCCCTCCCTAAGGGCTCTGGTGGTGGGTGTGGCCACACCAGGCACTGCCGCAAAGGTGTGTAGAGGGGTTGTTGAGAGCAGAGGCTGCCTGAAGCCGGCATTCCTTTCTGCCTGGACTGCAGCCAGCTGCCCGCCTCTGCTGCTGGCCTCCCTCCTGGTCCTCTCCAGCTTGTTCTCCTCGCTGCTGCGACCTCTGACTTCCACCCACCCCGGAAGAAGGCCAGGATGACAAAGGCCGGTGACTGCAGAGGGAGGCCAGACAGCTGAAACAGACCAGGGAGGTGGCGGGCTGTAACCAAGTAGAATGGGTGTGTCCAATGTAAAGGCATTAACATACAAAGTTAAAATAATGTCCTGGGCAAGCAACACGTGGCCATGGTATAGAACAAGGTGACCAGTCTGAGACACAAGGTCCAGGGGCTGGATTTTACCAAATGATGAGTGAATAAATATCTAATTCTTATACCGAAGAATCTCCTTGGTCAGAGGTGGTTGTTGATGTGACTGTCCTCTTTTCCTCTTTGTGCTAACAGGATAAATTGGCAGCCATCTACCAGCAGCTTCCTAGTACCGTGTGTGTGTGTGTGTGTGTGTGTGTGTGTGTGTGTGGTGTTGGGGTGGAGGTGTCAGGAGAGATACTCGCTTCCCTTAAGGAGCTTAAAAGTCTAAATGAGACAAAACGCACATGAGAAATGCAACTGAATGGAGCCGTGACTTGAACAGCTGATGGTTAGGTGGACGACCCACAAACCTTGAGGATGGACAGCAACCTGATTCTACAACCTTGACCTTCGCCTTTCTAGGCTGAATCCACGTCAAGACCCCGCCCTTATGGAGCACATGACCTGTCCTAGGCACTCGAAGCAGCTCAAGGCGATTTCTCCTTGAATCCTCACAGCACACTCTATGGGTCAGGCATGTTATTCTTGCTTTTGGAGCTGAGAAAACAGAAGCAGAGATAGATGAAGGAACTTGCCCAAGGTCACCTATGAAGGAATTTGCCCAAGGTCACCTAAGCACAGGCCCCTGTGACAGAGCCAAGCCTTGAACCAGGCCAGAAGGGCCCAGATGGATTTTCGTTTACCCAGATCCCTGGCGGCCTGAGTGTTTTGATGGTTCTCTCCCCTACCCCCAACCCCTTTATAGTTCCGTCTTCCCTTGTCCACAGATTATTTACTCAGAGTCTTATTTGCATCTGTAGGGGAAGCAGCAAGTGGAGGACCTGGCAGGAAACGTAATGAAGCCAGGTGGGACACATTGAAACGGGAATGTGTTGAACTAACTCAGGGAGCGCTGAAGCCAGCTGTCAGCCGGCTTAATGAAAGGTTAACAGGAGCGCGCCGATGGGCGGCTGGGGAGGCTCTTTGTCTCTCCAAAGGAAACAGAAAGTTGAGCAGTGGGCTCCTGGGCTAGAAACAAGAGCAGAAGGAGGAAGCCACTTGTAACCAAAAGGCTGGGTCTGGAGCAGAGCTCCATTTAGATTTGTAAACAAGTCACCGTCTTAAAAGAAATAAAAGCTCTGTGAGTTCTCAGCTCTGAGAATCAAAGGACCAGAGGGGACCTGCTCCCGAATAAGATGAATGCTAATGCTGGTAGGAGGGATCCTGGCTAGCTCCAGGGAGGGCTGCTCACAAAACAAGGTGCATTCACCGTCTACCTGAGCTGCAAAGGTGGTGGTATGCAGTTGCATGCTTTATCCGTGACGCAGGAGTAGTGTTTCTGCGTGTGTGTGTGTGTGTGTGTGTGTGTGTGTGTGGCGGGGGGGAGGGGCAGGTTGGAAAGATTCTTACATATCTTTCAATTCAACTTTAATTTTTTTTTTAGCTGGTGAAACTGAGGCCCACATGGGGGAATGAGTTACCCCAGGCTACGCAGGAACAGAGAGCTAATCCATGTAGCCTACACCTGACTCTG
The DNA here is from genome assembly GCA_037038555.1 of Rhynchonycteris naso. NCBI lineage: Eukaryota > Metazoa > Chordata > Mammalia > Chiroptera > Emballonuridae > Rhynchonycteris > Rhynchonycteris naso. Next base: position 115,495,415 of record CM073003.1, on the reverse strand, counting down.
CAGCCAGGTGATGAACTTGTCCTTGGATGTGTCTAAGTCCACCTGGCGATGCCTGGTTACCCTTCCTCACACTCAGTAGGCTCTTCATGGAACCTGCCACTCAGCATTTCTTTTCCCTGAACCACCTTTTCCAGTACATCCTTGGCCCCCCGTGGCAGGCTGTCACTCCCAGAAAGAGGAATTAGAATGAGGAAGTGCAAAGCTTGCGTGCTCTGTTGCCTTTTTTTTTATTATTACCACCATAACTAAGGTGACCTCTTGTCCCAGGTTTAAAACTCAAAAGAGTCCCTCCCATGTGCTGGGAATTCCCTTAGTCATAGGCCCACTGGGATGGTTGGTCAGTGTAAGTTCATAACTAGATCAAAAGCAATAACCCTCTGAGTTCTTTTATTCATAGCCCCTGCTCTGGACATTATTGCAGTGATCATGTGTGTGTGTGTTTGTGTGGGTGTGTGTGACTTTGCAATTAGACCCAAATGGAAATTAATTTGTTGGGATCCAGCGCTAGAAAAGACCATTAAATCTAGATTCTAGATTAGCAATTTTCAAGCGGTGTGCTGCAAGCATTTTTAAAATGTGCAATGCCTGACTATTTAGTCAGGGGCACTGACCCCTGTTCCCTTAAACTGTCAGATAACAAAATGACAACAGCCAACACAACAATAGGCACATGTTATGAATGAATCAAAATTATACCTATTTTTTGGTCACATCAGCAAAATATATATTTTTTGGTGTGTCGTAGCATTTCAGTAATTATTTTCTGTGTGCCATGAGATGAAAGTGGTTGAAAATCACTGTGCTAGACCCTGGCTATTCAAAATAGGGGGCTCAGACCAGCAGGACTGTCATCAAGAGGGGGGCTTGTTGGAAATGCAGAAGGTCAGTCCCCACCCGAGACTCTCAGAACCGGCATTTACACAAGGTCATTCTGTGATTCGCAAGCACATTCAAGAGTAAGAAGTACTGATCCAAAACACTGATTTTCAAACTTGGCTGCACACTGGAGTCATGCGGGCAGCTTAAAAAATACTCATGCTCGACTCCCCTCTGAGGCCTTGATTTAACTGTCACGGGGAAGACCGGGGCATCGGGCATCTTTAAAGCACCTCAGGAGATTCTAATAGGCAGCAGTGTTTGTAAGCCACTTCTTCAGGGAGGGTAGCTTTGCACCAGAAGTCTTGTTGTTCATGAATCAGGGAAACTCTTGGCCTAAGTTACAAGTTTATGTGGGTCTAGTACTCCCACATGAGTTAGCTCAACAAAATGATGGGTAAAACTGCTCAAGAAGATCTGAGGACACTGGATAATAACCTAAATGCCTCCATTACTATGGATGAGGCCCATTAAAGTAATTAAGACCAAGATATAATGCAGGCACACCTTGTTTCTTTGCCCTTCACTTGACTGCGCTTCACACCTGTTGCATTTCTTTTTTATAAGTTGAAGGCAAGACTCAGCACCAGCAAAAGGATTACGACTCAATTTATTGCGAGACTCGCTGTATTGCCATGGTTTGGGATCAAACCTGCAGTATCTCCCAGGTATACCCACCTGGATTTGGTCTGTAGAAAGTAATACTGAGAAAGCAGAAAAGATAAACAAAGAGGAAGGGCTAGGGGTCAAGGTGGTGCTCATAACCTGTTCAGAGATGTCAGAGGGGTAAAGAGATGACACCAAGATTTTAAGAGAACCATGAATTTCATGTGAAGGCAGAAATAAGTGACATTTAAGGAGCAACTATGAAAAGGATAAAGTGGCAAGCTTTGTGGCAGAACAAGGAGCTTGGTAGAAAGGCCAACCGTCTGCCCTCTTGGGCCTAAATATAATGGGTGAGCCTCCTCAGGGCACAATTAGTCATTGTCTCAGTAAGATGGTATTCAGCTGCAAGTAAAAGAATGCTAAAAAGTACAATGGTACCTTGAGATACGAACAGACCAACATACAATTTTTTTTTTAAAGATACGAGCTGCAACTCGGTCCATATTTTTGTTCGAGATCCGAACGAAATTCTGAGATACGAGTCGTGATTTGGGAAGCTGCCACTAGTTGGCGCGTTGGCACACAGGTCTAGTATCGGCAGTTTGATATATGAGTTGACCGACTTACAAGCTTGGTTACAGAAAGAATTAAATTCGTATCTCAAGGTACCACTGTAGTGACTTAATTAAAGAATTATTTCTCACCATTAGAAATCTGGATTTAGGCTGTTTCAGGATTGGTTCAGCTAAGATAGAAATTCGAGTAATGGAAATAACCACTTCTACATTTCTATGCTGTTTCATACTTTTCTAAGCATTTTTGAACATATAGTACTTAGTGTAGGAGAAAGGGCCTATCTCCATTTTATTTTATTTTACTTATTGTTTTTTATTTCGAGATTAAATTTAACGGGAAGACATTGATCTATAAGAGTATGTAGGTTTCAGGTAAACATCTCTCTAGCATTTGAACTGTTCAATGCGTTGTGTGCCCATCACCCAAACTACCTCGATTTTGTAGAGGAGAAAAATGGAAACAGAGAGAGGTGAAGTGACTGGGTTTCCAGCATAGTAAGTGAGGCAGACTGGAATTGTGCCCTGCCTCCTCCTCAGTCCAACGGGTCCAAATCATCCCGATGGGGTGCCTACCATGCACGCCTAGCTTTGCCCTTGGACCTAATAACAGGGCTAGTAGTTATCGCTTACACAGTTTGAGCACTTACTGTGTGTCAAGCACTTTACCTGCCTTCTTCTATTCAATCATAACAATCTCTCTCTGAGGTAGTTGCCAGTTTGATCCCTCTTTGACAGATGAGGGAATGCAGGCATTGATAGATCAAGTTGCTAGCTAGTCTGCAGTGGAGCTGGGATTCAAACTCTGGAGCAGCTCCCAAACCTCAGGCCCTAACCCCTGTGCTCTGGCCTCTCCTGGAGTGTAAAGTACCCCGGTGACTTCTTAATGATCCTTCTCCTGTGCAGGTGGAAAAGACTATTCAACTGGGAGTTTTAGGCCCTGCCCCCCCAATCACAGACAAGGGACAGAGAAGATTAGGAGTTCTCTGTCCCTTGTCTGTGACTGTGAAGGACGTGAAGCCAGAAGAAACTTTGGGCCTGGGTGTCACATTCTTAAAGAGCCTCAAGTTGAGGCTGACCTCCACATGAGGCCATATATTTGGGTACAGAGACCAAATGACTAGCATCGAATATTTAAAATACACTACAAATTTGGCTTTCTCCCCTCTTTTTAAAATATATCTTGAGAGCCCTGGCTGGGTAGCTCAGCTGGTTGGAGCATTGTCCTGATGCACCCAAGTTGTGGTTAGATACATGATCAGGGCACATACTTGAGTCAGCCAATGAACGTATGAAGGAATGGAACAACACCTCATGCTCCGTGACTGGCAGGCGCTGTTGTTAATTCACTCCCCAGCCCCCGTGAGCTCGGTGTTGTAAGTGTATGCTTACTAAAACTTGCTGGCATGACCAGTGTACTGTATCCTCTCTCTAAAATCAATCAATAAAAAATTTTAAAAATTAAAATAAAATATACCTTGAGAGACTTAAGAAATGCAAAAGAGGAAAGAAAGAAGTGGCCTGGGCCCGGCTCTTCTGCAGAGAACCCTGGTCCCACCGTCCTCTGCCCGGCTTTGCCCTCATGCTGTCTCTTATCTGCGTTCCCCTCCCGGTTTCCGTCTCTTCCCTCCATTGTCTCTTCCCCTCCCTCACTGCTGCCCCCTCTGCGAGGCCGTTATCTCCCTTCAGCAGCTCCATTCGCTGAGTTCTAGCTATTTTTCTCCTGAGCTGGAATGCCTCCGCGTCACTGTAATCTGTTCCCCTGGGGTTTGGATTTCAATCTCTTCCTAAACTCAATCTCAGGCTCTTCTTCACTGAGATGAAAAAAAAAAAAAAGGCCTGAATGAGATGATACAGCCTGCGGATTCTTCTGGCTCGGGGACCAAGATGATTAAGAGTCTTGTTCCACCTTCAGACCCAGGCATGCAGCGGTGAGAAACGTTTATCATTAACCAAAGACTCCCATCAACTAATATGCGGCAGCCTCCCACCACCGCTTCCTTCTGTTCTTTTCTTTAACAAACAAACAAACAAACAAAAAACTATTGTTGAAACATTTTGCAACACTGTGTACGTAAAGGTAAAGAGCACAGGTGTTGGAGTCAAACTGGCCCAGACCCTGAGGCTGGTCTTGCTGGGCTGGGTGGCCCAGGACAAGTTGAGTGGCTTCTTTCAGTATCTGCTTCATCATCTAGAAATTCGAAATAATAATTGGACTATTGTCGTAAGGGAGCATTAAATAGAGCAATGCCAATCACTAAAGCAGTTGGCACAGTGCTTGGCACAGGTAGGTGCTCCGTAACTGTCAGGCGCTGTTGTTAATTCACTTCCCAGCCCCAGCAAGCTAGTGTTGCAAGTGTATGTTTACTGACATTTGTTGGCAGGACCAGTGAGTGTCTCCTTCAGTGAGGACACCTCCAGTGCGCTTGGAGAACTGGAACCCTGAACCTGCAAGCTTCCAGTCTATCTCAGAAGCTGTGCATATATCCCTTGGTCTGTGGTTCTCATTTTGGAGAACTTGAAAATCTTCTTGGGCTCTGGCTGGGTAGCTCAGTTGGTTAGAGCATCATCCCGATATGCCAAGGCTGTGGGTTCCATCCCCAATCAGGGTGCGTACATATAACAGTCAACCAATGAATGCATAAATAAATGAAACAGCAAATTGATGTTTCTCACTTTCTCTCTATCTCTTTTTTTTTTCTTAAGTGGGAAGTGGGGAGTCAGAGAAACAGACTCTTGCATGCACCCCAACTGGGATCCACCAGGCAAGCCCCCTGTGGGGCGATGCTATGCCCATCTGAGGCCGTTGCTCTGTTGCTCGGCAACTGAGCTATTTTAGCACTGAGGCCATGCATTCATCCTCAGAAGCCCGGGGCCAACTTGGTCCAACTGAGCCATGGCTGCAGCAAGGGAGGAGAGATATATAGAGAGAAGGGAGAAGGGGAAGGGTGGAGAAGCAGATGGTCACTTCTCCTGTGTGCCCTGACTGGGAATTTGACCTGGGACACCCACACACTGGGCCAACGCTCTACCGCTGAGCCAACTGGCCAAGGCCACTCTCTCTCTTTAAAACAAACAAACAAACCCCATAAAAACAGATATTTTAAAAAAGGAATCCTATTGGAATATGTTAAAATGCATAGAGCCGAGTCCAAACCCAGAGTTGCTGACTCAGGCAGTCTGGAATTGAGTCCTACTACTTGCGTTTTTCATAGCCTCACCCAGTGGAATTCTGCAGTCTGAGAGTGTGGCTCACAGGCTCACATTCAAACAGAGCTTGCATTCGCTTCCTGATTCCTAAGCACTCTGACAAGCCAACCTTTCTAGCCTCTGCCTGCTTTGCTTTTGTGTGTCTTTGGGCCCTGTGCTCAGTTCTGGTTTCGCTCTTTCTTGGCCCACCATGGTCAACCCCAGGGCACAGCCCAATTCATCTCTAGTTCTCCTAGCTGTCACTCCTGGTTCATAGCTGATGTTCTTAAACACTCCTCCTACCTGCCTAAGATTTGGCTCTGGCTTCAGTCTGCATTCCATCCTAAATTCTTCCAAGGTGACACTGGCACTCCTGTGGTCTCTGTACACCTGTTACAGCTGTCATTTGCCATTCTTTCTGGCCTCCCATTTATGCTGTTGATTACAGCCACCTCTTTGGACTCCCAGTATCATGGAAGATCTTGAAAGATGGCAAGGACCATCTTTTTGAATCATGATTGAAAAACACCAGGAGTGTGTGGCATGTAGACAGTGCACTGAATGGTCATTGCCCCTAAGACATATGCTGAGTTATTTTTTATTTCAATTTACAATCTATTTTACTATATCCTGGTTCATTGTCCCACCCCTGCTCAGTGATGAAGAATGTAAGAAAAATGCTCTGATGTCTGTCTGGATTCTGGTTATTTAAGGTTTTGCTGAAACTCGAATGGGACATCATGCAATTATTTAAACACATCTTTATGCAGATCTAAACCAAAAGTAACACCTAGGTCTGGCTGGAACATATCTGTCATATTCTGTCCATCACCTACCAGTGTCTGGTTCACACTATACTTTCAAACATTTTTTCAATGAATGAAGTAAGTCTATTTCTCTTCCCATGTTTTAGTCCATTTTACAACAGCCTTTACAAAAAGGCACCTGATCTTCCTGAATTCCTCCAGCAATGGAAAGTGCACTGTAAAACCAGTAGCTGCGGCCACCATCAAAGCCGCCTGGCCTGTGTAGGTTTGCATTTAATTCAGACAGACAATAAAGAAACTGCAGAGCCAAAAACTGGTGGAACATTTTTCTTTATTCTAGACTCACACTTGGCAAGCGAATAAAAACACACAGCGCGAAACACTTCCCTTTCCATTCAGGGCTCCCAAAGCCACTGACTCATCCGAGTTTTCCTAGAATCAAAGGCTTCCACTTCATCATTCCGCCATTTTGACCGCCTCCTCCACATGGCCTCCCTGCCCTGCTACACCATGGGCTCTTCTTCTCTACAAGAACGTGATCACTCTCCCCGAAATGGCCTCCTAGCTTCTCCTTTTTAAACTTTTCAGCGGGACAGCTGAAAACATAGCATAACCAAGACCCTTCCCAAGCAAGAAGGGCAATTAGCTGTATCACATGAGGGCAGCGACCATCTTTAACAATAAGAGTGAAAAAAATAACTTATCTGCCCAACATGCACTATCTCCTGTTTAATTTTCATGTAGTTCTAACTGGTAGAAAGTGTATCTTTTCTAACTCAGAAAAAACCTGCCTCTCTGCAGCTTCCAGTTCCTGTTCCCCTTTTCCCATGTGGAATACAATAAGATAGTCTGCTCTCTCTTCCAGATGGAAGCCTTAAGATGTTTGAAGGTAATGGGTGTGTTTCTGTCTGCCTCCTAGTCTTCTCCCTGCTTGTTCCTAAAATGCTGTTTTCCTTTCTTCCTCGTCTGTGTCTGAATGTGCTCTGCTTCATCACTGCTCCTTCTTAAAATGGGTTACTAAGATGATAAATAACCCAATTAAAAATGGGCAAAGACTTTAAATAGAAATTTCTCCACGAAGCTACATGAATGGCCAATATGGACGTGAGATGCTTAACATCACTAGTCCTTAGGGAAATGCACATCAAAACCACTAGGACAACTGTAATAAAAGTTAGACAAAAACAAGTTGACAAGCTGCTGGATAAAGTGGATGCCTCTCATACATTTTTGGTGAGAGTGCAAAATGGCACAGCCGCTTTGGAAATAGCCTGGTAGTTTTACAAAATGTTAAATGGTGTTACCGCATGGCTCAGCAGTTCTTTTTATGGATATATAATGCCTTTCAAAATAGCACATGATCACATGAAAGCTTGTACCAAATGCTCATAGTAGCAATATTTATAATGGGCCCCAGATGGAAACTCCCCAAATGCCCATTTGCTCATAAATGGGTAAACAAAATGTGATATATCCACACAATGGAAATCTATCTGACAAAGAAAAAATAAGACATACAGATTTAAGGTATAACAAATGAACCCCAAAAACATGCTAAATGATAGAAGTTAGACACAAAAGACCACATATTGTATGATTTCACTTATATGAAATGTCTAGAATAGGTTCATCTATGGGGAAAAGAAAGGATTAATGGTTACTGAAAATTGAGGGTTCAGGTTTCTTAAGGTTGAGGTGCGTCTACTAATGGGCACAAGATTTCTTTTTGGGGTGATGAAAATATTCTAAAAATAGATGGTGGTTATGGTTGTGTAACTCTGCAAATGTACGAAAAACCATTGAACTGCACACTTAAAATGGGTGAATTTATGGCATGCAATTTACATCTCAGTAAAGCTGTTAAAAATAGGGTTGTTTGAAGTGGATGCAGGGGTCTGAGCACTACAGAATAGAAAGAGGCCATCACATTTTCCTACAATGCAATCCTAAGAGCACATTTATTTTATAAACAGGAATATCTTGCCGCATTACTTCTTACTGAGCTTGTGGTAATTCAAGTTTCCCTGGCATGTATTGCTGGCTGGCATATTGTTATATATGTGGCCATAAGTGTGGCCGCTACATGAGAGGATTCTGATGTTACCTGGGGAAGGAAGATTTCTGTGGATGATCTATGTGTGAGTGTGTATGTGTGTGTGTACTGTAGGCAGAAGGGGAGAATGAGAGGGCAAAGGTAATGCTGTAGTCAAACATAAAGCTTTCAATTGCAAAACTTCTCACTCTGCCCAAAGAAAAAATTTCAATTATTTTTGCATTAATTTTTTTTATTATATAAAAATTGTACATACAATTTAAATATTTCATCCCTTTCCCTTCCTCCTGCCATCCCCAGTCCCCTTCCCTGGGGAAAATCACCAGTGCCTCTTTGTGTATGTGTATGTATTTTCCCCAAATGTTTTATGCATGAACAAGCATAATGTATATATTCATATATATTCTATCACACAAAAGGGATCATAGTGCACAATTGTTTGGTACTTTCTTTTCTACTTCATGACATGTTGTGGATACCTTTTCCTATCAGCACAGAAAAATATGCTTAATTTATTTTTAATTGTTGAACAATAAACTAAAGATTATTACAAATGTGTCATATTTATTCAACCAGGCCCTACTGGTGAGTTGTTACAATGCAACCAGCATTCTGCTATTATAGACAGCATGCAACAGTCTTACACGCATCTCTTTGTGCATGGATAGAAACACAACTGGATGGCTAATTCCTCTAAGTAGGATTGCTGGTTCAAAATGTTTAATTAAAATTTTAGTGGATTAGTTTTTGCCAAAGGCCCCTCCAAAGTGTTCTCCTAATTTATATTTCCATTAATTTTGTTATGAAAATGCCTGTTCTCCTTGGAAATAACATTTAATTAGATTTGTTTTCCAGCCTGACAATCTTTAACTTTTAAGTAGAGCAATTTATTTATATTTAAGTGAATTACTGATATGATTTCGGTTTAAATCAGTCTTATTTTGAGCTTCCTATTTGTTCTGCATGCTCTATGTTTCTTTTTTGCTTCCTGATTTCTTTCGGACTGATTTCTTTAAACTCTTTATTTTTCTCTATTGGGTTGAAAATTCCTTTTGTGTTTCCTATAAAAGTGATAACATGCATCTTTATCTTTTCAAAATCTGTCAATATTATTACTTACTTTCTAAACTATCCAAGACATTCAAACAGTGGTTTTCAACCTTTTATACTTGTGAATCGGTGAGAATAGAATTGTTTTGGGGATCAGTAAGGCAGAAATCACCCTGAGGATAAACAAATTCAACTTAGATCATTGGGTCTGCAATATCAGGATGCTCAACTGTTTCGTGAACTGACTCAGAATATCTGGCAGTGTTTGAAAAACACTGTCTTAAAATACTTTATCTCCATTTAATCCTCTTTTGATGTATGTCAGGGTTTAGCAGGGGTTGGGGAGAGAAAGATGAAAATCTTAGTGGTGTTGGGAATGCTCTGTGTCTTGATGTATCAATGTTAATATCCTAGTTTCCTTAAAAGTCATCACTGGGGAGACTGAAAATGTGGTATTTTTTGTATGTGAATTTACAATTGTTTGAGAACCTATGAACCTCTCAACAAGGTTTGATTAACAAACAAAATAGGCAGTTTTATTACCCAGCACTTTTGTTTTAAAGATGTTTACTTAACTGCCCTTCAAGTATTTCATATCAGTTACAATTCAGTCATTTGTAGGCATGAGAGTATCTTTAATTAGTCCGTTCTTGCAATGGTTATTATCAGTCCTTATAAATTGTTAGCCTAAAAGGAAAAGCTACCTATATGTATGTTTGCTTTGAAATTGCTTAATTAATTGTAAACTGGAAAACATTCACTAATGTTAATCATAGATGTAGGCTTTATTTTGTAAACAGAAAACTTTTAATTCAATTTTTTTTTTTTTTTTTTTTACAGGGACAGAGAGAGAATCAGAGAGAGGGATAGATAGGGACAGACAGACAGGAACGGAGAGAGGTGAGAAGCATCAATCATTAGTTTTTCATTGCCGTTGCGACACCATAGTTGTTCATTGATTGCTTTCTCACATGTGCCTTGACCGTGGACCTTCAGCAGACCGAGCAACTCCTTGCCGGAGCCAGCGACCTTGGGTCCAAGCCGACGAGCTTTTTGCTCAAGCCAGATGGGCCCGCGCTCAAGCTGGTGAGCTCGGGGTCTCGAACCTGGGTCTTCCAATTCCCAGTCCAACGCTCTATCCATTGCGCCACCACCTGGTCAGGCTCAATTTTAAGATCTATTAGGTATCTTTCATTCTGAGCTCTCTGCTCTGAGCTCAGTCTTTTGAGATCTTGGATTTCACCCTTTATGTTCTTGGTTCTGCCCTCTAAGTCATCTTTTCCTCCCTGAAAAGTTAAGGCACGACTGAAACCGAGTATTTTTATCTAGATGCCTTGAGCCAATGTTTTTTTCATGTCCACTATACATTTTTTTATGTCCTCACTGTCTCTTTAAGTCAAAGCTGAGCTAACATTGTTTCTCCCAATTTAAAATTCTCAAGAACAATGTGTATCTGGCATAGATCTCACAGACACTTAACTTTTTTAAACAAAAGCAAAATTAAAATAACTTTTAGATATATTTTTTTCTCTATTTTTGGCTTCTGTTGAGATGGCTAAGGAACAAGCTCATAAATGTCTTCCAGGACCTCTAGTCTAAATAAAAAACTTGTAAGAAATACTCTTACTCCCTTGTGATTGAACGCTGATCTTTTAATCTTGCTAAGGTTTCAACAAAAGCTAGTATAGCCACACATCGAAATTTTTTATCTACCATGATTTCAGCATGATTTTCAAATGTTAGCATCTTTTCCTCTCTGCACAGGCTGAGTCTTTATTTAAACACTGGTTTCTTCATTGTGTGTCTTTTCCTTTCACATTTTACTAAAATCAGGAAGAAATCAGGGTGCAACTTCAACGCTGCTTGGAAATGTCTTCCCCTAAATGTCCAAGTTCACCATGTACGAGTTCTGGTTTCCGTATGGCTGTGGGACACCATTTCCTTGAGTGTATGACTGCATATCAAAGCTTCTATTCCTCCAGAATCGAATAACATGTTCTCCTATTTCTTCCAAACCCACCTGGAAGCATTCTTACTGTTCAGATTTCTCCCATCTGTTCACTCTGTATTGGGTTTTTTCCTGAAGCAATTTAAGACTTTTCTGTAATGCTTCTCATTTTCTCCCATTAAAACCAAGACACAAATGGAGTTATTCATACTGAGCCTCGTATCACTATGACTTAATTACTGTTTCAGCTCTTCCACAAATGGAAGAAATCTCCTTCTCAATCAGAAATCTTCTGATCAGTGTTAGTCAATCTCTCTAAAAGAACTTTGTCATCCTCTATAAGAAAAGTAACTTTGTAACAACTAACATTCTTCCCCTCACCCTCCCACCCCCAGTGCTCACTCCTGCCTATTAAATCTCTTTCCTTATACAGCTCTGCAGAACTTTCTATCTGCTAGACTGGATGGGTCCTGCCTGATGAATAAATTATTGAATAAAGTCAATAAGACCTTTAAACTCAATTTTTATTTTTTTGGAGACTTCTCAACTCTCACCAACAGGATCTTTCATGGCTGTATTTCAACTAACAGTCTGGTGAAAGAAATCTAGACTGTTCTATTGGGTTCCTCAAAAACTATTCTAGCATCTGTCCCTTGTCTAAATGTCTATTTATATTAAAACATATAAAATGGCCATTTTTAGTAATAATATTCAAATGTCACTAAATTATATGGTTTAGTTTTTAATGTTAGTTTGTAGATACGATATTCTGGAAGCATGACTTGCATGATTATTATATTTTTCTCATTTCTTTTTTTAAAATGAAATGTATTGCAGTTGCTGGTTAATAACTACGTAAATTTTTTAAAAGAAAATTCATTGCTCATTAATGTGTCAGTTTATTTCTGGGCTTTCAGTTGTGTTCCATTGGTCTGTGTGTCTGTTTTCTGCCAACACCAGGCTGTTTTGATAATAGTAGCTCTATAGTACAATTTGAATTCAGGCAGTGTGATAACTGTGTCCTCTGCCCTCCACCCCCCCACCCCCCCGCCAAGATTGTTTGGCTATTAGGAGTCCTTTTTTATTTTTTCTGCATATATATTTTTATTTAATTAATTGTTTTTACATAGATTCTAGGGTGATCCCGACTGCATCCCCCTCCGACATATTCCCCTCAACATCTCCCTTACCGGCCTCCCTGCAACACCCTCCCTGCTTCCCTTCAGGTTCACCCCATCCTATCATCCCCTTTCCCTCTGTCCTCTTTTCCTCTGGTCCCTTTGATTCCTCTTCTGTCTCAATCCCTTTCCTCAGTTCTCAGTGTTCCTTGGATTCCTCAAATGAGTGCGGTCATATGATATTTTTCTTCTTCTGCCTGGCTTATTTCACTCAACATAATAGTTTCCAGGTCCCTCCATATTGTTGCAAAAGGTAATATTTCCTTCTTTTTCATGGCCCCATAGTATTCCATTGTATATATGTACCACTGCTTTTTAATCCACTCGTCCTCTGACGGACACTTGGGCTGTTTCCAGCTCTTCGCTATTGTGAACAATGCTGCCATAAACATGGGGGTGCATTTCTTTTTTTCGGTTGGTAAAATGGTGTCCTTGGGATATATTCCTATAAGTGGGATAGCTGGGTCAAAGGGCAGTTCCATTTCTAATTTTCTGAGGAATCTCCATATTGTTTTCCACAGTGGCTGCACCAGTCTGCATTCCCACCAGCAGTGCAGGAGGGTTCCCTTTTCTCCACATCCTCGACAGCACCTATAATGTGTTGTTTTGTTAATGAGTGCCATTCTGACTGGTGTGAGGTGGTATCTCATTGTGGTTTTAATTTGCATTTCTCTAATGATTAGTGATGTTGAGCATTTTTTCATATGCCTATTGGCCATCTGTATGTCCTCTTTGGAGAAGTGTCTATTCATTTCTTTTTGATTGGATTGTTTGTCTTCCTGGTGTTGAGTTTTACAAGTTCATTATAAATTTTGGTTATTAACTCTTTATCAGATGTGTTGTTGAATATGTTCTCCCATTGTGCGGTTTGTCTTTTTATTCTGTTCATAGTGTCTTTAGCTGTGCAAAAACTTTTTAGTTTGATATAGTCCCATTTGTTTATCCTGTCCTTTATTTCATTTGCCTGTGGAGATAAATCAGCAAATATATTGCTCCGATAGATGTCGGAGAGTTTACTGCCTATGTTTTCTTCTAGAATGCTTATGGTTTCACAGCTTACATTTAAGTCCTTTATCTATTTTGAGTTTATTTTTGTGCATGGTGTAAGTTGGTGGTCTAGTTTCATTTTTTTTGCATGTAGATGTCCAGTTTTCCCAACACCATTTGTTAAAGAGACTGCCTTTACCTCACTGTATGCTCTTACTTCCTTTGTCAAATATCAATTGTCCATAAAGATGTGGGTTTATTTCTGGGTTCTCTGTTCTGTTCCATTGATCTATATGCCTGTCCTGCCAGTACCAAGCTGTTTTGAGTACAATGGCCTTGTAGTATAACTTGATATCAGGAAGTGTGATACCTCCCACTTTATTCTTCTTTTTCAAGATTGCTGAGGCTATTGGTGTTCTTTTTTGGTTCCATATAAATTTTTGAAATATTTGTTCTGTATCTTTGAAGTATGTTGTTGGTATTGCACTGAATTTATAAATTGCTTTGGATAATATAGACATTTTAATGATGTTTATTCTTCCTAACCATGAACACGGTATATGCTTCCACTTGTTTGTGTCTTCTTTGATTTCTTTTATCAATGTTTTATAATTTTCTGAGTACAAGTCTTCAACCTCCTTGGTTAAATTTACTCCTAGGTACTTCATTTTTTTGGTTGCAATAGTAAAGGGGGTTGTTTCCTTAATTTCTCTTTCTGACATTTCATTTTTCTTGTATAGAAATGCCTGTGATTTCTGTGTGTTAATTTCATATCCTGACACCTTGCTGAATTCATTTATTAGGCCCAGTAGTTTTATGACTGAGCCTTTAGGGTTTTCTATATACAATATCATATCATCTGCAAATAATGATAGTTTTACTTTTTCTTTTCCAATTTGGATGCCTTTTATTTCTTCTTCTTGTCTGATTTCTGTAGCTTGGACTTCCAGTACTATGTTGAATAAGAGTGGTGAAAGGGAACACCCCTGCCTTGTTCTTGATTTTAGAGGAATTGCTTTTAATTTCTGTCCATTGATTATGATGTTGGCTGTGGATTTGTCATAAATGGCCTTTATCATGTTGAGGTATGTTCCCTGTATTCCCACTTTGCTAAGAGTTTTGATCATAAATGGGTGCTGGATTTTATCAAATGCTTTTTCTGCATCTATTGAAGTTATCATGTGGTTTTTCTCCTTACTTTTGTTTATGTGGTGATCACATTAATTGATTTACAAATGGTTTACCATCCTTGCTTCCCCAGAATAAATCCCACTTGATCATGATGTATGATTTTTTTCATGTATTGCCAGATCTGGTTTGCTAATATTTTGTTGAGAATTTTAGCATCTAAATTCATCAGGGATATTGGCCTATAATTTTCTTTGTGTAGTCTTTGCCAGGTTTTGGAATCAGAATAATGCTCTCCTCATAAAAGGAACTTGGTAGTGTTCCTTCCTCTTGAACTTTTTGAAATAGCTTGAGAAGGATAGGAGTTAGTTCTTCTTTGAATATTTGGTAGAATTCCCCAGTGAACCCATTGGGCCCAGGGGTTTTGTTTTTTTGGGAGCTTTTTGATAACTGTTTCAATCTCTTTTGTTGTAATCGGTCTGTTTATATTTTCTGATTCTTCTTGGTTGCTTTTGGAAGATTGTATGATTCAAGAAATTTGTCCATTTCACCTATGTTGTTTAATTTTTTGGCATACAGTTCTTCATAGTATTTTCTTACAATATTTTGTATTTCTTTTGTGTCAGTTGTTATTTCTCCACTTCAATTTCTAATTTTATTTATTTGAGTCCTCTCTCTTTTTTTGGTGAGTCTCGTTAAAGGTTCATCGATCTTGTTTACCCTTTCAAAGAACCAGCTCTTGGTTTCATTGATCCTCTGTATTGTTTCTTTAGCCTCTATGTCATTTATTTCTGCTCTGATCTTTATTATTTATTTCCTTCTTCTACTTCTGGGCCTTACTTGCTGTTCTTTTTCAAGTTCTTTTAGATGAAGGGTTAGGTTGTTTATTTGAGCTTTATCAAGCTTCTTAAGGAATGCCTGTAGTGCTATGAACTTCCCTCTCAGTACTGCTTTAGCTGTGTCCCATAAATTTTGAGTTGATGTACGTTCATTATCATTCATTTCTAGGAATTGTTTTATTTCTTCTTTGATTTCATTGTTAACCCATTCATTATTTAATAACATGCTATTTAGTTTTCATGTGTTTGAGTATTTTTCAGTTTTTCTGTTGTGATTGATTTCTAGTTTCATGCCATTGTGATCAGAGAAAATGCTTGATATGATTTCAATCTTCTTAAATTTGTTGAGATTGCTTTTGTGTCCTAACATGTGATCTATCCTGGAGAATGTACCATGAGCACTTGAAAATAATGTATATTTTGCTGCTTTAGGGTAAAAGGTTCTGAAGATATCTATTAAATCCAGTTGATCTAGTGTGTCCTTTAAGTCTGCTGTTTCTTTGTTAATTTTCTTTCTTGAGGATCTATCTAGTGATGTAAGTGGGATATTGAAATCTCCTACTATTATAGTATTGCTGTTGATCTTGCCCTTTTAATCCATCAAATTCTGCTTTATATATTTAGGAGCTCCTACATTAGGTGTGTAGATATTTATGATGGTTATATCTTCATGTTGGATTGCTCCCTTTATCATTATGTAGTGACCTTCTTTATCTCTTACTATAGCCTTGGCTTTAAAGTCCATTTTGTCTGATATAAGTATTGCTACCCCAGCTTTTTTATCATTTCCATTTGCTTAAAATATGTTTTTGCATCTTTTTACCTTCAGTCTATGTGCATCTTTAGTTTTAAGGTGTGTCTCTTGTAGACAGCATATGTATGGGTCCTGTTTTCTTATCCATGCAGCTACCCTATGTCTTTTGATTGGGTCATTTAATCCATTTACATTTACAGTTATTATTGATATGTAGTTGTTTATTGCCATTTTATATTTTAAAGGTGTATTCCTCTTTTGCTATATTCTTTCCCCACTTTGATCTGTTTACAGCAGGTCCCTTAACATTTCCTGCAGCATTGGTTTTGTTGTAATGAATTCCTTGAGTTTTCTTTTGTCTGGGAAGCTTTTTATTTCTCCTTCAATTTTGAATGTTAGCCTTGCTGGTTAGAGTAGTCTTGGTTGTTGGTTCTTGATCTGCATTACTTTGAATATATCTTGCCATTCCCTTCTGGCCTCAAGTGTTTCTGTTGAGAAGTTGGATGTCATTCTTATGGGTGCTCCTTTGTAGGTGATAGCCTTTTTTTCTCTAGCAGCTTTTAATATTTTCTCTTTATCACTTAGCTTTGGGATTTTAATTATGATGTGTCTTGGTGTTGGTTTTTTTGGGTTTCTCTTTAATGGAGATCTCTGTGCTTCTTGAATTTGTGAGACCCTTCCTTGCATCAATTTAGGGATGTTTTCAGCTATGATTTGATTGAATAAAGTTTCTATCCCTTGTTCTTTCTCTTCTTCTTCAGGAACCCCTATGATGTTATTTCTCTTCATGTTGTCACAGAGCTCTCTTAGAATTTCCTCTGACTTTTTGAGTCTCTTTTCTTTTTTCTGCTCTGCTTCCATGCCTTTGTTCATCTTGTCTTCTAACTCGCTGATTCAATCCTCAGCTTTATCCATCCTGCTTTTAATTTCTTCCATTGTGGTCTTCATTTCTGATATAGTATTTGTCATCTCTGACTCTTTTTTAATATTTCAATGTCCTTTTTTATACTTGCTATCTCTTTATTTAGGTGTTCATAATGACCATCCATTGCTGTTCTAAGATCCCTAAACATCCTAACAATCATTATTCTAAACTCTGCATCTGAAAGTTTGGTTATTTCCATATCGCTCAGTTCATTTCCTGGAGGATTCTCTTGTGGTTTCATTTGGATTGCACTTTTCTGTCTTCTCATTATGTCTGTGTGTTTGGGTGTATTGTTTGTAGAGCTGGCTGAGTCTAGGCTTGGTGTTGTCTGCCTCCAATTTTGAGTTGTTTTGTTTCTAGGTCTTCTTGGGTTGGCTTCAGCTGTTGTTTGTAATCCACTGTGGAATTTGGCTTTTCTAACAGAGTCCCTCTGAAGTCTTGATTTGTTTGTTTTCTGTTTTCTTAACTCAGTGGTAGTCTCATTTACTGATCTCAGCAGGGGGCTTATTTGAAACTGTATCCAGGAATGTGGTGGGTGTAACCTGAGACTCTGAAGACCTGATCTGCTGGTTACTCTCTCTGGGGGCGGAGTGCTTTCTCCACTTCAGTAGGGGGAGGTGTATCTCAGATCTCCATGAAGACATGAGTTACTGCCCCTCCTTCTCACTTCTTATTTTCAGCTGTGTCTTTTTTGTGCTGATTGGATCTGGAGAGATATTTTAGAAGGTTGACCCGGAACCACTTTAGTCTTGTATTCTGTAGAAGGATCAATCCCTCCCCTTGCAATGGCTGCCTCCAGCACCTCCCCTAGGTATGGCTGCTTCAGTCGGCTGCTCAGATCCTCCCCGTGCATTCCACTGTTTGTCACCAGCTGTCTCTCTCTCCCCCTTTCTTTTTGGAAAACAAGCCAGCTCTTTCAACACACCTCGTTCCCAGGTCCCCAGGCAAGTGGCTGTGAGTGATATTTTCTGTTTTCCTTAAACTGAGAGCCTTTCTGGGCTCTCAGCCTCACCCCCCCCCTTTGTTCCTGTAAGCAGGGGAGGCTCACCACTCCTCGGTGCTCCCCACCAGGCTCGGTGTGGATTCTTCTTTGCTCCTTGGGTTTTGAGAGCAGTTCTTGTAGTCCAGAGTTGGTTTTTTCATGCTGGATGTTCCTAAATTAATTTGTAATCCAGTTTGGTGGTGTGAGCTGGGAGTCTGTGCGTCTGCCTACTCCGCTGTCATATTGTGTCCCACTATTAGGAGTCTTTTGTGATTTCATATATTTTTTAATTTTTGTTTTATTTTATTTTGCTTATTTCTACAAAATGTCCTGGCCACCTCATAATTTTATTCTTTCTGGTCACCATAGGAATTTAAAGATTTTTGTTTAAGAAAAACGTTCTCCACACCAATAGGCCACTGGGGCTGAAACCCCCTTGTGAGCTCAGCTGGCTCCCCCTCCCCCACCCAGTTGCCATGTAGACTTGACTAGGGCAATGTCTACATTCCGAATTCTACATCGCGAGCTATAAGAGAGAAACGACCAATGGCTTTAACCAGGTGAAGGAGGAGAGGAGAGGTTGCCAGAGCATCCTCTTGTGCGGACCTGGCTTGGGAGCCTGCCGGGGAGTCTAACCCGGAGCCACGCGAGATGGTAGTGGGAATCCCGCTGTGCTAGAAGCAGGGCTGAGGGTGGCGGGGACAAGGGCAAGCAGGAAACAAACCTGGGGACACCCGCTCGAATCCCGGGACAGCCTGGTGTCTCGAGAGCCCTGGGGCAGGACTCCTACAGCAGTGAAAAATCCAGTCCATTTGGTTCTCACCACACAGAAACCAAAGCCCTGGGGAACATAGTGCCAGTGCAGTGCCACCCAGGACCGTGATACCACTGACGATCAGAGAGCTAGCTGCCCAGGACCACGATGCCACTGAGGCACAAAGAGCTGCCCAGATCTTCGATGACCCCACGGCTCAGAGAGCCGCCGGGAAACGCGATGCCGCAAAAGCTGGGAACGTCATTCAAGACGCCGATGGCACCTCGTTCTGAAACACCATCCAAGGCCATGATGCCACTCAAGGCCCCCGGAATCACGATGCCACAAAGGCTGAAAACGCCATCCAAGACCCTGGCGGCACCTCGTTCCGAAACACCATCTAAGACCATGATGCCGCTCAAAGCCCCCCCAGGAAGTACCCAGGTGACCTGGGATATGCGGGGGTTCTGGACTGTGGAAACTAGCGCTGAACTCAGGTCCCAGGAGCCAGGAATCCTTGCCGCAAGGGAGGACTCCAGTATTCCCCCTACATCGTATTTTCGTTTAATAAGTAATTTTTTGAAGCCAGAGAAGCCAACGAATGAAGTGATGGGGCTCATAAAAAAGACTGTGGAAGTGATGAAGCTGGACCACGAGCTGAAAGAAACTCAAATCCAGCAAAAAGTGGTAATGGAAGAAGCCGAGCTGCTACTCAACGAACAGCTACCCGTGCAGGCGGAGATCAAGGTCACGCTGGCCAACCTGGCAGACACATCTAAGGAGTCCAGACGCGAGATCGAGAGCCAGTGGGGCAGATATGTGCAAGCGGGTGCCGAGATCCTGCAGAGGGGACAGGAATCAGCCTCCAAGTCTGCGAGGCAACCTTCTGAGCCGAGAGCCACACAGCTCTTGGAGAAGGAGAAGCTGGACTCGGATCCGAAGCAGCAGCCGGAGGCAGCGAGGGACATCTCCCCGGTGGAGGAGGAGACAGATTACAGAGAGCTGCAGACAGTACAAGAGGCACTACGGCACGCCCGGGCCGAGACAGCTGCGAAGGCCCAGGCCCGGTACCTCCAGGCAAAAGCATCGCTGGAGAAGCAACTGAGTGAGCCAGCTGCAAACGGCACGTTGGGAAAGAGAGAAGAGAAGCTGACACAGAGGGCCCAGGCCTTGGAGGTGGCGGCAGAGAGGTGTGCTTCGCAGTTGCACCGCCTCGGAGCAGAGGGCCAGGATCTACAGGACCAGGATCTGCACGACGCGGTGGTGCAGCAGCTGCGGCAGCGCCGGGAGGGGACAACCCTCCATAGCTGGTTAAGACTTCAGAAGCAGGATCTGCAGCAGCATCAGTACTCCTCGAAGTACCTGTTGCCAGAGAGGCAAGAACCACAGCAACAAGGTCCTCCAAGGACCAGAAGAAATTCTTCCATAGCCACTGAGTCCACCCACAGTACATAGTTTCTGAACTGTCGTGCTGCAACAGGACTGGCTCCGATATTCTTAGGTGCTGCCAAGATGCAGCTAGGAAGGCGCTGGGTCTCATAGCTCCTGTAACATACCCATCCTGACATAGTAGTGGGAAGTTAGGGCCTTTTTCCCCCCAGTCCAACTGCTAAATCTTTGTGTGACTAACTTCCTTTAATTAGCCCTTGTGAGTAAACAGGATCTTCCTCAAGCCTCCAGATAACCTGACACCATTTGCCAAGCACTCAGGCATGAAACCAGGTGGGGAGAACCACCCTGAGGAAGTGAAAGGAGAACATTGTGTGACTTATTTCATCTTGCCAAAACAGAGTTCTGTATAGGAAAAGCACCTTTTAAGGATAGCATCGCAGATCAACTTGGAACGGTGCTGTAATTGGCCAACATCAGCTTATCCTCATTCCTTTTGGCCAATTCAGAAGAGCACAAAGGCAAAGTGTTTTTTAAGACTTTTTCCCCCAAGTTTGTGCCAGTGACCATGGAGCTGCTTCTATAGCTTGCTCATGAGGGAGAATATATTCTAGTGACAGTAAGACACAGATTAAACAACATGACAAGGGGTCACATCACTTCATGCTGGGCTACACTTTCTTTCATTACCAAGAGAAATCAAAGTATTATCTCTAGATTTAGAGAGCACTTTCATTTGAGGCAAGAAATCTGTCTTTTGAGTCCTTTCACAATACTTCATACGGTTATACTGGAAATGAAATTTAAGCAATTAAAGCAAGTGCAAAAATAATCCAAGTATTTTATTTTCTCTAAGTCACACTCTATACTTACAACCTGGTGGGCTATAAGGAAAGTAACTGTCAGTCATTTTTGGAGGTTTCTCTCTCTTTTGCAGGGGTCACACCCTGGTTTGGGGCCCTGAGTTGTGGGGAAAGGTTCCTTCATTTTCAGGGCATCCTGGCTCCCACTGGAGTCACCATTACCAAGCTTGGGTGGGGGTATCTCTGGAAGACACATCTCAGTGGCTTTTGTGAAGAGGCGAGCTTGGACCAAGGAGTGTTTGTTTAGCTAGGTGTAATCCCCAGAGACCACAGTCCAGCCCCCAAAGCCCTGAGGCAGCCAGCCCCTTCTCCAAGACCTGGCCACACCTCTCAAGCCGCAGGTAGGCAGAAGTCTCCACTACTTTCATGGATGATCTCTATTTCCTTCTTATTCTTGAGAAATTGCCTCTTTTTTTCTTTTCTTAATTCTACCTTTCTGCTTCAAATGCACCCTGTTGTCTCAGCTCTTCCTGTTATTGTCCCCCACCCCAAGTTTGCCAAGGAGTACAATATCCTGGGAATCAAAAGTCAAGGATGTTCTGAGGACAACTTCTGCTTAAGTTTGCAACATAAACCTCCCAGAAGTATGGGGGCGCAGAGGTCTCACTACCTGACCTGGGTGGGTGAGCCAACCAGGAGGAAGAACACATACTATCTCAGTAAGTCAGCCTGCCACACAGAGCTCTCCTTTATGTCCTTCTCAAAGGAGAGACCTGGAGAACAGCCACGAGAGCCCCGCTCTCTCCCATGTCCAGAACGCACAGCAAGGCTTTCCAGCCCAGGCGCTGCTCTTTAAGGGGGCGTGGCTGTACTAATGAGATGTGTGCCCATCTCTTAGGAACTGGGGATGCTTGGAAGGCTACCCTGAAGAGGGGGGCCGTGGGCCTTTGCAAGGAAGAACCAATCCCAGTAGCTAGTGTGACTGGAGAGCAGATCCGTGTCCCATAAGCTGAGGGAACTTTCTAGAGAGCAGGTGGAATGGTAAAGACTGCCATTGGTTTCCTTAATAATGGGGGTATGCAGAGACTAAAAGAAAATGGTTCAGGGTATTTTAATGGGGACATTTACATATAATTAGGGGTCCTGGATCTTCAAGGAGACTTTTTACCCTTCGAGTCTATGTCAAGAGTAATCAGCTATGCGTACAGCCCCGTGGTTTGTGGCAAAGTTAGGTGGTTATTGCCACATGACAAAACCAAGGAAACTAAACTATTCATCTTAATTGAGTGTGTGTGTGTGTGTGTGTGTGTGTGTGTGTGCGCGTGTGCACGCATGTGTTTGTGTGTTGTCCTTTCTGGGAAGGAGCCTGATATCCTGACCGACAGACTTCCAGACATCGGTGTCTTTAGGGTTAACTATGAGGACTCCCTGAAGCAGAGTCCAGGGAAAGCAGACAAGCTGGACCAGGTAAAGGTGAGGGCTTCCAGCCGAGCGCGGGGCTGGTGAGTACAACCACAGAGCCACAAAGCTCAGCAGAGGCTCTGACAAGAGAGTCGTGTGTAACCCAGTGGCCAATGAAGGGAAGAAATTGGAGAGCATTTGTATCTGTGATCAGGAGAGCTCTTAGTGGGTCTTGTTCTCATTGATGGAACTGTAGGCTGTCACTGCCGAGGAGGGGGCTTCGTTGATGGTCTGCCTCTGAAGCATTCCTGTCACACATGGGGAGAGTGAGATGCGGAAAGGGCAGAGAACTTGCCTGACATCAGGCTGATTAGTGATTCAACCTGGAGCAGAGCCTCCATTGCAGCCTTCCTGCACCTTGGGCCCCCCGGCGCAGAGTGAGCTGGGGACAGCATATTGCTCTTCAGGAGGGGCGGTCTTCCCAAAGCATCAGTGTCAGGCACAGATTGAGAAGATAATACATACGTGGTGAACATTTTGCAAGGCCAGGCTGAAAAGGGAAGGACTCTTCTTCTCTAGCTGCTTTGCGTTCCACAGCACGTGTTTCTCGTTAGCGCTGACAACCTTCACGCTACTCAGACTGTACATGCATGATGAGTCACCTGGGGGGCCTGTTCCGACGCAGAGGCTGTGGGTCAGGGCCGGGCCCGTGATTCTGCATTTCTGACACCCGTCCCCATGTGTGGCTACAGCTCGTATACAGCTTCCTGGAGCGCAGGGTGCTGCAGCCAGAGCCCGTGCGCGGCCTCCAGCGACTCCTAGGACCGGCTGCCCTGCTATCTGCCCCTCAATGATCTGCACCTGGCCAACTCACCTGGGCCAGGGCCTCAGGGATCTTCGTGAACCCTTTATAAGAAGAATGAGGCCGGCCGCCATTCCTGCCAAGTCCCTTTCTGCACAGAGGAAGCTCTCGGGTCAGAGTTGGGTAACAAGTCTCATTTGGGTGGAAGTTCTGAAGAGGCTCCAGGTAAGGGAATTTGGCAGCAGGCACTGCTGCTACTGGATTTAATTCTGAAATCTCCCAGACCCTGTGGCTTGTCGCTGCTTGTTGACTGGAACTATGGAAACTTTTCAGAGGGCCTAGGGGCTTGCTTGTTGCTCTGTAAGTCAGATTGAGTACATCAGACCTTCCCACTAGTAATAGCACTTCTTGGTCCTTGACCCTCACCACGAAAACCGAGTTTCATTCTGAGAATTTTATTATCATCGTGCCATTCATAATTAATTACCTAACCTCTGTGGATGGCAGGAAGTGCGATTTTGAACAGTCCCACTGGAATAAAACCTGCAGGTTAATAATCTCTGCTCTTTGTGACTAATTGGAAAAATGGTATCCTAGTAACAAGACATTAGCCGAAAAACGAATTCGTACCAATTTCCATAGGATAGAAGAAGTGACGAGGACAATTTCATTGTTAAGTTTCTTTCCGCCGACTAGTGCCAAGGAGGCAAACCTGTGGGCACTGCTCTCTGAGACTGGCCTGGTATAACATCGTAAGTGTCCAACTGGAACCCTTTGGGACAAATGCCAGCACTGAGAGCCCCCTTTCTTGGCCCAGACAGTGGCTGTGCACTTTTCTGCAGTGTTCTTCTTCACGTAACAAAGTGTAGAAATTGCTCCATACCAGCATTCATCCTCAGAGGCGGGCACACCCGGCGGGCTTCCTGGGCCCCACAAAACCCCAACTTGACACTTTTTTCTAGTGGCACCAACTTTGGTTTCATATTTGCAATTTTAACATTAATAGTACATAATATTTTTTATTTATTTAAAAATATGTTTAACGTGTATTTTTATTTTCCCTGTCTCTACCTTTTTTTTAAGGGGCCCAATATTTTCTTCTGTGCCCGGGGCCTCAACCAACCTTAATCTGCCTCTGTTTGTCGTTAAGCTATGTTGGTTTTCACGTGTTGAAAGTCGCTTGGCTGCCTGGAGAATCCGTAATTTATTAACTAATCACTACTGGTGGGCTTTTCCAGGTCTGTCTTATAGTTTTCAAAGCCAAGTGGGAGGAAGGGACCAAAGATCATGGTTCCCAGAAGTTCAATGAAATGACAGTCTGTATGAAAGCTAGTCAGGCCTGAACTTCGGAGTCTACTGGAGTCTTCTAGAAATCCTTACTGGGAGGGGGACATTTCTTCCAAATTAGGGGCCGTGTGGGCTGTTGTTGAGGGAGAGGCATGAAGCCCCAGAGTTCTCCGAGCTGGGCTGAGAGGGAGGGAAGGAATGGCAGAACACAAACATCCTTGGCTTAGGGGACGCTTCACCCCCCAACTCCCACTTCAGTGGCATCATTCATGAGCTAAGGATACCTTCACCGAGGGAGAGAGGCCTGAGGTTACTGATTAACCTAGCAACTAGCCAGGCGCTGTCACTAAGCAACCCAAGTCCAAGGGGAAAGAGTTTGCTAAGTGAGGAGGCTGAGAATTAGGTAAAGCCATCTCCAAAACTGGCCGACTGAGCAGGGCTGCTCCGAAGAGCCGTTTGTGCTCGGCAGTTGGTTTTGCAGGAGGTTGCATATGTTTGGTCATGTGCTTGAATTTGCTGTTCCAATCCCTCATCTGTAGTTAAAGGGGCTTGGAGCCTGGCAGAGACGCGCTGAATTTTAGCTGTTTCTGATTCTCTGTATTTCGGAAAGCTTGTTACCCATCTTGGCCCTCACGTCCTGCTGTTCCAAACAGCGCAGTTCCAAATGCCATTCCTGGACTGCCAGCATGTTCCAAACAGAGCATCCCATCATCTTGCCTCTCCTTCCAGGGCTGCCTCGTATCCATCTCACATCCCTACTTCCTGGCTGCTTCAGACCCTCATTATCTCCTGTCTGCGCTGTCAGCGTGGCCTCCCAGCTGGTTTCTCTGCCTACGGTGTTTCCCGTCGAATTGTCAAGGAGTGCTTCTGGGAAACTTTCTACATCACAGCTGCAATCAAAGCCCTTCCTTTCTTCACAAGCTTCAATGATTCACCTTGCCCAGGTGATGCCATCACTATTCCTCACCCAGACAATTAATATGTTCTGTGGGCTGTCCATCCACCCTCCACCCCTCCCCTTCCTGTTCAGGTGTTTCTCTTACTGTTTCCCACAATTGCCACTACTCATCCAGACTGCTCAGAAAGGAGGCTAGAATCCGGGTCCTCATCTCACTGCCTTTCTAGTTTATTTCACTGCTTTCTCCTCCTATAAGACATTCAAAAACATGCCCCCGACTTTTTATTTATTTATTTATTTATTTATTTATTTATTTATTTATTTATTTATTTATTGTGGCAGAAACAGAGTCAGAGAGAGGGACAGATAGGGACAGACAGGAAGGGAGGGAGATGAGAAATATCAATTCTTCGTTGCGGCTCCTTAGTTGTTCATTGATTGATTTCTCATATGTGCCTTGACCGGGAGGCCACAGCAGATCAAGTGACCCCTTGCTGGAGCCAGCGACCTTGGGCTCAAGCCAGGGAGCCTTACTCAAACCAGATGAGCTCGTGCTCAAGCTGGTGACCTCGGGGTCTCGAACCTGGGTCCTCCTCATCCCAGTTCGATGCTCCATCCACTGTGCCACCGACTGGTCAGGCTGCCCCCGACTCAAGTAAACCAGAAGGTATGGGTACTGGCATTTTCTGGGCTCAGTGCATTTCCTATATCATTAGAATTTTTTCCTCTTCTAAATATTGTTAAACTTTCTAAGTGCTAATTTCTACTCTCTCAGCACTTGCTAAGATGATTGAGAGAAAATATTAGAGTACAATGTTCTGAACCTCGCTGATCATGGAGGAAGACTCTATGTTGGGAAGAGTTGAGGCAATTAGGGTCCAGGTGTACTGACCACATTGAAAGTTTCTTTGTAAATCAGTTACCTGCTATGGTCTTACTGTTTTATAATAAGATTACCTATGTAGATATGGTGCATGGGAACTGTAGGGAGCCCTGAATCCCTGCAGCCATCTCACACTTCTGTGGGAAAGGGCAAGTTAGAAGAGAAAGAAATTTTGAGCTAACAATTTAAAACAAAAACAATAAAAAGACAAGAGGTGTTCATATACATGCAATCCATTCAAGAAACACCCTTCTGTGAACACTTTTTCTTATTTGTTGCACTTATGTGATTTCTCAAAGCACACCAGAGCTGGACAGTAGTGAAAAGGATAAAGAAAAAAGAATTATTTATGGACTATTGCAATAGGGGAAAAGAGACCTCAGGCTGGAACTGGGCTCAATTTCAAATACAACACGGACAGGTGGGGATTTAGGCCAAGGAGCAGGGTGGAGGTGGATGGAAATGACTAATCAGAAGCATCAGGGATCAAGGGTGATTTCTGGATCAATCAACTGAACAGAATTTTTGCTGAAGGCAGGCCAGAGTGATCTGATATCACCTGGGGATGGTGGAAGATTAAGAGTTTGATTAGATGTAGAAGATGATCAGATACTGGCTTAACAAGGTTTCTGCTCTTGAAAACCAGGCCCCAGGATGAGGTCAAGTTGGAAAGGGTTTAGAAGAGACTGATTAAGGGGAGAAGCTTTGTTAGTTTTTTGCCTTTTTCGTCCACAACATTTCTGATGACCGCTCTTCCCAAATATCTTCTGCTCTGTTCTCGTTGTTTATTTAAACAATGATCCCACTTGTATAAATAAGTTGTTTGCTATCCCAGGGCACAAGGTATGCTTCATCTGGATCACTTAACAAGTTCAAGTTGGTCTCAAAGGAATACACAAAGGGTTTTCTACTTTTGGGGATTATGATTATTTGGTGCAAAGGATTTGAAATTCTCTTTTATTAGCCAGAGACTATGGGTGCTTAACTGAAGTTTATTCACGTAAGCTTGGAAAACTCCTGTCCACATTCTGGACAGCATTTTCAAAATATAATCATCTACAGCTTGTCCATCTGCAGCGTCCAGCAAGACTAAATTAGCCTTCTCCTGATAATCTGCTGATGACTGCCTCCTGAGGTTGGAGGCGAGGCCTTGGAAGAAGGGGCAAATGGTGGCATGGGCTGAGACGTGCCTGTCTATCCAAGGAAACCAAACACACCAATTATGTAGCTAGATACCTCGTCATGAGAACTCTGCGTCCTCTGAGGGGAGATAATTGAGTTGAAGATCGATTTTATTGATTTTTGTCTGATGCAGTTATTTTGATTCACTTCCAAGTTTTGGGTTTTTGTTTTTGTTTTTCTTCCCCCACTCCCAGGAAGTTGTACATTGCCAATATGCTTTATAGGAAAGATCTGAAGGTGAGTTAGGGCTGTGGGGAAGGGAATTAGGCATTTCTTTCCTGCGTAACTTGAGCAACTATCATACCAGATTCATAACTCAGTCATTTCTAGGCATTTCTCTTTGGGTTTTACATTTTCCCATAGGGCACGCGCGCGCACACACACACACACACACACACACACGCATGCGCGCCAAGTAACTTAAAATAGTTAGAACCAGTTTTGAGGCATGCCAGATAATTGCATTTTTAGTGTCTTTTTTGTGTGTGTGTCTGTCATGAATGGTTTCCTTCCTTCCTTCCTCCCTCCCTCCCTTCCTTTCTTTCTTCCTTTTCTTTCTTAACAGTACATTTCTGTATGCCTTTTTCTTGTTTGTGACAAATATTTGTTGAATAACGGATTTGGAGAAACACGTTGGGTAGCTCTCAGCCTTACCAAGGGAAAGGAGATTAAGAGGGCATCCTGGGCTCAGCCACCAGCATTTTTATAGAGTCAGGCTGGTCTCCCTGGTTCTTTTGGAAGATCATTGTCAAAAAATAGGAAAGGGGCTGTTGGAACACACGTAGCTCAAAATTGATCATCTTTTGGGGAGGAAAAGGGCAACATTTTTGATTTTTATGCAGCTTATATCATATGATGGAATATTACAAAAATTATATCCCTGGATAGCAAAACCATAATTGGGTATTTTGGAGAAATTAAATGGTAATTGACTCCTAATGAGTTCCTAATAACACTGCTAAAAATATGAGAAAAATCCATCATTATCATATTATTCTTTGAGGTATGCACATATATATGCATATTTAACACACATATATATATGCATATAGTTTCCTTTTCCTGATGCTTATTAGCTATAAATTGCCATACCCATGAAATTGTATTTACTGCTTTAAATGCTTCTGGCTGAAAAATATCCAAACTTGGGACCTTAATTTTGTTCTTTTCACATTGTATTAAACTTTGACTCAATCTATTTTCTGTCTTACTCAATCTATTTTCTGTCTTTGAAAGTCTCGTTTAGGAAAAAAGCCTCTTCTGATTAGAAGAGAGGGCTGATATTAAAAATGCGCCTCTGGACTGGCTGGTCTACCAAAACTCTGAAAAAGTATCTGGGCATCACTGGCTTATTGATCATGTGGGTTTGTCTGAAGCACACCTCAGAGGAGAAATGCATTCAGAGAGGCTTGTGGATGGCTCTGAAAATACCACGAGAACACAGTCCTGAGGACTTGGCTCTTTTCCACCTTTGTACAGTAATGATGGGTCAGGTGTGTGTGAGCGTGAAGAGTAGTATCATACAGGTGGTGTGCAGGCAGATTTTCCATCCTGGTTCTACTCAGTGACTTCACTGGAGCAGGACAGGGCAATACAACTACCACTGACTAATGTAGCTTTATTCTTTTCCTGTCTATCTCCTCCTCCAGAGTTAGTAATGGGATGGGGATTGGGGGGCTGTAATGGGCAAGGGACAAGCAGATTTCTCCCTGATACTTTATTGCTGCTGGAAACTGGGACACATCCCCCTCTAAGTACTGCAGCCCACGTGTAGAGTCACTCCATAGGAGAGACTTGAGAAGACATAAACATTGACCAAACAGTGCTCCAAATATCCAAAGCGCTAGGATCTTATGGACAAAGTAGCTTTCTGAGTTGCTGAGGATTCTTGGTAATCCCAGCAGCTCACTTCTGCTCCCTGAGTGCCAATGGACAGGAATTAGAATGTGGCTTTTGGATTCTGATAGGTTTCCCTTTGACTACTAACAGACGTAAATACGATGAGCTCCTTCTGGTAGTGATGAAATGAATATGAAAAAACATGCCAACTATAATGGAAGAAGGTATCAAGTGCGATCCAAGTATAGTTGGGAGTAAATGGTTGGTTTTGGTATTAGTATTAATAACTAGGTTCTAAGTTTTGTAACAATATCATCTGTGGGATTGAAACCCACAGCTATTAGAGATGGGTTGAGATAGTGTAAAGATCAGTAGGATTGGATGCAGATCCAGTCCATATCCTTGTCTTATTTCTATGACATTGGGAAATCATGTCACATCTCTGGACCTCAATTGACCCATTTATAAAATGACAGTCTGACAGAAAGTAGTACTGGCCTTTCTTTGGTTATTGGAAATACATGGGTGTATTCTTTTTTGAGTGGGGTGAAGATTTTTTAAAATTAAATTTTTGGGGCCTGACCTGTGGTGGCGCAGTAGATAAAGCATCGACCTGAAACACGGAGGTTGCTGGTTCAAAACCCTGGGCTTGCCTGGTCAAGGCACATATGGGAGTTGATGCTTCCTGCTCCTCATCCCTTTCTCTCTTTCTCTCCTCTCTAAAATGAATGAATGAATGAATGAATAAATAAATTTTTTAAAAAAATTTAATTTTTTGGAATAGTGGTTAATAACACTTTGTAAGTTTCAGGTATACAACTTCATAAAACAAGATTCATATACTCCAGTGTAGGCTGGCCATCTGAAGTCATCTCTCCTTCTGTCACCATATATTTGACCCCCTTTACCCTCTTTATCTAACCTCACCCACCATGTTTATATGATTTTGGTTTTTCTGTTAGTTGCTTTTTGTTTTATATCCCGCATACGAGTGAAATCATATCGTTCTCTTGTTCTTACCCTACTTATTTCACTTACTAAAATATTTTAAAGATTTATTCATATTGTTGCAAATGGCAATATTACATCATTTTTTTATGAAAATAGTATCTATCTCATTGCATACTGTGTGTCTGTAAAGTCATGGTGCACTTTTGACCGGTCACAGGTCAGAAGTGCACCATGACTTCACAGACACGCTGTATATACTGTATCTTCTTTATCCAATCTGTTAAAAGACAGTCAGGTTGTTTCCATGTCTTGACTATTGTTAATAATGCTGTAATAAACATAGGAGCACATATACAGTGTTTTCAAATTTTTCAGGTACCCTGTAGAGGGGTTGCTGGACCATTGGTGTATTTTTTAATTGTTTGTTGCAGGAATGGTAGATTGACATTTAGTTGTTAAATTGAAGTTCTGTGTACTTCAATGCAAGGGACATTGAAGCACACAGAAAAATCATCTCATTCGAAATGCTAATAGTGCCATAGTTGAAGAACACTGTGAAGAGTTTGACCAGTATGGATAGTCTATGAATAACAGAGCTCATAAGAAACGGAGCCAAGGTGAGACCCAAAGGAATCGTTGCCAGAGAACTTTTAGATTGTTTGTTTTAAATTTTTTTTAAAGGTGCTTATATAGAAAACAAGAAAATAACATTTTCAGCCAGCTTTAGAATTTCTTATAGGTCATGCTGGCCTCTAAGACATTTGTAAATCTTCTTTTCATGTTTCCTTATTGTGTTATTTAAGAAGTTCTTGAACCATTTTCTGAGATGCAGTAGCCACAATAGAAAAGTGTCCCCCTCCCCTTTAGCCTGTCCTTGCCCGGTGCATGGGGGCCGCCCCAGTCAGGTGGATGACAAGCCTAGGACAAATAACGGTTCCTGTCTGTATGTGGCTCAGAGATTACCTTTGTCAGAACAAAATCCAATAATGCGCTGTGAAAACGGTCACCTTGGCCCAAAGTGATGGGCTAACATGCACTTTTTTCTGCAGGGACTGGACAGACCTAAGTTTAGGAAGCAGGAAATGGAAAAGGTCATTCAGAAAGGCCAACTTCTTTCTTTTCCAGGTGGGGAACACGAGAAAAAAGAAGAACAGATTCAGTTTGATCACCCAGCAAACTAGGGGCCATGCCAGCCCCACTGGCAGAGGAAGGTAGGTGGGGGAGTTTGGTTTTGTGACAGACTCACCCATGTTTCTTCTTCTCAAAGTCTGTTTGTAGGGGAAGCCCTACTAGCCAAAACCAGTGTCAAGGGCCTGTGTGTCCACCAGCCAGCCAGCACCAGTGCACCAGTGATGTGAAAGGCCCCATACAGGTCCTGCGTGGCTCTGACTTGGTCTCCCTTTGGCGGGGATAGTTGCCCAGATGATAAAGGCTGTTGTATGAGTCACAATTCTGATTGTAAATGGCAGAAAGTCAATCAGCTTAAGCCATAAGGATTTATTGTCTTCTGTAATTAGTAAGGAAGAGAGGAGGTGTGACAGGCAGGGCTCTGCTTCTGTCTGCATTGTTCCTCACCTCACTGAAGGTGGGTGGTGTGCCTCTGAATGAGCATGTGCGACAAGTGTCGGTAATCTCAGAGTTAGTGCCAACTAGTACCATCGCAGCAAAGACAGACAGTCGTTCTCACTGCGCCAGCTGATGCCCCTGAGGGAGAGGTTCTGTCATGTTCTCACCCTGAGAAAGCTGCAGGGGCCTTGGATCCAGGGTTCTCTCATTGGATGGGAGGCTTGATTGGCACGTTGGAGCTCAGGGACAAGGTGGGGAAGGCTGTTTCTATAATAGTGGGGAAAAAAATGTTTTGGTCATTCCAAACCATAAATACATGGTCAAACTAAGGCCAAAGTATTTAACACAGAAGATACTTAGGGCTGGAGTTAAAAAGGCAGAGGAAGGTGTAAGTCGTAGAAAACTTGATGGAGGGGATAGGACTTGAAGTAAACTTGAAGCATACAGTGTTGCAATAAAACTTTATTTATAAAACAAATGGTGCAACAGCTTTGGCTCATAGGCCGCAATGAGCCCATTTCTGTTCTCATTCATCTGCCCGCTTCCATACTGACACCCCCAAGCCAACTCTTTCCACAGTAGCAAGAGGGATGATTTTCAAGGTATATTTAGAACATGTTACTCTGATGCAACTAAGATGTGTAGTGGCCTTTGTTTTGGACAAAAGCCAACTCTGTGCCATGTGTCTTAAGTAAGGTGACCAGATTTTAAAATTGGTAAAGTGGGACACCATTGACCGGGGAGGGGGGTGGTTCTTGATTAAAAGTTTGGTCTATATGGAGCTTCCAGGTCGAGGCGGGGTCTCCCCGCTGAAAACCGTCTATTCCCTTCCCATTCTCCCGCCATTCCCTAGCTTTTCGTGCATTCTTTCCAAAAATCAGGACTTTTTGGAAAAAAACACTGCGGGATGCGGGACAAATTGTTAAAAATTGGGACTGTCCCGCCCAAAGCGGGACGTCTGGTCACCTTAGTCTAAAGCCTGCTCTGGCCTCTTGACTATTTCTTGAACCTCATCTCAACTCCCTTCTCTCCTCAAAGATGTTCCCGCAAATCAGCATCTTTTCCCCTTGGGACTTAGCTCCGCGCTGTCACAGAGCTTGTACACATTGGTGACCTCGCCATGGATTGTTCTTGCTTCTGTTCCTTCAGGTCAGCTAAATAGAACTTCCTCCTAGAGCCTTCTGTAATAGCCCAAACTGAATTGGACAGGGCCCCCTCAGCACAGTTTTCTATCAACACTGTATGCTTTTCTTTTTTTAAGTACACTACCACAGTGTATAATTAGTTACTCATTTGTTTGCTTGCTTACCTTAGTCTTAACCTGATCTAAAATATGAGCTGTTTACATCACCAAAATCAGGCTGTCCACGGCTTCTAATTCTCAGGCCAGCTGGAGTTTATTTTCTAAAGTGTGACATATTCTGAACGCACAGAGAAAGACAGAGCTGGGTGCCTGTCACCCACATGCTAATATCCCCGTTTTTATTTCAGATTCATTCTATATTATCAACATCTTAATTAAACATTTTAAAATATTTATAAATGGCATAAAATATTTTTTAATAGCAATTCATTTATTTCTCGAACTTTGTTTCTCTGGGTGGGAATTGCTTCTCAAAAAAATCCCGGTGAGGAAGGACCACACCTTTTTAGTAGCATGTATTTTCTGGTCCAGTGCGAATTCTCTTCCATTTTTAGCATAATAATTTATTAGTAATCTTCTGTCCATTTCCCCTAAAAGAATATGAAGCCAGATCATAACAATGCATAGTTAACTCATTTTGGATAGTTGTCAATTTTGCTGTCAGGGAGAAGCTGTTTGCCAGAGACCTAAGAAAAGGAAAGAGACTAAAATTGAACATAACATTTAACTGAGACTTCCTATAGCAGAGGAGGGAAAACAGGGCTGTCTCTCGCCGTCTCATAAAGAGAAACAGCGACTCTTTGGAAGGATAAACTGTTTCTTTAATAAAAAAGATCACCTTCGTTTGTCCACACCCCCCCCCCCCCCCCCGCCCCTTACTCGTGCAGAGTTTTCTTCATCTCCGCCTTCCCTGCCTCGTTCACTACATGCCCCTTTGATGCCACCTTCCCTGGGATGGTCTGGATGCAGCCCTCCAATGGGCCCCTGCGCCTTCATTAGCCCTGGGACTGAGAACGAAAAGGAGGGGGATGTCTGCAGGAGGGTCCCTGAGAAGAACCCAGTGGAATGATTCAAGGAGACTTTCAGACATGAAATCCGTGAGACAAAGCCTGCCTGAGCCACAGACGTCAATATTAAATATTCTCCTCCTTCCAACAGATGGCAGAGTCAACAGCAGAGCAGCTGTAACCCTCATGTCACAGGAGCTGCCGTCAGAGACTTTGATAAGCCCTGGCTGTCCATCTCGAGCAGCTACCAAAGAGGCATCTTAGATAAAGAGTGCAGGGAGAAGGTCCTTTGCTCACGGGAAATCTCAGAGAGGACCCCAGTAAAACTCAGTAGCAAAGAGCTAGGTTTAAATCTTACCATTGCCAATCACTGGCTGTGTGACCCTGGGCAAGTTACTTAACCTCTCTGTGCTTTAGTTATCTCACCTGTATATTAAAACTATTCATAGCATCACCTCAATTTGTTGCTATGGCAACTAAGCAAGAACAAGGGAAATGGCTCAGCACAGTGCCCGGCGCATTGTAAATCCTTGATAAATGTTAGCTCTAACCCAGTGGTTCTTAACCTTTCTTGAGGTACTGAACCCACCAGTTTCATATGCGCATTCACCGAACCCTTCTTTAGTGATAAATAAAATATGATTTTTTTTTCCAAATTCAAGACGTAGGTATATGTTTTCTTACTGGTGCACAAAATGAGCCGTGCATGAACATCACCTTGCTCAAAGAACAAAACCAACAAAGTCCACGAACTCACAACAAATTACGGTATTACTTTATTCTGGCCTCCGCGGCAGAGGCTTCTCCGAACCCCTGAGACCGACTCATCGAACCCCTAGGGTTCGATAGAACCCAGGTTAAGAACCACTGCTCTAACCTGACACTCATGGAAGGAAAGCTGCTCTTTTTTGGAGCCCTGCTGGCTGTTTCTCCCTGCTGCTCACTCGTTGTGTCCCCAGGACATTTTCACAGGTCCCCTAGGACTTTGCAGAACACAGTGAGAACAGTGTCTTTTCCTAGGGGGTTACTGATTCCTTGGTCTGCTGTGGACCAACAGACTTTTCCTTCTGCACTAAATTTGAAGATAATGTGAATAAGGCAGTTGTCCCAACAGTTCTTGGCAGTTACCAGAAGTGGCCCCAGAACAGAGGCAAGCCTTCCTGAAGGTCCTGCTGCGTCCCTTTGCCCCAGGGAGGAATGGGGAAAGGTGGCCCACAGCTCGGGCTCATCAGAGAAACAGGGCCAGGCGCTGCTTGTCTCAGAGCTCCCTGTCTTCCTTGAGTTTCTCAGGTTTGCTAGAAGGCGGGCACCCTCAGCTGGCTCCCCTGGGCTTGCAGACCTGGTGCCAGCAGAGAACCTTATTTCCTGGGAGGTGATGAGTTTACCTGTTTGCAAACTCATCACTGGCCTGACATCAGCTGCCCCAGATTTTCTCTCTGGTGTCCTTGGAGGCCGTTTCAAAAACTCATCCACCTCCTCCCCTCCTTTTTTCCCGCCTCGCTCTTCATGCAAGTCCAGTACTCTTTGCTGCATATCTCCTGGCAAGCTGACAGCACCATCTAACTTCTTGCTTCTCTGTCCTGGTTTACAGTCTGTTTTTGACAACCTGGCCTCAATCTCAGGCAGCCTCCGAGGGGCCCATCCATCACGCCTGGGCCGCGCTCCGCAGCTCTGGGCCGTTTAGTGTTCATCTGACCTGCAGGGTTCATCTTCTTTTTTCCTCCCAAGTTTTCCCCTTAATTGTCTGACCTGAGGTCATCTTGGATTGTTGACATCCCTAATGCACCTACCCTTTAGGGAAGCCAAAGTGTCTCAGTATTTATCAAAGCTGATTTGCATGAATGGACTCCTTAGGGAAGCCAGACTGTAAAATAACAAGTGTTGGTCTCTGCCCTGGGTTCCTGACACAGAGCTCCCCAGCCCCTTGTAAATAGGGTTGCTTAATGAATCTTTCGTTCTAATATTTCCTCTTAACTGCCCATTTCCTGACCCAGGGCTCCTAAAACCCTTTGGTTTTCTGGGGTGATTGCAGTGTCTTTTGTTCTAACGTCGTGACTCTTTTGATTTTATTGGATTAATTGGGGTGACATTGGTTAATATATAGGTTTCAGGTGTACAGTTCTCTAACACATCATCTGTATGTTATATTGTGTGTTCACCACCCCAAGTCATGTCCCCTCTTTCACCATCTGTCCCTGTTTATTCTCTTCTACTTGCCCCCCCCCCTTCCCTCTGGTCATCACTAGGCTCTTTCTGTGTCCATGGGTTTTTTGTTTGTTTTTAATTAGTCCCTTCACTTTTTTCACCCAGCCCTCCCAACCCCCTCCCCTCGGGCCACTGTCACTCTGTTTACTGTATCTAGGAGTCTGTGACTCCTGACGGGTTTCAGGATGAGAGACTGGTCACCAGAAACCAAGCCACGATTAGCAGCTTGGATCTTCCAGCCCCATTTTGCAGAGAGGGGAGAACAGCTCGGTGGAGTTAATAATTGATCGTGCCTACTGATGAAGCGTCTATAAAATCCCCATAGCATGGGGTTCGGGGAGCTTCTGGTTTGGTGTACCACCTTCATGCTGGGGGGGTGGTGTATACCCCCAGTCCAAGTGGACAGAAGCAGCTGCACTCGGAACCCTTCTGGACCTCGGCTTATCTCCTCACGTGGCTGTCCCTCTGTATGCTTAATCATATCATGTACGCTAGGCTTAGGTTTGCCTGATGGCTTCTTGTGGTTACATTTGGGTTACCCATTCTTGGCCAGAACACCGCACAAGCAGATGTCATTCTCAGGGTTTCACCTCTGTCCTTTCTTGGTGATGATAGTTTTGACCACCCAGTTATGGTGCTGTCTGATTTCTCCTATATACAATTAGTAAGGTTTCCACCTTGTAACTAATAAGAAAGACCATGCAAACATCCTTACCTCCCTCACAATTTCCCTACTGCTTTAACATTCTTTGATACTTTCCGCCTGTCCCGATCTTTATCGGGGTGCTTGCAAAATTTTCTAACTCCAGTATACCTCCCAGATTCATTAGGCAGCCCTTAGCTTTTTACTGTAATTATTCTACCTATCTACTTTTCATAGGAATGAGCCCATGAAATCCTATATTTTCTCCCAGAGGTTTATAATTCAATACTGTCCTTAATGCTTGCCGTGTCCAAAGCTGGCTCCGGCGTCTTTGTGACAGGCCCTCATCATCTCTGAGCTCCTCTCTGGCATATTCTTGAATATTGTAGATTCACCTTGTGCCAACCTGGCCCAAACCCTGAGATTAGTGATTTCCTTGAGGAGTCCTGGTTTCTTTCAGTGGAGAATGTTGTGAGAGACCAGTATCTGGGTGGCAGGTGTGGGCATTGCTAATGGGAAGCTTTGAGTTTTGATCCCTTCAGTGGACAGAGTGGACCTGTTAATTGATTTGACTGCTGTCCTCTCTCCCAGCTCAGATTTTCAGTTCACTATAGAACGGAAGCTGTCATACATTTTACTCCTGACTGTAAAGCAAGGGTCTACCCTTTCACCACTAAGTGTATTATTTGTTGGAGGTTTTTGATATATTGTAAATCAGATTAAGGAATTTTTGTTTTTTGCTGATTGTTTTATCATAAATAAATGTTAAATTTTTTTCCCCCTGTATTTGTTTCCTTTCTCCTCCATTACTCTATTAAAACAGTTCTTGCATAATTGCAGGCATGGTTGACGAGTTGATGAATTGCCTCGCTAATACGTTATTTAGGAGTTTTGCATCTTCTATCCTCGTTTTATCCTGAAATCTCTATTTTAGGAATTTCATTCCTATTTTTCTGTCTTGTATTTGGAATAGTTTCTTCAGATTTATCTTCTAGCTCACAAATTTTCTGATTAGATATGTTTAATCTCTACTTGTCCCACTCATTCATAATAATATATAGTAAATACTTACTATTATATGTAATATTATATATAAGAATGAGCATATATTTTTATTTCGAAGTTATTTGATTCATCTTTAAAACTACCAGTTCATTTTTGATAGTTTTCTGATTCTGTATTGTATTTTAAAAATCACTTCAAACACTGTCATTTTTAATTCTCAATCTGATTTAGTGTGTCAAGTCCCTGGGGAAAAGAAGAGTCTAACTCTGTTGCTTTTCCTGTGGCCTCTCCCTCACAGTGGTTCCTTTCCTTGTGTGTCTACTAATCATTGATTGGAAGAGCATATGTGGCTGATTTTAGATTGAAGACTGTTTCTTCCAGAAAGGACTTGCTCGTGTTTTCCTGATGCCATGAAATGGCATGCTGCCAATATTGGGACCATTCCAGTTAATTTCAGAGTCCCTGGCTTATTTGGCGAAATTTCAGATTTAGTCATCAAATTCAGCTCTAGTTTTACAATTGAAACGCGGTATGAAATGCCACACCCTCAGGGTCACCATGCTGTTCCTGCGCTCGCTGCTCACGGCTCCTGTTTTGTGGGTCCACGTGGGTGTTGTCTTCTGGTGAGTTTAGCAGTGAAATGAAAATACGCCTTATGCCGGGTCTAGTTCTATTGAGGGGATGGGCCTTTCTCTTCAGAACGCTACTGGAGACAGAAGATTATCACTCTTGATTCTGTTTCGGTGACTTTTTAAAAAAGGAAAACGTTTCCTCTATATCTAAGTCCTTCTGAAGTACACAGTGATGAAAGAGGCAGGTCAGGATAACTTTAATAACCATTCTTATTTAGAACGGGGAACAGTGAGACACGCAGTAGGCACTGGTATGTGGCAAGTCCCTGTGCCTGGGCTCTCATTGTTGGGACCCACTAGCTCGTTCCTCTGAGACTTCATTCTGCTCCGTGAGAATCTCCACTGTAGATTGTTCTTCCCGCCCCCTGCTCTGCCGTGTGGGACAGTGTTCTCTGCATCGTTCCCCTTAGTTGCCAATACAGGGG
This sequence comes from Rhynchonycteris naso, assembly GCA_037038555.1. Classification (NCBI taxonomy): domain Eukaryota; kingdom Metazoa; phylum Chordata; class Mammalia; order Chiroptera; family Emballonuridae; genus Rhynchonycteris; species Rhynchonycteris naso. The sequence goes on along the minus strand of CM073003.1, from coordinate 115,456,745 downwards.
GCATAGAATTATATACCGTATTTGGTAGCTGGCTCAGCTCTTTCAGATTATTATTTTCTTTAATTTTAGAGAGAGAGGAAGGGAGAGAAGGAGAGAGAGAAACATTGATTTGTTGTCCCACCTACTCATGCATTCCTTGGTTGTCCCTTGTATGTGCCCTGACCAAGACGATGCTCCGACCGCCTGAGCCACTTGGCTAGGGCTCAGCTATTTTCTTGACCAGTGAAGGACATTTGGGGCCTGAGTGTGGTGTTAAGTTGTCATCAGTCAGTTACTTTTCTTTCAGGCTCTTGACAATATGACACTCTCAAACACTTAGTCCTTTTTGCCCTTGGGTTCCACTTAGTTCCACGTGCAGTAGCCCCTCCTCTCTTTTCGTAATGTCCTTCATAAAAAACATGCGTAAGCAAATGTGCACAGAGACTTACGAGGCTCCGTTGTCCTGGAGAAGTGACGTCACGTCCTATTGCTCCACTATTTCCATCTAGAAGGAGGCAGTGCTAATAATAGTACCTCCCTTTTCTGTGGTTCTTTGGATTGACTGAGAAACTGCATGAAAAGCAATGGGTGCAGGGAAAGTCCCCAGTAAAGGACAGCTGCCATTGTTAGTGTTTACGTGATCCCAGCACATGAGGAACTTTTAATTTTCCAGCACACCACGGGCCTTGTTGGTGCACTGTGCCTGGCCTGGGGGCCCTTTGCCTACCAGAATTTTATTTATTCCTCAAAGCTCAGCTCAGTTACGTCCTCTGCTGTTGAACTTGCTCTCTCCTCAGTCATGTTTTATTCCACAGCATCTGTCGCACTTCTGCTTATCACTCGTTTTACTCTGCCTTGTGTTGGAGTGAGTTGTGTGTCTGTGTATCTTACCCATACGAGGGTGGACCTGTCCTTAATTGGCATTCTATCCCTTCCTGCCTCAACTTGTGCTGGTAGATTCTCTCTTCATGACTGCATTGAATTGAATTTCAGGAAGAGTTCCTGAAAGATTGTGCGCCCCTTGGGGCTGGGGCTGGCTGTTTGTTACAGGAACCTTTCTAAACCGCTGAACCGCATGGGAGTTTTTCGCACACAGGAATTCATGAGGAGTAGCCAGTGCAGTTGTTCAAGGGTGTCTTGAAGAACACAGGCTACTTCTCTATCCCTGTTCCATTTCTCTTAGCATGTGGCCTCAACCTCAGGTTACAAGATGGCAGCTCCCCCTCTAGCCCTCACATCTGCATTCCAGCCAAGAAAAAAAGTGAGAGCAAAAGACAAAAGGCCTCAGTACCACTCACTTTTAAGCAGGTTCTCGGGAAGCCTCACACTAACTTAGGCTTACCTCATTGATGAGGACTAGGTCATGGGTCTGCTTTAGCTGCAAGGGAAGACGGAAGATCATTTAACTGAATATATTGTTATGCCAGACACAATCAGAGTTCTGTAATAAGGGATATGGGAGCTCAGGATTGGGTAGGCAACAAGAGGCATATTGTTCATGTTGTTTTGTTGCTGTAGACAACAGAGTCTGTCTCTGGCCAGCCTGAGGGAAAAGGACGTGGCTCACAGAATTGAGGAAACATTGTGGAAGCCTGACTGGGTGGGTGACCTTCAGCAGCAAAAGTTCCTGGACATTCTCTTCTAGGGTTCTGAGAGTCATCTGACCTAGTAATAAAAATGGCTCCGGGCCCCTTGGATCTAAATTTTAGGTTACAGGGGGAGAAAATCTGATGGCCCAGATGAGGCTTCTGGTTTCCCTGGCTCAGGTTGTCTCACCGGGTGACAGGATCACGGGGCAGAGAGATAGACTTTTGTGCTCTAACCTACCACTGGGCTTTAGAATTTGTCCCCAAAGGAAACTAAATTCCTGAGGGCTGGGTTTGGCATAGAAAACTTTAATTCAAGGACTAGAATAGAGTTTTGCCAGGTCCTACAGCTGCAAATTTCACAACTCGGAATTCTTACCCCGTCCAGTGAGTTGGCAGGATGTTACAAAGATGATTATATATCTAGCTATAGGTAAGTAGGTTGATCTGGCACACAGTGCTGTCAAACAAGCTGGGAATTTATCTAATTTTTAAACTGGATAGAATTTAGTTAAAGCCAGTAAGGAAAGCGCCAAGTCTTACGGACAACCAGATAAGAATTCCAGTCTGGTGGGCTTTGCACCTAAAACTCACATAAGTGACAAAAGGTTCTTAATGTTGACAGATTCCAATTGTCTTTTCCGATGATCCCCGAGAAGGGAAGACCGAGCTAAACATTCTTCTCCCCTATCAGCCTTTTACTTTCAAGGACTAAAAGATGAATACTCCTTTCTTTTGTCAAATTCCATTATTTCCTTTATTATGGGTCTGTTCATTTTTACACCTGGTTGTTTGGGAAATAGAAAGTGGGAAATGCCCGGCCATTTGTTTTCTTGCTACTTTTGTCCTCTTAGAGCCATCAAATGGCATACAGCATTATGATTAACAGCGGGATTGTGGGTGTCTGACAGATCTGGGTTTGAGTCCTTGCTTGGCTATTCACTGGCAGTGTGACCAAGGGCTAATCAAGCTGAGGAACTTTGGCCACATTGGGTATGATAGATGCTTCCCAGGGTAGGTCCTTGCTAGTATATTTTTCTTGTGTGTGCGGGTATGTACACATAATATCGATAATACCTTTGTCCTGCTTTTATTACTTTCCATTATATCTTGGAAGTCCTTTCTTATCAGCCCATAGAAGTCAACCTCAATCTTTTTAATGGCCGTGCAGTATTACAATGTATGATTGCGATGTCCTTTACTTCGCTCATTCCTCACCAGTGAGTGTTGAAGTTGTTTACAGATTTTTACTGTGGCCTTCTTCTCTTTCCTTGTCTGTGAGAACGTATCTAATGGGAAGTGTTGCTGCAACTGTAACTACTAAGTCAAAGGGATTGTGAATTTAAAAATGTGATACATGTAGCTAAATTGTTCTCCAAGAAGGTTGTTTATACTTCTGCCAAGGATTGCATGAGAAAGACTGTTTCTAGCTCTCACGCTGTGTTTTCAAACATTTTTTTTTTGCATTTCTTAATAGGATAAAATGCTACTTCATGGTTTTAAATTATATTTCTTTAATTTTGAGTGTGCATTGGCATATATATTTAAAAGCTATTGCATCTCTTTCCCTGCCAAGTGCCTATTTATATTACTTGCACTTTTTTTTGGGGGGGGGAGGGTGAGAATTGGTTCTGACATTGATTTGTCAGAAATTTTTATACTTTGAGGAGTTGACCTGTTGTATCACATTGGTTTTTTGTTTTTTGGTACCATATTTATCTTTTTACTGTTTTTGAACTATTTATATAGTCATATAACTACATAATCTTTTTTTAAGGCTTTTTAGTTATATATCTTGCTTTAGCTCTCCTAACTCCAATATATACAGTGTGTCCGTAAAGTCACGGTGCACTTTTGACCGGTCACACGGTCAAAAGTACACCGTGACTTTACGGACACACAGTATATATATTTAATGGCAGCACTTTCTTTGACAATTTTGACAAATTTATTATTTTACCTTTAGATTAAGGTGACCAGATTTTAAAATTGGTAAAGCGGGACACCATTGGGGGGGGGTTCCTGATTAAAAATTTGGTCTATATAGAGCAAAAAAATTTTTGTCATAGAATGCAAAAATAGTATTATATTTTTAAAAATCGGCACTTTTTAAAAACACTGCGGGACACGTGACAAATTGTTAAAAATCAGGACTGTCCCACCAAAAGCGGGACGTCTGGTCACCTTACTTTAGATCTACTGGAATCTATTTTGGTGTAAGAGGTGATGCTACCTCTATATCCATTTCCAAACCCCGGAAGTCTGGCCAATTGTCCCACCACCATTTGTTGAATAATCCACATTGTCACACTGCTTTTATTTTATTTTTTATATATTTTTCTTTTTTAGCAAGAGACAGACAGGAATGGAGAGAGATATCACACTGCTTTTTAGGGCCTCTTTTTTTTTTTTTCTCATGTAAGAAACTCTGTGTGGGAGATGGGATGGCAGGCCCCTTGGATGGTTCTGTTCCACTGACGTGTCTTTTCTTGCAAAAGCTGCAGTTGGAAAGTTACATGTGCTGGCTAATGTTGATCCCAAGTTTACACTTTAAATTTTGTTGATCCTCTAAATCAAAGACGATGAAGCTGCTTTATTTTATGACTTCTTGCTAGTCTTTGGTTCTGCATTAAATCAGCAAGGAATGTGCTTATGTGAAGGATTTAACGTTTGACCTGATCCATGAAATAAAGTTGGGTAAAATAGGAAAAAATAAACATTTTTTTTTAAACTTCCAAATAACCATGAATTATTTTCTAATAAATTACCTCAGCACTTTGATGGAAAATGATGGGGCACGTAGACAGTGAAGGGATTTGTGAAGATGAGTGAGGTGTTGAGGACTCGGGGCAGTTCATCACACACTGTGTGCTGTGCTTACACAGATCAAGGCCTGTTTTCTCTCTGTGTGTGATATTGTCTTCTCTCGGAGACTGCTTTGTTGGCATCATTGTGCCTCAGGTCCTTTGCACATATGATTTATCTCTGCCTGTAAAGTTCTCTTTTGAGCTAGCTGCTCCCTTGGGTTCTTCAGGCTGCTGTCCAAACATCCCCTATCACAGAGGTCTTTCCTGACAAAACTCCCTACAATATATTCTTGCCTTGTGCTCTTAAAAACAAAAACAAACATACTACTTTCTGACTTCTCTCATTTGCTGCACAGTCTGTGTGTGACTCCACTCTGACGTGGGCTCTGATGTGCACTACTGGCTTCAGCATGTTTATTTCCCTACGTCCACATAACTTGCAGTTTGAAGCCTTAGCTGCTTCCTAGTTTAAAAGAAAAAACCCATAGATTTTTATTTGTGTTGTTTATTAGAATGTTTTCAGATGGTTGAAATGATTCTGAATTTTGTAGTTGCCATCATTTAGGTGGGAAACCCCACAATCAAGATTTTATTTTTTTCTTTTCCCCCTTTATTAATTTTAATGGGGTGACATTGATTAACTAGAGTACATAGATTCAGAGAAAACATCTCCAGGTTTTTTTGACATTTGATTATGTTGCATACCCATTGCCCAAAGTCAAATTGTCTTCCATCACCTTCTATATGGTTTTCTTTGTGCCCCTCTCCTCCCTCCACCCGCTCCCTCACATTCCTCCACACCACCGCCCCCCGCTAGCCACCACACTCTTGTCCATGTCCCTGAGTCTCATTTTTATGTCTCACCTTTGTATAGAATCATATAGTTCTTAGTATTTTTCTGATTTACTTATTTCACTCAGTATAATGTTATCAAGGTCAATCCATGTTGTTGTAAATGATCCGATGTCATCATTTCTTATGGCTGAGTAGTATTCCATAGTATATATGTACCACATCTTTATCCAGTCATCTATTGAAGGGCTTTTTGGTTGTTTCCATGTCTTGGCCACTGTGAACAATGCTGCAGTGAACATGGGGCTGCGTGTGTCTTTACGTACCAGTGTTTTTGAGTTATGGGGGTATATACCCAGTAGAGGGATTGCTGGGTCATATGGTAGCTCTATTTTTAGTTTTTTGAGGAACCACCATACTTTCTTCCATAATGGTTGTACTACTTTACATTCCTACCAACAGTGAATGAGGGTTCCTTTTTCTCCACAGCCTCTCCAACACGTTACTACCTGTTTTATGAGTTCTTTGTATATTTTGGATATTAGGCCCTTATCTATGCTGTTCTTTGAAAATATTATCTCCCATTTAGTTGCCTGTTTGTTTTGTTGTCAGTTTCTTTTGCTGTGCAAAAGCTTCTTAGTTTGATGTGGTCCCATTCATTAATCTTTACCTTCACTTCCCTTGCCTTTGGAGTCAAATTCATAAAGTGCTCTTTGTAACCAAGGTCCATGAGTTTAGTACCTATGTTTTCTTCTATGTAATTTATTGTTTCAGGTCTTATATTTAGGTCTTTGATCCATTTTGAATTAATTTTAGTACAAGGGGACAAACTGTAGTCGACTTTCATTCTTATGCATGTGGCTTTCCAGTTTCCCCAGCACCATTTGTTGAAGAGGCTTTCTTTTCTCCATTGTGTATCAAAAATTATTTGACCATATATATGTGGTTTTATTTCTATGCTTTCTATTCTGTTCCATTGGTCTGAGTGTCTATTTTTCTGTCAATACCATGCTGTTTTGACTATTGTGGCTCTACAATATAATTTGAAGTCAGGTATTGTAATGCCCCCAGCTTCGTTCTTTTTCCTCAGGATTGCTCTGGCTATTTGGGGTTTTATATGGTTCCATATAAACCTGATGATATTTTGTTCCATTTCTTTAAAAAATGACATTGGAATTTTGATGGGAATTGCATTAAATTTGTATATCGTTTTGGGTAATATAGTCATTTGGACTAAATTTATTCTTCCTATCCAAGAACAAGTAATATTTTTCCATTTCATTGTATCTTTTTCGATTTCCCTTAACAATGCTTTGTTTTCATTATATAGGTCCTTTACATTCTTTGTTATGTTTATTCCAGGTATTTTATTTCTTTTTGTTGCAATAATGAAGGGGATTATTTTTTTGAGTTCATTTTCTGATGTTTCATTGTTAACATATAGGAAGGCAATAGACTTTTGTATATTAAATTTGTATCCTGAAACCTCCCTGTATTGGTTTATTGTTTCTAGTAGTCTTTTTGTGGAGTCTTTGTGGGGTTTTCGATGTATAGGATCATACAAAATTTCATTTTCAATAAAGTTGCTAATGCTAAGACATACAGATTAGCTTCTAAATACTTATTTTAATAATCTGTGTTTGAGGGACCACTGAACATCTCAATGGCTTATGTTTGAACACTTCTGGTGACAGGAAGCTCACTAACTCTTCTTATAACCCTTTCCAAAATTGGATACTTTAACCTGACCAGGTGGTGGCACAGTGGATAAAGCATCGGACTGGGATGCGAAAGGACCCAGGTTTGAGACCCCGAGGTCTCCAGCTTGAGCACGGGCTCATCTGGTTCGAGCAAAAAGTTTGCTAGCTTGGACCCAAGGTTGCTGGCTCCAGCAAGGAGTTGTTCAGTCTGCTGAAGGCCCGGGGTCAAGGCACATATGAGGAAGCAATCAATGAACAACTAAGATGTCACAATGGCAATAAAAAAGTGATGATTGATGCTTCTCATCTCTCTCCATTCTTGTCTGTCTGTCCCTATCTATCCCACTCTGTCTCTGTAAAATAAATAAATAAATAAAAAATGTTTAAAATTGCAAGTCCTGCCTGACCAAGCAGTGGTGCAGTGGATGGAGCAATACACTGGGATGCGGAGGACCAAGGTTCGAGATCCTGAGGTCGCCAGTTTGAGCGCAGGCTCATCTGGCTTGAGCAAAAAAAAAAAAAAAAAAAAAAAAAAAAGGATACTTTAAAATAATTTTTTTAGTAATAATGTTCTCAGTTGTCCTTAGACAAAGTATTTCTCCCTGTAGTTTTCTCTGATGGTACCTAAATTCAGACTTTTGGGGTTATATAAGTCAAGTGTAAACTGTCTGTCTAGCTAGTGGGTTTTGTTGTATTTGATGATTACAAATCATGATCGGAAGTGTTTGTTCTGTTTTCCCCCCAGAAAATTATACCATTACTTCAACCTTCTTGGTGCTAGGAATAGAAATGCAGTTGAAAACAAGGTCACGTTGTGGGAATGAGCCTTTGTCCTTAGGTCATTAGCTGTGCTTATATTTAACTCGTCTGTGACCTCCTGAGAGGGCATTCTACAGAGCCTGTCTTTCGAGATTTAGAGATGCCTGTTTTCTTTACCGGCCAAAATTGAAATACGTATCTTATAAAACCAAAGTTTGGTTTTTAGGGCTCTCATTATTTATGTTTACAGCATAAGTCCAAGTGAGTCCTTGAAATGAACACTCACAACCTTACAAGTTTAGAATCTAAATGGTTGTCTTTTTATCTTTTAAAAATGCCTGTTTGATTATTTTACTGGAAGGTCCCACCAAAGAAGGCACGCGCAAATGAGAAAACAGTGTAGTAATAATGACGTATAATCAGAAGAGGGCCAATAAAGTTGGTTTATTTTTTATATTTATCATGGTGATCAGTGGAGACCTAGAGCTGGAATTTACTTTAACATCAGCCTGCTTTCTCTCTCTGGCTTTTAATGAGCTTCTCCATCACTCTACTTGTTACTGTGGGAGGCTTTTCTTTGCTGATAAGCAGTGTGAACTAGTTCCAGAGTGGGAGAAATAGAGGCGCCATGCCACACCAGGCTGGGTGTCGTTGTCCTGGGCTACACTGATCCTGTCTTTAGTAAAGCCAGTGGGGGGTGCGGATGAAGGTGAGCTGTTTGGGGTGATGTCCTATAGGGCCATACTTTGGAGGGTGGAGAAGGAGAGAGCTTTTGGTATCAGAGGAAAGACTGTACTTTCATGAATCATTTTGTGATTCCAAAGTAAAGGCTCTAAAACCACAATTACAAGATCTTTTTTAAGAAACCCAAACATGAAAACTTAGCCCAAGCTAGTCTTGTAGCCAGCTGACCTTGGAGCTACCAAGGAATTTATAGCTTGTGAATGATATGGTGCCTATTATTGCTTCATCTCTGAAAATTAATTCTTGAGAAGTCTCTATTTTTTAAAATTAATTTATTTTGAGAGAGAAAGAGGAAAACATTGATTTTGCTGTTTCTCTCATTCATGCTGTCGTTGGTTTATTGTTGTATTCTTGTATGTGCCCTGACTGGGGATTGAGCCCACAGTCTTGGCAGGTCAGAACGCTGTAACCAACTGAGATACCTGGTCAAAGTCTCTATTTAAAATAATGTTTTTTTGCTCAGGAATAAGTCTTTAGGTTGTCCCATGCTCACCTCCTCTCCCAGTGACCTATTACTGGCTCAGCTGCAGGTGACTTTCAGGGCATCACCATCCCAGTAGGTCTGTGCATCCATGAGTGACTCAGGCCCAAGGGAGGGACAGCTGCTTCTCTGCCTTAACTGTGGGCTCAGCCCCTCCTAACTTCCCCCCACTATAACCGAGGCAGAGCTCTACCCGGTGCTTAACAGTAACTGAAAAACACTTAGAGAAGGACAATTGCTTAACAGTAATTTAGAAAACACTCGGAGAATGGCAGTTGCATCAGCCAGCTTGGCTCCTTGACTTGTTCCTGACTCAAGTCCATGTGGCCAGGGCCAGTTGGTTTCCTGTGATTAAAACCCCTGCAACTTTGTGCTTTAGAGTCAAGGCCAAAATGGCATGCCCGTTTCTTTATTCTTTCTCCCTGTATGCCCCGAAGAGGAGAGAGGAAATTTCCTTCTGTCCCGCCCTGTAATTAGTATGTTTAGAGGATCAGTGATGGCGTGAACATTCATTCCCTCCAAGGAATAAGTGCTTCCTCCCCAGCTGGGGTGGTTCAGTCTTCAGGAACCCCCTGCGAGCCCCAAGAGACAATACTAACTAGGTCCAGCTTTCCTGCCACCTCATCTCTGCAAAGATTCAAATTTCATTTTGAAGAAGAATGTGAGAGAAGAGGCTCTGGGGGACTGGAATTTGGTGAAAGATGTTCTCCTATGCAAATTACCTTCCCAATCTTGGGTCTGTTGTGAATACTTTCTCAGTCTTTCTTCACTTCTACCTCTCACTTCTAATTTGTCTCCTCTTCATCCCCTCGTATTACCTCTTCTTCCCCTTGCGTCCTTAATCATAATTCTTTCTCTTTTTCCTCCTATCAAATTATATGTTGGACACGAAGGCAATATAAGTGATCTATTTATCTATTCCTCCCTTTGGGCAAAAATACCTGTAATTTAAAAATAATAAATGTCTCTCTTCCCTTTAATGGTTTTATTTTGCCATCATCTCCAACCAAGTTTATCTCTTCCATTGATAACTCCCTCAGGCCATGCTCTGAATAGCATTTCCTACCTTAAAACCTATCCCTGGCTAATCTATAAAACCATTATATATATATACATACATATACATATATATATATGTATGTATATATATGTATGTATATATATATGTATATATGTAAAAGAATGTAATTTAGGGAGACAAAAGAAACCATTAATTATATGAAGAAAATTAGCAAAACAAAATAAAATGAAAATATTCACTAACAAAACACCTAAAGGCATGCCTTTTACGTTGGTTTAAATATATATTTTTAAGACTGGCTACCTTTCTGAGAAATTTGCAATAATCTTAAAAGCATTTGGAAGCACTACCTCCGTGAAAGTATAAAAAGTAACACCAGTAAAATTTATGCAAACAGTACGAGGGAAATGCAAGTGTATTTTAAGGCAGAAATTAATACTTTAAATCTGTTTGGTAATGAAAACTTCTTTTTAAACTCCATGGGGATATCTTAGATTTTTGTAATGATACTAAGATATTATTTTCTACAATGTTTGACTTTTGTATTGATTGTGCAAAATTAATGGTTTGAAACTGCTTGTGCCTTAGAACAAATTAGAGTAGTGAAAACAGCTCCTATTAGTAATCATTGAGTTTTTATCCTCATACATAATTGTATAGGGAGGGGTGGGCAGAAATAGGTTTAGTTGTGAGTATGCAAAACACAGAGTTAATAAAGCTTTTGTAATTATTATAATCTGCACGCCTTTTTCCATATGAGTGGCTGTAAACCTACTTTTGCCCACCCCTGTGTGTATATAGCTCATTATATATTATATACATATGCACACATATACATATATACATATGTATAGCTGATGCTCATCTGTCACCGTTGTTATATTCTATCAAGTTACTACAAGCACAGAGCTAGGGAATATTGAGCCTTTGCTCTTACAGGAAATACAGCGTTAGGATTCTGTAAGGCTCTAATTTCATTTTCAGCAACTGATCAATTTATAACCTTGTTATATGTGTTTCTGCTTCAAGACACCTTATGTAAAATACATTGTTGATTCATTAACGCTGAACTCTTGGACAAAAGAATCCTCAGTGGTGTCTGCAGGAAGCTTGTCTAACACGTGTTTGCTCCATTGGGCACGGCACAGCCTTCTTGTGCTTAGGAAAGCTAGACAGCCCTTGACAGCCCTGTGCAGGAGGGTCATTGTAAGCAGCAAAATCACCCACAAAAAAGCAGGAAAAGGCAAACACGTGTTATTAAATAGACTGTGAAAGGACACTTGTTTACGTTATGACAGCTGAGACAAGCAGCTGTCATATGGCATCGATGTGGTTACATCTGAGGAAGCCAGTATTTCATTGCCTTGTTCCGTCACATCTGGGAATGTGGTCGGCTCAAATTTTTCACCACATTGCACATGCCTGTGAATGACCGAAAGCACCAGAAGGATGGCTTTTGAAGTTACAAATAAGATTTAGGAAATGGGCAGATTCACAGAAAGAATCTGTGAATATTGAAGACTGATTGTATATATGTAGGCCAATTTCACTTAAGAATGTTTTTGATGTAGCATTACAACATAGTAATTACGTTTTTTTTTTTTGTTTTTTTTTTTTTAGTAATTGAGTTTTGATATTTGGGGACATATCTTTTTAGTATTCTGGGTGACAAAGTGGGCGGTACGCACAGAGCAGTTCTGCTGGATGCCAAAATACGCGTGCTAGGCTTGCAAGTGGGGCTGGCTGCCGGTTCCGTGGAACACCAGTCCTGGTTGTTAACCTGTGAATGCTTTATTCCAGGTATTGTCTGGGAGTGGTGAAGTGAATTCACATCAGACTCACTGTGTTATGATGCCTGTTGTAATCTGTAGGGTAAATGCTAAAACAAAAACAGTGAAAGCTAACAAACAGATAAGAAAAAAGTGGAATAATAAAAATATACTTTAAAAAAGGGTATAAACGGACAAAGTGGAAACACTCATTCCTGAAATGAAAACAGGTACAATAAATAACAAAATAGGGAAATTGTATATTTTTAAATCCAACTTTCAGTAATTAAGTGTAAATGAACTTAATACTCCCATTGGAAGTTGAAGTTTCTGTGAGTGGATGAGAAATCGACCTTAACTACTTAGCAAAGACATATATTAGATGTAAGAATCTATGGGGTGAACAAAAGTTTGGGAGAAAGATAAAATGTTTCATGTTTGCATATGTGGGAATGTAAAAGTTTATTTCATATATTGTAGTCATTGAGAGTTTTGATTTTCCTCATTAACTTTTTTTTTTTATTAGGGTTAAGGGCTTATATCAGACAGGTTTGTCTTGGGTAGACTTGATTAAAACGTTTTATCTCAAATTTAATGTCATATTTGTTGACTATTAGGGAAAGTTTCAAACAAATACAAAAATGGAAATAATATAATGATCTTGATATATAATTATATTAGTACATGGCTAATTCTGTTCTAACTATATTCCTACCCCTGGGTTATTTTTACACAATTCCCAGATAACATGTGATTTCATTTTTAATTATTTTAGCATGTATCACAAAATATAAGAACTCTAAAAATAATTATAATACTATTACTATGCATTAAAAAAAAAAACAACGCCAGAGACTAGTGCAGGTTATAGGGAATGATTGCTAATGGGGATGGAGTTTCTTTAATGAAACAATAAAAATGTTTTGGAATTACATCGTGGCTGATGGTTGCACCACTTAGTGACATTGCTAACGACTGTTGAATTGTGTACAGTGGAAGGGTAAATTTCATCATACGTGAATTACATGTTAATTAAAACAAAATCCAATAACAATTTCTAAATATTCAGATATGGTATTGTAAATTAGATCTTTCAATTATTATTTTAAAAGTTACATCCCTGATATGTTATATAGAAATTTATTTGGAGAATGTCGAGGGTCCATTGATATGGTTACATTTAAGAAAGCCAGTATTTCATTGAAAAAATAGTATTTTGGCCTGACCAGGCAGTGGCGCAGTGGATAGAGCGTCAAACTGGGATGCGGGTGATCCTGGTTTGAGACCACGAGTCTCCAGCTTGAGCGTGGGCCCATCTGGCTTGAGCAAAAGCTCCCCAGCTTGGACCCAAGGTCACTGGCTCTAGCAAGGGGTAGCTTGGTCTGCTGAAGGCCCGCGGTCAAGGCATATGTGAGAAAGCAATCAATGAACAACTATGGTGTTACGATGGCAATAAAAAACTAATGATTGATGCTTCTCACCTCTCTTCCTTCCTGTCTGTCTGTCCCTATCTATCCCTCTCACTGACTCTCTCTGTCCCTGTAAAAAAAAAAAAAAAAAGCTTTTTGGAGAGGGTGGTCTTTTTCTTCTTAATTTTGCTTTTAATTAGAGTTGATATAAATATATATAACAGTGTATAGGGGTGGGAAAAGTAGGTTTACAGTTATATGTGAAACAGAGTTAATAAAGCTATTGTGATCATCATAACCTACCTGTATTTTTTCGTATGAACAACTGTGAATCTACTTTTGCCTAATCCTGTATTAGTTTCAGGTGTGCAACACAGTAATTAGACATTTATATATCTTACAAAGTGATCACCATGATAAGTCTAGTAAGTATCTATCACCATACATAGCTTTTATGATACTAGTGCCTATATTTCTCATGCTGCATATTATACCCCTGTGACTCATTTTATAACTGGCAGTATGTACTTATTCTTCTCCCCCAAGCCTCACCCATCTGGCAACCAACAGCTGTTCTTTGTATGAGTGGGTCTATTTCTGTTTCGTTTTGTTTGTGGTTTTTGTTTTAATTCCACATAAGTGAAATCTTATCGTATTTGTTCTTCTTTGACTTACTTCACTTAGCATAATACCCTCTAGGTCCATGCATGTTCTCACAGATGGAAAGATTTCATATTTTTATGGCTGAGTAATATTCCATTGTGTATATAAATACCATGTCTTTATCCATTTATGAATCAATGGGCACTTAGGTTGCTTCCATATTTTGTCTCTTGTAAATAATGAACATAGGGATGCATGTATCTTTTTGAATTACTATGTTTGATTTATTTGGGTAAATACCCAGAACTGGGATTCCTGGGTCATATGGTAGTTCTATTTTTAATTTTTTGAGGAATCTTTATACTGTTTTCCATAGCGTCTGCATCAATGTACAATCCCACCAACAGTACATGAGGGTTCTCTTTTCTCCACGTCCTTGCCAATAATCATTCTTGGTTGTCTTTTTGATAATAGCTATTCTGACAGGTGTGAGGTGATATCTCACTGTGGAGTTTTTCTTTGTTTATTTTTTGTATTTTTCGGAAGTGAGAAGCAAGGGGAGGCAGACAGACTCCCACATGTGCCTGACTGGGATTCACACAGCATGCCCACCAAGAAGTGAGGATCTGCCCTTCTGGGGCATTGCTCTGCTGCCATAGGAGCCATTCTAGCACCTGAGGTGGAGGCCATGGAGCCATCCTCAGCGCCCGGGGCCAACTTTGCTCCAATGGAGCCTTGGCTGTGGGAGGGGAAGAGAGATATAAAGAGAAAGGAGAGGGGGGAGAGTAGAGAAGCAGATGGGCACTTCTCCTATGTAACCTGGCATCGAACCCAGGACTTCCACACACCGGGCCGATGCTCTACCGCTTAGCCAACCGGCCAGGACCTTTCACTGGGGTTTTGATTTGCATTTCTCTGATAATCAGCGATGTTGACAAGCTTCTCATGTGTCTGTTGGCAATCTATACATCTTCTTTGGAGAAATATCTATGAATAGATAAAAACTCTTTTCTAAGCTAAACTTCAACATGAAACATTTAAACTTTGATGTAAACCCACTTCTTAGGAATGACTAGACCTACTAGGTGTAACTTCTTTTATTTTCCAGTTTATCAAACAATACTAGCTATGGATTTTAGAATCCCCAATTGACATAGGCTTCCAAGAGTCAGCAAGTCTGTCTTTACAGGGTTTGCAATACAACGGCAGTGACAACTACTATCCCTAGCTAACTTTGAGAACTTATTATGTATCAGACACTGTGCCACATGCTTTAAACGCTTCATCTCATTGCATCCTCACGACTACTCCACAGAGGGAGGGGGAAGAGTCTGAAGCAATAGTAATATCTTTCTAGGCTAGCAGGTGGCATACTCCAGGATTCAAGCCTGAGCTGTTCAAATGAACTCGGCTGGTAAACATTGCCATTTATCTGCAGTTGAGACAGAATTCCCGTTTTCCAACTTGAATCAGTTAAAAACCCTTAGGACATTTTATCATGAGTTAATAGTACCCAGAATATGGGAATATATTTTGTGTAAGTGCTAGTTTCTACCACGTGTTACACCCAGTGCTGGGAGAGAAGCATTGTAGCAATTAGAGGAATATTAAAGTTTGATATATTTTTATAGTGTTTCAATGTGTGGTACATAGCACATTTTTATTAAGTACTTTTATTTCTCTGTGCAATTGAATATGCGACAAATGTCTATTTCTGTACATGTTACCCAACAAACTATAAGATAGCAATGGCTTTTAGACATTCTTTAGCAGCCTTCAAATCCATTACTCTTAGTTTCTAAAGCCACTATGATGTATAATAAAATAAAGCTCTATTTTTATTGTTCTGTTCCATGAGAACTCTATAGTTTCACTGTTAGGCTCATCCTCCACGCCTCGCTGCAAGAATCTTAGGTTCAATTAGGCATCTTCTGTAGGTTTAACCTTGGAAGCATAATTCATGCTTGGTGTGTGGAAGTATACTGGTCCTAGCATTAGCAGTGATATGGAAATCCAATTAAAAGTCAACTCAGCTCTATGTCCAATGTCAAAACCCAGCCACAGCCCCCAGGGAAATCTGAGCTTTTCTGGAGAGCTATGTGCTCTAGATTTTTGCTGTTGGACTTCACAATGCAAGTGACTTACTCTTACCCGCTCTCCTCTATGCAACTTCTTCCTTTACTTTAATGAGCAAATTAAAGTAGGCTTTTGCAAAGAACAAAATATATTTTTGCTATTGAGAGCTTGCACGGCACCCACTTCTGTTTTAAATAATTGTTGCATATGCCAGTGGTCTGCTTACCACTCCTGTAAAGGGCAAGATAGTCAGTATTTTGGGATGGGCATTACATATGGTATCTGTTGTAACTACTCAACTCTGTAATTATAATGGGAAAGTAGCAGACGATACTTAAACAAATAGATGTGACTGTGTTCCAATAAAACTTTATTTACAAAAGCAGGCAATAATCAATTTGACCTGTGGGCTATGGTTTGCCAGCCCTTGGCATATTTGTAGTTTTATTTAATTCTCACAACAACTTAACAAGACAGGTACTGCTATCCTCCCCATCTACGGTTATGAATACTGGGCCACAGACCAGCTAAGACGTTTGCTCAAGGTCACGTGACTAAAGTAGTATCATGGGGATTTGAACCCTGGAAGTCAACCTGCAAAAACCTTAACCAGTAAATCATATTGCATCTTGAGTAGAGAAGGTAGCAAAATTGTCATAGTTTTATAACTGCCCTATTTTAAGTATCTGGTATGATACTGCACTTTATCATAGATAATCTCATTTAATCTTTACCCCCCACCCTGTGAGGTAGTAGTATCATTTTCCCCTTTCCAGTGAAGAAATGGGAGCAAAGCTTAAGGAGCTCGCTTAAGGTCAGACGGCTAGTAAGTAGTGGAGTCTAAATTAGAACTTGAGTCAAATTCATCTAGGTCCACATCTCCTTCATGAATGTCAAGGGGAAGGCAGTAGAGCATACTGATTAAGAATCTTTATAGACTTCACTTCTTCATCTAACAGAGGTAATGACCAGATATAGGTGTACTCATGGGAGCGAGTGTCTGAAGTAGGGAGATGGATATAAGAGATGGAGAGGAGTAGACCATAAAACTAAGGAGGCAGTGTGCTGTATAACTCATTCTCATTTATATTAAAATTGAAAGATCCACAGTAGGAATAGTAATGAAGACAGTGACTGTGAGCCAGGAACTGAAAGTGTTAGAGAATTCAGGGAGTGACCGAGGGTTTGGGTGATGACAGCATCAAGGAGAGATTATGTATCATGACATGAGGTTTAAAACTCATTTGTTCCTTTGTGTCTTTAAGCTAATAAGGGAGGGAAATTATCTGAAAGCCACAATGAGATGAAAAGAGAAGACCTATCACACCTTCATGCCGTATCTCTTCAGTGGTCAAGAGATACGGGAGGAAAAAGGGTCATCATTTGAGAGGGCTGCCAGAAAATCTGTGTCCTTAGACAGACAGATGTCATGATAGTGATGAGGTGAATAGGACATTGAGGGCAAAGAAGGGAATGGGGAGAGTCATGTGAAGGTTAGAGTATAAAAGGTCAGGGTTAATAAGCTGGGGCTCTGTGAAGTGATGACTCAGTAAACAGAATAGTGAGGTCCAATTTGATGGATTCAAAACATATGACAAATCTGTGTGTGTTGTTGGAGGGTTTGGAGCTTTCTCTTAGCCCTTATAATAGGGGTAGATGCTATAAGGGGGCTTAATTCTCATGCACCGGTCCCTTCTTAACCCTTGCTAGGGAAAGGGTAAACTTGGGAGTGTGTACACACATCTTGACCTTGATGATCATGGAGAATCTAGGTGTCATTCTAAGAACAGACATCCACCCTTAGCCTCGATAATGGGAATAGAAGACACAGGAGAGGCGTGATCTTGGTCCTAGTAACCAGGCTTCCTTTTCCCTGTTTAACAGTCACTGATACGGTCTTCCTCTAGTGGTTCCTCTTTCTGAATCTGAATTTTCTACAACCCAGTCTCTGATCACCACCTCCATCTTTCTGATCACTCCCTCTTTCAACTCCAGAAGTCCTTCAAAGCCACCTGGACATTCAATTTACCATAAATTCCACTGCCTTTTCACTATAACTTATCCCCATAATGACCTCACTTTTCTTTCTAAATTCCAAGATCAGTCATTATCATAACCTTCAAACATCCTTGGCTCAGTTTTATCACTCCGTCCCTGCATCTGTGCAGTTAGTTACACATGGTAGGAATAAAAGATTAATTGGTCTGATGTGCTCGCACTTGAACTTCATGACCAGAAATCTCCAGGGGATTCTTGATTCTTTCAGGCAAGACCTACTATACAACCTTAGTCCATCCACCACCATCCAATAACCATTTTATCTCTCATTTTCTTCTCTAAGATCTCTAATATCTCTTCTTTCATCCTCATTCTCAATGATGATCTTGTTCCTATTGCACTGAAAGACTTGAAGAGATGTTCCACTCATTCCTCTATCACGTCTACGCATTTGCCAGCATGGACATCCATATGGTCTGTCGTCTCTACTGTGATCAAGGGTGAGCTGTACAGGTTCTGGTGACCCTCAGTTGTTCCATGCCCGCATTAGATCCAATTGCCTCCCGCCTAACTCGAGGATATTGCTATAAGTCAGAGGTCCCCAAACTACACCTCACGGGCCGAATTGCGGCCCCCTGAGGCCATTTATCCGGCCCCTGCTGCACTTCTGGAAGGGGCACCTCTTTCATTGATGGTCAGTTTATGGAGTACTGTATGTGGCGGCCCTCCAACGGTCTGAGGGACAGTGAACTGGCCCCCTGTGTAAAAAGTTTGAGGATCCCTGCTATAAGTATTCCTTCTCACTTCCCTCACTGAAGTTTCACCTCTCTGATAAATCATTCCTATTCGCAATGGAACAGCCTATTATTTCCCATATATTTTTTTCTATGCACCCCACCTCCACTTCCCTGTCAGCTACACTCCATTTTTGCTCCCCCTACCCCCACTCCTTATAGCAGTGGTTCTTAACCTGGGTTCTATCGAACCCTAGGGGTTCGATGAGTCAGTCTCAGGGGTTCGGAGAAGCCTCTGCCGTGGAGGCCAGAATAAAGTAATACCATAATTTGTTGTTAGTTCATGCACTTTGTTGGTTTTGTTCTTTGAGCAAGTGATGTTCATGCACGGCTCATTTTGTGCACCAGTAAAAAAACATATACCTATGTCTTGAATTTGGAAAAAAAAATCTTTTTTTTTTTTTTTTTTAAAGGGACAGAGAGAGAGTCAGAGAGAGGGATAGATAGGGAAAGACAGACAGGAACGGAGAGAGGTGAGAAGCATCAATCATCAGTTTTTCATTGCAACACCTTAGTTGTTCATTGATTGCTTTCTCACATGTGCCTTGACTGCGGGCCTTCAGCAGATGGAGCAACCCCTTGCTGGAGCCAGCGACCTTGGGTCCAAGCTGACGAGTTTTTGCTCAAGCCAGATGTGCCCCACGCTCAAGCTGGTGAGCTCAGGGTCTCGAACCTGGGTCTTCTGCATCCCAGTCCGAGGTTCTGTGCACTGCGCAACCGCCTGGTCAGGCAAAAAAAAAAAATCATATTTTATTTATCACTAAAGAAGGGTTCGGTGAATGCGCATATGAAACTGGTGGGTTCGGTACCTCAAAAAAGGTTAAGAACCACTGCCTTATAGCAAACTCCCTGGAAGAATCTTCTACACTATCTCCAGTTCTCCTTTCATTCTTCCTTGAGCCTGTTCCAACCAGGCTTTTGCTGGTAACATTCTGCCGAAACAGTGACCGGTGAGTGATACCTTTCCCTTGCTAGATCAAATGTTCCCTTCTCTTCCTTATTTCCCACCTATTAGCAGCAATGGGCACAACTGACAGCCACCACCTTCTTGAAGCCCTGCCTTTGGTATCTGAAATAAGGTTTCTCTCTGCCTTCCTCAAGGGCTGTTTCTAATTCTCATTTGCTGGTTTCTCCCTATTTCTTCAACTTCCAAATGTTGATGCAGCCCCAGGCCCAGTTCTTAGACCACTCTTTCTCTGTCTATATTCACCCCCCAGGTTCCCATCCAAAGCTCTGCATGCCATCCACATGTGGATTGCTCCAACTTTACGTTCCCAGGGAGCTCAGTTGGGTAGAGCGTTGTCCTGATACAAGGGTGTGGGTCTGATCATAGCTCAGGGCACATACAAGAGTCAACCAGTGAATGCATAAATAAGTGGAACACCTTATTCCTCTCTCTCTCTCTCCCTTCCCCCACCTCTCTCTAGAAACAACAACAACAAAACAAATTTCTGTTCCCAGTCCAGTATTTGTTCCTGTTCTTCAGACTGGCCTTAACGATTGTCAGCTAGACCTGATGCCTAACACGTGTGAATTACTCCCTCCAGCCCAGCCTGCTCTTCCTACTTAGAACCTTCTTTTCCCTGTGGTTTCCTTCTTACAGTCGATGAGTGGTAAGCAGCTACCTGTTCAGATTTTGCATTCATCTGGCATTCTGTAGAGTGCAGATGCTTATCTCATGCCCTTGACCCTCAGAGAAGACATGGCATAAACCAACAGCTGTTCATCCGTAGCCCCTCTCCCCTTAGGAATCCTGAGCTTTATCTGCGCTCATGAATGCCTAGTGGCAGGTTGAGGAGGGCGGGACAGTAAGACAGAAGGAATGAGGCACCCTGGGACTCCTCCAGCAGCCCCAGCCTGCTTATGCTCACACTGCTGTGTGAGAGAGGCGTGAGCTAGCTTGCTCAAGCTGCTGTTATACTCTAGCAGCCGCACTGGCACCCTAAGCGTAGAAAGAAGAAACAAAGCAAGGGAACCATAGGCTTGCCCCCAAATATAAGAGATGGCAGAGGCAGGGTGCAGGCACCTTGGGGGCTTGGCAGCTGGCTCGATTCCATGACGTGAGCTGGTCTAAGACAAAGGAAGCTGTGAAGACCTGGTGAATGCCAGAGCTGTGACCTGCCTGGAGACGTGTAGGCCATACTGCAGCTCCCAGAGTCTTATCAGAGTTCCCACGAGCTAATTTGTCCTGAAGCCTCATGACCGAGAGTTGCATTAAAATATCCTGTTGCTGTAAGCAGTCTGAAACCCCCTTTCTCTAATACATAGAATTACACGGAACTGGAATACATAGTCTCCTCAAAGCAGATGCGCTCCCGGCGAAGGAGGCCACACTCTCCCCGTCTCCCTCTGAGCCGCCATGGGCGGGCTGTGCTGCAAGACACGGCTTGAACACAATCTATCTCGTCTATGCCTCTTATTTAACTTAGACTGAGAGATTCTGCGAACCCCAAAGCATGTCATTTCACCTTTCTGGAACCTTGGTTTCCCCTTGTTTAAAACATGGCTGGACTAATTAATCTCTCAAGTCTCTTCCCGTGAGCCGTGAAGGGCAAAGCGGGGACAGAGGAACCCTAATACTTATTAATCATCTACTATGTGCTGGTGTGGAAAAACACAGACAGTGTGGAATTTGTATCAGATCTGCCAGACACGTGTCATTCCTGGTACTCCAGCGGTACAAGCTAAGATATGTCTGGTCAACACAGTGTGTAGTGTACCTGAATTCACTTTTCCTAGCGATCGAAAGGGCAGGTAATTTCACGTGCCCTCATTTCATTTGGTTTGTTTGGCTCCCCTGTGCGGTACACGGAATAGGCATTCCTCTCACCACAGACGAAGCCCACGGGAGCTGCTTTGCCCACCGTCACACGACTACCAAACGGCAGAACCGGGACTGAAATCCGGGTCCAGTGCTCTTGACAACAACCCTTCTCCAGTGAGCAGATCTGAAAATGTGAATGAGTTCGCTCAGTCTAGGCCTCATAAATACAGTGTGTCCATAAAGTCATGGTGCACTTTTGACCAGTCACACGGTCAAAAGTGCACCATGACTTTACAGACACACTGTATATGGATGGATCTGGCCAACATTATTGCAGGATGTTCAAAGGCACCCAGTCCCTGTCTGTACCCGAAGGCAGAGGGCACTAGAAGGTGATAAGGCGGTTCTGCCTGGGAGTGAGGTACGTGTCTCAGCGTGTACGTCAGGAGGCACGAGTTCGATGTTCCTATGAGCAGACAGTTAGTTAATGAGAGAAAAGAATTCTTGTTTAAGGAGAGTGGGAGAAGTAATTTAATTCCTCCCATTTATCCCATATTCAGACTTATAATATCCACTTTTCTCAGTCATCCTCATAAATCTGATATATTGGGGATGACCGGAAAAATTAATTTGTGGTCATTTCATCTGTCTCCTCCTACAAAGAAAGGCCATTGAACCTTACACTATATGAAGCATTAAATTTTTATGGTCAAATTGAGATTCTGCACAAATATAGATATTAAGTTTGTAGATGATCTACTGTCCGGATTTACATGGGAACCCTTGGTTGAATGGAAACGAGCTATGAAACACATGTTGAGTGGGTGCCAGCCAGCCTCCGCTCACCACGCAGCTGTTTCTGGAACGGTCTTCGTGTCCTGTTTCATTGCATGGATGTGTGTCGGCTGTGAATGAGTCAAGCGTGGGACTGGCTCTCTGCTTTTCCTCTGTCTGATCTCTAACTGCGGCTCCCCTCAACAGGGTGGTGCAGTCTCTCTTCTCCTCTGCTCTTTCCAAACGCCCTCCCTACCTGAGTGTCCAATGATGCCCGATGGACAGTTCCATTAACATTTGAAACAAAACTTTGGTTTTTCAGCACTACAAAGTTCTTCCTCTCCAGTCTCCTCCAGCACAGGAAATGAGCCCACCCACCATAATATCCAAGCCAAAAAATCTAGGAGTGACCCATAATTCTTCTACTCACCCTCAGTGGAATCCATTAGCAAATCCTATGCAGGGGACTTTCAATGGTGTTTGCTCCATAGAGGCCCTTCCCTTCCCTGAGGCTGTTCTGATTCTAGGCACACCCCAAGCAGTCGAGTCGACTCCATGATTATGGAGAGAGATGTTCCCTTAGCGTGGACACATTGCCAAATGACTACCCTTTGCAGAGGAATCAGCCCATGCCAAGCTGGGTCACAGGGCTTGGGAAGATGGGTGAAGGCTAGATTTTGACCCCCATTGACCCCCTGGGTTGGGCATATTTGTAGTGGAGTCTGTGGTCCAGGCCACCACCCACTCTCATCTGGTCTATTCCAGCCTCTCCCGATGCATCTCCCTGTCTCTGGTCTTGTTCCTCTACAACCCTTTCTAGACACCATGGGAAAAGTGATCTTTTCACAGCACATATCCGATCATTTGTTGTCTTTCTTTAAATCCTCACCTGCTTCCTAGGATATGTAGTGTGAAACCCAGAATGCTTACAGGGCTCTGCACGACTGTCATTCTGCTCTGACACACAGGACTCCTTCCTCGTCTTGAACACACAAGGTTACTTCTGTCTGGGGCCTCACACATCTTTAGATGGTTGGCTCTTTTCATCATCCTATTCTCAGTTTAAATGTCACTTCTTTCCAGAGGTGGTTGATGACCCAGCTGTCTAAAGTTTACACACCAAATGCCCCCACCACTGTCACTCTGCTTGTACCGTCACCCGGTTTCCTGTTTCTCCACAGCATTGAACACAATCGGAAATTAACTTGTTTACCATCGTCTTCCAGAATATAATCTCCTTGGGGGCAAAGACCGTGTCTGAATTCCTTATTGTTATGCCTCCTGCTTTCTTTTTTGGGGGGTTGAGAAAGTTAAGGTGCTTGTTTGTATGTGTACTGAGACATTTGTGTCCCGGGAATTCTGGTAAAGGGTGTCAGACACCTCTCTCAAGCAGAAAGCAAGAAAACTTTCACTGATTGAACTTTCTGCCTGAGAACTCCGCCCAGTGCCAAGGTGGAGCCTCTGGCTGTCATTTGCTTTCCGGGAACAGTCCTGCTAAGCAGCATTGTTTAACCTTTTGGAAGCTGTGTATGAAATTTACATTAGCAGGGTGTTGCTGCTCAGTTACAAACCATTTATTCTATGAATATCAATGCCACCGTTTGCTCTGAAAAATTACCTTCTTTCTGTTGAGAGGAGCCGAGGAATCCATACAAATGTGCAGAGGACAGAGACTGTCCCCATCCCGCTGACTGGCTGGGCAGCATGACTAAGAAGCAAGGTGACCACCTGTGCACTCAGACAAAAACTTCTGAGGAAATCCCATGGAAACCTTTCTTGTCCTTCCCCAGTGACCCTGAATAAATAGTTGGGTTTATTTATTTATAAGTATATGTGTGCCTATTGCAGAGCCTTTCAAGTAGTAGTAGTCACTTAAATACCTGTGCAGACGAGTGGTTTAATGTTTAGGAATACATATTAAACAGAAAACTCACTCGGTAATCGAGAAGAAATATGGACTTGCAATTAGGTAATGTGAACCTAAATCTATAATTTGCCATCAGGGAGGGTTTCTTTTTCTTTTGTTTCTTTTTCTTTTTTTTTTTTAACTTCTACTGAAGTAGACACCAATGACCAGAAAAATAACTTAAAATAAAAATACTATACTTTTTTCAGAGTGGTTTTAGGTGTACAGAAAATTGAGCAGAAAGTACAGAGAGCTCTCGTAAACCCTTTTCCCACCTGCCCTCGTTTTCCCTGTCGTTAACATCTTGTATTAGTGGGGTACGTTTTTTTGCCATTGATGATCCAACATTGATCGATTATTATTAACTGAAGTCCATAGTTGATATCAGGGCTCAGTGTTGGTGGTGTATGTTCTGTGGGCTTTGTATTCACCGTGACAGCATCAGATAATAGATTCACCACACTAGGAATGGCCTAAGCGTCACCCAGCCGTTCTTGTCCACCTCTCCCTCCGAACCTCTGGCAACCACTGATGGTTTTCCCTTTCTAAACATTATGGTAAAATGTGCATAACATAAAACTTAACGTTTCATTATCATTAAGTGGACAATGTCGTTGTCTTAGCTACATTCACTCTTTACTTGTCTGTCTATCCTTCTGCGTCTCGCAGAATATCACGTAGTTGGAGTCCTACAGGACCTGGTAGCCTTTTCAGATTGGCTCCTCTCACTAATCCACGTGCGTGGAAGGGAGGCTATGGTTGTAATAACTTATTCTGAAGTGGTATTGCTGCTGAAGATTGCGCCATCAGAACTTTAGTCGTGGACACAGTCCCATGAGACCAGCCATCTGGAATGAGGCTGGCATGGGAAGGCATTCTCAAGGAACTTGGAAACCGAGACTTCAGTGGTCACTGAGCTGAATGAACACAGAAACATAGAAAGGGTAGCTAAGTGTTTTTGTGCACAGGCAAATGGTTGCTAGTGGGTCTATTCCTTTTGCATTATTGTTTCTACTTACTTAGGTTTTAAACTTGATTACATCTTTTGTATTTGAAAATGCATTTATACCTCTTTGCAAGAAGGGTTCGAAGTAGTTCCCCCCCCCCAATGAAATATAAAAAGAAAACTGAAATGATTTAATTATTAGCATCAGTATTATTTTGTAGTAGTTTACCAATTTGGTGAAGGGAAATTTTTGTAGTTTAGGTAAGATCACAGAGTAAGCAAGAGATGCCTGACAGATATCAAATAAAACCAGAAACTGAAACTTTCATTCATTGTAGCAGTATTTGGGCGTTCTGAACTTTGTAATAGCTGCAGGGCCTGGGTGGCAGATTGGGAGGGGGAAGAGTTAGAGAAAATACTGTGATTGGGATTGTGGATATCCACCCAGTGGCCACAAGGGGGCAGGTTCACAGCTTGTCCACACCTGAGCGATGTAAAGTAGCTGCAGCCACTGTGCCCAGCGCTGTGGTGGATGCTGGCTGGCACTGTAGGATGAACAGGACACAGCCCCTGCCCTGATGAGCTGACATTCTAGCGGGAGTCCTATAATAAATCAGAAAAAGAAAATAGGTTTAAACTCAAGAGGAGAAGTGCTAGGAAGGAAAAGTATCAAATCTGGAGAGCAGTGTTATGTGGAGGTTACTTTAAGTAAAGGTAACCTCCGCATAACACTTTGTTTCTTTGGGGTTGCGCACTTGAGTAGAGATGTCTTAGTGATCAGCGAACCAGCTATGTGTAGATGGGGGAGACCACTCCAGGTAGAGGTGAAGGTCAAGTGCGAATGTCTTAAGGCTGGAATTGGGTTGGCATAGTCCAGGGCCAGAAGGGGACCAGCCCGGCTGGAGTAAACAAGCAGAAAGGGGTGAAATTGAGTTTGAAGGGGCTGACAGGATCTAGAGCACAGATAGATGGGCAGACCAAGCAAGGAAAGGAAGTTGGATTTTATTCTAATCTGTTAGGAAGCCATCTAGAAGGTTTGAGCAGTGG
This sequence comes from Rhynchonycteris naso, assembly GCA_037038555.1. Taxonomy (NCBI): domain Eukaryota; kingdom Metazoa; phylum Chordata; class Mammalia; order Chiroptera; family Emballonuridae; genus Rhynchonycteris; species Rhynchonycteris naso. Next base: position 115,430,790 of record CM073003.1, on the reverse strand, counting down.
GATGACATACATTTTTAGGAAGATTATTCTGGCATTTGTGCTGGAAACTGACCGGTGGCTTGTAGGCAGGAAGAGAATAAGGTGGCCAGCCAGGGTCTTTTCCAACCATCGGATGACAGCTGAGCGTGGCCTGCAGGGGGGTGGCATGGGACCAGTGTCATTGTGGGAGATGGAAGTAGATCTTACAAGACTTGCAGAGGGACTGGAGACTGGTAAGCGGGACACAAATGGGGTTGGGGTTTCAGAAGAAGGTGGGTGTTGCCAGGGTATGGGGCAGTCCTTCTGGGAGGTGAGGTTGGAGGTGGTGGAGGAGCCGGTAGGGAGGACGTGTAAGCAGGGAACCACCATGAGCGAAGGCACAGAGGCAGGAAGGCGAGCATGGTGTTTAGGGAAAGGCCGCGTTGGAGTCTGGGGTGTTCATGAGAAGAAAGGGTGAGATAAAAGTGGCCGCAGAGGGAGCTTGGGGCCAGACTGGGGAGGGTAGTATATGCCATGGTCAGATATTTGATTTCCTCAACCAGGCGATGGGGAGATGTGTTTGGAGTGTATTTAGTGGCAACTAATGGAAAATTTGCTAAGTACCTCATACGAAGAGGACTTCGATCCTCTTTCATAGTAAGAAACCCGGGGGTTGTCAGTGTGGGACTGTGAGGCTGCTCGGGTCAGCAGGGACCCGGGACTGCCTGTCCTTCTGCTCTAGCAGTGTGGCGGCTCTGGTCCTTGTGCCTGTCCTCATGTCTAGTCGCCTGCTGTGCCAATGTGGAAGGAAGGAAGGGGGGCATATGAGGGGACAAGTGGTACCAGTCCTCTGGTTTGAGGTGCTGAAGGGTCCTGTGTCTAAGGTCATACAGTGTGTTAGGGACCCCCAGAGAAGCATTTTACATACACACACACAGAATCTAGATCATATATATATATATATATATATATATATATATATATATATATATATTAATGTATTTTGGTTTTTTTTAACCTCAGGCTAAAGAGTAAGGTAGTATGGAGGTGGGAGCAAGAGGGGGAGAGAGAGATAGAGATAGATAGATAGAGAGAGAGAGAGAGATTGAGATTGATTTATGGTAGGAATTGGCTCATGCGGTCATGGAGACTGGGATGTCCCATGATTTATCCCTGCTAGCTAAAAACCCCAAAATGTAATTCAGTCCAAGTCCAAACACCTGAGCACTAGGGGCCCGATGGTGTAAGTCCCCACTCGAGTCCGGCAGCCTGACACCAGGAGCACAGACGTCTGAGCAGAATTATGTCTCGGCTCTAGCTGACAGCAAAGTCACCCTTCCTCTCCTTTTCGTCGGGGTGTGTTTTCTATAAAAAGGCATATTCATCTTTTAGACCTCATTTTCATGCTGTGTTTCCAGGTCAACACCTTGCTGCTTCCTGCTTTGCTTCTGCTTAGAGAGCAGCTCTGTAGACTCCGTGCCTCCCCGGCAGTTGGAGACAAGTCCTCCTGGTCCTCTCCTCACCGCCTTTCCCCCAGCTGTAGCCAGCGGGCTCAGGTGTTGGCTTCCACCCCCTCTCTAGCCTGTGAGCGTGCTGGGGCCGGGAGACTTCACCCGGGGCTGTGGGCAGTCTTTCTTGGAGGAGCTGGGTTCTGTATCGTTATCTTAAATAGTGTGTGCTGTCCTGTGCCTGGAACTGCTCATGAAACATAGGGCAGTGTCGTACAGATGGTCCCTCCATTCAGCTTCCACTTCTGCACGAGTGGACCAAAGTGCCTGGTCGCTTCCCTATGCAGCTCTCCCCAACTCTGGCCATTTCTAAGTTCTTCCTTGAGGTTGAAAGAGACATAAAGACTTACCATGAGTCCTGAAAACATCCTGCTTAGGGAAAGGAGTTTAGTCATCAAAACTAACTGCCTGTATGATTCTATTACAGGAACGGGCCATGACCGGCAAATTCTAGAGTGTGAAAGCAGATTGTTGGTTGAGGGTGACTGGAGAATCGATGTGTTGTGGTTCTAACAAAGTAAGGACAAGGGAAGTCCCAAATACTGAAAGGTAGAGATTTCTTTTCACATAAAATGGAAACAAAACTTCCCAGTTTACTTTTAAAATATTGTGTTGTTAACTAAATGAAGCAACCTACTAAAAAAGAGAGAGACAGACATAAAGAATACTGTTCTTACATGTTTTGTCCAGCTTGGGGGTGTTGAGCGACAGTCTCAGGATTTTTAATACCTTCTGAAATAGGAGCTGGTCTCCTTCTTCTTTCTCTCTTTTGGAGATTTTTATGGCATTTGGTCTCCTTTGATTGATACTGTTTTTTTTCTTTTTGTATATTTTTTTCTAGGTTTTGTTGTTTATGAGAAGAGGAAGTGTTGATGAATCAGCTGACTCTCTGTACGGGAACGTGTGTCTGCATCCTTTCAGTTACGCTAGATGCCAGCTGGTGATTTTTCCACTAATAAAAAGACAAGAGCCTCGGCTATTTTATGTAGCTGGCCTCTGGTCTCCCCACACTTCTCACCAGCGCTATTATTCTGAAGTCTGATTGAGATTATTCCAGTTAGATGTCAGCTTAGGTTATGATCGGAAGGTCAGATTGCTGGTCCTTTTTATCAAACCAGAGGCTTTGTTTTTATTTTTAATTTATTTTTTGTTTATTGATTTCAGAGAGAGGGGGAGAGAAACATCAGTTTGTTGTTCTACTTGTTTATGCATTCATTGGCTGATTCTTGTATGTGCCCGACTAGGAATCAAACCCTCAACCTTGGTACATTGGGATAGTGCTCTACCAGCTGAGCTACCCGTCCAAGGCAAAACCAGAGGCTCTCGATGTGAAATGCTAATTACTAAAATACAGTTTTCACTTATTTTATTTCATTCAGTCATCAGACTAAATGTTATCAAAAGGTCACACTTTAGATCTGGCTGATTCTAAGACTGATAACTCTCAGCCCCTTGGGAGTGAGAGAAGCTCTCTTCCAAGTGAGTGTCTTCCACCAAGTCTGCTCCAGCCTCACCGCTGCAGGAACCTCCTCATGAAGGGTTTGAGGCTGAGCTGTGAGAGTCACAGACCAGTTGGAGTCCCTGTCCTCGGAATCGCAGGTATTTATTTGTTACTTTTGATGGCATAGAAGACTAATTAATCAAAATATCATTACAGAACACTTTGGGACGTTTGGGCTTTTAGCTCCTGGGAAGTAAGTCTTGCATTTTCAAAAGCATATTTGTTTCCATTTGTAATGGAAAAAACATTGTTGAATGCAAATACTTTCGATTAATAATGGGTCCATTTATGACAAACCCGGATTTAGCCAGATCAGAAGGTTTAGAAAACAAACCAGTATGTGCCTTATCATTATTATTAATCATTTTTTTTAAAATTATTTTTACTATGACTAGCTTTTGCTGGTTTGTTGTTTAAGTTCCGGACATGAAGAAGGTTCTAAGCTCAGGAATTTCAGGCCACCAATTGGGTGCTGCTTATTGGACCACTGGGTGTCAGTATTGTCTTTTCTTAACTGAGCTGGACCCTAAATGGGTTGTCTTGTCCTTGTCAGAGGCTTTTTGGCTGTGTTGGAATTCAGGATCTTAGGTTTTCTGTACAAATCAGGAAAGACCATCTAGTTTAAGCAGCTTATGTTACCCAGAGAACCTGAGACATTAAGGGATGGCTGATTCCCGTTCAGGATGGTTTCCCCCACCTCTGGTTTCCCCCAACTCAGGTTTCCAAAACTCTCTCAAATATAAATGCCAAAGAGCCAGTCAGATGGGCTTACATTTGCCTAAATCCGAAATGTTTTCTTCTCCATAGAAATACTCTCTTTTCTGTTTTTCTTGACCAGCCCACTTGATGTATCTCTTTTCCCCCCAATATCGATACAGAGAAAACATCTTGTTTCTAAACAACAACAGGAAGAAGGCTAGAGAAGCGTGGTGATGGCCACCCCCTGGGAAACGATGGGGAACATGTGAGGAGTGAGCCCTGTCATGCCAGCAAGGTGGTGGGGTTTTAGCACAGGCGCGTCCTCAGTGTTTTCAAGAAAAACGGAAAATCTAAATTTTTATGTGAATTCTTCTCAATTACATAAGCTGGATCAAACTTAAAAAAAATACCCATCTGTTAAAAAAAAAAAAAAGCATCTGTGGACTAGATACGGATCTTCCAGGATAACGCACCGTAATCTCTGCACTAAGCCTTGAAGGTTTCCTCTTCTGACTCAGGTTTGCCTGTCTCTCCCAGTCTGGGCTACCTGATTGGCTCCAGCGTGATGAGGGGAGGTCCCTGGGGAGATCAACGGGGTTCATTTGTCTTCTGGCACTGTCTCCCTTTTTCATTCCAAGGAAAAGGATATGTTTTGTGCAGCTGTTTGAGGGGATGGTATAGGACAGGAACGTTTGATACCCAGACTTCACTTCCCTTGATCCAGGAGAGGTCTGATCACACCGAATTTTCAGTGCTGACTGGTTTCCTGTTCTCACGTGCTAAATCGGGAGCCATGAGATGAAAGCGGCCCGGGGCCTCTGCACCCCTGAGAACTCCCCCATTTATAGACGGGAGGGCTGAGGGGTGAGCAGTTTTCAGACCATGGCGGTACTACAGGCTTAGAGATGGCTTACTCTAGAACAGCGATATTCAACCTTTTCCGTCTCACGGCGCACATAAACTAATTACCAAAATTCTGTGGCACACCAAAAATATATTTCTTGCCAATCTGACAGAAAAAATTAGTATAATTTTTATTGAGTTACCAAAAAATAACCAATAATAGTAATTCTTTACCTATTTTTCTCAAAAGTGATTTATTTTTAAGTGAGACAGAGAAAGAGAGAAAGAGACAGACAGAGAGAAAGGGAGAGAGATGAGAAGCATCAATTCTTCATTGTGGCACTTTAGTTGTTCATTGATTGCTTTCTCATATATGCCTTGACTGGGGGGCTCCAGCTGAGCCAGTGACCCCTTTCTTAAGCCAGTGACCTTGAACTTAAGCCAGCAACCATGGGGTCATGTCTATGAGCCTGCGCTCAAGCTAGCAACTTCAGGGTTTCGAACGTGGGTCCTCAGCATCCCAGGCTGACACTCTATTCACTGTGCCACTGCCTGATCAGGCCAAAGTGAATTTTTTTTTAAATCAGGACTATACTTGTATGTAAGGATTTCCAGTACCAAGAATTCACCAACCAGACCCAACCTTATTATGTGACATGACCAATTAGGTGCAACTTTATGACCTACATAGTTATGGTTCAAGATAGGACATTCACACCAGACAGCTAATGTTGTGTTGGCCGTTGACATTTTTTTCACTTGACAATCTAAGGGAAAAGAGGTCAGTGCCCCTGACTAAGTAGGCATTGCATGTTTTAAAAATCCTTGTGGCACACCAGTTGAAGATTGCTGTTCTAAACAGCTTCATTTCCCATGTCAGGAAGATGGGGCAATACCCTACCTACTCCAGGTCACATGGCTGAGGGCAGAGGGCTCCTGGTACCAGCTCTCCTAAGTCCTAGTTCTGGGATTCTCATTGGAAGTTGGTGAGGAAGAGTGTGCTGCCGGGCCATTGGACAGTCCAGTCCACTGTGTGCAAGTATACATGGATGATAGTGTTTAATAAGGTGACCAGACGTCCCGCTTTTTAACAATTTGTCCCGCTTCCCGCGGCATTTTAAAAAAGCCCCGATTTAAAAAAAATATATTACAATACTATTTTTGCATCCTATGAAAAAAATTTTTTGCTCCATATAGACCAGATTTTTAATCAAGAACCCCCCCGTCAATGGTGTCCCGCTTTACCAATTTTAAAATCTGGTCACCTCAGGAGGCCAACTAGAATAGCTGTGTGAAGAAGGAAGAAAAAGGCTCTGGAAGAAAGAATCTACTTATATCTAGATAGAAGGTCTAGAATTCCTAGAAAGGAATAGACTTTAGAACAAATGCACAGGAAGCCAAATTGCTCATTATTAAAAGGAAAAAAAAAAAGGTTTGAGTTTGGAAATCGACTGATACTTAGGTTTATCTGGTGTATTGCTGTTTACTTAGTGAGCATCCTGGTGGAGTTAGCAAAGGAGGAAACTACTGTCACAGTAATCTGCTGGAAAATAACCTTAATTATAAAGAAGGATGCAGGGTGGATAAGTGGATTTAATCTGCAGCAAGGAGGACTTCAGTTAGATGCACTGAAGAACTGGCTGGCAGGAGGGCTTTCTGAAGATTGGACTGTGTTCTTGCCAGAGACTGGGATCTTTTTAAGTCCTACTGTTTGAATTAGCTTTTTAAACCTCAGCAGCATGATATGATGGTCCTTTCTTTAAAACTTACTGTACCTTTTAATTGTCATTTTCTGGGTTTGACATGCAAGTCACTTCATAATATGATCTAAGATCATTTTTCTTATCTGAAAGTAATCTAATTTTAAAAAATGAAAAACGTCTAAAAGCACTATCTGTGATTGAATATAAGGTGAGGAAATGCTAAATATTGTACCTTTCTCTTGGAGAATCAATCACAAAGCACCCATGAAAGGCTTCGAGAAATCCTGACGCTGAGAAAGCTATACAGACCCCTGGATGAAACATACTTGGGAAGTGCCTCCTCCGATCCTCCTGTCACTTCTCACAGGCCTGCTGGAGCCCAGTTGAACCTTCCCTTTTCACCATGGCCTGATAAACTTCTGCTTGTCCTCTGAGTCTGACTCGGATGCTGGTTTTATTATTTTGCCTCTTCTCCAAAGCTTTTCCAAGCCCTCATGAGAAGGTCAGATACTCTTTTCAGTAGTCCCATGAGCTCTTGGCAATAGTGCACTTATCACACTTACATGGAATTACAGTCCCCAAGGCCTCTTCCCCCCTGGAACCTTATTTGCCCATCTTGGAAACCCCCAGTGCCCAGCATGGTGCTTGCCAACGGAGAATGTTAATACATGTCTGTTAAATGAAGGACCATCAGACTCAGTCCAGGAGTGAAAGCCAGGAAGGCAGTTAGTAACGATCAGAATTCTCTTGGCTTCTCCGTGGACACTGATGAAGGGCGGAGATGTTACTGAGTGCTTCTTTTGGGCCACGCGCTGAGCCAGACACTTCCATATCAGGACCCAACGTTCCTGGTGGAGCCACCTGCTCATGCGTCCTGCGTGTAGTCATTTTGGGGACAGGTCAGACAGGAGGACGGGTTTAATTTCATGGCATTCCTCAGAGGCTGGATGAACATGTGCATATTTCCAACTGTTTGTGGCTACCTCCAGGCCAGACTTGGCAGGGAGGTTGACTCCTCCATCTGACTCTTCGACTTCCACTAACGCGGCTCCCCTGGATCTGCCCATGACAGATCTGTCCCTCCTCCTCTTCTCCCCTCCTCCCTCTCCTCCCCTCATCTGTCACCTGCTTTAGTGCAGTTGGTGTCAACCCTTCTCCCTTCCACTTTTGCGCTCCCCCCCGGCACCCCTGAACCCTGAACACCACCGTCTCCCCAGCCTCGGGCCCTTCATTGCCTGCTCCCTCTGTTGGGGCAGCTGCCCCCCCCCATCCCAGACCCTCTCCACGTGGCTCCTTTTCTTCTTCTTTCTTAAAATTCTATTTTTCAATTATAGGTGACTTTCAGTATTCTTCTGTATTGGCTTCAGGTGTACAGCTTAGTGGTTAGACAATCATAAACTTTACAAAGTGTTTCCCTCATGACACTTCCATGGGTCAACAACATCTAACAGGTACAAAGGAAAATGTAATTGTAAAATTGAAATTCTAGTCTTATTCCCTAGGAACTCAGTTCCTCTTCTTGGAAGCAATATTTCGGAACAGTTTATGTATTCTTTCAAGAATATGTCATGAATATGCATGTAAATATGTTCATACACACATCTCTCTGATTGCATATCTATATAGATATTAATAACCACGTAGATATAGTGTATGTATACATATATATACACACACATATATGTATGTATATACATATGCAAAAAAAGTTCAATATTATTCAGGGAGCTCTTTATGAGGATTCAGTATTGCTTATACAAATCAAATAAGACTTTAGTAGTGTGCCTGTCTATTTCAATTTTAGAGACATCATGATCAATTAAGCAATACCAACCAAAGATCTCTGCAGGGCAAATTATTCTGATAAATGATTTGTCTTTGCTTCCCAATTCTGGTAACTGTGCCTTCCTTGTGACTAATTAAATGCGAAGACACAAAAACAAGCAACTGTGAAGACAGAAAAACTTGGAAGCAACCTAGTTAGATATGTATATTAGTTTTCTGTTGTTGCTGTAACAATTTCCCACAAATTTAGTGACTTAAATCAACACAGTTTTATTGTATCATGATTCTGGAGATTAGGAGTCGAAATGGTTTTCGGTGAGCTGATGTCAGGGTCTTAACAGGGCTGTGCTACCTCCAGAGGCTCAAGGGAGCTGCCTTTTCCAGCTTCCAGAGCAATCTTGCTTCTTGGCTAGTGGCCCCTTCTTCCTTCATCAGGGACAGTAATGTAGCATCTTCAAATCTCTCTTTCTCCCTCTCCCATTCCCCTCCCCCCTCCTCCCCCAACACCTCCCCTCCCATCTTCTCTTCCCCTCCCCATCTTCCCCCTCTTTCCCCTACCCCACTTTCCTGCTTCCTCCCCTCTTCCCTTTCCTCCCTCTTCTCTCTCTCCTCCCCCTTCTTTCTCTCCCCCCTCTCCATCCTCCCCCTCCTCCCCCTCCTCTCCTTCTTCCCCCTCTTCCCCTCCTCCCCTCCTTCCCTCCTCCCTCTCTTCCCCCTCCTCCCTCTCTTCCCCCTCCTCCCTCTCTTCCCCCTCCTCCCTCTCTTCCCCCTCCTCCCTCTCTTCCCCCTCCTCCTTCTCTTCCCCTCCTTCCTCTCATCCCCCTCCTCCCTCTCTTCCCCCCTCATCCCCTCCTTCCCTTCCCTTTCTCCTCTCCCTCCTGTCCCTCCTCCTCTTCTCCCCTCCTCCCTCTCCTCTCCTTCTCCCTTTCCTCTCCTTCTCTTCCTCCTCCCCTCCTACCCCCATGCCTCCCATCCTCCCCACCTCCCATCCCCTCCCCATCCCGCTCCTCCCCACCCCCCTATACCCTCCTCCCACCTCCCCCTTCTCCCCATCTCCCTTCTCTCATTCCTGTCCTCCCTTCCTCCTCTCCTCCTTTTTCCCCCTCCTCCCCTCCTCTCCTCCCCTCCTCTCCTCCCTCTTCCCTCCTCTCTCTTCCCCCTCTTCCCCCACTTCCCCCTCTTCCCCCTCTTCCCCCACTTCCCCCTCTTCCCCCTCTTCCCCCTCTTCCCCTTCCTCCCCCTCTTCTCTTTCCTCCCCCTCTTCTCCTTCCTCCCCCTCTTCCCCTTCCTCCCCCTCTTCCCCTTCTTTCATGGTCACATTGTCCCTTTGATTCTGACCCTTCTGAATCCCATTCATAAAAGGACCATTGGATTGCATCTGACGCATCTAGATAATCCAGGATAATCTCCCTATCTCAAGATTCTTAAACCATCTGCAAAATCCCTTTAGTCATGTAAAGTAACATGTTTGAAGGTTCTGGAGATTAGGACTTGGACATCTTTTTTGGGGGGAAAGATGTCATTTTCTTCATCACAGGTAGACTTAGGAAAGGTATTTAACTTCTAGAAGTTTGTTTCTCTATGTGTAGATCTACTTCTGGACTTTCTAGGCAGTTCCATTGACCTAGGTGTCTGTTCTTGTTCTCAATACAGTTTTAATTGCTGTAGCGTTATAGAAGGTCTTGAAATTTAGTAGTATAAGCTATTTTTATTCAACATTTTTCATAGGTAGGCTAGATATTTTATTTCTTGTTTCTCAATGGCTTTATGTAAAATTGGTACTTGTAAATGTGAGTGTTTGGTTGAATGCACTACCAAAACCTGTCTCATGAGGAATTTATTTTGTGGGCAGGTTTTAAGTGATATATTCTGATTCTTTGATAACCAATGGAGAAATATTTAGTTTTTCTTTATTTTCTTGAGTCAGTTTTGAGATGTTTCAAATAATATTTTCTAACTGGACAAATTTATTGGCATAAAATTATTCATAATTTTAATATGAACATCTGTATTTTAACATTTGTAGTGCTGTTTCTTTTTCAATTCTGATAGTTGTAGTTTGTATTTTTCTGATTAGTCTTGCAAGGAAGTAATCGATTTTAATAATCTTTCCAAAGAACCAATTTTTGCTTTGTTGATTTTTCTGTTTCACTGATAACTGCTTTTACCTTCCTTTTTTTTTGAAACATCATGAGGGGAAAGCTTAAAGAATTGAAATTAAATATGTTTCTAATATATGTATTTAAACCTATAAAATTTCCTCTACTCTGTTTTCATTCTATTCCAAAGATTTTGATATGCTGAATTTTCATTGTTTTTCTCTCAAATTATGTTCAAATTTTAAATATTACTTCTTTAACTTGTAGGTTCTTTAGAAATATGTATATTATTTAATTTTCAAAAGTGGAGATTTTCTAGTTGTCTTTATCATTGATTTCTGGTTTAAGTCTATTGTGGGCAAAGAACATATGCTTCTTTTTCACTAATAATACTTCTTGTCTTGAACTCTTCTTAGTTTTATATTAGTATAACTATACCAGCATTATTTTGACTAGTACCTTCAAGCTACATATCCTTTGATTTTTACTCATTCTGGTTCTTATGTTTTAGGTGTGTCTTCTGGAAGCTGCATATAATAGGGTTTTGTTCTTTATTTTCTAATTTGGCCATGCTTGTTTTTTTATATAGGATATTTAGTCCATTTACATTTAATGTAATTGTGATATATTTGGGTTTGAATATATTATTTTATGTTTTTTTTATTTTTCACACCTGTCATTCTTCTGCAATTTTTGTCGTCTTTTGAATTGATAACATATTTTTATATTTTCTTTTCCCTCCATTCTTTTATTAACTACACATTCTTTTAAGATTTTTATCCTAAAAACATTACAAAATACATTTTGACTTACCATAACTTGGAATGTTACTTTGACCACTTGGAGGGTACATCAGACCTTAAAAATTCTTATTCCATTCACCATTCTCCCACCTTTTGTGTTATTGTCACATGTTAAAATAATGTATAAAATATATTCAGTCATATTTGGGTATGTGTATATATAACATTTGTTCCCACAATCTGTGTTTTATTAAACTGTCAATATTTATTTAGCTTTTTCCACATAATAAGCTTTCTGGGGCTCTGGGTTTGTTTCTGCACCTGTGTTCTCCCTGCAGGGGTCCTCTTCCTTCTCCTGAAAGCACTTCCTTTAGTTGTTCTCTACTGCCACCCTGCTAGGAGCAAATGATCTCACTGTGAGAGGGGATTTCTAGAAACATCTTTGTCCTTTCTTAAGCTCTGGCTTCCTTGCTAGCCCTAAGGGAATTTATTTTCCAAACCTGGTGAGGTCGAAAGGACCTCTTGATTGCTGCCCCTCTCCTTTTCTCTAAAGATTGGCTGGGGTACCCTGGAGAAAAAAAAATGACCAATACATATTTCTCAATACATTCTTCTTCGGGATCTTGATCTGTTGAATGCTAGCTATCTTAATTTCTTTCTGATGAAAATAAAAAGTCATTCCCCCCGCCCCTTTGTGGTACCTAACTTATGTAGTTGTTGTTGATGGGAAGGTTAGTCTGAATCAAGCTTCTGTCATAGCTAGAGGTAGAACCTCCAAATTCCTTTTTTTTTTTAAATTAAAACATATGGATTTACATGTAAATCATCCACATGGCGACCTTTCTGATATTTCCCCACAGCTCCTATGAGGCCTGCTGCTTTGCTTTTCCCTAGATTAAATGGCTAAAATTCATCAGCTCATGTGACATAATCTCCTGACCCACTTCACCATTCTGGTTCCCTAATTTATCTTTTATTTCATTTATTTTTTAATGAAGAGCTCAAAGATTATGACTCCTGGTTTTAGAGTAAAAAAAAAAAAGCTTTCTTTTAAATCCTATATCTGTTTCATTTTATTTGCTTGACCACGAGCAGGTCAATATATTTGAGCCTTTGACTTTTTATCCGCAAGGCAGAGGACATGACCCAGTTTGCAGAGTCCTTTTGAATGAAAAGAGCAGCTGGCTCATCGTAGTCGTTCAATAAAAGGGAGCTGCGACAGTTTTACGTCGGATACTTGCTCTATTCTTGAGAGGGAGCATCTTGGGGTCCATTCTTCATGTTGTTACAGGTTTTCTGAAATCTTTTGTGCATCTTATCTTTACATGTCCCTGGGTTAGTTTTCCACGTCCAGAAAAGCTATGGGGTCCTCCTCAAAGAAGGTATAAATCTGAAACTGTGTTTTGCATCCTTCTTAGCACCTCCTTTATGTGGGCTGAACTGATACAGGTGGGAAGAAAGATGTTTCTGAAAATAATTTAACTGTAGAAAGGAATACTATTTAAACAGTAAAGTGTGCCCCCCACCCCTTTCCAGAATGATCCTTTATCAGTATTTCATTTGACTTTTCTCTATTTTACTACAGAAAATTAATAAGTGTTTTTGGGTGCAGTCTTCAGCCAAGGTCAGCAGCAGCTGCTTGTGCAGTTGTTTGAAAGGGCTATTTTCTTCCTCTTATTCCAGACGCTTCTGAATCCCATTATCAGTGCCTGCACATTTTCGGTAACTGATTTTTATTACATTGTGAGAACACTGCCTGGGTGATTGCTCCTCAACCAGAGATGTCAGCCAGCTGAAACAGACCAGGAGAAAACAAAGGACATCTCTGACTTGGGGTAAAATGGAGCAGGAGAAATTTACATGTGTTTGACATTTATATTCTTTTGCATAGCTTTTGTCTCTTTGAACATTTCCTGAACTTACTACTTCAAGCAGACCAATGAAACCTAAATGTTAGGGAGGAAAGAAAGCCTACTTTGAAGATGGAGAATAGGATAAGAAATTAGAGGTTCATCTCTCTCTTTTAAGATTTTTTTCTGGTATGGAAAAGGACAGTTGTAAAATTAACAAGGTCACACTAACTTTAGTTTCTATTGTTTTGGGGAATAGTTCTTTGAAACCATAATGCATCTATAGGCTTGCTCTACCAGTGGCTCCTAATAGACTCTTTCTCTCCTTTGTACCAAAGAATGCTAGCACAGTGCTCTTCTGCATGATTGACCATAGGTAAGGGGAATGCTTAAAGAAATGTTACTTCTGTATGGGGATTTCTGTGTTGGAACAATGGAGGTTTATTTGCATGCTGAGCTTCTGAGTATAAATGGTAGAATGTCACATCAAGTCCGGGATAAGGCCACACAATTAAATCCCAAAGCGAGCACTGGTGCCTTGGCTCCAACCCTTATTTCACTTCCTGACAAAGGCTCATTCATTGGGGTGTGCTCTGGATAATAAGAAGAGCAGACCCTTATTTTAGCATAAAAGCTTGGCAGAAGAGGGTGATCCTTTTAGATCAATACATTGTACACAATTTTCAGTACCAGAGACTACCTTGATTTATCTGTCGTCACTGGGACTTTTTTTCCAATATCTTAGAACCTCAATGAAGTTTCTAAGAACTCAACACCTGGATTAATGCTGTTTATTGAGTTCAAGCAAGTTTCTAAATTTTAAAAAAGCCGTTATAGGGGTAAAGCAGTTTTTAATTTTTGCAAAATCTTTTCTTCTCAGTTTAGTTTTCCTTGGGAACCCAATGCATAAAATATGATGTTTAAGAAGAGATAGTCTGGTTGATGCAGGATGCATCTCACCAGACTCCCATGGGTTCCAGGAAGGAGAGTTTGTAAAACACTCCTCCTAAGAAAGCCCAGAAAACCTGTGTGCTATTAAAGGTTTGTATTGGGTGGACCTGACCTCTAGAGGCCAAATAAAGTAATGCCATCATTGGGAAAAGCATGCTTTTCCTGCTGTTCTTCATTTTGCAAAATTAACTATTTTTTTCAGGCATTTGATAGTTTTTTGAATTTTATCATTTCCATTATAATATAGCCCCAGAACCATTCCAGTGTCTGAAAGAGCTCACTAGGGATCATATGAGTATTTCTTATCTATTTTCTCATCTTTCAAAATGGCTTAGAGTGATTTCTCTCTTATCCCTGCACCTACATTCTAGCGTCAGTAAAGGGCATACCGTATGTCCCCACGTATAAGACACACTTCTTTTCGAAAAATTTGGGGTCTAAAAACTAGGTGTGTCTTTTACAGTGGTTGTAGGCTTTTTTTTTTTACTTGCATTTCCTGCTTTTTTACGCTTATTTTTGCGCTCATTGCAGAAGACAGTGATTCGTCATCAGACACAGATGAGGACAAGCTAATGGATGGGAGTTTTGACAGTGATGAGGAGTTGTATGAATTTTACGATGAATAAAACTCGAATTCAATAACTTCATGTAATACACCTCTTTTCAAATTTTGGGCCCCAAAATTAAGGTGCATCTTATATATGGAAGCATCTTATACATGAGGAAATACGGTATTTGGCCTCTTGTGAATTTCTGTGAATTTTCATCTGGGCTCCCTAGAGTTCCAAAGACAGAACTGATTGGTATAAAATCTGTGTTTACAAAATCAGAAGACAAACTTTGTCTTCAGTGCATGGGCAGGGGCTGCAGGGGAGATGAGCGTCCCAGACCAATCACAGCATTATGTGCGTTTCCAGAATTTAAGACTGATCGTCAGATGCTGGGTTAATAAATCCTAATCAGGACTTGCTGAGTTTGAAATAACTCACGCTCTGACAGTGGCTTCAGCAAAAGGAATTTATTGGCCCACATAACCAAGAAGTCTGGGCGTAGGGCTGTCTTCAAGGTTTACATCGTGTCCGCCAGTGCCTGTCACTCTTGCTCTTATTTTTCTATCTGAGCGAGCCACAATTTATTCTCTTCACATTGGATCCCTCCAGACATCAGGTATAGGACAAAGCATGGGGGAACAGCATCATGCAACAGTTTCAGGCTTAAAGCCACTCAATTTAGGTCTACCTGACAAACTAAAGCTAGAATCTTGAGACAGGAGGGAGCTGTGGAGTCTGAGGAATAGAGCAAACGAAGACAGCCACGATCAGAAAGGATCTCTGAGAGAGGACTGCGTGAATTGTTTCTGTCACACGAAAGCTAGCTGTCCATTTCATGTTGTGGTGAAAGTTTTCTTTGGTTCTCCTTCAAGTATCTTTAAAGGGGGAAGGCTTGGGCCCTGCCCACCTGGTCTCCCTGTGTACTCCAGTAGGGGGGTCCAAGTTCCGACAACCTCGGTGCCCAAATAGAGCTTAGATGGGCTGCCTGCTCTCTGATGTCAGATCTGTGGTAGAGCTTTGTAACCATCACAGGGATCAAGAGAACATTTTCAAAGAGTTCATTCTTGTGTGCAAGGGAAGGAGAGGCCACCTTATATCCCCGGGTAGTCTCTGTGTTCAGAGGTCTTTTTCAAATTTGACCCCTTGGTATGCTTGATAAATGGACCAAAAAATGAAAATTAAGTAATTTTTTGACTGAGCTTGAAAGTGATTTTGGTTCAGCCATTTTACAAACTTAATGTCTATAAAGTAACTATACTTAAGAAAGTTTAGAAAAACAAATAGCCATATGCATATTACCTTGACATCAGTAACTTAACATTATTAGCGGTCCCTTTTCACCCCCGCAAGTAGCTGCAATTATCTTTCATGTAGTTCTAGGTCTTTCTCAATTACTTTAAACATGTGACATCATTCTGTGGTTTCCATTTTTTTTTTTTTTTTTTGGCAGAGACAGAGTCAGAGAGAGGGACAGATAGACAGGAAGGGAGAGAGGTGGCTTCAGCAAAAGGAATTTATTTTTGTTGAAATAAATTCTTTGTTGCAGTTCCTTAGTTGTTCATTGATTGATTTCTCATATGTGCCTTGACCGGGGGGCTACAGCAGACCGAGTGACCCCTTGCTCGAGCCAGCGAACTTGGGCTCAAGCTACTGAACCTTGCTCAAACCAGATGAGCCCACGCTCAAGCTGGTGACTTCGAGGTCTCGAACCTGGGTCCTCCACATCCCAGTCTGATGCTCTATCCATTGTGCCACCGTTTGGTCAGGCCCAAAGTTTTTGATATTTATGATAGTCCATTGATTTGGATGTGCCATAACTACTGATTGACTCTGTTGCTGGGGAAAAGCAAATTCCGGATATTTTTTTCTTTGTATATAACACTGCAGTAAATGACTTTGAGTCTACAAATTTTCCTTCCTGCAGGTTGTTTGTGGGATCAAGGTATGTGTCATTCATAGAAAAAGAGCAGATAATAGTTTTTTTTTCCTAAAAAGTTTATTATACAAATATTATAAACAGAAGAGTGATAAGAAAAATATACCTATACATTCAAATAAACCAGCTTGCTTCATCTGTAGCTTCCCTAGAAGTCTTGATTTATGTGTATTCATCACTTTTTCATGCTTAACATTATATTTTGCCATACTGAATCAAAATCCTCACAACCTTTTTAAAAGATGGTAGGCTATTCCATAAAGTTAAAATAACCATGATCTAAATAACCTTCCCTTTGGTCTGGTTAGGTAACATTGCTGATTTTTCCCATCCTTAAATTCTACTGCAATGCCTGTCACTGTTGGTCACAGTGTTTCCTATTTAAATGTAGTTGCTTGGATGAATTCTGAGAATGGGATTACTAGGCCAAAGGGTATGAAACTTTCTTAGGACTCTTTAAAAATACTGACCAATTACCTTTTGAAATTTTACACTAGCGCACAAACGGGTAGTTGTCTGATCCCTTCCACCTTGCCCTTGAACTACACAGTAGTCAGAGATTCAAGGGCGAGGAAAGGTACACAGCTTCATACAATGGAAGAAATTAATTGAAGTTAACACTCAGCTCTGCCATTTGCTAATAGAATTACCCCAAACAATTCCTTAACTATTTTGAACATTATTTCTGTAAAATGGAGATAATCATACCTACTTTACGGGGTTCTTTTCAGGATTAAACCGACTATAGAATGTAGCCCTATTTCATGGCCCTCAAAATCGTCACTAGTTATTTCACCAATCTGGTGGGTTGAAAACAAACCTCATTGATGTCATTCAGGTTTCTTTGAAAGGGTGGGGACATGTTTTACCACATCTATTTGATACATGAGCTATGTTTTATTTAGTAGATAAGTTGTATTTGTTAACATTCTGAAATCAGATTGCTTCTTTTGTTATTTTTTTACAGGGACACAGAGAGAGTTAGAGAGAGGGAAAGATCGGGACAGACAGACAGGAATGGAGAGAGGTGAGAAGCATCAATCATCAGTTTTTCGTTGCGATACTTTAGTTGTTCATTGATTGCTTCTCACATGTGCCTTGACCACGGGCCTTCAGCAGACCAAACAACCCCTTGCTGGAGCCAATGACCTTGGGTCCAAGCTGGCGAGCTTTTGCTCAAGCCAGATGGGCCTGCGCTCAAGCTGGTGACCTCTGGGTCTCGAACCTGGGTCTTCCGCATCTCAGTCTGACGCTCTATCCATTGCGACACTGCCTGGTCAGGCCAGATTGCTTCTTAACGTTAAGGCAAATATTTAATGGGTTAGCATAGCATTCCTTTGCTTTTCTGGTTATGCGATTATGAATTCTGTTACATCTTTCTGTGTCTTGGGATGGGAAAAAGAATTTGTATTTTTGCTTGTGTGCATTATATGCTTCTTATCTCTGGTTTATTTGATGATGTCTTGATGGTTTCCTTATTAATTTGCATGAGCTCCTAAAAGAACATTAGTTTTAACCATTTCTCCTGTTTACTGCTATTATTTTATTCTTAGAAAAGAAGTTCTGTGTGTCAGGTGGGGTGAGAGAAGCAAAAACGTACAGAACTGCAAGTTTTTTATGCTTGAATGTGCCAGTTTTCTCTCCTTGTGATTTCCTTCCCATTCCTCCTCTGATCATAGGTAGGTTGTTATTCGGTTTCCTGATATTTTTTCTTATCATTTTCACAGCTCTTCCTATTCCAACAATGTTAGAATTGACCTTCTTGGGTCTCTAACCACTCCACTGGACTCAGAGATCAAAGGGCAAGGATTGTGTGTTATTTAATTATGGGGCAATAAGCATTCAGCAGATACCAAATGAGCAAATATAGTTAACTCTGTCCACTGTAGGTAATTTAAGGTGGGACTCTGAAGCCCCCCTTTCCTACCCTCACCCCCCAAAAAGGCTGTTAATCTTCCTAAGAATAATCAGATAATCAGGACCTTTCCCACTGGCTTGCGATGGCATTCCAGCTCTCTGTTGTCTTGCTACCATTTTTGCCCCATCATTGCTCATTGCCATGTCTCTGGCTGTTTGTTTCATTGGCAAGATTGCCAACTGGTGAACAGTGTGAGGGCAGAGATCCCCATCTTGTTCTTGTTTTCTGTTTTGGAGTGCTCAAGAATAACTGGTAGATTGAATTGACAAATTGATATCAGGCAAATTCTTAAATTCATTTTAGTCTATTTCTGGGTTTTCGGGTCTGAACTGTTTAGGTACCTGGCAGTCTGCAAGGCTCAGGTGGTACAAGCAAGAGCGGTGCCCCTGTTCTAATGGGCAAGGAGAGGGATGAATAGGTTGCTTTACTGTGACATAAGCCATGAAAGAGGTGTGGCCAGCGTTCCCTGTGAGTACAGGGCACTTGATCCATCAACAGGGCAAGTCAGAGAATCTTTCCAGGAAGGAAGCTGTCTGAGCCAAATCTTAGGGGTGAACAGGGGTAAAGCACATAAAGACAGGAGAAGGCTGTTTGCCTGGTGGAGAAATAATATCAAATGCAACGGGCTGTGTTCCTGTTTTGAAACATCGCCATCCTCATGATTGCTATTTTGTGCTTTTACACAATTTGTGAGGTTTATGTCATGTCAGTGTCTTTTTGTAGAGAATGGACATTCCCTTTTTCTACTTTATTTTGCCTGATAAAGTTTAGAATTACCTTGTTTACTTCCCCCAAAATTTCTGTTGGTACTCTGATTGAAATTTTGTAAAATGGACAAATTGATTTGAGGGAAAACAAGAAAATCTTTATTAATTTTAGTCTGTACAGATGTATTGGTCTCTTGTATTTATCTCTCTGAAAATTTCAAGTTTTGGATTTGGGGTGTTTATTACGTCAATGTTTAGTATAATGGTTTAATTATGTATAATCAATAACATAGGGGTTTTAATCATTATATATTGTTAATCTTAATAGCTCCTAATACCTTGTACTATCAAGTCCACTTTAAAATATTGATTTTGTTTTTAATTCAGATTTTATAGGTTAATTTTTGCCCAACATGTTTTTAAATGAAACTCTTGACTTGGTCTCTTAATAGATTAAAATAGATGTTTTAGTGTTATTATTTCTACCTTTGATCTAATACCTATTATCCTAAACTTTGCCATTTCAAAATGCTTATTTCCTATTAAAATATACTGTAATTTGAAAGATCCTGTTCTCACATTTTATAGACCCATTTTAAATTCTAATAAGAGTTACCTTGAGCTATCTCACAAGTGTTACATCATGTTTAGCTCTTTGTGCCAGGGAGTCTCAAAGGCTGATCTGCTGTCAGTCGGTTGTCATGAGTGTCTCCTTTGAAGGCTGTCAGTTGACCCTCAACTGCAGGGGTTTGGTGTTCTTGAGGGTACTTAAAATTTAGCTTTCAGAAACTAAAATTAACTTGTCATTGGACTGAATCGAGAAGCTAATTCATCCATGTTGCTCATGTGTTTTCTGAAATGTGGTTATTTCTGCATTATGATCTCTCTTCCTCACCTCTGTATCCTGGGCTTTCTCCCTCAGATAATGTGGAACTGGGTTATCAAGTGGGCTACATACAGAATTTTACATTTCTTTTTAAGAGTTAAGATTGGAGGAAATATATAAAAGGTGCTGATTTATACCTATTTTCCATTTAATTTTTTTCCCTTCCATTGAAGAAAGGGAATAGAGCTCTTTTTAGCCTCCTGCTTTCTAATTTTGTATTAACAATGATCTCAATTAGTTTGACTCATCAGTAACAGCCTCCCCCGCCACCCCATTAGTATTTCTTATTTTAGCTACACTTCAACATTTTTTCCTCAGTGAATCACTTCTCCTGAAGGGTGATTTCTCTAATTTCATTCTCTTTGATTTGGATTTTTTTTTTTTTTTTTTTTTGTAAATCTCCTCCTGCCCCCAAGAAACCAGGTAATAAAATTACTATATCTTTGGAGATAAAGAGCAACCTGATTGGGAATAAAATTTTCATTATAGCCTTTGACCTTGATGATTCTGTAATATTGCTCCAGCGCCATTTATAGTCAGAAGCTAACTCTGATGAGATGTAACCCACCATGGAATATGGTTGGGGATGGACACTAGTTCTGTCATGTGTTGAATATGTCTTAGAATTTCTAGATGAAGAAATGACTTATCTCTCCTGTGATATATTATGAGTACCAATTTAGATATGTCATTGCCTTTTTAAAAAGAAATATTAGCATTATAGGGTTCTAGGTTGATAGGTAAATAGGTAAGTCATGGTGCAATGTAGAATTATAAAATAAATTAAAAAACATTAATAGGGGGATCAAGGAAGAATGACGAAGGCAACAGAGGTGACATGGGAATGGCACCCTAAAGGAAGATACCCTGGGGTGGGGTGGTGCTAGACCCTAGACAGGCAGATAGAGTCATATGTGCAAAATCTCAGTGTTTTGTTAAAGACCAGGAGAGGGAAGATTCTCAAAATGGAGGGCTGATCGTGGTGGGTTGATCAGAGTGGTTCTGCCGTGATGGCTTTCATCATAAATTATTTCACCCTTGGCCCCATCTAGGGGAGCAGTGCTAGGGTATTCTTTGGAGGAAGATGAAAACTAATTGAAACTGAGATGGGCACCTAGCTCAAAAGGTGACTTGTCTGTAGTTTGACCAAGAATGCTAAGGTAGACCAACTAAAATGGTGTAACCCACTAGGAATCATACTGGCTTCTATGTTGATTCAGGAGGGTTGGCGAACTATAGCAAAAGGAGCCTAGGCAGGTCATTAGGAGAGCAGCAGAGCACGGCAATTCTCTTGGCCTGCTCCAATCCTGGGGACTCCCAGTTCTAGACTATGCATTATCTTGTAGTAAGCTCTCTTTTGGAAGGAAACCTGTGTCAGTCTCTTCCTGAGAGTCACAATGGTAGGCCACAAGTCAGAGAAATGCAGAAGAGAGGTTAATCTGCAAATGTATCTTGAAGTAGAGTCAAACAGGAGTGACTAGTTCATCAACTGTCAAAGAGGAATTCCCTAAAGAAGCAGACAGGGTGCTTTCCTTCTTACCAATCATTATTTTTATTAATATATTTTACAAGACTGCAGTCGAAATAATATTAAATACAAATTTTTTTTATACAGAAAGTGTAATAAAGTTAAAATAGTTCCTTGTAATTCATAGCATTATTGCAATGCTTACAAAATTTTTGCATAGAGTGTGCAAGGATTGATGTTACTCAAAACAAACCGAAACTAAGCTCTTTCTTACATCACACCCAAACCCAGAGAAAAACAAAACGAAACCGAACCCCAAGGAACCCAATGGCTGAACTTATCGCTTCATGGAAATGGGGTTCCTTTTTCAAAAGCTCTGAGCACCTAGGACTTCTCTGACCTCATTTCTGTTAAAAGTGCCAGAATATGGCTTCTTTGGCCTTACATGGAGCCAGTACAATAGTGGCTGTCCTCTACCTTCCTTTCTAAAATCTGACCACCTTAAGGGGTCTGTTTCTGCTGCTTCATGGCCTCAGAAAAACAAAGTTGACTGGAAAGGTAGTTTCCATTCCCCCCTCAGCAAAATACTAGGCTAATTCAGGTTTGCAGACTCTTCCCTCTACGTGGCTAGCATCTCCCTTCTCTACCAAGGATCCTGATTTCTGGTTCTGTGATGCTAGTTCCAAGAGATTCCTGATTTGCCACTGGGACACATATACCATAAAATGAAAACCCCTGAATGACTTACCCTAAAACAGGGTCTCTGATGATTTCGAACTCATCCCTCTAATTTACTTAGGTGTTATGAGATGGTTGAGCCAGATGAGCACTGTAGAACCCTGCCTGGCAATTGGAGTCTGTTGGGAGCGGTGAGAAACTCTGTCTGTGACCCCCCCAGTGGGTCAGATGTGTGCTGTTGAGAAAGCTCAGAAAAGCAGGATGAGCTCCAATCTCTTTGCTGTTTGGTCTCTCAGCTGTGGGTGAGGGCAGGTTGACAGCTGGGCCTTGATATGGGCTCACTGGTTGATAACCTGTTCGCGCGGTCCCTGCCTGAGTAAATTCTTCAAAAATGATTTTAGGAGTTTTAATTCTTAGAGCTTAAACCTTGACCCCTTTGCTTAGAAGATGAAAGTGCCCCAAAGCCACCAAGTTGTAAGAACTTCAGATGCACTCATCTCCTTTAGTAGCTGGAGTGCTACCAACCTCATTGCTGCATCTGGGACACCCAGGGTAAAATGTACAGGTTCAAGGTTAAAGAGCGCCACTGTTTAAACAAGGATTGACAAATGGGTCCCTTTTCCAACTCAGATCAATTGGAAGTGACAGCCTGAGTGCTTTGGTGAGAAGAATTCTGCATGTGGGGAGGGGTATGGCCCATTAGTGATGACTGACAAGGTATGGGGTGTGGGGCTCAAGCCATCAGCAGAGCAAAAGTGGCCAGGTTGGGTATGGAATGCCTACTGCTAATCGAGTCGTTAAAAGTCCTATATTCTTGTAGGGAAACAGGGACGGTGATAGAGATAGAGATTGAGCTCCCTTCTCTTTGATCCTTTCCTTGAGTTACATTACAAGGGAAGTATGGTAACCAGGTAGTGTCAAAGACCTCACCTAAAATTAGACACTTGTCTCTTGTACTGCAGAATAGGGGAAGATGTATGTGTACACAAATGCTGACTTGCTTAGCCACACACATAGATCACAAAGGATAAACATCGCCTCTTAAATGCAAGGCTGACAACCCAGGG
Source organism: Rhynchonycteris naso (assembly GCA_037038555.1). Taxonomy (NCBI): domain Eukaryota; kingdom Metazoa; phylum Chordata; class Mammalia; order Chiroptera; family Emballonuridae; genus Rhynchonycteris; species Rhynchonycteris naso. The sequence goes on along the minus strand of CM073003.1, from coordinate 115,407,939 downwards.
TATTCCAGTTGGAAAGCACAAGAAGACTGACTTATCAAGAACCACACAGAGAGAAAACTAATTTTTTTCTAGATTCTATTATTCAGACAGACCACCTATATTTTCACCCCAGGTGAAAACAGGTCAGTGCTGGATGCTGTCATGGATGAGAGAGAACAGAGGGATGGGAGATAAAAGTTTTATAGCTTTATCAACCCAAAAGGGTCTAGTCTAAAAGCTGGTAGACATTTCTCAACAATCTGAAGACTAGCTGGACATGTTGGTGACTTCATAGCCTAGTGGTCTGGACTTAGATTCGCACCCCAGCTCTGTCATTTTCTAGTTAATGGCTTTGGGCAAGTTTATTACCCTCTCTAAGCCTCACTTTCCCTATCTGTATATTGGAAGGATAACAGAACCCAAGTCAAAGGGTTATTTTGAGCAAATGCACATGAAACACAGTGCTTACCACATAATAAGTGCTCAATGAATATTAATAATTATTATTGTAATTGGAGAACAGAATCCAACACTTGCTGTATCTTGGATTAGGCTTTGGGTCCAAAAACCTATTTGATTTTATGCAAAATTTCTTGAGTGTGGTTGTCTTTGGGAAGAAGGTCCAGAATTTGGCTCAGATTCTCAAAAAAATGTATGACCCTCATAATGTTAGAACACCATGAATTAGACAAATAGGAGGACTAAAGAAACATCCACATCTTCCTTGTCAACAAATACAATCTTCCTAGCACAGAAGCACAGACAGTTCTTTGCTATACCGCTCCTAGGTAACCCAAGTGATAAGCTTGGCATTTCTTACATATTGAAATCAGAGTTCTCTCTCATTTCACCAAAATGACCTACATGTAGAAGTAGACTGTGAAGACAGCGACAGAGATGAACACGTCTAGGAGATGTTTCCCTCTTTTCTCCCAAAGAGGGCAGGCTTGTCCTCTTTTGTCTTAACTTCTCTGACCTTCACTATTGTTCAGCAAAGACGTGAAGTCACCTCATTTGCTAGTGAGGATGTCTGTCTACGTGCCTAATGAGGAGTTTAGGGACACTACTTTGGCTTTCTACCATAACAGGTGCATTTGGATTCTAAACTTCTTGCCTGTACAACTGTGGTTCGATTCCAACTGCAAACCTCATGGAGATGTGGGACTGGGATTGCAACTTTCTGGGCTGAAGTTGAGTTCACGTTGTTGTTGGTGTGTATGAGATGGATCCTATTAAGACCACACTTCCTATGGCGTCAGGGGTTCACAGGATTCTTGAATTGCTCTATTTTCTCAGAGGAAGTTGCTAATTTCCTACTCTGTCAGCATCTATAAAAGGAAGGGGGGTATGAACAAAAGACAGTGGCCTAGGTGAGCCGGGGGCCACCCCAAATGGGCTATTCTCTTCTACCCTGGTGCTCTAACAATCCACAAGACGAGGACCGCCCTCCAATAACTATTTTCCCTTTGCCATTCAGATCTGCCTTGAGAACTCTCAAGGACACCATTATGAACAATGCTCACAAGAACCATAGAAATCACATTGCTTTTGAAAGTGCTAATGCAGGTGGTGCGCTCTGTGGGCTGAAGTGTCAAGCTTCAGGCTGCTTTATCTCTTATCAGTGGTTCAGCTTCATGATGGGAAATTCAGAGGCAACTGGATCATTTCAAATTCCAATGACCACCAAGGCAGAAATGCATCAGACATGGTGAGGCAGTAGCTTTGACTATTTTAAGAGAAATATGTTGACTATCGGGGAACCTTCCACAAAAGAGAAAGTGCTGAAAGAAAGACATTTTGTATTTGAGAGAAAAGGCCTGTTTTCTAAGGCGGTTTCTTTTATTCTAACCTTTCCCCCTCCACCTGCTACTGGGACCAGTCCCCATTCCAGGAACTGCTCTGTGACCGTTCTTTGTGCCTAAGGTGTCCTGGTGCAGGGGAAAGCCAGAAAGTGGGTCTTGTTTACAACTTACTAAAAGTGGGTTTTCACCTTTCACAGGGCCTTAAAGAATTAGGATCGGGTGCCTGCGTGAATCTACTTATCTCTTCACTGCAGGCATCAGGCTACCTGTCACCTAAAATAAACAAAGGCAAGATATTCTCATCCAGTTGCTCCTGTGGAGGGCAGGGTCGCCAACCAAACCCTCTTTCGGTGGGGTCCAGATTAAATGCTGATGAACTCCTTAAGTGACACGAATTAGAGTCTGGTAAATGGCGGTACTTTTCATTAAGAACAGAAATCTTTCCTCCCTGACATGAATGCTCATATTAGAAAGGCTCCCTCATACTGATGCTATTTTAACAATACCGAATATGAGGAGAAAGCCCTGGATTAGCAATAGGGAAGTGACCAAAGGGACAGCTCTCTGGCAGGAACCTGCCTTACCCCACACAGGTGGACACAAAATTCAAAATGGTGGGGTTTTATGCACTCCTGCGACCCCAAGAAACAGAGACCCAGGTGGCTGGGAACAAAAGGCAACTGGCATTAATCCGGTTCCTCCCATCAACAGCTTCCTGAAATAATTGTACTGTGTTTTTTCCTTCCTCCATATTTTAAGATGCCCCTTTCAATATCTGTAACTATTTATCGGTCTCACCAAGCCTTCGGGCCTGGTGTAAGGACACTGAAGGTGCCAGTAACCAAGGTGACGATGCCAAAAGGCCAAGTTAAGTCAAAGATATTCTCTGGAGGCTCATGGAATGAGCATCTTTTAGGAGTATGGGAAGGTCGGGGGATGGGGGGAACCTCTGAGTTGAGGCTGCAGAACTAGTCTCTTCAGGAAAGAGATTCTAAACTGAAGTCCTTGGACCCCCGCTTCACTTTTTGCTGCATAAGAGGTGAATCGGAGCAACCACCAATTTATTTAGGGTCCAAGGAAAAAACTCTTGGAGGATCACAGCTTTCCTTTCCTTCCCATCTTCCCCGAATTCCATCCTCCCTGTTCCCAAGATCCTGGAAGCCTGCATTTCTCAGACAAGTGGGCCACTTTCTTTTCTTTTCTTTGTTTTTTAAACACAGCATTAGACTAACCTTTTCTCTATAGTCAAGTATTTCTCTTCCCAAGCACACGTGGACATACAGGCTCATGCCACACTATCCTGAAGTCTGCTTTCTTTGCTGCTGTGTCCAACACATACCAAAAATGACCTCTACATCAGGGGTCAGTAAACTTTTTCTGTAAAGGCCCACTAGTAACCATTTAATGCGTAGGGGGCCAAGAGCTCTCTGGCACAGCTCCTTCGCCAGGCTGTTGGCATGGCATAGGGTATCAGCCATCAACAGCATGTGAATACATGGACGTGGCTGTGTTACAGCTTTATTTACAAAAACGGGATGAGCCAAATTCGGGGTAGGGACCCCGGTTTGCTGACCCCTGCTCTAGAATCAAACCTCACGCAATCTTTGGTCTATGGTTGCTGGGTAGACAAGAAAAAGTGAGCCAAAGGAAAATGGATGCAAAATAAATAAAAACCAATTCAAGTTTCTAAGAGCTATTCCTTGGATAACATAATGAAAAAGCCTCAGATCAAGTTTCCATCCACACAGATGCCACCATGAGGGCTTTGAAATACTTTGTCACACTCTGGAAGTTCCCCAGACCGATCCTTTATGACTTAGTCAGAAGATACCAAACAGACCTCAGTGCAAAACCTACTTGGTGAGCAATTTTTAATTCTTAAAACTCTTCTGAAGAGTATTAACATACTAGAACTTCTAGAATAGTGAAGGTTCATTGGATTTCTGTTCGTTATGTCACCCGCTGTTATACTGAAAGGTGAGATTGGAAGATAGTGTATATAAAGATTAGAAAAAAAAAATCTCACTTTTGAAAATGAAAGGTTATCAGATTTTAATGTAAAAGATATATATTCCAGAATTCAGATAAAATTTTCTCTCATGACTATGGCCAAATGTTCTAGTTGAAGGAAGTAGGGAGAAAAAAAAATGTACAGTGAAAAACTTAGAATGCATTTTACCAAATTCTAAAATCTGAACTGAAACACGCAATTTAATTCATACCAAATTTCCTGCTTGTTACCAAGTATAGTGTGGAAAAGCACAAACGCAAATGAGGATTTTATAGCATGTCTGTTCACCATAGGTGCTTGATTTCTAGTCTTGGCTGATAGTATTATTTCTATTTCATTTGTGATCGAATTCCCTTCCAGGTAAAATTCTGTAAGTGGGATCACTCCACTCTCTTTTATCAATATAAAATCCCCAAGGTGCTGATCTGAGACTTCCACGTAATGATCAGAACACAATTGGAGAACAGAGGTTCGTTCGGGGAACCTTTCATTTTTGTTATCCATAGATTGCGTACTTAAGATGGCAAAGTGCCAAGGTGGTCTGTCTGCTTAAAAACACTTTGTCTTATGGTCTTCAGCTGCAAAGGATGTCAGGGCTAGTGCTGTTTCTCGGAATGGTGTGGGTCAGTGCTCCCAGTAGCCAAGGGCCTTTCCCAGCGTGGCTGAGCCCTGTGTGTGGTTACCTGCATTTGGCTGCATGGTCATACAGGATGGAAATAACATTGATCCAGAGCAAACCTGATCTCTTGTAGTTTTCTTCTTTAGGACCTAGTGCTGTAAACTGAGCAACCTTATGATCTTGCCCTTGAACATCCTCATTCTTTTTATGGGACATTGAGCAAGAGTGACTCAAGGGAGTCGGGGATCTAAAAGCCAGCAGACCCCCCGCCCCCACTTCTACATGACTGAGCAACGCACAGTTTCTTTCACACCCCATGTGTACACACCGTAGCCCGTTTTTGAGTGACAGCTCAGAGGTACCTAATCCCCCCCCCTTTTCTTAATCTCTTATGACAAATCTTACCCTGCTTGTGAAGTAAGAAAAAATTAGAACCTTGTTGAGAAAAAAAAAATGCCATTCCGGCCAACAAATACTACTTTACTTAGGACTGTGGGGCCACTCTTTGCCAAGTGGCATCCAGGACTATCTAAGCCAGGTGCGTCTCCATTCTGGGCTCCTCAGTGTCCACATCTGTCGGCCACTTGGCTTGTCATCCTGCTTTTAAGATGCCCAGTCATTACTGAACCATTCCCCACCAATCACAAAAACAAACGACAGGAAACGACTAGATAAATAGATGTGCTTCTCCTTGCTGAGTGCATTGACTTAAGGCATAGGCACAGTTACCCCTCTTTGAACAGAGATGGTGTAATCCCCTGTCCCAGCACAAGAGCTGGCCAGGGTGACCCTGGAGCATGATGATGAAGGCGAGGTGATGGGCAGTAGCTGATGGCGGGAATTAGGGGGCTGCTTCCCCAGGCGGAGAGTGGGCGCTGGCGGGCCCTAGGGGACACAGTAGTTTTGATCAAGACACTTGATCAGTTGGTTACAGTTCAATGAGCATTTCTTGGGGGTGGGGACATGCAGTATTTTAACTCTGTTATTCTCAGAGAAAATATAATGGTGGATTTGGGAATATGACTATCCCTACACTGAAAACAATTTCTAAGAAGATCAAATTCAGCGAGAGTGTATATGCCTTTAAAAACAAAAGGCATGTCTCTAAATTACCTACAATGCCAAGAAACATAATAAAAATAATTAGGTTCCTGATGCTACTTTGAGACTGCCTTCTCAACATGGCTCCTCTTGGGGCGGGCATTCTGCTCTTGTTAATTCTGATCGAATCAACCAATCATTTTGGGTTGGAGTCTATTGAATAAGTCAGAAGTCAGGATGGAATATATTTTGAGCCATTTTTTCCCTCTTTAAACAGAGACATATCACCCATTTGCTCTTTGCCTGGAAGGCCACTGAGTAGCTTCCACCCAACTGAGGAGCAGCCGGTACCCTATTTGTGCCGATTTATGATTCCTGTTTTGACTGGGGATTAGTCTATATGTATGGAGGAAGTAAGACGGCAGGAGTTGGGTGAGCAGTTTACACTTTGCTAAAATTCATGGTCCTCACTCATCCAGCCACACAAGCCCCCAAACATTGGACTGCAAAGCTAGAAGAGCCGATCTGAGTTTCTGTGGCTGACTTCTGTGGCACTGCCCTATCCCCTACCTTGAAGAGGGAGAAGTAGCCCAGCCTTACTGGAGCCACAATAGGAAACCAAAGGTCTGTTTTGAATATCATGGTCTTTGGGCTTGCGTGTGACTCGGAGATTCCCGCCATCACTGCCCTGTAGTGACAATGAAGGAGAGATGGTGTTGCTCAAAGGCGCGGAGGAGTATTTGGTAAGTGTCCAGTACACTGAGTGGTTCTGAAGGGTCTGGGGATTGCTAAGCCGGAAGTGAGGGTTTTGATTTTATCATGGAAGTGGTGGGGTGGGGGTGGAAATGATGGGAGATCACAGGGTCACCCATGGTTCCTTTTGTACTGAAACCTCATTTTATACAGAGGATATATATATATTTATTTATATATATTTATATATATTTATATCCCACCCACACACGCTGACACACTCAGCGCACACACACACACTCTCGTGCATGTACACACACACATACACACACACACGGTCTTTGATAGGCTTTCTGTGTTCTAGTAAAAATAGCTGGCAGCCAGTGTCTAAAGCCAAAAAAAAAAAAAGGCCATCTGCTGCCGACAGTGTCCTCTGTGGAGAGTGTCTCAAAGGCAGACACTTGTGTTTATCTGGCAAGTGGAACCGCTTCCTGCCTGGGACAGGAATAATCTCCCGTTGGCGCAGACGCAGATCTCGAAAACCTTCTGCCTCGTTCCTGTGGGTGTGTAGGATCCATGGGGCAGTCTAGGTAGTTTGATTTTCGCAGCATCTAACTTAATCTAAAGAGAGTACAGAGGAAGGGAAGAGTTAGAGGCTGTCATTCATTCTCCTGACACTCAGAAATCACAGCTGAATGTTCAATTCAACTCAAACCAAATGAGCACACGCTGTGTCGAGTATTGTAGGCACCGGGAATGCTAAGATGAATAAGACAAAGTCTAGATCCTCACAGAAGCTTATGTTCTAGCAAGACAACATTGCCTTGGCAATGGTATATAAGCATTTTGAGAAACTATATCATGTAGAATGTCAATAGAGTCCTAGAGTGAAATAAATTAGGAAATGGTAGTTTAACACTTTTTTTTCACTAGGGGACTTCCCAGCCCGTAAATATGTCTGTGAGCATGGTAATTCTTCAGAATATCCAGCCCTTTCTGGGGCGAAAGCGACTTGTCACTGTATAACCGATTCCTGCAGGGTCTGGATTCTGATAGCAATAAACTGTGTGATGCAGTCAGGTCACTATTTTAAATGTGTGTGGTTTGGAATTTGTGACTGTATGAAGAGACAGTTTTGATGACTGAATGCTCTATCTGACTAGCTCTTTTAAAACAAATATAGCAAATGCTTCAAACCCATCAAAAGGCGGGCTTGGCGGGTAGAGGCAGCTGCAGACTGATCACCTCTAAGTAGCTACAAAAGGTAGAATTGAGTTTGGCTTTTAAAAAGAAAAGCATATTTGTTTCCTCTTTTTAAATTAAAAAATATTTTTTCCCATTGGTTTGAGAGAGAGAAGAGAGGTGAAGGAAGGAGAGAGAGAGAGAGAGAGAGAGGCATCAACCCATTGTTCCACTTAGTTGTTCCATTTACTTGTGCATTCATTGGTTGTTTCTTGTATGTGCCCTGACTGGGGATCAAACCCATGACCTCAGTGGGTTGGGACAATGCTTTATTCACTAAGCCACCTGGCCAGGGCCTCTTGTTAAAATTCTTTAGTAGAAAACTCTGATTATGACCAGAGTGAAGGCATTATAAAAGTTTGTGGCTGAGCCATGTTTTCTTTGGGGACTTGGCTTACATTACTTGCAAAAAACACAAGCAGCTCCTCTGCACACTGAAGTGGGATTGTGTTGGGGTAAGAGAATGAATACTATTTTCAATCTGTCATCGTCTTGTTATCTAGTCCATTGACGTTTGTGGCCTGTTCTGATTTGGGACAGCTGTTGGATCTGCCTCTCTGTGCTCAAAGTAGAAACATGCAACATAAAGTTTAAAAATTGACTACAAGTCACTTACGTTCATCTTTAGCCAGATGTGTGATATATATATATATATGTGTGTGTGTGTGTGTGTGTGTGTGTGTGTATATATATATATGTGTATGTGTGTGTATATATATATGTATGTGTGTGTGTATATATATATGTATATGTGTGTGTATATATATATATGTGTGTGTGTATATATATGTATGTGTGTGTGTGTGTGTGTGTGTGTATATATATATATACACACACACACACACACACAGTTTAATTTGCCAGCTATCTAAATCTTATTTTCAGGTGACAAGTGACAGAATTTGGAAATAGAGTTCATCTTTGAATGGCATGTGTAGTATTCTGTACTTGCAATCCATGCTATGATCTCAGCATCTTACACATAAGGAGTCATAACTTTTACAGGTGGTGGGTTTGGCTTGTTCTTGTCCTGTTGGACATAGCTGTTCAGCTCCTTCTGTTGTGACAGTGTAGGATCAACTGCAGTGGCAAAGGGAGGAAGAAACCAGTTTGGGAAAAGTTTAGCTTGTTGCAGATGTGTCTGTCTGGACGCCTGTCCGTCTCATCCCCTACCTCTCCATCTTTGGACTCCAGTCTCAGCTCTGTTCTGCACGTGGCTTCCATATTGCCGGCTTCTGCATTTATTTCTACTCCTTTTGGGGCCTCCATCACCAGAGACCGGGTTGGGGACTCCAACCTGAAATATATACAAGAATAAGATTAAAGATCTCATTTCAGTATTTTTATTTATTTATTTTTGGTGGAAAATTTAAGAAGTTTGCTTCTCAGAGCACTGAAATGACACTTTGGTATTTGAGCAGGACATTTTCCTAGCTTTTGTGTCACAAACCTGGTCAAGTCGATAAAGGAGAATGTATCTGGGCTTTCCCCTCACTGCACATCACAAGGTATGTTGTAAGGAAGGAGTTCAAGGAGCTGGCTTCTTTTGATCTCACACCCAACCTGTGATGGCTTCCTTTCTAAAATTAGCCAAGTTATTATATAAGTTTGTTCATTCTTACAGTAAGGCAACGCCTGGTCTAAACTGAGCTTCCTCAAACTGCTCAGTATTCCTTCTCCTCTGTCCTGTTCTCTTTGTCTTCCCGGTACGTTGGGTTACAAACACCTGGATTCAAGCCACAGGGCTGCCCCTCTCTGACCTTGGGCAAGTCTGTCTGTCTGCCCTTCCCTCCCCTTTCCCACAATTCTCAAAGCATCTGTTTCCTTATCTATTACATGCTTCAAATGGTGCTTGGTACGTTGAAAATGAGTAATAGGTACTACCTATTATGCTTACTGCTGTTACTATTGTTATAATACCAGCAAATCATAAAGAAATCACAGGCCTTCCTCAAATAGGCAGTTGTCAAGAGAAAATTCAGATCAGTCAGTAGTTGCTGGGGCTCAGAGAAGAGAAGTGATCTGGCTGCGAAGGGACAGCATGAGGAGATGTTTTTCTTTTTTGTTGATAGAACTGTCCTGCATCTTGTTTGCAGTGGTGGTTACTTATCTCTCTGAGTCTGGGACACTCACATAACCACACCCCTGAAAGAGTTAATTTTATGGTATGCAAATTAAAAAATAAGTTGAGAGAAGAAGAATTAGCCATACTCCAGGTTAATCATTCTGGCAAAATAGAGGTTAATCTGACTTAGAAAGATTTTTCCCTAATTCATTCAATGAGAAAAATATTACCCATCGCTGAAGAGTCCACATTTTTATATCATTACCAGATGCAAACGAATGAAGGTCCTCTCTGTCGCAGAGGAAGTGTCCCAACTTAGGAAGCCAGGGCCCCAGTGTGGCTCTCCAACGGCTCTGATTCAGACCAATTTTCCTGTACTTTATTTCTGTCCTCCTTTCAGACACCTCGCCCTCTCTGCCCACCACTGACTCCCTTTCCTGCCTCCACCCCTACCTATGCTTAGGGCACCCCCTCTTAAGCTTCAGCAGGTGGCAGGAAGATAAAGCTGACCAGTGCGACGTCACTACTGATGTCTCAAGCCACCTTCCTCAGGGGCCAACAGAGAGGGCTCCTCCCTGGCCAGTCTGGGTTCAGAGGCTCACGTCCAGGCAGCAGCCTCCCCCACTGATTTCTGTATTCCCCCATGGTGACTCGGCCAGAATCACAAAGAGGGACCACAGGTCCGGTGCTCATAAAAGGACAGGCCTGAACTTCTCTGTACCTCATTCTTTCTGTTCTGACCTGCCCTCTGTGTGTGGGGCAGAAATCCCCGGAGCCCCACCATCTCTTCCTCCCAAGATGTCACCAAGTTGGTGCTGCTTCTAACGATGGTTCACTTCATCGGCGTGTGGATTTTCTTACTATAATGTCAGCACTAGTGGGGGTCTTATTACTAGAGCCACAGGGAAGGATGTTGGTGCAGGGCAGCCTTGCTCTGTCACTAAATCCAACTCACTCGAGCCCCTGCTGTGCTCTTGACCCCCTTGCACTTGTGAAATATGAAGATGGTTTTGCACCGTTATCTTGGTTTCTTTCCTATCTGGTCTGACTGGCTTAGCACAGTTTATCCTAAATTTTCTAATGTCTTCTGTTTTCACTAACATTGTTACCTTTCCCCTTCTGGCATAATTTCCCCTTCTAACGATATCACCTGCTTACCTCCAACTTTGTTCAGACTCTTCTCAATGGCACTGCCGTCACCCACCTTCCCCAGGTGCCAGTCCCCTGCCATCGTGGACCCCTTATCTGGCCCCACTCCCAACTTCTCCATAGTCAGTATACTAGTTCATCTCCAACCTAGATCGTCCCAACCGCCTCACAAGGTTTGTCTCTAAGCTTCCCTCTTCTCGGCTGCACTTCACACACAGGTATGTCTCCCTAAAATAAATAAACTCCCTAAAATAAAATAAATAAACTTCTGAGTTTATTCGGCCATTGAGAACTTGGTCCTGATCTACTTTGTTAGTTCTACATCTTGCCACAAACATCAGCTGTGTTTTAGTGAGCACTTACGAGGCGACGGACCCTGCACCAACTGCTCTATATGAGTCATTTAATACTCACGAAAATCCTGACTTTGCCTTTCCTGTGACCCAGACTGTACAAACAAGGACCCCAGGGTAAGTGACTTGCTTCAGATTATGCATCTAGTACAAAGGCAGAGCCCAGATTCGAATTCCCATTTAGGGGACACAAAATGAGTGTGCCGGCCACCACGACACTAAAGAACTGAACTTCTCTTCTGTCTATCATATCTCCATGCTGGTCTTTATGATTAAATGACACCTCTTCCTTCATGGAATTAGCTCTTGCATATCAGGGTCAGATGATGGCGCTACATGAGGCTCAGTGAGACGTACTGCCCAGCATACAGCGTTCTCCTAACCTAGTTAGACAGTGGATGTCGGTGATGTCAAAATCAGCCAATGGTGAATGTGTTCACATGTGTTAAACAACGTTCCAAGTGAACGACTCACGCAAAGAGACACTCGTGGGGAAGAAAGAACTTTATAGAAAATAGATATGGAGCCCGGAGAAAGAGGTGAACCAGGTGGAGCGCCGCTATGGTATGGCATGTCAGGCTGCTGTTAGAATTCGCTTTACTCTCGCTCGCCTCCTGTGGTTTCTGAGATCAGCAGGAGAGCCGCAAGGCCAGAGTGGGGTCAGAAAGGGCCGCTCCCATTCCCTCTCTGTCTCAGAAGAACCAGGATGCTGAGCAAGGGAGCTGAGCCACAACTGTCTCCCACAGTGGAAGGCTCCAGTAAGGTCGACAGGGCAGTTTCCAGGCAGCAGTGACAAAATGGTAACTGACTGTTACACAGCCCGTCTTAGGATCCTGTGCTGTTGGGCATTTTTCAGTTTGCTCACATGCTAATGTTTCCATTGTGACCAAATCTCCTGCAGGAGCCTCATGGGGTGGGCAGAGAGCAGACAAAGCACTCCTGAGGCTACGCCAGTCAATTTCAGACCACAGATGACCAGTCACACCACACAATGGCTTACTGGGCGCTAAGCAAGGAAAAAGGGAAAGGAGGCTTCTTTCCTATGGCTGGAAATAGGGGGTCCTGCTGGCTCTTGGAAACAAACACGGCTTCCATTAGGAGAAAGACCCAGAATGGAAGAATGGCCCGGCAGGGAGGTCTGCGGGCTGGGCTGTGGCCTCAGGATTGCTGGGCTCCAGCTCCAGAGTTGGATGTCATGGGTCCAGGGCGGCACCTGAACACTCGTACTCGTGACACGTTACCAGGTGATGCGGAAGCTGGTGCCGGGACCGCACTTTGGGAACCATGGTTTCAGGTGCACACAAAGGCTAGACAGGTGATGTAGATGCACGACCCCCCCTAAAAAGCTGTAAGGAGGACAACAGTCTTTGTACAATGATATATGGCCAGTGATGGAGATGCTCGCTCTCCGGGGCGCAGCTGCTGTCCTAATCTAGCTGGCTGCTGTCAGAACCTCTGATTTTTTTCCTGAGTCAAAAAACTAAATTTTATTCTGAATCATTCAATTTTGGGGATAGATGCATATTAACATCTCTAAAGATATAAATATGGCATATAGAATGGCGATGCAATCAATCTTGTATACTCGCCATCCTTTTGAAGAAAAAAGTTCTCGTCTTTTTAATGTCCTGAGGTCCTCTGCCTAACCCCGCCCATTTTCCTTCTCTGGAGCACAACTACTCTTATGGATGTTAGGTTTCCGTTTTTTTTTTCACTTTTCTTTATAAGATTACTACATGGTTGCCTCCTTAAACAAGATATTGTTTGCTATCACATGTTTTTGACTTTACACACAGTATAATTCCACTTAGGTATTCATTCCTCAGTGACTTACATTTCCTCCCAACATTCTGTTCCTGAGATGCATCAACGTTTACAATTTCCCTGGTATTCTCTTACATCATGGTTTGTTTGTCTATCTTTCTGTTGGACATTTGGGTGGGTCACAGGTTTTTGTTCTACAAACTCCATCCACGCAAATCCTCATCCATGGATGCTGGTGCACATTTGTAAATTCTCTTTAGGACACATATGTGAGGAGTGGGATTGCTAGCTTCTAGGATGTGTTAATACTTTTCCCACTGGTAGTGTATAGATTCTGGTCATTCTCTTATACTTCCTTGCTAGCTCTGATACCGTTTAATATGACATGGGACACTACTATCTGTCAAATTGGCATTTCTAGATTAGTGATGAAGTTAAGCATCTTTTCATCTGTTTGTAAGCCTTTCAGGATTCTTCTTCCATGAAATGCTTTTGGTCTATTGGAATTACTTTTTTTGTTGTCTGTGTGTGCAAATTATATTTAGTAACACTTTATTCTGAAAAATGATCATTTAGTAGTTCTCTGGATTGATGGTTTCTTCATTGAGTCTGTGGTTTGTCTTTTCACCCTTTGCTTAGCATCTTTGAGCAAATGAAGTTTTACACTGTAATGTCCAAAAACTCGTGATCATTTCCTTCTGGGATTTGTGCTTTTTGTGTCTTATCTGAACAATCATTCCTTACAAGGAGGTCATAAATTTATTCTATATTAAAAAAATTTTTTTTTTGATTTTTCATTAAGTTTCTAATTCACTGGGTTTTGAGTTTTTGTGTATGGTCTGGAGAACCAGAGTCAGAACAGATGCGGGTCAATGATCTCGATATCCTTAGTGAAAAGCCCATATTTAGATCTGTCACAAATCATACTGTTGCGCATCTGTGAATCTCTTTCATGGAGTTCTAGTCCGTTTCATTATTTTATTGGTCTATCCCTGTGACAACAGTTCATTATTTTAGCTTGCTTATTACAGTTTTAGAATTCTTTCTATGGTATTTCATCAGGCAAATCGTCTTCCCTTGTTCTTCACCAATGCCCTAGCTGTTCTTGGTCTCCCACATACATTTTAGAATGAATCTAAGTTTTACAAAAGAGCCCTTCTGGAATTTTGATTGCATTTTTGTTCATTCCATGAACATTGCATCTGTCTCTATTTAGTTGTGTTTCCTTTATTGTGAAGTTGAATAATTTTCTCGATATGGGTGTGCAGCCTATCTTTTGTGGCTATTGAAAATGGTATGTTAGTAAAAAGAATGCATTTCTTTCACCCATATTTTTCCTTTTGTATTGATGTTCAATTATTTCATACATTGATCTTTTAGGTGACGCCTAGGCACATTATCTTATTTATTTTTCTAAGATGTTCGCAGGTTGTTTTAGGTTTGCTTTGTAGGCACTAATGAATTTATGACAGTTTTATATCTTTTTTTTTTTTTTGTATTTTTCCAAAGTTAGAAGCAGGGAGGCGGTCAGACAGACTACCACATGTGCCTGACCGGGATCCACCCAGCAAGCCCACCAGGGGCCGATGCTTGGCCCCTCTGGGTGTTGCTCCATTGCATCCGGAGCTATTCTAGCACCTGAAGTGGAGGCCATGGAGCCGTCCTCTAGTTCCTGGGCCAACTTTGCTCCCATGGAGCCTTGGCTGTGGGAGAGTGAGGGAAAGAGAGGGTGAAGGGTGGAGAAGCAGATGGGCGCCTCTCCTGTGTATCCTCGCTAGGAATCAAACCCGGGACCTCCACACTCTGTGCTAACGTTTTACCGCTGAGCCAACCATCCAGGGCCAATTTTATATTTTTTTATTATACCTTTAATTTCTTTTTCTTTTTTATACTGTATTGCCTCTAACTGTCCAATGCTGTGCTGACTAGAAGTAAGGAAATGACAATCTTGCTGTTTCCTGACTTTAAAGGGAAAACATTGAACAATTTACAATTAAGTATAATTTTTTGTTCTTTTTTCTCAAATACTTTTTATTAAGATGAGTTATCTCTGATTCTTATTTTGCTAAGAGATTTCATCATTCATTTTCATCATTCATTAATGTGGATTTTATTAAGTACTATTTTTGTTATTCATACATATATTTAGGTAATAGTTTCTCCTTAATGTGGTGAGTTAAAGTAATTTACCAATGATAATCCACTACTGTGACTTTTTAAATCCACTCCTGTGACTTTTTTGACATTAACCCATTGTCATTAAGTGTAATCTTTTCTATATATTTCTGAAAATATTTGTTAATTTTTTAAGGATTTTACACCTGTGTTCATAAGTGGCTTCATCCTGTAATTTCCTTATAAGATCTTTGTCAGGGTCTATTACTCATCTATATTATGGAATTTTATATGACAGATTATAATTATTTTTTCCTTGTAAGTTTAAACTCATCGATAAACCCTCTGTGCATGGAAAAACATCTTATTTCCACTTTTAAAATGAATTATAGATTTTGTGTTTCTTCTCAGATTGGTTTTTGTAAGTTATCTTTCTGTTGGTATCTTTCCATTTTATTTAAAGGTTTAAATTTGTTGGCAAGGCTTTTCATAATGTGTTATGTATAAAATCAATTCTTTAAAAATTGACATTAGCTTTTTGGCCTAGTATGTGTCAATTTTCATAAATATGCATGGCATTTGAAAAGAATATGTGTTCTTCTGTAGGTGCTATATTTCATATATGTCTATTAATTCAAAATATTCAATTGTTCTCCAAATGTGTGTGTGTGTGTATTTGGTCTGTTTGATCTATCAGTTACTAAAAGAGGTATATTATTAAATATATTCCAGTTTAGAGTTATTCCATTTTCCTTATCTAGGGATAGTGATCCTTCTTATTTCTTTAAATTTGTTTTGTCTTAAAATCCATTTTGCCTCTTACTATAGTTGTTCTTCTTTCTTTTGTCAGTATTCTCCTTGGAGACATACCTTTAAATATCAGCCATTCTGTGTATTCCATGTTAGGTGTGTCTGTCATATAACTGGATTTTTAGTTCAGATGACTTTTTATTGAGTATAATTTATATACAGTGAAATGCACAGATATTTTTATTCCATTGACAAATACATTTTATATATATATTTAAGGTATATAATGTGATGTTTTGATATATGTATACACGGTGAAATACCATAATATCCCAATCAAGCTAATAAACCTACCCATCACACGTCACCTGTTTACCCTTTTCTCCCCTATGGTAATTTTTAATTTATCATTGCATTTAATCTGTAGCACTTTTGTGCCTTTGGTAACAAACCATTGTCTACCCGATGGTCTTATATGTTTCCTTCTAGAAGCCATAGTCTTTATATAATCCAGTCTCAGAAGTGACATCCCATCGCTTATTACATATATTATTTATGTAGTCAAGTTACCACGTCAAGGACAGAGGGGCCAAGGATCATTGGGGACCATCTTACACGCTGCCTAAATATTCTTTTTAAAGATACACTTTTTCTACAACCCAGTAATTTCCCTAGACCCTCTACTTTTTCACGTCTATCTTAAAAGCCTGTTGGGGTTTTGGGGATTGTGTTGAACTCACAGATCGATTTTAGGAAGAGTTGATATCTTAACAATATTGAGCCTGTAATGGATTTTCTTTTCAAATCTAACAGTCCAAATGCACTATTCTTGATATATGTGCTACTGTTGTGTACTTTGGTACTGTGTTCTTTGATCCAGCAAGATTACCATCTACAGCCAATGTCAATTTACATATATTCATGTATTTTCCACTTTTCTTCACTTATTCCTTCTGTTAATTTTAAACTTTCTCCTTTTTTTCAACATCAAGAAAATTCCTGATATTTTATTTTAGTGAGGTTTGTTGGGGAAAATTATCAGTTTTGTTTTTCTGAAATAAATCTTTAATTTGCTGTTCATTGTTTAAGGCATTTTGGCTAGATGCACAACTGTGCTGACCGTTACTGTCTCTGAGGAATTGAAGATACTACTTCTCTGTATTCTGGTTCTCACTGTTTGTGGTTAACAAGTCAGCTGTCGGTTTAACTTCAATTCTAGAATTTCTATTTGGTTCTTTTCTATCCTGCTGCTTTTTATCTTTGATAGTTTGCCGTGTCATTTTGATATGCTTAGATGTGGATTTCATTTTATTTAAATTTTTTTTTTTGTCTCTCTAAATTTGTAGTTTTGTGTCTTTCATCACTTCTGGGCAATACTCAGTCAGCTGCTGTGTCTTTGAAAATTGTTTCTGCTTCATTCTCTCTCTCCTCATTCAGAATGAAACTTGGGTTAGATATTCCCACTCCAGTATTCCTGGCATTCTGCCGCCCTGCTGTCAGCATGATTCTTCGGATAGAGTTTCCCGTTCACATATTCTTGTTTTTATCTATTTCTTATCACATACGTTGCGATTGTATTTTTTAAGATGATATTCTCATTTCTAGAAACTCTGGCTTATTTTCTAACGTGTTAGTCATTTCTTATTTTTTGCTCTTTAAATTCCTCCTTTGATTTCTGTACTCACAGGAAATGGACCTGTTATATATTTCTCTGCGGAGTCCCAGGTGTCTAAACTGACTGCCTTGCTTCTTTTCCTGTTTTAGTTTTCAACCAAAACAACTGGTCAGGGAGTGGTACCATGTTGCTGTGCTAGAGACCACATTTTTGATTTTTCAAAAGATCGATTTTAAAATTGTATAGTGAAATCACTGCAACTTTAACGGGTGGCAACATTATCATTTTTATTATTTTAAACCATGGGTAT
Source organism: Rhynchonycteris naso (assembly GCA_037038555.1). Taxonomy (NCBI): domain Eukaryota; kingdom Metazoa; phylum Chordata; class Mammalia; order Chiroptera; family Emballonuridae; genus Rhynchonycteris; species Rhynchonycteris naso. Next base: position 115,390,431 of record CM073003.1, on the reverse strand, counting down.
GCCAACTTCCTGAGATCCAGATCTGGCTTAAGGGCTGCAAATAAGCTAAAAATCTCTCTAAACATTTGTCAGGGTGCAATTAGAGAAAGAGAGCCTGTGGAAGTAACATAGCTAGCCTGACCAGGCGGTGGCGCAGTGGATAGAGCGTCGGACTGGGATACGGAAGGACCCAGGTTCAAGACCTCAAGGTCGCCAGCTTGAGCGCGGGCCCAGCTTGGACCCAAGGTCGCTGGCTCCATCAAGGGGTTGCTCGGTCTGCTGAAGGCCCGCGCTCAAGGCACATGTGAGAAAACAATCAATGAACAACTAAGATGTCGCAATGGCAACAGAAAACTGATGATTGATGCTTCTCATCTCTCTCTGTTCCTGTCTGTCTGTCCCTATCTATCCCTCTCTCTGACTCTCTCTCTGTCTCTCTAAAAAAGGAAATAAAATAAAAATATTTCATTAAAAAAAAAGAAGTAACATAGCTATAGACACATGCTAGGAATTAAACTTTATCCATAGTGGGAGCCAGGCACGTGGTCTCCAGAAGGCTGTTGCCTTTGTGTCTGATGCTGGAGCCAGGTGTCAGCCGACAGGCACTCGGGAAGGGAGGTGGGGGAATTGAGGAGGAGCTGGAACCCTCCCATGATGAACTGGTACTGTGACAGTCTCTTACCACTTCTAAGTCTCTGGATCGGTAGAGGAAAAGCTGTGCCCTTCCTCGTAGAACTAAGAAGGTTGCCAGCCCAGGAGCTGGAGAAGATGAAAGAGGCCCTGATGGTAACCTGAGGAGCGAACGACCAAGGCTGCCCCGCACTCACCAGGTGAGCAGGCAGGTGATCTGTGTGGTGCCTGGTACCCTGACTCCACCTTCCAGTGTACAAGGAATACGGCTGTGGTTTCAAATGCACCTTCTGATCCCACGCCGCCACACTAACTCGGAGAAGGGAATTTCCTGGAATGTACAATGTATCTGTAAAGTCATGGTGCACTGCTTTCCTGTGACCAGTCAAAAGTGCACCGTGACTTTACGGACACACTGTAGTGCTGGCTTAGCTAGGTTGATCACATCCAAATTCACACTACTGTGTCATCCTGCTTCAAATGGCAGCTTTGGCTTAAACACAGCACTCCATGGAATCAGTTTCAACTTGCAATATAGGAACTGACTGAAATAAAATAAGCACCTACAAGAAGTAAAGAGAAATGTGGGCTTTTCTAATTATGGTGGATCTGCTTTTAAGTCAAACAAGGGTTACTTTGAAATTTGTGCTCCTCACATATGTGGTTGCTGTTTAAATTTTATGAATGGAGCTGCTGAATTTTTAGAAATCTGTCTGTTTTTAAATAATGAGTTGGAAAATCTAAGCAGAGTCCTCTTAGGGTTCTGCTCTGAAGATTTAAGAAATGGGCTGGATATTGTCATTTGAAAGCCACTTCTTTCAGAAATGCAGTGATAGTCTGTCCTCTAGAGCAAAGCCATTTTGAAGTTCGCTTTCATAAAAGGCAAACCAGACCATGACAAAACAGTTTTCTGATCCAACCCTTCTTTCCCAGTGGAGAGCTTGCTGGTTTATCTAATATACATTTATTATACTAGACCCCAGGGGACAGAAAAGTGGCCTCTATCCCAGTCTGGTGGAGTCATTAGGAAGTGGTTCATTTATTTGGACAAAATTTGTTGAATTCCTATTTGCAAAATGCTGGGGTTATAGGAGTAAACAGTACAGACCTAATCCTTGCCCTAGTGGGCTGACGGGCTGCTGTGGACGAGACTCGTTGAGCAGTTTTTGGTTTACGGTGACGAGGAATCCTTGATGAAGTGTGGGGGGTGAGAAGAGCTTTATAAGTGGGGCTGCTTGTGAGAAGAGTTGGGGTCTGGGAAGGCTTACGATGACATCTTAAGGATAGGGAGGCGTGAGCCTGGTGAAAGACAAGTGTCTCAGCTAGAGGGAGCAGCACACGTGAAGACTTTTAGGAGAATGATTATTTTTGTGGCTTAAAAATAATTGAAAGAAAGTCCAGAGAGACTGTGGTGTTAATAGGAAGAGGTAAGAGATCGGTTAGGCATGGCCTTGCAGAGTATGGTGAGACAATAAAAGATTTTAAGTGGAGTGGGGGGGTAAAGATGAGAACATGAGCTGATGTCCATGTTGGAAAGATTATTGTGATGGCTAATTTTATGTGTCAACTTGACTGGGACACAGGGAGCCCAGGCATTTGGTCCAGCATGACTCTGGGCGTGTCTTTGAGGGTGCTCCTGGGTGAGAGCAATACTAAAATCAGTGGGCTCAATAAAGCAAATCGCTCTCCCTCATGGGGTGGGTCTCATCCAATCAGTTTTAGACCTGAACTCAACAAAAGGCTGAGTGAGGGGGGACTCAGCTTGCCCGGCCATTTGAGCCGGGACACTGGTCTTCTGCTCTCAGATGAGAACTTACACCACCAGCTCTCTGGATGTCCAGCTTGCTGATTGCAGATGTTGAGACTTCTCAGCCTCCATTATCAGGTGAACCTATTCCTTATTATAAATCTGCACAACACACACACACACACCATACACACATACACACACACCACACACACACACCATTTACACACACACACCACACACACCACCTGCACACCACACACACACACACACAGCACACACACACTATACACATACCACCACACACCACACGCACACACACATCACACACACACTATACACACACCACCACACACCACACGCACACACACACCACCACACACCACACGCACACACACATCACATACACACTACACACACAGCACATGCACACACACACCACACACACACCACCACACACACCACCACACACACACAATCACATACACACTACACACACACCACACGCACACACACCGCACACGCACACCACACACACACACACACACTCTGTGTTAGAGTTCTCTAGATATACACACCACCAGGATGTGTGTCTGATGGTAACCTTCTATAAGTGTACTCATCTGGCCACAGAGTGGAGAGTGGACAAGAAGGGCCTGAGGACGGCAAGGAGAGGACTCTGAGTCTGTGGTTATCCGGGTGGGAGAAGGCGGTGACTTACACTTGGTGATGGAATTAGTCAGAAATGATCTCCAGCACTATGAGTTTTATGACTGGTGTACTGAGTGGGCCAGCCACTGAGACAGGAAGAGTGTATGTGGAACACTTACAGAGCATAGCAGAAAATTGTGAGTGGGGTTTTAAATACATCGAATGGGAGTCGTTTGGAACATCAAGTAGCAATGCGGATATGCAGGGCTAGAGCTAGAGAGGTGGGTGGTACATTTGATTGTGGTTGGTAGCATCTTCCTCTGTCGCGGAGTTAATGACAGTCTGTAGAGACAGCCTCAAAAAACCCTTTGCCAGCCTAATCAGTCTGGAGTGTCAGCTGCCTCATCTGGGCTGCTGAGACTAGGAAGGCGCGCTGAGAAATGGTGGTCTCAGCCAAGTCGCAATGGAGGTGGCACCCTACCAGGGTGAACACTTGTTCACTATAGCCAGAGATAAAGCAAAATCCTGACCAGGATTCCACAGTGCCCAGACTTGGCTGCCCTCTGAGGTGATCTAACAGCTCCCGTGTGGCCCAGGGACTACGACGGAGAACCGCGGTGGGCATCACTAGGTTTATAGGCAGCTCGGGGTGATGACCATCATTTCCTGGCCCACTGCTGTGCTCACTTGAAAGCTGTCCTCTGCTCAGATTCCACTTCAAGTCCCTGGGAAACATAGGGTGGCAGTGATATCCCTTTCCTCCTCGGTTCTACTCGAAGTGTCAAGAATAAAAAAAAAATCAGAAAACTTAAAATGCTATTTCAAGGTCTATTTCTAAAACCCAGAGGATAATTTCTTTGCTTTTGGCATTATCAGTTTGTTCTCTTTGTTTCAAGCTCATTTTTTTTTTTGAAATTGTTTTTGTTGAAACAGTGATTACTTATCCAGATTGCCCGTGTTCATTTCCTTCATCCTAAGAATCTACATTAATCACTTCCAAAACCAGACAAGCTTTTAGATCATATTTTGTGCCCATCCTCAGAGGAGGGAGACAATGGCTTTTATTACCTTGGGGAGCGACCTTCAAAACATCATAAAAGCCAAGTAATAGATGTGGTAAGTGAAATAGAGGGCTAGCACAGTCCTCCCTCGGAAAGGGCCAATTCGCACCAGCACCGACACCGAGCGTGGCTGCGTGTGTTCTGTGTCTGAGGAACACAAGGAATTAGATCAGGTTGTGATAGAAAGGATTTCAATTCAGAGAGACACTGGCAGGAGGGGTCTGTAAAGTTGGTGGAACTTTAGTCAATAAAAGTAGTTGCTTTTAGGGAGTTCTTGGATTGGCTGAGGCCCAGGACTGGGGAATTTCCATTCAGTCAGAATCACATGGGGAGCTTTCAAAGCGTGGGTGGGTCACATCGCATACAAATCAAATGAGAATTCCAGGGCATCGGAACTGTTTAACGTGTGTTTACATGGTGATGGTTGAAAACCACTGACTGAGGCTGACTTAGCAGGGCGGTGTGAGTAGCAGATACACCATTTTTAATATGGAATCCTTCCATCTCAGTGATGGAAACGGAATGGTTGTGATATGGCTTCTAGGGGAAAAGTAACCCAAACTGTGACCCCAGGAGCTAAGTTAATGCACTTGATTAAAAGACCAGCAGTTTCTACTTTGTAGGTTCATTGTACCACCTTGGTCACTTGGCATTTTTGGGTTGCTGATCTTATGATAATGTGTATATTAACCCTTAGTCTACCAGTGGGACTCCCTTCAAAGAGTGTGTATATTTCTCAAACAACTTTTCACTGATTGGAAGTTCATTAGCTCTTGTAGAATCTTCAAGAGCTCCAGCCTCACCAGGCGGTGGCGCAGTGGATAGAGTGTCAGACTGGGATGCGAAAGACCCAGGTTCGAGACCCCGAGCTCGCCAGCTTGAGCGCAGGCCCATCTGGCTTGAGCAAAAGCTCGCCAGCTTGGACCCAAGGTCACTGGCTCCAGCAAGGGGTGGCTCGGTCTGCTGAAGGCCCGCGGTCAGGGCACATGTGAGAAAGCAATCAATGAACAACTAAGTTTGCGACGGCAATGAAAAACTAATGATTGATGCTTCTCACCTCTCTTTCTTCCTGTCTGTCTGTCCCTATCTATCCCTCTCTCTGACTCTCTCTCTCTGTCCCTGTAAAAAAAAAAATTAAAAAAAAAGAATCTTCAAGAGCTCCAAGTTGAATTCCTCTTTCCGGAAAAGCACCCTATTTTGGCTGTGCTTTTTGATAAACACTAATCGGTCAACAGCCATTTTGAAGATCCTGATTTGTTTCAATGTACTGGGCTACTGTGAAGGCATGGTGAGATTCTGATGGTGACACTTTTCAGAGCATGGTACTGGCTGCTGTCACGTCAACCACGGGGGCCCATTTAGTTCTCAGCTTGGAAATTCACAAAGCTCCCTCTGACCATGTTTTCCTGCCCCCTTGGTGGCTCAGCCTGTATTTCTGAGTTAGTCACATGGTCCGATTCAAAGGAACCTCAGAAGCCCCCAACGGAGGCCCAGTGTCAAGTGCTGGAGACAGATTGAGATTCACATCTCATCAGTGAATTCAGGTGATACGCCCTGCACGGTGGGTGCTTCTCATGTATATTGTCCCATTTGAGAGCCACTACCAGCCCCATTGGAAAGAAGAGGCAGTGGAGGTTTCGAGAGGTTAAATGTTGTGGGGTAGAGTGTAGACCATGTGCCTACAGAGTTGTCGACCAAACCGTGGCCTGCTGATTCCTAGCTAGTACGCATTCCCTCGTTCTGATTGTGGAAAAGCAGTTCTACATAATGGGTGGAGATCTCATCCTGTAACCTGCTCTGTCACCTGGAATTTCCACAGGTTCGCACTTCTCATTTAAAAAGACAAGCATTTCTTTTTTTAACACGCAACTCGGTTATCCTGAAGTGTCCTTTGTCCAGGCGGAAGAGGGTCTTCAACAGACCCTTCAGTGAGACGACTGGAGCGACCCTCCTGGTCATCGTGCTGCAGTAGATGGTAGGTGCCCCCCCCACCCCAGCTCCTAACCTTCCTCTCTGTGTGTCTGTTCCCTCCCCCTTCTTCAACTTTCACTTAAAAGCCGCCTCTTTAGGGCGACCTTCCCTGACCACCCCTTATGTCACTCAGTGACGTTCTTTCATGCCGCTGAGCACAGACGGTAATTTTTTGTAGGTTTACTTGCTATAACCTCTTTCTTCCTCTAGAATAAGGTTGGTAAGGGCAGGAATTCCACTAGATTTATGTCCAGCATCAAGGATGTTGCCTGGGTAATCAATGAATATTTGTTGAATTGATGTGCCTCTCACACTCTACTGCCTAGCGTGGAGTCCAGTGTTCTTGTTACGTCTCAGTAAGGTCCAGGGCTCTAAAACACCCTTCCCTTTTTCCCCTTACCTTCCTGCTATGACTCGAGACTGTTACTGTAGTCTAATTGCATTAGAATTGGGAGTCACATTAGCATTACCTCATACTGAGTTTATACCAAAAAGAAAAAATATGTCCCTTAGTTTGTGGCTCATTTTGCCAGTAACTACCTCATTCTCTATTTGTGCATCTAGGGCTGTAGAGTTTCCCCCTCTTAGAATTTTTAGTCTGCATTTCTTGGGAAGGAGTGTAGGACAGTGGTTTACAGCTGAAGCTTCAGAGTCAGGACTTTGAGGTCAGGCACTTCGACCTGCTGGACGTCTGGCCCAGGCAAAGTGGACAAGCCCCTTTGAGGCTCAGCTGTTTCTCATGTTCCACAGGGATAACACTACCTTCCTTACATGACTGTTAGGAAGCTAGAGTATGGAAATGTTGTTGAGTACCTAAACTGTGTTGGTGAGTTTTAATTACTGTATTCACCCAGATAAAAATTCTGTCCTACCTATTCAGACCCCTCTTAATCTGTGGTGAGAACAAGAGTTCTCCCCCTCATCCCCCAGTTTCTCCTGCCTTCCTTAATATTTCACCATCCAGAAGCACCCTGGTGAGTCCATGGGCCACGTGACAGACTGCAAAAAGCTGGACCGCCAAGGGTAATTTTATTCCAAAATGTTCAAAGGCAAGTGGTTGAAGAAGTTCAGTGTTCCTCCAAAACATGTGTTTGGACTATTATGAGATTTGCTAAAATGTCAATGACTTTGAAAGGGGAAAATCTTGACATATTCTCTCTGCATTTGTCAGTTCCTTTTGCCAGAGTTAAACACTGGTCACAAATATTGGGCATTTGTAGTCTAACATGGGCTCCCAAACAGTGCTAGAAACTTGGGTTTTGTAGCAGATCATGTTTCTCAGAACTGGGAAACATGATCTGCTACACCTTTCCAAGGTGACTGCCTGCCTATGAAACTGCAGATGTGATGGCGGCAGCTTTCGGGGGAGCTCTCTCTCTGGTCCGCCCTGGGTCCTGTCATTTCCAAATCATTACATTCCTCACACTGAGAGTCTTTCTCAATTGAGAAAGGAAGTAAATAATTGATTTGAATATCAAAGAAAGGATGTACATTTCCACATTCCCGGCACTCAGTAATGACAGCAGTAACTCTAATGTCTTCCCAATAAGATCTAAAGGCCTTAGATGTCTAATGATCCGTGCAACTAACCTCCACGTGTGACAGAGAGCTAGGCTGTCGATGATTTTAATAAAGAATGAAAATGAAGAAATTCACAAACGTTAGATATTTCCCTTTAAATGAAACCACTGGCTTTGATCTAAACTGGAAGTCAGTTGAACCCCCGGGGGACAGTGTATTACAGCAGAAGGAGCATGGACTCAGTGGATTCTTACTACCAGGCTGGCCACGACGTTGCTGTGTGGCCATGGGGAGCCACTTGCCTTTATACAGTGAGAGGGTAGCAGTTGAGAAGGCACCTCTCCCAGCCCTAGCAGAGGTGTCCTTACAGATTTCGGAAGATGACTAGCAGGGGACAGTATTGCCTGCCATACACGATTGCAATGCAAGAGGTCATGCTCTTCTCTCTCCATCCTCCACGTGACCCTCGCTGGACCTCCTACAACATCCCCAGCACGTGTTTATGTGTTGCCCAGGAATTCCTGCCAGTGAGGACAACCAGGTAAGCCACATCGCTTTCAGAAGGCTGAAAGGTGGAAATTAATATCTCATATATGAATAATTATACTTCATTCAGCTTGAGTTTTATAAAAGCTCTTTAATAAAAAAAGTCATTGCAACCTCACCAACATATGTTCTAGGCACTGTGATGGTAAAACAATTCCAGTCATCTGTTACTATCACTCTTATTGCTAATGATGCCCAATTTACAAACGGGAAGAGTGAGGCTTGGGGGTGTCAAGGCCAAGCCCTGCAGTCTTAGGCTCTTGGGGAAAAGTAAAATTTAAAAAAAACTGTGGGAGCACCTTGTGTTGAAAGATATTTTGGATAATGTAAATGGATCCATTTAAAAGTAACTGGTTTCTGTTTGATCTTAATTGGAAATGTCTAGTTGTGGCCTAGCCGTGAAATAATTGGTTAATATGTATTCTGCAATTAATTTGGTTAGTGTGCATTTTGCAAGTGTTCACAAGCCATTTCAGGATCCTCTCTTAGTTAAAGGAGTAACATGGGAAGTCTGAAGTAGCGTCAAAAAGGGACATACATGGCCAGAGCCCACGGTTCCGTCTCGGGCTCCGGACGGTAAGCTGGCGGCTGAATGAAGTGGAGGACGTGTTTTGAGAGTGATTTGTGAACGTTTAACAATAGCGATCACTTTGTACTGATGTACTCATGTTTCTGGACATGCCCACGGTGCAGGGAATCTTTGGGGCACGCTGCATGGTCCGTGGCAGAGTCCCTATTGAACAGAACGGGTGAGATGCGGGAAGGAGGAATGAGATCCTCCGGTCACTGAGTCACAGAGGTGTCCAGGACTGTCTGGCTTCAAAGTTGCCTTCTTAAAACTTCCCACTGAATCATCACCTGTCAAAGGAGATGTCTGTTCCTCTAGGGCACAGGACCCAGTAAACGGCCAGTGTTTCTTTGCAGTTTCTTGTACTCAGCTTCAAGTTACGTGATTTTGTTTTTGGCAGCAGGCAATACCCCTATTTAATGGGAAAACAGTAATTTAGTGTATCTTTGGCTAAATTACTTGATGTCTCCCTTAATATCTTTAGGCAAAAACTTCCCCAGGAAGACATATCAGGGTTGTCCTATGGTGTTGTGTGTCCTAGTTCAAGAGGTAAACACAGAATCCGGGGTCGGACCTCCCACTCAGTACCTGTGTGATCTTAGATGCTCACCTTCCCTGAGCCTTGTCTAGAAAGCGAAGGTGATGATTCTAATGGTTGCTGTATAAAGCGATGTTTGTACAGTGCTTAACACAGGTCTGGACTATTCTACCATGATACAATTGTGAAGGTAGGAGGGGAAAAGCTCTCAAACTTGGCTTGATTGTTAGAGAGATAGAAAAAAAATCACTGAACTCACTTCTCTGCTGCTACTGTTCTGATTAATGGTTCCCTGTTAAAGGCAAGATTTCATTGCAATTTGTAGACAGCCTTTGGGATATCTGGCTCTTCATCTCTGTGCAGAGCAGAGGAGCCAAGTCTCTGACTGATGCTGAGGATATTGCTCAGATCTCTTTTCCCATGTGCTTGTTAAATTTATCCCATAAGATGTGGAAATGGAGGTAAAAATTCCTTGTACACTTTTCCCCCGCTTTCCCCATGGGACTTAAATAAAAGATCACCCTGGGACTCAGGGTATCTCCCTCAGAGATCAGATGATAAAGCTAGGGATGGTAATGATGATGGTGGTGGTGGTAATAGTGCAATAGTGCTACTTGTCATCCTCAGTGAGTACTTCCTGTCTCCCAAGCCTTTGGGTACCCTCCCACTCAGCCAGAGTGACAGAGCACAGAGCTCAGTTGTACTTTTACTTCAACCGCAGTTAGAAACACTTCTGTTCATACGGGTGGGAGATGTGTATGAGAGGGGCCGAGAGTAATCCGGGGTCCTGTGGCAACGCAAGTCACTGGGACGGTAAAGCCGTAAGGACAAAGGCCTTGGACAATCAGAGTGTACAATAATGTTATTCTTTACTTACAGTCACAACAAGGTAAGTGACAACCGCACAGAAAAATCCAGGGATGATATAGAGTACATATTGTATTTTGATGTAAAGCAAATTATTTACATGGTACAGAGATCTGTGCTAACAATAGTGTTTATCAAGATTATTTATTACAAGGCATTAAAATAAATCAGCTTTTCAATTACTCTCTAATGAAATGTACCAATTACCTTTTGAATGGTGACATATGGCTGTAATCTATGCCAGTGGGAATAGGTCTTGTTTATACAAGGTTTCAAGGGTTCCCTCCTCAACTACATTAATTACTGATGTAACAGATAAAAGATTATCATTATCACATTTCCTGATAAATCCTAAACCTCACTGCAGTGGAGTTCCCTGGGTTAGATGACATTAATCATCAGGTAATCGCTAACACTTACGGTACAAATCTGTTGTCAAAGGGGTCTCTCTGCAAGCCTGCTGACATTGAAGCTCATTTGTTAAGGTGGTTGAATCCCGGGGTCACTGGGGACGAAGTCACATCGTTGTGCACTGTGTCGTTAAAACATAATGCTTTGTTGCAGCAACTGGTGGGCTTGCTGTTGGCTAGACCAGAGAAAAGTGTCCCTCACTACTTCACAGAGCCTTAGCTGGAGTCTGCTCATAAAATACTGGTGGACCACCACCAGTGCCAGACCTGTAAAATGGTACCATGTCTTGGAAATAGCCTGTCCTGAGTGGGCTATCATGTTAGTAAGAAATTGGGGGACAGGGAGAGACAGAGACCATTAACTACGGTGGTTTCTGAGCACAGGAGAATCTATTGATCTTGGTGCTAAAACTGCTTTCCTCACCGTGGGTTTCGGAGTGGACCGTGGATTGGAGGTGAAGAATTTTCCCTTGTTTTTTTGTTTTGGTCCTTAAAACCCCCAGGAAGCTTGGGCGTAGCCATGTGCTTTATGAGGATGACAGGAGTATTGCCACGTGGAATTGGGGGAAGATTAAATGAGATAGTGAATGTTAGACCATGTTAGTGCCTGGGCACATTTTGAAAATTCGAAGATGTTGGCTACATTATCATTGATGGAGTCAATAAACGTAATTTTCACGAGATAAAGAGAGAACCTTTGGTGTGTTACCTGCTCAAACTGCTTTTTATAGTTCACACTGGAAGGAAACTTCTATAAAAAATGAAAGGTAATTTATCAAGGGGAAAACATTAATTAGGTTCCCTGTTTGCCAGTGTGGTAGATAACTTATACATAATAATATACAATATTCATAATAGTATTCTCATTTTATACTTGAAGAAAGTGGGAGAAAAAACAAAGGGTTTATCTTATGCAGCACACAGGTAAGCAGCAGACATGGGATTCCAACCTACATGTAACTTAATAGTTTGTATTCTTTGCAGTGTGTTTAAGAATTGATTTTTCTAGCGTGTACCCAAAAATACTAATATTCGAGCCTTGTCTGGTCAACTTTTGTCAAGAATCTAGTCACCGTTTGAAGCACAGAAAGAACTTGGGTGTTGTTGACGTTGTGTGTCTTAAAGAACTGCTGGGTCTCGATTTGTGGACATTACCATGTCTGCCCTTACCTGGATTACTAAAGTGCTGACTACAGATGGTGTCTTATGTAGAGATTCATGGAAGGGTAGCTTGTACAAGATGGTGCAGTCAGTGCTGAGAATGTAATGAGCAGTGTCTAAGACATTCGATGACTGTCCCTGTTGTGCCTACCCAGAGAGAAAGGACACAGAACACGGACACCTGTGTAAACTTTAGTAGAAAAAGTGCGATTTGAACTCAGTACAGTCTAGTTTTAACATTGGAAACCCTGGTGCTGCACAGCCTGGCTTGGAGAGCAGAACCAGGCAAGTCTCCCTCGCTCTTCTGCTCTCCTTCCTCTCTCTCTCCCTCTCCCTTCTTCCTAGCTGACCTCTCTCTCTCCTTTCTCTCGCTGTTAGTCTTTTTCTCTGTCTCTCGCTCCTTTCCCTCTCCTTGCTTTCCTCCCTCTCCCTTCCTCTCCTATTCCTCTCCTCTCTCTCTCTCCTGTCTGTTACTCTCTCCTTTTTCCCTTTATCCTCTCTGTTCTCACTCCCCTCAATGTCCCTCTCATTCCTCTTCTTTTTCTTTCTCTTATCTTTTCTTTCCTTTTCCCCCTACTTTCACTTCTCTTGCTTTCTCTCTCCATTCTTTCTCTCCCTTCCTGTTTCTGTCATTTCTATCCTTTTTTCCTCTCCCCACTGCCTCTCTCCTCCTTCCTATTTCTGTTTCCTTCCTTTCTACTCTCTCCATCAATTCTTCCTCTTACTCTCATTTCTCTTCTGTCTCTTTCTGCATTCTCTCTCTCCTTACTGTCTCTCCTTACCCTTTTCCTTTCTCTCCACTCTCTCTTCTTCCCACTTTCTCTGTTTGCTTCCTTTCTCCCTCTTACTCTCATTTCTTGCTATCTTCTTTTCCTCTTTCTCCTTCCTTCTATATCTACTCTCCCTTTTTCTCCTTCCTATCTCTCTGCTTTCTCTTTTCAACTTTTCCATCCTTTCTCCCTCTCTCCTCTTTCTTTTCATTTCTCCCTTTCTCATTTTCTCTTAACTCCTTCCTCTCTATCTCTACTCACACTTTATTATCTCTCCCCTATCTCTTCTCTCTCCCTTTCTATCCATGTACTAATACCATTTCTTTCTCTCTGTTATTCTCCTTCTGTCTCCTTCCTTTCCTCTTGCCCTCATTCTCCCCCCCTTTCTCACTCTCCTCTCTGTCTCTGATTTCTCTTATTCTCTCTCTTTTCGGTGTCTCTCCAAACTCTTTTTTCTCCCCCCTCCATCCTTTTTCTTTCTGTCTCTATTCTATTTTCCTCCTCTCTCTCCTATCTCTTTTTACTGTCTCTTTGTTCTCTTTCTCTTCCTCATTTCTTCTTTATCCTGTCACTATTGTTTCTATCCTTTCTCCCTTGCTCCTTCCCCCTCTATTTCATAACTCCCTATGTTTTCTCTCCTCTCTTTTTCATTCTGCTTCCTTCTTCATTCCCTCTCTCCTTACTGTCTCCAGCTCTCCAGCCTCCCTATCTCTACTCTCCCCTTCCATCCTTTCTTATTCTTTCTTTCTGCCTCTACTCTCTCTCCTCACTCCCCTTTCTCTCTATCTCTACTTCTACTTTTCTATTTCCAGCTTTCCATCCTTTTTCCCTCTTGCTATCTCCACTCTCTCCTTCCCCTTTTCTGTGTCTGTCTCTCCCTCTCCTATCTTTATATCCTTTCTCGCTCTTACTCTCCTTCTTAGTGTCTAAGACATTTGATGACTGTCCCTGTTGTGCCTGCCCAGAGAGGAAGAACACAGAACATGGACACCTTTATAAACTGAGGTGGTGGAAAAGTGGGATGTGAACCCAAACAGTATGGTTTGAGACTCATGGACATAGATAAAAGTGACGTGGTTTCCAGGGGTTGGGGGGAAGGGAGTAAAGTGGGACAAATATACAGTTACCGAAAATGATTTGACTTTGGGTGATGGGTACACAACACAATCAACAGTTCAAATGCTACAGAAATGTTTATCGGAAATGTATGTGCTTTTATTGATCAGTGTCAGCCTGTTAACTTTAATTTTCTAAATAAAGTTTAAAATAAAAGTTGGAACCCTAGGTGCTGCACAGCCTGGCTTGGAGAAGCAGAACAAGGTAAGTCTGGCTCGCTTTCATTTTCTGTCTCTCTGTCTTTTCCCTTCTCTCTTCATTATTCTCTTTCTTTACCCTTTCTTCCCATCTCTCCCTGCTTTGACTCTCTCTGTCCTTACCCTCCCTTGTTTTTCTTCTTTCTCCCTCTCTCCATCCTTTCTCTCTACTCTCCTTCCCCCACTGATTTCTCTTCTCCCTTTCCATCCTTTCACACTCTTAAACTTCTTTCTTTGCCTCAACTCTTCTTCCCATCTTTCCTTCCATCAATGGTCCCTCTTATTTTCATTTCTCCTGTCTCTCCTCTTTTTTCCTTTTTTCCTCCTTTTCCCCCTTACTGTCTCTACTCTCACTCTCCTTCCCCCTTTTTTTCTCTCATCACTCCCCTTCTTATCTATCTCTTTTCTCTGTTCATCCTTTCTCTTTCCATCACTTCTGTCCATATTCTTTGCCATTTTCTCCCTCCCTCTCCCTTTTCCAACTAGCTCTACTCGCTGTATACCTTCCCATCCTTTTTGTCTCCTTGCTTTCTCTCCTCTTTTCATCCTTTCTCACTATGTCTACTTTCTCTCTGCTACCTTTCCATCCTGTCTCCCTCTTTCATTTTGTGTCTGCTCCCTCTCTCTTTCCTATCTACCTCTAGGTCCTCTTTCCATTGTTGGTTCCTCTCTCACACCTTCCTTCTATCTCTGATGCCTGTCTGCTTCCTTTGCCCTTGCACTTTTCTCCCTGTTACTCTGCTTTTTATGTCTCCACCTTTCTATCTCTACCTTTTAATACTTGCTTCCTCTTTTCCACCTTTCCATTTTCCTAGTCTCCCTCCTTGCCTTCCTCTTTCCCATTTTCTCTCTCTCTCTCTCTCTCTCTCTCTCTCTCTCTCTCTCTGATCTATCTACTCTCTGTACCTTTCCTTTTAGCCTCTTACAGCTTTTTTTGCAATATCTACTCTTTCTCCTCTCTGCGTCTGTTCCCTCTCTCTGTCCCTCTCACCTTCCTGTCTACCTCTACTCTCTTTCCACCCTTCATCCCTATTAGTCTCCTTTCTTTTTCTCTGTACTCTGTTTCCTTTCTTTCTCCCTTTTCCCTTTTCTGTGTCTGTCTCAGCCTTTCTCTCCTTCCTATCTCTGCTTTCTTTTTTCTACCTTCTCTCCTCTTTCATTTCTCCTTCTTATTCTTTCTGTCTGTACTCCTTCTCTCCTTCCCATTTTCCCTATTTTTTTTTTACCTACTAACTCCCTTTTCTCTCTCCTCTAACCCCTTCCTATCTCTCTCACCCATCCCTTCTTCCTGTATTCTCTCCAATTCTCCTCCCGTTGTCTCTGATTTCTCTTACTGTCTTTCCTTACTTTCTTCCCTCTTACTCCTCCTCTCTCCCCTATTATTTCCTTTCTCACCTTCCTGTCAGTCATTGTTTCTATCCTTTCTCCCCTGCACTCTCCTTCACAACATTCCCCTCATTCCATCATTTCACACTCTTACTCTACTTATTTAGTCTCAACTCTCTCCTCCTTTTCCTATCTCTCTCTCCTTCCACTTTTCTCTATCTGTTCTCTTCCTCCTTCCTCAGCCTTAATTGTCTCTCTTGCTATATCTATTCTCGCTGGTCTCCCCTCTTTCTATCTCTCTTTCTCTTTGACCTTTCCATCCTTTCTGCCTCTCCCTTTTCCATCTATTTCTACTCTCTGTACCTTTCCATCCTTTTACCTCTTACTCTTGCTTTCTCTCTGTGTCTGCCCTCTCACCTTCCTTCTCTCCACCTGACTCCTTTCTGTCTGTTCCTTTTGTTGTCTCTACTCCTTCCTCCCTTTGTTCTGTCTCTGCCTTTCCAGCCTTCCCCTCTCTTACTCTCCTTCTCCTCTCCCCTTTGTACTTCTCTTTCCATTCTTTCCTCTCCATTCCTTTTTTCTCCCTCTTTCTCTACTTTGAGTTCCTCCTGCTCCTTACACTCCTCAGTCGCCTTTGTATTTACCCTCCTTCCATCATTTCTCTCTCCTTTTCTTTTTCTGTATCTGCTTCCTTTCCTCTTTCTGCTTTCTCTTCTACTTTTCCAGCATTTCTTCCTTAAGTAGAGAGAGACTCTTTCTCTACTTCCCTTTTCTCTCTCTTCACCTTGCCTCATCTCCTTCCTCTTCCTATCTCTCAGTTTACTTCCTTTCTCTCCTCTTTTTCTGCTTCTTTCTTTCTTCTCTCACCCCTTACTGTCTCTACCTCTCCTTCCCATTTTTCTTTCTCACTCTACTCTCTCCCCTTCCTGTCTGTACTCTCTTGTTCCCCTTTTCTTTCCCTGTCTCTTGTTCCCTTCTTCTCCCTCTTGTCACTCTCTATCTGTCCTTGTTTCCTCTGCTGTCTCCTTCCCAGTGATCTCTTCCCACCCTTTCCCTCTCCTTCCACTTTTCTCTATCCCTGCTCTCTCTACCTTTCAACACTTTCTGCCTGTTTTCTAACGTTCCATCTCCCCACTCAGCCACCAATTGTTTCTCTCTCCCATCTACCTTACTCTCTGTACTTTTACATCCTTTGGCCTCGTACTCCTTTTTTCGTGATACCTACTCTCTCCTCCCTTTCTACCTTACCACCCTTTCTTTTTGTGTTTGCTCTCTCTGTCTGCCTCTCTCACCTTTCTGTCTGTACTCTCCTTTTCACACTTTCTGTTTCCTTCCTATTTCTGCTTTGTTTTTCTCTCTGTATTCTCCTTCCCATTTTCTCGCTTGACTCATTCCTTTCTCTCTCCTCACACCCCTTCGTATCTCTCACCCTTCCCTTCTTCCTGTATTCTATCCTTCCCTTGCTCTCTCTTTGTCTCTGATTTCTCTTAATGTCTCTCCTTACTCTCTTCCCTTTCTGTTTCCCTTCTTCTCTGCTTCTCCCTCATTCCATCTTTTCACACTTACTCAGTCTCAACTCTCTTCTTCCCCGTTTGTCATCTTGCCTCCTTCTTCATCCCTCTCTCCAGCTCTCCATCCATTCTCCCTCATACCTCCTTTCTTGCTAGCTCTACTGTCTCCTTCTTTTCTGACTCTCCATCTCCGTCCTCCCGTTCCACCTCTTATTCTCCTTTGTTTCTCTCACTCCCCTTTCTATCTACATCCCTTTCCATCTTTCCCATCCTTTCTGCCTCTTTTCTTTCTGTCTGTACCTTCTCTGCCTCCCCTTTTCTCTCCCTCCCTCCTTCCTACCTATTTCTGTTTGCTTTAGATTACCATCCTTTCTCCCTCGTACTTTCTCTCCCTACTTCCCTTTTCTCTTCTCTTCACACCACCCCATCTCCTTTTTGTCTCTTTTTCTCCTTCTTTGTCTATATTCTCTTTTTTCCTCTTTTCCCTCTTCCCCTTCCTATCGCTGTTACCTTCCTTTTTTTCTCTCTTCCCATGTCTTTGTTCATTCTCTTTCCTTTCCTTTTTCTGTCCTTGCTCTCCATCCTTCCTCTCTTGGTGTGTTTCTTTCTCCCTCTCTCTTTCTCTTTTCACCTTTTCCATCCTTTCTGCCTCTTACTCTCTTTTCCTTCAGTACTGTAGTACGTTTTCTCTCTAGCGATCTGATTCTCTGCATACCCTCTCCTCCCCCATCACTTCACTCTACTCTTTCACCCCTTACTCTCCTTTCTGTTTCTACTCCATTTCCCTTCTCTCCTTTCTCTTTCTCCCCTGCTCTCTCCTTCTCATCCTTTCACACTCTTACTCGACTTACTTAGTCTCCACTGTACCCCTTCCCTTTTCCCTCTCCAGCTCTCCTTCCTCCCTATCTCCACTCTCCCCTTCTTCTTCTTCCACCCTCTTCCCTTTCTCCCTCTTTCTGTGTCTGCTCTGGCTCTCTGTCCTTCGTGCTTTCCTATCTACCTCTATTCTCCCTCTCCCCCACCTTCCAGTTTCCCTCCCTTGTCTTTTCACCTTTCCCCCCCATTGCTCTCACTCCAGTCTCTACATCTCCAGCCTTTTCCCTCTCCCTCTATCTCCACCCTCCCCTCACTATCTCTGCTTGCTTTCCTTCATCTGTTCCTCCTTTGTCCTTTTTACTATTTCTTTCTAGCTCTACTCTTTCCATCCTTTCCCTCTTGCTCTCTTTTTTTTTGTCTGTACTCTCTCACTGCTGTCACTCTGTTTTCTTCCTATGTCTCCCCCTTTTCTTTCCATCTTTTATCCCTCTATTTTTTTTCTTCTCTTTTTTTTGTGTTCCTTTTTCTTCTTCATGTCTCCTTTCTATTTGTCCTACCTCATCTCCTTCCTGTCTGTTTCCATCAAGTCTCCTCTCTTCATTCACTTTCTCTCTACTTCTCCTATCATCTTCCCTCCTAGTTTCCTTTCTTTTCTTCTTTCTCTCTCTTTCTCCTTCCTCATTATCTGTGCTGTCTCACTCTCCTTTGTTGCTATCTCCACTCTCTTCCCCTTTTCATTCTCCTTTCTCTCTGCCTCTTTTTGTTTTCTCTTGTTTCTATTCTCTCCCCTCTATTCCCATCTCTTACTACATCGCTCTTCTTTCTGTTTCTCATTCTTTCTTTCCCCTCTCTTTATTTCCTATCTGTTTTTTTCTCCTCTCCTACTCTTAGTGTACTTACTTTGTTGTTGTCTCAACTTTTTTTCTTTTTTTTCTCGTCTCTTCTTCCTTTCTCTTCTCTCTCATTCTGCTTCCTCTCTCCCTCTTATTTTCTTTTCTGTTTCTTTATTCTTTCTCCTTCTCTGATTTCTCTTCTCTCTTCTTCCATTCTTTCACACTTACTCTTCTTTTTCAACTCTTTCCTTCCCACTTCTCTTTCTGCCTCTTTCTCCTTCTGCTTTTTACCTTTCCCTTTACTGTCTCTACTGTTAATCACCATCCTTTTTTTTATGTCATCACTCCCCTTCATATCTGTCTATCCTATCTGTGTCCATCTTTTCCCTCTCTCTCATTATATTTGTTCTCCCTGCTTGTCTCACTTCCTCTTTTCTACTTCTCCATCCTTTCCCTCTTATTCTCCTTCCCCTTTTTTGACTTTCCTCTTCATTGTACTGTTCTCTATCTCTACCTTAGAATCCTTTCTGTCCTTTACTCTCCTCAGTCCCTTTCATATCTATCTATCCATTTTTTCTTCACATTTCAATCCTCTCTGCCTGTGTTCTCCTATTCTTTTTATGTTTGTGTTTTCTTCTCTTTACTTTCTGCTTTCTCCTACTTTTCCTTTCTTTCTTCCTCTTACTCTTTCTGTCTCTACTTCCCTTTTCTCTCTCTTCACCTTGCCTCATTTTTTTCTGTCTCTCTCCTCTATTGTTCTTCATTCTACCTCTCCTTCTGTCTGTACAACTTTTCTACCCTTTCTGCCTTTTACTCTCTTCTTCCTTTTTTTCTCTGTCTCTTCTTCCCTGCTCTCTCCTCCCCCCTTTGCCTCTCTTTTTCATTATGATTCCTTTCTCTTTACTTTCTGTCTCAAGCCTCTCTATCTCTACTCTCCCCTTCCCTCCTTTCTTGCTATCTCCACTCTCTCCTTCCCCTTTTCTGTGTCTGTCTCTCCCTCTCCTATCTTTATATCCTTTCTCTCTTTTCTTGGTGTCTAAGATATTAGATGATTCTCTTGTGCCTGCCCAGAGAGGAAGAACACAGAACATGGACACCTTTATAAACTGAGGTGGTGAAAAAGTGGAATGTGAACCCAAACAGTATGGTTTGAGACTCATGGACATAGATAAAAGTGACGTGGTTTCCAAGGGTTGGGGGGAAGGGAGTAAAGTGGGACAAATATACAGTTACCAAAAATGATTTGACTTTGGGTGATGGGTACACAACACAATCAACAGTTCAAATGCTACAGAAATGGTTATATGAAATGTATGTGCTTTTATTGATCAATGTCAGCCTGTTAACTTTAATTTTCTAAATAAAGTTTAAAATAAAAGTTGGAACCCTAGGTGCTGCACAGCCTGGCTTGGAGAAGCAGAACAAGGTAAGTCTGGCTCGCTTTCGCTTTCTGTCTCTCTGTCCTCATCTCTCCCTGCTTTTATTCTCTGTCTCCATCTGTCCTTTCTCGTTTTTCTTCTTACACTCTTCTTTCTCCCTTTCTCCATCCTTTCTCTCTACTCTCCTTTCCTGGCTCTCTCCCTTTGTGATTTCTCTTCTCTCTGCTTTCATCCTTCCATACTCTTAATTCTTCTTTCTTTGTCTCTCCTTTTTTTTCTCTCATTCCTATTTCTCCATACTTTCCTTCTGTTTCTCCTTTTCTACCTTGCCATAATTTCTCCCTCCTCTCCCACCTTCCCTTTTTATCTGTATTCTCCCATTTTCTCTTTCTCTCCCTTTTATATCTATTTCTACTCTTTGTACCTTTCCATCTGTTTCCTTGCTTTCTCCTCTCATCCTTTCTTACTATGTTTACTATCTCTCTCATTTCTCCTTCTACTTCTTTTCTTCTTTCTCTCCTTTCTGTGTCTGCTCCCTCTCACCTTTCTATCTACCTCTACTCTCATTTCATTGTTTCTTCCTCTCCTTCCCCCTTTTGTTCTATCTCTTTCTTTCTCAATACTTTTCTCCCCTTCTTTCCTATTCACCCTGCCTATTCTTACCCCTTTTTTCTCTCTCTCTCCTTTCCACATCTTTATTTTCTTTCTCCTGCT
This sequence comes from Rhynchonycteris naso, assembly GCA_037038555.1. Lineage (NCBI taxonomy): Eukaryota > Metazoa > Chordata > Mammalia > Chiroptera > Emballonuridae > Rhynchonycteris > Rhynchonycteris naso. The sequence continues at coordinate 115,370,119 of CM073003.1, read as the reverse complement.
TACTCTGCCTACTGTCTCCTCTGCCTCTCTCCTTTTCCATCCTTTCTCTTACTCTCCTTCGTGGCTTTCTCCACTCTCTCTTCTTCCCTGCCTCTCACTCCTTTCTCCCTCTACTCTACTCATTTCCCTTCTCTCTCCCCCATCTTTCTATTTTCTCTCTGTTTTCTCTCCCTCATTCCATCCTTTTGCACTCTACTTAGTCTCAATTCTCCCCCATTTCCTTCTCTCCTTACTATCTCCCCCTTCCTCTGTGCTCTCTCACCTTTCTACCTATCTTTCCCTCTACTCTCTCTTTCCATCCTTTCTCCTTCTCCCATGCCTTCCTTTCTTTCTGACTTCTTCCTCTTTTGATCTTTCTCTCTATTGCTCTTGTTTTCTAATTTCTTTCTCTACCTTTCCACCCTTTGTCTCTCTCCTTTCTTCACTCTCTGTCACTCCCCTTCCTATCTCTGCTTGCTCTCCAGTCCTTTCATCTTTCCCTTTTACTCTTTCTACCTCTATTGTCTCTCCTTCTACTTTTCTCTCTCCCTCCTTCCCATTCTTACTCCCTTTTATTCTTTCACTCCCTTCCTCTCTTTCCATTCTGTTTCCCCATTTCTCTCTTTGCCTTTTGCCCTGTCTCATCTCCTTCCTCTTACTCCTTTCTGTCTGTACCCCAATTCCTTTTCTCTCGCTTCCATTCTCCCCCTTCTATCCTAACTCTCTTGGTTTTCTCTCCTCTTCCTCAGTCCATCCTTTTACTCTCTTACTCTACTTACTTTATCTCAACTCTCTCTGTCCTTACTGTCCCCCTCTTACTCCACTTCCTTGCTGAGTCTCTGTCCTTCCCCCTTTCTGTGTCTGTCTCTCCTTTTCTCCCTCTTACTCTCCTTCATTCTATATCTACTTTTTTATTGCCGCTCTCCCCTTCCTATCTGTCTGCTTTCCCTTTTCAACTATTCTATCCTCTCTATCTCTAAAACATTTTCTCTGCTTTTTTCCTATCTCTTGTTCCCATTCTTCCTTCCCCCTCTCTTCACTTCATATCTATCCCTCCGTTTTCTCTCCTTTCACACTCCTGCTCTTCATTCTGTCTCAAGTGTCTCCTTCCCCTTATCTCTCATTACCCCTGCCTCTTTCTCCTTCCATCAATTCTCCCTCTGTCTTTTCTCTGGTTTCTTTCTCCTTACTTTCTCTACTCTTGCTCTCCTTCCCCCTTTTATCCCCTTACTCTTGCTATATCTAATCTCCCTGCTTCTCTCCTCTTTCAGCTTCCCATTCTCTTCTCATCTGTTCTTCTTCTTTCCCATGTTTTCTCTCTCCCTTTTCCATCTATTTCTACTCTCTGCACCTTTCCATTCTTTCTGCCTTACTATTCTTTTCTGTTCTCTTTTCACCCTTTCTTACTATGTTTACTCTCTACCTTTCCTTTCTCTCTGTTCCCTCTCTCACCTTCCTAATTACATGTACTCTCTCCATCTGACACCTTCCCTATCTTTCTCTCTCCGCCTCCTATCTCTTTTCAATCCTTTTTGCCTTACTCTCCTTGTTCAGTGTTTGTTTCCTTCCCTTCTTTTCTACTTTTTCATCATTTTTCCCTCTTCACCCTGCCTCATCTCCTTCCTGGCTCTCTCAGCTTTCTCTCTTTTCAACTTTTCCATTCATTCTGCCTCTTACTCTCCTTTCTGTGTATCTCCCTAGTCTCTTCCCCTTACCTTCCTTTCTTTCTCTATTTCCCTTCTCTCACCCACTTTCTTTGATCTCTCTGTTTTCTCCTCTCCCTCATTCCATCCTTTCACTCTTACAGTACTGTCTCAACTTTCTCTCCTTCCTTTTCCCCTTTCACTTTTCTATCTCCAGCTTTCTATCCTTTCTTCCATCTCCCCTTTTTTTGTCGCTCACTCCTTTCTATGTCCTTGCTTTCTCTTCCCTCTGTTTTTATCTTCTTTTAACCTGTACTCTCTCCCTCATTCCTATCTCTACTCTTTACCGTTTCCTTCCCTTCTCTCTCTTTTCTTCTTTTCCATCCTTTTTGCTTCTTACTGCTTTGTGATACTTAAACTCACTTCCTTTCTCTCCTTTTTGTATCTGCTGCCTCTCACCATCCAATTGACTTCCATTCTTTCTTCCATGCCTCTACTTCCTACTTCCATTTTCTTTTCACCTTTCTGCTACCTCCACACTTCTTCCCCTTTTCTGTGTCTGTCTGTCCATGTCTCCTTTCATCCTTTCCATCTGTATTCTCTCTGCCTCTCACTCCTTCCTATCACTATACATGTACTCTCTCTCTCCTTCCTATTTCTATTCTCTTTACCTGTCTGTCCTTTCTCCCTCTACTCTCTCTCTGATTTCTCTTCCTTTCCTTTCTGTGCCTCTACTTATTCTCTTTTTTCTCCCCCACTTCTCCTTACCCTTTGTCTTTATTTCCCTTTTCTCTCCCTTCCTCTCTCCTCTTTCTACCTTTAAGTTATTTCTCTCTCGACTCCTTTCTTTCTCTCTACTTGCTTTTTTAAATCATACCTTTCTCTATGTACTCTCTCCTTCCCCTCTTATTCTCCTCACTCCCTGCCTGTTTCTCCTTCTATCAGTTCTTCTATTGTCTTTTTACTGTCTCTACTCTTGCCCTCCTTCCCTGTCTTTATCTATCATTTTCCTCTTACTACTTTCTCTCTCCTTCTACTTTTCCCTATTCTCCTTGTATGCTTCTCTTCCCTTCCTTCCATCCTTTATCCCTCTCTACCCTCCCACCTTCTTAACTACCTCTACTCTCTCTATTACTTTTTATTCTGTCTCTACATTTCCATCCTTTCCCCCTTACTCTTTCTTGCTATCTCCACTCTGTCTCCTTCCTGTCACTATATTTCCTCTTTCCATATTTTCTGCCTTTTACTCTCCTTTACGTCTGTATTCTTCTTCTTTTTACCTTTCCTTCTACTTTCTCCCTCCTCTTCTTTTTCTGTGTCTGTTTCTTTCTCTGTATGTTTCCTTCCTTCTATATCTACTCTCTCTCCCTCCTTGGTGTCTAAAACATTTGATGACTGTCCCTGTTGTGCCTATTCAGAGAAAAAGGACAGGGAACATGGACACCTGTGTAAACTTAGGTAGTAGAAAAAGTCAGATGGGAACCCTAGGTGCTGCACAGCCTGGCTTGGAGAAAACAAGGTAAGCCTCTTTTTTGCTTTTTGTCATTCTCCCCTCCTCTCATTTCTTCCCACTTACTTACTTTTTCTACCTGTACTCTGTCTCTCACCTTCCAGTTTTCTCTGCCCCTCCTATCTCTTTACCTTTCCATCCCTTCTCCTTCCTTTTCCCCTCTTTTTTGTCTCTACTTATCTGTGTCTGTCTCCCAGCAGCATAGGACCTTATACATTTAAATGACTTTGACTTCAGCATCACCAACCACATTGTCCCCATCCACCTACCATACCAGGAACATTTTTCTCTGGAAAGAACTCTAGAAAAAAGGAATGACATGAAACCTTTCAAGTCAATAATGGATCTTTCAGACTCAACTGTGAGCTGCTTCTCCTTATTAAAGCCTAATTTACAGCCACTGGAAATGTTTCCTTGACTTTTCTTTGTCCGCTGAGCTTACTGCCAAATGCTAAAAGGTTCTTACTATTGTTTGTATCTTAACACTACCAAAAGTTTTCCTGCAAAGAATAACATCCTCTACCACTGGTTGTGCATGTAGACACCACACTCTGCAGAGCTCTGTTCACTCATTCATAATTAGTAAGCACATACAATGTCCTAGACTCTGCAAACGTTCAACTGAATTATGCCTTCTCATAGATTATAGTTTGGGATGGTTAATTATGTGTGTCACTCTGATTAGGACACGATACCCAGATATTTGGTCAACCATCACTCTTGATGTTTCTCTGAAGGTATTATTTTGATGAGGTTAACATATCAAGTAGATGGTCCCTACAGCATGGGTGGGCCTCATCCAGTCAGTCAAAGGCCATCACAGAAAAAGATGTATCTCCCTAAAGGAACAGAAGACTGTCGACAGACAGCCTTTAAAGTGTGACCGCACCACTTCCCTGGGGCACCTGCCAACCTACCCTGCAGGTTTTGAACTTGCCAAACCTCTACAACTGCATGAACCAATCCTGATTCTCCAGAAAAAAACCCAGCTCACACATGGTCTAATGGAAGAGATACACATTACTCAGAACTGTCCATGAAAAATCAGAGCAGTAACTACCGAGGAGCAAGATATGGGGTTAAAGAAGTCTAAATCAGAGGTCACACAGGGTTTTCCTAAAGTAATGGTCCGGGAGTTGTGATTCCAAGGAAGGAGGGGCAGAAAGGGATGTCATAGGCTGAGGACACAGTCTGTGAAAAGACTTGTTGACTTCCTCCTGTTCATCTTTATAACATTTGGAGCTAAATACTATACCACAGAAAACAATGAGCAATACATGAGCTAGTATGAGTAATTGCAGAAACAGGGGCTGTCTCTGATCACTAGCAGTGACGGGATTAGAGTAGGAGAGGTGAGTTGTGTGCTAACCCTAGGAGTTATGGAACCCTCCCTGAGACAGCCCCCGAGTGCCGAAGCATCAGAACACAGGTTAATATGGATATAGAAGGACCTATTTAGGAGAGAGAAGACAAGTCACAGAAGGGAGGGCCACATCCTTTACAGAGCCATCAAGGAGCCTGGCAGTTTGGGGAAGGACACTGTGTGACGTAGCCAGAGAACAGTACACACAAGACAGAACAGACATTGGAACCAGAGTCAAGTGCCTGGATGAGGAACCTAGACACTATCTCCAGGTGAACAGGCATGACAGGCTGCGTGATCCGATGTCCTGGTGACTGGATGGCGCCCGTGTCTGTGAGGTGTCTCTGTAAGGAGGCGTCCCACTGACCCTGCAAACCAGCTCAGGCTGCCCGGGCGCTGCGTTAGGTGGGCCCCCTGTGAACTGTCTTATTTACTCTCGACCTGATGCCCCTGTAAAATGCTTTAGATGTTGTTCCAATTTAGAAATACTTAATGCATTAATTTTACACATGAGGGGAAAAAATCAGATTAAATTTCACTCACTACCTAATTAGCCAGACCACAAATATCTCTTTAGAAATGAAGACAACGCAAGTCGTTTCCTAATTAAACTCTGCCAGGTTTAATTACAAAGTGTAATTTGGAAAACTCTAATATAGGAGGAACTGGGGCTCGGTCTCCTGAAAGGGGGTGCACAGAGCTCCCTGCCCCCTCTCCTGCGGGGCTGAAGGAAGCAGATGCACAAACTACAGCAGGGGTCCCCAAACCTTTTACACAGGGGGCCAGTTCACTGTCCCTCAGACCGTTGGAGGGCCGGACTATAAAAAAAACTATTAACAAATCCCTATGCACACGGCACATACCTTATTTTGAAGTAAAAAACAAAACGGGAACTAATACAATATTTAAAATAACAAGTAAATTTAAATCAACAAACTGACCAGTATTTCAATGGGAACTATGGGTGCGGATGCATCCTGTGCTCCTCTCACTGACCACCAATAAAAGAGGTGCCCCTTCCGGAAGTGCGGTGGGGGGCCGGATAAATGGCCTCAGGGGGCCGCATGTGGCCTGCAGGCTGTAGTTTGGGGACTCCTGAACTACAGGATCAGCCCTATGCTGGGGGCAGGGGCGTCGTCCTCTTCCATGACACGCCTTTTCCAGAAACAACCACACTCGGCTACCTCAGGGTACCAATGCACAGCTGCCCCCGGAAATACACCAGGGGAATGTGTGTGGGGTGCTTACTGTGCCCAGCACTCCACATTAATACCACAGCCATGCCTCAGAACCCCTCTGCAATCCAGGTTACCCAGCATTCCCATTCTTCCAATAGGGACACCGAGGCACAGAGGTGCCAGCCAGGGCTGAGACAGCTTGTCACTCCGTCACATTCCAGGTCCCTCTGGGACTTGGCGAGAAGCCAGTGAGCCCTGGAGCAGGGAGCCTGCATTTGGATCCCAGCCATGAGACATCAAGCCTCAGTTTCCCATCCATGAAGGGGGGTCAGATGCCCCTGGAAGACAGTTGTGAGGTTTGAATAAAATGAGGCGTGTGAGTCTGACATTGGTGAGCACACCAATGACAGCCCTTGTTGCAAATGCTTCCATCACCAGCACTAGCACATCAACACCAGACAAGGTGAGAGGTCCCGCAGACCTTTGTCAGGCTATGGAGGAGCACTGTGGGGACCGATCAGAGGACAATCAGATAAAAGGAAGTTGAAGTATTGAGGCTACATTGCAAACTTTTCTAGCGAAAAAGGACAGCATATTGCAGAAAGTACGTTTATGACAAACACTGTTTTCTTCTACACGGTGTTGTTGGTGCCCTGCTTAAAACCATGCAAAGGCTCCCTGAATACACTTTAGAATCCATTTTAAAATCCTGACCTTGGCTACCTAGGAGGCCCATGTAGGATGTGGCCTGTCCTCCTCACCCTGTACCACTCTCTCTTTGCTGAGGACATCTTGGCACAGTGGCCGCCCCTCCGTCTCTCACACAAGCCCTTGGTCCACACCAGGCACTGTGCTGAACACTGCTATGCAACCGCCTCATTTAATCCTCACAACAGCCTGATGAGGTGAGAACTCCTCTTATCGATGCTTTACAGGTGTGGGAATGGGGGCCCTGGCCGGATAACTAGCCCAAGACAACAGAGTTACTAGGCGGCAGAGCTGGGATTCCAACCACATGCTCCTGCAAGGCCGTCCAACTGCTCCAGCTTTATATCCTGCAGGATCCCCAGCGTTTGACCTCACCTGGCTCTCACGGTCACCGCAAGCGATGCTTAGTTGAATGAGGCCAGACTGATGACAATGTGGCATCATGAGTTAGTCCCTCGGGTTCATGAAAAGCCTGCAAGATGAGCAAGCCGAGTCTGGTCCACAAAAGAGACGTGGACATCCTGAATGCACACGCGTGACAAGTCCACCTCCCTGCCCTGTTGTCCCCTGCGTAATCCTCGTTGAGTTTGAAGTTCACCTCCACCAACCGCATCGCCCTTTGCTGATGAGCCTCGACCAGCCTCAGAGATGATCATCTCCTGTCTTTCGCATGGACCCTCGAGTCAATTTACAATAATCACGTTGAACTCAATCTTCGTTATTCATCTTATCCTTCCCTTCCCATTACTAGTTCTTCATTAATTTCAGGTCCAAGACCAGTGACGGGCACTACGACGAGTGGCCAGACCCATTACGGAGAATGTAACATGCTATCATGGTGCTTCACTACCATGAAGGTTGAGGCGCTCTGTTCCAAATGTCAGCTGTCACAGCTCAGTGAGCCCTTCCCCGTGCCTGTCAGCGGTGAACTATGAGAAGCACAGTCCCCTTCTCCAGTCTGCAGCAGAACAGCACAGACGGTATCCCTGGTTCTCACAAGCCTGACACCCGTGACCCGCAATGAGTTTAAACAAACAGTTTAAAGGAAGACAAAAGGAGTTATTGGAAGAATGCATATTCTACATCAGAGATTTGAGTTCTGAACGCTTGTTTTGGAAAACAAACAAACATATGCATTCAGCAAACACCTAGAAGGTGTACTTGCTATCATCAATAGAAACGGGGATGGGAGTCCCTCGTAGGGAGGCCCACTCGATTTATACGTGTAGGCGATTCTCGTTATTCATGGTAGTTCTGTTCTATGAAGTCACCATGTCACTGAAATGGCTGACACTGAAGCACTGCTCCAGGGGTGGTGATGGGGTGCAGGCCAGGTTCCTGACAGCCCCTGGTCATAGTACTTTTGTCGACTGATCAGTATATAACCTTGTACTATGTTTAAAGACACCTCATTTAATATATATTGTTGATTTCTTCACGGCGACCGCACGAACAGCACTAACTCGTGCCTGATAAAGCCCACCTGTTATACACATTTGCTCCATAAGACACATCACAGCCTTCCAAGGCTTAGAGCACTGACTAGCACTTCGGCACTGAGCTTGGGGGCTGCTTTAAACAATAAAATTACTAAAAAAAAAACAAACCGAAACAAGTAAACGTGGTGGTAAACAGACCACAGAAAGGACATGAGTTGAGAGCATGGACAGCTGAAACAAAGAGGCAGATCAACCTCGCTCAGCCCCAGCTGGGGACGCGGCCATGGAATGACTCGAATTTTTTGCCGCTCTACCCCTGTCCACAAACGACCGCGGAAACAGCAGCCAGCATTGCTTCCTGGGTTACAAATTCATTTCAGTGAGTAGGCAAATTCGTAAATGCAGGATCTGTGAATAACAACATTCGACTGTAAAGATGAACTCTGAGCTCTCAGCTGGGGTGCGTAGGTAACTGGAGCACTTACTGCACATGGTCCTGGACCCGCAGCCTGACTCCTGGGCGCCGCAAGAGTACTTAGCGCCTAGAGCTGCTGTTGGATTGGCGGAGGGGTCAGGATCAAGCTGCCTCAAGGCAGGGTCAGGGTGTGAGGATGCACCTCTTCCTGCTTACTTGAAAAAATACTAGAACTTTTGGGGAGTATGTCCTAGCTCAGAGAGGTCCCCTATGCCTGCCTGGTCACCCTTAACTACAGCTGAGCCTGCATGTATATATTCCTTCAGTCAACACTGACCGAGTGTGCGGGGCAATGTCCCGATGACCGGAAGTTAGAGGTGAACAAGATCCTTGAAGCTTACATTCAGGTGTGGGGGAAGACGATACACAGTTAAGATAGTTTCCATTATCTTAAGTGCTATAAAGGAAATAGGAAGGGGACAGAGATCGACTGGGTGGAGAGCCAGGCTATTTTGGAAACAGGGACAGGAATGCCTATCTGTGAAAGGGCATGCAGGCTCTAGGGAACAGTGTGTGCTAAAGCAGGGAGAGTGTAGGGCGTGGTGATACAAGGAAGACAGGGGTTCATTGTCCCCTGCGGACTGCAAGGCAGGAAGAGCAGATGGATCAGAGCCCAGCCTGTGGCTCCAGGGTTTCCTAAGAAATTGCTTGCTGCTCCTTGGATTCTGTGAGAAGCCGACTCAGCTGATTATATATACCTATATTTTAAATGTGTGTATGTATTTTTTTAATTAAATCTTTTTCTTCCTTAATCTGAGTTTGTCTCATTCCTAATAATGGCATCCAATGCTTCCCACCTAATTGGAAAGTAGATTGGAATGGGTACATTACTTTGGAAAAACAACCCTAATTTTACCAACTATGAGCTGATAAAATAATGATCACCTTATCTGACTCCTGTAACCCTCCCACACACCAGCAGCTCATTTTAAACATGTCTTAAAGATCTGCGGAACCTGGAGTGTCCCTCTCTCCAGCAACAACAAACCGACTGTTAGGCTATCACCACCTTGGCAGAGATCCACACTGATGATGTATTTCACTCTGGGGAGTTTCAGGAAGTCATTAAAATATAAAACCTGATTTTAAAAAAATGAATGTACTGGATTAAAGCTAAAACAGTAGCTCCCACGGATCGTTCTCTGAGCAAAGCCAGGTCAGGGCCCAGGGACAACCTTTCCCTGAAGTCACAGCAAGAAGCAGAGTACAGCAATTACCAGTCCCAGCAGAGAGGGTCATCCTCTGGCAAAGTACAATGGATTAAAAAGTACTTATGTTGATGTTCATGGCTGTAAGAGCGGCTTGCATCAGAAAGTTACTCCCCTCCAACTACAATGTCTTTCTTACCTCTGACTGCTCTGTGATGGAGATATTAAAAGATACATTTGTAGGAACTTAATGTCAACCTGGCAGGAAGCTATCTATACTGCCTTAGCCATGTTTACTAAAGTAGGACATTCCATAGTGAGACTTCCTACTTGACAGACTCTACAAAGTCTCCGGGAATATGACTCTGGGTCTTAGAAGATGTTTTTGGAAGTACCTGGTGCCACCAAGAGATACTACCCCCAGGCCAAAAAGAAATTGTTTTCTGAGAGGGGCACATTGGGCTTGTTCTGCTTCGGTGTGAGGATTAGCCAGGGTGGCCAGTCATGTATTGAGTTTTTACAGAGCGTGTATTTTCTTTCAAGACTTGATTTATATAGGAATATGTGCATTTTCTTGGAAAACAATTTTAATTCTTCTGGCTCTGTTTCTACTTTCTTGAAGCCAGTGAGAGAGGGCTGGAGAGGAGTCTCTGTATTCCATACACTTCCCGTCCACCAGACCCAGATCACCGCCTGCAATCCTGGGTGGACAAGATCAGTAAGAAAATGGGACCCCCGACTTCCGTTCAAGATGGTAGTGTAGGTAAACCCAGTACTGAAATGCTCCCACAACCACATCAAAATGACAACTACACTACAGAACAACCATCATTCAGTACCGCCTGAAATCTGGCTGGATGGAAGTCCTACACCTATGGCAGTGATGGGCAATCTTTTGAGCTTGGTATGTCAAAATTTGCCAAAAAACCGAGCATAACTCGGGTGGTGTGTCACCTCGAGAAAAACAGCCTAACTGGAAGTCCCAGAACTAGACGCTCTGTGCTGGAGTTCTGTTGTTTTGGCCTACAGACCTCCGGCACAGAGTGTCTACACTACAGCAAATGTTTTATCCTCGGCTACTGTACCTGGCCGTGCAGGAGCCAAGGATGAAACGTCCTTCTCGGCATGCAGCCCCATACTTCTCTGGTATGCGGCCGCGTGTCATTGAAAATGGCTACGCAAGTCAGTGCTGACACGCGTGTCATAGGTTCACCATCACGGACCTAGGGAATTCAAGAAACAACATAGATACTGGTAGGAAGGGTGGAGATGTGGAATGGGCTGGTCCCACACCTACCTGTGGCAGTTTAAATTCGGGAAGGGTATCTCAGCTATGGAGAATCTCCTTGAGGAGTGAGGGGTCCCAGGCACACACCAGGCCACCCAGCCCAGGGTTCTAATGCTGGGAAGAGAAGTCCCCATAACTCCAGGCTGTAAAAACCAGCGTGGATTGTGGCTGAATAAGACAGAGAGCTACAGGAGACCAAGGCAGCATCTCTTAAAGGGCCCATGCATGGACTTACTCAGACTCACTCCCTTTGAGCCCCAGCCCTGGGACAGGCTCTTGAAAGGAACCAGGGATATATGGGGAGGAACTAGATTGAGGGGAATCAAGGCAAACCTGGGTGCACTTTTCTATCAGACAAAAGTACTGGCAGAAGCCATTGTTCCTTTTGAGACACGCCCTGCCCCCACCCCCAACACAAACACAACCAGCAGGTAGGCAGCATATCTGAGTTCCATCAACCTGGCTCACACTGTTCCCCCACCAAGGTGATTCTCTGACTCCATCCAACTACCCAACTTGCAGGCCCACCGAAGCCATTTCCAGAGGCTTTTCCATACAAATGGCCTGTCTTGGCTCATGCATTGCACTTTCCTAAAATCTCTCAAACAAGCAGCATCTGGTCTCTGCATGTCCTGTACCACTTGCTAAGTGGCCCCAGGCCTGGCTCGAGTAGCAGCCAGCCCTGGTTCACAGCTTGGCCTCTCTTGGGCACCTCTAAGCCCAGCCTGAGTAGCAGCCATCAGCACATTGCTCTGTAGCTCATGCTGAATGACCCCAGACAGGGCACCTTGCACCTCCCTGGAGGCCCCAGAGCCAGTGTACCTGGTGGACAGCTTCAGGCCGTGCCAGAGGACAATCCTACCACCTCCACGAGTGACACACTCAAGAGTCGAACACGGGAGCACCAAAGCCCCACAGATGCAAGTCCTGCTCCTTAGGGTTGATTCCTGCACAGGAATCACCATGGCAGTGGTAGTGGTCCTCGCAGCCAGCTGGCCTGGGGGTCCACCTCTCCCAGTGCTGCCTGGATCCTCTCTCCTTGCTTTTCAAACTCTTCTAGCAAAAATCCCTGATGAGTGGAGGACCATGAAGTTGGCCTTTAGAGGTGTAGAGTGCTCTTCTTGCTGACTTACTTCCCAACTCCCCATAGTAGAGAGAAATAATATAAGCAGTAAGAAGTTTAGTCGCTCCATCTTATACCCCTAACACAGATCACCAAGAGAATTGTTGTTTGCTTCTTCTAAACCCAAAGTTTCTTGCCTGGCAGTGTTGCTAATGGGAAGAACAGGGAGGAAACAACAGGCTTGTAAGACCCTAATTCATTATTTGTATAATCTGTGGCTCAAGGAAAGCAAGAACCCCAGAAGCTCTCAAGTGTCCAGGGCCAGTTTAATCCTTCTCGTATTCCTCTGAGTTCTTCCCCAAGGACCCGCCTTCTCAGTCTTTGTCTTTGGTGTAAACCCCTTCCTCCTGCTCTTCCCAGATAGTCTCCCATGGCAGAACTAAGGCAGCTTCAGGTTACTCCGACTCTAACTGCTGCATGCTTCATATACACAGTACTGTCTGCATGTGGGGGAGGTCCATTTCCAGGTGAACACGGGGTGGGAGGCAGGAACAAGTTAACCTCACTGATGCCCTCTGTTCCTTTTGACCAAATTCTCAAGTATATTTGTGGTTAGCTCACTTCTGGGCTCACAGTGGAAATGCTCTGCCATTTCAAAAACTTTTTCTATTGTTTCTGTCATTGTGGTCTTGGTGATCTGTGCATACTGTCCTGAATTTAGGGACATTCCAGATTCTGTACCTACTAACCTGCTCTGCTGACTTGCCAGTGTGTTCAACCCCGGCCACTGAAAAACAAGCTATCATACAGACAACAGCATGGTGATTAGCAAAGGGAGAGGAGGAAGGAGGGAGGTAGAAGAAGGTAAAGGGGGATCAATGGTGATAGAAGGAGACTTGACTTGGGGTTGTGAACACACAATACAATATACAGGTGATGTGTAATAGAACTGTACACCTGAAACAAATGTCACCCTATTCAGTTCAATGAAAAAAAGCAATAAGTGTGTTTGAATATTAGTGCTTTATCTTGCAAATTCATGCAACTTTGGCATCTATACCCAAGTGTATCTATTTATATATTTGGTATGTGCATGTATCCAATTGCTGAAGTCATCAAGGAAGGCTGATGTCCAGATACATCCTGTTGATGTTCTGAAGTGTGTTTTACCACTTTGCATTCTGCTTCACGAGCTGGAAAGTGAGAACCCAGTTTACACTACGCTGTCTTTCACCTTGACTGAAACCAGGATGAAACACCACATAAAACTGGACTTCCTGAGAAGTCCTTTTAGATCACCTATCCAGTGGAGTCTAAAACTCAGACATGAACTTTCTACCTGCCCTAACATTGACTTACTACTTTTTATAATGAGCACTTTTCTTACATTTTAAAAGGAAACTCTGTTCTACTACCATAATGGAAAATCAGCATTTCCTATCTCAAAGAAGATAACCAAAGAATCAATATAATAAAAACACAACAATTTTTACCTAGAAACTACTGCATATAGAAAAGCTCTAAATTCAAGGTCAATGTTTGTTTTAAAAGTAGAAGTAACGCTGAAGTAACACCAACTAACACTAAAATTAACATCAACAAGATTTTATCTTCTCCTTACTCAGGATAGCAGAGTTGAAAGGGAAGGGCTCTATTACTCTACGACTCAATATACCACCTGTAATTGTCTCCAGTGACACTAGCGGCCTTATTTCTTTACTTTGGGAATTGGCGGAGACCAATATCCCTTCTCCTTTTGTTGAAATAAATACAACACTGCCTGACCAGGTGGTGGCACAATGGATAGAGTGTTAGCTCGGGACTCTGAGGACCCAGGTTCAAAACTCAGAGATTGCCGGCTTGAGCACAGGCTCATCTGGCTTGCGGGCTCACCAGCTTGAGCGCAAGGTTGCTGACTTGAGCATGGGATCATAGACATGACCCTATGGTATCTGGCTTCAAGCCCAAGGTCGCTGGCTTAAGCAAGGGGTCACTCGCTCAGCTGGAGCCCCCTAGTCAGGACACAAATGAGAAGCTGTCAATGCTGTAACTGTGAGTTGATGCTTCTCATCTCTCTCCCTTCTTGTCTGTCCCTCTCTCTTTCTCTCTATCAAAAAAATAAGAAAGAAAGAAAAGAAAAAATAAAATATAGCACAGAGAAATAGAGTGGACAGCCAAACAGAGGATACTTTTCAGACCCAAATTAAGGGCTTTTTCAAGTACATAACAATTCTAATTTGAAAAAGAAAATGACATTTAAAGGTTAATTTTTAGTCTCCCTGTCATGACTGTTTACCATTATTGATTCAATGTACCTCATGGATGGCTTGTGCGATAATCCAGCACAGAATTCTCACGCTAAGATGATTTCTAAAAGGAAAGGCATGACGAATTGTTTGTTATAAAAGATAAATATAGACTAATGCAAAGAACTCCACAGTCACTTGCTTGTGTGTCCTTCTGGATCCTTAATTTGGTTGTGTTCATTAGAGTTGTGTTCTTTTGTGTTAGCGTGAGAGCCTGTTCTATAGAATAACCATGAAGCTTTTATTTTTGTTTGTTTAAAGAAAAAAGATGGGGTCTTGTTGCAAGAGCTAATAATGCACAAAAATGTGGAAAATTTGAGCACATTCAAGCACTCTTTTACTGAGAGTAATCAGTATAATAACTGCAGAGGACTGAATCTAAAGAAGGGATTTTATTGACTCGAATAGGCATGACACCATGATGTGATGGCTGGCATAGATGTCTGATACACTCTTAACTACCACCCTTGTCTGCAGACAGGAATAGATGGGAAGACCAATAAGAACAAATATAAATTTTCATATAAAAATGCCTGGCCTTTGATCAAAAGATGCTGTACACAGAGCTCAAAGTGCATGTTTCGCTTAATCTATGACTGCATACCTGTTTTGATATATGTATATGAGATAGAGTAATATCTTGATATAAGGATTGTGTGTGTGTGTGTGTGTGTGTGTGTGTGTGTGTGTGTGTTTTATTGGAACACATGCTACTTCCTGTTATTCTGTAACTCTTCTCCCTGTTTGGGTAACAGGTACTGTATTCTTTACAAACTACGTCACGTAAGGAATGACACAGCAGTATGCAGGCCATAGACAGTCGGGCGATTGGCTTTTGCATCTCAAAAGGACTAGAACAGGGTATAAACAACAAATTCTTAAAACCCAGTTGAAGAGTCAAAGTTATATATCACCAGACTGAACCAACAAGCTCCTGGATGAAGGAAAGAAGGGGTAAGTCACCAGAGAAGAAAGTTTAGACAACAAGAAATTCTTGGAAATGGGCCCATGTACCTATTTTAGGCCTAAAGAAGTCCTGGTACAGGGAGGGGCCTACCTTCTAAGCCTCCAGTAAATCTGGGGAACCCGAGAGCATACAGAACATGTACCCTCATACCTTTTCCCAGGAAAGGCTAGCAAAGTGCCAAGAATCCAAGAGTAGTTTCCTGAGGGACCCAACAGAGAGACTGTGGGCATTTCTGTGTGCCCCTGAACATGGCATCAGAAGGAGAAGATTTTCCACTGCCGAAGTGCAGCACGAATGCACTTATTGTCCGGATTAGGGGGACGCAGAAATATTTTCCCACAACCAATGACTGAAAGACTAGGAGAAATCAAGTCATCTTAACAGACAGATGTCATTATAGGTGGAGAAGGACAAAGACTCAACTGCCACTACTTAGAAGTCTTGTCACGCTCCCAGCACTCCCACCAGAACCGAGACACCAATGGAGTGAGAATGGTGGAGGATGGTGATATCCCAAATTAGATAACAGATTTATGCTGTCCAGAAAAATAGGTGTTTTACATAAATGAAAAAAAAGCCCATTTATTTTTATTCTGGTTTGGAAATTGTATCCACTATACATATAAATTGAGATTATATACCCAGAAGATAGGTAACACTCTGTATTACTGAATCCTTCATAGAAATAGGAGAAAAAGAAGGGTTTAAATAAATCCTTCAAGTGATTTCTACTTTAAAATTTCTGACAAAATGGAATATTATTGCACCAGGCTGTTTGGAATATTTTAGTAAACATATTTGAACTCACCGTGAATAAAATCAAGGTACTTCAAAATAGTGGCGGAGGGCATGAGGTAAGTCACAACCCTGCTAAAGGACTGGCCAAGACAGAAAATCAAGTATTAGAGTTCTTTAAACTAAAGTAATAAAGGACTCTTCAATACCTGTGACCACAGAATCATGACAAAGAAATTCATCTTTTTTGAGAGGTGCACAACGTCTAGGCAGAATCGATGGCTGCTAGTCACACACAGCTCATTGCCAATATTCTGAATACTGAGTTCTTCACAACTAGCACAGGCTGCCTCATCTGTCTGACCTTCAGGTGGGAGGGGCTAACAAGGTTCCCACCCGCGTATCTTAAACAACACTTCCCCAAGAAAGTCTTCACTGACTCTCAGACTAGACTGTCTAATAGGCTTCTTGGCTACTCTGACTGCCCTCTTCCATAGCAGGCAGCCCTAGGAATTATCTCTTCAATCCTAGTCTTTCCTGTGGGACCTGGCGTTCCCCAAGGCCAGATACACGGCTGCCTCACCGATCCGCCTTGCCTGTGTGGCCGGAAGGGCACGCTCACACATGGGTCAGTGACCTGACTCATGCATCCAATGCAAATACGGACCATTAGAACCAAACTCTGCTCCCTGAGCTCCGGGATACCAAGGCCCGGGCCTCACAGGGGCAGCCAGTCGGAGAAGCCAGTTAGAACCACCAAGGAACAAGTGGCAAACTTCTTTGCTAGAACTTTCAAAGACAAATGTGTATATAGTTCCAATCGAGTAAATTTAAATTTAAATTAAGCAAACATCTATGGAGTATTCGTGAGGTGTGAGTACCTATGCTATGTGTTTTTATAATTATTATCTCCTGTCATTCTTAAGACGAGTATCTTTCTATGTGCTAAAGCTATAGGGACTTAATAGCAAAGGAAACCCTCAGGTGAGTGGGGCAGCACACCCACTCCCTGAGTCACATGTAGGAAGTTAATAGTCATTTGGCAGCAGAACAATTTGGTTGCCCAGATATGTGGGCATATAATGGCCCTCTGTTCCTTCTTTTAACTCAGTTGCTATCAAACCTTGAAGTGCATTAGAGTTTTTATACAGGGTTGAACCTTAAAAACCAGGTATAATTTAAGAGATTCCAAGGGGTAATTTTTTTTTTAAACTATAATTTGTTCTCTTAATCCTGCTGATTTTGGAATCTCATGCTCTTATAATTGGCTATTTGCTACATATAACTCAAAAAATACGTGTTGAATGAAAAAATAAATACCTCAATTGCTTTCTGTCAGAGCTTTTCAACAAAAACCATTACTGGGTAGTCGGTACAGGCCATGCACTTGAGGGTACAAAGGTGGAGTGCACAGTCTCCTGGGTACAGGTGGGCGAGCAGGTAAACTATTAAGATGACAGCGCAGGGCACATACAAAGGGACAGACACTGAGATGCTGGGGGAAGTCCAGGAAGAGGATGTTCAAGGGAAGTAGAAGCTATCCTGATAAAGAGACTCCCAGGGCATGACTGTGGTGGGTATGCCCGGTAAAGGAAGAATAGGTTCCAAAGCCCTGGAATCTATTAATGAGAAATAAAACCAGTCATTACAACTGCTCTAGGAATTGGCTAAATTCAAAACTCTTCATCTTCTTCCTGAGCTCAAAGATGCCCTTACTGAGGAGGGTCAGACCTAACAGCAAAGTAACACGGTGGCAGTTCAGGACCAGAAAAGAATCAGCTCATGGTCTTGAAGGAAACTTCGGGGCCCTCCCTCTTGGTTGTTGGGAAGCCCCTTTCCCGTCATCCTTACGTTTAACCCACATGTACAAGATGTGCTTTACATTAGGTAGGTGACTCTGACTGAGATCTGCATCAGTGCCATTGTGGGGGATGCTGAGAAGTCCAGGTACCACCTGAAACATCCTCTCAAGTATTTCTCAGGAGCTCTGTCTCCCATCTCTCACGGCCATGGGAAGAAGTGGGTTCCGGTGCCGACACATCTTTCAAGGAGTAAAAGTAGGTGATGATGAAATTTGGGGAGCAGCCATCAAAACCATTTTCCTTTCTTAGTTTGCTGAACCGAGAAGCTAGGTTCTCAGCCAGGGCCATCTTCCTTCTAAGGATCTCTTCTGATTATAATGCAAGGTCATTCAAAAAAAAATCAAGAACAATGGTCTTTTGTTTGAGAAGAAGAAGCCAATTACATTTGGAGATCAGAGATTCTAATTATCACCGTGATGAGCTAGGTAATTTCAAGCTTGAGAACTAGGGGGAAAAATGAACTGAAATCACAATGGGAGTCATCAAACTCCGCCTGCAGCTACTGAGAGGAAGAAAACAGCCTTTCCTTCCCACGTAATTGATTTGTTTGATTTTGTGTTGTCTAGTAGTATTCACTAGCTGGTGTAGTAGAAACAGCGAACTTGGCACAAAGAAGATGACCAATGGGCAGAGACAAGACCCTCAAAGACTCTTCTCCTTTGGTGCCACTTTTCTTTCTTGAGAAAATAGAGTAGCCAGTCTACGTCATGATTCACACACACATACATATGCACACACAGGCACACACATCACTCTATCAATCTCTATATCTAGACAAGTATCAAGCCATTCTGCAGAATAAGTTCAGAGCTCTTCATTTCAAATTCCAGTAAGAGTCACAGATGCCATATATGCTACAGCAAGATACTGGCATGACTTTGATAGTCATGATAGCTAGAGATCATTCTTTTCCTGATCTTTATCTGCAAATAACAGTCTTAGAAACTTTTAAGAACATTTTTTGGGGGGGGGTTGATCGTTTTCAAGCTAGTATTGACTTAGTGCATATTTCCTATATACCAGGCCACACCCTGAATGCTTTGCATATATTTGCTCATTTAATTCTCTTAATATAATGGATAAGATATTACTGCCCTCCCTTTTGTTTATATAGAGAAATAGAGCTTAGAGGCTATGTAACTTGCCCAAGGGCTCACAGCTGGTCAGGAGCAGAGCCACATGTTCAGGACTGATATGTCTCCAGACTTGGACACTTTAAGACTTTGCTCCTTGAAACACACTCTCCTTGCTACCATCCAACAAGAAAGTCGTTTGTCTCCCGCAGTAATGAGTAATTGTCACTAGACATGCACAAAGTAGCCGAACGCCATCTGTTCCGAACACTGTGGACTCCTGCATTAGTAGCAGGTTGGACCAGGTGGCATCAGAGGCATCTTCCAACTCATTCTTACTGTTTGGTAAAGAGTTGGCATATTTTAAAGACTGAGCTTGAGAGACTGAGTTGGTGGCCACATTAGAGCACTGTGGGAGCCATTAGGGAGTGCACAGATGAGAAGTGGTCACACAGAGAATACTTCATCTTTTCAACTTGCTATCCCTGTTCCTAGCCTACTTAAAAATAGTCTTGCAAATAAACAAACTGTCACTGTATTCAGTCTCATCCTCGTGAATGATGTCATGCCTTGAAAGAAAGTGCGGGCATCTCATTTGAGCCACAAGGATGTCTCTAAGTCATCCAACACATACTTCCATCTTACTGTTGCTGCGTGAGAACACAGCTCCCCCACCAAGCTGAAAGATGTTCTCTAATTTATAAACAAGTGGGGTGAACAGCGGGCCAGCACAGCTAGGTCAATTATAACAGCAAATGTAAGATGAGCCACCATCCCTGGAGAGCGCATTCATTACACACCAATCAAAAAAAATTAAGATTCTGAAAAACAAATGTTCGGTTTGAGTGGTAACATCCTCACCTCTTTTCTTCTTCTGACTTAAATGGAAAAATTCTTTCTATGTATTTTCCATCAGTTTTTATACCTTAAAAGTAAAATCCTAACCTGTATTAGTCATGTTTCCTTCATCTTCCTTCCAAACATCCATCATCCATCCATCCATCATCCATTCATTCATCATCCATCATCTATCCATCCATCATCCATCCATCCATCATCCATCCATCTATCCATCCATGTACCCACACACCCACCCACTCACTCTGTACTAACTTTCAGGCACTGTTCTGGGCACTGGGGGAGGATGATAGTGACAGACCATGAAAGGGATTCCTGCTCTCACAAAGCTCACAGTCTGGTGAGAAAGTAATTACGACAGAGTATGGAACAGGCTGTGATAGGGACATTTCATGAAACAATCTGAGCCCCTAACAGGGACTGTTAACTCACACATGGTTGGCCAAGGAAAAACTTTGTGAAAATAGGTAATGTCTGAATTGTTTCCCAAGGGATGAGCTGGAACTCTAGGCCAAGCACACATGAATGAGATTCGGGGGAGTGGGGGAGGAGTAGGCAAGCTGCACAGCACTGACAGCAAATAGGCGAGGATGACATCAAAGCTCAGGTTTGGGGCCAGAACACCTCCCCGGGGCTGCACCCACCCCTTCAGACACACAGGCGAGGGGCCCGAAGAGGCAGACCATTTCTTTTTCTTTTTTAAAAATCTAAATGTCTTTTTTTTTTAGATGGCTTTGGTAGATATAATTCACATACCATATCATTTACTGATTTGAAGTGTACAGTTTAATGACTTAAATTACATTTACAGACACATGCAACCATCACTCTAATCACATTTTACCTCGAAAAGAAACCCACACTCCTTAGCCGTCACCCTGAAGGCCATCAGTTTTTAAACATGCAAGTGACCTTTAAAAGTAAAAAAGCCATAATGGTCAATAATCATTTAACATGTCCAGGGCGGGACTCAAGGATGGCTTTCCATGTCTGCTGTGGTGGCCAAATCTGTGTGTGTGTTTGTGGGTGGCAGGTGAGAGCAGGGGTAGAGAGGAGGGGTCTAAGAGACCCTAGAATAATGAGTCCGATTCTTCACTTTTAGTTCTAAAATGGGCTCTTGAAAGCAAAGGCATTTACCATATTTTTTCATGTACAAGCACACCTTTTTTTTGGAAAACTTGAGGGTCTAAAAACTGGGGGTGTCTTACACAGTGGTTGTAGATATATTTTGACTTGCGTTTCCTGCTTTTCTATGCTTGTTTTTACGCTCATTGTTGTAGATTATTTTTACTTCCATTTCTTACTTTTTCGCACTTGTTATCTTTTTTTCAAATTTCGGGCCCCTAAATTAAGGTGCATCTTATACACGGGGGTGTCTTAAATATGGGGAAATACGGTAATTACAGAAGCCGAACTTCTGAGAGCGGTTAGGTTTTCTGTGTGTTGGTCTATTTGTTAAGCCAAAAACACAGAACACTAGGAAGAAAGAGGTAGGAAACTGCCAATGTTCTTTTGAGAACAGTTTCCCTACTCAAAAGAGTTCAACAAGGAGCTGTCAGAGTAAGAACTGAAGGGGGAACATATTCAAAATTTTTATCTTGCCCACGGCCCAGGGCTCTCTGAGATGCTGGCCCAAGAAGTACAGGGTCAGCTAACTGGAACTCCAGATAAGTTTCGGGAAGGTTCCCAGAACAAAATTGGCCATGTCTTAGTATCAAATCTCACCAGAGGAAACTAGAGGTATCAATGACAAATTCCAGATCTTTCTTGGTGTCTAAATGGCGATGACTGACGGGTGTAAGTAGGGAGATAAGACCTCCTTTCCCGGCCCCATCTCAAGGCGAGGGGCATCTTAAAATGTTCCAGGTACCCCAAAGCAGGGACGAATGGTTAAGAATGGGCTGGCACCACCAGAGAGGTCTCATGGTTGTGGGTGAAGGAAATTGACAGGTGCCATGTTATTGGGATGCTACTGATACCGGCGGTTCATCTTGAGACAGGACATGTACTGATGCCACAAACCAGACATCTTTCTCTAAGACAAGATGTGATGGAATGCCTCCCTGTACATGTCCCCAGCATCTGAATCCTATTAGTCCTTGAAGACCGACGATCACTACCACCTCTGTCTGACAGTCTTCTCCTAACACCCAGGGATTTCTGCTCTCTCTAACCTTGCAGCTCTTGTCCCTCCCACTATTTCCCATCAAGGGACCACTTTGTACTGCTCATTGTTCCTTGATATTCACTCCCAAATTAGTTTTCTGACTCCAAGAATTATCGTCTACTCCAAAAGCAGCGAACACCTTGTATAAATTCTGGGCTCGTATCACCTACTAGAGCAGTGGTCCTTAACCTGGGTTCTATCGAACCCTAGGGGTTTGATGAGTCGGTCTCAGGTGTTCGGAGAAGCCTCTGCCACGGAGGCCAGAATAAAGTAATACCGTAATTTGTTGTGAGTTCGTGCACTTTGTTGGTTTTGTTCTTTGAGCAAGGTGATGTTCATGCAAGGCTCATTTTGTGCACCAGTAAAAAAACATATACCTATGTCTTGAATTTGGAAAAAAAATCATATTTTATTTATCACTAAAGAAGGGTTCAGTGAATGCGCATATGAAACTGATGGGTTGGGTGCCTCAAAAAGGTTAAGAACCACTGCTCTAGAGGTTCAGACTCCTGGCTTTGGATTGGGATGAACTGATTCCTGAGTTTCCTATTTGGGCCAATGGTTCCGTTCTTCTAAACTGTCGGTTGTAGTTCTGTAAAGCAGGTATAGGAATATTAAATATTTACCAGTAGTATTTTCTTTTCTTACTTTGGTCATTCCTCCCATCCAAGAGCCAGGCATTGTTTGCTTGCTGCCTCAGAGAAGAGAAACCATGAAAGAAAGCTGAGAAAACAGAGGTCTTTGGGGCCTTTTGGGTCTGAAAAGCTTAGCAGTTGAAGGGATTGGAAAAAACCCATCACATGATGAGCAAGAGTGAGGTTTCTGCACTCCTGAACAAGAAAAAGCTGACTATATTTAGGCGGGACGAGAGATAGAGGTTGGGTGACAACTTAGGCATTAGCCAGTTTCTATAACCCTGCTCCATTGGCTGAGCCTGGAGGAGGGGAAAATAGAGAAAGTGGTTTATGGCATCATATGTATCCCTTTGTTGGAAAGAGCACAGGACGGGCAAGAGCCTAGATAAGACTATTTTTTGTGTTCAGGCGGTGAGGCCATAAACTGTTGTACGGAATTTTCTCTGTCCCCATGTGATGCAAGAACAGAAAAATCATCAAGAGTAGCCATGAAGAATGCACACAGTGTTGTTGAACATGAAGGAGCCATACAGACAAGAATGGGCGTGTCTCAGTAGTCACGTGTGTTGCCCGGGGACCAGATGAGACCATGAACATCACACTGGATATCAGGAGGGACAGAAGATATTAAGTCTCATATGGGCATGTTCCCTTTACACAACATAAGCCCCGGGAAATTATTCTGCTCATGTTTGTTACTCTGGTGGAATACAAGCTAAAATTAGGTATTAAGTTGCTACAGAAAGCTAAGGATTCTATATCTCATACATTTGAATTGTGGTTGAAATGTATACACATTATCTGCCATAAAGTATATGAACATAAGGTAAATGCTCAATACTTGACCTGTTGAACAATAACTGTTACAATGACTATGTTACACAATGCCTTTGGAGTGTAGAGCAGAGATCTGCAAATGACAGCCTATGGGTCAAATCTGACTCACCACCTGTTTTTATAAATAAAGTTATATTGGAACACAGTCACATTCACTTATTTCCACATTGTCTTATGGCTGCCTTTCAGCTAAAACAACAGAGCTGAGTAGTTGCAACAGAGAAATATGGCGCTTAAAACTGAAGATATTTGCCCTTTTGCTCTTGACAGAAAATGTTTGCACACACACACACACACACACACACACACTGCCCTCTGAAACCAAGGAGAGGCCCCTCTCCCCTCTGTATTCTTTCTTAAGAGTTCACTCCACTCGTTTTGATTGGTTTGTAGTCACATCAGTCAATCAGAACACACAAATCCTGTGTAATACTCAGTTCTTTAGCATTCCAAGAAAGAAGATATTTTGCTACAAAAATTCCCATTTTCTCCCAGAGAATGAAACAAAAGTAAACATTTCATATTTCACATCGTGCTCATTTTAGTGTAGCACCAGCATGAAAGGGCTAAATTCAAGTGGATTTTTATTTAAATCAGCTGGCATGAAAGATGACACATTCCTTTTTCCTCTGTGGGAAAACCAGACGGGCCTAATTAATAAAATGTATCATATCAATCTTCAATTATGTCTCAGTGGGGAGGGAGACGAATGCAGTCAGGAAGTCTTAAGGCTTTGGAGAATGATGTTTTCATTAAATAAACACATTCTCATTTCTGTTTTTTAGGAAATTAGCTTTAAAAACAAAGTAACAGGGTCTGATTTTAAGCAAAAAGGCTGAAACATAAAAATCTCTGTTAATAACATCCTATTTCCTGCTTACCTTTGTTAAGCGGGCATAGTAATACATGCACAAGCTCTCACACAGGGTTAGTGGGAAGAGCAAATGGTTTTGAAAATTATGAAAGATTCTGCAAAAGAAGAGGATAAAGCAAGTGGCCAGAATCATCTAGCTGGCTATAGTTCAGATTTGAATATCATTACCTAAGCAGTTAAAAAATAAATAAAAAAGCATCCCTGTGAATGGCTGAATCCCAAGGCCTATCAAAAGCAGGGGAGATGTAATTAGACAGCATGCCAGGCATTATCGTGGTCACCTCGACTCCAGATCCAGGAGTCAGCAATACCTCGGGAAATTAGAGTGACCTGGATGAAAAGGTTAGTCCTGTAGTTTTTGGACTTCGACGCTCCCACGCCTGAGAAGCTTTAATTAGATAACGCATTTCAACCCTAGCCATTTGAGATGTCCTATTTACCTGACAACCAGAGGACCTCTGAGACCTCAGGGTTCATAAAGTCCAAGCTGTAATTGCAAATGTCCCCAGGGGTCGGGCAGGCAATGTAACCATAAAATACATTGGAAGTCATTGCAAATATAGTGACAAATGACAACTGGCCCTCAGCCTCCTTGTCAGAGAGACAGAAAGAAGTGCTGGAGACCGGGAGGATAAGAGACCACCCACCCTTCCTAAAGGCAAAAGCTCTGTTTGGACATCTCTAATTCTTGCCATGTAAGAACAGGGGTCCAGGAAAGATGAGAAACCTCCCAGTGTCTGAGTATTGAGAACCAATTTAAATTTAAAAACACAAACCACAACCCATATGCTAATCTAAATATCAGCAGGCTGACTACGAACATTGTGACAGTTGACCCTTCTGATTTTACTCATCAGGAAGCAAGACCAGAGGGAAGGGACTAGGGAGGGGCCCCCAGCCAGTCAGAGGTCAGGTTCCCCTGCCTCTAGGAGATTTCTTTTTTCTGATTACACTATGCTGGCGGACATATTGCTGCCCTTTACTTTTTGATTATTTCACATAAAGGTGTAACTGCCTGTGGGCATTCCTAAAGTTAAGAAGATGTTCTCCTTCTCATTTCCATCTTCACAACCTTTTCTCAAGGTAGAAATTAAACAACTGTGGATGATCCTAATGACAGTTTTGAGGTCGGATCACGTAGTTCTTTTTCTTTCAAGTCTAGGGATGTGGGATGCGTGGCTAGTCTCTTTCTCTAGGTTGTCAGGGCATGGAATAAGATTTCTTGCCTACCTTATTTTCATGGTCATAAATATTAGCTCTAAACTCACTTGTTCCTCTCCAGATTCCTCTTCATGGTTTTTGTCAGACACGTCCAACCTACATTAAGCTATTGGACTCGGGTTCCAAAGACAACTTGAGTAGAAAAATATATCTACCAAAAAGAACATCAGAGTTTTGTTGAGTGAGGTAGAGGAAGTTTAGGTGTAGTGGAAGCCATGTTTCATGAAAACAGTAAATTATATCCTTAATTGTCTTCCCTTCTGTCTGTCTGGCCTCAGACCCATCACTGACACCCTTGTGCCTCAGCTTGCCTGGGATGCCAATGTTTTTCAGGGCTCAGGAGGTGAGGTGACCATGCTGGGCATGGTTTCTGACACATGGTCAGCACATAGTCATTGCTAGCTTAAACGGAGAGTATGGCAACATACTTAGAGGTGCATACACTATACATTATGCCTTCAAACTCATACATACAAATACCAAAGACTTAGCAGATTACAATACAATTACCTGCCATTTTTTTCTAATCCAGCATTTTTAGACCCTTGCAAAACAAGCTCAGGTCTGACTTCGCTTCAATATTGCACACTGAAAAACACCAGTTTAAAAGAATGTATCATGTAACAATGGAGGTGTGCCAGGCAGGGTTAGAAACTGGTCATAAAAATAGCTCGTGAATGCTATGACACCTGCAATTTGCTTCTAAATAATAGGGGGATGGAGAGGTGAAGTGAAGGTTGGCTATGAGTTGATCGTTGTTGAACCTAGGTGATAGGTGCATAGGCTCATTATACCATTCTCTTTGCTGTGGATGCTTAAACTTCTTTTATAATAAAGTAAAAAAAAAAAAAAAGCACTTACGTATAATAGCTCTTCAACTGGTTCAGAATCTCATGCCCACCCCCCACCTCCACTCTGTCTCCTGCCATGACAGACATTAATGGTTAATTATGACATTCCTCACCCCTGGGCTCGAGGCAGCTAGTGTCAACTAACTAAGGGTCAGTGTTTTATAAACAGGGAAGGTCATTATGGTACTCAACTGTGTTATCTCTGAGGACCATATATAGAGCCTTGGAATGATTAGTGCTTAAGATGACAAATAGTGGTATTTCAGAAAATTGAGCCAAATAGGGGATTTTCTTTTTTTAACAGTGAAGACCTAATTTGATTTCTATATGGCAACACACCTCATTACCTAGTCATAGCAAATCCACGCATCAAAATTTCCTTTTCATCATTATAGACTAATGGCTTCCCTTTCTACCTTCTAAGATAGCTCATGTAATTTTGATGTGTATTTTTATCTGACTTGCTTTACCTATTCGCATGAGGGAGAGCAGATGACACTCGGGGCTGCTATATAATCATTTCACACATTTTTTTTCTTATTCAGACAGTTTAGCACATAGGTGATCAGGCCTGTGCTGCTTCTGTTGCTGAGACCCACAACCCTCTAGTCTGAGGTTTGGTGAACTGTGGCCCACTGGTCACGTGTGACCTGACACCTGCATGTATATGGCACACAAGCTAAGAATGACTTTTACATTTTTAAATGGTGAAAATTAAAATCAAAAGAATAATGTTTTGTGATGTAAAAATCACATGAGCCTGACTGTTGGTGGTGCAGTGGATAAAGCATTAACTTGGAATGCTGAGGTTGCTGGTTCAAAACCCAGAGGTTGCTGACTCTGAGATCAATCTTCTCAGTGTGGGGTTGCTGGTTTGAGTGGGGTATCCTCCACACGATCCCAAAGCTCACCAGCTTGAGCTCAAAGGTTGCTGGCTGGAACAAAGGGGACACTGGCAAGCCCCTATCAAGGAAGGTCCTTAAGAGAAGCAATTAGTGCACAACTAAAGTGAAAGCAACTACGAGTTGATGCTTCTCATCTTCTCTCCCCTTTCCCTTCGCCTCTCTCTCAGAAAAACAAACACACATGAAATTTAGATACCACTTTCAAAAACTAAAGCTGTATTGGAACAAAGGCATTCCCATTATTTCACACATTTTCTATGGCAGAGTTGTGTAACTGTGACAGAAAGCATGTGGCTTAGGGTCTAAAATATTTACTATCTGATCTATTACAAAAAAGTTTCCTGAGCCTTATTTTAGTTGAACTATCACTGATGATAGAAATGCCCCATCTTTGTGTGGTCTGGTAGAGTAGCCAGCCCCAGGTAGCCACAGAGCATTTGAGATGTGCCTAGTGTGACTGAGGAACTGAAATTTTAATTTAATTTAAATTTAAGTAGCCACATGTGCCTAGTGGACAGTTTAATTTTTGTCTGTCTATAATGGCAATTTGGGGTCCAATGACAGTACCCCACCATCTCCTTCATCCTGTCTCCCTTCCATACAACTGGCCTTCACATTACCAAGTACAGCGTGCCAGTCTAGCTATTCATTTTCCTCAGTGTTTATTCCACATTTAACCAGTCAGTCCTCCTCACCGTGTTTCTGAAATCTCTTCCCATATTTATTTATTGCAAGCTCTTCTTTTACTAATCATGTGCCCATGCTTTTGATTTAGAATTGTTTTGCCTGACCTATAGTGGCGCAGTGGATAAAGCGTTGACCTGGAACACTGAGGTCGCCGGTTCAAAACCCTGGGCTTGCCTGGTCAAGGCATAGATGGGAGTTGATGCTTCCTGCTCCTCCCCGTTCTATCTCGTTATTTCTCTCTCTCTATCACTTCTTTTATCTCCTCTAAAATGAATAAATAAAAATAATTAAAATTTTGGACCTAGAAATAACACAACTGAAAATTGGAGGCAGACAACACCAAGCCTAGACTCATCCAGCTCTACAAACAACACATCCAAACACACAGACATAATGAGAAGACAGAAAAGTGCAATGCAACTGAAACCACAAGAGAATCCTCCAGGAAATGAACTGAGCAATATGGAAATAACCAAACATCCAGATGCAGAGTTTAGAATAATGATTGTTAGGATGCTTAAGGTTCTTAGAACAACAATGGATGGTCATTATGAATACCTAAATAAAGAGATAGCAAGTATAAAAAAGGACATTAGAATATTAAAAAAGAATCAGACAGAGATGACAAATATAATATCAGAAATGAAGACCACAATGGAAGGAATTAAAAGCAGGATGGATGAAGCTGAGAATTGAATCAGCGAGTTAGAAGACAAGATGAACAAAGGCATGGAAGGATAGCAGAAAAAAGAAAAGAGACTCAAAAAGTCTGAGGAAACCCTAAGAGAGCTCTGTGACAACATGAAGAGAAATAATATCTGCATAATAGGGGTTTCTGAAGAAGAAGAGTAAAAACAAGGGATAGAAACTTTATTCAATCAAATCATAGCTGAAAACTTCCCTAAATAGATGCAAAGAAGGGTCTCACAAGTTCAAGAAGAACAGAGATCTCCATTAAAGAGAAACCCAAAGAAACCTACACCAAGACACATCATAATTAAAATCCCAAAGCTAAGTGATAAAGAGAAAATATTAAAAGCTGCTAGAGAAAAAAAAAATACTACCACCTACAAAGGAGCCCCCATAAGGATGATATCCGACTTCTCAACAGAAACACTGGAGGCCAGAGAGAATGGCAAGAAATATCCAAAGTAATGCAGAACAAGAGCCTCGAATCAAGAATACTTTATCCAGCAAGGCTATCATTTAAAATTGAAGGAGAAATAAAAAGCTTCACAGACCAAAAAAAAAAAAAAAAAAAAAAAAAAACCAAAAAACAAAAACAACCCCCCCCCCAAAAAAAACCACAAGGACTTTATTACAACGAAACCAATGCTGCAGGAAATGTTAAGGGACCTGTTGTAAAAAGATCAAAGTGTGAAAAGAATATAGCAAAAGAGGAATACACCTTTAAAATATAAAATGGCAATAAAAAACTAGATATCAATAATAACCTTAAATGTAAATGGATTAAATGATCTAATCAGAAGACATAGGGTAGCTGCGTGGATAAAGAAACAGGACCCAACATAAGCTGTCTACAAGAGATACACCTTAAAACAAAAGATGCACATAGACTGAAGGTAAAAGGATGGAGAATATTTCATGCAAATGGAAATGAAAAAAAAGCTGGGGTAGCAATGCTTATATCAGACAAAATAGACTTTAAAACAAAGGCTGTAGTAAGAGATACAGAAGGTCACTACATAGTGATAAAGGGAGCAATCCAACAGGAAGATATAATCATCATAAATATGTATGCACCTAATATAGGAGCTCCTAAACATATAAAGCATACTTTGATATATATAAAGGGCAAGATCAACAGCAATACTATAATAATAGGAGATTTCAATACCCCACTTACATCACTAGATAGATCCTCAAGAAAGAAAATTAACAAAGAAGCAACAGACTTAAAGGACACACTAGATCAACTGGATTTAATAGATATCTTCAGAACCTTTCACCCTAAAGCAGCAAAATATACATTGTTTTCAAGTGCTCATGGTACATTCTCTAGGATAGTTCACATGTTAGGACACAAAAGCAGTCTCAACAAATTTAAGAAGATTGAAATTATATCAAGCATTTTCTCTGATCACAATGGCATGAAACTAGAAATCAATCACAACAGAAAAACTGAAAAATACTGAAACACTTGGAAACTAAATAGCATGTTATTAAATAACAAATGGTTTAACAATGAAATCAAAGAAGAAAAATATTCCTAGAAATGAATGATAATGAACATAAAACAACTCAAAATTTATGGGACACAGCTAAAGTAGTCCTGAGAGGGAAGTTCATAGCACTACAGGCATTCCTTAAGAAGCTTGAAAAAGCTCAAATAAACAACCTAATCCTTTATCTAAAAGAACTTGAAAAAGAACAGCAAGTAAGGTCCAGAGGTAATAGAAGGAAGGAAATAATAAATATTAGAGTGGAAATAAATGACATAGAGGCTAAAGAAACAATACAGAGGATCAATGAAACCAAGAGCTGGTTCTTTGAAAGGGTAAACAAGATCGATGAACCTTTAACGAGACTCACCAAAAAAAGAAGACAGAAAGCTCAAATAAATAAATTTAGAAATGAGAGTGGAGAAATAACAACTGACACAAAAGAAAGACAAAATATTGTAAGAAAATACTATGAAGAACTTTATGCCAAAAAATTAAACAACATAGGTGAAATGGACAAATTTCTTGATTCATACAATCAGAAAACATAAACAGACCGATTACAACAAAAGAGATTGAAACAGTTATCAAAAAGCTCCCAAAAAACAAAACCCCTGGGCCCAATGGGTTCACTGGGGAATTCTACCAAATATTCAAAGAAGAACTAACTTCTATCCTTCTCAAGCTATTTCAAATAATTCAAGAGGAAAAAACACTACCAAGTTCCTTTTATGAGGCGAGCATAATTCTGATTCCAAAACCAGGCAAAGACAACACAAAGAAAGAAAATTATAGGCCAATATCCCTGATGAATTTAGATGCTAAAATCCTCAACAAAATATTAGCAAACCATATCCAGCAATATATGAAAAAAATCATACATCATGATCAAGTGGGATTTATTCTGGGGAGGCAAGGATGGTAAAACATTTGTAAATCAATTAATGTGATTCATCACATAAACAAAAGGAAGAGGAAAAACCACATGATAATTTCAATAGATGCAGAAAAGGCATTTGATAAAATCCAGCACCCATTTATGATCAAAACTCTGAGCAAAGGGGGAATACAGGGAACATACCTCAACATGATAAAGGCCATCTATGACAAACCCACAGCCAACATCATAATCAATGGACAAAAATTAAAAGCAACTCCCCTAAAACCAGGAACAAGGCAGGGGTGTCCCCTTTCACCACTCTTATTCAACATAGTACTAGAAGTCCTAGCCATAGCAATCAGAAAAGAAGAAGAAATAAAAGGCATCCAAATTGGAAAAGAAGTAAAACTATCATTATTTGCAGATGATATGATACTGTATATAGAAAACCCTAAAGGCTCACTCAAAAAACTACTGGACCTAATAAACAAATTCAGCAAGGTGGCAGGATATAAAATTAACACACAGAAATCAGAGGCATTTCTATACACAAACAATGGAATGCCAGAAAGAGAAATTAAGGAAACAATCCCCTTCACTATTGCAACAACAACAAAAATAAAGTACCTAGGAGTAAATTTAACCAAGGAGGTTAAAGACTTGTACTCAGAATATTATAAAACATTGATAAAAGAAATTAAGGAAGATACAGACAAGAGGAAACATATACCATGTTCATGGTTAGGAAGAATAAACATCATTAAAATGTCTATATTACCCAAAGCAATTTATAAATTCAATGCAATACCAATTAAAATACCAATGACATACTTCAAAGATATAGAACACGTATTCCAAAAATTTATATGGAACCAAAAAAGAACACGAATTGCCTCAGCAATCTTGAAAAAGAAGAATAAAGTTGATGGTATCACACTTCCTGATACCAAATTATACTCTAAGGCCACTGTACTCAAGACAGCCTGGTACTGGCATAAGAACAGGCACATAGATCAATGGAACAGAACAGAGAACCCAGAAATAAACCCACAGCTTTATGGACAACTGATATTTGACAAAGGAGGAAAGAACATACAATGGAGTAAAGATAGCCTCTTTAACAAATGGTGTTGGGAAAACTGGACAGATACCTGCAAAAAAATGAAACTAGACCACCAACTTACACCATTCACAAAAATATACTCAAAATGGATAAAAGACTTAAATGTAAGCCGTGAAACCATAAGCATTCTAGAAGAAAACATAGGCAGTAAACTCTCCGACATCTACCGGAGCAATATATTTGCTGATTTATCTCCACAGGCAAATGAAATAAAAGACAAGATAAACAAATGGGACTATACCAAACTAAAAAGCTTTTTGCACAGCTAAAGACAATATGAGCAGAATAAAAAGACAAACCACACAATGGGAGAACATATTCGACAACACATCGGATAAAGGGTTAATAACCAAAATTTATAATGAACTTGTAAAACTCAACACCAGGAAGACTAACAATCCAATGAAAAAATGGCTAAGAAATGAAGAAACACTTCTCCAAAGAGGACATACAGATGGCCAATAAGCATATGAAAAAATGCTCAACATCACTAATCATTAGAGAAATGCAAATTAAAACCACAATGAGATACTACCTCATACCAGTAAGAATGGCACTCATTAACAAAACAACACATTATAGGTGCTGGTGAGGATGTGGAGAACGGGGAACCCTCCTGCACTGCTGGTGGTAATGCAGACTAGTGCAGCCAAAGTGAAAAACAGTATGGAGAGTCCTCAAAAAATTAGAAATGGAACTGCCCTTTGACCCAGCTATCCTACTTATAGGAATGTATCACAAGAACACCATATCACCGACTGAAAAAAAGAAATGCACCCCCATGTTTATGGCAGCGTTGTTCACAATAGCGAAGAGCTGGAAACAGCCCAAGTGTCCATCAGTGGACGAGTGGATTAAAAAGCAGTGGTACATATATACAATGGAATACTATGGGGCCATGAAAAAGAAGGAAATATTACTTTTTGCAACAATGTGGAGGGACCTGGAAACTATTATGTTGATTGAAATAAGCCAGGCAGAAGAAGAAAAATATCATATGACCTCACTTATTTGAGGAATCCAAGGAACATTGAGAACTGAGGAAAGAAATTGAGACAGAGGAGAGATCAAAGGGACCAGAGGAAAAGAGGACAGAGGGAAAGGGGATGAGAGGATGGGATAAACCTGAAGGGGGGAGGGCGCTGTAGGGAGGGGTGCAAGGGAGATGTGGAGGGGAATATGGGGGAGGGGGGATGTACTTGGGGTTACCCTTGTACCTATGTAAACCAATTAATTAATTAATTAAATAATAATAATAATTAAAAATTTTAAAAAAGAATTTTAAAAGAATTGTTTCCCTGACGACGTACTGTTGTGACTGCACAGATGGCTCCCAGGTCTGTTCCCCACATCACTGCCAGCTCCGCATCTGTTTAACCAGCTCCCCAGCAGGGAAGCTCAAGCCCAGCCTTACCAACACCTTCCTACTCCCCTGAGCAATCTCCTTGCTTCTTAACTTTCCAGAAAAGCTTCAGGTTGCAAGAACCAGGAGATGGAAGCTGGGAGTCTGTCCCTGTGGTGGCTTCCTGATCAAGGTCTTTGGGTCCCTGACTTGTCTATATCCTGCCCTGTTGATCTGAGGCCATCTTAGTCTTTCTTGTCTCCAGGCTTCATTTTCCAGCCTCCTATTGTTTCTGGAAACTTCTTGACATCATTCCAAACAAAGTCTTTTAGGTAATTATGTCAGGATGCATTCCTGTTGTTCACTGTCAAAGAACCTTAGGTAAGAGGACAGTCGGAGTAGCTGCTGCTTTTGATGTAAAGATCAAATAAACTAATAGCTATGAAAATCCATTATAAATAGTCACTACCCTGAATATCCTAGCTGATGAAGCCACTGAGAGTAAATCTATTCGGCCACCCTGACATTCACCAATGATTCAAATTCCAAATATTTATATGTGTGAGTCACTATGCTAAACATAGCAAATATTTCAAAATATCCATCAAGGCAATTCGAGGCTGAAATTTTCTGCAATTCTTCCTGTCCTGCAGAGATGGTGGTGAGTATCTGTGTGTGTATGCTGAAGGCAGCAGGGAGGGCTGTGTGTGTGTTGGGGGCACTGGGAAGGGCGGTGTGTGTGTTGGGGGCACTGGGAGGGCTGTGTGTGTGTTGGGGGCACTGGGAGGGCTGTGTGTGTGGTGGGGGCACTGGGAGGGCTGTGTGTGTGTGCTGAAGGCAGCAGGGAGGGCTGTGTGTGTGTGTTGGGGGCACTGGGAGGGGCTGTCTGTGTTGAGGGCACTGGGAGGGGCTGTGTGTGTTGGGGGCACTGGGAGGGGCTGTGTGTGTGTTGGGGACACGGGGAGGGCGGTGTGTGTGTTGAGGGCACTGGGAGGGAAGGGCTGTGTGTGTGTTGGGGGCACTGGGAGGGAAGGGCTGTGTGTTGGGGGCACTGGGAGGGAAGTGTGTGTCTTGGGGGCACTGGGAAGGGCTGTGTGTGTGTGTCTGTGTGTGTGGGGCGTTAGGAAGGGCTGTGTGTGTCTGTGTGTATTGGGGGCATCGGGAAGGGTTGTGTGTGTGTGTCTGTGTGTGTGGGGCATCAGGAAGGGCTGTGTGTGTGGGGCATCGGGAAGGGCTGTGTGTGTGTGTCTGTGTGTGGGGGGTATCGGGAAGGGCTGTGTGTGTGTGGGGGGGGTATCGGGAAGGGCTGGGGATACCTGTCAGCAGAATGTCTCATGCTTCCTATAGTGGCTGAATCTCTCCTCTGGTCACTAATGTGCTGAGGAGCATAGGTGGGCATCCGTTCAGTAATGATAGTGCTATCTTCCTCCCTCCACCAGGCAGCAACACGGTGATTAGCTTGGGATGAGCAGGGCCGACCGTCACTGGCACGAAGGAGATGGCACATTTCTCTTGTGCTGCAACCATCCTGGAGATCCTATCAGCCCAACTTGTCAGCAAATAGCAATTTATGACACAAGTTGATGCCGAGGGAAGGAGGGTCAGTGAATGAAAGTGTTATATATTTTCCCAGCAGAGGCTGCCTATTTTACCAGGCGCATTATCTGCTGTCTGCCTCAACATGCAGCTTTGATAACAGTGACACTTTGGGTCCATTCAAAGTTGAGAGAGAGTCTCCAATAGCTATTTTGTGCGGTGACATTGTGCCAGCACCAGCTGAAGTTTCTACCTCCAATAAACAGCTCACCTCTCCCGTTCTCTCTGTTCTGTTTCATGATTCTCACTAAATGGTTTCTCAAGAGGGGGAAAAAACATGGAAGGAAAAGATGAGAGAGTTGGTTCCACGTGAAAGTGTGTTTTTTAAATTCTGATGTCCAGATTGCTTCCGTCAGATCTGAGACCACTGCACAGCCCTCAGTCACCAACTCCTGTGGAGTGGAAGGGGCGCCTTGAGGTGCCACAGCCATGAAAGTGTTATTAGTGCCTGGCTTAACCTCCAGGAATTTTGTCTCTGTGATCCCCAGCCTCTGGCCTGCCCGGCCTTTTCTGCTCATCTTTCTCACTTGGCCGCAGTAGCGAATTCCTCTAAGCCCATGACTCCTCTGAGCGCCAGGCCCCAGGAGTCTGCCACACTGGGTGCTGAGGCCTGAACCTGTCTGCACAGCTGCTGTCCACTGAACAGGTGCCTCTGATGGCCAGTCACCGTGCAAAGAGCTATCTGGAGGATGGGATAGCTTTAAAAAATGAGCTGCCCCGGAGGGGATTGGACACGCTAATAAATCACAGCCACGACAGTGAAACCCTGACAGAGGCTCGCAGTGAGAAGAAGACACTGTCAGCTTTAAGGACTGGCCCTGGGAAATCCTCAAGATTAAATTCCTGTGTGGCTCTGGCTTTGCCCATAGAATTCCCTATAGCACTGCTGATCAGAGATTCGAGCCAAACCCGTCCCCAATCATGCAAAGGAGTTACTCACACTCGTTACCTCAGAGCACCGAGATCAAATCACTTGATGAATCTGAAGCTGACTTAATGACCAGCCACAGACGTGTCCCTTGGACACCTGTGAATCTGTTACCAGCTAGGTAAGCCCTGTACCAAGTATTGTGGCTGTTCTGTGCTTGGCAGAGACCCTGCTCTAGGATGAAGGCAGGTGGGGCCCATGATGTATGAGATACTAACCTGCCTAGAGAGAGGATCCATCAGGGTTCGGCTGAATGAGGCCATGCTTGTGCTAATTATACCAGCAGCCTTGGCTTCTGTCGGGGCTGGAGGGCAAACGGGAAAAAGGGTAGGAGAACAGTGCCTTGCAGATGACCTCAGTCCTGACATGCTCCGGGTACGTGCCTTCTGGCGGTGCTGAGAGAAGTGCGGACCCCATGAACTGGCTAGCTTAGAGGTCTTTGGGTTTAGACAAATCTAAGTTTAAACAGCAGCTGAGCCACTAACTCGTAGCCTGACCTTGGATTAACACATTCCTTAACCTTTCCAGGTCTCCATGTCCTTATCAATGAGGTGCGGATACAAATATACAGTACCTACCTCACAGAATTGTTTCAAAGATTAAATGTGCGTATTTTGCACAGTGTTCTCTGTACATAGCAGCTATTGTTCCTTATAATTCCTGGAAGAGTCATCCTGATTCTTCTCATCAGTTTACCTCTCTCAACAAGCACTAACTGAGTTACTACTATGGGTTACGCACCGTTAGTCATTGGGGATGAAACAAAAGAACCTTGCACTCACTGCCTTTATGATGCTTTGGGCTAATTGGGGATATAAACGTGAGTAAAGCAGGTCTGAAAGTGAATGTACAATAGAAAGGGGGAAGTAAATGCTACCGAGGAGGGATGTGCGGCTGTGAGAGCTTAGGGCAGGGGAGGTACCTGCTTCAGCCCAGGATAGAACTGAATGAGGCCAAGGGAGGGAATATATGGAGTCTGATGGGAAGGTCTGTGTCTCTTTCACAAGCTCACATAACTTGTCAGCTCTACACTCTTACAGAATGAACGATCTCAGATTCGGATACATCCCCGTCTAGTGGGATGCCCTTGTTAACAATGAGCATCGGTCCCTTTAAGAGTTGTGCTTGGTTGTCACTCAGCTACCCCCAACTCCCTGCTGTCAGAGAAACGGGGCTTTCCCTTCTGGATTTTAACATGGGCTTGGGCACGTTATCTCCCACACTGAAACGTGTTAAATGTTTTAATATCTTTCACCTCTTTGGAGAGTCTAAGCTAAGCTTCCCATGTAACTGTGGGACGGGAGGAGGACCTATGGGGAAGGAAAATGCTGGCATCAGCTTTGCTAAATACCCATTCATCTACTGCAGGCCTGTGTACCTGGTGTGGAAGCTCTGGAGCCCCTCGGTGCTGAGACTGCGCCCAAAGTCATTACTAAGGGCTCTCAGGTGTAAAACTAAGCTTCCCCCAGTCCTTGACCCCTAACACCCTGAGCCACAGAGAACCCAATCCCTGCTGATTAACTGATGTCCCTTGTCTTCTTTCGCAGCTGGACATGCTGGTTTATTCCTACGTTTCCAGTTCGTTTTCTGCCGAGTGCTTTAATATGTGCTGTCCCTACTGCATTTTTTCTTCTTTATTTTGGCCCCTGCATTAAACTCTGAATTGGCTATTGTATCGCCTGAAGGTCAAGACTTTGCGGCAGAAGCTGAAAAGATTTATGCAGTTTGATTTGGGAGAAGAGGAGGCATGCAAGTCAATGATCGAGTTTGTTCATTCTTTACAATTTTAGTGTCAATGTCTTCCAAAGAATCCCATTCTTGCTACTTGCCCACATTAGAATCTACTCTACATGCATACTTCGGATGCCTTCTAAAATTTCATTTTAGAAACTTTTAGGAGCCTGTCACCTCCCATGAGAAGGAATCTATACACTTACTGCTTTTGTTTTTATGCCACTATGACTGTGGCACCTCATCTATTTTTATTTTTTAGATTAAATTGACATTCTATATTATCTTTTTTTTAAAAAAATATATGTGTGTTCTTTTTTATTATTAATTTTAATTTTAATGGGGTGACATTGATAAATCAGGGTACATATGTTCAGAGAAAACATCTGCAGGTTATTTTGACATTTGATTATGTTTCATACCCACCATCCAAAGTCAAATTGTCTTCCATCACCTTCTATCTGGTTTTCTTTGTGCCCCTCTTCTCCCCCTTCTCTCTCTTTTCTCCCCCCCCCCCACCTTCCCATCCCCATAACCAGCACACTCTCATCCATGTCTGAGTCTCATTTTTATGTCCCTTCTATGAATGGAATCATATAGCTCTTAGTTTTTTCTGATTTACTTATTTCACTCAGTATAATGTTATCAAGGTCCATCCATTGTGTTGTAAATGATCCGATGTCATCATTTCTTATGGCTGAGTAGTATTCCATAGTATATATGTACCACATCTTGCCTCCCCAGAATAAATCCCGCTTGATCACGGTGTATGGTTTTTTTCATATATTGCTGGATCCGGTTGGCTAATATTTTGTTGAGGATTTTAGCATCTAAATTCATTGGAGATATTGGCCTATAATTTTCTTTCTTTGTGTTGTCTTTACTTGGTTTTGGAATCAAAATTATGCTTGCCTCATAAAAGGAGCCAGGAAGTCTTCCTTCCTCTTGAATTATTTGAAATAGCTTGAGAAGGATAGAAGTTAGTTCTTCTTTGAATTTTTGGTTCAATTCATTTGTGAAGCCATCAGGCCCAGGACTTTTCTTTGTTGGGAGTTTTTTGATAACTGTTTTGATCTCATTTGTTGTAATTGGTCTGTTTAGGTGTTTTGATTCTTCCAGATTGATTTTTGGAAGATTGTATGTTTCAAGAAATTTGTCCATTTCATATAGGTTGTCTAGATTTTTGCATACAATTCTTCAGAGTATTTTTAAAAAATATTTTGTATTTCTGTTGTGTCAGATGTTATTTCTCCACTCTCCTTTCTAATTTTATTTGAATCCTCTCTCTTTTTTTCTTGGTGAGTCTAGTTAAAGGTTCATCAATCTTGTTTACCTTTTCAAAGAACCAGCTCCTGGTTTCATTGATCCTCTGTATGATTTCTTTAGCCTCTATGTCATTTATTTCTGCTCTGATCTTTATTATTTCCTTCCTTCTACTACCCCTGGTCTTTACTTGCTGTTGTTTTTCTAATTCTTTTAGATGCAGGGTCAAGTTGCTTATTTGAGCTTTTTTTAGCTTCTCATGGTATGCCTGTAGTGCTATGAACTTTCCTCTCAGTACTGCTTTTGCTGTGTCCCATAAATTTTGAGTTGATGTATGCTCATTATCATTTGTTTCTAGAAACTTTATTTCTTCTTTGATCTCATTGTTAATCCATTCATTATTTAATAAAATGCTATTTAGTTTCCAAGTATTTGAGTATTTTTCAGTTTTTCTTTTATGGTTAATTTCTAGCTTCATGCCATTGTGATCAGAGAAAATGCTTGATATGATTTCCATCTTGCTTCATGCCATTGTGATCAGAGAAAATGCTTGATATGATTTCTTAAATTTGTTGAGAGTGCTTTTGTGTCCTAACATGTGATCTATCCTAGAGAATGTACCATGAGCACTTGAAAACAATGTATATTTTGCTGCTTTAGGGTGAAAGGTTCTGAAGATATCTATTAAATCGAGTTAATCTAGCGTATCCTTTAAGTCTGCTGTTTCTTTGTTAATTTTATTTCTTGAGGATCTATCCAGTGAAGTTAGTGGGGTATTGAAATCCCCTACTATTATAGTATTGCTGTTGATCTCGCCCTTTATATCCATCAAAGTCTGCTTGATGTATTTCTGAGCTCCTATGTTCAGTGCATAGATATTTATAATGGTTATATCTTCCTGTTGAATTGCTCCCTTTATCATTATGTAGTGTCCTTCTTTATCTCTTACTACAGCCTTTGTTTTAAAGTCCATTTTGTCAGATATAAGTATTGCTAACCTGGCCTTTTTTTCCATTTCCATTTGCATGAAATATTTTTCTCCATCCTTTTACCTTTAGTCTATGTGCATCTTTTGTTTTAAGGTGTGTCTCTTGTAGACAACATATGTATGGGTTCTGTTTTCTTATCCATGCAGCTACCCTATGTCTTTCGATTGGATCATTTAATTCATTTACATTTAAGGTTATTATTGTATGTAGTTGTTTATTGCCATTTTATTCTTTAAAGCTGTATTCCTCTTTTGCTATATTCTTTTCCCCCTTTGATCTGTTCACAACAGGCCCCTTAGCATCTCTTGCAGTATTGGCTTGGTTTTAATGAATTCCTTGAGTTTTTTGGGTTTTTTTTGATCTGTGAAGCATTTTACTTCTCCTTCAATTTTAAACGTTAGCCTTGCTGGATAGAGTAGTCTTGGTTGTAGGTTCTTGGTCTGCATTACTTTGAATATTTCTTGCCATTCCCTCTGGCCTCAAGTATTTCTGTTGAGAAGTCAGATGTCATCCTTATGGGGGCTCCTTTGTAGGTGATAGCATTTTTTTCTCTAGCAGCTTTTAATATTTTCTCTTTATCACTTAGCTCTGATATATTAATTATAATGTGTCTTGGTATAGATTTGCTTGGGTTTCTCTTTAATGGAGTTCTCCGTGATTCTTGAACATGTGAGTCGTTTTCCTGCCTTAATTTAGGAAAGTTTTCAGCTATGATTTGGTTGAACAAAGTTTCTATCCCTTGTTCTTTCTCTTCTTCTTCAGGAACCCCTATGATGCAGATGTTATTTCTCTTCATGTTGTCACAGAGCTCCCTTAGAGTTTCCAAAGATTTTTTGAGTCTTTTCTTTTTTCTGCTTTGCTTCTCTGCTTTTGTTTATTTTGTCCTCTAACTCGCTGATTTGATCCTCAGCTTCATCCATCCTGCTTTTAATTCCTTGCATTGTGTTCTTCAATTCTGATATTGTATTAGTCATTTCTGTCTGATTCTTTTTTATTATTTCAATTTCCTTTTTAATACTTGTTATCTCTTTATTTAGGTGTTCATAATGACTATCCATTGTTGCTCTAAGCTCTTTGAACATCCTATCATTATTTTAAACTCTGCATCTGGTAGTTTGGTTATATCTGGTTCATTCAGGTCCTTCTCTGGTGATTTCTCTTGATTCATTTGGGTTTCATTTCTCTGCCTGCCCATTTTGTCTGTGTATAAGAAGGTTGTGGCCACTGGAGTCCAATGGGTGTTGCCTCTGTGTTCCCTAGATGTGATCTGTCTGCAGGCCAGCCATCCCCTCTGCCGCTGCCTTGGGCTGTTGGGTATGGGCGTTGCTGGCGTGGGCCGCTGTGGCTGTTGCTACGGTTTCTGCCTCTCCTCTGCGGGAGGGGTTTTGTTCTTGTGTGGGCTCTACAAGCCTCAGCCTGTCTCGGTTTTTGCCCCACCCCCATGGGTGGGGTTTGCACCACACTGGAGCCACAAGCCTCGATACCAAGGACAGGTATCGACACCTTTGCTCAACTGTGGTCCCCGCCTGTTTCTGGGCTTCCGCCCATCCCCTGCGATCAGAGCCAGCTCGTACACTGGCTTCCGCCCAGCCCCCACAGTCAGGTTGGCTTGCGCAGGATTGCAAACCTCTGGGGCTGCTGGCGCACGCTCAGCTGCAAGCCTCCGCCAGTCCCGGGCTTTAGCCCCACCCCTGCTGTCAGGGCGGGCTCGGGCAGGGTCGGACGCCTCAGAGGCCATGTGATGCTGCGTGCCCACATGCCCCTGCTCAGCACCAGATCCCTGTCCTTTCCCAGGCTCCCACTTTTCCCCCTCGCAGGTGAAGCTGCAGGTGGGCCTGCAGCTGCTGGACCGCTTTCACATGTTTCCTGCACCCCTGCTGGGCTAGACTGAGCTCACGCTGGCTGGCCTGGCCTCTGCCCCACCAACGGAACCAAGCTTCTGCGTCCTGCAGCCACCATCCCTCCAGCAAGCCCTCAGCAGTGTGGGTGGGGGTGCTACAGCTCAGACCCTAACACTCCATACTGTAGTCCTGGAAGCTCCCTCCATCTAAGTGCTGCGGGAGAGCTTGTTTGACTGGTGTCCTGCCTCCCTTTGCTGGTATTGCTAGTTCCAGGGGAAATATTGTTTTAGATTTGGGAAGTGACTCAGCCCAGGGGTTAGGGTGGCTGTCACTCAGAGTGTTTCTCCCTGTGCCTTCCAGACCACACTCTCTTCCTGCTGCTCCGGTCTTCTCCTCTCTCCCTGTCTCCTGGAGTCCTGGGTGAGTGGTTGTGAGAGGTTTTCTGCGCTGTCCCTTTAAGAAGAATCCTGGGTCTGAGAAAACTGTCTCTTCCTCACAAACAGTATCCTCACTTGTTTCACAGCTCAATACTGTCCATACGCCTTTTCTAGGCTCTGGGGCTGCAGGCTGGGGCTTGGTTCCTGGGACCCAGGTCCCTCCCTCTCCACTAAACTCTCTTAGTTTAGTTCAAAGTTGATTTATCCAAATGATGGTTCTTAAAATTAAGTTATAATCCACTTGGTTCCAGGAGTTGGAAGTTGGTATGGCCGCCTGCTCCATTGCCATCTTGCCATCTCTACATTATCTTTTCTCTTTTTAAAATTATATATGGTTATGTAAGTCAGGAACACGTGTCCTATTTAATTCTCAGGAACTAAAGTCCTGGGAAATGTACTAGATAGAAAATGCACCTAGCTTTTTGCTGTTTTCATGTAAACTTTAAGCAGGATTTCATTAAATACAGTGGCAAGGAACATGTTATTTTAACTTCCACGAGCACCTTCATTATGCAAGCCCCCAATTCAATGCAAGGCTGCTGAGATGATGCTCCCCGCTTCATGGCAGCACTTGGTTTGGCTACTTCATCCAGGGTAATCCATTCTCAGGTGGACAGCTCTGAACCAGAACACTTTTTATCAGTAACACCAAAATCAAGAATAAATCAAGAATACGGGTAACGGTAAAACAGTTTTTGAAAATCACTGTAATGATTGATGTACTAGCACTTCTTTGATTTTGTGATTGTTGGCTTTCTTCATGAGCTGTGGGGTAAAATCCCAATCTGTCGCAGGGCATGCAAGTCTTTTCATCATCTGTTCCTAAAGCGCCCCCTCCAAAACATGGTCTCCAATGCTCTCTGTCCCGCCTGCCCGGCTGACACCACCATCACAATTCTAACCACGCCACACGCACTTTCACACTTTGCTATGTGCTGCTAGTTCTTCCTCCTGGGTTGCTCCT
Source organism: Rhynchonycteris naso (assembly GCA_037038555.1). NCBI lineage: Eukaryota > Metazoa > Chordata > Mammalia > Chiroptera > Emballonuridae > Rhynchonycteris > Rhynchonycteris naso. The sequence goes on along the minus strand of CM073003.1, from coordinate 115,327,070 downwards.
CCTTCTTTTCCCAGAGAGTTCCTACTCACCTCTGAGACCCAGCCCATGTCTTTTCATCGGGGTTGCCTCCATGCCTCTCACACAGGCCTGTTCTGTGTTTCACTAGCGACACATTCACTGAGGTGGGGGACTGTGACTTACTGACGTGCACATTCCGAATGTCTAAGCCTTCCCAAGGTACGCTCCCTGGTTGAGTGGTTAATGTACAGGACTCGGAAACACTCAAAGCCTTCTGAAACCCAAGACTGCATTGCCACCTGGACTTTCTTACTTGGTATGAGCACCTCCCGTTGTACAAAACAGAAAAGCAAAACCTCAGAGGGGTTCTGTCCCTGGTGTGAAGTGGCAGAACTGAGATTGCCTGGCTCTGAAGTCAACACTCTAACAGTCGTGAGACTAGGCTGACAGGTGAGTGGGACAGAAATGATGAATTAAATGTCAGTATCAAAAAGAATGCAGGCCTGGGAATCAGGAGTCTAAGTGCTGACCACCCTACTTAGCTGTGTGACTTGAGGCAAGTCACTGCCTCTTTCTGGGTCATATTACCCCACTGCAACATGACAGGACTGGACAGATTGTAACCAGGGAACGTGTGTACCTTCGTCTCTGATGAATTCTCTCCTCAGAATGGCCCCTTCCTCTGTGCATTCCAGAGAATGTTCACTAGTATCAACCAGCTGCCATACTGAATAATACCTAATGCCAGTTTAAATATTGGTAGCAAGATTTAAAGAAAAATTCTTCACTCTTGCCCCAGGATTTATCTTAGGAAAGGATCTCTTTTGATTCAGGAAAATACCTTGATATGTAGCTTGAGGCAACAACAAAACCCTAAGAGCACAGGTTTGCAGGAAGCTCAGTTACTGGGAAGATAACGATACTGCAGGTACCCCGGGGTCAGGAGCAGAGAGTGAAGAGGGAAGACAGATGGAAAGAATGCTGGAGTAGACAGAAGGACTGGGGAATGCGGCCTGGAGACTTATTGGAACAAGAATATTTACTATTGAATTTTAGCCTATTTTTCTTTCTTGCAACTTTAGTAAAATCTTTGGCACACAGCAGAGGCTATGTGAGTTGTCTTTTTGGTGGAAATAAAATAAAAAAATGCTGAGATGCAAACTGTAATCCATGTGTGATTACAGAGGCAGGAAGGAGATGTGCTCTTTCAGGAGAGAGTGTGGGTCATATGGTTGTGCAGGTCAGGTCATGCACAGCCCAAGGAATGCACATTAGGTGTGTGTGTGGAAGGGCAATTCAGACCCTCAGTGCATTCATAACTCTCTGGTACATAGTTATAATTATCTTGTTCTAAAAATTCACCATAGTATGAGAACTTACTGATAAATGGAAGTTAAGTGATCTCAGGAAAGGAACTCTTTTTTTTTTCTAATTTGCACAAAAGTGCTCCATAGTCTGGTGGTGGTGTTTGGTATTTCTTTTTTCAAATGAGACGAGGGGAGATAGAGAGAAAGACTCTAGCATGTACCCCAACTGGGATCCACTTGGCGACCCCTGTCTGGGGCCGATGCTCTGCCCATGTGGGGCCATGCTTGCAACAGAGCCATTTTTAGTGCCTGAGGTGTAGGCTCCATAGAGCCATCCTCAGTGCCCAAGGCTAATGTGCTCAAATCAATTGAGCCATGGCTGCAAGAGGAGAAGAGAGATATAAAGGAAGGTGAGGGGGAGGGGTAGAGAAGCACACAGTCACTTCTCCTGCATACTCTGACTAGGAATTGAACCTGGGACATCCACACGCTGGGTTGACATTCTACCATTGAGTCAACCAGCCAGGGCCAGTGCTTGGTCTTAAACTAAATATATTCACAGAACAGATGTCCACAATTAGAGGTGATCATGAAACTAGAAGGAAGACCTAAGGATATTACATTTTGCCCAATCTGTCAAAAAGAGTTTTGCACCCATCACACTTAGGGAGATATTAGGAGATAGGATGATCTCAGCTGACATCCAGGAATCATCTTAACAAAGCAGTACTAGGTATGACAACAGAGATTCTTCCAAAGCTACCTCCTGTACTGGTCTTTCCATTGCTCCGTCATATGTGCACAGTTCTGCTTGAGCTTATACATGAGTTAAGAGCTAGAATTAAAACCGCTGTGCCCAACGTGGCACAAGTACCCCACCACATCATTAGGGAAGTCATGGATGCTATAACAAGGAAATGGTGAATTGTCCAGGTGTGAAAGATACTCCGGCATCACCCCCCCCACACACACACACACACAATGTGGACAGGGAGTAAGTGCTTTCTGCCTTTGGAGAAAGGAGACATAATTCTCCATCGCTTGCATACACTTCCCTTCTACTGCTCGGTTTACAAGCAATCATATCACTCCACACAAACTGCAATTTTCTCTTTGTTATCTTTGCTTTCTTCAGACAAACATGAGTCACCAAAGAAATAATAAAAAACTATTACCTCTCAGGTACTTGCTGCCCACACTGTTGAGATAGGACTGTGCCAAGATCCGAGATTTTGCGGGGCATTGAGGAAGACACAGTCAACTCCAGTTCTCCGAGATGAGAACCCTGCCATCTGCTGTTGACTTTTTCATATACCTACGCAAGACCTCAGATGATTTTTTTGGGGGGTTGGCACAGTAGTTTATAGAATCTGTGATACTATGAGGTCAACTGTCAACAGTGATCTAATAGTTATTCTAAGAACTGCATCAGCTTGAGCAAATGGTTATAATTATTAGTTTCTTCACTCATTCACTCACCTATCCTTCCATCTCTCCAACCCCTCGTTTACTCAGCAAGCATTTGCTGAGTGACCACTACTATGCTAGACACTTTCAGAGTATTGTAAGGAGGGTGTCGGACACAGTCCCTGTCTTCTTAGGACCCAGTTTTCAACCTTGGCTGCCCCCTGGAATCACCAGGCATGCTCCAAACAACACCGACATCTAGGTAGCACCCCAGAGATTCTGACTTAATTGTTCTGGGATGAGGACTAGGGGTCAGATTAGTTATAATCTTCTTGACTGGCTCTAACAAGAAGCAAAGGTTGAGAATCATCAGCTTAGAGTTTCCAACCCAGTGAGGAAGACAAACAATAAACAAGCGAACAGAGGAATAGTAATTACATGACACAAAAGGCCGTGAACGCTGCTTTTCACGCTGTCTGGGCAGCTCTAACACATCCCCGTTCTGATAGGGGGTCCACGGGTTAGCGGGCTGTGACTGAAAAGTGAATTTTGTTGATCTGTGCTTTCCTGCCTTTTCCCCAAGGTGTGTCTGTGTCTGCAGTAACAATTCCCCCTGTGGTGGATTTTCAGTGAGGTGACGGCCAGAAATCTGAACTCGTGAAATTTTTTCCCCTCTGGCTTCTTTGCCATCTTGGGGCAAATCTCTGACCTTCCATGAGTCTCAGGTTCTTCATCTGTCAGATGGGAATGATTCCAGAGCTTTCTCCAAGGGGAACTTCTTGTGATGTGCGGATTGCATGAGATCATACACATGCAGGAGGCAGGTGGTGCTCGGCACTGGAGTGTGGCCATCAGTGCTGACCACATCGCCTGAGCAGCCAAAGTCTCCCTGCTTGAAGACCCCTGTGTCCCCAGCACATGTGTCAGACATACAGCTGGCATGCAAGTATTTATGGAAGGAATGTGGTCATTTGGGTTATAGTACCTGCCTAGCCTGGTAAGTCCACCGAGATCCCTAGTCAGCTGTAATGTCCAGACTCTGCCTGCATATGTCATCTCAGACTTCTGGATAGATTCACCTTGTGAAACCTGTCTGAGGCTGCTGTGCACTGTCCTACTTTACAGGTCTTATCAAGTTTTTCTGGTGGAATGTGGGAGTTATTAGTAAACCAGAGGCTCAGCACGGCTGAGCTTGCTAGAGGTACCAGGCTGAGACCCTAAAGCCTGGTTTAACTGCTTCCCCAGAGAGCCCATGGCAATGGTGTTTTGACTTGTGTGCTAGTCATGCACTAGTACTCAAGAGGGGTGTCAAGTCAAGTGATGACAGCCCTTTAAAAATCACTGCTGGGGTCTTTTTCTCATGGCCCTACGGGTATCTAACCAACTGTTATCACCAAAGACAATCAATTCTACTAGAAAATCCATGGTGGCTACTATAGTGTGCAGGCTAACTTGGCCCAGCAATAGGTCTCAGGTAGGAAACACGAGTTCAATGGCAACAACCTGTGGCTATGAGATAAAAGTCCACCCAAGCCACATGAAACAAACAGGTGCCCACTTTGGCCTTCAGGGGGAGGCAACAACACCAGAACTCATAAGGGAGCACTTTAACGGAGGAGCTAAAATTCTATGGATACATGTGAAAATAACTGGGCCATCTCTAGGAAGATACAAAATTTGTCAACGTAAAAAATAAAAAAAATTAAAGAAACCTTTTTGAGATCAATGTGTAATTTTATTTTCCTGCTAAGGTTGTGGGAGAGCTGTTGATTCCCCACAGCCATCAGCAACTGGGATTAAAGGTACCCAGAGCAGGCTTCCGGTTTCTGAAGTTCTCTGCTGAGTCCGGTCCTCTGGGGAAGCACTCACGCTGCCTCTATGGCCCTCCTATGAACGGCTGATGGAGCCAGGTGGGCTACTGTTGTGGCCTCTATCATGTCAGAGTTAGTGAATTTTGAAATCTTGGGTATTTAAACACTGCAGTTTTGTTTTGTTTTTAAGTATCCACCTCCATTCCTCACTGTACTGCAATTCAGAGTAAGTTATAAAGCTCTTTGTGGCAGGAGTGCTTAAATTACGAATCTTTTCATTCATAACCACAATGATCACCTCTTCCCTTTTCTGTGTCTTGTGCAAGTCTTTCAGTTTTTCTCTTCTTAGGACAAGGTTTCCCTCTCTTGTGCTTTTGTATTATAGACAACAGATGCCTTTGCTGTAAGAAAATTTCAAATACAGGCTAAAGTTCACTTTTTAGTATTGGTCTAACTCATCGGCTCATACTTGATTTACTGTTGTCCTGAGTATACTGATGTGTAGAAAAAAGGCTATTAACCTGTTGCTGACATTACCTATGAGAAATATGACATAGCAGAACTAGCCAATGCCCAGGACAAATTCCTTGGCCATGATCATGAATGAGTAATAATCTGCTGCTTCAACAACAAAACCCCTTGAACTAATTAATATCTAAGCCCTAAGTTCTAGGTAATGTTTGAAGTATAGCTCCTATACATCACACTGTTTAGTTCTCACATGCCCTTCTGAGGTTGGTGTTATTCTTACCATCCTGTTCACAAATGAGGAATGGAGACAGAAAGAGGTTTTAAAACCTTGCCAGAATCAAACTCTAGCAGGGCAGATGGCAAAACCAGGACCCCGGGTCTGGCAGTCTGACCAAGGGCTCCACTTCTAACCTTCACTCCAGATGTAGCCCGTGTCAGAGACCTGGCCCCATGGACTAAAACCTCAACTCTTACTGAGCTCTCAGCAAGGACAGGGGCTTCTCTTTCAGCCAAATAGAGATGTGTCATGCATTAACCCTCAGTGTCCTCATCTGTACGATGGGAATGAAGTCAATCCCTCTTGCCCCACTTGAGCGAGTTTCTAAGAAAGTATTTTTTTTAAACGCTTTGAAATTTACGAAGCACCATAAGAATTTGAATTGTTCCCCAAACACCCAGAGTACAAAGAAAAATAAAAAGGAATAAATGCTGGTCACAGGTTCTGTTCCTCAACTACTCAATAAATAGAGTTTTTTCAAGGACTTGAAACCTAGTGCAGGGTCCCTGGTAAAATGGCATCTGCGAGCAGCATTTTGAAGCCTGAGTCTTAGACTCTTTATATTAGAGCAGATCTGAAAGGCCATTCAGTCAAAATTTCCCTTCTTTCGATGCAAGTCACACCTCTATACTAGTATTGAAATGACAGTCCCCTTTAGCCTGAATCTCAAAGATGAGAAGTTCATGGCTACCAAGGGAGATAATTCACCACTTCCGACAATTAGACATTGTTTTCTTATGCTACACAATCTACCCTTTGGTTCCCATTCTCACTCCTTTGCCATTCTAGATCAGGAGAATAAAGAGAAAAATCCTCTTTTTGTAAGAATATCCCAAGTGGCACAAAGAAAGTGGATGATATCTTTACAGGTTCACTTAACTTAGTCACTGCATGGCTTAAGTTATGGGATTGTTATGTGACAGGAAGCAAAACCTTCCATATGTCATTCTCTAAGAACTGACTCCTAGCTTAGGAATGAGCCACTGAAGAGCTAAATGCCATATCGGGATGGCTCTGCAAGCACCAACACGTGTCTGGTCTGTTATGGTTGCACATCTCATGAATGGCCCTCCAAGTGCAGCCCTGCCACTTGTAGGGGTGGGTAATCACAACTGCCAAGCCTCCCGCTCTCCATTTAACCCCGCTCACCATTCACATTTTCTTCACTATCTGCATCCAAAAACATTTTCTTCATTTCCCAAAGAGCTCCCCATGAGGACCACAAGGAGAACCATAAACAGACAGATGCATCGTGTTAAAAGGAGTGTCCACGCTTTCCTTTCATCAGTACACAGTCAATATTCTCCATCATGAAAAACTAATGAGTCTCTCTACTCCTCTCCTCAGATGTCATTGCAAAAATCTATCAGAGGAATGTCATCTGTACTTAATGAAGAGACAAGCATTGTAATTAAGTTTTAAGCTCTTTCTTCAGCATGAAGCTGCCACTAAATGTGAAATGACAATAATTCATATTTTCAAGACCTTGATTGAATGTATTAGCATCTATTTGCTATTCAAGGTTGGGGTATGGCACTTGGTTGTTCAAGGATTCAAATTCCTCTGAGCTTTGTAATTCCAGAGTGAGTATTGCCTGAGCTCAGATGCCTGGCAAGAAAAAATTGTCTCTAATTAGAGTCGGGGTATTTTTGAAAAAAATCCAAAGAATTGAGAACTTGTCTTCCTTTGTGAACAGGATGCGACGATGAAATGCATAGCTGGGTGAAAGAGGACTTGCTTTTCTCTATGAATTACCATGGAAAAGGAAATGAATGGGAACCGTAGGCTGGGTGAAAGAAGACTTGCTTTCCTCTATGAATTACCATGGGGAAGGAAATGAATGGGAACCGTAGGCTGGAGGTTCCAAATCAGCCCAGTTCTGCTGAGGTGTGACCAGTACACAGCCATGGAGGGAAAAGGAGCCTCAAATTTTGAGACTGCTTGTAAAAGAAAGAAGAATGAATGATTCTCTTCTGAAAGTGACTTAGCATGGATAGGAAAAAAAGACATGAGATTAATAAGTGCACAGGCAAAATCAGGGACTCTGGGAGACCTGATAGGTCTTCCTTACAGATGTGAGGAAAGCAGTTACTCGTCTGCCCCGCCCCCCTCAAAAATATATTATTTTTAATTTATGATTTTGAGAGAGAGAGAGAGGAAGGGTAAGAGAGAGAGAGAGAGAGAGTGAGGAAGGGGGAGAGAGAGAGAGAGTGAGGAAGGGGGAGAGAGAGAGAGAGACAGAGAGAGAGACAGAGAGAGAGACAGAGAGAGAGAGAGACACGGATTTGTTTTAAGTATGTGCCCTGACTGGAGATGGAACCCACAACCTTGGCATGTCAGGATAACGTTCTAACCAACTGAACTACCTGGCCAGGGCTTTCCCCCCACTTTTGGGGTGAACAGACTTTGTTTGTAATGATCCATCTAACCTAAACCCCTTTGTGGGCAATAGCAAATGTAGAAGACATCTGGCCAGTAAATTTAGAAGTGAAGTGTAGGGGTTATACGTGTTTGTAGCAGGCAGACCTAATGAGCCTAGGGATATGCTAAAAAGGAGTTTTTCTTAGTAAGTCAAGTTCAAGCTGAGAGGTAAACAATAAATAGGATTATCCAGAACGAGATAAGAGAAGAATGTTTCAAGGAAAGGGAACAGCAAGGCTCCAGTGAAGGTCCCAAGGCATTCTAGAGGAAACCAGGGAAAGACAGAATGCTGGAAGCCTACAAACTGAGGAGAGGACTTCTCATTAAATAGAGAACTGCACACATACATCCACCTTGGCTCCTTCCTGACGCTTTAATGCAATGACTGTAAATGAATCATAAAAAGGACACAAACCCACAAGGATAAAGAAAGAGAGAAGCAGCAAGAATAGAAAAAAGAGGCCCTGGCCGGTTGGCTCAGCATGTGGATGTCTCAAATTCAATTCCATGGTAGGGCACACAGGAGAAGTGCCCATCTACTTCTCCACTCTTTCCCCTCTTGCTTCTCTTTCTCTCTCTCTCTCTCTCTCTCTCTCTCTCTCTCTCTCTCTCTCTCTCTCTCTCTCTTCCCTTCCTACAGCTGTGACTTCATTGGAACTAGTTGGCCCTGGGTGCTGAGGATGGCTCCATGGCCTCTGCCTCAGGTGCTAAGAAGACCTCAGTTGTTGAGCAACTGAGCAATGCCCCAAATGGGCAGAGCATTGTCCCCTAGTGGGCTTGCCAGGTAGATCCCAGTTGGGGTGCACATGGGAGTATGTCTCTGTCTCCCCTCCTCTCACTGAATTTAAAAAAAAGAGTAGAAGAAAGATGCTGACAAAGCTTTAGAAATTAAGAACAACAAAAAAGTAACTATTAGCAGATGACAGAAAACTGAACACTAAGAGCCTCTGGGTTTGGTGAAGATCAAACCAAAGCTAACGCAAACTGCAGAATCCTGGCCAAATGCAGGAATGGGGACCACCAGACATCCATGTGGTTGGAGGTATCTTGTGGAGCTGCAATCAGGAAGACTGGCTGAGGTTTCTTTCTTTTTTATTTTTTTATTTTTTATTATTATTATTTTTAATTTTTTTAATTTTTATTTTATTCATTTTAGAGAGGAGACACAGAGTGCGAGAGAGAGAGAGAGAGAGAGAGAGAGAGAAAGAGAGAGAGAGAGAAAGAGAAAGAGAAAGAGAAAGGGGGGAGGAGCTGGAAGCATCAACTCCCATATGTGCCTTGACCAGACCAGTGCAGGGTTTTGAACTGGCGACCTCAGTGTTCCCAGGTCGACGCTTTATCCACTGCGCCACCACAGGTCAGGCTGACTGAGGTTTCTACGGGAGACTGTCAGACCCCTAGATGGTTTCTCCTCTGTAAATACTCAGGTGATCAGACCATCCTCACAGTTATGAACTAAATGTTGTGCCCCCACCCCAATGCATGTCTTGATGTCCTAATCACCAATGTGCTGTTATTAGGAAGTGAAGTTTTAGGAGGTGATTAGGTCACAAGGGTAGGAACCTCGTGAATGGGATTAGTGCCTTTATGAAAGAGACCCCAGAGAAATCCTGTGCATCTTCTACCACATCAGGACACAATGAGAAGATGGCAGTCTATGAACCAGGAAGTGTGCTCTCACCAGACACTGAATCTGCCAGTACCTTGTAGTCCCCAGCCTCCAGAACTGGGAGATATAAGTTTCTGTTGTGTGTAAGCCACCCAAAAGGACTGAAATGCACTATGGAAGACTTGAACTCTAGGCTCTGTGATAGGGTAGCTGAGGGCAGCAGTGCTATACTGAACACAGGGAATTAAGTGAAAGCCTCCATACTGAAGAGTGAGACCTCCAGGCCCCACCTGAACATATTGGCCACAGAGTTCATCCCAAACAAGGATGAGGCCTCCTCTCTGGGGAAACTGACCAGCCCAAGAGAACAGACCTACAGACTAAGACATCTGGGTCCAGCCACCCAAAAATCCTGGCCTGATAACCTTACCAGAAAGCTCACCCCCACCAACAAACCCCATTCATGTGAACAGAACTTTCCATCAGTGCTCAGCTCTTAAAAATGAATAGACATCCATGGATCACCAACCATCTGAAAAAGTCCCAGTCAAAAAGCCAGACACCTGAATAAAAAAAAAAAAAAAAAAAGAGTAGAGAACAGAAGAAACTTGAAAGTATCAAAAAGTAAAGAAAGAATAGCACATCTATGAAATTAACACAGGGTGCCATAGGAGGGAACTGCCCTAGAACACGGAACATTTGGAAACAAAAACAAAAAGAGGAGAGCTGGAATGAAAAGGTGAATGGAAGGAATGGACAATAGAGAGAAGAGCACAGGGAGAATCAAAAATAAGAAATAAAAGAAGAAGGAAAGGCTGGACGGAGTGGGAAGAGTAATGCCTAGGAGATGAGGCAGGGCCTGGCCCAGAAGCAGAGCACTGCTTTTAAGTTTCAGGGGAGTGCTTCCATTTTGAAATTTTATCTTCAAGTCACTGGGGGCCACGGAAGAAGAGCAAGCAAAGGAGTGATAGTTAACCCCGCTCCAGCAGGAAATCACGCAAGGTCATCTCGTTCTGAGAGCTGACAGTCTCATTTTCATTTATATTATATTCTAACAAACCATGGAAAATTCTGGATCAAGAAAAAACAGAAGAAAACAAAACAAAACAAAACAAAAAAAACGATATCCACTGGCTGATTTTTAAAAAAGGATCACTTCCAAGTTCTGAACATATTTCAGGTAAAAGCAGCTGTCAGCTCATTCCTCTAAACTCCCATTCCTCTCTGTTTTGAAAAGGTTATAATTGGAATAAAACAAGGCTGGCTTGGAGCCAGGATCATAAAGGGTATGTATAATTAAGGAAGATTTTCTGTCTCTAAAACCCAGCAGGGCCATCCTACTGAGGAGGAAGAAAGGGGGTGGGATTTAAAAGCCATTGTATATTTTTTCAAGAATAATATAACAGTCTACCTCACACATTTTACATAATTAATGGACACCGCTGACATTTTAATAAAGATGCAAACAATAATAAAGGTAGAGCACTCTGTTTTGAGACAGAGGTGGCCCCAACTGAGGAATTTCAACAAATAGAGACACTCGCACACTCTGCTGTAAATGGAGGGGAGGTGGGCCTATTTCTGATGTCCCATCGGCCCTAAGAACATGAATAAACATGTAATGTTATTACCACCCCTCGGCATGGTTTTATCTTCTGATTGACTTTTTTATTTTATACTTTAAACCCTTACGTTAAAAATTTAATCTAAAGGATATAATTTTAATTTTTAAGTAAAAGCCATTTGTCTTAGATCACAAAAATAATGTGTCACTTTGCCTCTCTCAAATTCGGATGAAAACAGGTTGGCCATTGAGGGACAGTCAGGTGCCTCATGGCACATGGCTGATGGGTGTAGCTTTCATAGATCATGTATGTATTAATGATTTTCAGGGAGGCTTGTGGACTGTATTAATAGGTATTTCCCCCAGGATCTTGCTGGTTTAAGAGACTAAAACTCTGGACTATGTTCAGAGTATCTATCTGATCTGCAACAGAGTTCTAACCAATGCTGGCTCAAGACTTGGAGAGTAATGAATATCACTAAGAGCAGGTGCCTGATGATGGATCTGAATGGGCCTTTTCCTTTTGATCCTTCTTAGTGGTCCTTACAAGACACAGAGAGAAGGTTCAAAGCCTTTCATGCTTGGCAAGGTCACGAGATACTTTGGGATGGGCGTGATACTCTGTCTTGCTGGCTGGTCAATTTATAGACTATGCTCATCCATGAAGGCAAATGGCATTTCTTTATTGCTCTTACCTGACTTCATTTTCCTCCTCAAACTCACCCTTATAGATTGTTGGGGGAAAATAAATTTATTCTCTTCTGGTATGTTCTCTGTAAATTGAGAAGTGTCAGCTTTCTCCTTAGGATAAATTGCCTCCATTTTCCTCTCCCTCTTTAGGATACCATCATGTACATGGGAAAAGGGGACTTCTGTGACTTTACAGTGACAGGAACAAAGGAAGTTCATATTCCACAGATGTTGTTCTGGTTGGTGTCAGGGTAGCAACCCATGCTCAAGTCCTCAGTGAGTGAGTACTGGTAGTTTTCGCTGGGCTCACTCAGCACCCACTGGGTCAGGTCTCCAGGTGCTGGTGGACGCTGAGGTCTGGGCATGTTCCCACTCCAGCCCCACACTGGAATATCTGCTCTTTAGCCCTGCGTCCCACGCAGGGAACTGGCCAGGAGCCTGCCTGTCTGCACAGCACCACACAGATGCTTCTACCAACCCGCCTTCCACAGGAGTTCTCTCCTCTCCCTGCTTTCCAAGGAGTTCAAGAGATTCGAGTGCTGACCCAGGTCCTCTGTTCTCTCCAACCACATGACAGTTTTTCAGTAGTGGTTGGCAAACCATGGCTCGCGAGTCACATGTGGCTCTTTGGCCCCTTGAGTGTGGCCAGCTTAGAAGTACCCTAATTAAGTTAATAACAATGTACCTACCTATATAGTTTAAGTTTAAAAAATTTGGCTCTCAAAAGAAATTTCAGTCATCGTACTGTTGATATTTGGCTCTCAAAAAATTTCAATCATACTATTGATATTTGGCTCTGTTGACTAATGAGTTTGTCGACCGCTGGTCTAGGGGGTGAGAGATGACCCTGCAAGTTGGCTTCCTAAAGTCCCAGTGAAAATGCACGATGACCCCCTTTGTTTCTGATTTCCCTTATAACCTGTCTGAATTGTTTCTTTCCTCTGTGATTCAAAGAAAGGTCAGGAAGGCACGTGTTTCACAACCTGCTTTTCCTACATTTTCTGTCTTCTTCCCATAATTCACTAGAGATCAAAAGAATTGGGTTTTCAATTCCCTCTTCCTGTGTGAATGGGACTTCCCCCACACCCTAGCCTACTATCTCTCCATCCTGTTGTTATCTGCTATCTATCCTTCCTGGACCTCTAATGGCAGAATTATAATGCAGAGAGGAGATGAATACAGAACACCTACGTTTAATATCTTTAAAATATAATCTCTATTGCATTTGTAAAAAAATAAGAGCTTTTCATAAATAAAGGGAAAAGTGGAAATTCCACAAATATTTGAAGGGTGAATATTCCTTCATCCCTTTAGTGTCTTGATCTATCTACTGCTAAGAACCAGAGTGAAAAGGACACTTGAGGGAAAGGTTGGAGACAAGGAAAAAAAAAAGAAAATATGTAGGTAAATACAAACTATAGGACCGATACTAATAGGAGAGAATGGGAAGAATGATAGCATTTTCGAATACAGGAGGAACGGAGAGAGAGGGAGGAAGAAAATGAACATAATAATGAATCAACTGGTCTTGGAAGATGGGCTTTCAAACAAGAGAAACTTAAAATCAAGTGGACCTCATTAAGCCCTGGCCTCTGGCTTTCAGATCCCCATTGGAGGCGGGCAGGCATCAAAGACCATGTGAGAAGTGTTGCAGTCACGAGCATCTTTGGCAAAATGTAGGCAAGATAATGACATGTTAATATAGTATTTAATTTATGGGGCTGTGCTTATTTTAAGGTTATGTCTTCTCTACTTGGTTAGTTGAAATATATTTTCTTTTATACACCTTGCTGTTAATAGTAGGTAAAAATATACAATACTTGTTTTGTTTTTGTCCTTCATTGAAAAACAATTGTTGGTTTCCATTACTTGATGGGAACTTTTTATGGGTTGAAGAAATGAAACAATTCTGGAAACTTCTGAGTTTTTTAGTCTGGTGACCAGCTGCCTGCCTCTCCTCCCAACAGCTAACATTGGTTGAATTACTATTCACTGGGCTTTTCCATGTTCTAGACACTGAGGCTAGGAGAGCTTCAAAGACTTGTCCAGGTTTATGAAGCAGATAGGCACTGGGGTAAAATTCATACCCATCGTAGGACACCCTCGAAGCACAGTGTCTTTACCAACAGGGACATCACTTCACAATTCTTCTATTTGATGATTCCCTTAAGTAACTACGCTCTTACTTGGCCCACTATCTCTTTTCATTTCTCCTTTAAATAAATTCAATATTCATACCATATGATCTAATAATTTTGAATCTTACACATGCAAAACAAAACTAAAACAGTCTGAGTATACTGAGGAGATGAAAGAGAGGAAAGAGGAGATAAAGAAAATTACAGAACATGTCTGCAAAATGGGTAAAAGGGAGAAAATGTAAAGGTTTCTTTCACAATTGTGCTGTCCCATTTACCTTGTACCCACATAGCTTCTCTCCCCCATTTCTGTCCCTCTCTCCTTACATATATGTGCATGCGTGTATGTGTAATTTTTATTCTTCCTTTTTTTTTTTTACAGGGACAGAGAGAGTCAGAGAGAGGGATAGATAGGGACAGACAGACAGGAACGGAGAGAGATGAGAAGCATCAATCATTATTTTTTCGTTGCCGTTGCGACACCATAGTTGTTCATTGATTGCGTTCTCACACGTGCCTTGACCGCGGGCCTTCAGCAGACTGAGCAACCCCTTTCTGGAGCCAGCGACCTTGGGTCCAAGCTGGCGAGCTTTTGCTCAAGCCAGATGGGCCCGCGCTCAAGCTGGCTACCTCAGGGTCTCGAACCTGGGTCTTCCGCATCCTAGTTCGACGCTCTATCCACTGCGCCACTGCCTGGTCAGGCTAATTTTTATTCTTGATCCAATGGTTGATCCAATATTTTTTGGGATGTGACTTTCGGGGAGGACAAGCAAAGGGAGCTGTATTACCAAGCCTCTAGTTAACTGAACCCTGAAGTTCTGACAGACTGTCCTGCTCATTTACACTTAGGAATCATAGAGAGTCAACATATATTTACTTGGCTACAGACCTTTTAAAATAAAATTAATGACAGAAATTCTTTTTTTTGTCAGCATGTGGGAGGCCTATCTAATCTTTATTTCCCTATGATATACACAGACTTAAACATCTCACACAGTCCCTAAGGAGTTCAGATTTAGTTTCTATCCTTTAAAAAAAAATCCTACAGAATATTCAAGTGCATACTGAGAGTAATGGATACATCTTGAAATTCTCCAGCTTTATCATTAAAACCTTCGTAACAACATGGAGCATAATAAACAGTAACAAAGAAATGCCTCATTTATTTGGGGCTGTAACATGGGCTTGTTATCAATGAATCTTTCCGCCTTGAATTATGTTTTGTATTCATTTCTGAAACCTGTAACCATCTTTACAGTCCTTTTTGGCCATATCTGAATTGCCTTCACACAATTTATTAAAGAACACAACTGTCATAAGGAAATTATGAACCTTCACATTTGTAATCAACACAGCAACATTCCTGGCAGCCACAGAAGTATTTTGGGTCATTAGCCCCTCTATGACATGGCTCCAGAGAGCCATGTTTTATGAATTCTGAAACCTACCTACTTCTTGGGTTTTATCTTTTCTTTCTTCTCATGACTAAAATGTCACTTCCTGTGGGTGGCCTTACTCACATCTTCCGGGTAGATTTTTTCATTCTCTGTGTTCCCTCTGACTTGGTTCATACATCCATCCCAGCCCTTCTCTCATTACCTTAGATTCTGAGGTTCACTTCTGTCTTAGTCTCTTTAAGTCATGCGGCTCTGCATACCAAGAAGAGTGTGTCTATAAAGTCATGGTGCACTTTTGATGGGTCAAAAGTAAAAAGTGCACCATAACTTTACAGACACACTGTATTTAGCACATGCCCCGACTCCTACTACCCATCGCAAAATACATGGTAAACAATGGCTGCCTTGACACTAAATGGAAAATCAGGTCACCACTCTTGTGTAACTGCATGTCGCGTAAGAGCGTGTCAGCCTATCAGATGATGAAGGACTCTTTTACAAAGACTTTTGGCTTCTAGCCTTACTGTGTGTGGTCCCTTCCCAGATCTTAGCTACCAGCGTTGGCTATATATGCAGAGTGGTCTAGATTACCTTCTCTCTTTCAGTACTTTTGCCCTAACATATAGCTGGGAAATTAGGATTTCACAATCTATTTCCTGTTCCTGTAGGAGCAGAATTTTACAAGGAAACTTCATGGTTGAAAAGAGTCTTTAGAACAAGATAGGCATTCAAAAGCTGCCTCTGTTCTTAGGGAACATACATATGCAGAACCACATGGCCTCTTTCCTGTCTCAGATCACGCACAGCCTGAGATTAGGGAGTTTTCCATATGTCTTTATAGAGACTCCAGGAAGAAGAATAGTGAACAAGAGAACATTTAAAATATTCACACTTCAAAGTCATGAATTTATTCAAATCCAGTTTCTATTCAAAGTGAGGTTTGTTTGTTTTTTTCTTTCCAAAGGATAGGTATAGCACCTGGTATATGTTTAAGTATATAGTCTTGACTTTAGAGCAGTGGCTCTTAACCTGGGTTCTATCGAGCCCTAGGGGTTCGATGAGTCAGTCTCAGGGGTTCAGAGAAGCCTCTGCCGCGGAGGCCAGAATAAAGTAATACCTTAATTTGTTGTGAGTTCATGCACTTTGTTGGTTTTGTTCTTTGAGCAAGGTGATGTTCATGCACGGCTCATTTTGTGCACCAGTAGAAAAACATATACCTATGTCTTGAATTTGGAAAAAAAATCATATTTTATTTATCACTAAAGAAGGGTTCGGTGAATGCGCATATGAAACTGCTGGGTTTGGTACCTCAAAAAAGGTTAAGAACCACTGCTCTATAGTGACGTGTCGTTACTTCAGAATAGCTCTGCAGAATGGTCAACAAGCTCCATCCCGGACAAGCACTGGGCAGAGCCTGCTAACATTCATTATTTGAAGAGGAGCAACCCTCTTTTGTGAGTTTCAGTACAAACCTGGATTATTTACAAACACCTTAAGCAAACACTGCAGATACGGTAACTATAGTAACTCTGAAGAGAAAAGCAGTAAACCAGAACTCTAGCTCAAAGGAAGCTATCCTCCTGTTCTCTGAGAGTTGAGATCTTTTAGGCAGAAATGCCGGAGGCCTAAAAGCTGCTTCTCATTAACAAACAAACAAACAACAATAAAAACAAAAGAACACCCCCCCATCCCCACCCAGCAGCCAAGATAAAGATTTGAGGAAATAAACGCTATGTCCAACAGACAAAGTCTGAAATAGATGCTACTTTCTCAGGTTTTATTGATGGGGGTTAGTGGGGGATGTGTTGGATATTTAAATTTTGCTTGTTTATTTCAGAAGGCGGTATATGTATAAATAAGCTGTGGTCTTTTAACTGAATTTGTTTGCCATTAATAATTAAGACAAAGAAAATCTGGGTACAGAATAGTTGTAAAAACACATATTAGAAACATTCCAACTTGACAGCATTGGGGGCTTTAAAGAACCACTAATTTACATCTCAACAAATAACTTTTTGGTTAATCTCCTTTTTGTATATATTTTTTCATCTATAAGACATTCAGGTGATTGCATCCGTTTAAACAACTCTTCCGTAAAATAAGATCTTATAGGGCTACAATGTGAACTTCTTAGCTTCGATCAATTTATCACAGACGTGTAAGATGTTAACATTGGAGAATACCAGTTGCAAGATGCATGGGAATAATCTGTATGAATTCTTCTTTAAACCTAAATTTATTTTTATAATAAAAAAGTAAAACAATATACAGGGATTAGCTGTTTGGAGCTAGGAGTGACCTGGCTGTTTACAGACAGCAGGGCTCTCGGGTTAGCTCAAGGTCGCCTGGTGGGTTTGCAGTAGGTCCCTGACTCACTCGCTGCCACCCTCCTCATCCTGCAGTGACTGAGGAGTAACCGCTCTGTTTCACCTGAACGGTTCCTTCAGCGCTACCTGCCAGTCCAAGTCCAGGGACCTCCCTTAGATGACACTACTTCCCTAAGCCCAGAAGACACACCAGCATGACCGTGCCGGGTCAGTAAAACTGATGTAACTGCAAAGCCAGAGCCCACAAGACTCAGTCACCAAGTTCATTACCTATTTACTCAGCAGCCAAGGTCAAGTTCAATCAATAGCCCAGAGTACGACATGGCACCACTGCACTGACCGACGTGAAATACTCACAGGCGCACTGATCCAGACTAACCATTCAACCACATTTCGTTATCCTTCCACTGGGCAGAGAGTCTCACCATACATGCCATTAAGAAAATCTTCCAGAAGGATGCAAGGGCTAAATGAACAGGTTCTGGGCTCCTGACTCAGTTCCGGTTATTCAGCATGCCCCAATGTGAACAGATAGATGCAAACAAAAGACCAGCTTGAAAACTACCTATTCACATCTTGTTATGCTTCCCATCAGAAAAGCTTATTTCTAGTTCCTGTGGCATATGCCTATAATTTTAGAATAGGTGATGAAAGTGCAACAACTACCCAAAGTCCTATTTTATTGTGCTGACTCAGAAAACTTACCTGTGACAGGAGGGTTCAGCCAAGGTAAGGTCCAGGGTTCCCCGTGGTTTGATACAGAGGTCCCGGGGTGTCTCTACAGCACTATGTGAGCAAATGCCCTGCTCTGCGTCCTTCAGGGCATGGATCTCTACAGTGGGCTGATGCTTCGAATTGGGTTTGTTTTACCTACAGAAAGTTTACTTTTCTGTGTAAAGCCAAGTTAGCCTAAGTCCATTAATTACTCTTAAATTTCTCATGTCCTCCAGGTAATGGAGAACTTGTTCCATAGGAAAGAAAACACCAATATCTGAATTACATTTAGATTTCAGATTCTTTTAGACAGCACTTACCTTTGGGCTGATCAGCACCAAGAACTGACTAGTTCTCTTAACTGGTTAAATTTTTGGTACCACAAAATACAGCCAGAAACAGATACCCCAACAACATAAATCATAAATCTCACAATTACAAAGCAAACAACCTCTTACTCCAAACGCTCCATTTTAAGACCTCAGAGAAAAACGTCTCTCTTGCCTGACCTGTGGTGGCGCAGTGGATAAAGCATCGACCTGGGAACACTGAGGTCGCCAGTTCAAAACCCTGCACTGGTCTGGTCAAGGCACATGTGGGAGTTGAGCTTCCAGCTCCTCCCCCCTTTCTCTCTCTTTCTCTCTCTCTCTCTCTCTCTCTCACTCTGTGTCTCCTCTCTAAAATGAATAAAATAAAAAATTTTTTTAAAAAAAGAGAAAAACGTCTCTTGGTTGCCGCATAGCTCCTCGTCCTTCCCAGCACCTCCCAGTGTACATATTCACGGTTGTGACACAATTACATTATATGGATTCAAAATGGGTCATCGACCAGTTGCACAGAGAAAGGGAACAGCCACTGATGAATGCAAAGTCAGAAGCTTACCTTAATTCCTTGAAAGGGTCTGCACGGACGTTAGGTGTCTCTATGGATTTAGGGAACACGGTGCCTTCCGCTCCTGGGAACAAAAGAAAATAAAAAAAGCAGAGGTTGGAGACTGTGGGATGCGTCACTTGGGGGCACAATCAGCTAAAAGCAGCAAATCCTTCACACATCTCAAAATTCACGAATTCTGCCACTGGCTTTAGGGCCCCATAATAGGAAAGCATTGAATCAACTCATGCAAACAGCCTTTGAAATAACACGGAACTTCTTTTGAAAGTGTTTCTGCCAAGATCAGAGTGAGGCCATGAGGCAAATTCCACGTTGGCTTTAAAAAGAAAGGATGCCTAAAAATGGCACGGTCTGAGCCTGGTCTCTCCTGAACTATGAATAGTCACCCAACTGGAAATATCTGGAAAACAGCAGCTGAACCCTATACTGTGGTCAGGGCACAGCACACAGTAACACAACATCTAAGCAATGCTACACATGGTAGGTGCTAGAAAACACTGTAAGATATTTTCCTAATGACAACAAAGCAGATGTTTTTCAGTAAATAAAGTTCTATGCTATAAGCTTGGAAAGTCAAACACAACACAAAGAAAGATCATTTTAAGTTCAGCGCTTTTACACATTGTGTGTTAACACAGATTCCCCAACCTGGGCTAGACGTCTAGCTGTTGACTTTGCTGTAAGCTTTTATCTTCGCAACCTGTCAACACCAGCTGAACCTTTCTGGCCATAAAGATTGTGATGATCTGATTTGTCTGCTCCCAAAGTATTTTCCAATCATCTAAGCCTCAGTTTATCACAGACCATTGCACTGGATATTAGTTTTTTAATTAAATTTAGCTAGGCAATATCCTGTACTTTGAAGTAAAGGTGTTTGTTTTTATACATTGGGTGTAGTTCCCTGATGCTGTATGAAAGGGAAGAACAATAGCTCACGTGGGTGTGCGAATTTCTAGCGTCATCTTGCATTGTTGTGATGACTAAAATCCTCCAGCACCCACTGTTATTCCGCATCTAGATTTATCCTGCCATACTGAAGTGTCTAGAGGAAGAATTGCTTTTTTGTTTCCTTTTGTAACAACTATAGGAATATTAAACCTTTCTGACATGAATAAAAGACGACTGCAAGTAAAATCAGAAAGTAATACCTTGACTTTACATCATATATAGTCATTAAAAGAATATCTTGGTGAATAATAACTGTTACTGTAAGCGAGGATTTTATATGACTACTACATGCTAGACATAATATGTATTTCATATATAGTAACACATTTATTCTCGGCAATAAACCCATACAAACTGACAGCTGCAGTAGGCACAGAGACATTTAGTATGAGGACATGTGAGATCTTTCTCTGCCTATAGACACTTGTACTTTTCAAGACCCCAAACCACATCATTTCAAATATATCAGAATGTACCCATAGTTCCATTAAAATACACCCTTTTTTAAATGTAACTTTTCTAAGAATGTTCATTATTTTATTATGCACATATTATTCATTTTGCTCTTGTGATTTAAACTTATTGCATTCTTTGTAACCATGATGCTTAATCTTCTGTGTCTACTTGACTGGATCACAGGGTGCCCAGATGTTTGGTTAACCATTCTTTCTGGTTTCCAGATGAGATGAGCATTGGAATTGGTGGGCCCAGGAAAGCAGCTGGCCCTGCCGATGTGAGTGACACCATCCTATCTGTTGCAGAACTGAATGGAACAAAAATGTGGAGGGAGGGAGAATTCAGCCCTTCCTGCCTGACTGCTCAAACTGGGACACCAGTCTTCTGCTTTCACTGCTCCTGGTTCTCAGGCAGCACGCCTAGACCTGGGTTTGCATCACAGGTTCCCTGGTTTTCAGGCATTTGGACTGAGACTTCACTACACCACCAGCCTTTCCAGATCTCCATCATGCAGACGGGACATTGTGGGACATTCTCAGCCTTGATAGCTGTGCAAGCCAATCTTTTGTATACAGATAGATCTTACTGGTTCAGTTTCTCCAGAGAACCCTAACACAATTACTGAGTAAGAATGTGTGGATTATATATTATAATGTAGCTTTTGTAACATGAGGTTAATTTGGGTTTGCAGAGTATATATTCCCCAGCACCTACATTGTTGTGATCCTTTGAAGCACACCTAGGCCCAAGGCAATGGGGAGGATGCCTCGTAGATGACACAGGCCTGCAGAAGGCACAGGACAGTGAATGACAGACACATTGGGATGTGGGTCTAGGCTGTCTGACACTCAGCAGCATGCCCTCAGGCCACATCCACTACCAACTCCAATCTGCTTGTGAACAGCTCCATCTGTCAGTACTACAGTAACTGGACTTCCCTTGAACATTCTTAAGAGATGCTTCATTCTTAGCCATTGGAGCCCTACTTCAAAAATATATAATTAAAAGGAACTTATATATCTCCCTAAGGCAAGGACAGTTATTTCTGCTTATGTACATAGTCCATACTCTATGGCCCCAACCCAAATCTCCCCTTTCTCTACTAAGAATTCTATGTGAACATCATTGTAAGAGAGCCTTACCTTTTTTTTCAAATCAGCCATGATTGTCTGATTTAACCATGTGGCAATCAGTACTGTCAATGGACAACCATTGTCATTTGAAATGTCACTAGAATGGTGTCAAGTTTAATGTCATAACTCTTTCTCATGCCTGCTCCTATCATTTCATCAGGTCTTTGAAGCCAAAGGATACTTACTTTGCAACTTTTGACTATACCAAATCTATGCACACTGTAGAACATGCATTACATTTATTCTGACCAATTATCCAAAAATGAGGGATGCCACTGTCTTAGGTAACAGGAACCTCAAAAGCCTGAGGTATTTTCTTTTACCCTCCAGACTTCGTGATGAGCCTGCTTCTTTATCTGTGGGTCGCTATGTCAGATCTAAGGCACAAAGCAATCGGCAGATGAAAGTTTATAAATTAATACTGTTGGAATCAAAACGTTTACGAATCCTAACCATCCTTTCTCTTTCCAGGTCCTCTGTGGTTCTTAAAAAAAAAATAACATTTTTAAAGCACTTATTATCAATTAGAAACTGCTAAAATTGTTCTCATGTGATCACTAGAATAACCCCATGAGATAGGGACTATTAATATATGTTACTGTAGATATGGGATCTGAGTCTCAGAGCAGTCAGGACATTTTCCTATGGTCACACAGCAAAGAGGAGGAGCTGGGACTTGAACTCTTAACACTTCAGCTCTGGAACAAATGCCCTTGGCCAGTAGAAAACACTGTCTTTTTTAGCAGATTAAGTCACTCTCTACTTGCTCATCTATTTTTTTTTTTTAGCTATGGCCAAATACTAATGTTTAGACGAGGGGTCCCCAAACTACGGCCCTGTGAACTGCATGTGGCCCCCTGAGGCCATTTATCTGGCCCTGCCCCACCACCGGAAGGGGCACCTCTTTCATTGGTGGTCAGTGAGAGGAGCACAGGATGCATCCGCACCCATAGTTCCCATTGAAATACTGGTCAGTTTGTTGATTAAATTTACTTGTTCTTTATTTTAAATATTGTATTAGTTCCCGTTTTGTTCTTTTACTTTAAAATAAGATATGTGCAGTGTGCATAGGGATTTGTTCATAGTTATTTTTATAGTCCGGCCCTCCAATGGTCTGAGGGACAGTGAACTGGCCCCCTGTGTAAAAAGTTTGGGGACCCCCGGTTTAGATCCCAGGTAATACTTGATAACCCCCCACCACTCCTTTTGTAAAAACAATTCTCATGTACAATGAGATGGGTTATTAATACTTTTCAAAAAGAACATTTCTTTCCATGCGCTATCTGGTTTATGATTTTCACACCATTTTTCACTTTCCCAGAAGTTTCCAAGAGAACGGCCATCCATCAGGACAAATGCCTCCATCCAATCCTCGTCCATTCAGGGGAAATAAATTATTCTCAATTTTAATATTTCCAAAAGGTTTCTATTAAAGTCATACCTAGTGATCCCTTCTTTTGACACAATATAATTTGCTAGCAATAATGTTCATAAACAGTTTGAGTGAAAAATCCATAAAGGCATTTTAGTTTTATTTTAAGTTCCATTTAATGTCCCTCAAAAACGATTTCATCAATGTGTTTCCATTAGCTAGTTCTCTGCCCAATAACTTAATTCCATGCAATCATTCAGGAACTTATAAAGCTTGTGACAGGATCTATCAAAAGTGTTTTTGAATCACCATAAAGATCATCTGCTCAATGGCTTTGTGTTGCCTAATAGCACAGGTAGGGGGTAAATTCTTAAAAAAAAAAAAAAAAAGATCTCAAATATACTTTGTTGCCATCGTAACAAAAAAGCCAGCTTCTCTCTGGAAAGTGTCCTTAAGTTTGACGCTCAGTTTGGTTATCCTGGATGTCAGGAGACCCAAAACCTGTTTCTTTCTGTGATGCTAGGCAATTCAGGTAACCTCTCTGGCCCTTGACTTTCTGTTCTGATAAATGAAATCTGCTCTGATAAATTCTTTCTTGATACATATTCATTAATACTGGCATAATATGATTAATGCTTTTGTATTAATAAACGCAGACTAAAAATCATCTTTGGGTTTAGATGATGGGGCCAAAATGTTCAACAGGTTTAAAAGGCAGAGTTAAAATATCTGATGACCAGTGGCTGAAGTCTAAGATGCATTCAAATTTCTAACTCATGTTGCTTGGGTAGATACAACCTGAATGACAACCCTTAATAACAAATACTTGATAAGAATATATTTCTATAGCAACATTAAATTATAAATAAAGATGCCAATCTAAAAAACAGTGGTAATAAAATGGGAGAAGGAACAATTTGATTTCCTGAAATATCAGAGAGCAGAGAAACCAAAGACCTGATTTTTAGTGCTAATTTTGTGTAAGCTCATTATGTGACTTTGGGTAATTTGCCTTCTGGTCTTATTTTCCCATTTATTATACAACGTGGAGGTGGGCACTGGATAGTCTGTGAGGACTCCAGCCCTGTCCTTTTACAATACTCCAAATGACCTGGTTGGGGATGAACCCAATGGACAAGCAGAGGAGTGTTCCATTTATTTCAGAAATATGTATCCAGCAGGGGGCTCCAGAGGCGAGCCAGAGGGATATGGAGCTCATTGATACAATGTAGTGCACTCTGGGAGTCTACATAACTAGTTTAAGTAATGACTGATCACCTCACAAATAAAAATCGAAAGTAGTAACACGGGTGATTACAACTTGAAAGAAAAAAATGAAAGATGTCTTTGAAAGTATAAACACGGGGTCATAACCTGGTCTGGCAGAGAAGTTTTCCTGGATAAAGTGAAGTTTGGCTGATATATGTAAAGTAGTTAGGGAAGAACTAGTTGAGAGTGGGAAGTGATGGCAGAAAACAGTGCAAAGGTGACAGGGTTGGGAAGTTGAAGTTAATGAAGATCAGTGTGGCCAGACCATGTTTATTAGCAAGGGCAAGCAGCACGGGTGAGGTTAGAGAGACAAGATGGCCCAACTAACGCAGGACCTTGCTGGCCGCGGCAAAGGTTTTAAGCAGGGATCTGACTTAAGCCAACTGACATTTTCCAAATATTAACGGGGTTGCCATGTTATGGTCTGCATGTGTGTGTGTCTCCCCGCCCCCACATTCATATGCTGAAACTTTGACCTCCAACAGAACCCAGTCATGCTGGCACGCTGCCTCCAGCCCCCAGAACACGAGAAGCACATTGCTGCTGTCTAAAGCACCCAGTGTGCAGTATGGTTACTGCAGCCGGGACACCACACCATTAAAAAGATAATGCAGGAGAGCGAGGGTAAATGGGGAGTGGCCGGGGGAGCTGGTGGCAGGTCGGACTGGAGAACTGGCAGCGGGGGCGGGGAAGATAGATGGCTTAGAAAATATTTAAGAGGACCACCAGTGGGATCTAGTGATAGGCTGGGAGACTAAAGAATGACCACAGGGCCCTCAGGGAGAGCTGAAATTGATGTCAAAGCCAAATGATTAATGCTCAAAGCCAGCTCTGCCCATGGCAACTTTATGCTGTTCCAATAAAATCTTGTTTTTTATTTTTCAAATATTTAATATTTCAGTTACAATAGAAATTTCCTTACTAAATAAAAGAAGCTGCTCTGAATCCAACTATATTTTTCTCATGAAGGTACAGGCAACATGACAAAATTTAAATTCAGTCTCCTGTACTATATATAAGCAACATAGACTTAAAAAAAAACTATGAATAATGTAATAATCCCTTGAACATTGTTTTCTGTGCAAGATAATTTTCTGATTACTCCAAATTTTAAGCTAAACACACATTTGTATATTTCCTATTGCTTAAAAATCTTTCTAAAACACACAAAATACTATCTTTGCCTCTGTGAGTTCAGGTTAGAGAACATGGTTGCATTTTGATCTTTAAATATTACTGAATGTCTAAGATCCATTTTCTAGAAAGCCAGTTTCCTCAACAGCATGCTATCCAGGTTAGGTATAAAAGAGTGAATTGTGGGCAAACTGATCCCAGGAAATTCTTCAGAAATAGCGGTTTTATATTTAGTTCCTACCATGAACTTTTGACTTTCTCCTAATAGTAATACGCAGTGAAAAATTCTTTTTAAGAACGTAAACTGGGTTATATTTAACCAAGGATTTAAAATGAAATGAGTAATCAGTGAAGTTGCAGAGTTTCCACAAATTTCAAAATCAAGCACTTTGAAGGTGGCTGTCAGCCTCCAGAAACCTTCCCAAACTTGAGCAATAGCCAGATGCGAGACAGCGCCTTTGAATGGAACAAGTCCCTTGAAGTAATTTAATCTCATTCCGTCTCCCTGGCTGCTGGTAGTATTTAATACTTTGCGAATGCAAAACATTTGTTGTCATTACATGTCGTTTCCAGGATACATACCAAATATTTTCATTTTAGGAATTAGCACAGATTCTCCTAACCTAAAAGTAGATAATTAATTCATTCAACAAATATTTAGGGAGGGCCTACTTGGTAAATGGGTCTGTGGTGAAAACAGGTTCAGACTTTCCTCTTCATAGAATCACAAAGTAATTGAAAAATTTAAAAAGTATATAAAGTCTACAACCATTTCAAGTATTGTAATATTCTTTGTCTATTGATACAAGGTGGGGCAAAAGCAAGTTTATAGTAGTGAGTATGTAAAACACAGCTTATTCTTGTGTTATTACATATTCTTGTATCATAAATTTTTCCATATGAACAACTATAAACTTACTTTTCTCCACCCCTGTATTTAACAATTACCCACTATTTGCATGGCACAGGCTAAGGCAGTATTCAGTGTGAAGAGCTGGTCTGTGCCCTCATGGAGTTTTATATAGACAGACTTAGAGAAAACATTTCAACTGATTTTTAGTAACAATTATTATAAATCATACATTCTCAATGGGGGTATATTGGCTAAGGGTACAAAATTGGTTCTTGGGGGGCAGCAAAAGAAATCTTGCTCTATTTATGTATAAAGCACAGATATACAGATAGTATAGTATTTCTGTGACACTAAAATGTCACTAGAGGGGAGTAGTTTTAAAAGAAAATGTGAAATAATTTCTTAGAAGAGTCACATTAGAAAAAAGGTAGAGGGCCCTCGTTGGGTGGCTCAGTGAATGAAGTATTGTCCCAGCATGCCAACATTGTGGGTTCAATCCCTGGTCAAGACAAGTACTAGAGGCAATCAGTGAATGCATAATTAGACGGAGCAACTAAGTAGAATACTGAGTTGATGCTTCTCTCTCTCTCTCTCTCTCTGTCAAATCAATGGAAAAGTTTTAAAAAAGGAAAATAAAAGGTTGAGACACATTGTTGTAAATACTATGACGTTTAAACAGGGAGCTGACGGAGCGCAGAGGAGGGGGCTTGCCCTAGCATGGGAGGCTCTGTGAAGGCTTCTCTGGGGAAATGATATTAAGTTGAGATCAGAGGGAAGCATAAATCAGGCAAAGAGTTTAGATGGAGAGAGCTAGAGAGGACACTTTGGAAGGCGCCCTGAGACAAGAGGAAGCACACTGCCTTAACGGACTAGTAAGGAGATCAGTGTAGCTGAGGTGGGCAGGGCAAGATCGGCATAAGTTGAGACTGGAGAGGTAGTCAGAGGCAAGATTATATAGAAACATGTAGGCCATGTTCAAGTTCGATAGAACTTTTTGATATATATTGCTAGATAAAAGAATCTGGTCCCTTTACGATATTGCTCATGTGCTGAAATAGTTCTGGAACATATATCCAATCTTTTTTATTACATAATAAAAATAACCCCCTAACTTGTTGAAGTCACTGTTGGGTTGCCTGTTATTTCCTACCCAATTTAATTCCAATAGGTACAGGACATGACTATACCTTATAGAGTGCATTACAGGGGGTCAAGATCAAATGCATGGAAATCAATTAGATTGTGTCAGTCAACTAAGTGAGAAAGAATAATCTTCTAAAAAACTTTTACTGAGGCCTTGGATGGTGGCTCAGTGGATAGTGTCAGCCTGGTGTATAGATGTCCTGGGTTTAATTCCCGGGTAAGGGCACACAGGAGAAGTGACCATCTGCTTCTCTCCCCCTCCCTTACCTCTCTCTCTCTTTTTTCCCCTCCCACAGCCAGTGGCTCAATTGGTTTGAGTATGGCCCCTGGTGCTGAGGACAGCTCAGATGGTCCAAGTTTGTTAGCCTCAGGCACTAAAAATAGCTCAGTACCCAAGCATTGACCCCAGATGTGGTTGCTGAGTAGATCCTGGTTGGGGCACATGCCAGAGTCTGCCTCACTATCTCCCCTCCTCTCACCTGAAAACAAAACCAAACAAAATAAAAATAATAAAAAAAACTTATACTGAAAACATGGGAAAGGTGAGTGTGAGAGCTTTTGAAGAGGTAAAGTTAAAAGAACTAAGTGATAAATATAAAATAATGGATGAGGAAGTAAGCAATGTCCAGATTTTGGTGGGGGAGCACAAGTTCAACTTTGGCTATGTCAAATTTAAGGTATTTGTGGAGTTCCCAGATTGAGATGTTTAGGTAGGCAACAGGTATATGGACCAGGGTAGAGTTCTAAACCACAGGTATGCAGATTTCAGAGTAACTGGAATACAGATACTCATGGAAATCAGAGGAATGGGTGATATGACCTGACAAATGGTCACAGTGATGTAAACAGAGCCAGGGTCAGAATGTTAAGGGATTGCAAGATTTAAAAAGTGGGTATGGGAGGATGCGTCCTCAGAAGAAACTGGAAAGAAGATGCTAAAGAGGCAGAAAAAAGGCCAGGCATGGGGTTACGCTGGGAGCTGAAAGTAACAAGTATTTCATCAGGGTGGGAGGGGTCACCTATGTTCATGGGTGCTTAGAGGTAAGAATAGGATTTAGGAACATGGAAGTCATTTACATCATAGGAGCCATTCCACAAAGAGCTGGAGGCTGACTCTTGTAGGCAGAGGAATAAGTGGGTAGTGAAGAAATAGTTATGGTAAGAGTCACCACTTTTTTGACAAGAGAAATTTAAGAAAAGAGCTGAGTATTAGATATTGACTAGTAGATACTGAAGATCCTGCTACGGTTAGGAACCAAACTTTCATGGGGTACCAGTTTCCTCTACAGCACAGGCTGGGTGGACACCCATGTGGTCAGATGCCTGGACGCAGCATGCACAATGTGGATATTTGGGTTCATTAGGCTGGGGATTTTGATAGACACGGTCATTGAAAAGAAGAGGGCAATGAGTTCAGGGTTGTACAGGCAGACTGTGAAGAGGAATATGATTATTGGACAAGTTATTCAGGGACTTCTAATCTCTGTTTCCAGCTTTGTGGACCAGGGATAGTAACACTTCTCTCACAACGCTATTGTGAGAAGCAGGGAATTTATATTACATGTATACATAGTGCTATGCATGCTTGGTACATCCAAATGCTCGGTAAGTGACAGATATTATTTCTTATAATGGAATTGATGATGTTGACTATAATGATAAGCAGATAAGGCCAAAAAAGTAAAAGAATATCATTAAATAACCTGAAGGTTAACAATGGAAGAGAGTAAAAGAAGACATGTTTCCTTCCCATTTAATTGAACCAGCCATATCATCAAGGTGCACATTTTAAATACCTGTGTAGCATGTGAAACCGCAAGCAATTTAAGATCCACATATAACAATATTCTGGCAAGACCTGGAGAGACAAGTAGTTTAATTAAACAAACTCTACTCTAGAAACCAACAGACCAGAACTCATGCTTGGTGTATCATTAAGCCTAGACTGGAAAAAATAAAAGAAATCAACCAAGCAGCAAGCAACCTCATTTTAGCATCTTATAACTACATTATTTTGGATAGTAAATAAAACTACCCAGTAAAACAAATAATCTCAATTCATTGGTTGTGTATAACATTGACAGAACAAGGCAGCCGCTGAGTTAGGATGGTCTATGAACAAGAGAGCATTAGCAACCAGCTGAGAAGACTGCTTGAATGAACCACAGAGCCACAGACAAGAGAGCCTTCTTGGTTTTCAAAGGTGGGGAATGCACAGTGTGTCCCAAGAGTGACATGAATGTGGCCCTCTGCCCATACTCCCTTCCAGGTCTCAGTGGGACAGGTAGGGAGAGTCAGAGAGAGTGAGGGAAGGAGTAGGGGCAGTGGGAACAAGTTAAGGAGAACATCGGTTCTGCCTGGCCTCCACGTGGGAGCGAGGGTTAGACGGGAGCCCAGAATACACTGCTTCCTTCAGCGAGATCTCAGTTCCTAAGTGTCTCCCCGTGTGAAAGCAATCAAGACTCAGAGAGTCCATGGATGGGGTGAGACCTCAGAAAACATGTGCATGGTTTTAAGGATTTCTTGGTCATTGAACAAGAAGTAGAACACTATGTTTCTGTGGTTAAGCAGGGAGAGGGCATATCTTTCTATACAGAAGGAAATCGAAACATTAATTGAGGACCATGGAGAAGCATTGTCTAAAAAATAATTGGAGAAACTTATAAAGTCATTCACAGGAGATGAAGAGGATGATGAAGACGACGACGACTTGAAAAGTGAGAACCAGCAAGTTGAAATCTTAATGAAAGTGCTGAATGCCTCAAAGCATTAAAACACTTAAAATGATTTCATTCCAAAATACAATCTTATTGGGAAAGCAAGCCTCACAGTGAATATACTTCACAGGTAACTTAAAGGGTTATTTTGATGATATGATTTTTACCTCCTCCACTGACTGGGATGGCCAGCACGTGACTTATCAACATGCATTTTCCCCTGCCAACAAAATACCATAAGAGCAAAGTACCCATTAAATAGTCCCTTTCCCAGACTCCCTAGAAGCGAGGGGTGACCGTATGACATGATTCTGCCTAATGACATGTAGACAGAAAGCTACTGGGGAGGGGCACAGGGCAAGCTTTTACATCCTTACATGAAGGTACAGGTGTGATCTTCCTACCTGACGATCAGTACAACATCTGGAGCTGTATCTTCTGACCATGAGACAAAGGCCAGGAAAATGTCAGATTCCCACCTCGTTAAGCTACCAGCAACTGCATACCCTGTGACTCCTTACGGGGGAACAAGTCCCTATATATTATTGGTTTAAATCACGTTATGGGAATTCTGTGACTTAGCCCTGTCTAAGGTTCTCTACCATTCTCCCCAAGACCAAGGAGAAAGGAGCAAATGGACCTTTTAGGAGGACCACACTCATCACTCAGAACTTTCTTGTCACATGTCAAGTGGCTAAAGGTTGAAAATCACTCCTACTGTAACTTTACACTACAGTGAAGTATCTTTCCATTGATTGCTGAGTAGGATTGCGTACCCGGGTTTACTCACAATGTTCTCGGTCAGAAAGTACATACTTTCCGTTTCAGTGTGTCAAATCCCCAGAGGCTCAGCTCAAACGTCAGCCACCTCCATAGTGAAACCTTCTCTCCCTCTCCTCAGTTACCCCTGAATGCTCCCCCCTGGTGCTTCCGAAACGCACAGCTGATGTGCTGGACGAACACTCATCTCATTCTTGGAGATGGTCCACTGAGCATGACCTCACTTCACCGCAATATAAGCTACGTAAAGTCAAGGACCGTGTTGTGGGCGTTTTTGTGCTTTCCTAGACCAGGAGCTAGCCACAAAAATAGACGTTTTGAATTTGATTTCACATAAGCAGAAGTTTCAGCATTAAACAGCAGCTTCTGGAGGCGAGAGGCTTGAGCAGGTCAGCATCAGCTATACCCTCCTGTCCTCGCCTTACAATGTGCTGTCCGGGGAAGGAAATGGTTAAGGCTATTGCTACACGGTAGCAGTGGGATCACCTCCTTACAGCAAGCACTCTAGTAACCTCTCCAATTAACTGTAGCCAATACAACGGCCCTGGAGCCCATGTGGCACAGGTGTCTTGTCTCCTTTACAACCTTAGATGAGTTCTGTTTCCTACAACAGAAAGCCCAATGTTTTAACACAATACGATCAGGCTTCACCCGCCTCTATAGCTTTGTCTGGGGCTTGGTAAGTTTTTTTAAGTGTTGATTTGTTTGCTCCCTCTATATTTTTATCTCCCCTTCATTTCAAGCAGCTAGCCAGCTGAATGTGTTCTCTCTCCCATCCAAATTCCCTCCTGCAGGAAGAGGCGCCCTAGATCACTGACATCTGGTTGTGCACGTTCTACCCATAGCTGTTTCCCTTCTGCAGGCCGTCTATGCAGTCTGTTTGCCTTGCGACCTGTCTACACCAGACCGGTCAGATTCTAACTTGAGAACTGGAACTGTGCAATGCACAGGGCTGTGGCGATGAGTGACAGGCACCAGACGACAATAACGAACACTCATGGAGAATCAAGCCAGGTGCTTTTACAGATAGAGTCCCTTCACCTTCATGAAAACTCAGAGAGTAGAGAAATAGGAGGCTTCGGCAGGGTAAGGAATAACTGAACTACTGTCCCAGTGCTAGTTGGCAATAGCGCTGGGGTAAGCACACAGACACACTAGCTCCCAGTTCTCATTTTTAGCCTTCACACATGAATGTGGGGCTGGCCGCCATGCGGATGTAGCGTCTCAATGAGAAAATGAGGGCAGAGCAGAGAAAAAAGAGGCCACGCGGCCCCGAGCAGCGGAGAGAACACCTGTACTTCAAGAGCGGTGCTCTGCAGCTCTTGTGATACTGCCCTGAATGAAGGTTAGCAGCCTGATGTGGGCTCAGCCTCTTTGAAGAGGAAACACCACTCCGTAGGCAGCTCTTCAGTGAATGGAGGGGGAGGTTTTCCAGTTCCCCCACTTTGCAACATTGTGCCCGAGTCAGGGACACTGTGACAGTCTCCACCTCCTATTTCCCTTCACCTCCAAAGTCCCGTAACAGGCATCAAACCCCGGCTCGGTGCTCAACTAGGATTAGGGATGAGAGTTCTGGAGAAAAGGCAAGACAAAAATAGTTTTATTTTCAATTGTGTTCTTCATCATGGCAAAGCTTTGAGACTGAGCGAGAGACAAAGTCTGAAGAAAGAACTTTAAAAATGAGAAATCACATCCACACACGTGACAAAGGGAAGAAGGCTGGGCAGTGGCAGTGTCTTCCTTGCTTGTTGAATATTTGCTCACTCTCCTTTTCATTCTAGAGCAATTATTTGGTTTGGAAAAACCAACTGGGGCTGATATCCACAGGACCATACCCCACCCCCGCAAAAATAAATAGCAGAGACTGTCACTTAGGCTGCCCATTCAGAATATCCAATTCCCCAGAAGCAGCATTTGCTTCAAGAATATGTGACCTGCATGTGGCCAACCAGGTCTTTCTCAGGATTGCTACGGCTCTCTGGACAGGGGAGTCCTTGTCTCTTTCTTTTTCTTCTTTTTTTTTTTTTTTCAATTCAGTGAGAGGAGGGGAGGCAGAGAGACAAGACTTCCACGTGTACCCCAACCGGGATCCACCCAGCAAGCCCACTTGGGGGCATTATCTGCCCATCTGGGGCATTGCTCCTTTGCTCAGCAACTAAGCTCTTAGTGCCTGAGGTGGAGGCCATGGAGCCATCCTCAGCTCCTGGGGCCAACTCACTCCAATTGAGCCATGGCTGCAGGAGAGGAAGATATATATATATATATATATATATATATATATATATATATATATATATATATATATATAGAGAGAGAGAGAGAGAGAGAGAGAGAGAGAGAGAGAGAGAGGCAAGAGGGACAGGGGTAGAGAAGCTGATGGGCACTTCTGTTGCCCTGACTGGGAATCAAACCTGGGACATCAACATGCCAGGCCAATGCTCTAACACTAAGCAAACTGGCCAGGGCCTGCTCTCTTCTTTAAAAAGTTTATTTTCTTTAAGTCTGATTAATTTTGCTTTCTGCCACTTATAGCTGGATTCACTCTGAATACTCCATACGCTCCTTGTGGGCCAGAGAAGTCTATGTCATGACTGTCGGTCCCCAACACCCTGTATCACTAAAGTAGGGAGAACTGGTCTCTGGAGCCCACAGACAAGTCTGTCTTTTGAAAGAGGCCATTATTCCTATACAACCACACTTACAATACCTGCTCAATACAAAAGGGAAATACGCAGGGCAGCAGACGCCAGTCAATTTTCGCTACCAGAGCAGAGTGGTGAGAATGAGTATGCTCAAGAGTGTCCTCCCAGTCTGGATGTCTGCAAGACACCTTTGAGGGCATTCAGCCTCTCTCTCTGCTCAACAAGCGAGGGTCAAGCACATTTTGTGAGCTTTTTATAGCTCTTTCCTATACCCAGTGCCAACATCACAGTGTCTATGAGGTCTGAATTCCTCAGCACCAAAAACTGTTTTCTTAGATATTAAGATGATGATGCTTTATTTTTATTTATTATTTTTTGTGACAGAGACAAAGGGAGAGCAGATAGGGACAGACAGACAGGGAGGGAGAGAGGTGAGAAGCATAAATTCTTTGTTGCGGCTCCTTAGTTGTTCAGTGATTGCTTTCTCTAATGTGCCTTGACTGGGGGGCTACAGTAGAGTGAGTGACCCCTTGCTCAAGCCAGCGACCTTGGGTTCAAGCCAGCAGCCATGGGGTCATGTCTATGATCCCACGCTCAAGCCAGTGATTTTGCGCTCAAGCTGGTGAGCCCACGCTCAAGGTGGATTAGCTTTCGCTCAGGCCAGTGACTTCAGGGTTTCGAAGCTGTGTCCTCTGCATCCCAGTCCGATGCTCTGTCCACTGTACCACTGCCTGGTCAAGCTTTTTTTTTTTTTTAAGAAAGGGAGACAGACAGCAGACAGAGAAGAAGGGAGAAAGATGAGAAGTATCAACTTCAAGTTGCAGCACCTTACTTGTTCACTGATTATTTCTCATAAGTGGCTTGATTGGGGGGCTCCAGCAGAGTGAGTGACCCCTTACTCAAACCAGCAACCTTGGGATCAAGCCAGTGACCACTGTGTCATGTCTATGATCCTATGCTCAAGCCCACGACCCCATGCTCAAGCTGGTTAGCCTGAACTCTAGTCGGTGACCGCGGGATTTTGAACCTGGGTTCTCAGCATCCCAGGTTGATGCCCACTGCACTACCACCGGTCAGGCATAAACTAATTATCTTTTAAATAATAATAAAAAAAGGCAAGTGTCAAAACCCAAAACTGCCAAGCTTTATAGCTCGACTTGGGTATTTGCTAAGTGTATCATGTGCTGCTTTGTCAATCTGAGTGACAGTTAATCAATACTAATTTGATGCCAGTTGATTCCTCTCTTTCCCTAAACAGGATTAAGGTTTACTATCTATGAATATATTTTATCCCAGGCTGTAAATCCATATGCTTTAATATAAATGCATTAGCATCTCTTTTTAAATGGAATATATTGTGTATACAAGGAAATAAAGATGAATTACCAAGTTGTCCTGAAAGATGCCTTTCTAATCCATTATGAAAATGTCTCAGCTTCCAAGGCAGTAGTAAAGAGATCAGGCATTTCCCATTTTTAAAAATTTGAATCTATATCCCAAGTCTCTGGGGGCACCAATGAAGTTAATCCTCAGAATATATTGCACTTCCTGGGTTGGGGCAGGTGTGTGTAGGTGTGTGTGTGTGTGTGTGTGTGTGTGTGTGTGTGTGTGTGTGTTTGTTTATACCTTTATTTCTCTCTTCATCAATATTTCTTTAGTGTCTGCTGTGGATTCAGCAATCCTAGGTACCAGAGATATAATGGTGAACAATGGTATAATATCAAGAGACCCTACAGTTTGCACTAATATTTTCCAATTTGACCACAGTCAAGTAGACCAATATTGACTTACAGTCAAGCCTTCCTATCCTAAATCATCTCAGCCTGCTCACACACACCAAAGCTGGGTTGAAGCAACAATAACAATCTTGGAAGATCACTTTCCAATTTATGGGCATTTCCATAAATATTTTTAATTCTGATATATACCTATATAAGGGGCACAGGGGAGATGAGCATAAGTGACTCATTTAAGGTTGAGCATCTCACAAGTCTAGGACTTATATCCTGCTACTGTACCTGGTGGGCTATGATAGTACCTGCCATAAAAGTTGTAAAGTTTCAATGAGAAAACACAGGTAGAGCACCCACAACAGTGCCTGGCACATAGTAGGATTCTAATAAATGGTAACAGTGATGATGACAGTTTTGTTTAGAAACTGACATAACCCACTGTCAATCCTCCTGTTCATCCACGTGTTGGTCCATCCATTGGCTCATGAATTTCCCATCCATCCATCCATCCATCCATCCATCCATCCATCCATCCATCCATCCCTTATTGTTTGTTGGGCACTACAAAAGTTGCTGAAGATTCTGTGTTGAGCAAGCCCAGGCTTTCACACTTCCCACAGTTTAGGGAAAGATTTTCATTCTTTGGAATTTGTGTTTGGTATCAGATTTCACAGACTGAATGAAAAAGTGACAGCACCAGAGCCTAGACCAGAGATGGGGAAACTACAAGCCACTTTCGACTCCTGTCACTTAATCTGTGTAGGTGATGGAATACGTACTGCAAAATTTGGTTCTACACTTTACCAACAGTGCCACAGCTTTCATTTATAGTAGTGTGTACGTTAGAACCTGGGTCTTCTGATCCACTGTTTAGTTTTCTCTATTACACATTACGGTAGAATGTGTTAATATTGTTAATATGGTCAAACATTGGGACTCTCATCTTGGATTTCCCACCAAACTTACTGTGTGATTCTAAACCTTTTAACTGCTCTGGGCTTGATTTCTATGTCTGTAAACGGGTCACAATGCACTGCCTACTATATGGCTCAGGCTCACCATCATGAAGACCAAATTAGAGGTGAATGAGCTTCTCTACCTGCACAGCAAAGCACTTGTACAGGGAAATGCCCCAGAACCAAGTAAAGACTCCCTTTTAATCTTAGAAACTGCTCTTTTTATAAGCAAGTCCCCTTAAAGACAGTAGGAAACTAAATACAATTGAGTTAAGATGAAAGGCAAGACTCCCATGTAAGTCTGCCAAACTAGACATGTGTTGTCATGGTACCCAACTGTTTGGGTCCAATTTTAGAAACACTGGCCACTAATCAATCAATAAACTCAGTTTTATTTTTTTCTGAGTCTTTTGACTCAGAATAATGCAAAAATTCCTTCCAGATTTTCATGACAGATAGAAAGAGCTCAAGGGGACGGCTCACTAAACCAATGAAGCTGATATCCCCCCCCCTCCACTCCAATCCATTAGAGCAAAAGACTTTTGGGGACCCAGGGACCCTACAGAAATCATGCTCTCCCTAGGCAAGTGATCCTAAGCTGAATAACTTCAGGAGTGGGCCTAATCAGCCTTAAAGGTGGCACAGGAAATGCCACTGATTTGGGCACAACTTAGAACTGTAAAATAATAGGTCCAATCATGAGCTCCCTCCCATGTTACTGCAGTAGTCTATAAGAAGTGCTTTTAACACCTAAGACTCGCCTTAGCACTCGACATTTTTAATGCCTGGGACGACAGCCGCAGCCTATCCTTTGCCCCATAGAAGGTTTTTGTAACTGAGGAGACAAGGTAGGTTCTCAGTGGAAAGGGGTGTGTGTGTGTGTGTGTGTGTGTGTGTGTGTGTCAGGGGGAACATCAAAAACAAACGATGTAACGAACGTGAAGTGTACAAAGCAGTGCCGAAGGCATTTTCGATGTTGAACAAATGTCGGTCATGTCATGAATGCCATTTAAGGTTTGTTTCAACTACAGGATTATATAAATAAGGGAATGGATCTATCCCATAAGATAGGCATGATTTTTGCTGGATCAAGGAAGGGAACTTCCCATTAGCAGTGTCTTGCCCAGGATGTCACATTTTTACATCACATATAAAAGCTGGCCATCAAACTACCTATGTTACGTCCGTTTCCCTCATTCCAAATATTGCTTTCCTGCAAAACTCCAGTTGATCCTTTTGCTTCTGCCACTACTTTGGCGCCAAGCCCCAAAGCTAGAGAAACAGCAGGGTCACCCCTCACAAGTGGCTACAATTAATTATGTGCCTGCTGCGTAGACAGCCTGACATTGGGCGCCATGAGGGTCTAAGAATGTAATCCTCAACCTCAAGACATCAGAGAGAAGGATACACAGCCTTCTGAGTGGGTGGACGGCACAGACCCAGAGACACGCAGATGCATTTACAGTAGGATTTCACCCAGTAATGGGTGCTTTCACCCATTACTGTACACCTTCCTTCTGGTCCAGGGCTTCCCAAGTTTGCTATTATTAACATTTGGGGCCAAGTGCCTCCTTGTTGGGGGGCCTGTCCTGAGTGTGGTAGCATGTTGAGCAGCATCCTTGGCCTTATCCCATTAGGTGTCAGTAGCAACCCCCTCCTCGCCCCCCATATTCTCACAATCACAATAGCCCTAGACATTGCCAAGTATCCCCTTGTGGGGTGTGGGAATTTTCCCCTGTTGATACCACTGTCTAGTCCTACTGTGCTGGAATATCCTCCCCCCCACCAGCTCCAGACTAACCCCATCTTCAGCATTTAATAATAGAGCTCCCTACAAAACAAGAGGTCCTTTCATCTGGCCCATGATATTAAACATGAAATGATACAGACATATAGCAGGGGTGGGAGTCATTTTCCATTCCTGTTACCTGAATTTTCTACCTGAAATTTCAAGTTATCATGGAGACTGCACATAGTACGTGCTCACTAAGCACTGATATTAGGATGAGGGACCTCACATGGGAAGGACCAGGCGCCAGGGATTCATGGATAGAACTCAGTGGGTCTGTGCAGGGGCAGACTTTACATCTCTGTTTTCCGTCATCTTCAACTGAGATCTAGCATTTTCTTTGATTAGGATTCAGTACATGATCTGCAGCAATTATCACTCTGGGACTCTGTCACCAAGGGAAGTCATCAATTATTTCATATCAGAGTTAAGTTGTTGCACACATCTCAAAATATTGTTCACATTCAGTTACTACTAGGTATTTTTAGATGTTTATAACAAAGAAATCACAAAATTGGTTTTTTATATGTTGCTAACTGTATGCGACTCTTTTTTTGTGATATTGGGCATTTTGTATTATGGGATAAAATATAATTCTGAGATGGGGTCCACAGTCATCTCAGCCTGACAAAGGGACCAATGGTTGAAAAAGAAGGTGACTCCCTACTTTAGAATGACCGCCTAACATAAATATCAGGCAAGCGTCCAGGTTATCATAGCTGATCTCTTAGAACAGTGGTTCTCAAACTTTTTGAAATCGGGGCACATTTAAAATCCTACAAATAATTGTAGGCGCACTATATACAAATTTCTGAGAAATGTGTTTTAATAATTAAGTCAAATATTAAAGGAAAAATTATAAAGTCCAAGCGTGCTTTTATGGTAATTAAATGAAATATGACAAAATTAAATTTATTCTGACATTAAAAAATATTTTTATGTTACATTTTTTGAGTTATGTTTTTTAGAATTCATAAAAAAGAGGGGTTAAAAAAGAAAAACACGACAAAAAAGTTATCATTTTATATGTATAGATACATTATTAGTAAGATTTAGTAAATTCGACAGGTCTCGGCATGAATGTGTTAAGTTTTTTCATTCTTGTGTTTATGAGAAACATGAGCCTGATGTGTCTTAGCATTTTCTTCAATGTTTGGGCATATATTTGAAAGGCTAACTCTCATTTCCTCGTCAATACATCAAAAAATTCCTCTCTTTTTACTCTTAGTTGTGTTGAGTGCAGAAAAGCCCCACCATACACATTATCTTAACTTTACACCAAACAAAGGATAGAAGAAACTTGCCTCCAGTCTTTCCGGGGAACATGGGGGGTAGTGTAAACAATCCAGCACCACAGCTTAACAGCCTTTTGCAACCTAATCAGGCAAGTGAGGTGGGGGGTTGAACAGACTGTCAGCTTACAGCCAATTCCCCATACCTCTGTCCCCCAAATATCTAAACTCCCAAAACCCTGTTGGTGTTTTGGTTCCCAACAGGCACATATTTCTCTGGACTACCATAGGGCATGCCTGGAAATCTTCTAGGGTGCACACTTTGAGAACCACTGTCTTAGAACTTTCTACACCATTACCAGTGGTGCTTGGGGGAGGACCATGCTCACAGCAGGGGCCCATCCACTGCTGGGAGAGGTGGGGGTGGGCAGGATGGGGGGTCTAGAACACGCACCAGCCGTGCCACTGTGCGCCCTTTCACCTTCGCAGGCTTCTGTCTCTTCATCTCTCAGATGGAGATTGGAGACTTCCTATTCTCCCCCCATCTCGAATACCATTCAAGATGGTTCTGAGAATCGGATAAGAGAACAGCAACAACACGTGCGGTATTCCCATAACTAAAGGCTCCTACACAGAGGGTGACCATGTACGTAGTTCCCTAGGATTTCATTAGCTCCCGGGTGTCAGTCCACTGGTGACTTGTGGTGGCACAGACGTCGCCCCAGACTGGCTCCTCGCACTTTAGAGTGATAATTGTTCAGGCTCAGAACCATGCAAGAGGAGAAGGAGAGGAAGGTGGGAAGAAGATGGGGACAGAAAGAGGGAAGTGAACATTTTGGAAACCAGTTACAGTTCAACTCGAATCCCAGAATTCCTTTTTTTCACCCCTCAACTGTTCAGATGACAGGACATTTACACTGAAGTCCAGTTACCAGGCTGTAGCACAAGAGCAGGAACAGACTTGAGGCTGCCTCCCCCAAAGGGAACAGCCTCCCTCATCCCTCTGAGTGAAATTCCACAGGACTTCCGCAATCCCCACTTCTCGCCAATGGCTTCCCCTTGGAACTCCTGTGGCCCCAAAGCCCTGGGCCTCTTCTAGGGTGCATGGCCTTGAACATGAGTTTCTCTGGCCATTTCTCACATCACGAACTCCAACTTAAATCCCCAAAGGCAGGGGAAGAGCACGCCTTTTACATCCAAGGCCCTGGCACCTTTTCTCGCTCCACCAGACATCTCTGATGACAATCTGCTGAGGAGAGCCACGTTTTCAGAATCCCGGGAGGGAGAATTAGGCCAGAGAAACTCGCGGAGGCTCACATGCAAGGATGCCCTCATTAAACATGCAGCCGAGTACGGGAACCTGAGCACTCCTCAATAACCAGTCGGCCGGCTGGACAGGAAGGCGAGAGGGAAATCATTTTCCTTGGCAGCTGAGATGCATGTAACAGCCAAAGAAGAAAAGCACATTACCTCCCCCATAGCTCATTGGCACCTGCATATAAATCAATATCTGCTCTCTCCTTTGTTTGGTTAAGTGCAATCTCTTTCCCAAGCCTATAATACAGGTGCTTTAAATGCACTTAGACCAGTGCTTCTTAACCTTTCTTGAGGTACTGAACCCACCAGTTTCATATGCGCATTCACCGAACCCTTCTTTAGTGATAAAGAAAATATGATTTTCTTTTCCAAATTCAAGACATAGGTATATGTTTTTTTACTGGTGCACAAAATGAGCCGTGCATGAACATCACCTTGCTCAAAGAACAAAACCAACAAAGTGCATGAACTCACAACAAATGATGGTATTACTTTATTCTGGCCTCCACGGCAGAGGCTTCTCCGAACCCCTGAGACCAACTCATTGAACCCCTAGAGTTTGAGAGAACCCAGGTTAAGAACCACTGGCTTAGGCCTTTGATCAGATCCCACGGGTGGGAAGAACAACGAATGCCCTATGTTTAGAACTCATTGGCCAACTGGGATAACCCTGTCCTTCCTTATAGGCTTAGCCTGTTTCCACTGTGAGCACAGC
Organism: Rhynchonycteris naso; assembly: GCA_037038555.1. Lineage (NCBI taxonomy): Eukaryota > Metazoa > Chordata > Mammalia > Chiroptera > Emballonuridae > Rhynchonycteris > Rhynchonycteris naso. Next base: position 115,285,899 of record CM073003.1, on the reverse strand, counting down.
ATGTCTTGTAGAGCAGGCAGCCTACCTTGTTTTGGGAATATTTTTTTAAAGTAAACCACCAAGCATAGATCTCATGGGAGTGTTGGGTCCCCTGATTAATGGATTTGTCCAGCCCACTAATGATCCTCCTCACAAATCAGATCTTTTCACTCCCCATTACCTTCAATGTCTCCACATTACCCTTAAGTTTCAACACCTTAAGTTGGTACATGGTGCCCCCCACTACAGTATGGTTTTATAACAGAATCTTATACACACATCTCGATAATGATTCCATATATATATATGATACATATATATATATAAAACATCTATATATTTATATCAGATATGTATATAACATACATATGTATGACATAGAGAACAAATACATATGCTACATGTAAAGTTGAAACATATAATATAGAAATGCATATGTACATTTGTAGCTAAGTATAGATGTATGTTTGTAGTCATGTGTTATTTGTTAAAAGAATAGGCTCTTTATACTAAAATACTGAATTTCAAACTTTAAACAGGTAAGTCGTTTGATATGTGAACTATATCTCCACAAAGGTGTTATTAAAAAAACAAACAAAATACAGGCTCCAGAGTCGGCTTACCTGGACATCTGACTTCTGCTGTTTAACTTGCTATACAGCCTTGGGGAACTGAGCTCTCTACTTGTCAGTTTGCTCTTATGTAAAATGAGCATAATAATAAAATGTATCTCAGAGGGCTGTTATGAGAACTGAATTAACACATGTACAGAGATGTGAACAGTACCCAGGATAGACTACACGTTTAATAAATGCTAACCATTACAATTATGGCCCGTCTCTTCTCACGTCTGGGTACTCAGCTCGCTGAACTCCACCCCCTGGCTGTGCGGAACTTCTGAAGCTTTTTCTGAAAGGTCATGCTCCCGAGGACCTCACACACCCGCTCCACACTCAGCTCCTCCAACTCGCTCGCCCTGACTGACTCCTACTTATCCTCCTGGTCTCAAGTTAATCATCATTTCTTGAGGGAAGACTTCTCTTAATTATAAAGTAGGTTAAAATCTTCTACTTTTATATTTCCATGATATCTTGTACTTCCTCTGTGATAAGACACATTCTTATCTTGTAAATGTTTCAATTACCTATCTTACTTGCTTGGCTGTGCCTTCCAGAAAGGTCGAGACCCTGGCTGTCCCTTTGGTCAGCACTGCAGTGGGTCCGAGAAGTGCTCAGTGCTCAAATAATATTTGTTGAATGTACTGAATTTCTTCTTGAGCGAGAACCGCCTTCACCATGGCTTAAGGAATGCTAAGACCCGTCGTGCTGCTGTCACTCACCGCCTTTCTTTTCTGATGCAGAAGTTCCTGCATTAATAAACTTAAAAAAAATTGAATTCACTGGAGTAAATGATTTCTTAGTGCGTAATGTGACTTGATTTTATCCGGTTTGCAGCATCAAAATCAAACCAACTCTCCCATCAACATGCCAGCCACACCCTGCACAGCGCTTTGTCAACAGGGAGAGCTCTGGGAGGGTTGAGCAGAACCCTCTGGCATCTCCTTAACTCTGGCTTTTGGGGAACTAAGCAATACCTGTTGACTCTTTGCCCATAATGACCATCTCTTCCCAAAAGACAAGTGCAAATAGGCTTATTTGTTGGAAAAACAATGGCTGCTCATCCCCCATCCTCAGTCACACTGAACCCTGCTCCTAGTTCTGCTGACCCTGTTGTCTGGGAGGCTGTTGCTTACCTCCCCTCCACCTGCTAAGTCAACGCCTGCCCCCAGGAAGTGTCCCCAGGGCCACTCTACAGGTTCCATCTCCTATTCCCATCCCCAGCACTTACCATCCGAGCACAAACTGCAGTCTAATGACATCATGCAATTTTTGCTTATCGTTACAAGAAATATTTCCACTGCTACTTAATATTTCACTGGGCATGTGCTTTGAGACCCTTTTACCTTGGACACTCTTGTATCTGTTTGAAACCCAGAGACCTGCTGGAGACGGAGGAACTTTTATGCTGTGCCCTTATATCCAGGCATTGAACTTGGATTGGTGAGAGCTGCACAAATGGTGCTCAGCAGGGACTGTAGACAGGATAATATTAATGGGCATGGATACATTGGGCCCTTGCCACATGCTCAGCACTGTGCCAAGGACTGGGCACGTATTATGCAGGCGCTCTTACCAGCCGCATTTACACATGTGCAGCCAGAGGCTTTCCGTGATTTACAAACCTGCCCAAGGTTGGGCCCAAGAGCCAGGAGTCGACTTCAGGCCGTCTGTCTCCAACCACTGGGCCATGAACCATACTGCTTTCCCTACGACTGTCCCAGAGGAAAGAAACGTAGGCATTTGCTACTACCCTGTGCCCTGAGGGGTTCTGGGTATTTTCTCCTCTCTTTCTCCCTATTTCTTTTGCTTGGATTCACCCTGCCCACCTTGCTCACTAGGAAGCCAAGGTGCACCAGGAGTTAAGAGTCAAGGAGCAGTACCTGGCACAGCCCAGGGCAGGGTGGGAGGACATGCACACGGAGCTAAACAAAGCATTTTCAGTCTCGAGTCCCTCCAATAAAGGAGCACAAAGTTAATTTCCTTCCTTCATCTGCACTCTGAGAGTTTCTTATTCATGTTGTCATCTCGTTAAATCCCTGCTGTCACTGTGGAATACCAGCATTCCCCTTGGCCTCTGCTGGGAAGAAAGAAAAAAAAACCCAACTCAACTCAGGTGACTTTTTGGTTGCAGAAGAATATTAGGAGAAAGCAAACAATATAGCTAGGCTGCAAGGACAGCCTCTCGGCATGGAAGACGGCCCTGCAGAAGTTTATCTCCTTTCCTGAAAATACCCCGTTCTTGCTATTCCCCGGCAAGAAGAAAACTTTGATGATAAAAACCAATCAACAGATGCCTGAAAGCACATTAACTGCAGCTTGAGAGAGAAATTAAAGTCTTGTCGGTTTCACAAGCAAACAAGCCAAAAACCACAGCGACCCGGCCCTTCCCCCCATCAGTGCTGGAACTGGCTCTCTTCAAAGCAGCCGAATCGTGAAACTCATCAACTCTTCAATCAGTATAGAAAGCTGAGGACCATCCCTGGCTGACTCTCGTCCCTGTCCCTCCAAACCCCACGTGTGACCGAGGGAGACAAGGGCTCAGCACAGAGGGATGCGAGGTGAGGCTGAAGGGATAGCTGGGGATGTTTACCCAGAATGATGAGTCCATCACGCTGATCTAAAATCACATCCCCCTCTTGCCAAAGGGAAAAAATGTGTGGGGCCGCAGATGCCTTTTCCTCCACACCAGGAATTAACCAGGAAGGTGAGGGACAGAGCCCAGCTGCAGTGGCTTCAGCACAGGGGGGGTGGAGGAGCGCGAGACACTGGGCCGGGGAATCGCCCAGGCTTCTGGACTGACTCTCGTCTGGTGTGTGTGTGGTTTTTGTTATTTTTTACCATTATAGGAGCTGGACTCCCACTAGCATTTCAAATAAAACCCGATTATTATTTCTTTATAGTAGAAATGTGCTTTTCCTTATGACATTTCTCTGGTTTGTTAAGGTTGGGGTTGTTAACCTGGAGACTCATGACGTGATTTGTGGGAACAGCGTCTTTCTGATCGTATGCATGAGTCCTGTAAAAAATAAACCAGCTTTGGGATGAGGTGCCAGAGAAGAGCTTGACAAGCAGCCACTCCTTTTCCCATAGCTGAATCCCCAGCAGAGAGTCTCTGCTGACGAGGACAGAGCAGGACGAGGTCCCCACAGGCTCAGGACCCTCTGACTTGTCACCTAAATGTTTTTATTGGATTGCCAGGCTCTCGCTCCCAAGGACCAATATCTGAGTTGATCCCTCACGTAAGAGGCACTGTGCCCTGCTTTTTAGGGCCATCCTTCAGCCTCTCACGTGCTGGTAGGAGGGCAGGACCCAGTTTTCTCATATTCTAAAGCCTCCGAGTTTCTTCTCATGGGCAAAGGCAGAGTGAATTAGGAAGAACACAGGACCAGGGGACATGGGACATCCTGAAGATGTCTCTGGGAGGGCGGCCATGGCCTAGTTTGCGATCCTGATGAGTCCTCAGCAAATGTTGTACTGTGTTCGGCAAAGGGGGGGGCACGTTCTTCCTCCCCCCTTTCCTCTGCTATGAAACGTTCTAGTGTCTAAATTCTTTCAACCCTCTCCCGCAACAAAGATTGAGTGCTCACCACGCACCGGGCACTACTCTAGACTGTGCAAAATGTAACTTCCTGTCGTCATGAAGCTTCCATGCTAAACTGTTTCTGTGAAGTGTCAGATCAGATAATAAATACTTCAGGATCTGTGACTTGTCCCAAGCCCTCAGCTCTGCTGCTGCCGTGTGAAAGCCACTGCAAGCGCTGCAGACGAGAATGGCTGCATGAGTGACAGAACCAGGCAGCAGTCCTGGCCCGATCTGGCCCCCAGGCTATGCTTTGCCAGTTCCTGGTATAGACACTGATGGTGGGAACACGCTATTTCCATAAGGTCGTCAAGAAGGACCTCTTTGATGAAGTGATATGTGAGCCATCAAGAAAGAGACCTTGTATGCACAGACTACAAGAGAGGGTTCTATGCAGAGGGGCGAGTTTGTAGAAACACTGGAGGGTGGAAACCTGCTTGGTGACGAAGGAGGGGCTCGTGTGTCAGCAGCTGAGCAAGCAAGGAGAGGAAACTTACAAAGTATCCTCCACTAACATCATTCACAATCCCGGGGTCCACTGTCACATGCATGTGGTCATGCTTTCCCATGGTCAGACCTTTGATTAGTACAATGAATATATTCTATTTATCTTTGCCCAGGATCTAGTCCCTCTCCTGGGAACACCCCAACTTTCCTTTGGACAACCCCTCCCCCCACCCCTCCTCCGCTATCTCACTCCATGTGTGTGTGTTACGTGTCGGTGAGTCAAGCTCTGACTTTTGGCAACCTCACGAATGAGTGATGTCCCCCATGCCTTGTCCTCAGCAGCCCCGGGCAGCTCCTACAGACTCATGCCCAGGGCTTCTTTTATGTAGTCATCCATCCCACATCTGGTCTTGCTCTTGTCCTGTGGCCTGCTACATTTCCCAGCACTATTGTCTTCTCCAGAGAACCCTGCCTGCTCACGATGAGCCCAAAGTAGGACAGCTTCAGTTTTGTCATTTCTGCCTCTAGCAATGTTTCAGGCTCTAGCAGGGGAACACAGCCCCGGTCCCCATGGCAACGAACACATTCCATCGTCCTGGTCACACCTCAGTCAGGAATGAGCATGTGGGCCCAGTCAGTCCAGTCAGAGGAAAACCCAGGACTTCCCTGGATTGATAGCACAAAGAAAAGCACCCTTTCTGCTCATCGGCAGAGTTGAAGACAGAATACAAAATCGGAAAACAGAGCTGGGAGATGGTCTGAGAAAGAGAGATGGAACTGTGGTCACATTATCCGAGCCACTGATCTAGCTTGAAGCTGCCGACTGCTGGATTTTCCATCATGCGAGGCAATGAATCTTTTCTCCCGTGGCTCTATTAGGACTTATATCATTTAAACCCAGTGAGTCCTGACTGACAAACGTGTGATGTCATTCACCAAGCAGGCGCTCTGTTTTCCCCCTAATCCATGCTCACACCTAGTTCAAAGGCTCCTTTAATTTAAGATGCTTTCTAGACTCTTTCTTGGATACCATCCCACCACAGCTGGATTCCGTAATTCCACAGTCACTTTGTTCTATCCTAGTAAACAGCTTGTCTTCGGTGGGTCCCTTAGATACCGGTCTGTGTGTCTCCCTCCTGATCAGATAGCTTCCTGACTTTCATCTCTGTAGCTCCATAACGCCAGCAGTAGTGACTTGGAGATATCGTATATATGCACACACATATACGTATATATGATACATGTTTAATGAATGGACACTACTGAGAACACCTTCTTCCTTTCATCATGATGATCAATCGCCAGGTTGCAGTAGAGTGTTTCATCAAAAGCTAATTCAGAAGGCTAACTGTATCATCTGAGGTCTTCCTTACAAAAATAAATAAAGCATCAGATCACATTTAAATTTCTATAAATCTTATGGTAATTTAAATGGCTTTAGACTTAATTAAAAATGTTTTTCAGTTGATAATAACGTAACTTGGATAATTAGCATCAAGTGGCATCTAGGAGACATAATAAAAAAAAAACTAATCTGGAGTATAAACAGACCTAATTAACAATTAGAGTAACACCTAATAATTATGCCTTGTTTATAAATGCTATAATGTTCAATTCATTGTTCAGTGAAATTGCCATTAATGAAAATCAAAATTATGTTTTCCCTGCTGTCTCCGGGAAGATGCCTTTTAGAGGCATTGGCCTGCATGGTGCCTATTTTCTGACTGCTTTTTAAAGCCTGTTCCCGTATAATATTTAATAATTTTGTTCTGGAATTAAAGCTAAACTCTACCGCACGTCATCTGAGACACTAATTTCAGAACTATTTTTCCTTTTTTTTTTTTTTTTTTTGATAATTAAATGGACAGAACTAAATGTTCTTGTGTCAGACCTAAATAGATATCTTTGTCATATGGAAAATCCAACATCGGTGCGGACATCCACATTCCTGTGAAGAAAGACAGGGTCTGGTACCTGAATAAAAGCAAGGCTTTGGAGACCAGGAGAACGGTGGCCCCATACAGAGAAGCAGGGACGCGGGTTCCGCAGGGGCAGAGAGTTTGGGAGGGAGATGTAAGTTCAGCCGCAGGTGATGGGGTGGAAGTGATGGGAAGACAGCCATGCAGGAAAGCCTAGGCTGTTTGGGGATTTGGAATGAGGATTGAGAAGACAATTCAAGGCAAATGCAGACTTGGGGTGACCCGAAAAGAGCAAATGTTGAGACTGTATGCAACTGTGGGATCTCCCACTGAAATGTGAGAAGAGAGAAATAAGGACCGAACCCCAGGGGAGCCCACGTGTGATGCCAAGTGTGATTCCCGTCACTTCCTGCATGAAATAGAGAAACAGTCTGTGATGGGAGAACTGGAGGGCGGGAGCAGGATACTGAGAAGGAGAGAAGGGGAGGGATGGCTGCCCAGGTCCCTCCCTCTCCCTGGGATGCCAACGTGCCATGGATTTGGAGAAGCTGGAGGTTACTGTGAACGAGGCCATTCGCTGAGTGTGGTGGGGAAGGCTGTCTGGCTGCAGATCCCGACTCCTCCAGTGTCTAGTAACTCAGGACAAGCTGGGCCTCAGTTTGCTCCTGTACGAATCCAAGTGGTAAGCCAGTGCCCTCTTCGTAAGTTCAGTTTGGCATCTTACACAGAGAAAGCCCTCAACACGCGTCAGCTATATTTGTACTGTTGCTTTTCTGGAACAAAGTTGTAAAAGCTGAGTACAAAACTCAACTGAAAGTCACCAGCAAAGCTGTGGCAAAGTTGCGACCATCCTAGTTCAGCGTTTCACAATACTGTGCATTCCTACTCAACAAAAATAACATTTATTTAAATAGGTTTCTTATTACATTCATTCACCCTTACTTCCAGTCTTTGTTTTGTTCATCTCTCTTTGTTCACACCTATGGAAACTAAACACACTTGGGTCGAGGTCACTAAGTTGCTAGAATTCAGTGGTAGTCAAACTGGTCCCTACCGCCCACGAGTGGGCACTTCAACTTTCATGGTGGGCGGTAGTGGAGCAACCAAAGTATAAATAAAAAGATAGATTTAATATAGTAAGTTGTTTAATAAAGATTTATTCTGCCAAACTTAGCAGAAATCTGACATAAAGTACTTGGTAAATAATTATTATTATATGCTTTATCTTGCTGTAAAGCATAGATAAGTTACTTCCCTACTTTATAAATCACCATTACTGTGGAACCAGTGGGAAGTTAAAAAATTTTACTACTAACAGAGATACAAAAGTGGGCGGTAGGTATTGACTACCCCTGTGCTAGATCACCGAGCAAGGATTAAACCCCGGTCTGATAGACTCCACCATGAACTAGACATCCCGATTTAGAACTCCCAAGAGCTTGTGCAGTCCAACTACTCTGAAAGACAAGCTTTTCATTAAGTTGAAAGTGAAATTGGCTAAATTTCTCATTCCACACCATATGGCTGCATCCCAGCTGACAGGAAGCGCATTGCACTGAGTAAGCTGATGAGAGATCTGTGGGGTGGTCATTTCCTAAACTTCTCAGCACTGGTAGCAACCGTGCTCTTTATCATGGTGCTTTCTTTCTCTAGTTTTACATAAAAAGACAGATGTTCCTAATGAGGGCGAGAGACAGATTTTATGCTAAGTCATCTTTAAGACACACGTCTCAAGCATCAGCAGCAACAACAAAAACATCCACCTGCCTTGAAGTGACCAAAAGCTATAATAATCCTTCAGCCCTGAGTCTACATTGCGGTGGGGTGGGTGGGAGGGAGGAGAGTTCTTAAAGTAGACTATTATAGAATTTTGTATACTAAGAGTTAACCAAAATGTTTGGACATCTAAAATTACCCTGTATCTTTGCAAAGTCAGATTTTCAAGCAGCAAGTTGATTCATGAAGCACTAAAGAACTAATGGAAAGTGCCAAACAGCATTTGTAGAAAAGGATCTTGGTGTGACATATCATCGCTTTTCTCCCTGGGCAATCATTTTAGAGCTGCTATGGCAAAGTAGTCTTGGACAAGACAATAGCCTGAAGTGCGTGTGTGTGAACGCACACATGTGCATTTTATTAAACCCCAGAGCCTAGAACTAACATTGAAAGTGCCACTTCAACAAATAATAGGGCAACCATTCATTGTAAGAGTTGAAAAGGGTCTTAGAACAAACATATTTACTTGCAATTAAGTGCACTGAGGTGGGAGTCCATAGGCAAGAATTTAAACTTGATCTTGGGCAAATTTCTCCACATTTTCAAGCCTTAGTTTACTCATCTGAAAATGGGGTAAATTTGAGGAGACAGCAAAGTATAGTGCTTTAAAGGAAAGCTGTCTGCATTCAAACTCCCTGGCAGGGAATGCTGGCTCTCACCCTTGACCATGTGTGGCTCAGTCTGTCACCTGTTCAAAAAGGGTAATAAAAATGATGCCCACCTCACACGGGTCGGTGAACTGTACGTGTAATAATGCGTGTAGAGCACGGGACCTGGTGCTCAACCGTGGTCAGTAGACTTTACTTTTTTTTTTTTTTTTTTAAAGTATTGCCTGATCTCTTTTAAATTTCTTTTTTTATTTTATTCATTTTAGAGAGGAGATACAGAGTGAGAGAGAGAGAGAGAGAGAGAGAGAGAGAGAGAGAGAGAAAGGGGGGAGGAGCAGGAAGCATCAACTCCCATATGTGCCTTGACCAGACCAGTGCAGGGTTTTGAACTGGCGACCTCAGTGTTCCCAGGTCGACGCTTTATCCACTGCGCCACCACAGGTCAGGCTAGACTTTACTTTTTTTTAAAGACTTTCCACTTATGGGGTTTTAAAAATAATCACTGAGAGGTAGTACATTGAGGGGCATATAGGGAGCAAGAATGAAACGGTAAAGCTATGACTAATTGCTGACCTCTGCCCCTCCAAAGCCCAACCCACAACCCACGGCAGTCCTAGTATTTTATGTCTTTTATTTACTGGGGTTTGGTAAAGAATTTTATTTTTACAAGTTTTAGTTGCTGAATTCAAAAAAATATATTTGAAAACTTCTGCTCTAGACAACTCACATGTTATATAGATAGAAAAAAGTGATGACAAAGGGTGTTGTTCCAGTTTGTGCCATGAGGGGGCACCTAACCAGGGATTAGCATCCCTAGCTCTGCCTCCGCACCCTGAATTCTCACTTCCACGAAGCCCTTGGGACAGTGGCTTCCATCTTACAACTCTGCTGAGCCGCCTCGTGTTGGTCAGGATGATGCCACAGTTTCGACTGACAGGGGAGCAAAATGGGGCCAGTAGCAAAATGGGGGAAGTCAGAGTCAAATACAGGTGGGAAAGGAGAAGACGGCATGATTGATTGGAAGGGGTGGGCTTTCAACCACTACATTTCAGTGATGCTTAGGGATCGATAGAAAGAAAGGTAGTAATAGTGTAATTAACGGAAGCAGTAGCATGATTATTAGCAGCGGCAGCAGCAGCTACTACTCAGTGAGTACTATTTTGTGGAAGGCCCTATGATGAGTCCATAGAACATGATCTCATGTTAACCGCAGGGGCGACCTGACATGGTAGCTGCTCTTCGATCAAACAACAAAGGAAACTGGCTCCGATGTCGGTAACTTGGCCAAAGTCACACGGCAGATAGGTGACAGAGCAGGAATTAAGATCCAGGTCAGCTCCAGCACCAGAGCTCTTAAACCACCGTTCTCAATCATGTTAATAGACACAAAGCACTCATTTCTTGTGTTTTCAGGTTCAATGACCCCAACAGTGGGACCACAAGAATTTCTGCAAATGTTTTTACAAACAAATTCTTGGGCCCTTCTCCCAGAGCTTCTAATTCAGTATGCCATGGTTGGGTGGATGAGCCTAAACTTCTCAGAAGTTCCCTAGGTGCTGATTTTAAAAGAAAATTCTAATAATATTAAATTTATTCAATAACCTGGTGAAAGTTTTCATTGTAAGTATCGAACAGTATAAAAAGTGCTAAGCTAATTTGTAGATTCGTAATATAGTACTATGATTATGGCATACAGTAAACTTACAGGCAAAGAGGTGGAAGGGGAAAAGAAAGACTGTGATTGCAGTGTAGTGATACATAAATAAATACAGAGTAGATCATCCAGCTTATAGTATGTTCTACCACCAATCCTGCAGCCAAAACGTACAGGAGAAAGGAACCATTGCCAAATAATTCTGGGGGAAGATGATAGTGGCTGGACTCTCGTCACACACCTGAAAGACCGTAGGAGAGCTGACCCAACTCACGGACATGTCTGCATCTGGTGGCTTGTAGATTTTTCCACAAGGGAGAAATATAGAATTTCAAGTTTATATTAAGTACTACACAACTGCCGGTAGCCCAGAAAAAGTGGCTCATTCCTGGTCATTATTTATACAATCTAATGTTTAAAAATTCAAGTTTAAAAATAAGCACTGAGTCATGTCAGTAGAAGGTAGGCAAACGATCCTCCCTGGTTATGGAAAGTCTGACCCTGCAATATGTTTTTCCTGAACTTTTTTTTTTTAATATATATATATATATTTTAAATTTATTCATTTTAGAGAGGAGACACAGAGTGAGAGAGAGAGAAAGGGGGGAGGAGCTGGAAGCATCAACTCCCATATGTGCCTTGACCAGGCCAGTGCAGGGTTTTGAACTGGCGACCTCAGTGTTCCCAGGTCGACGCTTTATCCACTGCGCCACCACAGGTCCGGCACTTCCTGAACTTTTAGAAAAGGTGCAAGAGAGTACTTTGGTTTGGGTTCAAGTAAGAGGCTTTTGTTTTTTATAAATATTTTAGAATTGAAGAGCTCCATGTTTGGGATTTATTACCTAACATCTCAATGTTCAGGAAGCCTGACTACATGACGCCAAACTGAAACCAACCCACTCTGTATTAACACACGTCTTTCCTTTTAATGGAATTTTACTTCAATATAGTGGGGGAAAAAACCCAAACCCTCATAGATTAAAACAAATCAAACAACCACTCTATACACATAAAACCATCACAAAGGTCAAGTGAAATAATCCAAAGCCAAAATGGAATTGTGCAGGTTTTCAATGACGTCACCAGTTCCGTAACACAGACAACGGGGATTCTTAAGTTTCAGCCAGGTCTGGTAATGGCTGTAACATGCATACAGGTCCTGCCAGCTTCTCGAGAGACTGCCGGTTGAGGACAGGATATGCTCTATTACACTTCCTGGCATGAGCACACACCCCAGCCAGAGCTCAGTGTTGGCAGCTGTGCCACAGAGACTTCATGACTTGAGAAATTTTCACCATGGACCAGGCTCTGGGGTGTGGGGGTTCAACTGCCTTCATGTAAGAGAATCCAGGAAACTGGCCTAAATCACTTTTGTAGACCCCATGTCACTCTTTCTGTCAAATGTACACAGTAGCATCAGACCAATTAAAAAGTGTCCTTACCCAGAACTCGTAACCTCTCTGCTCCGACTACCACTTCGTTGTTATCTGCAGAGAAGAGCAACTTTCCAGAGACTGTCTTTACTTCGAACTTTTGGCCATAAGCTTCGATGGCTTTTGGACCTAGAAGCAAGAGAGGGAGAAGACATTAGTCTCCTTCAGTTACTAGGGCTTTTCATACAGCGTACACATCTGACAAGACTGTATTGGGTTTTAACATATGTGGATCGGTTTTCAGAAGCCAACCACGAAAATCAGTCTCACACAACTGTTGCCACGCCTTGTCAGTTACCTTCTATCATATGCTCTTGAGCTATGGTTTCAAAGATCATCATGTTCTTCCTCCAAACTAATGCCTGACTGAGATTTCCCTCAGCTAACTACTAAATTACTGTCAAATACTTGTAGGTTTTGGATTGATTATATCAAGGCATGGAAGTCTCACCACCTCTTGCAGCCACCAGCATATCTTTGGCCAGCCCTACCTGGTGTAAAGGGTACCTTTAAATTCAGCTGTAATCTGTCCCACTCAGTACCCTTCACCCAATGGCCGCATCTGACACTAGACAAGTCTACTTCCTCAGTACATAGATCACTCCTGGCAGGAAAGGTCTTCCCAATTACTTGCCTAGGAAGTTGCTGAATCTTTTATGCTAGAACGTCATTCCATAAAAAAATAAATTGTAGAAGGTTTGTCGTATGACCACTGATATTCTTGAAGGCGGGGTTACAGCGGCATAAGCAAGACACTTCCCCCAATGCCACAGCACTTATCTTTTGATGGAGACGGACAGATACAAGTTTGAACATTTAAAAATAAATAAATAACTGCAGAGAGTTTTGGGTTATGATTGAAAAAATAAAACAGGTTCGTGTGTTTGATTTCCTGAGAAAAGAAAGGAGACAATTCAGTCAGCCTGAGTTGGAGCTCCCGGAACACATCAAGTTCATCAGAATAACCCAGGAGTGTAATCAGTCTCACTGAACCCAGTTCAGAGCAAAAGGAATTTATCCTTTGGTCTGGAAATCCATACCGAACAGATTTTGAGGGTAGGATCCAAACATCTTGTATTTAACCAGAATTTTCCAGGAAATCCTGTTACACAATTTTTGTTTCCTATTTTTTAATAAAAGTAGTAACAGGAGACCACATGCCTTCCAGCCAGAATTAACCAGGAACATTCCTGTAGTTGAATAAGTTGGGTTTAGTATTCACTGTCGTGAGAGTGAACATACTTCATGGGGAACCACAGAAGGCAGGTCAGCAATAAGGAAGAACTTATTACAGTGTTTGGCCTTATATTAGGTTATTTGGGGAAGGGTTTAAGGAAGCAAGACTTTGCCTTGGATTAGATGCTGTTAGGAAGTGGGAGTAATTTTATGATTGGTATCTTAATAAATCTTTTCTAGAAGTAGGAAAGCCCAGAGCAATGCTAAAATTATAATAAATAATGAAAGAACTGTATTATGAGCCCGGATAGAGGAACGTTTGGTCATTCTTGTGGTTTGGATAGATGTTCTCACTCTGTCTGAGCTGTCTTTGTTTCTGTTTTGTCTTTACCCTTCATGGCCAACCAGGCGGCCTTGTCTGGTGTTGATGTTCTGTGAGATTATTTATGGTCCAACAGGAGAACACTATGGCTTGGCTGGTTGTTCCCAGCCAGCCTCTGTACGTCTGGGGATGCTTTCCTTTTCGTCAGAAGACAAGAATTTTGTCCCTATTCATTTTCTAGTAATGTGACTTTGGGCAAATCATTTCATCTTCCTGAATTTTATTATCTGCATCTGTAAAATTATACTATCACCCTATTCTATCTACTCCAGAGAAAGGTTAAAATGATCAAATTATACTGTTTATAAAAATAACTTTGTAGGCCAAAAAAAAAAAAGTACTGTGAAAATTGCTCTTGCGATTATCATCATCATTGTGCTCACGGCCATCAGCACTCTTCTAACGCAGTGCCCATAATGCACCGGAAAGAATTAATGACGGGAGCCTCTTAGGGCACTTGTCTCATTCATAGAATCTTGTCAACTTGGCAGACCTGAGCTCTTGCTAGACCATCAACATTAGCCCTCTGATAAAAATAAGGACATGAAAAAGGCTTCTTAATGAGTGGGGAATTGAACTAGCAGACATAGCACAGGATTCCCCAATGGCAGAAGACCTGGACGTTATCTTCGCTGACTGCCTCCATGCCGTGGGTGAGAAGATTGAGAGCTTGCTCAAGGTCCCCTGGTGAACTAATGGCAGATCGGGACCTGGAGCTGAGCTTCTGTAATTGTTCCGTTCTGTAGGAGAAAAGGGAGGTGTGTTTGTCTAGGAAGGAGAAGGGGGTTGGTGTCAACAGGAGGGGCAGGCAGAAAGGGAGCTTTCAGAGGGAGGAGGGGAAGGGGAAAGCTGGAGACAAGGACCCGTGAGAGACCCTAAAAGAAAAGCCTTGCACACGAGAGTTTTGGTTTAGTTGTCCTGGCAGCGCTAAAACTCGCTGCCTTCCTGGTCACACCCAAACCTTCAGGAAAATCTGCAGTACTTCTCAATGCTTTGGGATTGTTACCTTTTTGAAGGTGGGGGTGAGGGGGCTGGTTCTGGAGCAGGAGGTAAAGCAGTGCGAATGAATGAATAATGAATGACCTCAGGTTGGGCACGACTGAGAACAGTGGGCCTACTCTGGATCCAGTCAGATGGCACAGTGGCGGTGTGACTAGGGAACTCAGTACTTGGACTCTGTCTCCATGGACCCAGACAATAACATGAGACATGGCCCCTGTGGAGTCGAGCACACCTGCCTCTGTGTACACGGTGGTTACTCCGAACCTATGAACGGTACATGACACACACAGGGGAGTGTACTAAAGACAGGCGAGAATCAGAGGACACAAAACACAATTTAGTTATCTTGCTTTCCAGGGCTTCTCAAAATACAAAATGGAATTTACCAACGGCCAGAACCACTTGGGTATATAATGCTCATTAATTGGTAGTTTTAGCCAAAACCGCCCGCAGAGAAAGACTGCTGGCTCAGCAGTGCAGATGGCTTGTGCTTTCTCCATTTCACTGGGGCGTGCCAAACCTCCTCTGACATGGTAAGATCCTGAAAGCTGATTCTAGAGAGAAACGTGAAAGGAATGGGAGACTGGCTGCTCAGGAGGTCCCTTGGTGAACCCATTGTTCTTTTCTGGGAGAGGAAAAAAGAAATCACTATTTGCAACCTGAAAGTAATCTCCCGTTAATCCCCGTCTGTGCACAGCAGTCTGCATGTGAAGCACCTTACTCATTAATCTCTAAACAGGGAGACCTGGGGTCCAATGGGGTGCACCAGCCGTGTCCTAGTCAAGCCACTGTCAGCAAGGGACCAAACTCCCTTGATCCTGGGCCCCCTCCCCCCTCTGGCAAGATGCTGTGGAAGATTCCCCCTACAATTTTACCTCCTGCAGGTCAGAGGGCTCCCTGGTTGGACCCACTAAGGAGCTGATCCTAAACCAGCAGCTGAGTCAAATGCACAGTTGTGGTCTAGCCTGGGAACTCAACTGTCACTCCGAAAAGCTGTTTCATGGGACAAGGTTCCCTGACTTGTTGATACTGGAATTTCTTTGGGGTGTTTGAGACATTCTTTAGGTAAACAGGGGGTTCTTGACTCCTCTGGATTGCCTTAGTAAAAGCTGGCCTCTTGGATGACAGGAGTCAATTGCTGTTGGGTAAGTACACCACCAGGTATAACAGGGAGCTGTCTCCTGAAACCGCCCTGCGCAGCCCACCGTGGGCATAAAATAAACAGAAAACCCCGAGTGAACGCTTTAGAGAGAGAGAGAGAGAGAGAGAGAGAGAGTGTGTGTGTGTGTGTGTGTGTGTAGGAGTGCTTAGAATGATCGTTTGAACACATCTGCCATGCTCTTTAGAAATCATCGTGGAAGGCTCTTGCGGGCAGTGTTAGAATGACTATCCCACGCCTGACCTGAAGAGTTAAGGACAGATGTATCGGTTCCCAAGGGCCAGACTCAGGGAGGGAGACAGCAGAACAAAAGACAGGGTAGGAGAGAGGCAGGAGGCAAGAGAGAGGAGAGACTAGAAGAGGGAAAAGGGAGAGAGACAAGGAGGAAGAAAGAAGGGGCAGGGAGAGAGAGGAGCGGGAGGGGGAGAGACAGACGGGGAAGAAGGGACAGAGAAAGGGATGGAGGTGGGCAGGGGGAGGGGAAGACGAGAGGGAGAAGGGCCGGGTGGGAGCCAGGCTCCCTGCTGAAGAATAGTCAGTTAGGCAGCTCCAGTTTTATCAAAACAAAATCTCTCAAGTCAGCCAAATCTCCCACTGCAAACAAACAGCAAATGATCAACAGGCTAAGTAAGTTTCTTTTGAATGTGGAACTCTGGGAGCTGGAAGTTGGATTTATTCCCCTCCTGGAGGCAATTTTCACACACGCCATTTAAATCATTGCTTATCGAAGGTGTTTATTTAATTATTTAGCACTGTGACTGCGGGCCAGATGTTCCGTAAGCACCACCGACAGTCCACACGCACGCTGCAACAACGTTTACACACCACTCCTCCCACCCGAGTTCTCCCCTGGTGGATGGTCCAAGTCACCCACGGGCTCTGGATCCCTAGACATCCACATGCAGGACTCCATGGGGTGGCCAGTGAGGCTCTTGCCTGGACAGCAAGACCGGGCCTGGAGGCACCTGTTTCCCCATGGCGTGTGTATTAGCGAGACTCCAGATGTTTGAGTCACAGTAATGATCCAGGGCATTTGGACAACTGGCTTCTCAAAATGTCCATCTGCCTACTTTTCTTTCAGCCCTGAAGCCAAACAAATGGCACTTTCTGTCTGGAAGTATCGTAATGCCATTCATTCACAAACCCCTTTTCCCTTCCATGGTGGGGTGTATGCTGGTTCTTGTTTACTGCTGCTCATAACATCAGAGGGGGCAGCGGTCCTCCCCCTGAACTCATTAGCACGGCCACGAGGCCCAAGCTCATCATTGTAAGCACTAGTGTGAATAACCAACCCTTGTTTAAATTTCAGGAATAGGCAAGCTTAAAACCCAGTGGGTGCTTTCCACAGCTGTTAGGAGCAGAGCTGGCACACTGAAGGGAACCACACACACAGTCAGTGGGGGTGCCTGCCTCGCACAGGTGAGTTACGTTCGGAGTACGGCAAATATGGCTGGATTCAAACTCTCATTACAAGTCCCTCTCACAGCCCACAGATTGCGGTGTGCACGGTGCTATGGGTGCTGTGCTCTCTCCCAATTAAGCCAACACAGTCAGCTTCTCCTCCAGTGATGGAGCAGAGAGCTCTTCTGGGCTCAAGCACCAGATGACGCAGCTGGCTTGTGTGCAGGGGCAGTGCTACATGAAAACCAGTTTATTTTCCCCTGAACAAGAATCATTGGACTTGTATTCGTTAAATGTGTGTATGTAAAGACACTCTACCCTTCAGTACAATCAGAAAGGACATGCTACCTTCTCTTTCTCCACACTGTGAAATGTGTCAGCACACACTCCTGTCTTTAGTTCACATGGTACTATCACATTTGATTTTTGTTGATGTATTTTCTGAGTGTGTAGCATGGGCCAGGCACTGCTAAGCTCTTCCTTCGCTTACCTGTAATCAGCTGAGTTAGCACTTTAGTCTGGTCGTTGAGAATGTTCACGGTCACATTTCTGGCTGATTTGAAGTACAGGGCATTACCCTGTAAGAAGAAAATAAGAAAAAAAAACACATAAAAATGACAGCAGAATTCTAAACAAACAAAACAAACAAACAAACAAACTGAAATTCCCAACTCTTGAAGAGGCTGAACTGATTTTAGCCAAGTTCTCATTGATGAGTCTTTATTTAAAATCTTTAAGTGTTTAATGATCCCCACATATGTGATTATTAATTGGCATTCATCCAAAATGAATTTCCTCCAAAGAACTACACAGATAGACACACACCTAACAGATTTCCCTGACACACACACTCATGCTTGCCTGCGACACACTGCTGTAATTCTCCCAAACATCTGTGAAAGAAAGATGACTAGGAAAAAAAGCATGAACCAGGTCATGGATGTGAAGAGCCTGGCAAGGCAGCTGGGTGGTGTGATTTTATTTGGCTCTCTGGTTCTGCTTACTGAGACAAAACCATGAAAGCACAAGCTAAACAAAGCATCCCTGGGGTCTTAGGTATTAGGACAAGTTGAGGAAACAGTCCTCTCTTGTCTGAGGCGAGACCCAATATGCCCTGGAAGATTCTCCTCTTTCCCCTGTGCCCTGCCCACTTGACAGGGCAGCCTCTGGTCCGGGGAGTTTAATTTATCCCTAGAAAACTCAGGATGGAGACAATGTCCCATTGCTCCCACAATGGACGAGAAGAACAGGCCACATCAGTACTCTCCCCAAATCACCAAAGCACACAGCATTTTGATGGAGAAGAATCCCATTACATTTGTTTCTCTAAAGTAGAAAAGAACCAAATTTCTTCTTGATTGAGTTCACTGAAGTGAATATTGTTTATTCTACAGTGCCCTCCAAAGGCTACCGCACGCATGTGGCTATTTGAATTCAGGCTCCATTCTGCTCTCATTTTGAAATTATTGTATCTGAGTTTTAAAAATGTATTATTTGACCTGTGGTAGTGCAGTGGATAAAGTGTCAACCTGGAATGCTGATGTCACCGGTTCGAAACCCCAGGCTTGTCCCATCAAGGCACATATGAGAAGTAACAACTGTGAGTTGATGCTTCCCGCTCCTGTGCTCTGCCTGTCTCCCTCTCCATCCTCTAAAATAAATAAAAATTAGAATCTTAAAAAATGTATTGTTTAGGGCCTGACCTGTGGTGGCGCAGTGGATAAAGCGTCGACCTGGGAACACTGAGGTTGCCAGTTCAAAACCCTGCACTGGTCTGGTCAAGGAACATATGGGAGTTGATGCTTCCAGCTCCTCCCCCCTTTCTCTCTCTCTCTCTCTCTCTCTCTCTCTCTCTCTCTCTCTCTCTCTCTCTCACTCTGTGTCTACTCTCTAAAGTGAATAAAAAAATGTATTGTTTATTCTTATATAGAAACACTGCATGTAAATGTCCAATACCACAAGACTAATGTCAAAGGGCAGTGGCTCACACCTCTCACCACTGTAAGACCTCTCAGTTTGCTAGTGTGGACCAAAAAAGGGCCCTGTAATAAATCTGACTGAAAGTAACCTCACAGGGCAATCTGATCCCAAGTTCCTAATGGGGGAGGTTGTAGTGGGTAGTCATGCCCCAGGTCTATAATTTTTTCAGTAAAAGGTTTAAGCAAGCCCTGTCCATTGATCTTGTATATCCAGGCTAACACACCTTGAAGTGCCAGAAGCCACCCTCTCTCCCACACCTCTTAAAGGCATGAAGGTGGCACATGGTTCACTAACTATCCCGAACCCTGCTTTGTCCCACCTTCGTGCACTCTTCCGTTCACTCCTCAACTCCGAAGGTAGAAAAGAAATTGCAAAACTGTTATTCTCTGCAGCATCTGAGATCTTGTTTCCCAGAAGTGCTGTCAGGTTTGGCTCAAAGAAACTCTTATAAAATCACTACAGGTTTGGACATCTCTTACATTGACAGCAAGAAACTCCCTCAGATATTTCCTTCCCTGTGGCCCAAAATACTCTCCTATGTTATCTCTTGATTTATCAACTTTAAATGTTATCCACTAAATTCTTGCAATGGTATGGACTCTTCCTTACAACTATGGATAAAATATTCAGAATCTACATTATTATGATTATATTGCATTGTCCAGAGCTAGGTCAGGCACTGCTCTTTAACTACATCTCCTTTTACTTTCTAGAACATTATTTTCTTTTCCTGAAGTCAATAACTGTTTGATTAAAAAATAAATGTGTTTATTTCCTAGGTTTTTTTGTTCTCCTAAAGTCCAATTCTTTTTCTCTAGGTTTTGCTTTCTGGGAAATACCTCAAATTTAAGTTCCAATCTTTCTGTTAATATTTTTTAACTTCCACTATCATACATTTAATTGTTAAAAAACTTATTTATTGATTTTAGAGAGAAAGAAACGGAGAGAGAAAGAGGCAGAAACATCAATTTGTTCCTGTATATGTTCCGACCAGGGATCGAAGTCACAACCTTTGCACATCAAGACAATGCTCCAACCAACCAAGCTATCCAGCCAGGGCATACACTTTTAATTTTTTAAAAAGTCTTTATTTATTGATTTGAGAGAGAGAAGAGAGAGAGAGAGAGAGAAAGGCAGGGGGAGGAGTGGGAAGCATCGACTTGTAGTAGTTGCTCCTCTGTGTGCTCTGACCGGGCAAGCCCAGGGTACCAAACCAGTGACTTCAGCATTCCAGGCTGATGCTCTATTCACTGTGCTACCCTAGGCCAGGCATACTTTCAATGTTTAAGAGCTTTTTCTTATTCTTTGAACCTTCCTTTTTATACTATCCCTTCCTTGTTTGATCCGTGCACCATCCCCTCTTAGACAAAAATAAAAATAGCTGGCTGGAAGCTCTGTGTTTCTAGAAGGGTAAAACCTTAGGGTGCAGGAGCAGGGATTTGGCTAATTCAATGGAGAACCTTCAAAATTGTGGACAGTCAGTAGCTGTGGGCTAGTTTCATCAAAGAGGAATTCTCTTAGCTCCTGACAGGAAGGTGGTGGCGGCAACTTTATAGATGCAAGAGTTCTGAGTGTCAGAGGAGACGGGGGCTGGGCCTTTTGCTGTTCAGGGACAGACTTTCAGCGAAATCCGTGACTCACTTCTAACTTCATCTGTGTCTAACGTCTCCCGAGGTCCTCTGCTCAAACTTTCTGGGAAACAATTCTTCTATTTTCTGCTAGGCCGAGAAGAGTTACTTGCTTAGTTGTGTCAACTAGGGGTGAAATCTGGGGATAGAGGGAAAGTATAAATGGTCTTTGTGCACATTTTTCAAAGCCTTCATTTTCAGCCCTATTCCAGGTAGCATTATGGCTTTTTTTTTTATTATTTATTTACAGGGACAGAGAGAGAGTCAGAGAGAGGGATAGATAGAGACAGACAGACAGGAACGGAGAGAGGTGAGAAACATCAATCATTAGTTTTTCGTTGCCGTTGTGACACCTTAGTTGTTCATTGATTGCTTTCTCACATGTGCCTTGACTGTGGGTCTTCAGCAGACCGAGCCCCCCTTGCTGGAGTTAGCGACCTTGGGTCCAAGCTGACGAGCTTCTGCTCAAGCCAGATAGGCCTGCGCTCAAGCTGGTGAGCTCGGGTTCTTGAACCTGGGTCTTCCACACCCCAGTCTGACGCTCTATCCACTGTGCCACCGCCTGGTCAGGCAGCATTATGGCTTTTGTGAGCCCTGGGCACTGGGCCTAAACTGTCTCATGGATAAGTGACCCTGGTCTATACTGTACACAGTGGCTTTCATTCCACTGGGGCATGTGGTTCTCACCCACCCACTTTCCATCCTTTTCCCTCCATCACACTCTCTCCCTTTCTCTGTAATCATGTAGATTTATTCCTTTTTTATTTTATTCTCCACTTACTGTCTTTTTCTGTGGGGTTTTAAAATGAAGCAGGTATCTATCTTTTCTCAATGTGATCAGCTTGTCTACCTTTAGAACTACTTTATACTGTTGCCTCCTTATGAAGAAAGCAGGTTAAGATAGTAAGTCAAGAATACGTAGTCTCCTGCCTAGGCCCCAAGAGCTTCTGTTAATCATTTTACACACACTGACTGAGTACCTAGAACAGTGATGGGCAATCTTTTGAGCTTGGTG
The DNA here is from genome assembly GCA_037038555.1 of Rhynchonycteris naso. NCBI lineage: Eukaryota > Metazoa > Chordata > Mammalia > Chiroptera > Emballonuridae > Rhynchonycteris > Rhynchonycteris naso. The sequence continues at coordinate 115,264,140 of CM073003.1, read as the reverse complement.
TGTCAAAATTTGCCAAAATAATGAGCATAACTCGGGGGTGGTGTGTCACTTGGAGAAAAACAGCCTAACTGGAAGTCACAGAACTAGACGCTCTGTGCCGGAGTTCTGTTGTTTTGGCCTACAGACCTCCGGTACAGAGTGTCTATACTACAGCAAATGTTTTATCCTCGGCTACTGCACCTGGCCGTGCCCGAGCCGAGGATGAAACGTCCTTCTTGGCATGCGACCCCATACTGTTCTGGTATGCGGCCACGTGTCATCGAAAATGGCTATGCGTGTTAGTGCTGACACATGTGTCATAGGTTCGCCATCACGGGACTAGAACATGTTGTACATTGTCCGAGGCCCTACTGAATGGAAAAGATAGAATCTTTATCTTTGAGAAACTCATCGCCCAGAGGGAGGCTGAGTCAATGCAAAGTCATCATTATAACAATGTGGTATCACTTCCATTGAGATCTCTGCTTTCCTGGTATGAAAGACACACACTTTCACATTTGCCTTTAATAATCCTGCATTTGGCTGCATGTTTGCCTTATCCTCTGAGGAGCTACCCCTCTGATCTGTGAACTGAGATAAATGGAGAAAACCACGTGACAGCACACAACTTCTGCACTCAAGGAAGGCTTTCAACTCCCAGTGCAGATGAAGTTTAGAGAAGGAAGGGATCGGCATCAAGAGAACCCTGAGGGATCTTTCCCCGAGGAGGGTCTGGCTGGCTCTCGTCTTTGCAGGGTGGTTCACAAGAGCGGAGTTTCCATCTAAGGTTGAGGTGGATAACAAGGGAGGCTGGCCTTGTGGAGGGAGGGTTCAGAGCATAAGCTGTGAAGTCAGACAGATTTGGGCTTCAATCACCACTATTTTTATCTCGCTGTGTGGCTTTGGGTAAATCTTTTACATTCTTTGAGCCTCAGTTTCTGTATTTATGAAAAGAGGTTAAAGGTTACCTGCTGGTGTTGACATGGGGGCTAAGATAGACAACATGTGCCAAGCAGCAAGTACAGGGACTACTGACAGAGGCAGATTAAGGTCAGTTGAGGCCCCGGGCAGAGAAGAAAATATCGGGCCCATTAAATAAAAGATAGAGATGGGGAAAATAAAAGTACGTGTTAACCATAGTTTTAAATAAATAAAAAATATTATGTTCTATTAATGTTAAAATTGCACATATGAAACCAAATTTGGTGTCATTAGAAAACAGTATAAAGTTGAGGTTGTATGGGTCCCGTCAGAAGTCGGGGCCCAGGGCGCATGCCCAGGGCACCTGCAGCGCCCATCATTAAATCTCCCTCTGACTACCGAAATACTTTATAAACTATAACGAAGGAAGAAACAAAACATAGATTCAGAGGGCTGCTTAGGAAATAGCTGATTCTAGGACTGAGGCAAGAAATATAAAACATGAGCATGGAGGATCTTTTCATGCCAGAAAGGAAGAAAGTGCTTAGAAAACAAATAAGAAATTCAAACAGAAAAAGACCCCACAATTATGAAAGGACGTCAAAGGGGCACGGGAGGCAACTGAAAAAGCTTCCAGCGCTGGAACAATATGAACAACAAAATAAATAATGTAGTACTGAATTATGACCGAAATCATAAAATAAATATCCATGAACCCGCACTGACATAAATAAATACATCTCCCATGTAGAAGAACTCCAAACAGTTTTCACAGTTAACTCTCTACTCCTGAAAGGTAGGATGCACTCAGTGAGTTCTTTTCAAAGAGTACAGCATGGGAAGGGGGACAGGAACTTCACAGGGGACAGCTCTGACAAGCGCTGGCTCAGCCGGGTGATCACGGTCAACGTCAACAGCGATCAGTCATGTTAATAGTATGCACCCTTGACAGGTGTGCAGAAAATGACAGGTTACCTCTGTGGTCTTCCTCTTCAAAACCCATAATCCCCATCGAATAATGAGGAAAAAAAATCAAACAAGTTGCAACTGCGGGTCATTTTGCAGAATACCTGACCAGGACTCGTTGGAGTGGGTAAGATCCTTGAAACCAAGGAAAACCTGTGAAACTGTCACAACCAAAAAGAACATAACGAAATAAGACAATTCAATATTATGTAGGACCCTGGATGAGATCCTCGGACGTAAAAAGGACATTAGGTAAAAGCTAAGGAAATCTGAATGAAGGACGGATTTTAGTTAGCAATAATGTATCAATTGGTTAGCTAATTTTGACAAAGAAGTATGGTATCATATTGACGTTAGATATTAATAATAGGGGAAATTGGGTATGATATAAGAAGTACCACACTCTGGACTATCATTACAACTTTTCTATCTGTCTTTCTATCTATCAATTAATCTGTCCATTTATTATCTATCTATCTATAATAAAATTTAGAAAAGGTTTTTGGAGAGGTATATTAGGCTGCCAAATTCTAAGATCTAGAACTGCAGGAAGGACTTCAGAAAGACACCCGTCTCTGAGTAGCCAGGAAGCTCAAGGAATGTATCATCGACATGTGATTTCACTTTGGGGTTCATCATGTTATTAGGAAATTTTCCTTTAAACCAATTTATTTCCATGAGATTTTGCCCTCAGAAATATTAAAATAAACAACAGAGTCTGGGCCTCTTCGCCCAGGTCTCCCTATACGCTGTCATTCTTCCCTAATCAGTTATAGAAAACGGTAATCAGAAGTTACCAGGGTGAAAAAGGTGACAGGATTAAGCAAAGGAAAAGAAAACCAGCAGCTCACAGGCACAAACCACAGTGTGGTGATTACGGGGAGGGGGGGAGCGGGGGGGGGGAGGAGAGTGGGGGGAGGTAGAGGAGGGGAAAGGGGATAAATGGTAACAGAAAGAGACCTGACTTGGGGGGGGGTGAACACACAACACAATATTCAGATGATGTATTATAGAAATGTATACCAGAAACCTATGTAAATTTAACCAATGCCACCCCCAAAATCCAATTTAAAAATAAAGAAAGTTATCCGCTTCTTTGTGGTAGGTATCATAATGTATTAGACACAGCGATCACCACTCTTAATATGAAGACAACAACAAACAAAACCTGACAGAAACTGAGATTTGTCATTAAAATCAACCGGAAGGTCATTTGTAAGTTTATCCTCAGCAAGCATCAAATGTGCCTATTATTATTATTATCATTGAGAATAGGAAGCTTTGGTTGTCTTTGAACTGACCCTTTCAAACGCATGACAACTTTTTAAAAACAATACCACAGGACACTTATTTCTATTTTACTTTGGAATACCTTTATGTAATGATGCTTGGGTGAATCTCGATTTTTTTTTTTTTAAAGTTTCCTGGTCATGAATCACAAAGTGACACACAGGCACTTTGCTCAAAATAAGCTGGGAACGGAGCCCGGCTTTCCAACATAGCATTCCTGCTCAGCTCTCTCTGCGCCCAAATTTGGGTGCTCTTAGTCCTTTCTCAATATTTAACTGGGTTGAGCTGATCTGTTGAACGATTCTTTAGAGTTTCCGTGTTAGCCTGTCAACAGTGGGAGGGACTGCCAGTTCCTCCAGGGCCTGGCACCTTCCTGGCACCCCTTATCCTGTCAATAAATATTTGCCAAAGAGCTGAATGCTCAGATCAAATTAAGAGTCAACAGAGAGTGTTGTCGAGAAAAGAAGTGATTAAATGAAGGCTGACATCAACAGTCAAAGAGAGCTTTCAAAGGCAAGCCCCCAGGGACAGCTGATGTGATCATCTAAATATAGAAAGCCCAGCGTGGTGAGAGGAGGGTGCATCAGTCCGCAATCCACGGACGCTCCGCTCGCTGACCACAAACGGGGTGTGAGGGACTGCAGGTGACACTGATGAGAGTTGAGAGGTTGAGTCTGTAGATGACAGGGAGAAGCAGGGGCACCAATCACTACTCCAAATCCATCCTGACATGAAGGTTAAACGATGCCTGGCCCCTTCCCCAGGCTTGCAGCTCCCAGCGGGCAGGAAGTATGGAACACAGGGCGTGGCAAAAGCAGGTGTACCGTTGTGAGCACACAAACCAGAGTTCATTCCTGTGTAATTATCTATTGATTATCGTATCGTTCCCCAGATGAACAATGGTACCACCTACTTTTGCCCCACCCGGTGTGCCCTGTTTTAATTGCCCTGCATCAGTTCATTCCATTAACATCTTAAAGGTGTCTTCTAGGCAGAGAGCAGGTGGACCAGGTCCTGAGCAGCTGGCTTCTGCTTCCCTGGAGCTGACAACCTAGTATGGGAGTTTTGAGCCTCAGAGCTGTGACGAAGTCTAAGAACGCTGGCACAGGCTGGCACCGTTAGGGACATCTCCATGGGGGAGGGGGCAGGGAGAGCATGGGCGGAGCTCCTGAGAAAGCCCAGAAACAGACTTCAGAGTGCAGGGGGCAGCAACAGACAGCAGGATGAAGACAGGCTCTTCTCATAAAAATCCTTTCCCCTCTAATACAAGGGCGATCTAGACAGAAACACTCATTGCTACAGGAACTCTGTAGGACAAACTTGTCTGGCTTTCCACCACATTTGCAAACAGAGCTCTTGGATGCACATTGTCCATAGAGTGGCCCAAGGGCACCCCCAGATCCAGGAGCACAAGTCACGCCTTTGTGGTGCCCCCACACATTCCTCAGCTCTATTTGCACATGTAGTCCTCTGCCCGGCAGGGAGGGCCTTTGCTCTGGGCCTTGCCCTTTGACAGAGTGGTGCGTGGCATGCTAGGGAGTCCCAAAGCACCTCTCAGAGCTGCCTGTGTAAAGATGAGGTGGGCCTTCCAGGGAGAAACAAGCGCAAGTGGAGGCGGGACCTGCTAACGTGGAGAAGACAGTGCTATGCTGCACGGGACCGCCTTGCCGCGTGGGGGAGGCGCCGTGTGATTGGTTGCTGAAGGTAAGTGTCCTGATAGACAGCCTCGCCCTTAAAGATTGCTCCAAGTAACCCAGACCCAAATGACTAACCATGGGCTGACCTGAGCCTTTCTTTCGCGGGGTGTTGTCGCGGTTACGTTGGGCTTTAGAGGCTGAGACTGCAGCTTTGCCATGTCAGAGATGGACTGTAGGTTGCTCAGCCTCAGCTTCCTCACCTGGGAATTGGGGACACTAATGTGCAAAACGGGGGGAATCACAGCGCCCCCCTTACAGAGATAAAGGGATGAGCTTAAATAGTAAATGCACGGAATTTAGCATCATTGTGCACCTTTAAACACCTGTATTTTAAAAGAGGATCAACAGTATCAACATCACTGATGTTGATGGTTGACAAGCTCCACCCACCCCAACACACTGGCAGGGAGAGACCTGAAACGTTTCTGCTTTGTGCACAGTGATCAAGAGCCTGATTTTAGGCAGACTGAACTGGGCATGGAACCTGGCTCTTCCCATATGCTGTCGGTGTGAATGCAGGTGGGCACCTTAACCTCACTGTGTCTCAGTCTCTTCACCTGTAAAGTGGGGGGAGAACAGCACCCACCCCACAGCTTGCTGTGGGTAGTAAGACCCTGTACGCAACACATTCCGCATAGTGCCTAGTAAGGGCTAAGGACTCAGTATGGGGCAACAGGGACTGACATCCAAGCACAAGAACATTGTCCTGCATGGCATTTGTGTCTAGGCCCAGTGTGGCCCTCTGGTGGGATTAATGAAGTGGGAAAGGCACCTTGACTACAAAAATATGTCTGTGAAGGTCCCAGGGTCAAGGGTGCTCCTTACATGGAAGCTTTCCTTACTAGCTGCCATTGAGAACCAGGCTTGCAGAGAAAGAAGGCAGATAGCTCACTGTTGATTCAAAGTGAGGACTTGAGACCATAATCCCATGTTGGATCCTAAGACCGAGTCTACCTAAGCACTGATTTCACAAAAGTAGGCAGAAAGAAAAGGAAGCAATTAAACAAAATATTTCATACTTGAGGCATAGTGTGTCCACTTTCTATCCATGCAATGATCAGATGTACAGAAAAAGCAAGCATTAATAATTTCTGAGTCGCACAGAATCTGACCTAGAACGCAGGCTTGTCATGCAAATACACCACTTGGACTGTCATGCCATGACCCCTGAATCCTGATAGTTCTTAAGAAGTGGCAGGTAATATGCATTTTTAATTTTCTTGACTCTCCAAGTGAACAGGAATTATTTTCACAACTATAAAATCATAAATATATGTTCAGAACCATGAATAACAATGAATATAAAATATAACAATCTATTCATACAAGAACATGACATATTATATAAAAAAAGTGTTGGAAAATAGGCAATGTATACATTTCTTAATTATTTTTGTGTGTTATTCATTTACTTTTTGACAGGTCAAAAATTTATAATTTCTTGGGCAGGTCCAAGGGGAGAGTAGGGGAGTGATTTTGCAGTTGTCACTAATCCTCCCGTAAGAAAGCTGGATTCTGGCAGGAAAAGAACGTGCGCTCTCCATGCCTCTCATTTCACTAAGCACTGTGTGCATTGTATTAGTCTGATTGGAACAGGGAGCTGTCACAGGAGGAAGCTGGCTGAAGTAACCTTTAATTAAATTGGTGTAAGTCTATACTGCCTCACAGAGACATCTCCTTCCTCGTTCTGCAGAAAGAAATAGCGCTGTGTGGCAGGCACTTTGGGTGCTTACCTCAGTTGTGCACCTACATAAATGTACGGCCAAAATTGACGTGAGGTTCCAGTAGGAATGGAAGGATCCAGTCGTGGTCTGAGAGACTGTGGGGCTCTAAGCCTCCTGCGACGTTAGCCTTGTGGTGTTCTGCGCCGAGCAGGGTTCCCACAACCGCACAGGGTCTGAGAATTTGTCTCAATTCTGACACTGGGTATAACATGGGATTCCATAGGTTAAGGGTTCAGTTCTACAAGGCTGCCACCTGCCTCTTCTCCCTGCCACACACACACACTTCAGATGCCAGTTACAAGCTCAGTTTGTCCCCTGTGCTTCTTACCAACCAGCTACAGAGTAGAGGTTCTCATAAGGCCTTCGCTGAACTCCTGACATGAGTTGTCATTCCAGGTTGTCTCTGGACTTCTGACCCTCAGGCAGTAAATCAGAGCTTCACATGGCCTTTTCCTTGGGTTCAATTCATTTGCTAGAGTAGCTCTCAGAACTCAGGAAACCTAGATCACCAATTTCTTGTAAAGGCAGGTAGCTCAGGAACAGCTAGAAGGAAGAGATGCATAGGGCGAGGTTCCAAGCCCACACAGGGTCCCCATTCTCCCAGCACTTCCGTGTGTTCAACAACCCAGATAGTCTCCAAACCCTGTCCTTTGGGGCTTTACTTCAGGCTTCACTGCATAGTCACGATTGATTAAATCATTGGCCCTTGAAGACTGATTCAGACTCCAGTCCTTCTCCTCTACCCAAAGAAGGTCTAGGGGTGGGACTAAAAGCTCCAGCCCTCCAACCAATGGTTAGTTCTCCTGGCAACCAGCTGTCATTCTTAGGTGAGGTTCAAAAGTCACTTCATTCACATAACAAGGGACAACTTTTTGGCTCTCGTTACTTATGAAATTCCATGGGTTTCAGGAGCTCTGTGCCAGAAAATGTGATGAAGATCAAATATACATATATTTATTATAAATCACAATATCAATAAGTCATTAACAACAGCAGCAACAACAAATGGAAAAACAATGAGTCATAGTTAGACTCAAAATCAGGTAACTTGATTAGAATGACAATAACAATCACCCTCATCATCAGAAAATAACGAGTGCTGGTGAGGATGTGGAGAAACTGGAATCCTCAAGCACTGCTGGTCAGAGTGTAAAATGTTGCAGCCACTATGGAAAACAACTTGTCAGTTCCTCATTAAGTCAAACCTAGAATGACCATCTGACTCAACCATTCCATTCCAAAGTATATACCCCAAAAAACTGATAACAAGATTTAAAAAAAAACTTGTACATAAACGTTCATGGCAGCACTATTCAGGATAACCATATGTAGAAATAACCCAGATGCTTATCAACAGAGGAATGTAGCAATAAAATGTGGTATATCCTTACAGTAGAATATTATTCAGCTATAAAAAGGAATAACATTCTGACACATGCTACAACACAGATGAACTCTGAAAACATTATGCTCAGTAGCATAGCGAGGGGGGAACAAAGGGGTCTCTCATGCCCCGAGCACCACTCACAGACGGGTGCCAAATGGTCCCCAAGACAAACAAGAAAAGCGTACTACGCCCTCAGGGGGCGCCAATAAAGTGTTGTGTCCCGGGCGCCAGTTATGTTTGCTATGCTACTGATTATGCTACACAGAAATGTCAGTCACAAAAGGTTCAATATCATATGATTCCATTTATTTAAAATGTCTAGAGTTGGCACATCCATAGGAACATAGGCAGGCTAGCGGATGCCAGGGGCATGGAGGAGAGGAGACAGGGTAGTGACTACTTAAAATATATATATATAGGGTTTCTGTTAAGGGTGGTAAAAACGTTGTGGAAGAAGATGGTTCTATAACATTGTAAATGAATTGTATTGCCACTGAATTGTATACTTTAAATAGATTAGTATGGTAAATATTATGGTATTAGCATTTTACCACAATAAATAAATATAAATATATATATTGCCTGACCAGGCTGTAGTGCAGTGGATAGAGCATCGAAACCCTGAGCTTGTCGGCTTCAGTGTGGGGTCATAAACGTGCCATATCTATGAGTTGATGCTTCTCATCTCCCTCCCTTTCTGTCTGTCTGTCCCTGTCTGTCTGTCCCTGTCTGTACCAACCCCTTGCTCACTAAAAAAAATAAAATAAAATAAAAAATGAAAAATTGTATAACCATCTTCATAAACCAGAAACACAAACACTAAGTGGAGTGTGGCCAGTGTCACAGACCACCTGTTGGCACAAAGGTCTAGAAGCAGACCATGGTGACTGGGTAGTGAGCTCAGGCAAAGTCCAGGGAACCTTGGGATTTCTCTGTGAGATGAGAGAACAGAGCCATACCTCCCACTGGGAGACCTGCGTGTTTGGGGAGGGGAGAGTAGGTACTAGGGAGGGCAGTGGACAAAGGGGACTGATACCATCCCCCTTAAATGGGATATAGGCATTTAATAAGTATACATATTAAAAATTAAAGTTGTCATTGAACTAATTGAAATATAATATGTAGTCCTGAAAATAGAAGAGAGAAGGTATAGAAAAGAATAAAGTAATCCATCATAAGGAAAAATGAAAATTATGTGGGAATAAAATAAAAAGAAGCAAAGAAAGAGAATGGCAGAGAAGAAACAGACTAAGATGGCAGAAGTAAAAACTATTCATGCTATATATAAAAAATCAAAGTAAGTGTTGTTTGTAAAAAAAATAGATAAGACAAAACCACATGAAAAGGTTGCAACTAAGAATATGGACATAAAAATATTCCGCACAAACATAAGAGAAAGCTGGTGTATCAATATTAATATCAGGAAAAAGTAGTATTTAAGGAAAAAAGCACTAATATGTAAGTAGTAATTACATATAAAATTAAAAATCTAATGAGAAGCTATGCAAATCATGACTAGATCTAACTTAACTGTCAATGTAGCTTAAAACATTAATTAAAAGTTGTCAAGAGCAGGAGGCAAATTTGGCATATCCTAGTGTGAGATTTCAACAAAAATCCACTAGAAAATTATAGACTCTTCTGGCTAAATAATAGCAAACATGTGAATGATCTGAATAAAAATATTTAACTAGTTTGAACTAATGGACCTGTAGAACTTTGCACCCAACAAACTGCGGATCTACACTATTTTCAAATATACAAAAGCATTTGCAAAAATTGATGCTGTGCTAGTTTACAAAGTAATTTCAAATAACCAGGGTCAAACCGAACACATTTTGTGAACATAGTGCAATTAGATGATAAATCAAATAGAACAAAATTAAAAACCAACGTATCTTGGACATATAAAAATAGCTGTTGTAGTCCATATTGATTTCCCTGCTCCCACTCATGCCCTCCTAAAGTCTATTATCCTTGAAACAGGGAGAGTAATCCTTTTCGAATTCAAAACAGATGTCATTCCCATGGATAACAAAAATTCTCCATTGGCTTTTTATCACAGCCAGGCTTAAATCCAAACTCCTTACTAGAAGACTACATGATCCGGTCTGCTAACTCTCTGATCTTTATTCCCTATAAGGTCCTCCTCGCCCCAACCTCATATTATTTCAGTTCCAGGGACATCGACTTCCTTCTGTTCTTCAAGCAAAGCAGGTGCTTACCTTTCCTTGGGACATTTGCACTTCCTGTTCCTGGTGCCTGGAATGACCTCCCTCCAGATATATGCCTAGCTAACACAGGAGCCTCTTCTTTCTTTATCCTTTGGAGAAAAAGGAGAGAAGCTTTCTCTCTCTCCATTGTTTTATTCACTTCTGTGTCCCTAATGTCTAAAATTATGTTCATATAGGTAGCTTAAGAAAATATTAGTCAGATGAGTATCAAAGTCAACACATGTTCATAGAGTTGACTGATTGTCAGAAAGGTCAATATTCTTTAAAGAGATTGTAGTACCTGCAATCATGAAGAATAGGAAAACTGTTCCACTTAACCATGTATAATCAAAACATATCTAAAATACTGTGCTCAGCTCCAGACCCTATATTTTAAAGAAAGAGACAGAAAAAGGAGAACAAGATGGCCATAAAGTGTGTAAACACGAGAGAACATACATAAAAACACTTCATGGTCTATTAGAATACATGATTGTGCCCAATGATATTATATATGTTCAACTTCTTCTTCCTCATTTGCAATGCAGAGTTCAATGAACTGAAAATTTGCAATAAATGTGGTGAGTTAACATATTTGTCCTTAGCTCTGTACTTTTGCCCATAATGCAATGCCTCAGATGATCTGTGCCTCTGGTTTTTACTGAGTAAACATGCACTTGCAGCATGTCAGAAGGATTCAATGTGACCCATAGGGAGCCCACTGCACATGTTTACCCATCTAATCCAGGTTTACAGATGATTCGCCAGGCAGTCCCTCACCACTCTGCTGTGGAGTGGTGGCCAACCTGCTGGAACTACTGTGAGTGACCCGCTCTGCAGTTCAGTATGGGGATTCCCACTGGTCACTTACACATCCAAATATGTCAATTAATCACCTATGCTTCCAGACTTTATGGTTAACCTCTATCTTTTACAATAGTTTTCTATGGTTCTTTGGGGGAAGAGCAGACATTTGGGCCATTTGATGGTTATAATATGGACTGTGGAATCAGACTAGCTGAGATTGAATCTTTTAGATGGTCCGCGTGAACATTACTGAACTCCTCTATTGCTCAGCTTCTGCCTCCACATAATAGGAATAAAACTAACCCTTTTTCTACAGGTTATTATGAGGACAGTGTCAGAAAAGCAAATAATAATAATCATAATCATAATATCATTATAATTATGCAACATCTATCAATGACCAACCACCATCTCTTGCTAATTAGTTCAAATATTTGGGACAGTATTGAATTTGTCATGTTCAGGAGTCTACAAATTCCAATAAGCTATAATAACATACTTCGGACAACTTGCTTCCCTAATCCAAGCTTACTGTGTTCATCATGATATTTACTGCATGGTGTTATACCAACGGCAGTGTGATGGCTAGTTTTATGTGTCAACCTGAAGGGTGTTTTTTAGGTGAGATTTATATTTAAGTTGGTAGACTTGGAGTAAAGTATATTGCTATTTATGGTGTGAGTGGGCCTCATTCAACCAGTTGAAGTCCTGAATAGAACAAAAAGCTGACCTCCCCTGAGCACGAGTAAATTCTGGGGCAAATGACCTTTGGACTTGAACTGCACATTGGCTCTTTCTGGGGACTCCGGCTTGCCACTCCACTCTCCATATCTTGGGTTTGCCAACTTCCTAAACCTATTCCTTAAAATAACCAATGTATCAATTGATCAGTCTACCTACCTACCTACCTACCTACCTACCATCTATCTTTATTCACATATGCACATACCCTTGATTGGTTCTATTTTTTTAGAGAATTCAAATACAGGCAGTAAAAACAGTAAAACAGCAGAAAGTGGGTAAATACTACTGCAGAATTATTTCACATGAGGAAAGATGGGAAGAACTGATGGATTCCAGCCAAGAGAAGACTAGTTCAGATGTAAGAGCTATCTTCAAATATCCAAAGTGCTGTCATGGGGAACAGAGACTGAGTTCAGCTGGGTGGCTCTGTGGGTGGACCACTGATACAGACAGATGTCAACTTAATGAAAGGAGAACTTTCTAACAGCCAAGCTGTTCCAAAGGATAAGATGAGGAAAAGAGGCCTTGTTTCTCTGCGTTAAGGACTCAGTGGTAGGCAAGATAATTTCAGGTGTCACAAAGCCTTGCATTACATGGATGAGAGTCACTGCCTTTCAACTCTCCTCTGTCTTTCATGATGTTAAGGATAATGTCTCCTTGGGAGCCTACAATGACATTACTGCCTGGCTCTGCAACACTTCCACATTTCCATTTTCATCAAAGACAGGGGAGTTGGCCCCAAGCTTACTCTCTTGCTATTTATACTTATGTTTCACACCTGCTTTCTATTCATGGGAAGTCATGCTGGTTTTCAATTAAGAGTCATGTTGAATTTCTCTTTGCTATCACAGCAAAATATGAGTTCTGCAAAAGAGAAATATTAAGTAAAAACTAGGAAGGAGGGCACATAGGTATACCCTCAGTCAGGTCACAGGTACACAGACGAGTACCACAGGGCAGAGAGTATTCTGGCAAAGGTTAGAAGACCACAGACCACAAGTGAATTCAGCCCAGGTTGAGTGTAGGGACAAGATATGTTTTAAAATGTTTGTTTGTTTTCCAATGTGAGATTTATTGAGCCTATAAGATGCAACTCCCTTAAAGGTGATGTGATTTTATGAGAATAAAATATAATGCCATCTAAAAGAGGTAAAACCAGCCATGTAAGTAACTTTCAGAAGTAAACATTGGAATATCTTTATTCGGGTAGACGTCGATTAGTTTTTTAAAACTGATTTTATGCAGATTTTAATTTAAAATAAAGTTGAATAAAACAGCCAAGAAATGATTCTTTGATCTATGTAATTTGATCAATGGCACGTGCAGAACTATAATGATGGACGACAGGTCTATGCTAAGAGTTGAAAGAGAATAATCCGAGGCCGGCAGGTTTTTTCCTTTAATTATTGAAATTGAAATGACTTTCACTTATAATTAGATACGTTCTTTAAAGAACTGTCAAATTGCATTTCCCTAGATCAGTGGTCGGCAAACTGTGGCTCGCAAACCACATGAAGCTCTTTGGCCCCATGAGTGTGGCTCTTCCACAAAATACCATGTGCGGATGCTACCTCGATAAGGAATGTACCTACCTATATAGTTTACGTTTAAAAGATTTGGCTCTCAAAAGAAATTTCAATCGTTGTACTGTTCATATTTGGCTCTGTTGACTAATGAGTTTGCCGACCACTGTCCTGAACAAATCTATTCCTTACTGGGGAGAATAAAATTTTTTAAAAACCTAAATGCAACCCTAAAAGTGAATTGTTGTGCAAACAAAATGATGAGCCTAATTTAGGACAAGTGAAACATAATCAAGAAGACAAAAATGTACAGTGGGAAACACTCCACATTTGTGAGTCTATGGAAGAAAAGTCAACAGAAAGTTCTGTTCTGTGAACCGACTGACCTGTTAATTCAGACAAACCAGCCGCTGGGTCTCTCAGCCGTCAGATCTCTCACTGTACAGTCTAGGAGCCCGAAGGGGACTTTCTACTTCTAAGCCTCTACTGGATTATAAAATGATGCCGTTTCTAACAGGCAAGCAGTTGAGTCAATGTGCTATAAGATTCCTAAAATGTGTTTTGATTCATCAACCGGATGAATGGATAAACTAAATGTGGTAGGTATACCTACAATGAAACATTATTCCACTTTAAAAAGGAAGTACATTCTGCTATGAAATGAATGAACCTTGAGGATACCATGTAAATGAAATAAGTGAGTCACAAAAGGACAAACAATGGAGCTCCATTTAGATGAGGTAACTAAGAGTAGTCAAATTTACAGAGACAGAGAACAGAATAGCAGTAGTCACGGGCTGGGGGAAGCGGGGATGGGGAGTTAGTGTTTAATGAGTACAGAGTTTCAGTTTTGCGAAATGAAGAGCCTGAAGTTGGATGCTGTTTGCACAACAGTGGGAGTACACTGAACGCCAGTGAACTGGACACTTAACATGGTTTGTGTGCAGTGCACCACCATTTAAAATGTCTAAAAGTGCACTGTGACCTTTAGAGAGTACAAAACGGCGTTTTCCTTTAATTCCTTACTTTTTCTTTTCAATAAATCAACTTTCTAGCCAACCAACATCTTAAAGGACAAACTTCTACCCTTGAGCATCACATTTAACTCCCTCATCCTTTGATAATGATTCCAGACAGAAAAGATCCTGGAGGTGGTGAGTCTCCTTTTGATTTAGTCTGAAACCCTCGAGGGAGCGAAGCGAGAACAGACTTCAGAGAACTCGTCACCCTGCCTAGACCACGCTCAGGGGGAGGCTCCTGCAAGACTGCGGGGTCACCTCCCAGCTCAACGGAGCAGGAAATGGGCTCCTACAGCCTTCCTATGCCTCAGGTTCATTATCTACCAAAAAAAGTTCATAATTAAACCTACCTCAGAGGCTCGATGAATACTTTGCACAGTGCCTGTTTCAGAGTAAGTGCTAATAATGGTCTTTAATCACCATCTCCCTCTTGTTAATAAGCCTCTTAAGTTAATTAGGTGAATATCATTATGACAATTCAAGAAATTACAGGTAAGGGGAAAGAGAAACATTATATCGAGGATCAGATACCTCTAGCACCCCATAGCTCAGACCAGTGGTTCTTAACCTGGGTTCTATCGAACCCTAGGGGTTCGATGAGTCGGTCTCAGGGGTTCGGAGAAGCCTCTGCCACGGAGGCCAGAATAAAGTAATACCGTAATTTGTTGTGAGTTCATGCACTTTGTTGGTTTTGTTCTTTGAGCAAGGTGATGTTCATGCACAGCTCATTTTGTGCACCAGTAAAAAGACATATACCTATGTCTTGAATTTGGAAAAAAAATATTTTATTTATCACTAAAGAAGGGTTCGGTGAATGCGCATATGAAACTGGTGGGTTCGGTATCTCAAAAAAGGTTAAGAACCACTGGCTCAGACCATGATCACCTATTACTCGGATTTCCAGACAGCTTCTCTCTGGTCTTGCTTATATTTTTGCATCCCTCCCCTCACCCCCTGCACCACTGTTGTCTTAAAGTGGCAACCCAAGTGGTTCTTTTGAAAATGTTGAGTCAGATAATGTGCTTCCTTTGCTCAAAAATCTTTCAATGTCTCCACCCTTTCCATCAGAGAGTCAAAGCTAAGGCCTTTACAATGGCCTGCAAGGCACTGCATGGGTTTGGTCCCTATCAGCTTTCTGGACTCATCTACTCCTGCTGTCCTTTAGTGACTCTGCCTCAGCCACATTGGCCTCCAGGGTGTTCCTCAACATGACAAGCATCATCCTGCCTCAGGGCCTTTGCACCTCAGCCAGGAACGCTCTTCTAGGAAATATTCTCATGGCTACTTCTTTCACCTCTCTGTTGTCACTGCTCACATGGCAACGTGTTGATAGGCCCACCCTGATCAGCTTGCTAATTCTACAACCTCACCCACTCCCTTCGCCCACTCACTCTGGGCCTTCATATCCTGTGTGCTGTGCTATGTTCTTGTTTCTTCCCCACAATAACTATTCCCATCTCACATAGAACATAATGTACTTACTTTACTGTGTTGATTGCTTCTTGTTTCTTCCCCCACCTCCACGCCCCACTAAAAATTAAACTCCATAGGTATAAGACCTTAGGATGTTTTGTTCTCTAATGTATTACTGCATTTATTTACAGTAAATACTCAGTAAATATTTGTTAAAAATTTTCTTAAATTAATTGATTTTAGAGAGAAAGGAAAAGAAGAAGAGGGAAGGAGGGAAGGTGAGAAGGGGAAAGGGGGAAGAGAGAAAAAGGGGGAGTAGAGGGAGAGAAAAAGAAGAGGGCAGGGAGACACCTGACTGGGGATCAATCCCACAAACTTAGGAGTGTTGGGATGATGCTCTAACCAACTCATCTACCTCACCAGGGCCTAGATATTTATGAAATGAAAGAAGCAATGCGTAAGTATCTATCTCTCCAGTGCCTGCCACGTACAAAGCATATGCTTGGAGCTCTGATTAAGTTACTTTATTTAATTCTTGTGGTGATCCTTTATTATGAATAATACCACCCCTATTTTAAAGAGAAAGCAGTTGAAATTCAATGAGAGAATTGAAGTAGCTTATCCAAGATCATGGACATGGAAGCTGGGATTTAGACCTAAATTCTTAACCCTAAGTTTTGCAGTCTTTCCATAAAACCATATCTTAACGTGCCAATGGAAAAAAAAAGTATGCTATATGTAACAAAAATTGGTCCATTTGCAGATGCACTCCTGCTGGAGGGAGTGACCTAAGAAACCTGCTCAGAGGAGGCCAAACCACTTAAGTCCATTCAATACCATTAGGTTGATTATTTCTACCTTCAGGGAAGCTGATAGCACTGACCCCCTGCCTAACAGGAACAGCTCTGATCTAAGTTTCTAACTCATCAAAACGAAGTCATCCAAGCCTGAAGAGTGAGAAAAACTGTCTAAGAGTTTCACTGCTTTTTCTATTGGACTAACATGAGGTTGGATACATTTTAGCCAGTCTCTTGCTACTGTGTTGGTTAATTCCTTTCAAATGAAGAACCATTCTTTATTTGTCATATGTATTAAGGCAGGGATCAAGGTTTCTATCCATGGCTGCAAAAAAAAAAAAAAAAAAAAAAAAAATCCCCAGGAGCCAGACTTGGAGGAGTCCTCTACAGCTCTCCACTGCGACTGTGTAATTTGCAGAGGGGAAAACCAAGGGCCAGAGTTGGCAAAAGACTTCCACTGAGAACCATTCTGTGGAAGAAGCCAACCTTGTCAGCAGAAGGACATGATGGCGTGTATGCAGGGGGAGTGACAGACAGAACGTCTCTCTGCATTCTCTTCCATTCAACCTCATCCTTCATTAAGATGGGCTTTCCCTGTGTGTCTCTCTCCCCCCTGGAATGACTTCTAATTAATGAGACTGTGACTGAAACTCAATGGCTAATCAATAACTGCAACAGCAGCTATTATTATTGAGTATGTCCTACGTGCCAGAGGAAGAGCTTGACATACACTGGACCATTTCAACCCAATCACAGTCTCATTAACGGTACACATTATTATCCCTCATCTTTTCTGTGGATGAGAACACGAGACATTAAGGATGGGAACTGACTCATTGAAGTTCATCAAGAAACCACAGGCAGAAGACAGGTTTGAATTGGTCAGGAGTCCATCTCAGCCCAAATAACAACATTCACAATCACTTCGTTACATTATGTTGTTTGTAATTAAAATTATCTTCAGTTCATTTCACTTGTCTGACATTTAGAGGATGGGGGTGGGGGGTAATACAAAGTATTATCCAAAACTGACAATTTTCCAGTATTAACTCACTAATGGGTTGTAAATTGTGCCCCACTCTGAATTCTAATCTTTGTCTTCTATTATAATGTCTTTCAGTGTTATGGATTCCAGGAGACTCCCTCATCCTGACATCACTGCAACCCACATGTAAATTAACGCCTCCGCCCTATGGAAACTTATGTCTGCACTCAGCAGGATGCCTGGGTGTGATCCACACAATGTTGAGAAACTGGAGGACTTCTTTTGGGATTTCCCTCTTGAATTGGCAGATGCAACATTATTTCCATTTATTTACATTCCATTGAGAATAAGGGGTTTCCCTTTCCAGAGGGGGTTTGCTACCACTGCTCTGAAGCCCAGAAACTGGGGGAGGGTCCAGTTCTAGTGGAGGAAGAAAATCCACATTCTATTATGTTAGCTGCTATGAAAAGATGTAAAAGGAAACTGTTACATCTGGCTCTGTTTCCTTGCCAAATTCTCTAATTATTTTGTCATTTGAGGAAAAAAAAAAAAAAAAAAAGGTGATGAAAGAAAACTGATAGAAAAAATTAACTGTAAATAAAACAAGCTCAAGACAGAAGTCTAACTCCATCACCATGGCAATGCATCTTGCTATTTCTAACCTCTGACCCCAATAATCACTGAAGGATTTTTATGAAAACTTCTGATACTGACTTTTCACTCTCCTATGGGAGGGGAAAATATAAGGAATCTGTAGATTTTACTCCCTAGAGCCAATAAATATTATCAGACAGAAACTAACATAACTTTATAATGATGCAGAATTCTCTTTACCTTCAGAATCTAGAGCTGACATCTTCTTGAGACATACATACTCGGGAAGGTAAGTTCCCTCAAACAGGAACCGGCCTCTAACAGACTCTAGATTGAGCACACATGTGTGTCTCCTAGGGAAGCTGAGGAACCCGGGGTCTTGCCCAGGGAGCACGGTTGCTGAGGACCATGCAAACCCCTTTAATTCCCACAGCACCCGGGGAAACAGCCATCATTATTCCCACCTCACAGATGAGGAAATGGAGAAGTTAGGCAACTTGCTCCAGTGGCACAGCTAGAAAGTGACACATTTGAAACTGCTCATTCTCAAGTCTATAGCTTTAATTTATTGGTCTAGTCTGCGTTTTGTGGAAATTTCTGAGCTATCGTGCATGTGTGTGTGTGTGTGTGTGTGTGTGTGTGTGTGTGTGAATATCTATCTAGAAAGCACATATATTTTATTTTATTTTATTTCAGAGACAGAGAGAGAGTCATAGAGAAGGACAGATAGGAACAGACAGACAGGAATGGAGAGAGATGAGAAGCATCAATCATCAGTTTTTTGCTGCAACACCTTAGTTGTTCATTGATTGCTTTCTCACATGTGACTTGACCGCGGGCCTTCAGTAGACCCGAGCAACCCCTTGCTTGAGCTAGAGACCTTGGGTCCAAGCTGATGAGCTTTTGTTCAAGCCAGATGGGCCCGCGCTCAAGCTGGCAACCTTAGGGATCTCGAATTTGGGTCTTCCGCATCTCAGTCCAATGCTCTATCCACTGCGCCACCACCTGGTCAGGCTATTTTATTTTTAATGATCCAACATGCACTAAACCAAAGTTCCACTTTGCAAGCTTAATAGTACCAATGAGACATTGCTGCCTAACCAACCCATACCTTTCTCACACTGCGGGCCTAAAACAGCCATGCAGAGAATGACCCCAGGGGAAGGGAGTTCTAGCTCTGACTTCATGATGGGAAATCTCCTGGTTTGAGGGATTCAGGGGCATTTTTGAAAATACAGTAGTGTTCCTAAGGCTGGAGGCTAAAACCAAGACCAACCCTCATCTTTCTTCCACTAGAGAAAGGCCCACCTAACCACATTCCTCCTAGGACAACTGAACACATCTAGATGGCCTCTGCTCTCCCCCACATGTGACTCCTACCCCTATTTCAAAGCTAATTGAGTTTTTTGTTTGTTTGTGTTGTTCTTTTTTTCAGGTGAGAGGAGGGGAGATAGTGAGGCAGACTCCCATATGTGCCCTGACTGGGATCCACTCACCATCTCCATCTGGGGCCAATGCTCAAGTACCAAGCTATTTTTAGCACCTGAGGCTGACACAATCGAACCAACTGAGCTAACCTCAGCTCCCAGGCTGATGCTTGAACCAATCAACTCATTGGCTGTGGGAGGGAAAGTGGGAGACAAAGGGGAAGGGGGAGAAGCAGATGTTTGCTTATCCTGTGTGCCCTGACCAGGAATCAAACTTGAGACATACAAACCCTGGGCCAATGCTCTATCCATTGAACCACTGGTCAGGATCTATATTGAGTTCTTACTATATACCAGGCACTATTAAACACTTTATATTACCTCATTTAATTCTACAACTGTCTGATGAAGTTGATAATATGCCTATTCACATTTTACAGATAATGAAACTGAGAGGGGGAAGGGTTGCCCGAGGTCATCTAGCGGGTGAGTAGAGCTGGATTTAAACTATGTCATGCCCTCTTCTTCATGTAACAAATGACACTGGCAGTTCATCCATTAAACGCCTATTCTGTCTTCCAAAGAACCATTCTTCCTATCCCCAATTGAAGACCAATGGCTATGGAAATTTTTCTCAGGTCAGAAACCTGTCTTTCATTGTTTGTCTTTTTAGGACCACCTGCAAATGCAGATGGAAACAATATTTCCAGATAGACTGAGGATCTAGAGGTTTCTCTGCCCAAACCAGTGGACTCCTTGGCTAACATCTGAAAGCTCTCAGACGCAGCATCATTTCATTCACATAGGGTCCTGTTCTTCCATCAGAAAAATGGACCAGGAAGGGCACTAATCCTCAGTGATGACCAATCTCTGACACACACCTCTTTGTGACTGAGCCATACACATCTTTTCCTTGGTGGCACATTTAGGCTTAGCGTACTAGACAATGCAATAAGGACTTAAGGATAATGATGACATCTGGTCCCTCTCTCTATCCCCACTGACTGGTGTGGCATCTGACACAAAGTAAGAGCCAAAACAACCGGTTGTTTGATTGAAGGATATCTTCATGCATAGTCACAGGCAGTGACTCAGAAGTATGATGAAACTCACAGTGACAAAATAGGAAGTTGACTTCAGATTAAAGTAATAATGGGAGTCACCGATACTGATCATGTGAGGAATACTTAGCACTTGTCAGGTCTACCACACGAATGACACAATTTTGTCCTCCACAAGGATGTGGGAGGGAGAGAATATTGCTATCTCCACTGTACAGGTGAGGAAGCTGAAGGGAAGAGGTTAAGGAACTTAACCAAAGTCTTGGGCTTAGAAACAATAGAAATGGAGTTTCATGGCAAGAAATTAGAGTCCAGAAACCACATATTTCCCCACAATCTCAAACTGCCTTTAAAGAGAGCCAAATAATATTTTCCTTTTTCTTTATTCATAACTCAGTCAACCCATTGATTCACTCACTTGCAATCTTTTGAGTTGCATTCTTTGCCCTAGGTACTAATATTAGGTACTAGGAAAATAGTTAAGGCAAAGTTCTTCCCCAAGAATAATAATGTTTCCTTTTTCAGATGAGCAACTATGTAAACCAGGACAGAATACGAGAGTTTTCCAAGGCTTAGTAGAAATAGTAGCCACAGAAATGATTTATTTTAGATATGAAGTCATTAAAGATAAGATGCACGTAGAAACAATATTAGAGGAGGACAGAAAAAGAGTATTATGTCTAGTCTGATGGAAAGCACAGGGGAAATGTCATGGAAAGCTTCCTGGAGGTGGTGATACTCTGTTGTTAGCTTTCAGTTTCAATTCTAAAATAAACTCAGGCCTCACCTGAAGGTTATATAGATCTAATGACAATACAGAACCTTCTGATAATCTTCTAGGACAAGGGTAGGAAAACTTTTTCTGTAAACAGTCATATAGTCATATGTATTTCAGGCTCTGCTCGCCATACAGACTGTCTCAAGTATCTAATCCTCTTATATCCTGAAAGCAGTCACAGATAATGCATAAATGAATGGGCGTGCTGTGTGCCAATACAACTTGATTTATAAAACAGGCCACAGGCTGGATTTGGCCCGTGGTCTGCAGTTTGCTGATTCCTGACTTGAAAAACTCGAACTCACAATACAGTGTGTCTGTAAAGTCATGGTGCACTTTTGACCGCTCCAAAGTCAAAAGTGCACCATGACTTTACAGACACACTATAGTTGTGTTTGTTTTAACGTCCCCTGAATTCATGAATACCCACAGGGCCAGCAGTTCTTATTGGTGCAGACATCATGATAAATCAATCAGCTTCTGATCCCAGTATGCAACTTCCTTAATTCTGAGTAATACCTCCCATTTTTCTCTGGGAGAAAACATTCTGTGAACAACAGATGGTGTTGCTATGGCGTCGTCAATATCCTCCTCAGCTGCAGATGTAACTAGTTGCAGGCTGAAAATGATCAACCAACTGATGGCTTCCTCGGAAAATATTTAAAAGATAGAAATATTCTACAGATGGGAAACTAAGGGCCACGGTTGATTTTCTCAACTAAAGAGTACCCACTAGTGAAAAAAGAAAAATCAAAGATGCTCATCGTCCACAGCCAGAAAGTCATTAAAACCGGGAAAGCACTAGCGACTGAAAGCAGACACACCAAGACCACAATGTCACTCCCAACGTCTTCTTAATTCTACACCCTGTGACGTCAGGTATCTAAGCAGTAGCAACTGCTATGTCGTAAACCATATGACTCTGTTGTTATAAATATGAGCCTCCTGTGTAGAATCTACAGTACAGCTACAGAAAAGCAGGTATTTCCACTAAGTCTGCAAAAATTCTCACATGGTATCCTGATTTGTATAGTTGTCCATCAAAAAAGAAAACATTGAAGGAACGTCTAACACATTTCACAGTCAAGCCAAGAATAAAATATACATAGCTTGACTTCACATTGGTTCTGACCCTACTTTAAGCTAGTGAGGGTCCAAAAGAGATGATTCTTGTTTATTTCACAACCATTTATTGACTGAGCACACAACCCAACAAAATAGAGGAGATGTAGGGAAGTGAAAAATTAATTAAATAAAGTTACAATCCAGGAAGACCTCAGCATTAGGGAGAAGCCGTCTTAAGCCACTGCTAACCATGGATAAGTCTCCTGGTGTACAGATTAGCATTGGGTATCTCCAGCACACAGAGGGAATCAGTGAGGAAAGAATAGCTAAGCACCATGGCAATAAAAGAGTAGCAAGAAAGGGCAGTCCTGCATAACATGTTGGGGTAAGGGGCATCTGGAAGATCACAGAAAAGGATACATTCTGGAGAGGGATCTTTCCAAGGAGAGACAGTGACAGAAATGATATGGAAGCTTTTAGGCGACAAATAACCATGAGTAATTTAATCTTCTTAAGGCGTTCTCTGCTCTAGTAGGGAACACAGTAAGAATGACAGGGATTAGTTTATTGGGGAGGAGGTGAATGAGTTTAAGGAGTCTGACTCTGGGTCTATTCCTGGCATTGTTTTTTTTCTCAATATTTATATTAGAAAGTGTTTTTAGATAGCAGGTGTTCAAGTCACTGTCCAGGCAAAAGCAAACATGCGAGATGTGATGACTGACTTAAAAAATAGTCATTTGCAAGCTAAAAAGAGGAATCGTCAAAAGGACAAATAGCTAACATTTAAGAGATTATGGAAAATAATTACATTGATAAACAGAATATAAAACCCACTCTAATAATTTAACCAAGGAAATGCAAGACACATCACTGAAAGTTACAAAGGCTATTGAATAAAATTAAAGATCTAAATAAATGAAAAAAAACCTCATGTTTGTAGATTGGAAAATTTGACAATATTTCTCATATTGATTTACAGATTAAATGTAATATCTACTGAATTTGAAATTTTACCTGCTTTTTAAAAAAAATCAGGAATAGCCTGACCTGTGGTGGCGCAGTGGATAAAGCGTCGACCTGGGAACACTGAGGTCGCCAGTTCAAAACCCTGCACTGGTTCGGTCAAGGCACATATGGGAGTTGATGCTTCCAGCTCCTCCCCCCTTTCTCTCTCTCTCTTTCTCTCTCTCTCTCTCTCTCTCTCTCTCACTCACTCTGTGTCTTCTCTCTAAAATGAATAAAATAAAAATTTAAAAAAAAATTGTTAAAAAAAAAATCAGGAATAGACATGCTGATCTCTAAAATTCATATGGAAAAGCAAAGGATCATAAGAACAGACATATAGACCAATGGAATGGAACTGAGTCCAGAAATAAACTGGTACAATCATGGTTGATTTTCAACAAGGATGCCCCAAACAACTGGTGCCAGGACAACTGGTTCTCCACATGCGAAAGAATGTGCCACCCCCTGTCTCACACCATATACAAAAATTAACTCAAAATGGACTAACGATCTAAATGTAAGAGCTGAAACTATAAACTGTAAGAGAAAAGCACAGGTGTATGTTTGCATGGCATGGTGGTAGCTTCTTGGATATGACACAAACGTACACACACACACACAAAAGAAACAGAGAAATATAGTTAAATTGGAGTTGATTAAAAAATAAAAAAAAAATTGCACCAAGGGTCACTATCAAGAAAGTAAGAAGATGAATCACAGAATGAGAAGGGAAGATTGTGTGTCTATGGCATGGATTCCAGTTTACTCTCATTGTCTCTATGGAAAATCCATAGAGGGCAGGACCCGCTCACAGACGTGCATGCCGAGGACCAAGACCTGGGCAGTGTACCATCGATGAGACCCCTCTGAGTTCAATAGGCCAAATCAGACGCCAGTTCAAGCGAAGAGAAAAATAAAGGACTCTGTTCACCCCTATTCGTCAGGAAAGGCTTTGAAGAATGGGGAAAATTTGGTGGCGACTACGTAGAAACACAGAATGTGAGAAAGCATGAAATGGAAAAGGGAGGATATGGTGATTTCCATACCAAGGGGGGCAAGGAGTATTTCAGCAAGTATTGACAGACTGATCGGTAGGCCAGGAGAGGTATCTCTTGGAACTGGAAGTCACTATGACACAATAAAGCTAGCAAGCATGGAAACAGAAAAACCATGTCCTGTTTCTTCCTTTTCCTTCCTTCCTCTTTCTTTCCTCCGCCTCTCCCTTTCTCCTTCATCCTTTCCATTTCAAACTTCCATTCATTCTACGACTACCGACATTTCCCCATGTAAGTGTCTGGCACGGTTGTAGGCACTAAAGACACGGATACAGAACAGGGGAGTGCCTTCCCTCCTCACCCTGGACAAACACACGTGAGGAGAGCAACAAGAAAGGGGAGTCCTCGCTGTGACATTGTGAGAGCAACGGGCTGGCCGGTCGAAGAGTAGGGTGTGTGCGTGTGTGTGCACGTGTGTGTGTGTGCACGTGCATGTGTGTGAATGTAGAGGAAAGGGGTGTACTGAGACGGAAGGAAAATGAATAACTGATTTGTCTAGTTGTGTTAAGTGCAAAGAAGAAAAATACGAAGTTACGTGCTGGGAATGGTGAAGTATTCCCCGGAAGGACACTCTAAAATTGTGGGGTAGAGATCTGGATGAAAGGAGGGGGTGCGACAGCTAAGATGTTTGTGTTATTGGAGAGATGGGGGTCGAGGACCAATAAGATGAGTGTGGGGACAAGGCCAGAAAAGACCCAGGAGCAGGATCATGCTCAGGTATGAGGAACTCAAATAATACATAGTTGAGTCCAAGTAGGAATACTGGAAAGGCAAGACGGACCACTCATGAAGGAACGCATGGACAAAGTGAGACAGCTCTCTTGCAAAATGCCTCTCCTGCTCTCCTATTACTTTAAAAGGAGATGACCCACAGAGGCAGAACAACAGTGAAAGGTCACGGGCCATCTTCGCACAGCACGCTAACTCCCGAATCCTTCAAGGCCACACTTAAGGCACATCGCGGCCCAGCTCTTCAGCTTCTGCTGGCTAAGAAAGGGCCTTCTTTAGTCCAGAGGGGAGAAGTTCCCCAGTAGGTCCTGGTTTCGGCTCTAACTCAGAGGCGAGCCAAGAGAGGGAGCTCAGGAAGAGAAAATCCAATAATGATGTTTTATTTCAAACAACTCTTCCACAACTGAAGCCACTGGTCTGCACAAGTGAACGAATGAAATTGAGTCATGGACCTCCCTTCACTGACTCCGGGAGCAGAAGTGCTTGGTGATGGATCTGTGGATGGAGGAATTAGAGCACAGATCAATGGACATAAACTCGGTGCTCACGGAGCTGCCATTGTGTTCCAGGCTCCCACTGCACAAGCGTGAAGGGTGAGAGTGAGGTTGGGGGTGGGGGAGAGAAAGTCACTCTACAATTTATCTCCACAGCAACGGGAGTGTGAACCAATGACCTCACAGAGGCCCAGCACCCTTCCCTCTTTGCCTGCAGCTGGAAAGCCCTTATCCTGGAATGCCAGGTTCCCAGCTCTGCAAAATCAAATTCCTGTTCCTTAAAGACCAGATCGAATCCTACTTCCTCCCTGCAGAACTTCCCCATCGGCTCTGATAAGAAATACAAGTTATCTGTACTTCTCTTAGGATCCTTGTAACCTTGGAGTATAGTTGTGAGATCTTAGAGTTGTGAGCTCTAAGAAACTTGCTGGTTTTAAATCCTGTATTCACCTCTTTCTAACTCTGTGTCAGCTTTCACTTAGGTTATCTGTACCTCAGTTTCCCCCACCTGTGGAATTGGTTTAGTAATGGTATAAACCTCATGGGGCTTGTTGTAAAACTTTAGGTATAGTGCTTGCCTTATAGTAAGGACTCAATATGTTTAGTTATTGCTTTGATGATGATAAGGAGGAAGTGGAGGATGGGGATGATGGTGGTGATGGCGGTGGTGATAATGATGGTGATGGTGGTGATAATGATGATGGTGGTGGTGGTAGTGGTGGTGATGGTGGTGATGATGGCGGTGATGATGATGGCGGTGATGATGGCGGTGATGATGATGGTGGTGGTGATGGTGGTGATGGCGGTGATGATGATGGTGGTGATGGTGGTAGTGGTGATGATGATGATGGTGATGGTGGTGGTGGTGGTGATGATGGTGGTGGTGATGATGGTGATGGTGGTGGTGATGGCGGTGATGATGGTGGTGGTGGTGGTGATGGCGGTGGTGATGGTGGTGGTGATGGCAGTGATGGCGGTGGTTATGGCAGTGATAGTGATGGTGATGGTGGTGGTGATGGTTGTGATGATGATGGTGATGGTGGTGATGGTGGTGGTGGTGGTGGTGGTGGTGATGGTGGTGATGGTGGTGATGATGATGGTGATGGTGGTGATGGTGGTAGTGATGATGATGGTGATGGTGATGGTGATGGTGGTGATGGTGGTGGTGATGGTGGTGGTGGTGGTGATGGTGGTGATGGTGATGGTGATGGTGATAGTGGCGGTGATTATTTGTGATCAGTTTTCACCTGCCGATAAGACAGTAAATTTCTCGGTGACAGCAATTACCTCTTGTCCATCTCTGAAGTCAAGTTCTTCAGCCGACAGGTTTTGGGCACCACAGTTAAAATTAGATGTAAGAATTTCAGTTCTACTACCTATTATTAGCTCTAAGTTTAGGCAATAGCATCAAAAGCCAAGAACTTGAGAGGCTGTTAATGAATATTCAGCATTTGAACAAAGTATTGAAAGATCATGTAACCAAAGGAAAAGCAAAGGCCCCATTAATAGCAGATGCAGTGAATATGGCACAGTGCAACGGGGAGGCTAAGTGGGTTAGACAAAATAACACACCTATTTCTATCTAGCGAATCCTAGCTAACTGACTCGAGTGGAGTGCATGCTTAGTAAATGTGAAGTCCTTCTAGGTCTCTATCCTCTACCTCACCTAGGAATCCATGCACCAGCACCGAGCCAATTCCATGACCTTGACATACTATATTTGATGGAACAGATGAATACTTGTAGCCAAGTCTATTAAACAATACAATATTTTTAATAGGTTTATAAACTCCAGGACTATAAAATACCACCGTGTTTATAACTAGGCTGACAATCTGAGCGTCTACCGCTTTGATGATGGATGCATTCTACGTCGTTTTACTTGGGAAAAAATAGAATAACTTATGGAACAGGTGTTTCCTTTAGTACCAATCTGTAATCAAAGATGATATTGTACCTCAGGCAAGGTGATATCATATTTAATTGCTTGTGGAATATTAAATATACCACACCATCTAATCCTGAATTTCCCAATTGTGTTTCACAGGATGTTAACAAGTAATCCGGAGAAAAGAGTTCCGTGGTCAACTTAACTTGGCAAATGAGTTTTTTTTTTTTTTTTTTTTTTTTAAAAACTCTTTTTTTTTTTATTTTTATTTTTTATTTTATTTATTTTACAGAGGAGACACACACACAGAGAGAGAGAGAGAGAGAGAGAGAGAGAGAGAGAGAGAGAGAGAAAGGGGGGAGGAGCTGGAAGCATCAACTCCCATATGTGCCTTGACCAGACCAGTGCAGGGTTTTGAACTGGCGACCTCAGTGTTCCCAGGTCGACGCTTTATCCACTGCGCCACCACAGGTCAGGCGCAAATGAGTTTTTAAAAGATTCAATTTTTTATTTTTTATTTTTATTTTTTACTGCAGAACATTTCAGAATAGGCTAATAATAACATCTAAGAGGGAATAAAGAGTATGCTGTGTTTTCTAAACATGTCTTTCTCAGACATTTTTGAAGGAGATGCATCCTTAACAAACAGTGTTAGAAATGCTGATCTAGACCAAGGGTCCCCAAACTACAGCCCACGGGCCGCGTGCGGCCCCAAAGGCCATTTATCCACCCTCGCTGCACTTCCGGAAGGGGCACCTCTTTTATTGGTGGTCAGTGAGAGGAGCACAGGATGCATCCGCACCCATAGTTCCCACTGAAATACTGGTCAGTTTGTTGATTTAAATTTACTTGTTCTTTATTTTAAATATTGTATTTGTTCCCATTTTGTTTTTTTATTTTAAAATAACATATGTGCAGTGTGCATAGAAATTTGTTCATAGTTTTTTTTTATAGTCCGGCCCTCCAACGGTCTGAGGGACAGTGAACTGGCCCCCAGTGTAAAAAGTTTGGGGACCCCTGATCTAGACTAAATCTTCCATTTTTCAGGTGAAGAGACTGATACCCACATAATGCATTGGCTAATCAGCCACAGAAGCAGGCTCTGCGGCCAGGTTTCCTGCTGGGAACCCCTTCCTCATTTCTCTTATTTTACAACCTCAGCATTCTTTCAGCATCCCCCAATGTTCAGCTCTGTGACAAGCTGGGCACGTGTGATTCCCCAAGTGCTAGATGACAAAATGAGGGCGCAGCCAGCCTTCCCACCGGGGTCACTGTCATGGCGGTGGCGGTGGCCAAGCTGGGACTAGAAACCAGAGGCTCCCGACCCTGTGTTTATCTGCTACTCTTGGTTCACATCTCTTCCTTTTCACTATAGAGACAGAAATGACTTTTTGATAAAGTTTGGGTATAAGGAGGCATAACCTATTGCCCCTTAGCATTAAGTTAAAACACAGAGATCTCATTATAGTATTATTTCATGTAATGCAATCCCGACCTAAATAAAAAATTTACCACCTGGAATAATAGGGTATTAAAATGGGAAGAGATTTGGAGAACTACCTGGTCTAACCTCTTTATTTCACAGTCGAATAGTTGACGTGATAAAAGGAGAGAAAATTTCCAGGGTTAAGCATTGGAATAGGTCACCCAGTTTGAAGCCAGCTTAGACACCTTCCCATCCCAGATCTGTGATCCTAGGCAAGCGATTTTCAATGCTTGTGCTACATAAATTTTTAAAACATGCAATACCTAACTGTTTAGTCAGAGGCACTGACCCTTTTTCCTTAGATTATAAAACAAAAACAAAAACAAAAACCTGACAACGGTCAACATAACAATAGCCATGAAAATTATACCTCTTTTTATTGTCAGCTCAGCAAAAACATATAATATTTTTTGGAGTGCCGCAGAATTTTAGTAATTAGTTTATGTGTGCCCCGAGATGAAAAAGTTTAAAAATCACTGCCTTAGGCAAATGAATTCACCTTGCTAAAATGTTGTTTCTTTTCCTGAGAAGTAAGGCTATTCCCATCTAGCTCTGAGTGTGAAGACTCAGGGAAACACAATAAAGGCAAGTTACCATGGCCCATGATAAAAGTAGCTATCAGTGTTATTGCTACTATGACGACCTTTTTATGTGCACATGAAGCTCATAATTCAGAATACTATCAGCAATTATCATCATCATCACCTCCTGATAAAACATCCAATAAATGCCCAAATTTATGTGGAAAAGGCTGTTCTTGTCTAGCATAGCTGCTTTTTCTTTGACCTTAAAAAAACAATCTATGTTTTACCTCTTTGGCCAAGAGTGAAACCATCCTGACCTTGCTAGTCTATTTGCCGCCGCTGACCTACCGACACAGGGTTGATTTCAAACTTGGTGGAAACAAAATCTTAATGTCTTCGTGGGCCAAACATTAGTGGCTGGTGGTGTCTCAGGTCAATGCGAGTACACGTGGTTACCCCAAAACCTTCAACTTCAACGTTTTGAAGACAGTGGAGTGGTGAGCACTACCTGTGAGGGCCTCGTGTATGGACTGAACCTGAGATGCTTAGTAATGCAGAACAAGCCTGATCTGTGGTGGCACAGTGGATAGAGCATTGACCTGGAACGCTGAGGTTGCTGGTTCAAAACCACAGGCTTGCCCTACCTAGGGACATACAAAAAGCAACTACTATGAATGGATGCTTCTGCTCTTTACCCCCTTCTCTCTATCTCTCTCTCTCTCTTTCCTCTCTCTCAAATCAATAAATAAAATCTTAAAATAAAATAATGCAGAACAAGTCACCTTTACTTTCACCCTCTACAAATTTCCTTTCCTTTTCTCCTGAAGCTTTGCTAAATTCTTGTTCCAGTCCCTGGACAATTGTTATTACAATGCTCTTGTGTTCCTACTCTGTAGGAGGCGGTTATAATTCAGAAAGTTCTACTTTTATAAATGACAAAAATGTCTCTCCTGGTCATCCCTGACCCACCCCTTGGCTCTGGAACCCTGTCCCTCACTTTACATTATTTGGAAGGCTCAGATGAAGAAGTGTGGGTTTTTGGAGACTGTCACCCATGCCCAGACAGTCCAGACTTGCAGGGAAAGAAACAAGGAGACTGACCCAGAAACTGAACCTGGAGGTATATGTATGTATCTTGGAAAACTTAAGTCCTGGGGAATTTCTAATCTTGACCAAAACTAGTTCTTATGATCTGGTGCTTCTGCAGTTGGTTCCTCTGTGATATACACATGTCACTATCCAGCAGTGCATGTCAGTACAGACACTGTGTTTCCTGTGTGCTGACATCAGGCAAGTGCCGGGCCTGGTAGCCACTCTCGAATTTGGGAAAGTTACAAACTCCAGGCAAAGATGAGAAACTCTAAGTGGAGCAGACCCACAGCGCATGCCCTCCACAACAACGCCCCATTGCTGAAGTCTCCAGGCCAGTGTTGTCATTCTGGAGTTCTGCTTTACTGAACTTTTTAATGAAAAGGACCTTAAGTCATATGACACTAAAACTGAGTAGCACTTAGCGAGCCCCGTTCAATGACTAAATGGCTCCTCTTTTGCCTTCTTTCTTTGTCTAGATCCATGTTTGTCAAGGGAGGCATTTGCCAATGTCTTCTGATTGTCATGACGGGTGTATATGGGGACTGCTACTTGCATCTACTGAGCAGAGGCTAGTGATACTTCAGACAACTATTTATTGGAGCTGGTGTGCTACAAGGCAGCTGAGCAGAAGTCATGAGGTCGATTATGATTAAGGGGAGGCAGCACAGATGAGAGGTTAAGTCTTGCTCTAAATTCGAAGTGCCTACGTGGGAATGCTGGCTGTGTAGCTTATTAGCTGAAGACAAGTTACTCCATCTCTCTGAGGCTCACTTTTCTGTTTTCTTACCTGTAATATCAGGATAATAATAGTACCTACTTCGCTGGGTTGCTAGGAGCATTACATGAATGAAGTGTGTAATGCATACTCCCTGACAGTATATGAAAGAGTACTTAACTTAATTTTTTCCAGGAAGTTGGTTGCACTCATACCAGCTGGTTCCAGAAGGCAGGCTGCACATACATAATGCAGATAAATCACTCTGATAAATTCTTGCATTTAGACATAGAATTTAAAGACAGCAATGTATAATATATCCACCACAAACCAAACCGCCTGGAAAGGCAAGGCAGTTATTGCAAATAGGTGCAGTGCTGGATGAACACAAAAGGCAGAGTGGGAGCTGTGCCAACCTGGGGAACAGGGTACCTTGCCCAAAGGCATTAAGAAACATGAACGTACTCTGCTCCTTCCCAACACACACACACACACACACACACACACCTTCCAAATGGACTTGTTGTCTTATAGTTGGCAAACTCCTCCTGAGTTTTAATAACTTTTAGTCTGTAAAGGTGTCCTTTCCCACACCTGCTACATGAAATCATTTGCCCAAGATAAAGAGGCTCTAACTCTATGTGGATTAGACCCAGAGCAGTCTGACCTACAGTGTGTTATAAACAAACACTTACAAAGGCAAATTTCACAGAAGCCATCTTTCCAAACACAGGATGCAATCCTCTGGCCAGATAAGTGCACAGCGAATTCTCTCTCTTCCCGACAACTCGTCCAACACCCACTGCTTAGCAGTCAACCCTGCAACTTCTATTAGTATCCTTTAGTGTGCCTTCTATTGAAAGTTTGAAATATTTAGGGGGTGGGGAGAATGTATGCTTGACATTACCAATTCAGCTGCAAGTTTATTGGGGAGTGGAGTGCGATTGCACAGCAGACATAAACTTGTTTTTTCTTTTCTTTTTGCCATTAATATTCTGTGTACTATTTTGACCAATCCGTCTTGAATCACTGTATGTTTTAGGCTCACTAGCCAATGAAACCGCTGACATTTCAGTATACAAATGTTTGCACTGATGATTAAAATCTATTACTTAGCCAGTATATAATGAATAGTCAACAGACACCTAGCAGAATGCTAGTCACTTCTCAAGGAATAAAATATCAAGCTAGACGGCATTATCTCAGTCCTCAGAAACGGCACAATATTGTGGAGAGAAATGAAACTTTAGAAACAGGGAGCTCTGGTTTCAATTTCTGGTTCCCTTATTTGCCAAACTCTAGGATCTTTATGTTAATGTCTCTCAGGCTTCATTTCTTGGTATGCAGGATGTGCAGGTCATGGTTTTTACTTCATAGGAGTGCCATAAAGTAGATTAAATAGCATATGCAAGGTTAGTGAGTTGCCTGACACAGTTTCGGGCTCCATAAATGTTAGATCTCATTCCCCTGCCCCCTTGCATGGTGCCTTCCTCCACTGCCCTCCATCTATGATGAAGACTTAATTTATGATCTTGTTCAGACTAACACCCCTTTTTTCCCAGAAGAGCATTCAAACAGAAATGCAAGATCATAATTGCTTCCTCTCTTTCTCTTCCTCTGCCTGAGCCTGGTGGTTGTCTCAGCAGCTCCAGTCAACTGTACTCCAACATGTCAATCAAATCTCAACACTCCCCCCTACCTGCTCCTGTTCCTTCATTTCTCTCTGGAACCGCTGAGCAGGTCTCTCCCAATCTCCCACTGTTGCTCCTTTCTATGGTGCATTTTTCACACATCAGCCACAGAGAAGCATTATATATCCTTTCTCATCCTGAAAGCCCTCCCTGATTTCCTAGCTCAGTTAGGATAAAACCCTAGGCCATCAGCCTCACCTACATAGCCTGGCCTGTCGTTATTGTACTCCATAAACTGTGCACGAGTACAACACTGGTTACCCTCAGCCTGCCCAGCTTTCTCCTTGCCTCACTCCTCCAACTGGATAAGCCTTCCTTCTGCAACTTGAGCATATTGGGCTCTGTGCCTTAGAGCCTCTGCCTTCCCAGTCCTTGAGTCTGAAGCATCCTCCCTCTCTTCGCCTTCCAGGGCCAGCTCCTTCGGGTCTCAGAAATACCCTCCGTAACAACAACATCTAAATATCTAAATCAGACCTCCTCAGTATTCTGTCACCATCTCATCACATTTTTTTTTCTTCCGAACTGAGAAGCGGGGTGGTGGGGAGGGATGTAGCAGACAGACTCTCACATGCGCCTGACTGGGATCCACCCACATGCTCACCAGGGAGCGATGTTCGGTCCCTCTGGGGTGCTGCTCCACTGCAATCGGAGCCATTCTAGCGCCTGAGGGGGAGGCCATAGAGTCATCCTCAGTGCCCGGGCCAACTTTGCTCCAATGGAGCCTTGGCTGCGGGAGGGGAAGAGGGAGATAGAGAGAAAGGAGAGGGGGAAGGGTGGAGAAGCAGATAGGCGCTTCTCCTGTGTGCCCTGGCATCAAACCCGGGACTTCCACATGCTGGGCCGACACTCTACCACTGAGCCATCTGGCCAGGATTCATCACAATTTTTATTCTTTGTACCTGTTAAAACAATTGATACTTGTTTATTGTTCAGGACCTCTCTCACTAGATTATTAACTCCAATGAAGCTGGTAAATGTTTACCTATTGAGAAACTGCATTCCCAGTTCACAGTCTCCTGCCCAGCACTCAGGGGCTATGCAACACACCTTGTGGAAAAGGGAACAACTGACTGCCATCAGAACTATGCATGCCCTGGCCGGATAGCTCAGTTGGTTAGAGCATCGTCCCAAAGCACAGAGGTTGCCAGTTCGATCTTCAGTCGGAGCACATATAGGAACAGATTAATGTTCCTCTCTCTCTCTCTTTTGCTATCAATTAAAAAAAATAGGCATGACCAATATGTGGATAGCGAGGTAACCGAGTGAATACCACACTGCTCCTACAATGGAGAAGAAGGCCCATCGGGATCTGATCAGCACTTTGGTAGGTGATGGGACAACACAACAAACTGGGATGCAAAGTCAAGAATCAATAATACTTGTTAAATTACTCATGAGTTTAAGACCCAGCAAGGCACAGAAGCATGTAAGGTCTAGGATTGTCATATAAATATTCAGGGAGGAACAGAAGTTAAATGTTTATTTAAACATGTGGCTTAACTAAAGTTATACACACAAAATGGAAGACATCTCCTGGAAGACATCCAGGTACTGGCACAGATATAAATATGAACGAACAAATCAAAACAATCTGGTATACCAGTTACCTCCCCCAGACAGACAGTGCTAATTCTTACCTCTCCCTTAAATAACTCATTATTAGATAAATAGAGAAATCACAAATAAAATGAATAATAAAAAACAATAGCTTCCTACCATTTGAGTTCCTAGCATGCCCTAAGAATTCTGCTAGCTAAGCCCTTACGTACATTATTTATACCTCGTTTCCAGCCATACCAACTTTGGGATAATTAGACAACATGACATCATGGTCAAGAATATGGACTTTGGAGTCAGGAAGTCTTGGGTTAAAGACCTGACTGCCTGTAAAGTGTTCGACAATAAAAAACCTCTCGGAATCTGTTTCTTTCTCTAAAGACAGAGCTGGCAATCATTCATACTTTGAAAGGGTGCTGTTTGTGTAAAAGAGAAAACATATTATTCTCTTTGCATTCTGCCTGGTGCGTATGAGTTTCTTGACTCCATGAGCTCATATTCACCTTCTGCAACTGAAGAAAATAAAGGTCGGCAATTTGTCCATGACCTATATTGGTCCCAAAGATTGTGGTTTTTCCCACATACCTTCTTGCCCTTCAGATGAAATCTATCTTTTGAAATGTGTCAGAACAGCAAGTCCTGTAAAGAGCGAGACCCCGGTGTGCCAAGCCTGGCAGGCACGCACCCTTTTCCCCTGCAGCTCTCAGAGCAGCACGACACGCAGAGGTCAGACACAGACATAGGCCGAGTCACTGGTGTCCTCTTCACCATGGTTGTAGAAGGACTGCATGGGACCCTCTATCAGGGAAACCTCGAAGGCTCTGCCAAAGGGCCAAAAATACTATTTTGATTTCTGTGTGCCCTGTAGTCCTTTGCCATAATGTACACATCCATTAAGTTTAATATACGAAACTGTCAGCTGTTCTCTACAGCTTGATTAGAATTAAATTCCAATTAGAAATTACTTAGAAAAGAATTAAGAATGGAACAGAGGAATTTGAAAAGATGAAAGGATAGTGTGAACCTTGCAAAACTGGACAAGACATGCCACTACAGGGCATACCTGTCTCCCAAATTTCTTCCTCCCCTCCCCATACTCCACTCCTTCTCTCCCTCTTTTCTTACCTCTCTCCACCGATTCCAAAATAATTCATTGAGCACCTTCTTTATACCATATATATATATATATATATATATATATATATATATATATATATATATATATATATTTAGCACTGTGTTCAGTGTTTGGAGATTTTATATATATATATATATAAATAAAATCTCCAAACACTGAACACAGTGCTAAATAAGCAGATGTGGCTCAGAGATGTTTTCTTAGTCCTGCATAACAGGCAAAGCAGGGCAAGCAGAAGTGAAGGTGGCTTAGTGCACATCAGGCCCGCACACACTCACTAAGGGCCCCTCTGTATAAGATGCTGGGAGCAGAGTGGTCACAGAGCCCAGGGGAGAGAGAGGAGGGTGGAGATGGCAGATTGTATCTCCAGTCAATTATGAGAAGGCTGTCTCCCGGGATAGGAAGTAAAAGTCATTCTGACCTCTCATCCTCAGAAACTCCACGATTACAGAGTCAGCAAAGGGAGGCATCAAAAGGAAGCAACAATTACAAAAGCAGAACATATTCAGCTTCAAATTCTGGTCAGTTCCATTGGAAATAACACTTTTTCACTGCCATCCTTCTCATCGGCTCTTTAAATACTTGCTTTCTTCCTTTTAAAAAAGAATTTGCTCCGGATGACATCACCACAGCATCCAATGGAATCAGCCTCAGCCAGCCACTTGGCTTACCTTACTCAATAGCAGTTTCTGTCAAATGCATCACTCTAAAGACCTTTAGGCATCAAGGAAGCCAAAAAAGGTTTATTAACCAAGTTGCCTTCTGAAAGCACACCTGAATAGGCCATAGAAGCAAAGAAAAACACACCATCTTTCCTTTGGAAGAAAAGTCAGTGTGCTTTGGCAGGCCCAGAGTGGTGAGACGGTAAGCAGAGTTATGCAAGCAGAAACAGCTTTCTTCTAGCCACAGGTGTTTGATTTTTTT
This sequence comes from Rhynchonycteris naso, assembly GCA_037038555.1. Taxonomy (NCBI): domain Eukaryota; kingdom Metazoa; phylum Chordata; class Mammalia; order Chiroptera; family Emballonuridae; genus Rhynchonycteris; species Rhynchonycteris naso. The sequence goes on along the minus strand of CM073003.1, from coordinate 115,227,452 downwards.
CCAGCTCACTTGGGCACCCTGAGTGGGCGCAAACATTTCCTTGCTTCCACCACCGTGTCTAGAACTATACCTACAAGATAGGTAGCACTGCTTACAGTAGAACTACTAAGCCCTTTCACTCTGAAAGTCAGCCTAAAATAAGTAGAAGACAATTAAAAATAAGGTTTTAATTGGATACCGAGATGTAATTGATGTATAAGTCCAAAGTAAAATATCACATCAAAATATGTAGAATTCATAAAGGAAACACCCAAGGAAATTCTCACTGGTTTCAAGAGGCTGCAAGGGTCAAAGGGTGTAGGGGACAAGGGATTACTGAACATATATTCTTGGAGGGGATGCTACTTTCTAACCTTAAGCCTAATGAGAAAAGGCTTCAGTGAATCACCAACTAAAGGCTGTATCCAGGGAAAACAAACACACACAATTTTGAATGAGTTTTGAATCAATAAATATCTTAGATGAGACATTTAACATTTCTAAACTGACCTTATATTTTGTTGCTCAAAATATCACCAGGCTGTGTACAACGTTGAAGTGGCAGAAATCCCACCAGGAACTGAATTTTCATGAGGGTGGTAGAGGAAAGACCGCTCCCAACTCAGATTTCAAAGAAATAGCAGAGACAAAAATAAAGCTGCATTTTATTTATATTAGAGTTGTACTTAGTTAACTTAGCAACTACACATGTATTCGACACATATTGGTTGAGTGTCGAGCGCTGTGAGAGACGAATGAATGCAATGGTGACTATGTCCTACAACAGAACTCGTGCCTGCAAAGAGCTCACCGGGCAGAAGGGACAGGATGGGCGTTGCCCTGACATCTCTGTTCTCCATAGCAGACTGATTGTGAGATGGGAACCATAAGCTTCGGGGTAATATTCACACCCAGATTTGAATTTCAACTGCTTGGCAAACCAGCTGGAGATTATTCCCTATTTTGCACTTTAGTTTTCCTCACTTACAAAATGGAGATCATGTGACCTGCCTTTTAAGACTGCTGAGAAGATTTAAGAAAAATCTAGAGAAACCCATAGTATACTTATTGACTGACTGGTAAGATCTCAGTAGGGGACATCAACAAGATGGGGATATGGCCAGTGATCCTTCAGAATCAAACAGACAAAATAAATGGATATTGCCATTCAATAGCCCCATCATAAAAGTCAAAATGAAAGATTTAACGGAAGGAGTTCTTTCGAAATAACTAAAATCTCTTAAAAATTCTCAATCAACCGACTTTAATATTTTCATTTCCTAAGCTTTTATTGTATAAACAATTATTATAATCAGTCACAAAAAAAATCTAAAAGTTAATCACCTCATTTCTTATGATGCTTTAATTGTCTACTTGCACAAAGTCTTATCTCCCCAATTATCAGAGATCACTAAAGACAGGGCAGGCAACAACATTCTGGAGTATTTGCTAGCATGTTTTAGATCTTCAACAAATACAGACAGGACTCAATAGAAGGGACTTAAGTCTAATACAGGCCAATGTATATACATGCTGGCTGTTTGGAGCTCTCACTATAACCACAAGCACAAACATGGCAGTCTTTGTAACCTCTCTCTAAACTGGAGAACACCTCATTGTCAAAGTAGAAACACTTCTTCACGCCTGCAAATCACTGCTACCCACTGAGACACTTTTTTTGGCCTCGAAGTGGGTTCCACACATTACAAAGACAGGCAGGTAGAAAACAAAATTTCTCAAAGCATTCTTCAAGCTGAATTTCAAGATGGAATCTCACTGAATATGCCGATGGCATTTTGAAAAGAATTTCATTAAATGTTGCTAACATGTCATAAGCTCCCTTAAATGGAAGGGTAATGGCTCATAACATTTGTAAGCTTTTTAATTTCATGCAATATGAGCAGCATAATCAGGACCTATTAAAGTCAATCAACTATGCCAAGTGGGGCTACCTACCTTTGCTTCCGTTTCTATTTTTCTTGAGGGTACACCCCTGTGAACCAAGAAGCAACAGTCCCAGTATCATTCTTTTCTTTTCTTTTTTTAAATTATTGATTGATTTGAGAAAGAGAGAGAGAGAGAGAAGGAGACATCAATTTGTTTTTCCATTTATTTATGCATTCATTGGTTGATTCTTATATGTGTCTTGACTGGGGTTTGAACCCACAACCTTGGCGTATTGAGATGACGTTCAAACCAAGTGACCTACCCAGCCAGGGCCCTCGGTATCATTCTTTAAGGCTAACACTGGTGTATGATATTCTGAACAACCTCTGATGAAACCATCACGGCAACATTTGCTTGTGAGGGTTGGACAAACACCTCTTGGGAAATGGCTTTGGTTTTCGAGAAAAAGAGATTTCTTGCCCTTTGCCTCAGCTCAGAAGGTGCAATTTTGGTAGCATTCAAAATCAGTCATCTGACCAATGTAACTGGAATTAATATACGGAGATGAATATAAGGAACCTTATTTATATTTTCAGTGACACAGAGGTGTTCAAACTACCAATCCCTCCAGGCTGTCCCAGGTTTTCTTCTACCGTGAAACCTTTAATATAATAGTGACCATTTATATAGACTAAGTGCCAGGTACTTTTCTAGGCGCCCTGCATATGTTTTCTCATTTAACTTCCAAAACAACTCTATGACAATATTGGTTACCTCCTATTATGGACAGAGAAACTAAAGTTTGAGATGTCAAGTAATATGGTTACAAAGCTGATCTTCAAACCCAGGTTCAGTCCATCTTTCAATGACGTATACTTTGCTACTATACCATATTGCTTTCACAATCACCCTGTTGCAGTACTCCCATGGTAATGGAGACATCCTGGGATGACACCTTCCACACTGGGACATTTCTACAGGTAAGGTGATAATCTAAGATCGCTGAAGAATATAGAGTCCAACAGGGAGAATTCATTCCACAGTTGAGGCAGAAAGTACAATTCAAAGTCAGAGAAGAAGAACTCAGTGTAACAAGCCAGCTTAGGGGAAGGCCACAAACAGAAGGATGATTGAGAAGTGAGGAAGGCTAACAATAAGTTGGAAAATGGCGTAGAGGATGGACTAGGGAAAGCAGTGTGAGACTAAGATGGTGTGAACACATGAAAAGGTTCAAGTTCTACTTTGTGCACTGCCGGCTGTATAGTGTGGGGCACGTCTGATGGCTCAGTGGCGGTGGGCAGGACTCAGAACTTCAACACCAGACTAACGGACACATAGACTGTGTCCAAATACTCTGTCTGCATCCAATTACAAATTACACTAATACTCAGGAAAACATTCGATTATTCCCTGGGCAGCCATTAATGACTAACCAGACCAAGAAAATGTACAAATCAATGGTATCACACTAACTGACACACATAAATATCTGAAAGCAACAGAAGAAAAGAGTTCATCTTAACAATAAGAAAAATTTATCTAAGCACACTACTCCACTATGGAGGTACTGTGAATTTAACCATATTACAAATATGTCACTTGGGGTTGATAGAAAATGAAGTGACAGTTCAAAGAGTAAGGATGGCAGTGGGATGTTGTACTTACTATATTTGAAGAAGTTGTAAGACAAGTTGAATTTAGAATGAAGAAGACAGAATCCTTTCTCCTGAGGGGCTCTCTGAAGTAATTAAACCCTAATGTCTTAGGGCAGTGTTTTTCAGTCACAGGTCCACGAAAGAGTTAACCACCCTGACGTTGTATAAAAGATTATAGACCCCCAAACTCCTTCATGGACCAGTGGCTGAAAAACACTGCCCTAAGGCATCCATTGTATAATCAATTAGCTTCCTTCCTTTGAATCTAGGATGGTACTAGATCCCTAAAGAATTGGAGACTTGAGAAAAGAGTCATTCATATTTTTTGTATTCCATAGTTTCCAATTAGGATCCAGAGCTAAGAAAGCCCAGGCCTTTAAGAATTTGGAATTTCTATAGGTTTTTATAAGTTCATGTATGTTTCATTTTGATGAGATCAGAATGAGGAAAACCAGTAACTTGTAGTCTGAGGTCCTGAGCAAGATCATATCTATGGACTATGGATACTAAATCTCTAGAATACTATGGAATTTTTCCCGAGTCAGATTTAATTAGCACATGGATCCTTGATTGTTTCCAAATAGATACTATAATACAATTCTAAGAGAAGGCGTGACCAGAGAGAAGCAGTAGAAAATGGTACAATTTAGGAGATCTGTGGTTTGCATGGGCAGCAAATGGCGAATGCAGACAGGAAAACTATAGAACAGAGGCCCTCGGAAGGAAATGGCCAGAGAGACAGCAACTGGCAGAGAAAGGAAATAAGACGCTTCTTTCCTCGTGAAACTGACAAGCATCTGCATGTTTCCTTGGGTTGCAGGGAAAGCAAGTTAGGCCAACAGCACAGGCCAACATCTAGCTACTGTTCAGTATCCTGAGATAATACCCCAGCTCAATTAAGACCATGGTGTTAGACTCAGCGTGGGTTGGGATATTAGATGTGAGTCCTTCCTAAACTTTTCTAAGCCTTTGACTACTCACTTCTCAAGAGAACTTCAGAACGATAGATCCTTCCTAGGGTTACTGTAAGAAGTAAGTGATAGAACTTCACTTGAATGCTGTGGGTGTTAGCTATGACAACATTGAGAGTCGAATCACACATAATTTACATTCAAATTCAGCAAACATTTACAAGCAATTATGATGGGCCAGGCTCTTTGCCAATGGTTTCACCCATATTATTAGTTCACTTAATCTCCATAACAGCAAATCGTTTAATATGTATTAAAGTTATAGGTATTCATTATTAAAACAAGGGCAGCAAAAACCCTGCAGGCATTTAGTAACACTTAAAGAGTTTCTAATCATTCCCCATTTCCTGGTAGCAAGCTGTTGGTTATCTCAAGAACATGATGGTCCAGGCATCTGCAGAGACTCTGATTCCTCTGCTGAGCACAGCCTCAGTGGTCCTCCTGGCCAGTAGATGGGCTACACGAGGTTGTGCATACAAAAGCCACAGATACTATGCTTTGTGGAGATGTCAGATTGTTCAAGGATCGTTTTTAAAACAGTAGTACTTTTTGCCATAGGGGCCAACTTCAAAAATAAAAATCAAGTACCCGTATCATATAATCAGCACTGTTGCATCCTACAGATTCACGAGCCCTATGACGAGTTTTGGTAGTAGGAACCTGCCAGATAACAGCTCCTGCTACCTTCACCCACCACCAAGGACAGGCAATTGTTTCGCACAATGTTCGGCTGTGTGGGCGTTGGACATCTATTCATATGGACGCTGTTGTAATGTTGTCAAATCCTGTTTTGTTTTCATGAAACTTCTTCCTGTATCTCTCTAACCAGAGAGCTGCTAAGATATGATGAAAGAACCACGATTTAGTGAACTCTTTGTGGCATCAATGGAAAGCATGGGGGTGAATTCCACATCTCAGAAAACTAGCATGACAAGGCAAATCAAAGGTGAAGGGATTATACAGGAAAACAAACAAAAAAACACTCACATACATAGACAACAGATGGTGATTACCGGAGGGGAAGCAGGGTGGGAGAAGATAGAGAAGAGTAAAGGGGGAATAAATGGTGATAGAAGAAGACTTGATTTGGGGTGCTGAGCACACATACAATGTACAGATGATGTATTATAGAATTGTACACCTGAAACCTTTATAATTTTATTAACCAATGTTACCCTAATAAAAAAATATATCGAGAATGCTAAGAAATAAATGAAAAGCCTTGGTTTGTTAACAATTAGTCAAAAACAAACATGAGAACTACATGTCCATCCAGTGATACGAATACTCATGCATTAATAATTTAAAAATAAAGCCAGCTTCATTTCTCATCTATTAATGAGCTATGATCTAGGATAATTTATTTTCCATAACATTCCTCTAATTTTTTAAACTATAGCTGCCTAAGCCTTAACTGAGGCTTAAGAGCAATATGCAGCTCGATGGTGGAAAATTGCAATTATCACACCATCTGTCCTTGTCTTTTACTGTAGAGATAACACTTTTTATTTCCCTGACTCTGATGTTACAATAATGGAAGCTGTGGTTTCCTAGGTAGAGAAATCCACCTTACTGCAGCAAGCAAGGAAGTCAGCTTGTGTTATTTTTTCAGTAGGGTGAGTTCCACCACAGTCTACCTCTCGTTCCCTCCAAAATGCAATGAATATAACTACGAAATATTCTGCGGCCTTTAACGTCTCATTTACTTTGTGGGCCTTTTGGTATTTACTCAGAGAAAGAATCATAGCTGATAGATGCTTTGCAGAATCATTCACAGAAAGGGAAAATCCCCCACTCATAATTCAGGTAACTGCCACTCAGAACCTCACTGGTAACGATTACAGAGCGCTGCATCAAAGGGGTGCACTCAGCGGCCACGGAGACCACAAACTCCAAGTCAGCGCAAGAATTTGCTTACAGTGTCAGATGGCAGAGTACTGTCTTCTCAGTCCCTGAAAGGACACCTTTGAAAGATTATCAGTGGTTTTGACAATAAACAAGTTATTAAACATTAAGACTAACAGAGCAACACACCCATACCAATGATCAAGTGCTGGGCAAGACAAAAAGTTGCCTAGGACGGAGTATGTTTTGATTGTAGAATTAAGAAAATATGTTTTTAAAGAGATTTATTTTTTTGCCAACCTTTTAGAAGTGAAGAACAACAAGGTTTGTAAGGATGTATTAAAATGTGCTTTTTCCGTAACGCTAACATCTCTCTCCATTCTTATCCCCAAATACTCGGCAGGTATTACTGCCTATGAGATGCTACGTAAACAGAAGTAATATCCTTCCTACCATGAATAGGCTGAAAACCAAATCACAATAGACTCTGGTCCATTTTTTCCCTTTTACATGTTATTTATGAAAGAGGCGAGAGGCAGTCTTGCCCCAGGTAGTCATGACAGGTGGCTGGGATGTTGCCGAGATGGGAGGGAGTTGTAGGGGACACAGAGGACCACACTGATGAGGAAGAGAATCTCAAAGGTTGGAAGGGCTAAAGTGCCAATTCTGTGCTCTGACTCTTTCCTGTCTGTAACACGTGGCTCCACACCTGGGAGCCTTCACGAGCCTGTGGGCGGCACGGGTCCAGTTTTGAAGGCAGGGCCAGACTGCAAAGGCGGGAAAGCTGGGCGCTTCCTACCTTCCGCTCCACTTTTATCTCTTCCAACTGGTCTGGCCTGCTCCCCCCACAGCTTCCTATCACACAGCTGCTCAAGCGTCTTCCGCATAACAGAATATTTGATGTGCGGCTGACACAATCTATCAGCATCAATAAAAGAGAAATCTGTCTTTGCTTCTCTGACTGAGAGCCTCTTAGAGAATGTTTGAGTTAGAAGGATCCAAACAGAACATTCATTCATTCATTCATTCATTAAAATAAATGCTTTCCTTCCATATGACAGGCACTAGTCTAGGACCCAGGGATAAAGTGGTAAACAAAGCAAATAATATTAACTAACAAATATTAAGAGTAATAAAATTATTATATTGAAATTTTATATAGTGCTTTATACTCAGGGCACTGATGTCTAAAAGGAAAAATTTACATAATAAATTTTATATAGTTATATAAAATGAACTATTTGGTCCTGTAATAAGTTTTTGAGGTAGTGCTATTATTATGCCCACTTTACAGATAAGGAAAGTGAGTCACAGAAAAGGTAAAGTAACGTGCTCGAGATAGCACAGCTAGTAAATGGTGGAGCCAGGATTTGAGCAAAAATTGATGTTCCGGAGCCTGCTCTGAGACATCAGTTAGTAACTGTCTTTCTCTGCCACGTGGGGTTCATCATGAAAACACATTTCTGAGTCTTCAAATAAATGATATACTGATGATGGACCTTTGGGCACTGTGACATGACAGGCAACAACAATGAATTTGGGGCAGCCTACCTGCCCACTGGCCCTCAAATCATACAATTAAACATTTGAAGCCTCATTTGAAGTTCGGACCTTCTTCTGCTACAGAAACTCCAGCTGCTATAGTTATAATTGAGAGTTGACCAAAGCCTTCAGTAACTCTTATATTTCCCACACAACCTTCATTTAAGAAGGGCACATGTAGTCAGTTTCTTCCAATTTTAAGGAAGAAAAATCCCCATCAGCCAGATTTAATTTTACAGCAACCAAAAGTCCCTGAATAACTGGCGCTGTTTCTCAGGATAAATCAACCAACCACAGTGTCTCTCTATTCAAACTTGGCAGGTTTGTTTAAAAAGGAAGGGTGAGCAGCTGGTTCACACTACTGTCCACGAGAACTTACGACATGTAAGAAGGGAGATACATTTCAGAAATGGCAATCAGTGCTACTGTGCAGATGGGCTTGTAGATGGCCCTTCCGACTTTGAATAATCTCCGTAATTTATGTGTGAGCAAAACAAGGCAAAGATGCCTCATGCCCCCCTCTGACTTGCTTCTCATCACTTTTATTTACTCGGGCAATACCTCATGGTCCAGTTAACTTCTTAATTAAAGGCAGCAAGATGTTCACGTTCCATTCAAGTGGCACAGAAAAGGCTGTTCCGTGTGCAGGGTGTTCAGCTGGAAGTTGAAGCTGCTCTGCTTACTGAGAAGAGACCACCGCAGCCCCGTCAGCTTTCTAAACGAACCAGAGACGGCTCTGCCCAGCACAGCGAAATTGTCGGTGGAGCCTCTTCGGACAAAGCTTGTGCTTGCCTGCCGTCCAATGATACATTTGCATGTGTGTCTCACAGGCAGAGGATGCCAAATCCACACTTCCACCTTTCTTCTCTATGACTGCCTCCTCCCCATTCGTCGTCCATTGTGGTAAGAAAAATATAGATAAAACGGAGGCACATTCCAAAAAACTTGGGGTAGGGAATGGCTGGTGGCAGGCCAGAACCTCAGCCTCTGGAAGCCCTGAGGCTGCCATCCCTTGTCACTGAGCTTGCATACTATTTCAAGACCTACAGGAGCCAGACCAGTAGGAGAAACTGAGGCAAGATAGATAGACAAGAAGGGAAGAACAGAACTCATGATTGACTATAACCCTAACACGTCAACCTAATTTCAGGACTAGTGCATTATGAGGTATACATAGTCTCATTTCCATAAACCCAGATCTGCACCCTCCAGGACACTCAGGGGCTCATGAAAGGCACAAGTGAAGTGGTTGGTGAGGGACTATAGTGACTGGTAGAGACTGTGGCAAACTGAAGAACATCTGTCCAAAGGAGGCAGCTGCTTCTCAGCGCCAGTCCTTAGGGATAGCAAATTATGGTTCCAGATTTCCTGGTTCTTCATGAAACTCAGAAAATGTAGATTTTTTTTTCAAGAAAACTGTGCCAGTAATCTACAAGTGCCAGAGCTAGCAAAAAATTTTAAAGCAGACGAATGAGAAAAAAGTGAAATTTATCTTCCAAAGGGATTATTATCACACAATGGGAGAGGGTAACTCAGTGAAAGAAAAATTTAAAACTAAAAGCTATCAAATATGAAATGGGTTTCCTTCATAGGCACTGAGTTTGTGATGAAGAAGACACTCAAGAAGAGGGTGCAAGCCCTTTTGGTTCCGAGGAAGTTCAAACGGCAGATGAGATTTGAAATACGTGATGCTGATGATGTTGACAGTGAAAATGACCATTGTCGTTGTCATCATCATTCTCAGAAGAAGGGGGTAAGAGCAGGGGTTACCAATTCTGGAATGCTCACTTTATCCCAACTTCTGTATGAAGCACTTAACAAATATTATCTTACTTATTTACAACCACCCATGATGTAGGTATTATCATCTCAAGTGCCCAGGTAAAAGAAGATTTCCAAGTTAAGAAATTGCTCAGAGAACACGTCATCTGTCAAGCAGAAGCACTGGTTGCCAACCAGGACCAACAACAGAGCACACGAACTTCACCGTGGAGTGCCCTTGGTATAGGTAACTTCTAAGACCTCCATTTGGATATGATTTAATAATTCTATAAACAGGTTTTGATAGGTAGACCATCTTAAAATACAGTGTGTCCGTAAAGTCATGGTGCACTTTTGACCTGTGACTGGTCAAAAGTGCACCATGACTTTACGGAACACTGTATATGAGTTTTTATAAGATAAAAAATTTTGAATGCCAATATAAGTGCCCTTATGCCTTTTATAATAATTTTCTACTTGATTCTCTTAATTTCTTAATCTGTCCTCTAACTTCTTTTTCTACCCTCTCCCCTCCTGAAGTTGAACATTCAGTATAACAATGGTAGGATCCAATACCCACCCTCCAGTTTAGTTTGAACTGAGTAAGGACAGAAACCCAGTGTGCAACTTTCTCACGGCTGCAGGCCTGGCACATAAGGTACAATAACTACTCATTCTCTTTCCCTCATCACTATACGGCCAGTTACGCGAAAACACCATCTAGTTCCAGCATGGTGGGAAGCAAGGTAAGAAGCCCCTCTGGATGAGTAGGAGGCTGCCACTTTTGTCCAGAATGATACCTTGTGATAAAAGGTCTCCTTCGTTCAATCTATCTACCAGTAGCTCCTTCCAAAAAAAAAAGAAAAGTATAGTTGTATTTAGCAATTAACAAGATGCCCATCACACTAAAATGGGGATTTAAACAGATTTTGGGGGCATTATAATCCTTAAATTTACATATTTCTTTCCTAATGCATTCAAGTGTTAATTGTAGGGACAGGCTGGTTTTCGGATGTGACAGCAGAACAGTTAATTCAGTGTGTGTCCTTTTCAGTCTATTTTCTGTGTGGCACGATACTTTACCCCTTAAACGCGATGCATCCCATGGCTAACACAAGAAGGCCCCAGGGTTGCCTTGTATTCACAGAGGGAAGTTTTGACAGAGGTGAACAAGTTTCTTATCAATTCATCTTCCAAAGTGCTTACTATCACACCAATCGATTTGTCGTGACTTTACCAGGACTGCAACCTTCACTAATGAAATCGGATACAGCATGGCACGTTGTGTGGATTGCTTAACCAATCCCAGTTCCTCTCGTATCAATGAAGCAAAAAACCCAAATGAAGTCAAGGGTTGCTTTATTAGTTATCCTTACCTAAAGGGGCTGAGTCATCTTGGTCAACTAGACACTGAGAAACCAGGAGGCATCCTGAACAATAGAAGCAGCCATGAAACTATGGAGAAATGATATTGCAGGGGATGCTACAGGGAAGAGCTTTCCAGAGGTGTATAAGCAATGGTTAGGTGCATCAGAAAAACAAGAAGCTGAAGATGCCTGGTGGGGAACAGAAAGCTGGCACGTGTGAGGGTCCCAGGAGCATCCGTGGGGTTATGATTCAGCAAGTACAGTGAATTCAACTGCCTGTCCAACAGTCATGCCCAAGACTACCTTTGCTACCAGAAGCCCAGTTTTGTTCAGTTTTGGCAATTATCTCTGTGCTCGAGGAAAGCAGAGCCCTATAAACCAAGTCACCGGCTTCTAGGGTTTCTTTTTTATCTTTCTGATACAACATGTATGTTTTTACTTATTGTGACAATTCAAAATGAGACTAACCCCACCTTCGTTGTCATGCCCATATGTTATTCTATAGTCCCTTCTCTGTGGTCTTATGTCATCTAAAAGAAAAATAGTCAAGGTCTATGCCCTGAGCCACTTCTAGTATCTCTCCCCAGGGCAACCAAGACAAGTCCGATTGCAGGCAAAAACAAGGGATGGTTTAAAAAGGTTGTTGATAGAATGACATACACCATTTATTCTTAAAATTATTCAGATAGGTAAACTGTCTGATTCTATTGATAGGAAGTTCTAAGAAACACAAGAAAATGTCTAGGATAGAAAGCAGACCAGTGGTTGCTTGGGGATAGGGTGAGAGAAGGAGGGTGGATACTGCAGGATGAAGGCCTGGAGAACTGCTTTGGGGTGACACATGTTCATGATCTCAATTGTGGTGGTGATGTCACAAGTATATACATATGTGAATACTTACCAAATTGCACACTTGAAATATGTGTCATTTATTCCATATCAGTCATAGCTCAAAAAGCTCTTAAACTTTTAAATATTATTTAGATATATTTACTGTTATTATATTATCTAAAGGAAAAAGTATAGCATAGCATGCAATACACACACACACACACACACACACTCATGGTAGATAGCAGAAAAAATACAGTAAATTGTTAGCAGTGCTTGCTCCTGCAAGATAAATTTAAGGGGTGCTTTCATTTTTAATGATTCATTACTCAATTATACAAATATCTACTGAGCACATATGACGTGCCATAGATTTAGCAACAGGGCTGAGGAATGTAGTAGAGAAAATCCAGACCATCTCTTGCTCTTCCAAATTTATATTCTTAAGCAAATAAGAATGGCCAATGATGACAGTTATGGGATGGGATTGAGAAGCAGGGTGATGTCTATACATGGCTGTTATGCTAAATAGATTGAATGACAGGGGTCTTTCTAACATGGTGATATTTGAACTGAGACCAGGCTGACCAGAAGGAGCCTTGCATGAGAAAACTTCTTGTACAGAATTTTATAGGCTCTAGTGAGAAGTTTCCATTTTATTTCAAATGGAATGGGAAGTCAATGGAGAATCTTTTGCAAAGGGGTGGAGTGTCTTGACATTTTGAAAAGACTACTTCCACTGCAATTTGGATCATGTGGCTAAGAGTAAATGGCAGCAGAGAGAGGGGAGACTACTGCAGCGATACAGTAAGAGAGATGGTAGCTTGAACGGGCGGTGGCATGTAGTGGTGAACAGACAGACTGGAGCCCGTGTTTTGGGTAGAGCTCACATGACTAACTGGTTGCTTTGAATATATATATACATATGTGTATGCATATATAATATTTTCTTCAGTTGGAAGATATTTATTTTGTTAAAAGAAACATATAAGGCTAAAAAGCTTTATTTATTTACTGTCTTTTTGAAAGGAAAAATACTTTCTTAAGGACATGGAAAAACAGTGAATTTTAACACTTTTATTTTCTTTAAATGATTATTTGAAAGCATTGAATATAACTCACTGTTTTTATAGTATTAAAATAATATTTTTGATATCATCATTATTATTTAATCTTCCAAATAAGTATATCTTTGAGTTATGGTCTAATGACTCTTCCTTTTCTGAAAGGCTGGCTGAAACATTTGCTAAAAGTCCAATCCTTGCCATGAGTCTGAGCTACACCAGGTACCCCTTTCCAAGTCTAAAACACGTTTTCCAACTCACTTATATGGATATAATTCCACACCACATTATCCACATTTCAGGATATTTTACTCAACACATATAAACTAGTCTATGACCTTAAAATATGCTCTCATGGACCACACTCAATCTAGCTAGACTGTTTAAAATTTATAAAAATATAACTAATATAGGTTCGAGAGACTGGCAAATTATAGTCTTTAGCCTATTTTTGGTGTCCCTCAAGATAGTTTTCATGTTTATAAAGGTTGTAAAAAAGGAAATAAACCTAAAATTTTTACTATCTGGTCAATATTGTTAGTGGAAAAATGGCCCATCCAAATTAGTCAGTTAACTAGTTTAATCTAGATAAAATTATTAATCTAACATGCAACTAATAATGCAAACCAACTTGGCAGGATGAGAGACGCAGAGATCAAGAGCGATGCATAAACCAGCTCTAAATCAACTGTCTCCATTTAGTCCAAACAGAATTGCCACCCATCACCTCCTCATTATAGTTTCATCCTCTTCCTCCTTCTAGGATCCAGTCTCCCCAGAGACGATGGATCTGCTTGCAGTACTCTTACTACTTTAAGTGTCCCAGCCAGTGTGCCGTGTGTTTCAGTCAAATTTTATAATCATTGGGTGGATTCACTGATTCGCTCCTTCTGATAATTTTAATATCATGATTTCCTCTCCTCTGCGAGGCACACAAGGAAATACATGCATTGGCAGTTCAGTAGTTGCGCTGAGCTTCATACAGCCCAGTAGTTTAGACAGTATTCAGATAAAATTGCCCACTGCATCCAAGTGCTGAATTTCATTAATCACCCAAATCAATGCACAAGATACAAAAGATACTTCAGGGAACTTTTCCGTTCCTCTTTGCTTGCAGGTGGACAGGGATTAATCCAGGCAAAGCCAATGTATTAATAATCCACTCTAACCAGCGCATTCCACCACCAAACAAAAGACAAAAATAAAAACCAAAGAAACAAAAACCAACCAAAAAATCACTCATGAACAAAAATTAATTTCGATAAGATTGGTTGATAAAAACCAGGCATCCAGGAATCACTTCTATCATGGCAAACGAGAAAGAAGGAGAGAAAATACTGAGGGATGAGACTGGTTAACAAGAAAGCATCCGCATTAACATTCCGAGTGGAAATCCTTTTGAGTGTAATCCCAACTCAGTTAAAGAATGGACCCTTGGAAAGGTAGCACATCTGAAGCCGTGATGTACTACCTTTCCAAGGGTCCATTCTTTAATCGAGCTGGGATTACACTCAAAACTTCAGACTCGAATGCATCTCATTACCTGTATTATCACCTCCCACACCACCCTTCATACTCAGCTGACGGCAGGGTAGCTGTCCCCACACGGAGACACCAAAGGAACAATAATTCCTTCTTTCAGCAGAAACTTACTGGCCGGGACCGGATTTCTTTGGCGTAGAGAGGTTGCAAGAATTCTGAGTCTCCTTCTAGCTTTAGACCTTTTTCTGTGATTCTCAAGTTTCCCATTCCATCCTGAAACAGAGGCACAGAGATAACAGGAAAATACAATTAGTCAAAATTTCAAAATACCTAACGCTTTTAAATATTGAAACAAAGGGTTGCCTCTCCCCTTTTTATGAGAGTTTAATGAGGGGGGTTGGGTCCAAACGAATACATAAAGTACTAGGAGACATGGTTTAGTGCAATTATGCATACTGCCCTCTTTGCTTACTTATTGTAAGGAAATTCTATTCCAAGCAATCTGCAATGTCCTCAGTCATTCACATGCCCAGATGAAGGATGCCCTTTCTTCTAGGCAGTGCAGAAAGAATGCAGGCATGAGCTGAGTCAGAAGAGAGAAGAGGACAATCCCCCAGGTTAAAGGGAAAATCCTGAAACTCGATGCAGAAATCACAAACTGGCAGTCTGTTGGTTAAATCCAGCCTTTGGACATGGTCTGTGTGGCTCACTACACATTTAAGAAGTCAAGTTAGTAACTAACCCTTTTATTAATAGTTTATTATAGAAATATTAAAATATATACAAGCAAACGTTTATACAATCAACAATTAGCAATTTATGTCTATTGTTATCTATAACAGTCACCATACCACCCCTCCTTTATTTAAAATTAACCATAATATCATTACCACATTGAAAAAAAACACCACTATTCCTTATTATCATCAAATACCAAGTGTCAGTATTTAGGCTTCATGGATATTTATTTTACCTCTTTGTTTATTTGAATCAAGTTCTATATAATACAATTAGTTGATACATAAAATGCTAGGCCATCTCCTAAAATC
Organism: Rhynchonycteris naso; assembly: GCA_037038555.1. Taxonomy (NCBI): domain Eukaryota; kingdom Metazoa; phylum Chordata; class Mammalia; order Chiroptera; family Emballonuridae; genus Rhynchonycteris; species Rhynchonycteris naso. The sequence continues at coordinate 115,212,019 of CM073003.1, read as the reverse complement.
TTCTAAGTCACACACACCCACACAATTTGATAAATTAAATGTGTCATTTTTCTAACAGCATTGCCCAAAGTTTAGATCTTGCTAATTACCATAATTTCATATAATGTGCTCTCCTGTGCCCCATATTTCCTGTAAATTGGTAGTTAAATCAAGAGGCTTGATCAGATTCAGATTCAGTGTTCTAGAAAGAATGCATCCTAGGAAATGGAGTATATTAGTTTTCTATCACTACCATCACAAATAACCACAAACTCAATGGCTTAAGACAGGGGTCCCCAAACTACAGCCCGTGGGCCGCATGCGGCCCCCTGAGGCCATTTATCCGGCCCCGCCGCACTTCCAGAAGGGGCAGCTCTTTCATTGGTGGTCAGTGAGAGGAGTACTCCTGTGCTCCTGGAGTACTGTATGTGGTGGTGCCACAAAGCGCGGTGTCGCTCACATACAGCACTACTTCCGCTGACGCAGGATGCATGCCTCATGGCTCCGGAAGCACGTCATATGACACGTGTGCATACGTGCAGTGTGCATAGGGATTTCTTCATAGTGTTTTTTATAGTCCAGCCCTCCAACGGTCTGAGGGACAGTGAACTGGCTCCCTGTGTAAAAAGTTTGGGGACCCCTGGTTTAAGACAACACGGATGCCACGTCTTACAACTCTGTAGGTTAGAAGTTTGCCCCAGCACTTGAAAGACTAAAATCAAGGTGTCAGCAAGCTTCTGCATTTCTTTCTGGAGGCTCTAGGGGAGAATCCATTCCTTGACTTTTTCTAGCTTCTCGAGGCTGCCCACATCCTTGGGCTTGTGGCCCCCTCCACCTTCAAAGTAAGCAATGGCTGGTTGCATTTTTCTCACATCTAGCGACTCTGAAAAGTCTTCTGCTTCCCTCATCCACACCTGGATAATCCAGAATAATCTTCCAATTTTAAGATCACCTTATTAGCAACCATAATTTCATCTGTCGCCTTAATCTCCTCCTTGCCATGTAATGCACCATATTCATGGGTACCATATTCTGAGATTAGGACACTGACATTTTTGAAGTGAGGGCATTTTTCTGCTTATCACATGGTGTCACTCTATCAAGGGGCATATGATGTTTTTGGCTGTACTGTCATCAGTCATTGGTGATCTTTGCCAAGAGGATCCATAATTTCACTAGCAATTTAAAATGGGTGATAAAGTAATTCCATAATTTATTCTGAGTTTGTTAGCTACAATGTTCTATCAAGAGAAATTGCATGTCAACAACTATACATTTACCTTAAATTACAGTTTGTTAGAGCTTGACGGATGTTGAGTCTTTCCTCATTTATTGATCTTCAAAATATTAATTTGCTTACTTAAGATCCTCCAAAGATGACCAATGAGATTTTTAGTTTTTCTAAAATCCTATGTTCTTCTTTGTCTTCCTCGCTCTTGAGCTCCAAGAGCCCTTCTTTTGCCTCTGTAACTTCTTCCTTCTACCTCTGTGACTTTCTAAATAAAATTTTGCTCGTATTAATAAACAAGCAAATATTACAATGAATATTTTCATTTGTTTCACTTTTGGACAGTTTTGATCTGGACTGATATTCTTACTGTCCTATCCTTGCTCATCAGTGGGAGTCTCCTCCAGTTGACTCCTCAGTCCTTTTAATATCATCTGGTAGTCTTTAATGGCCCATAGCTTTCGATATGACAAGCTGTCCCAGAGCTGCCTTACACGTGCACAGCCCCAGGCTTAGAAGCAGCCATTTTAGTAGAAAGCCCTGGTGCATTCTGATGGGAACTGGTATTTAAAGATGACAAGCTGGGAGCTCTGGGTGCTCACTGCTACTGAATTGGTCCTTGTTCCCAAGGACAGAGCTAGAAATAAGTGATGTTTTTAAATAGAAAACACCATGAGTTCACATGAAACTTCAGTTCAAACTGAGGACTTGACGGTTTTCATTTAAGTTAATATATCTTACAATGTTATTACCTTTATTCCATACTAACAGTGCATGTTCTTAATACCATAGCCGTGATATTCACTTTTTTTTTTTTTTTTTTTTAGGTGAGAGGAGGGGACATTGTGAGGCAGACTTTTTTTCTGTATAAGCCCCGATCTGGATCCACCCAGCAACACTGCCTGGGACTGATGTTTGAGTTCTGAGCTATTTTTAGCACCTGAGGCTCACACAGGGACCAATCAAGCTATTCTCAGTGCCAGGGGCCACACTCAAACCAGTTGAGCCACTGGCTGTGGGAAGAGAGAGAGAAAGGGGAGAGGGAGGGAGAGAGAAGCAGACGGTTGCTTCTTAACTGTGTGCCCTAACCTGGAATCAAACCCTTAAAGTTCCATACGCTGGGCCGATATTCAAGCCACTGAGCCACCAGCCAGGGCCATGATCATTCATTTGATTTAACCTACAATACACACAGGACAGGGACAGTTTTAGGACACAAATGCCACTGCCATAGTAACACTATGATTAAGAAAAACAATTCAAAATTTGTTTTTTAAAAGTATTTAAAAACTATATCCTACTAGAAAATTACAGTGACATTCTTGGGTTTCAAAGTCACTTGAAATAGCTCCATTCTGTCAGTTACGCCCGAACCTGATGTCAATGAGGTATAATTGTTTCTTTTTCATTTCTCCTTTGAGTTTTTCATGACCGCTTTTTAAAAAATCTAACATTTTAATGGATTTGTAAACTATTTATATAGTACCCAAGTCAAATCTACAAAACAAGAGATAGCCAAAAAAGTCTAGCATCTTTTCTTGTCCCGCCATGGTTCCCCCTCTCAGTCCAGGTTCTCCAGAGAAATAGAACCAACATTCAGAATAAGTGTGTGTGTGTGTGTGTATGTGTGTGTGTGTGTGTACATATGTCCACACACACACTCTCATTTATTTAAGGAATTGGTTTATGCAATTATGAAGGCTGACAAGTCCCAAGATCTCCAGGCAGCCAGCTGGAAACTCATCTTAAGAAAATAAATCATACATACAGACACACACTCATATGTAAATGCTTTCAAAATCTTCCAATTTTTTTTCGCCCTGCCCTAGAAAAAAAAAAAAATCTTCCAATTTTTCAATAACATAAGGAAATGGAATAATTTACATTAAAAAAATCCAGGTTTTCAGCTTCTTGTGAAGACCAAAATTCCTGACAAATCTGAGCCCTCGTGTGCCCTCAGTGGCAGACGCCCTGGCTGCCTGAACCGGGCTCTCGAGTTCGCCATAGTCTCCACCCAGCCCGTTTCACCCTTGGCTCAGACCACGGCACTGTCTCACTCGAGTCCAGCTGGCACTGCCACGTGCTCTGCACCTCCACACGTTCAGTACTGACGCCACATGGCAGGGGCGGGGTTGTGAATGACCGAGTACAGAACGGGCACTCTCCCCGTCCCTCCGTCATAACAGCACTGCGGGCTGTAGATGAGAACACATCTTTCAGGGCAATATTGTTCTTTCATGGATAGCACGCCATCTGTACGTTTCTATTTTTGCTGTTTGCGGGAACTGCTCTGCTGAGAGCGCCCCAGACTGGGCATTCAAACTCAGCGTGAGCCGCAACAGGCTGGAGGGCATGCTCCCATCGCACCAGCAGGAGGGACAATCCACAACAAAAAGAAAAAATGAAAAGCAAAATCCACCCAAACACTTCTCCCTCCCCCCTTACAGTACACACGTAGGTCCTCTATCCTTGACATTTACAGACGGCTCAGTATGTGCTGATCACTGCGCCTTCTGCTTTCTATACATTACCTCACTTTCTTTAGTATTACTGAAAAACTACCATGTCGCAGGGGGGACAATTAGATAAATATGAAAGTATATGGCTATAGACATGGGCAATAGAGTTGTCAGTTATAAAAAAGAAAAAGAACAGACACTAAACATTTCATGTTAAAAGGGTAATAAATACACTATAATAGAATACTAGGTAGCTCTTATAAAGAAATATTTAAGAACATAGATAAATTTTTCTTACCCATTATTAAGCAAAACAATAAATATATGTATACTTTATATATATATTCTATATATAGTGATATACTATCTCTCTATATATACATAGACATATATACATATAAGTGCACATAACAGGAAAAGTTATAGGAGAAAATCTACTTAAAAGTTAATATTAAATATCTTTGTATGACCAGGATATAAGTGCTTTCTATTATCTTTTCTCTTATCAGCAATTTCTGATTTTCTATAAATACCAATTATAATTTTAAAAAAACTCTAAAGTTTATAAATAAAGTTCTCATCGCTGATTTCTTTTAAAAATTAGCACTTATCAAAAATCTACACCATTTTATATGAAGGGCTGTACATATAATCTCATGTCATATTCTCAATCACTCTATGAGATAGACATTAATTTTCATATTACACGAGATACAACTCATTGGTAAGTAATTTTCATGATATCACATAGCACATCAATGACAGAATCAGGGATTTGAACCTAAGTCCTTCCAATTTCCTCCCAGATGATATACTCTTAGTCATTATTCCAACCAGATCGAATGTATGCAAAAGTTATATCTTTAAGCCCTCTGCTAGATTTCTTAATGCCTCTTTGATTTTCACTTATTTGGTGAGTATACTCAGCAACAGTAGAGAGCGACATCTTCAACCTCAAGATGAACATAACTCATTCTTTATTTCATTTTCCTGGGTCTAGAGGCTCCTTATTACAACCCAAATGCCTCCCATGCTCAGAAACATGAGCAGAATGAATCCCCTGCTATTTCTGGAAAGACTACTCAGTGCATACAGGAGTCCCTTGGTACCCATGGGGGATTGGTCACAGCACTCCGTCCCCAGGAATACCAAAATCCATGCTCAACTCCCTTGTATAAAATGGACTAATGTCAAGCAAAAGTCTGTACGTGTTCAGCCAGACGCAATCATGGTAGGTAGGCCTGATTACATATATGTGTCAGAAACAGGTAATATGTTTTCCCCCACATATTTTCAATCCATGGATTGTTAAATCTGCAGATGCAGGACCCCAGATGGGGAAGGTCAACTGGAATGGTGTGAGGTGAGTCATGGAGAGTCACGAAACCAAAAGTCCCTCTCAGTTCTGTCCTCTGAGACAGTTTACTGCGTAGGCGGCACATAGCCAAAGAAGAATAGTATAAGAGGTGCCAGAATGATTCAAGTTTGAGAAACAATTCTCTAATCTGACAGTCCTTGAATTCCTTTGCAATAGCAACTGAACCTTCGCTGAAATCCCCGATTTGTTAGAGAGCTCACTACAAAGTGGACAAGACAAACCTCCATCATTCCTTCCATCTATGCCCTCTACCTAGTCTTGTGTCTCATCCCTTTCTTTTCCCAGTCTCCTCCCCAGTCCTTAGTTCTGCTGGGAGGTATGTGGTGGGAAAGGCCCACCCATGTACATTTCCATTAATGGCTTCTATTTCCAAAACATAATACAAAAGCAGATTCGAGGAGCCAACTGATGAGTTCTCACATTAGAGAGTCTCCTTTATCCCTCTGTAACAATTACCCTGGATTTGATACACATCAGAACAGCTTGAGAATAGCCTCATTTAAACCATCTCACCTTTAACTGCCTAAGACGCTGTGGATAGTGGTAAGGCTTTAGGTCAGTTTTGAAGCAAAACTTCCCTCCTAGTAAGAGGCATCTAGGAGTTATTTCCAAAGTAATTAGAAAGCAACAGACTATTCTCGCCCCTCTACGAAAGGCAAAACGTCAATATGCTTAAAGGAAAGCATGAAAATTCTAGCAGCTAGATAGCTGGGCTTGGACGGAGCCAGCGCTGTCCAGTGAATAGTCCCAGAGTCTATAAAGTGCACAGGGACAGCACTAGTGGGAGGCCAGGACCCCACTGCCATCGCAGTGAGGGGACGGACGGTGCTGTCCCCAGTGCCTGCCCCCATGCCTGGCAGATAGGAGTTTTCATGCAAACCACACTGTTTTCCCAATCCACTTTAGGGCAGCCCCCTGTAAGGTCTTTCGGGGGCAACCTGGCTGAGGAGCAAGGGCAGAGGGGTAGAAGGTGGAGAATTTCTCTCCAGGCTAGTCCAAGGGTTATGGCATTTGCTCTTCATCGGGTCCAGACTGGCTGGCTGAGTGTTTCTAAGGGACAGTTTTCTATAAGGTGCATGTAGAATAAATAAAGGGACTTCTGAGTGGCAGGACCATAGCCTGAAATGTTACTTTGTTTCCTTGTTCATATCATTCCTGCTGACAACCCCTGGCCCTTTGCATCACCATTTCAAACAGGTTCCCATGCTGTGTAATCACATGGCTCAGAGATTCTGAGAGTAGAGAAACGGAAGGAGCCTGACAGTGGTGGGGATTCTTACCTGCCGTAAAAGGTAACTCTCATTGAACAGATCATGTCAGGTGAGCTGGGAGGGGAGGCAAGAAGAGGAAGAGGAGACATTTGCCAACTGAAGGGGTAGGGGTGGAAAAGAGATCTGTGATTACCATGTGTTCTAGAGACCACTGTCTCAGCCGTGTCCCCAGGAGGCGTGAGGACCTGGAAGGTAATGAACTCCAGACTCTCCAAAATGTCCTTTCCCCAGGAGTGGCAGAGAGGTCTCTTTTCCAGACCTAAAGGGACCAGGTGAGTGGGGCCATAGGGCTCTCAGCCATTGCCAATGAAAGACAGTGGCAAGGTCCCCGGGAGCCTTCCCTCTGGTGCTAGCAAAATGTAGGGCCATCCTGATAACCCAGAGTGCTGTGGACGCCCTGCTGGGCCCCGTGGGCTGGGGTTGGGGATAGTATTACGCTGATTTAAAGGAAGTATTATTTCTTCCTTTGTCCTATTTTCCTGCCACATCAGCATGAAACAGGTTTTTAATTCCATCAGCACGTTTTCAAGCTTGAAGTAAAGCCAAGTCTTATTTTACTGAGCAGATCTCCAGACACTCTCTGGCTGGAGCAGTTTTAACGGAAGGCATTACATACCTTTGACTAAAGAGTGAAACGATTTTATTGATACACAGATTGTTTTCAAAGGTAAGCTTCATGAGGGATAGGGTTTTTGTTGGCTATAGTTTCAGTTCCTTAGAACTGCTCAGCTCATAGTATGCAATCAGCAAATGCTTGGTGACAGAAGTTCTTCATTCTAAGTGGCTGCACTTTGAAACGTACTATGGGATTACAAAAATGATAAAAGCTAGGCCTGTTCCTCGGGTAGATGCCCGTATATTAGAGCACGCATTCTCATCTAACGTGATACAGCCCCCAATGAGCACATAGTGGTGATTGGGGGAATGTGGGAAAAGAAAACTGTGTTCCTCTTAGGTATAAAGCACAAATATGCTTATGTATAAAGTAGGACTACAGTATTAAATTTTCATAGGGTGGAACAATTATGATTAAAAATTTTAAAAAGTCTAAAAATGCTCTCAGGAGCACAATTTTAAAAAAGTTGAGAGACCTTCTACATCAGACTATTAGAGATTTTGAGAGTGTACTGACTTGCCTCCTCTTAATGTATAAATGGTCACTTCTGCTATAACGAATTGAGCCACACATATATGGTCAGTTAATTTACAGCAAAGGATCAAAGAATGTACAACGGGGACAGGACAGTGTTGTCAGTAACTGGCACTGGAAAACGTGTAAAGCTACAATACACAAATGGACAGAAGACATGAACGTAAGACCTGAAACCACAAAATTCCTAGAATAAAATGTAGGCGGCAAGTTCCGTGATATTAGTCTTAGCACAGTTTTCTTGGATGTGATCCCAGAGGCTAGCGCAACAAAAGCAGAAATGAACAAATGGGACTACATCAAACTAAAGAGCTTCTTCCCAGTGAAGGAAACCATCAACAAAATGAAAATACAACCTATGGAATGGGAGAAGATATTTGCAAATTATATCTCTGATAAGGAGTTAATATCCAAAAAATATATAAAGAACTCATACAATTCAATAACAAAAAACAATTCAACTGAATAATGGGCACGGGGTCAGAATAGACTTTCTTCCCCAAGGAAGACATACACATGGCCACCAGGCACATGAAAAGATGCTAACATCATTAATTAGCAGAGAAATGCAAATCAAAACCACAGTGAGACATCACCTCACACCTGTCAGAATGGCTATTTTCAAAAACACAAGAAACAGTGAGTGTTGTCAAGAATGTCCAAAAAAGAAACTGTGTACTGTATTTTTTTTTTTAACAGGGACAGAGAGAGGGATAGATAGGGACAGACAGACAGGAACGGAGAGAGGTGAAAAGCGTCAATCATTAGTTTTTTGTTGCCATTGCAACACCTTAGGTGTTCATTGATTGCTTTCTCACATGTGCCCTGACCACGGGTCTTCAGCAGACCGAGCAACCCCTTGCTGGAGCCAGTGACCTTGGGTCCAAGCTGGCAAACTCTTGCTCAAGCCAGATGAGCCTGCGCTCAAGCTGGCGAGCTCAGGGTCTCGAAACTGGGTCTTCTGCATCCCAGTCTGATGCTCTATCCACTGCGCCACCACCTGGTCAGGCAAGAAACTATATACTGTTGATGGAAAAGTATCTGGTGTAGCCACTATGGGAAACAGTTTGGAGGGTCTCCAAAACATTAAAAACAAAACCACCACATGATTCAACAATTCCACTTCTGGGTATCTATCCAAAGAAAAAGAAAACCCTAAATCAAAAAGATATATGCACCCCTATGTTCACACAGCATTATTTAAAATAACCAAGCTACAGTCTGTCAGTCTGGCCTAGAAAAAGGATCTGATTGGTTAGTGGGAGGGATCATCATAAGCTCACAAAATTTTAAAGAAACTGACTGGTTGTTTTAAAGGAAAGTTAGCCCTTCTTGGCCCAAAAATATAAACAGAGGCCAAACAGAGATCTGGCCCTTTCTTCCTTCCTCTCTGCCTTCCTGCTGAGAGACCTGTGCTTGCTCTGCTTGTTCCCATGCTGCGTGGGCTAGCAACTGGTGGGTCTCCCAAGTACAGGCTTTGAGCAGCGCCTGGACTGGACTGAGCTTTGATGCGGGCTAAACCATGGTTCAGATTATGTGGATTGTGGTCTTTATGCTGGGCCTGATGAAGACAAGACTGGACTTTTTTCTTGGTGCGACAGATGGATAGGAGATGCTGAAAGCCTGCGAGCAATCCTCTGTCACAACCCTGAATAAATCTCACTGCAACAGCCTAAGCGTCTCCAAATGCGGGTCCTATAAAATGCTTTGTATGTGACACCGTACAAGAACCACATTTCCACTGGTATCAGCAACAGACAACTCTACTGCCTGTCTAAACTTGGTATGGCGCTACTAAAGGAACACGCCAGCACGTGTTCTGGTCCCATTTGGACCAAGCCCTAGGAAGGAGGAGTGGGGTGAAGGAAGCAAAAGCTCAATGAAATGCAGGACATGTTTTATAACGAAGGTAATTAAGTTGTGGGACATTCTATGAAGGTCCCTAGTGATCTGCTTTTCCAGGAAGCATTAAATGTGGGGCCATTGCGGCTAGATTATCACAACAGTAAGAGAGGGGTCAGTCCTCACTGTCTGGGGCACAGCTTCTGATCCTTTGTGTCACTCACTATAGATTCTCAACTTCATTTATAGTGTCTTTATTTACCACTGATGCCAATTTATCACATTTTTTTCTTCTCCTGTTACTTCCCAGTTACCATAATGCTAAAGCTCATAGATTGGTTAGAGCTGAGCGTGTGTGTGTGAGAGAGAGAGAGAGAGAAGAGAGGGAGAAAGAGAGGTGGTATAAGACCTATATAATTGTCCAATTGCTTTGATGTCTCAGTGGGTCAGCACTGTCATTTCCCACTTAGGTTTTATAACAGCTCATAAAGTTGCTTTTAACAAGTTATAGACCCAAGACCATCGTATTGGAAGCATGCTGCATTTCCTGGTTGCCAGCAGTAATATACGGATGAGCATTCCTTTCCCTATTCCTTCCCTGGGGGGTGAGCCAATCAGCCAAAGAGGCGGGATCCCCCCCCCCCCCAAACACACACAGGCGATAAGCCTAATGCTCTACCCAATTGCTTTATTCCTCCTTGTTCTGTAGGGCACACCTATCGGTTTCTTTGAAAAGCCTTCTTTGATTCTTCTCAGGCCTTTGAAACTACCTTTCCTTAGTTACTGAAACATGAAAACAGACACACACGCGCACACACACAAGCATGTGCACACACATGCACACACAGCGTTTCGGTATTCTGGCCAAGAATATGAGTTCTGAAATCAGACTGCCTGGGTTCAATGTTGGCTCTACCAGTTAACTTGTTGGTGCCCTTTCCACATCTCATTTTTCTTTAAATAATCAAAATAATTATATCTTCTAAATTGAGCAAGTTATCAGATAATCTGTGTATATCAGTTAAAAGAGGATAGGTTACATTCTGTAGTAACAATGACAAAATTCTCAATGACTTCAGACAAGAAAAATTTAGCTCTTATCTGAGCTCCCTGTGCCTGGAGGTTTAACAGTGAAGCCAGCCTGCAGGATGACAGAGCAGCCAACATTCTGAATACTTCGCTTCTCTCTCTCTCTCTCTCTTTGGGGACAAGTAGGATTGTATTTCCCACTTGCTTATGAAGATTTTGGCCATGAGATACGCCGTGGCCTGTGAAATGTGAGCATTCATCAATCTGGAGCAGATGCGCTGTAATAGCCAGGGCATGCTTGACTATGCTCTCCCATTTTTTCTACCCCTCTATCTAGATTGAAAGCCTCTCACAGGCAAGGGCAGTATCTCCCATGTCTTTTTTATCCCAATCACCTATCATCATCCCTGACACAGAGTAGACAGACAGTAAATTTTGATTGACTGGATGAAAAGTCTGCTGTCAGCCACAGAGAACCATGTGTGCAGCTCGCAAATGGAGCCAAGTCTGCCTGAAACGTCAGTGCTCCCTGGGGACCAGTTAGCCAGAGCAGAGCTGTGCTTGCTGGCCATTTGAAGAAACGGCCCAATCAACATGGGGAAGGCTGTATACACCTCTAGGCTTCGATGAAAGATTATCCTTAAAGTGTACACGCGATGAAATGTAAGCATGCCCCATGGCATCATGGGAAAAGGATGGCTCTTGGGTGCCAGCCTCGACCCTCCGGCTGGCTCTTAGGGCAAACCTGGACCAGCCTTGCTGCTCTGCCTCTGTGTCCTCTCACCCCATAATGGTGGTCGGGCAGTATCAACATTAAGGTCTTTTCTGCTTAAAATAAGTCCTATTCTATGATGCGCAGGAACAACACAACCCCTGGGCAACAACAAATCACAGCTGTCCCTGGGAACTGGTGCCCACAACTCAG